>OY390707.1:25115463-26365463 GCA_959613345.1 Tolmerus cingulatus
AAACAAATTTATTCCGGGAGGGCGTGGGCAATTAGTCGGCGCTCCGGCCGCAAGATTTATTGGCGATCTTCCGCGATTTTAGGTCACTGGGCACATATGGGCGATCTCGGCGAAGCCACAGCTGTCGTCTTGACTCGCTGAGCTAGCTGAGGTCACGCAACGATTGTTCCCCATTCAGGTTCACTGCCATAAAAACCTATTCACGCCTTTCCGCGTTTTTGATCCCAAGTGTAAAATATTGTAGCCACATACACCGGAGGTATTTCAAAATAAACTAATTTGTAATAATAAAAACATGTGAGCTAAGACTAGAATCTATGTATTATGCATACATACATACATACATATATAGTTAAATATAGAAAAGAAGAACTTTTGTTTTCTTTTTTAATAACAATCATCAGTGGTGGACTAGAAATCTACGCAATATGATATGTTAAAATCGTAAATAAACCAAAATCGCAGATGAATAAATTTTTATTCGAAAAAAAATTCATGTGTACCCATTTGCTTCCTAAGTATAGTAATAAAATAATAATATCGAAAGCAAAATTCTAATATTTAAAGACTTTTATTATTAGATTTGGATTTAAGATTTAATTAATAAAAATTCTGTTGTCCTTACGTACAGTTTTTATAGCATAATTATTTTGATTTCAACAAATGAAGAAGATTACACTTATAAACGTAATACCTACCCCTGGAAAAATTTGACTGAAATATTCCTTATATGCAGGTTACGAATTTTTCCCTTTTTATTTTAAAGTTTAACGCGTTTGTTCCAAAACTCAAAACTCTGTTACCCGATAAGTAAAAATTCATATTAAAACAGTAAATAATGCGATAAACAAATAAAATGGATTATTGTCCATAAAAGACCCGAATAGCTACTAAGATGGTTTAAATTTTGACCAACATGTATAATAAAAAACGATCTTTGATCGTTTTTTTCCTTAAGAAGTTTAATTTGACCCAATGCATAATTTTGAGAAAACGGAATTAAAAGTCGTGCAAATTTGCATTAGATTGAAATAAATTTCAATTTTGGAAGACGATCGCATTTTGGTGCTATCAGAGGTTATTGTGCGTCGATCG
This sequence comes from Tolmerus cingulatus, assembly GCA_959613345.1. Lineage (NCBI taxonomy): Eukaryota > Metazoa > Arthropoda > Insecta > Diptera > Asilidae > Tolmerus > Tolmerus cingulatus. Next base: position 25,116,559 of record OY390707.1, read on the forward strand.
GCGCATGCAGTGATTCCAATTACCCGCCGATAACTCCGCCTAATGCGTCGAGCGAACTCTCCTTTTGGGCCCGGATCCGCCGAGAGCAGTTGGCAATTAAATTTCCATTTAAATTGCATCTGAACAATTAAGACGTAACGTGCTCGGATGCTGCGCCGCATTCGCAACAATCGCACCGCGGATTGCGGCGCTGCGCGAACCAATCGCCATTCATTAGGTATTCTCGCGGAGTGCAAAGAGCGGAGCCCCGCGAGGATGATAAATGCAAATATTGGGGGCCGTGGGGCTCACATGTGTCCCCCGAATGGGGCCCTGCGCGCCGCGGCGTCCGCGGAGCCAAACTATTTCGAACCGATAGGCCGCGATAGGACAGCCGCTCAGGTGCGCCGCCGAACGCGCGAGGTTACGTGTTCGGATTTGCAAAACCACGCGGCCACCGCCGCCGCCGCCCCAGGAGCAGTTCATTCCGCCGCGATAAGGGCTTTTAATAAAGTCCTGGGAACGAGGCAATTTAAATGCGCGCCTCGCCACAATGCCGGTAATGCAGGAGAATTATAGGGCCCCGGCCTCAAATTTGCATTCGAGTTAATCGAATTTAGGCAGCTGTGTGGTTTCTGCCGGCTCCGCGATGGTTTTATCCGCGGACCGCGGACCGCGGCACGAGGTGCGGAGGATGCCGCGCCAGCCGCGATCAAAGCGGGTACTCGCGGCTGCCGATATTTCTCATATTTTAATGCCGCAGTAAATAGCGCGCCCGAGTGTGACTCGTTTGAGCAGAAACGCTGCACAGCCGAGTCTCACTCGTGTAGGATAGGAATTCTGCAGGCCAAAGTACTCAGGGGACTTGTTTACTTTCCCGAATCCCGGGACTTCATAGCATAATATATAATATAATTTAGCTTATAATAAATATAGACATTCCATTACTTAAACTGAACAGAGCACGAATCGATTAACATTTTCTTTACTCACCAAAATAACTCGTTTGAATTTTAAACAACACTCAAGAATTTTCGAACATCTACTGACTTGGGCAAGTGTGGGAATTGAAATCGTTACCTTCGAATTTGCGATGAGTTAAATTCAAATCTTAGGTGCTACTGACATCATAAAAACTTAAAATTGTTAAAATATAAAAGTTGTGACATTGAAATTAACAAAAATATTATTCATTCATCCACAACTTCTTCATCATACTTTACCAAAAATTCATTTAAAGGGATCGTCAGGAGCAGATTATCAAATAATTTTGAGATGCACCTTTCCTTAGGATATAGGCTTAATAGACTCCCACAATTTTTTTTAGGGTAAAACATAAAATTAAATAATTATTAACAGGTTAAGCGCGGCGCTGATAATGCCCGTCCTTTCAGTTCAGTCGGCAGCGATGAACTTACACAACAATCAGATGAGGAAATTGAAGAATTGTTTACGTTCCCAAAATCCGAAGATATTATTCAACATATATGTACAATAAAGTCAACATTTTTCGCAAGACAGTAAGAAATGTATATAAAAAATTGTCACGTCTTATAATAGCATTAAATATTATAAAATGATGTGCATTGTGTAGTGTTTCTATAAATATTATTAAAATTACATTTATTTTTTAATTTTAATACTATTGGTCCCCATTCGCCTATGCGGGAGTCAACGTGTTGCGCATATTTGTCGTCGATAAAATAACAATACATACAATACAAATACTTACTTGCGTTCAACTCCTTTCAATCATTTACATAGTTTCTCGATCAGCAACAAAAAAAACGTTTCCAATACATATGGTAAATCAACCAAGTCAACTGCACTTCATTTATCATCTAAGCAAATTTCAAGGAAGTAGTTTTAAGAAAAATGAGCTTTCTGATATTTTTTGACCGTCAAAAACAGACGATCTTCTTAAATTATACACAAAACATAAAATGCTTTTGACGGCAGGAAAATATGATACTCTTCTATCACTGAATATGTAAAGGTTTCTTACGATTCTAGAGCGGCAGCAGCGGTTTGAGCCGTCGAATTCGATCGAACGTCGAACGCATAATAAGCCAGCTGATCGAATTGGAGTTATCAGAACCGCGGAATCGGCGCAGATCGATCTTCCCCCACATGTGGGTCACCACGCGGCGACGACCGCGAAAATTTTCCTTTTTCGATCGTGATGACTTTGTTCCAATTTCGCGTACCGTTTTCTGATGTCACATGAATAGGGGACAAAGCAGTCTATAAATCTCGCGAAAGGTCCCATGAAATTTATCTCCCTGCGGCCAGAGCCGCCATTGTGAGGAAATGGAGTGCTTCCGTCCGTAACGATCGATCGGAAGAAGAATTGATCGGCCGATCGAATCCTGGAACGGAGATCATCATCTGATCGAAATGGGAGAATTGCCCTGCCCGTCCACGCGAAGGGGAGTCGCGTAGAAAGAAACCGGCCGATTCACCGCTCATATCGCGATTTAGATTTTCTCAATATTCGACCTAATGGAGCCCGATCTGATTGATTTAGGCGCGGTGATCGTGTGCCGCGAAGATATTTTTGCGCGATCGATCCGATGATCGATGCATTTGATGTGTGGTGCGCTCCTAACGACAGTTCCCACCGGGCGAAAGTAAGTTTATGGGAGCGTGCGCCGGGTCATAATCGGTGAAAGCTGCCACTGATCGACTTACAATTTGAAGCCGATGTTTCGTCAGCATGTGTGGAAAAAGCATTTTTTCCAAATCAAAAGCACATAGTACGTATTACCAACCTTTTTTTGTACTCCTATAAAAGAAAAAAGAAATAAACAAATATCTTTTTTATTCAATAATTCTTTGGATCAGGCGTAGCCGAAAATAAACAGAATGAAGACTGGCCTTTCTAGTAAAACACAAATAATTGCTTAAATTATAATAGATCATTAACGTAATTTTAAAATAACATTTTTGTTCGTACTAATTTATTCAAGATATTTAAAAGAGAACATCTTCAAACCTTTTAGTAATGATTGACAGAATTTAGCACGACTATTTTTTAGAAGTTCTTAGTGTTTGAAATTGTTTTTCCTTTCCAGCAAATAACTTCGTAAATAATGCTCGTAGAAAATTTTTAAAAAGAGCACTTTGAAGAAAAGCTTTGTAGCTAAAAATTGTTTCGACAAAATTTGTTTTTGTTTTTTTAAATGAGTCGATAATATCTTTAAGCCATTTTTAAAATCTCAAGCAGTATTTAGTGATAAATAAAATAAGTAAAAATTAGAAAATACATTCTTTTCCATCAAGACCCACTCATTTTTCTGGTAGATGGAGCGATTAGACTACAACAAAATTTTTAATTTTTTCTAGTCTCTTAATTTTTTTGGGAAGTGTATTTATTTTACTTATTTATCAAAAACTATACAATGTATTACATTTATTTCATACAAACCTGATTCATGTTAACGAACTATTCATTTGATCTGTTCAACTGGATAAATTAATATAAAGTTTTTCAAACTGAATTAAAAAAATATTTATTCATTTAGCATAGTCAATTAAAAATAAACCTATCATACCTTTTAATTGGTGTAACGTGGTGACTAAAACATACCTACACATTTTGTAGAAGCGAAGAAAATTTCGGTCCATAAAAGATTGCTGTTACTTCGATGAAAATTGAAATCGATTTAGAACGCTAATTAATTTTTTAATTAGTTAAACAGCTAGTTCTATGTAATTGTAAACGTAATTAATATTTATTTATTTTTATTTATGAAAATATCTAAATGGGGATTAGATCAAAAAAGAATAATTAAGTTACCTATTAAATTTAAAATGATGAATCTCTGAAAAATTAAATAAGAAGGGTTAAAATAGAAAATAATAAAGTTTTTTCAATAATTCTTTTTAATAACTTTTATGTTAACAAAACAAAACACTAAATAGTTATATGCTACAAATTAATTAATTTTACATTTACACAATTGATAGAGAGAAATACATAATTTTGGGGAAATATTGTACAAAACGTTCTCGTTGCGCCCACGCGTTTCTACGCTAAACTCCACGTGTTTTTAATTTTATTTATTTATATTTTTTTTCAATTTTTGTATTATAAAATTTGTTTGCATTTTTCCTTCATATCTCCAGCTCGAACCTCCTCAGGTGCGAGGTCGTGTGGTGCTCCACGTCCCGCCCACTTAAGGGAGGGGGCGAGCACTTCTTGGCGAGTGCCATCGATTCGAGCTGGCCACACTGGTCGAATCCACTGCAACCGAGGCTCGACCTGTCCCTGAGGGTTGTCAGATCGGCCCTCTTGCCAATGCTACACGACGTGAACACCGGTGCCGGCGTCGCACTACCACTACTACTGCATGCCGATGACGGATTTGTTGGTGAATTGTTGCCTGTGTTAGTTGTCGATGCGTCACTAATACTACTGCACTTCGTGGCCCTCTGGCGGGTGCTTCTGTTAGGGTTTAGTAACTCGTTAAGACTACTTAGATTAACTGCTAATCTTCGCTGGACCGTCTCGCCGTTGGGGGCGGGCCGATCGCCTTCGGTGGTTTGTTGCTCACTTTGCGCCCTGCAGCGATCGTTGGCCCCCTGGCGGAGGGCGTATGAATTCTTCTGCAGATGGTGGTGATGGTGTTGGTTGTGTGATTTTTTTCGCGCTGCTAACGCCTCGCTAATGGATAAATTTACTAATTTCATATTAACATTTTTTGGAGCTAAAATTTTTGAAGTCTTTGGTTGTTCCACTGGTTCTGATTCGAACAGCAGTTGGACTGCGTTTTCTGTTCCTGTCGCCGCCACCACAGGGGCAGCGGCGCTGGTGGTGGTTGAAAGCGATCGCGATCGACCGCTTCGATTTGAATCATTGGGTATCGTTGTCGGAGGGTTCGAACTTTTCCGTGAATTTGCTGTCGTCGATTGAGCAGGTCGCCCATTCGCTTCTTCCGATGGCTGCTGTTGTGGTGGTGGTCGTTTTGATTGATTGGGACTGGTAACATCACTGTAGATCGCCGTCGTCGTTACTTTTACGCCTGTTAAAGAGAAACAATATTTTAGAATACACGATGTTTCCACGATATTTACAACAGTCAGGATGAAATATCGATAAATTCGGTATATTGTTATAACAAGATTTGTTCCATACAGAATCACGTTGTTGAAAAAACTATATTTCTTTCAACAAACTGTTGCATAATTTCTGTTATAGTGTAAAGCTAAAATAAAAATATATTCATTTTAAGAAGTTATTAATATTTAATTAAGTGTTTTATTTATTAATTAAGCTGGTTAAACCTTTTGATGCATTAATCTTGAAGTAAAATTCTTTTTGATGTAAAATTCGGATCTAAAAATTAAGTTACCAAAGTCGATCTTGAAACTACATATTTTATTTTTCTAATATTTTGCGGCCTAAAAAATATCACTGTATTTATATTCCTTTTTTAGGGGTGATTCAGGGAACTATCACTGTCTACATTAATGAACAAATATCCGAGTTACCACCGATTTTAAAAAACTTGAAATTTTATAAACAAAATTATTAGCCTTTTAGCATAGTGCGAGGTCATTTTTAAAATCCAGGTTTACTTTTAACTATCCCATATTATTTTTGAAATAAATATTTTTTTTACAAAATTATTTTAGATTATTTCTGCCTAAGAATTTATTTTAGAAACCATAAACCTCAAAATTATTTGTTATATGTATGAATAAGACTATTTTTGTAATTTGATTTATAGCTTGTATTAAGTGAATTCAAATAAAGAGTAATAATGTAATGCATTTTTACAACCTAAATTTTTTATTACATACATATTTATTTTTCATTTCACGATTAATTTAGATTAGTTTATAACTTACGAAAAAAACAAAATTTATGCAACAATAGTACGCATAATATTTTCTTATTAATTTTTTAAATAAGGATCATTTCATTTGGAACAAACCTCGCAAGGTAGTACTTCTTAAGAATTATATAATACGGCCAAGGTTTAGTTGTAAGAGGCAATAAGAAACTCGAAGATAATATAAGAATAAAAAGCACAAAACGCTTCCAAAGGGGGTTAGAGAAAGACAATACGAACAAAATACGGAAAAATATGAGTTACTGCAGACAACACAGAAGTTTAAGTAGGAAGACCGAAAAGTCGCAATTATACACTCAGAAAAAAATGCTATTTTGTTTTTAAATGACAGCGTTTTTATTTTTACATAGAAGGAAAACATTTCGTTTTCACATAAAATTAATTTAAAACCACAGAAAACGATTTTAAAACAAATAATAAATATGTAATAGTTTAATACGGCATCATTTTAATTTTAAATGCAAAATCATTTTATTTTCTTAACATATGATAAGTTTATTTTACTAAATGCTACATATGTTATTTTAAAATGTTTCAACTATGTAAAAATAAACCGACATATGTATTGTTACAATTTTCCTTCCTTATAATTCACACTCGGGGATTGCATCGAGTGGATATAAGGACCGGCGTTCGATCTGCAAGATTGTGGCGTCTGTGGCGGGGGCATTAGCGATCAGCCACAATGGAGAGATCTGGCTGATGCCCCGGATCGAAACGCCGACCACTTTTCTCAACAAAAAAGTGCAAGTCCGTTCTCATATCGGAATTGCAGGGAAGGGCAAAGTGCAATTTTGTCCGCCAGCCGCTCGGCGGTCAAAATTGTAACAGTATGTAAAAACAAATAGTAAATTGTTTAAATTAACTATGTTCCTTTGTTTTCGCAAAAGAAAATGCACCAAAAGAAGGAAAAAACAATTACTTTTCTCACTTAAAAATGAAATTTATTTTCTCAAAATTAAATGTCTAACCATTTAATTTCAACCATATTTCATATTTAAAATTATATATGTGCATTTTAAATTAAAATACAAAATATGTTAAAAAAATAAAATGGGTTTCCATTTAAAATTAAAATGCTTTGCCTTTTCACGAAATTCTATATACGTTTTATTTCATTTTTACATATGTTTTTATTCATTTCTACATGTTTTTTTTTCTGGGTGTAACGACTACATTTTTTCGCGTCTTTTCGAAAACAAGTTACAGAAGAAGCATGAGATAGGTGTAAATCAAAAATCAAAATCCATTACCTTCTTTGAAGCCTGATCGGGGATGAGATTCTTTGTTGTAATAAGGTTTTTGACTCAATGGCAAGGTATGGTCGTTGCAGCGGTGATCGCTTATTTTTTCGCAAGCATCAAAAGGTGTCGCATTCGCAACGGTTTCAATGTTTTCATGCTGTTAGAAGAGGGAGTGTCGCACCATTGTAAACACGAACATGCGTACAAAAACGAAAAATGTTGTTTTTAAAAAGAAAATTTCTTAAGTTACATTCAGCACAAAATTTGTCTTGATAAGAAGATACGTTGAAGAAAGAAAAATAAGAAACTAGCATGCTCTATCGTGAATTTCTCATAGACACCTTCCATCCGAAGGGCGAATAGTGGGAAATCGAGGAAAAAAAATAGGACTCAAATACACTCTTGGGGCATGTTGCAGAAGACTGCTTCTTACCTCACTGTCTGGACATGGGATGCTGTCTTTTGTTAGTCCTTGCACAAAATTTAGATCAGAGGGGTCCTCGGATGCTAAATGTGCTCTAAATTGTTTGTTTCTGGAATAAAATAAATAAATTCTTTATTGCTCCGGCCCTATTTGCATGCGTGCAATTGCTCTGATTGGAAAATTTACAAAGGTGCTCTTAGAAAAGCGAGAGTTCTACGAATGCATGCAGCTGAACTTATGAGGGATACGCATTCAAAACTAATCACTAAAGTAACTTTTTACAAGGCAGGGACGTACTAAGACAAGGAAGGCCTTCACCAGTGAAAATTCTACTATCTATATAAATATTATGCTTGCTACGAACTAGGAGCTATAAAGCATACTTGTGCGATTCTACTGAAAGATCACCTAAATACATAATGTGGTCTTGTCTTGACAAAAGCCTGAGTCAAATGGTAATATTTTGTCAAAACTGCAGAGATGGCAATTAAAAGATTTTCTTCGCCATTATATATTTTATGGCAAGAAGAAACCCTAATTTATTTAGTACGCAAGTAAAAACAAACTGGTGAACTTACCTCAGTTCTAGTTGTTGCATCTGATGAAATTGCTTCAATTTTTGGTTAGCGGCTCGAAGTCTTTCCTCTAAAGCTGCATTTTCCACACATTTGATGGAGTATTTTTCAGAGAATGATAGAATTTCTTGCCGCAATTCTTCAAGCTCTTCCCTATGAAATTAAAAATGGCTAAATTAGTTACATAACTTATTTTACACAGTGTATAAACGTAAATGAAACATTTTTGCGGTTAAAGTTTATTAAAAGTTAAATAGAAAATGAAAACAGTTTGATTACTCACTCTTTTTCTCTCGTTGGAACCGATGGTTGTTCTCCTTTTTGGAACTGCCTTAAAAAATCCTGCTTGAAACGCGCAACTTCTCTTTGAACTTCACTTTGGTGGGCCTTTCTCATAGCGTCCAAGGCGGCTAGCGTCGCCTATAATACGCGAAATATTGAAGATACTCGATTATTCGCATTAAATCACTTTATTTTACCTGAGTCTCTTCAGCTAAAGCCTGTTCTTTTTCGATCAGCAACCTTTCAATCTCTTTGCGGTGCTTTTCTTCAAGATCGTTGATAATCCTTCGATGAGAGGACTCCATGGCTGCCAGTCCTTTTTCGCAGAGCGTCTGAAGAAGTTAAAATATTTGTAACGTAAACACATAGTTCGTAAAATATAGGGAATTTCTAACATACCCTCAATTGCTCGATTTCAGTTTGGTACCTCTGTCGAAAGCTTTCTTCGTCAGCAATGCCGGTGAAGTCCGAGCAATGCGACAAAATCTGGTCTTTGTACGCCTCCTGAAGACATTCTAACTGCCTTGAGTGCTCCAGTTCGAGCATTTCAAGACGTTTTTCCAACTTCCTTGATCTTTCTCTCTCCTTGTTAAGCTCTGACTGGATGTAGTCTCTCTCCCGCAACAGAGCTGCGTATTCCTCATCTTGTTGAACGCATTTCTGACTTAAGTTCACCTTCTCCTTCTCAAGGAATTCAATCCTGGTCTCCCGGCTTTCTAACCTTTCACTAAGGTCTAGATTGTCATTGTCCCTTCGATGGCACTCTTCTTCCTTCGACTTAAGTTTCTTTGTAATGGCAGCCAGTTCACGCTCATGATCCTCAACCAGGTTCGATTGCAGGCTAAGTTCTTCCAGCAGGGAGTTTCGTTCGTTTTCGAGGGATTTAATAGATCCTACATGCTCCTCTAACTGCCGCCTGAGAACTGTGAGGTCCTTGTCATGCACCTGCTGAAGACTCTTAATTTCAGTCTCATGCTGAGCTGTTAAGCTGCATAGGCTATTTTGCATTTTCTCGCAGTGGACGCAAGGAGTGGCCAGTTTCTGTGCACATCCTATCATTCCGTCTATCCTCTTTCTTAACTCTCTACACTTAACGCAGATGTCTTTGAGGCTCTCGATGTTAAAGGACGAGGCGCTAACCGACGTGTTGGGGTTGAGTGTGCTATGCAACAGCACTATGGACTCCTCCAGCTTCGACAGGGCATCAGACACTTCCTTAAGATGCGGTCTATCGCTTAAAAATTCAATGGCATACTTTTTATACATAAAATTAAAATCGGCCTCCGCCAGGATATCGTCTGGATTGCAAATTTGGAGGTCGTTAGCGAGCTCATCGAAGAGATTCTCGTACTTTTGCAGCGTTACAACGCTGAAGTCATGTTTCTCCTGAGGATTCGCGCTCTGTTGGATATAATCTCCCTTGAGAACGGCTATTCTTGCGTCGACTAGGGCCTTGTGTGCTATTATATCTGCAAACTCGGACAGGAGTTGTCTACCTTCACTGGCTTTCCTCTCCTGCTCAAGATGCAGCCTCCACTGACCCCTTTTCATTTTTTGCAGACTATCCTCATAGCACCTCGTTAGCTGCTCGATTGCGTTGTCCATCTCCCGGCGAAGGGTGTCGTGTACCGCATCTGCGAAATTCTCAAAGGTAACTCGTTCCTCGACAGTCAAAGTATAACCGAAGGAGGGGGTAATTGAATTCTCGAAGCGCTCTGCATTTCTTAGCATTATATGCGCAATCTCCGACTGGACCAACTCAGCATTCACCGTCTCCTGAGCCTGTCTCCATGCCTCCTGGACAGCTCCTTGAACTGCATCCGTTGAACTCATGTAGCTTAGAGTTTCGGCGGCCAGTCCCGACGCTAGAGCTTCCATGGCGTTATTTTTATATCTTTTTGATATTATATTAATTTCATTTTGTTGTCGGAGAAGTTCGTTCATCACCTTTGGATCAACAGGTGACATTTCAGGAGCAGGATGCCTGCTTTTTCTGTAGGAGGATAAGACAAGTCTTCGAGCCAAAACACCCGCTAGAATGTCTAAACTACCTGAGGGTTTAAACGCGCACTTCCCGCCCAATTTTGCTTTCAGCATGGACATTAGCTGAGAAGTCTCAGCAACTTCAGCCCTGGTCTGTTTTTCTCCGAAAAGGGAGGGATCTTCAGCTCGTGAGATAGAATCTCTAAGCTTACCGAAGCATACGCTTTCAAAAGCTATCCTCTCTGCTAGCAGCTCTGTTTCTTTTCTAGAAGACAACTCATTTCGTTCTCTAAGAACACGTCTCTGTTTGAGCAAATCGCCTAACTTGCTCCTAAGTTGAGCCTCCAACTGCATCAGGGCCAACTTGATAGGATTAGATTCTGGCAGAAGTAGAACGCCAGATGAATTTGCGCATTCCCCAATAATACACGTCTCACAGGACTCTCTCATTAGCTTAACAACTTCTGTAAGGCACCGCTCCACAAACCTGAAAGAATCTTTGCGATCAGTGATCGGTGACACCGATCTTCTAGTTCTAGATGATCGTAAGGATTGGAGCTGCTGCAAACTCTGCTCAATTCTATCTTTACTCGATACCAACACTCCTTCTAAACATTTTAGCCTCTCGACTAAATGTTCCGTCATCTTTGGACTAGTCTGGCTCCTCATTGGAGGTGATGCTTCAGCTTTGGGGCTCGAAGAGGCAATTTCTATCCGCTTCTCTAGCGCATTAAGACGGACCATAAATTGAAGAGAATCTGTGCTACCTGAGCTCTCCAGACTTCTGCGGCGAGAACTAGCTGAACTATTTTTGGAAGGACTTTCCTCGATATGAAGTTTTTCCTGACCAGTCCTTTCCAAGTCAGCGATTTTAGTCTCAAGCTCATTAACTTTCTCCTCGAGTTCCTTTGGTACAAGAATCTGATCCTTTCCTTTTAACGACGAAGTTCTTCTTCTCTCTGACTTAGCTAGTTTTTGTTTTAAAGTCCTTACCTGCCGCTCCGAGCTGGTGTACTTAAGGGTAAGGTCTTGGATCCTTTCAGCCATCATTTGCAACTGACCACGGTCCTCATTTTCTTTCCGTTCTAAATCTTGTTTAAGGGCTGTGTACGAAATTTCTAAGGTGTCGTATTGATTCTGCGACTCCCTGAGCTCCTTTTTCATAGCCTTGATCTCATTTACGGCCTTTTCAAATCTCGATCTGAGTTCGTTGTATTCATCAGCAAGAGTGTCTCTCTCCAGCCCATACGGATCAATCTCTGTTAGATTGGTTAGATCGCTTAAGGAGTCAACACGCCTCATTTTGCTCCTGTTAAGATTACTAAAGCTGGATGGATTACATCCTTCCATCTCACGCAATTTCTTATATAAGCCCTCATTTTCTTCAATCCCCCGTGACAGCCTATCCTCCAAATCCTTGATTTTAGCCTGACTTTCCTCTAACTCAGCTGTTAACCTGTTTACAATCTTTTCAGCCCTGCAATTCGCTTCAGATAGCTGACGAGACAGGTTATCCCGAGCCTCCTCTACTTCCCGGATTCGAGATGTAAGCTCCAACTCAGTTCGTTCTAAGGTACTTAGCAATTCAGACATACGAGCCTCCCGCTCCCTAGCCTCTTCCCGAAGTATATCCCTCTCCTTCTCAGCAACTCCCAGACGGATTTGGAGCTCTTTATCGATATTCAGCTCTTCCTGGACCGGGTGGATAAGTGGAAGCTCATCGGAGCCCACGCTGTCCACCGTACTCCTTCTAGAGCTAGGAGGGGATGATCTGCTCCTTTTATGGAGGCGTGGACTAGACCCAGACCGAGACCTCATTCGCTCTTTTGCCCTAAAAAGCACTAAGGGGACAGGTGGTGATGGAGAAAGTGGTGAACCCCAATCGATGCTGTCCCGCCTGCCGCCCTCCGATGCAGTCCGGTACTCTTCATCAGAGGAGACATTCGCAGGCTTTGGTGGTGGGACGGGGGTGGTAGAAAGGGTCGCTGCTGGTTTTGGTGTAAGTAGCGACGGACTCTCAGAAGTGATAATGATATCCTGGTTCCTCTGTGCCTTGATAAAATCCTTTTCTATCTCGCTCTTTAGATCATCACCAGTCGAGTCTTTAATGATGAGCTCGGGTTCCAATTCAGTAGGGCTTTTTGGCTCAGGAGGTGGTTGGATTCCAGCAGCATTTCGTAGGACATTAATCCAATTGCTGCGAGAATTAGCCGACACGCTTGCCAACACAATTCGTCGGTTGTCCCAAGTTGTTAGTTGGAACCCATAATTCCTGGATGCTGTAACCTCGCTAATATTCGTAAGGCTGTTCACGTCCAGGACCCCATCCAAAACCCCCCTCTCTTCAGACACGGGATCTCTATAATAAAAAAGCGCAGCGCCCCTGAGGGTGAACCAGTGCTTCGTCCACTCGCCTGTCCTTGAATCCTGCTTCATGAGCCAGCCCTTTTTCGAATTTAAAATCTCCTCGGCTGGAAGATTCACTCTCAGCTCAGAAGTCTTCGAAAGGTAGGTTGACGATATGTCGTCCATGTTGCAGCCCCCATCGGGGTCCCCCCTCTCTTGGGACTGGTTCTGCTGGTGACAGAGATGATGGGCATGCTTCATGCTCTGAAGTCGCGGACTAGATTTGCTGCTGTCGGAGGAAACGGGCGGGATTTTTTTGACTATGGCAGAAACGATGGCGGGTGCTGTGCTGGAAGCTAGGGGGAGGGATTTGGGGCGCAGATTGATCACCTTGTGGAAATCCTGCTTGGACGGATGGAAGTCAGTTTCGTCCCGAGTCGGCTTATCATCGAATGACTGATTGCCGAGGGGTATGTTCGGGGAGGGGTTTGTCGTCGAGGACCAGCGGTTGTTGGTCATTTGACTTAGATTTGTTATCGTGTTAGCAATGTCTTTCAGCTTCTCGTCACGACGAACGTCCTCGATTAAGAGGCAGGATGATGCTGGAATAGAAAAACAAACAGTTGTAATTTCGAAAAATTCGTAAATTGTTATTTAAAAACAAAATTGGGTGCAGCTAAAGAAATTTAGGCAAATATCCAAAAACCACGCAAATCATTCCAAAAAATTGCATAATTCTGCAATTAACATTAATTCTAATAGAACAATTTTGGCAAATCACACTTGTTGTTATGGCGAGAACAATTTCGAATTTAATGCATTTTGCTGTTATAAAATGGTATTAAAAGATTGTAAGAGCTTAAGAAAAAACAAAATATAAAACCACAGCGCTCCTAACTCCTGAGATATGCATATACATATGTATGTATCTCACGTGTTATTTATAATACGTCACTTGCGCTTTCCCCTGAATTCTCTTAAATAAACGGCTAAAAAATACCTGATAAGTAGGTATATCGAGTCTCGCAATTTGTATAAATTTAGATCTAGTTTCGAAATACGTATAGATATCAGCATAATTTTATTGAACTCTAAATGACTAGGTGTGTCGCCAACAGCAAATGCCCCTTATAGCGCCTATAACTACCAGCCCAGCGAACTACTTTCAATTTTACATCGCCTTTACATAAAATTCCCATTATTCCACGTTTATTAGAAAAAAATCGCTTAAGACGACTTTAGAGGCCTTTAGGTCTGCTCTTTTTTTCCGATATTTCGCCTAGAGACCGCTGCTCTCGGGCGAACCTGCTCGTCCGTCCCTCTTAATAGAATCCGAGGCACTGATTCAAATTACACCAATCGCCAGCGGCGGTGGCACTTAAATAAAAATTATCTAACATTTATTACGGATATTGCCGTGACTACTGCTATTACAGCACTCTGCCTCCAAGAAAAAACGTGTAAATTCCACCCGTGAATGAACCTTGTAATTAAAATCAGTAGTTCACGCCCATGTTGTATTAGCAGGCTCGCAGCTCGGCTTTTTAATCTAATGACCAGTTTCAAAACAATTCTCGAGCTCAAAAGGAGCAATGTGGGCAAAAACGCTGAGATAAAATTAAGCGCGCTCAATAGCCCCAGAATGAGGGTCTCCTCTGACTCGTGGGGGTCCCTGACATCCGCCGCCGCACCGCCAGAACGGCTGGACCTTGGGATGGTGATGATTGCGGACCGCGAGATTGTGGTGACCAAAAGAATAAACGTGCGGTGTCCAACAAAAGAGCGCGAATCCGCGCGATCGGCACGGCTTAGCGCAGCTCCGGCACTCCCCATCTGTTTCTGGAAATGCGATCACCGGCGTGGCGGCGCAAGGGCCGTGGAAATACCAATCTTAATAATATAAACGAGCTTAGCCGTGCAACCTTAATTATAATTAAGTGGTTCTGCGGTATCCCATCAGAGTAGCCTCGAGTGCTACCGAGAATCTCAAGTATGCGAAACGAGCGCGACCGCGCGCAGAGGGTTGATTATCATCGTCTTCGCGATCAGAAGCAATCGCGGCGACGATCCGTGATTCGCGCGGATTCTGCGCGGTCCACTGCAGCTGATTCTAACGTGGTCAGCGCAGTCCCGCGCACGGTATGCGCATGCGAGGACATCTCGAAAAATCGCCTCATTTAAAAGTCCATTCCGATTGTTAATAGAAAGCAATTACTCAGCGCTGCCGCGGTGGAGGAGGCCACGTCGGACTCCTCCAGAATGACGACGACCCGGCAGAGTCTTTGTTTGGCGCGAAGGAGCTGCTTCCAGGCGAACCCAGTAATTGGCGGATCTCCGTGCCCTCCCGGCGCACCGCGACGCCCATATATGATCTAACGATCGCCGCGGCAGGCTATTAAAGTTTTAGTCTTCGCAGGTGTGACGAATGCATGCGATCGGTGTGATCGGTGGCCAGCCAGCCTCCCTGACCTCCATTCGACCGCCTCTGGATCCGCGTATCTCTCCTTGAGATCGCCGAATTATTATCACAAATATCCGCGAAATCGACAAATATCCATTCAAGAAGTCCGCCTTTGGTCGCGCGCACTTTCATTTAAAATATTTTATCTTCGTTTTTCTGGTCCACCGCCCTCCCCTGGTTGTCATCTTCAAACCAGCAGCAGCATCTCTTCGCTGTATCGCGTCTTTGCTCAGCAGGGAAGATGAGCACCAGAAGCAGCGGCAACTGTTGTGTTTTGTTTTTAATTACGGCCGCGTTCAGGTGATTTCTATGCAAATCTTATGCAAATTCGAAAAATTCATTAATTTCGCTTTCGCTCGCCAAGAGTCCCACATTTATGCACCTCCTCTGACTACGGGCTTCAGATGCTGGAAGGCACCATTGGCTCTCCACATGAATGGGGCCCCCGATCGATCGACTGAAGAGTCTCTCGGTGGCCTTTCAATGATTTTTCGAACTTTTCCGCCGTTCACTTGCTAATTTTTCCGTCTAATTCTAATTAATGACTTTATAAACAAAGATGACATGGCAAAAAGGGCAAAATCGAGATTTTAACTACGATTCTGCGCCATGTCGCCATTTCTTCGTGAAGATGATCAAAATGACTAAAGCGCAGGCGAAATTGATTTAAAACCGCCTCATCTCGGCGAATGAACAGGCGGAGCTGAAATATTTCAGCTTCCAAAAATTTAATTTTTTCAATCTGACCGCCCCGGAATGAGAGTAATTTGTCAAAACGGCCATTAGGACGGTGGAATTTAGCAGAGATTTAGGGAAATTATGCAAACTTTTAGGGAAATATTTCATCGAACGAGGCCATTTGGATCCAAAAGTGTTAGCCCGTTTGTTTATGGAAAGTGCCACCTGAGATTTATGGGGGCTTTCGAAAAGGCCGACATTTAACCATTTTGCTTGTGCGATCGTCAGGTATTTAGAGGCCCATTTTGGGTATCAGCATTGCTTTAAAAATGTTAACATAAAGAGTACCTATTTGAGGATCTTTTCGGGGGTAGAAGCGTGTTTTTTTTGTGTTTTATTGGCCAGAATAGACAAAATTAATTATAATAATAGGAAAAATTTATTGTAATAAACGAAAGGGCAAAAATTATATCTCGAGAACATTTTGATGAATTGTTTCGGTTACTATAAAAATGCGAAGAGATCATTTACCTTGAATTTTTTCTAATTTATAAACATATGGAAATGAGCCTTACTTTTGGTATCTTAGGAAGTTATGCATAATGCTATAGCGAAATCCTCACTGATTAATAATAATAACAATTATTTTGTTTGGCTAAGTGAAAATGTGGTAGTCACTTGAGCAATTCTTTTCCAGTTTGAGAGATATCATTTTGGAAGAAAATACGATTTGTTTTTAATTTTTACAAATATATTTTTAACAAATATACAATAAAAATTGGAGATAGCAAAATTATTGTTATTTATTTGAAAACGAAAAATCTCTAAATACCCCTATTTTGTATACAGCATTATAAGGAGACATTTTAAATAATTTTAAAAATCCTTGCTGAAATTATAAGCCAGTTCATTTTAAATATTTCAAAAGGATTTTTAAATTTAGATGTTCTTGAACTTCTAAAATCCAATTTTTCTCGGTTTAACAATTTTCTTTTATATGCATACGAAATACTCCCTTAAGACTCTAAGTGTTGATTCGAAAATTGAAAATGTTCTGGAAGTATAAATATTCACAATACATAGTTTGATATTTTTTGATGATATTTATCTCCATAATAGTTATCGAAGCACCATGACGGACAGAAACTTGATTGATTCATAATTTTTGAAGTTACATTCTTATTATAAATAGTATTGGGTACATCGGCCTAATGTAAGGCAATAAGCATTAAATTAGGTATTAAACTTAATTAGAAGAGTATTCAAAACGTATTCTGATAGAGTAAGATCGAGTGGTTGATATTATTCCTAGAGGCATACAGAGATATGTTTCATGTTAATTGACTTTCTGTAAAAACTGCCTATTTGCCTCTTAAAAAACGCTAAGCACCTCAGGTTATACCTGCTACAAGGACGGAAATTAGCATTTCGAATGATGGAGCGGAAAATAGCATGCCTCCTCTCAATCGTCCATGCCATTTTTCCACAATTCGCTTTTTTCAACTTTATTTTTTCTTCCCATTTTCCTGGCAATTTACCAGTTCTATGCCGGCAAAAATTGCATTTGCGCCGTCCAGAAAATCGAAAGCAATTTCATTTTGCTAACCGCCAGCCGTCCGAGGCAAAATGGACCTTGGCGCAGACCCACAACATGGAGGATGATGTTGCGCGCGATGCACACGCCGTTTCCGCTGCAAAATGATATCAATTTCGCTCGGGCTGAAAGCGAACTGCTAGCGTGCATGGGGCGGGATGAGGAAGATGAATGGACCGCGGGATGCTCCGGGATGGGATGGGAGCAATTCGGGATGAGACTTCTTTTAAGTTAATAGAATTCTATCTTGTGCCCGACGGGTTCTTCGATTATTGAAGGGATCGATTTCAGATAGATAGAAGATTAGGTAGATAGATCGCCCAGCAGCTGTGTAGGGCATAGGGAGTAGGGAAAACTCATTATGGCAATTCAGCGATTTTTTTCGTGGTTTTATAGCAAATTTAGTGGGATTGCGCGGTAATCTCGAGGAGAGAACTTTTTGGACGATCTGACGGTGCGGCACGGTGCAACCAAATCGAACGAAAAGTATTTTTTGCGAAACAAAGCGCACCCTGCACAATTACAGTATATATATATATATAGTATATACAGCTGCACTATCGCTGCAGTTGAAGGAAAAACCTCAATTTCATGGAAACCTCCAGCTAATGAGAGAGCCGCGAAACAATCCGCGGCGGGCGCCAATCAACCGCTGGCATCAGTGAAAATAAACGTGAGAAAATGATAATCCCCAAAGATAAATTGGTTGCATAAGAACTTGAACTTAGCGCAATCGCGCAGTGCGCGCAAAATGTCAAAGTTTGCCCCGGTGCGCGGTTGGTGCTGCCGAGGTGGAGGAAACTCAGGTGTTTTTCAGGTGTTTAACCGCGCACCGAGAGTCTAACACTTTGCCCGGCGGTAACGGCGCAAGACAGCCGCGCTTTGGCTGGCAATTAACTTCTCATGACTTATAGCCGCCGATATTCATCTATCCTTCACGAGAACTTCGACAATTTACGGAATTCGACCCCAGGGCTCACCTGGAAACGCTGAATATGTTTCAGCCGAACAGGTGTTGCGACAGGCCGACGGGTTAACCTCACATTTGACGGCGTGCCTCGTCCTGTTTTGCGCGCCCCCGATCAACCGACGGCGGCCTGCGCAGTCATTTTTCAATTTATCACTGCCATAAACCGACGCCCTTCCTTCCGCGCCAAAAAATTATGAGTCGTGCAGAATGATCCGAACAATGGACGCATTGTTTCGTGCGCACCTTGTGCTCGGTCAGGTGGGCACAGTCGAATAAAGTGCGCCTTTTTGGAAGCAGTCCAAGTGCCAAATCTGTTTAGATTCGATAAAAAAAAGCCCGATAAAATTGTCGTGAGCTTTGCTAGACATTTTTATTTCATATTTTTTACATCTTACACCACTAACCCTATCACTCGCCCCCGCACCAATGACTTTCAATTTCGAGACTCGCTCACTTATCCGGCGCGGTGCGGCAAATGATCGCTTTCGTGGCCCAGCAAATTCTCGAGTTTTGCTGTGTCACACTTTTGACAGCGTATTTTTTATATTATACACCTACCTACCGCACACACAGCACCGTGTCATTACCGGCAATTATGACAATTATTATTAGCGACTTTTTGCTCCCGCTGCCATTGTTTTTGATTCGTGGCGCGCTTTTTCGGTCGCTGCTGCGCGATGCATGTTCCCCGATAGATAAATCACGGCGCAGCACTCGTTCGGGGACAGCTCGCCAGCAGTAGGTAAAAGAAAATGAAAAAATAAAGAAATTAATTTAAGAAAAGAACAGGCCCTGTTCGAGGCGCCCCAGTGCGCAGAGGTGAACAAAAGGTGGATGGTTCGTGGAGAGACAATTAATGAAATTGGCTGGGTAAATATTGGGTACGCGCCTTTGTTGGAATTCGAATGACCTTGGCCGCAGTTATGGACATGCTTTCTGCTAATGTAACTCTTTTTTATTTTTCTATAGTATGCTATTAGCTGGAGCTACAGTCGGTCTATGGGAAGTTTTCCGTGAACTACTTCGAGGTGGTACCGCGAGGTGCTGTTCAATCGTGCCTCAAATGAATGAATTAATCCGCGGTGGTACTGATCCCCTTGATTTCCTTCATTAGAAGGGTTATTCATGTGGGAAATCAATTTTACCGATTTTTCTGTATGATACAATTCTCCGGTCTCTCGACCGATTCAAATTTCGAAATATTCATTATGAAAATGAAAGCGAAATGTTTCCCAATATACCCAAAAAGGTGTTGTTATGCGAGACCCGTTCTATGTGAATCGTCTCGCAAGATTTTGAATAGTCGTTTAATCAAGATCATAATGAGCGAAGTAATCAGACGATTTGAAGACAGTTTGAAGATTCTGAGACCCACAAGTCAGACTGCGAAATGCTTCGACAGGACATAGGTACTCATACTCGAAAAATGATGCGAAGTTAATGAATTTATAATATGTAGGTACTTTAAATGTTTCAAATCGCAATACGATCATGTTCACCAAAAAAACAAATGGAGTTTTCTTTGAAATATAAAATAATTGATAGTCTGTCATCATCCCAACAAAGCGTTTTAAAAGATCTCGATGCTATTTTTCATTCCAATCATTCTTTGTGACACATCAATCATATGACTAATAAACATTTTTACAGCTTGCATGTCTTTCGAAATTGTTTTATTCTTTCATCAGGAGAATTTTGAAAAATGTTTCACCTGTGTGGAATACAATTTACAATATTTAAAATCATAATTACTTGTAATAAAACATTAAGTGTAATCTTGAATTCTCTCTTCTCTCATCTAATTTGTGTTGCTCTAAGCAAGCTAAGCCGAATTTAAATAAATAATTAGGAGTATAATTTGACACTAATAATGATAATTTGACAGTAAAAACAAAAATTTTTTTAAGCAAAAAAACAAAAATATTTCAAAATGCCTCTAAAGCAAAATTACAACAAAAGGTGTAATTTGTATTTCGCAATGTGCGTTAAAAATTAAATTCAACTTTTATTTACAAAATAGTGGGTTTCAAAAGTATCATGTCTTTATGGAAGACCTGCATACGCTTACTATAATTTTGTTTTTCACAAATTTTAGAAAATTACTTGGAAAATCAGAAAGCTAGCTTATGTAATTGGGTGCCGTGCTCAAAATGAATTCTGTATTTAAAACTATATCTTCTTATGAAGTAAATAGGTTTGAATAATAAAGAGCGTATATCTTTAATTCGTGATAGTTAATGGTATGTGTCAGCAATTTGTTCTTCATAATAAAATCCTTTCTTTTAATTACGCCATAACCGGATGAAAGTAGTTAAGGTAAATAAAATCTTTTTCAACAATTTATCTATTATTAAATGATTGTATCTTCGTGAATGGGAAATCACTACCCATTCTTCTTATGAATGGGAAAAGACTTCCTAGTCGCAATCAATCGCTTGGAAAGACATGGAATAAATTAAAAATACTCTAAGAACACAATGGCGCCGTGATGTAAGATGGGATTTTTATAAAATTTTTGATAGCTAGATTTGCATAAAGCACGTGTAGATCAGATCTGCTCAAAGTCACTCAAGACCTTGACAAGTGAGTCACTTTGTCCGACATGTGTACGTAGCTTTGCGGTGCTCGCATACGAGGCAAGAACAATTAAATCGCGCTCAAATCGAGACAAGCCAGGGATCAGGTAAACGCTGCCTGCAATCACCCAGGTAACTCAGCACCGCGCGGATCTTGCCAGCCCCCGTCTCCTCCCCCGCGTTGCGCGGTAACGCTATAAGCAAGCCATCACCGCGCGAGAGGTTTTGTTCTAAACATCCAGATAAAACCGCAAAATTCGATCTCTTTGAGACGGCGAGAACCAGCCGGAGGTACGCGCGGATGAAAGTATCTGAAACCGCACTCGAATGTGATCCGCGCGGTCGCGGCGGGGCGGGGCCAGCGGGGCCCCGCGAATAGAGCAAACACTTTTTCCTTTCGTGAGCTGCGCACGCAGCTATTTTTCATGGAAACGCTTTTGATGATGACGGTCTTTTTTCCTTCATTTTCAATTACCTTTTTTCGTTTTTCTCAAAATTTCTATTTTACTCGCGCTGACCTTGGCAGTGACCCGCGAAGTCATCGCGGGCACCACAACTCACCGATTGAGATCAGGTAAGGTGCCCGGCCAGGTGAGTAATGGAGTAAAATCGGTTGCATGCGATGCATGCTCCGTGCTTTGAGAACAATTTCAGAGAATTATTCGCTTAATTTGCTTATGGCTCAATTAAACTCAGATCATGGAATTGGGATTGTTTCCAAGCCTGGGATCGGCTTTAATCGACTTCCCCGGATGCTGCGGGGTTCTGAATCATTTTCTGTCACACCACACTTTAGCCTCTGGCGCCAGCGGGCCAGGCTTTGTGGCGCGTTTAAATTTAATTGGTCTGAAAAAATACGCGGTAAAAAATACGGGGTTGTTGTGGTCACGTCCAGGGTGCTAATATTTTATGACATCGCCGTAAATGCCTTGGACTTCAAGAAAACTTAAGCAGTGATCCAATGAAGACTTAATGCCTCAGTACTTAATTTATGAACCGTAAGTTCATGAAATATGCTAATTTACATTTTTATGGTAAATTGTTATGCTCTTCGAAAAATAAGGTGATAAAATTATAAAGGTTTAGCTTTAAAAAGACGCAAGATAATTTTACGAGCTTCAAAAAAAGTGTATTATTTTCGAGATTTATGTAGATATTCTATGCATATCAAAAATTGCACCCAGAAGCTTTTGTCAATTAATGTTGCAATTACATAATTTATTTTATTATTTACAACCTATACATTTTAATAAATGGAATATTCATACTAATTTTTTATGATGTAAACCATATATTGTATAAAGGAAGAATATGTCTAAACCCTCAATCGATTTTTTTTAAAGCCCTTTTGATATTTTTTTTAATAAAAATATTTCGCCCAGAACAGTAATGGTGGAGTATAAAATATTGTTTTTAGTGGTTGCATAAATTATATGTATGTATATGCTTAATTTTGAAAAGGCGAGATATAAAGCTAAACTAAAAATTAAAACTAAATTCGTTTACCATCATTTTATAAATGAATTAATGTATCTCAATAGTATTTATGCTCATTAGGCAGAGAACTTCGACGTAAAATTTAAACAATATAATCCAGAAGTGGTCAGCCTATCAAATAAGACAAGTTTTGAAATTTTATGTATGTATGTGTAGACAGTATAAACCCTCTACACCAAATCCCTCTTTTAGCTTTCGTCAATTGAATTGGAGCAAACCAATTTTTATTAATTTTAGTATGTGTTCACGTTAAGTGGATACAAATTAGATATTACATACATATACTTACAAAGTGAATACCTATACGTATTTATGGTTTCTTTCATTTTGTTCTACAAATAATAAAAAACAAGTTTAAGAGGAAACTTAAGTTAAAGTGATTGAAACTGAATTATTCACTGAGCTCACTGATCATCACGAAAACGCTCCCGGGGACGGTGCTCAGAGGTTTGCAAATCCCTGCGTTTCAGGGACGTCAAGTGAAATTAATTTCAGCCGCGGCGTCCGGCATCTGATCTATTTTCACTGAATAAATTATTCACTTCAATTTTCTTCAAGGTCTTCATTACGACGAGATTTCAACATACGGGGCACCCTAGAAAAACGCACTTGATGAATGACAATGAAAACGTCTCAGCGACGACGACGTCGGTCCACAGCAAGTTCACACACATAATGGGGCCCCGCGGAATATGTAGTGTGTAAAAAAGGAATCTGTAAACCCAGCGAATCCCGTGTAGCTATCCGGGCTTAATAATATAAGAATCCCTCGTTTAAATCACATAATTACTAGGTATGCGCACCTTTCCTGCCTACGACGAGGAGCGGTGAAAAATCGCGGAAAGACAGTCGCGCCGACAACGAGGACGTCGCGAGGGCTCCTGGGCAGTCGCAGCGTCCCCGGCCCCCGCTCGTTCGGTTTCATTAGGCCCGCAAACTGCAAACATGCGTTACGCGCACAAATTACACCTCGGCGGAGCAGTGATCGCGGGGCAAAAAATGTGTCATGCAATACCACAATTTAATTACGACAATATTATTAATAATGCCGGGGGAAAATAGAAAAACCCACCGTAATGGGGGCAATTTCGAAAGCCATTCCGCCGGCAATTGGGCTCGGACACGCTGTCGCAGGGCCTAAGTACGCGCACTCGCGGGCCCATTAAGCCTGATTACGATCAGCGGCCTCAGATATATCTTAGCGCGGCCCGACTGGTGACAAGCTGCTCAGGAACCGCGTAAACGACGAAAACACGCCTTTTTTTACTGTCCGAGGGGCTATGTGGCGGTGACAGGAATTTTTACAATCTCCGAGAACGCAATAAAAAGGTAAATTGGTTCTCTGTCAATATTTTAAATAGTTAAATGTCCTGCGAGCCCCAGCCGCGGTGAAACGCAAAGTTGATTGCGAGTCGTTTTACTAAGAGATAATAAACCCCTTGAAAGCAGAAAACTCCACCGTACCTAATTTAATGAATGCCGCATTCAATTAAGGATTAGTCTTTGGGAAAGCATTAGCCAAACGCGTTCAAAAGTTTTATAGTTCGGACTCGGAATGTTATCCATTTGTACCACTGTCAGCAAAGGAGATTCAAAATGAAGTTACGAATACATCTTCATTTTCTTTAATCCTGGTTTTACATGAAATCATGATTAGCCTTTTGCTTCAATTCGAAGAATCACCCATCCTGTAATTTTAAAAGTAAACTGAAACACTTTAGTATAACATATACTATATTTCGTAATTCGAGACTCGAATTACAAAGTCAGATTTAGATTTGAATTATTTTAAAACTATTTATTTCTAGACTGCTGAATACAAAGAATCATGAAGCCAGTCTACAATCTTCCTCGCCGTACTGGTAGTTCTTTACTATGACTTATCACGACGAAGCGAAGAAGTTTCAATTTATGCAGTACAAAAAGCAAACGCAATTGTCAATTGAAAATCGAGAGTCGAACCATTCTAAAAGTTTATAAAGTGGAGATTAAAGTTTGAATAATGAAGAACAAATCCGCATTTTATGGTTCGAGACTCGAATGCAATCTGCTTACCCTTGAATTCCAAAAATAGGTTTCTCTTAACCTATAGGGCCCTGACCCCTAGTCTGGTTGGCTAATTGGTAACTCTGGCCCTGCTCTATAGGTCCAACTAAGGACTTCTTTTATCAGAGACCTTAATTACGTCCATGTCTCGAATAACCCCACTGCCCCAAGGAGTCGTCAGCTCGAAAAGCTTCCATGCGGCCTACTAGAGGGCATATTTTTATTGGCCGCGGATCTGAACAACCAGCAGTCTCGCTGATATCTAATCTGAGAACATAAATCCCGTCCAGCACATGCAGAGAAGCTGATCACCTCTTGACACAAAAACGTGGATGCTAACAATGCGACAAATTGCCGACTGCACTTAAGTGCGACAAGCTGGCCGCAATTGGGGCCGCGGAGCCTCCTCAAGGAGCCCGAGGGGCTGCTGCCGGCTGCTGCTGATAGTTGGGGCAATGAGCATGAAAAACTTTTCTATTCACTTGAATTAAAAAAATTTGTAGAATGTCCGGCGTGTGATTTATTTCGACAGGTAGATCAGTGTGCTAGATAGCGGAGGCCCCAACCTGCGAACGACCACAAGAAGCAGTGGTTTTTTAAACAACTAGATGGGGACCTTGGCCTTCGGAGGTGATATCATGTTCAGACACCTCCAAATGAGATAAATCGCCGAGGGATTTCGTGGCGTTCCTCTTTTTTTTATATTTATATATATTGTAGTATGTTCTGATCGCGGTCTCGCCCCCCAAATCCCCACATATCTTCAAAGCAAATAAAGTGTGAGATATGAATTCTCGACTAGGCCAACATTCGCGGCTGAGCGAGTGAACGAAAATTGCTTTTTGTTTGTGTAATGAGCCATTCACCTCCGCGTTAAATGCATGCACCCGCCAGCATCTTAGCCCACGAAGACGATGGCGGCACGGGGTGAGGCGATCTTGCGAGCGATCGGCGCTCTAGGCACAACACGCAATCTCCTGTCATTGAATAATCGAAGGATTTTGTAATTCGTTTATTAAAGATGAAATATGTTCCCACAGATGCGAGGCGCAGAGGCCATCGCACGTTTGTCGTAGAAATCACAGGCCCCGAGCAAGTGCGCTGCTCCCCGCGAGATTGCATCGGAATTTGTCAACCTTAGCGGGCCAGAGCATTATTGACTGATCGAGCACCCTGTCGGCGCCAATTACGAAATGAATTAATCAATCTAAAGATTTTAGCATGGGCACAAAACTCGTCTGCTTCGCGTATGGATTGTGCAACTCTAAAAAGGGTGAATAATATGACTTAGAATATATTCGAGACTCGAATCAGGCATCTAAATTTTATATTAGTGATAAATTTTATGAAATTCTGTAAAAATAGCGCTCAAAATGTAAAATACCGAACAATTTGTTTTCAGTAGGTTATGTATTTCACAATAGTGCAGAGTTCGAGTCTCGAACGATAATTTATACAGCACCATTATTTATTTGAAGTAAGAATACAAATATGTAGTAATAAGAAACAAGTGCAATATACCTTGAAGTTATTTATCTAGGATATGGATACTCCCGACTATATGTATGCATTAGATTCACATTTATTGTACAACATTCGAGTCTTGAAACTTTTAAGTGTTATCTTCAAGCATCTGCACGAATTATATCATTCAGATTTAATTGATTTTAGATCCAATTTAGATACACTCTGATCTGAGTATAAGCTCTGAAGATAGTCCGCCGTACGAGGGTTACATGTGACTCAGATTAAATGTTCTGTCACGTGACAAAGCCCAAGATGCCGTCAGCATACCGCAATTATTCCACATAAATGAGGCCTTAATTGAGCCTAAAGCGGCTGCGCGCCTGCGAATTGAGTTATTCGAGTGCAACTGGCGCAGCTGATTTAATCCGAACGGGTAGTGGCAGCTGCTAATAGTAATAAAAGGAAATGTTGCGACCAGGTTTTCATTATTAGCCGTTGTCATTTTCCTTCTTAAAAATTGAATGGAGGCTGTGTGACGTGCGGACCTGCTGGTTAGCGCACTCCAAGGTTACGATCAGTGGGAAGTGGCGCATTTTCACTTTGTTACTTATGTAGCTAACATTTTAATTTGGGCTAATATAGATTTTTATGTAATATCAAATTAGCACCCAGCTGAGCCAATAATTTGCGCCAGAGTGGAGCTGAAGGGCGATCATTTGGTGCGGAAAAATTCACCGCAATTATTATTAATTGAGAGAAGCCTAAAAAAGACCGCCGGCACATGTTGCTTGTTGCTGCTGCTTGTTCTCAAGTGCGATGTTTGAAGAGACTCACTTTGAAGCTGATTTGTTTTGAGGCGCTTGCTAATGACTTTTGTACGTTTAAGCGTGAAGGTCAGGGCTGCAAGCATAACAACTTAACAAACAAGATTCTATCACTTAAAAATGATTACTCATTATCATCGAGTCGTAAATT
This sequence comes from Tolmerus cingulatus, assembly GCA_959613345.1. Classification (NCBI taxonomy): domain Eukaryota; kingdom Metazoa; phylum Arthropoda; class Insecta; order Diptera; family Asilidae; genus Tolmerus; species Tolmerus cingulatus. Next base: position 25,143,514 of record OY390707.1, read on the forward strand.
ATGTTCTTTGTTTTTTCTTCTACTCTCACTAATTTGATATATGTATGTGCAGCTAGTTTAACACTAGGTATAAAAACAAATAGCAATAACTGGCCTTCGAGTCTCGATTTATTTTGTAGTTCATAATTTCGATAACTTAATTTAGTTAGACAACTTTCAAACTCGTAGAGTAATCAAATAACAAGTTTAAATGATATAACCAGAAAAAGTTCGATTTACGATAAGTTTTAACTTTTGATAACCAGAATGGTTTCGGTTTACATGTTCAGGGTGACCTAAATTCCAGTTCCGGGACCTTAACAGTAAACCTCAACACTTCCCCTTTTAATTTGCATTCGATTCACTCCTAATTAATAACACTGGCGCATTGTAGCATAGGACACCTCGTTAAACAAGATTCCTGCCGGAAATTCTTCATCTCAGAACCGAGTGAAATGCAAAAGAAGAACATTAAGATGGGGCTCATGATGCTCAACGCATTGAAATCATCTCCACAGAAGCGAAAAATTTGGCGCAATGTGATTAATACCGTTCCACTTTGCCGTGACTTTGATGTATCGAATGTCGTTTGGCTTGATGGCGGCGAAGCAACATATCAAGAAAGCGAAAGAAATAATAAGAAATGTGAAATATTTCTGAAAGGAAGGACGCACATTTTTCGCAATCTGTTAGCTTTGTAACCTTTCATTTTGTTTGGATTCATTTTGGTTTTTAAAATATCACACCTACCGAATTGAGAGAATTGTTTGATGATAAATTTCATAGCTTTCAACATAAGTATAGTATTATATTATACAATTTTCGAATCTCTTAGTTAACAATCTTAAATAACAAGCCCCGTATCTTAATGAGTTCTTTTGTATTACGTTTTGGTTTCAGAAATTGCTAAAATTTCAAAGACTTATGTTTGCTCCCACACCTCAAGAATTGAATTATTTAAAAAATTTGAATATACAAAACTAGAAGAGCAAACATTGTAGATTATACTTTTCATTTAAAGTGTATAAAAACAATTTATAACTAGGTAGTTCTAATACCTATAATACATAGTTCACACTTATGTTATAAAATTCTTTAAGTTCAAGACTTGAATATGTTTAAGCTATGTAATTTTCGAGTCCCAAAAGACAACAACTTTCATAACTGGGACGTTAAAACCAATTTCTATGCTGAAGTCCAGTAGCCTTCTAACCTCCTTTTTCTAATAGATACAGGCATTACGAGTTAATCGATCTTATGTTTCGAGTATCGATCATAATTGAAAATAATTTACGGAAACCTAACATCCGCTTCAAATCAATTTTGTTTTACATTTTGTATAATTTTAATTAATTCTTTTTCGATTTGATCGATGTTTTTTCCCATAAAAAACAAATTGAGTCGAAAGTGAAAAAGCACTCAATTTCCCAACTATACGATTTCTACAAATAGGCGACGATCCAAAGCCACTGAAAGACGTCTATCGTGTGCCACAGGGAGGTGCAAGAGGACCGCAATTAATTCCGAATGCAAATTCGAAGAGTTGACTATCAGCTTAAGTACTAAGAACTAATTATCGGTCACGAAAGGATTTCTTCGCTCGCTACCGCGCTCGGCCAATTTGCACAGAAGTTGATGGCGAGGAGTAATTGATAGTTCCGCGAGGAGAGGGTCCCCAGGTGAATGCGTATCTCACGTCCATGTCAAGGAGCTACGAGTACTCTCTGCCGTGCGCAGCATCTTTTGTTATGTAAATCTTGCAATCCCCCATAAATCTAATGCCCAACAAGTTCGTCGGCGATATTTCTCCCTTCGCCGAGATTTTTTCTTGTAATTTTTCTTTAAGGTTTAACGACCTAAAGGAGGTGTACGCCCTCAACAAGATGTTGTAACAAGCCTAATGGAGGGAGCAGACAATTTTCTCTCTCATCAGCTCGCCACAGTCGGCTGGAGAGGCTGGTAGGACTAGAAAATAAGTAAGATAAAGTAAAAAAGAGGAAGAGGCGAGGAGCGACTACCCATAAATTTTCAACCCGCCCGAGGGATAATAATGCGTTGTCCATCAACTATTTCATTAGAATGTCCACAATCCGACAACCCCTTTGTGCCCTAGAGGAGCCCCAGCCGCGACTTTGTATCTTCGGACGCATCATCATAATCATAGGAGAGATAGTAGACACACCTGAAGGAACAGTTCTTGGTCCTCTTTTTTTTTGTGTGTCTTCTAAAGGATCCCGGGATCTCGTTACTCCTTGGGACTGACTGGCTGGCTGCTGCATCCGTTCCCTCGCGGTAACCATCTCAAATGAACCAGACCCCAGACCCCAGACCGCTTGTGGCCGCAGCCTATAATTTGCTCATCAGCGCTGAATAATCGTCAGGTCAATCCCGATCCTCAGGTTACCTTCGGTACACCTGTACGACTGTACGATTACGCACACATGCCCCAAAGATGGAACAGGGAACAAGTTCACCCGGTGAGATTAAATCGCTGCACCCAGCAGAGAAATTGTGAGGAAATAGATCATTTTCTAAGAATTCTATCAAAAGGGCGGGCGGCCCTTCGGCGGCCTCCGCGTTTAATCAAAGAGTTGGCGCACTTACCCGGCTCAGAGTCATCCTGGATCGACGGCGCAGTCCGACTGCGGTTCCGAATCCGCGCCTGCGCCTTGCTTTCCGGATGAATTTTATCCCTAGTGGGTGGCGACTTCGACGACACCGGCTGATCAGCGTAAACTGGAAGTAAAAATAAATTTTTTATTTTCTTTTGAAATAAGAGACATCAATTAATTCCGCACGCAAATAAAAAACGCTGAAATCACGACGCCTCCGGGCAACCGCGATCCAGCACCGCACCGCGGTTCAATTGAGAAATCATCCAACCGAAGAAGGTGATCGATTGTTGGCTCTTGCGACAACTCTTTCGTGGGAGATCGTTAACGGACCTTTTTTCCATCCGCCACCTACGCCTTTTATGGGCGTCAATTCATTAACTAACGCTCATTTTGTCTCATGCAGAGGTATAACATTTTGTATTAAATTAATTTCGCCCCAAAAACACTATTTGGTTAATAACTGCTACTACGTATGACGTCTTTGCTAACCATAATTTTAAAATCTTCCTACCTACTTCCTATCCTACTTAACTTGTGAAACCTTGCTCTCATTAATTGTGGAAAAATGCAAATATTCAGCAATTTGAGAATATCCAAATATTTGTATTTTGAGATTCTTTTCATTCCATAGATAAGAAACTACTTGTATAATCAGTTCAATAATACATACATAAATATATGTAAACTGTTTACGTTTTATTCACAACTTATAATTCGAGATTATCTGAAGAATTCATGGCTGTTATGTAAATCTTTTTTTTAAGTGAAAAACTAAATATTAAACAAAATTAGGGTGAATGCACCAGTGGTTAACCAGATAAGGTGTGTTTGCCTTTGCAAATTGAAACTAAGAAGATATCGCAAGTTTTGAATTGCGAATATGTAATGTAAATTCGGAATTGAATAATTTACAAAGTTATTCTTTTCGAAAAATTCAGTTTTTCTTTTGTTGTGATAACGTTCAAATTTCAACCCGACCAAAAGGAGTAACATGTGTAATCTCAATGATTCGAAAATGCTCGTCTCTAGCGGTTTAATCAGTTCATTGACAATAACCCTATATACAGAACAACAAAAATAATACAAACAAAAATGTATTTTGTTTTTGTTGCAAATCATTTGTACTATCACATTTCGAAGGGGCCGATCTGCAATTCATCCTTAATGTTCAACTTAGAATGCTCTAAAATTAAAAACATACATAAAGCAACTATTTCGCGTTCAATGGGTAATGCCAACTATTTGATATATTAAGCGTATACATGTATTTAGGATAATAGTATATGCATACATATTAAAATTATGATTGCTACTTTAATCAAACATCAACATGGACTCAAAATTTTTGCTGAAAGGTTTTATTATTAGAACGCTTTAGAATAACATTAGTCTGTATTCTACCAAATCCGTTTGGGAACAGTATTAAAGGTTCAAAGTATATTAGCAGCATGAATTGTTTGAAATTTAAATTATTTTCGTTCGAGTCTCGAACTATGTTATTCCACTTTCACGCAAGACTAGGCTAAACTCGCAATCTTAGCTGAAAGGGTTTAACTGAAATGGTGTTTCATGTCAAATGATATCATTTCAATAAAAAATGTATGCAAAAATATCAAGATTTCGGGTGTCCATTAACTAAGGCTTGGACATGAGCCCTAAATCATAAGATACTCCTTAAATCCAGTCATGTCCATAGGGAGCAAGAAAATTCCCAGCATTCCTGGACTGCCATACCTCCACTTCGATTTATCTCGTGACGAGTCTCGATTAAATCACGTGACGGCGGTCAGACGACGAAGATGGCGCGGCGGCCAGAGCGGAGAGTGACAAGAAACGATTAATCCTAATTTAATATTATGGCCATGGCGCAGTCGAAACAACACAATCTCTCAATGTAAACATAATTCTAGCGTCTCTGGGTGCCAAGAACAAGCTATTCACTGGCCGGAGCACGCTCGGAAGACGACACACGAAGGAGGAAATGGGCAGGCATATGAAGCGAGACTCGCTCGCCGGCCTAGAGGAATCAGTCGCCGAAGATTGCCCCGTCCCGGTCCCGGTCCCGATCCCGATCCCGGTGGAAGAAAAAATTCAAATGAAATAAAATAAAGGAGAGAGCTAACCGATAGCTATCAGCAGCATCGAAAGGGGGTATAACTCGCCTCGCCGACCGCAGGAAAAGGGCACGCGAAACTCCAGCACTGGGCAATCGCAATAAATTTCAAAATTATTCTGATGCGCCGGGGAATGGGATAATCCCGGTAAAATATACGAGGACTGTTTTGTTGCCCAGAAGGATGATGGTGACTGCGCCGCAGACGACGGCGACGCTCGGCCACATTGTGGAAGCAGGGGCGGGCTGCGAACGCGGCCATTCACGTTCTCTCTGTGGGCCAAATAAGGTCGCCCGCTGTCGCCGCCGCCTCTGCGCGAGCTGCAAGCTGCAAACTCTCATTTTCATTAGATGGACGAAGCTAAGTGGCTCGGCCCATTTGGACGCCGCCGCGCGGCCACATCTGAAGGGGGTAACCTGGTTTTGTACTCGCAGCGAAAATCGCTTTCGTTTGCAGCCCGATAATCAGTTTCATTTGTGCCGTGATTAGGGGACAATTTATGGGACAACTGGTTTTTATATTTTCTAGAGCGTCAAGATGGTTAATGAGGTGCCTTTTGGGTCAAATGGGTGCTCGTCGTAACGAATTGCCGGTTTTAAAGCGCTGCGACATTTGAGCAACTTGTTTGCGAGACATGCAAATTTGTATCCCGAGGGATGCAGGGTTAATGAAGTCCGACCACAAATTGGGAATCAATGTATAGTGTCGCTTGATTTGTAACTTGATGGGCCATAACATCATAAATAAGAACGTTAATGTTGCACTTTGAGACTCGACCTCGCGTTTGTAAAAATTAAAATATTTATGAAGACCTAACAAGATATGAATAAGAGATAGGGACATAAAAAACAACTTTTAACTTAAAACTGCTAAAAAGGAATTGATCGAGTATCGAAAGATAAAGCCATTAAAGATTAGAACTGCAGTAATCACAATTTTCTTTATCACACATACAAAATGTATACCTATGATTATAAAGATTCATTTCTTTCATTTGAGTTTCATGTTATGAACTCAAATTCTACTTTTTTCTCACAAAAGTTACGAGGCAATCATCAGACTACAGGCAAAACACTACGACTGATTCGCTTCAGGGCTCATGAATCTAAAATAGCATAATAGCAAATACATGTTTATCTGGAAATTTAGCTTCAGCATAATCGTAAAACTATCAGAAAAAAGGTAACAACTTACTTATAAGTAAATTACGTTTATCACTTCGAGACTCGAACAATTATTCATAGAACTAGGATTTAGTTTTTTAATAAGTGCGAGACTTTGAATAAATAGATATGCATGTAAATTATATTTTATGTATAGTTTTCAAATGTGTACATATGTATATCAAAACCGTTTATGCTATGCTATTTCGGAAGTCCTAACTATGGTAATGAAATTCAAAGAGATAAAAACCAGCGTCATAAAGATTTGTGCCCTTATGCGCTAAACGGCCAGCCATAAGAAAAGAGATTTAAACCTTCCACTTGTTCCAAGACAAGGCTTAATTTGCAATTAATTATCTTCTGCGACTAACGGCTAACCTCATAATTTATTCATTAAATCGCACTTAACTAAAGCCTCGTCCACGGTTGAGCTCACCTCGCGCTCATCTCTCATGGCTCCTCAACTGAACGCCGAGTTAGCTGAATGAGCCGCGCGCTAATTTTCAGCTAATTTTGTCATTGATGGGCAGGTGTTAGACGGAAACACAATGTCTTGTTGATCCCACAGCATCCGCCGCACCACCACCCCCCCGAAACTAGGCACAAAAAGAAAGAACCCGGCAGTAGAAGGTACCTGTTGCCCACATTCACCATTTCTCCCAGCGCCGCGAAAAATTTCCCACAGTATGATATCGCGGAAATATACGACCTCTGGGAAGAGAGTGCGGTCAGACATCACCAGCGCGACTAATTCCGCGCCTGCACAGCGCGCCGTTGATAATCTTCCAGAGGAGCGCTAAGACTGCGCGACTAGCTCAGGATCCGCGCGCCATCCGCTATCACGCGGAAAATCTTTCGAAAAATTGCTCAAATGAGTGATAAATGACTAAGGGGTGCTGAGGCGCTCGTCGGCGTCCGTAGAAAATGAAAGTTCCCTAAGTGATTCACTCGACGCAGAGCGTAGGCCAGCATCCATGGACCATGGGAAACGCGCTACACCGCGCCGCCACTAGCGCCCGGTGGCACTTTCCTGACTTACCTCTGTTCGTTATCTCGTTTCCGGCATTCTTGTTGTTCTCGTCTTGTCCTCCGGCCGGCGCAACAACGGAATTTTGTGTTCCGGCGTCCCAGGTGTTGGCAATCGCGTCGAGACCGTTGCCCGCCACCGACGACAGGGTGTCCTTGTGGTAGGAGTTGTGTCTGTTCCGACTATTTGGTGCTGCACCTGAAAAATGCGCAATTTCACCGTTTTGCTGTTCGAGTCTCGCGGCTCACGCCTCCGCGGAGCATTGCACTCACTTGTTTGAATAATTGTTGTTGCCTGCCCTCCGGGGAACGTTGCGTTGCGTTTGTGTCGACCTTTGGCTTTTGGGAACGCTATCAAGATGTTTAGCCACCACTTGGCCTCCTCTGGGCAGGTGCCCTTCACGAAAGTCACTCGGTCAGGGGCTGTTATTGCAATCGAGTTTGTATGACCTGTGACCTCTTCGGCTGTGCTCACTTCCAACACTTTTGTCATATCGATACTCGCTTGAGGTACTGTCTCAGGCTGTAAGTAAAAAATTGCACCATTATTTTTAATATTTTAAAAGTAAAGCATAGGTTATTTGCTGGTCTAAATATGTGAGAGATTTAGTCAAATAGTAATTTTACAAATAACAATCGAGACTCGATCCTAATACTTAATAATATACATAACCAACCATTTGTATTTCCATTTATATATACCTATGTTTAAGTATCGAAAATCACACACTCATTTATATATGGTACATGTATATTATCTTTTCGGGACTCGAGGACGATGTGAAATTTTATTTTTTTTATTATTTTGTTGTGCTCTATATCTAATACGTACGTATCTACTATTCAATATCCGAACCGAAAAATTGATTAATTTACGGAAACATAAAAGTATCCAATTACTTAGATTAAAGCAATGGTCATATAACATAAAAACTGAATATGTATTAAATTTTTTTTATCGTTTCTGAATGTTTCTTGAAACAATAAAAACCTTGCAAGCAGTAAGCTGTAGAAAATATGTTGGAGGACACAAAAACAAACATTTTTTTATAGTAACAAATAGTGTACAATAAATCGATTGAAAGGCTCGGTAATGCAATTCTTTAACGACATTATTACAAAACCCGGATGTATGGATTTTGTCGAAAGAGTTTCGAAAAAAATAGTGGTTAAAATCACGATATCACATAAAAAGATTCATATAGAATAGAAAGATAAGTATATAGTCATTAATGCTATTTGCGCAATTAAACAAAAGAAAGTCTTTCTACAACCTAACATCAATTGAGCTATTAAATAATTTTCTTTTGCCTTTAACTCATCTCAAATTGTACTAGACTATCGCCATCGGCCTTGGTACAGTTGCCTGTTTAGACAAAAATTCCGTTTTTACGAAAAAATCTAAAACTTTCTATTTTACTTAACTTTCCCGCATACAATGGAACACTTTTCTGCATTACCGCTACACTATCACTTCCATTCCAATTCTAAACAAAAAAGCGCATTTCCTGCTGACGAAGTTCAGAAGGGTAAAAAAGCTCCACATCAAATTGTAAATGGCTCAAAGACGTGAAATTTTTCGTCAACTAACAAAATCAAATGATTTTAATTAAACTATCTGCAAAAACCAGATAAAATCGCGCAAATAGGTAAAAGCTGCTAGTTTTTGCCACGACTCCCTCCTAATGGAGACCGACCAGTTCGATACTTCGCCTCCCGGCCATTAGACTGCATTATCAATCAAGAAGTAATTAGTCATCTGTGGGCTGGCCGGCTCACAGTGGAAAAAAGGTTTAATTTGCAGTTTAAAAAAACGAGATGAACACGCCGTTGCAAATTGAATTGGAAAGCGTTGACATCGCGGTCGACGTTGTCATTGTCACACCGCCTTTACTCTACTCCGTGGAAGTTTGCGGTTAGATTGGCTGGTTAGGGGGAAGAGGAGAGCTGCAGTATCACTCTAGTGGATGATAATCGTTAAAAAAGTTTGTTTTACCTTTATTGCAACTCCTTTTACTGATGCTGTGAGCCAGGGCGCTGTAAATAACCCGCTTATTAACGGTGGAAAGGCAGCAGCAAAATGATAATAGAAATTCGATCGGTTCTCAGGTTCGCCCGTGGTTACTGCCTTAACTCACTGGTTTGGCTGTTCGTGCGAAACCAGAGTAGCCGCTGCCTCGCTAGACGGGAGACCCCGGATAATTAGATCACACCAAATGAAGGGAAAAAAGAAAACGCAGTTCTTACTTCGCCTAGGGGTTTTCTAGGTTTTTATGTATAACTGCTATGTTGCGCTGCGGGCTATGCACGCGAATTGCAGTTTCAAACGAGTTGTTTTTATTCTGAATTTCGTCAGTAAGAATTGGATCTCGGGCATTTTGATGATCTAGTTTTTTATTATTTAATAACTGTTACCTGGTAACCTATTTCAGACTGCAATTTCGAAATTTTTTTCGTTTCATTCTGAATCAAATAACCACAGAGTAGATATTTGAAATGTGTTCTCTGTACTGCAAGATCGACATTTTATGTACTATAGTGTATTGTAGATGTCACTATTCTTCCACTTCATAATAGTTTTAGAGTTTAAAAAACGGAATTACCACTACGTGCTTTACAGTAATAGTACAAATTTACATTTGATTATCTGCATTCCCGTCATCCGCAGATAATGTTTGTGATTTCTGAGTCGGCAAGATTGTCCTTGTAAACATAGAATGCTAACTCTCTGTCGCTCAGAAACCAGCTGCATCTACATAATATCAAATTTCTTTAAATTTATGTTCACTAATAAAAATCAGAAAATCCTAAAGAAACCTATTCAACCGAATTCCTAAAATGTAAAACCTTGAATATATCCCTATCTACCTGCAATTTGCTTTACGAGGAGAACCTCGCCTTTGACTTTAATGTCGTAAATAACCCAAATAGCCTATAAAGCCGACAAAATATAAAAAGGTTTCAACAAAGCGCGACCGGCAAATGAAAGCGAAAGTCAAAATTGTCGGCAAAAACTTGCAGGATGAAACCAATCGATTTATGTTTCATTTCCCAGAAAATTCCTAAAGGGTATATGCAGCACCGCTACTAGAATCGATCAGCTCATTTTCCCCTGGAGCAAAACTCGTCCGTCTACTAATACTACTATTCGATTTGATCGTTTTTCACGTGGCAAAATCACCGATCGTATAGAAAGATATTACTGGTCCAAATTGGTTTGTCTGAAGCCAAAAAATTCCAGGATTTATGATATTATCCGCACCCAGTCGCTTTGCCGGACATTAACGGTCTGTGCGGCCTCATAAATTTTCCAGCTTGCTACATAACCAAAGCCCCATTCCCATTCGTGGAAATTCATATTCATCGCACTTTTGGGATCGCTTCCAATCACGGCTAAATCAATCCTTTGGCCTAAGGCTACAATTTATCTTCACTTCACGTGTACTGAATTATACCACACCTGAAGTCCTCGACAGTGCGCAACAGCCCCAGCAACAGCGGCAGCAGTTAAACTAAGAAAAAACAAGTAAAAGAAACGAGGTCCCAATGAAGACCCAATGTGCATCGATCCTTTTCCAGCCGAAGGTCATTTCGGCCGTTGTCTGTCTTGGCCCCGTCCGGGCGGCCCCGCCAAGAATGAGCGAAATATTTTTTCTCAGCGCAACACACGACAAATTATGCCCAATAATTCAGGCGGATCGCCCGGTTCGAGACTCGAATATTAAACGTTTTTCTGGCGAACCGATCGAGAGATGGCCGATTTGATCCTAATCGAGCCCGATAATTGCACTTTAAATGAGCCGCGCTGTCTGGACCGAATAAAAATTATTGGACGCGCTGCCGCGCCGCCAACTGATCTCCTCCGCGATCGGAGCTGGTCCGACGGTTACGGCCTGTTGTTGTCCACCGGTAACTTGTACGCAGGTGAAAATGGTTAATCTTTTAGCAAGTTTGCCTCTTACATGATCGGGTCCAACGGAATCTGGGGTGACCGGCTCATTGGCAGGTTTTGCATTTATTTTTTGCCGGATAATTTTGAGAAATCATAATTTGCCATCTCTTAAGGTCACATTTTCGCGTAATAAGCATGCAAAGGAACGTGATGATAGGCTACTTTTACTTACGTGCTCATCCACGGAATATGTGAGCTCGCCATCATCGTATAGGACAAACCACCTCCGCTGCCATCTCTGAAACAATAAAATTATTTAGTTAGTAAGATCGCATAGAGTATATTTATTAGTAAATTATCAATTTTAACCAAATTAACTCTTCGGTCGATAATAAAGTCGTCTTTTATTAGACCTGCTCTCACAAATACGCTATGAAAATCTCATTACAAAAGGTCTATTACTTTGGCTTTTATAGCCATTGAAAGTCAATGCCAACGCATTTTTCTCAAATTCGTCCGGCCTAATTTAAAAATTTATAACTTATTTCGTTTGCAATTTAATTTTCTTATAAGTGAACTGGAACCTATTACATTTGTTTGAACAGCATTTTCTGCATCAGAAAAGCATTTCCAAAACCACCTATCTTCCACTCCAAAAAGTAGGAATACCTAACCTCATAACGAATTTCCTTAAAATATTAAACTAAAATTATTTTCTTTTAAATCATTAAGTATCGTGATTAAAAACATTCCATTCATAGTTCACTAAAATGTGCTCAATAATATAATTTATATTCGATAGTTTCAACTAAAGGCTGCAATTGAGTTGACGTGTAGTGCTGCAACATAACGTTGATAGCTAACTACCTCAATAAATTAACTTTGACGTAGGAAATGCAGTACGATTTACATATGATATACATTATATGTGTTGTCGTTGTATACAATTTTGTAAAATTCAAACAAATTGCTTTATAAGAATTGCGCCTACGCTTTTCCCAAAAATAAAATTCGAATAGATATCAAGCAGTGATGCTTTATCTGTCTATATTACGAAACTAAAAGAATGAAATTATGCATTTTTTTATATTTTTTTAAGCACATTAATATGTCTTGACCATGATCTGCATGCACAGAAACATTTTAGCATTCAATGTCGATAATGTAGTTCAAAGTCGATATTGCAGAATTAACAATATCTAAGGTATGACAAAACATAATGGCACTCAATTATTCGGTAGACAATGGAGATTCTTCATAATTGTGAAACAGACTCCTCCTTAAAATTTTACGCAATTTCTGTGCGCACCTTGATTCTATGCAAATGGAGACCTAATCTTAAATTCATGTCACGTGAAATTTAAGCACTGGCTCGGGAGTGATTTCGTTTAGAGTTCCAAAGACATCACCCATCCGCTCCCCAGCGCACACCCAACAGAACAAGACACACGGGGCCCCTCGAACTGCGTAAACGACACCTTGATCGCACTCAATTTAGCGTCTATTGAAATTGAAATGTTTAAGCCAGCGCCCTCGTGTCAACCTAGTAACCCAGCCCTTTTGTCTTTGGCGCGATCGCGACCGGTGCCTGGCAACTAGCTGCCAAGGCATTTTCAAGGTGTTGCCTCAGCAGGCAGCCAATCCAGAAACGATCCAGGCGTCCTACGTGATTGGCACGGGATTGCCGATTAGCCTCAGGTAATTTGACAAATTTCTTCCTCCTCCGCCTCTTTTGGTGGTTCGGCGGCGCTGTGCTCGGGAACACTATGCGACAGACAGACAGACAGACAAGCAGACAACCAGACAAGCACACCGCCGCGCGCTAACCTAAAAATCAAAAATGTTTCATGTACCCCCTAATTACAGTAATTTATGTTGGGCGCGCAGACGATCACCGCGCGGCTGCGCAGCTCGTCAGCTAAAATCTCTCTCCTGCAGTTAGCCTAGTTGCGCGCGGATTCGCCATGGCCGCGAACGCTGAGCCACGGCTGCGTTTTTGTCATAGATGAGACGTCTGGAGGCATGAAATTACGCGATTTGTGTGAGTTTACGGTGTTTTCCAGGTGATCATTGGCCAAGCAAATTGCACCGGCCGGGAACGCGCAGATATAATCGCATCTGCATTCTGGATCAAACCATTTTGCGTCGATCTGCAGTGATCGCCTCCGCACGTTGCTGCGGCCGGGTCGCCCGCCCGCCGCCGCCGCCGCCAGCACGCGTTGGGACCCCAAATGAACTGCACAAGTTCCTCTTAATTACACCTAGTCGAATTACGGAAGGCTCGGGCGGAGTCGGTGGCTCCAGCGGCCCCGCGCACCAAATTGGCACTAGTCGCACTCGGTGCGGCGCAGTTTCGTGCGCCTCTCCAGTGCGCCAGCATGTGATGATGATTACGTGGAATCGGGATCGGATTTCGCCACTCTGGACCAGGGAATATAATAAAGAAAAACTCCGCCCGGGAGTCGGTGCGATCGCATGGATGGAGGAGAATAGCGGTTTGCAGCGGCGGCGGTGTCCAATTACGGAATTCTATCAGGCATGCGGCAGTGAGGCTGCCCGCCGCGCCGCCTCTGTGCGTAACAAACGGCGGACGCGCAGATAGATTTTCGCTTTTGTTCTCCGCGTAATTATTCTGATGCACGGCCGCGGTGACGCTGACTCCTTTCTTTTCGGATAAAAACAAAACTCCTATTGCGCAACCCACTCTGTCAGGATTTAGTAGACAATTTCGAACTGTACATGTATGTACTATCATGTATGCGCGAAAAGACGTAGGAGCTAGCTCAAATTCCCATTGTGTTCGATTGAAACGGCTTAGAATAGAATATAATAGACATACATGTACATATGTCTGTATTCTAAAGAAAATTAGAGCTAGAATTCATCTATGATTCTTTTTGTAATCCAACAGAAATAATTTTCGATTTTTGACCGCAAAACTTTGGAAATTCAAAATGTAACGAAAACCCAATGACTTGCTCATTCAGTTTCGAAGTACTTCCCATACAGTTGAAAATTGGTACATACCCTAATAACGCTATTATAAATCAAATGCCAAAAACCCCCATCGATCCCATGTCGGTTTAAAATTTTATTCAGCATTATAGGTCAGAAAAATCAGTTTTTCGCACATATCTATTGAACAGAAACAATTATAGAAACCTTTTTGCAGGCAAATATAATCTACAAACTTTGTATGAAATATTACTAAAGCGTTCTCAAAAAAGCTAAATTGTTTAGGAATATAACTTACTTAATTTGAGCTGCATTATTACTGACGTGTACTGTAGAACAGATCACCAGTTGAGATTTTGCACTACTTACCGGTAAAATGATAACTATATACATAATGTTACCGGAAGAAATTAACTTCAGCGAGCATTTTCGGGCGACAACTATTTGTCCATATCTGAATCGATAAGACATTTCAAATTATGTACGAACATACTAAAGATAGCACTAGTAATCATATGTGACACTTATAATGAAGTTCATACTATTGTTTTATGCGAATAATCCTAATTTTCCATCTATCATATTTTTACATAATTCTTATACTTGTTCAGTTGACCAGCCTAAATACATAGTAGTTAGATTAGGTCAAGAAGCACCCTTTGGTATTTTTTACAATTAATTAAATTTTCTCTATATATATACTACAGCTCTCTACCTTACCTTTAATAAAATCTCTTGGGTGTTACCCCCATTGCAAAAGTGCGACAAGGGTCAAGTTTGCAACCTTGTCCGATGTCACCGCAAAAATTCTTAAGGTGAAAGCCCTAATAAATGCGCGTGCCACAATAAAAATTCAAGCATACCGTCCGTCACCGTTACGGCAAAGTGGGCGTGTTTAGTAGGGCTTCCCAAGCCGACGAAGTGGCGCTTCTTCCTTAATCAAATTATTCACCGAAAAACGGTCACCGCGACAAATCCGGTGAGTAGCATCACCCAGCCCACACACACAGGTGATAATTCTCCTCAATCCCGGATTCGCTGAAATTTGCCACAAAATCCCTCTCGTGCGGCGTGCCACATAAAATCAGTTAAACTGCAGTGTCCATCCAACATTATTTGTATTTCTCCTCAATTTATTTATTTATGCGGCGCGAGGTTATGTAACTTCGACCCAGAAACGCTTCTTTAGGCCTATGGGCGGCGGCAACCTCTGAATTGAGGTTATGTCACAAAACAAAGGAAAAACACCCAACAATGCGGCTGCATCCTCCTCGGCCGATTAAAAACTTCCCAGATGAATAAATTACCTGCTCGCGCTGGACACGAAAGCCCCGAGAATATTTTGTTGTGGCTGCGGCGCGAGTTCTCTTCGCGGCTCTTCCTCGACGTCCAAAATTCGCAGGTATTTTTGGGCTCGGCGCGCCGCTCTCAGGTGTTTTCTTTTTATGCTACGCAAAAATGTACCCGCTTTGATGACGGCCCAAAGCTCCGGCCGGAATGGTCGATAAGGCAGTCGCCGGGTACGAGGAGCATGCCCAGACCAATTCGTGTCGGTATGTGACCTCTTTTTGGCCAGTTGACTTATTGGCGTGGTCAGTCCAGTGGTGCTTAGGCCGCTACTTCTGGACACTTGCCTGGTAAGGTAATACTTACTCCATCGGCACCGCCTTTAATTAGAAAATGTGTTTTTTCGCGCTCCAGCCACTTTGTCGCCTTTTGAATTACAAGTAGAAGTGGCCAAGAAGAGGATTGTTTACTTCACGCGTACCGGCGACGGACGTCGATAACAGCGACGTGGGCATGAACCTAAAACCGTTTGGTGCTAATTGCAAATTCTAGGCTAACACCTGTGCCCCGGGACGACGCCGGTGAGCACTTCGGTTACGAAGGGGTTATCGCTGTACAAGTTTTTAGGTGTGGTCCTACCGGTACAAGAAAAATATGTGCCAAGTGAAGTGATGCCTTCATGGGTTTTTGGGTCACTCTGGCTAGAATCAGGGCGCTTTTTTGCCGGTTCACTACATTTTTTAACAGCTTGTTAGCGAACTTGTTAAGTTTCAATGACTTTTTGCTTGAATATTTCGTCAGTTCAAGCTAGTTGCGCAAAAATTTTTTTGACCTGATCAGCACAACTTTCGGGAGAAATGTGAAAAAGATTTCACTTTACTATACTTTGTAATTTATAACACAAAAAGAGTTAATAATGCGGCATAGGAATCAAAGATTCTTGGAAGTTTATCAAAACATTGTAAGAATTCATTCCAAATGTGCTAACTTCTAAAAGTAATTTCTTTTAGTTTGTCGGACTGCATGATCGATTACTTCTTTTTCTATTAACGGTGTGTGCGAAATGACTCAATACTAACTAAATTTTTGGTATTTCGTGTCGATAATGCGGATTTCGTATTCTGGACGAAATGACTAAATTTTTCACAGTTGACTAAATTTGGAAGAATGGCGGGTGAAAACCAAATTTATTTGACAAGATGTAAATACAAAAACTTATGAATTATTTTAAATCGGAAATCAATTATTATTTTTAGTGACAAATTTAGTCATGTCAACTGTTTGCACAGTTCGAACTATATTATCCACACTTACATAAGAAATTTAGTTTAGTTGGCATTTAGTCACTATTCGCGAACAGCGTTAAGTGCCATTAATTTGTATTTAGGCGTTTGGTAATGTTTATTTGCTGTAAAACTCGCGAAATTCATTCAATATTTACAGTGTTAAAATTACAAATTTTATATCGTATAGTCACTCAAATAATCATATAATAAGTAAAAGTAGTTTTGTACACACTAAGAGTTTGGGAAAACTAATCAACACTAAATAATTGATATAAAAAGGAAAGACTTCATCAAAAATTGATGTCCTACAGTTCAACAAACTTGTTGAAACAAAAACATGATAATAAATGCTAAAGATTACAGCAGAGGTCTTCCCGAGGCCCAAGCCGGTGCATACCGCCCGTACTGAATCAACCGCCGCGACGATGTTGACATGGTCGGCAACGTGAGAAGGTGTCCGAGACAAAATCAACAGAAAGGCAACCTCTTGACCTCCCTTCGATCAATCAAGACGAAAATTGTTTTTTGTATTTTTTCCTCATTTCGCACTCTGCTGGACCCGAAGCAAGCCCAAGCGTCGGTCGGGCAGGCGCGCTGCAATGCCCGTGCAGTGCCGGCCTATCACCTGCGATCACCTTTGATTGATTCTTTTGAAACGGCGGGCACACACCATTTGTCCGGAGCAAATTCGATTAGGCAATAGTTCCGGCGGCGCGACGACCCGCGGAATGCCCGTTCCCCGAAGGGTCAGTCACTGCGCACACAGTTCCCCGTGAATGTCATAACTTAGGAGAGTGAAGGTTGCGTCACAATTTCTGGGCCAGATCTGATAACGGGCAAAGTCAGTAAGCATTAACCTTTGCTAGACCGCCGACTAATACACTGCGTCCCAGCCGGCGGCGGTAGTGGCACGGGGCTTTAGTATGAGGTTACGGGCATCTTGGGGGATAAAACGCAAACACGCCCAGAACGCGCAGCGCGCCAGAATAGATTCCCATGCGCGTGAACCACCGCGCAGTCGCGCAACAAAGTTTATTGTTTTTTGATGTTATGCAAGAGGATTGCGGGAGGCACATTACGTTTACATCATCGCAGTCCTATTTATGCTGTGCTCGCGCACGCTAAGCCCTAGCCCGAAGGGTAAACAAGTTTTACTAGCCGCTCGCTGACCAGACTGACCGGCTTATTCGTTGCATTTCAGCAGCAAATAAATTTCGAAAGTTAATGCGATTATCAAGCGCGCCGTGCGTCGTCGCCGTCAACGCCGCGCTATCACATGCTCCAAAAGGCTCCGATGCCCGGCCACGGTTGCCCAATAATTCTCAAACTCCTTAGAACATATTTTACGCGCATTTTGTAAGTGCTGACAGCACATGCTGATGTCCACGTCCACTTGGCTCGGGGCTGTGAAACACTTGCAGCAGCAGATAATCGGGAGAATGAGTTTATCGCCTTATGCAGCATATGCGCCGAGGTGACGCAACGTTTGCTATTAAAAGGTCGGTACGGCAGATCATCGCATGCCTTTGATCGAGCGATGACTTCACCCTTTATGGTCGCTGATAACTGCGGCACAACATGCGGCGTGGGTAAAAACTCCAAAGAAACAATTTAGTTTCGTGCACCACCCTCGATACATAATTGTGACTAATTGAATTCCTCCAACCGACTCAGACCACATGTGGCGCATAAATTTGCAAAAAACGAAAACCCAATTTTTTGCAATAATAGAAACTATCGTTCTAGATAAACAAACAATTTTTGTATCAATGAAGAATTTTTCAGAGTTTGTTCTTGTTCCAATCAAATGAATTGTTATTCATAAAAACCATATCATTGAGTCAAAAATTGATCTTGCTTCATACGTAATATAGTTAATAACTTTGAATAAATTTAAGGTCAGAAGATAATAGCATCTAATTTTTTAAAGTACATAGATAAAGAAACCAAACGGTTTAAAATTTAGTCATTTTTAAAATTCACGATTGAAGATAAAAATTTTGTTATATTCACATTCACAATCAAAAGTAACTAACTTAGCTACTTAAATGAAAATTAAAATTGCTGAACAATTAAATTTTGCTGACTTTTGCAAGAACCAGTATCTCAGTAAGCAATGGTATTTAATCTTAATATATATAAAAGGTAAATATTTCATTTTTGAGTTTCATGATAAGCACGAATTTAATAATTTCCGCAAATCCAAGACGAAAACTTCGTCTCTCAAGGCGTAGTGAATCCGAAAGAATTCACACTTGGCGACAATAGTCGTTACATCCATCACGTCACGAAACGACGATCGCGTCACGTTTCGGCGCAGGGACCGATGGTGATGGTGTTAATGACATCTCACTATCAAAGACTGACCCGGGAAGAGGCCGTCTTTTCGGCAGTGATCCACATCACTAGTGGTGATTAATGTCGGCCGAATCAAAAGACCAAAAGTGGGCAGATCATCTCAGGTGTCATTAACAAAAACACGTTTATTGGACTCTGATAGTTAGGGCCACCGTCAGCGGCAAAGGCGGCGGCGCTCCGGCACGACAGCCGCTGGAAGGTGAAAGATCCATCCGCAGCAGTTCACTAACTTCCACCGCGATGCCGCCGGCGGCGATGGGTGGCTGCGCGGTTTCGCAATTCGGCAACAATTTGATCAGTCGATAGATCGCGAGGCCCATCTCACCGCGGCGATGCCGTGGATTTACCTCAACACCGCCACCGATGATGGATGGCATTCTGAAGCGATTTTTGACATTTGCTCGCGCTGATCGACGCGGCTTGCGTCACCGCATCGCACCACACTCGATCTAAAAGGTGTGTTGCAAGTGCAGCGGCATCTCACACCTGGCTAACTACCTCGTCGGCAGCCCGATGGTAGTGCAGGCCAGGTATAGGTGCGCATCTCTTGGGCACGTTTCACATTGTGTAATTGGTGAAGTCATGAAATTATATTTAAAAACATTTCTAGGATGTAAAAATGCTGATGGAATGTCTATGCGGCTGCTGGTTGCGCGTGTTATGAACACGGAAATCTGTTGAGCAACCACACATACGGCTCCGACACATAATTGGCAGTGCAACGTGCCGGGCTTGTTTATTTCGGTAATTAAAGACATAATAGGAAAAAGGTGCGGTGTGTGGAAATTTTTTGGAAGCAGTGATAAACTGAGGACTGTGGGAGCGCTTTGAAATTTAACGAAAAATTGGGAAATGTTGAAAGTTTTAAAATGATAAGCGAGTACTGCGTTAAGTGTCTAAAATACTATCATCCCCTTTTAATTCCTTTCATTTCGTATAATTTCAAAATGTTATATTAAGTCGATAAGGTAGGCTACCCATCCTAGACTGCATATACAATGGCTGTCGTCAACATAAAGTTTACGTTTATTTGAAAATATCAATTTGTAAACGATCTCGGACACCCCGACACGTTCCCAAAATTGATTATAGCATTCTCGAGCTGACTGTTTGCAGGCACCACTTTTGCCTCAAAGCTTTATTAAAGCTAATATTTTGCAGGGTTTTTTATAGT
This sequence comes from Tolmerus cingulatus, assembly GCA_959613345.1. Classification (NCBI taxonomy): domain Eukaryota; kingdom Metazoa; phylum Arthropoda; class Insecta; order Diptera; family Asilidae; genus Tolmerus; species Tolmerus cingulatus. Next base: position 25,163,363 of record OY390707.1, read on the forward strand.
ACACAGAACAAAAAGGATATTATTTAATTTCCTTAATATATAATGAATTTTTAATAACATTCCCGAAGTTACCTTTTTTCACTATGCGTATCTTAAAAAATACACTTCGGAAAAAAAGATAAATCCAAATATACTTGCCCGATTTAAATATAAGTTTAAAAATATGTTTAGTGATGATTTAAACTAAATTTAATTACTGTAGCTTCTGAGCATTTTCATTATAAAATCAAACTGGGAATTCGTCATCTGTGGTGAATTTGAGCCAATTGCAAATACAGTATGTATATTTATTTCCAAAACGGCATTGTTTCAAAACAAAAGGGCAAAGTGTGTACATTTGTAAGAAGCTACGCAAAACAAGCTTGCTTAACATATACATTTAGCTAAATTATGGACAAATATTTGTTGTTTTTTAAGATTAGCTTAACTAACGTAAAAAACTAAAACATCCAATCATAGTGGCAATATATATGAGTGGATTATTTTTTGTTTCTAACCAAACTAATCTAAACCAGTTTTGGTTAAGTAAACACCTAACGCCTGATTTACCCGCACCTTGTGCTCCAAATCGGATCACCTGCCCCACATACATAAAGGGATCAAATAAAATTGATCTACTCCACATCGTTTGTCGGATTACTGTCAATCGAGGAATAATGAAATTATTACGACACACATAGTGTGAGTGGCACATGCCCTGATCGGGCTATCACCCACATAACACCTTGCCTTAGATACGATCTCTGTGCTAATTCGCACCATTTTACCGGTTAGCTAAGATTTAAGACGGTAGAAGGCTCCGCAGGCATACCTAGCACCCCTGCATTGCCGGCATGTAGGAAGCGTGCGTATTCCGACCAAAAGGGAAACGAGTTAAGTACCCAGTTGGAGTCAATGCAACCATAAAACATACATAAAGTAATAAATCCAGGTAACCACGTGCGATGGGTAATTCAATTGGCGACGGAGAGTTTTATATCGGTTTGATCGTCTCTTCCTCACCACCTGCAATGCCGGTACGACGGCAAAGCAGTTTCCTGTGATCGTGATTAGTTTCTATCACGACGACGAGTCTCGAACCAATGAAGGCCTCCATCGAGCTGACAAGTTAATGAGCCGATTTGCATAGGTCGATCATAATTTTACAAAAAACACCTCATTTCAGTGGATTACCCGTCCCGTCCGGCAGATATCGGTCCGTATCTTGCCGTATCCCGGAAGTACAAAGGATACAAACATATTGCGGCAATAAAACGATCGAGTCTCGATGGCCGCAAGATAGCACCGTCAGTTCTCACAGATACTCGAAATAGGCGACCATAGCGGCAGCAGGTTACATACGGCCCCACTGCGATGCATGTCGGTTGTGCAGTCTCGTGTTCACCTTTTCTGTTTCGCATTTTGTCAACTCGTCGCATTTTCTAATATTTATGAAACGAAGAGGATTTTTTACGCCAGCCAATTCCCCGGAGGCTTTGAAACTTGAATAAAACCATCGGCGACGGGACCAGATGTTGTCCGGGGAATAAGTGCCCTGTATCGCAACAGCGGCGTCCCAGACCGAGATAATATGTGACGGGAACATCAGGGGACTAAGGAAGAAAGCGACCAAGCAAATAGGTGCTCATTTCCTCATTGCAGGGCAAAACTGCGCGCGCGCGCTCGTCCACACACACCGTAAGTGCAAGCGTAAATAAATCGTGTTACGCGCAGAAAAGTAATCACCATCACCAAGGGGGAGCATTAGCGGTGGACAGATGAGTAGGCCAGGGGAACGAGAGACCCTCCAATTTGAATAGTGAAAGAAAATAATCAAGCCGGTCACTCACCTCTGGCTTCACCTTCATCATATGTGCGCACGGTTTGCGCATAGTTCTGATGGGCGCGACGCAAGTCCGCAGTTTCCGCGTTTATTTTGCGCAAATGCACTCGCCACGTCCAGCTGCGCACGGATATCAAAGATGACGCCATTTCGCCGCACTTGCCACTTTGCGGAGCGAAATGACAGTGTTCACGAGATGAAGGAAATTGCTACTGTCCGCGGGTATCCGCCGCAGAATCCCTCCGTACTCTAATGGGCAGCGAGGTAATCTCGAACAGTTAACGGCCGCGATCCCTTTGAGCCAAGTTTTGGCGCAATACGGTGGCGGCATTTGATTGCTCCCGCAGACCATCTTTCCGTCCATTTCCCTAAAGGTGATTGCTTACCTACTACTCAGTCAAATTGAAGCAAGTCTGAAGAGCAGTAATTGAGCACTTAGTTAATACAACGAAACGTTCCTGCTTTTTTTTCACTATTTATGAGCGTCAGTCATCAAAACCAAAACAAAAATCTAAACTTTATAATGAGCATACACTTTATGCACAAGGTGATATCCTAAATCAATGTTTTAAATTACATTTTCGTGTGATATCTTACTGGATTAATATGGAAATATTTTGATAGAAGGTTGATGCATTTTGACAAGAAATTTCTGGCAGAACCACTTTGTAAAGTAAAGTATCAATGGGTTCCAGAAGAACAATGTTAAAAAATTTAAATATCTGGGGCATTTTGCAACTCAATAAAAATATTGTTAAATTTGTTTGTTCGTTTAAATTGTTTTTATAAGACGATTCGCTTATATAGTACGAATGTATCTTATGTATGTTTTAAATAAAGACTGCCCAAAATGAGCAGCTTAAAGTAAAATTAAAGAAAAATTACTTCAGAATCTAGAAGTCTTCCATATTTTTGTGTAGGCATATAAAAGGGGTTAGGAATTAATCTTTTTTACAAAAACTCCGTTACTATAAGCATAAAAAAAATTATCATCTTGTTAAGGTAATAATATTAAGATTATATCAATATCGCAATGTTAGGAATATGAAAATAATATCTACCTTTTACTCAGCATTTGTAAAATAGTAGGTACTGGTCGCTTTGCCGTTTGAGACATTGACGCGTTTTCATCTAATATAACCTTTAAAAGGTTACCATAAAATACACCAGAATATCCTTAAAATAACACTCACCTATTAATTTACACTAAACGTCAAAAATAATTGATGTACTTCATCGTGGAGGGGCCAGGGAACGACTATTGCGACACAAGGGGCACGGGGAGAATAACGTCAGTTTTATGAATTATGGTCTCCTTAGACAGGACGCCCGCTTTGGGTCACCTATCCTTATACATGATTTGCTTAAAAAAAAACTACTAAATCGCGAAACAACGCGATTAGAAAGACTTTATATATTTCAATAATTATAACACAACAAAAATGCAATTACCTGATAAAGTTGACTTTATGATAATTTGTTAAAACTGGATAAAATCTGCTATTTTTTAAAATTTATCAATACCTTCATCCTTACCCATATTCTTACAGCAATCGAAACAAAAAAACGCCGGTTATGCAGCCTGTCGATCGATTGAATTCATGGAATTAGGTTAATAGTTTTCTGCTTTTGTCAGGTCTTGCGAAAAAAACTCCCCATCCTCTCGCATAACCCAATTATAAAGTTCAACGTCCGCAAAACACCCCGTCACACAAATTCTGATTCTGAGGGAACTCTTGTGGCTCATGTCCGTGATCACCGCGATCGCTGAGAACAACTTTCTGGTTGGGATGATTCTGCCGCCGGTGCTGCAGGCGGTGGACCAATGCGTCTTGGCCCTTGCCCAACATTTCCTCGATTGTCTGCCAAACTTGGGGCCCGCCCCAGTACATCAGATATGCGGCCGCGAGGTCAAAAATAATTTTCGAGCCGACGACAACCGCGGCCAGAGACATTTTTATTGATATTACGCGCGCCGGCGTACGCGATCTTGGCAGCGACAGCAGCGCCACTATTGGATCGGTATGGCAGCAAGATCAGGAAGTGATTGCGCCAACGGACCGAAGTGGGAACGCAAAGAAGTCGGTAAGTGCGCCGATTCCCGGTGCCCGGTGCCCGAATGGCGAGTCCCGTCCTCCTTCTAGGCTCTGGCGGCGCGAGGCGCGAGGCGCTCGATCAAGTGATCGCGGTCCTCCGCGCGCCCAACAGGTAGAGTGTGTCTGCTGCCTACGAGGGGCTCAGTCAGTCACTCACTCGGGATGGGCCGATAGCCGGTCGATTCTAATCAGAACTCTCTTCTTTCTCGAGTGGCCAGCAAAGATTCTTGAAGCGTTTTTGCAGTAAATCTCAGGTGTGTAGAACCCTGGTGCCCCGCGCCGCCGTGGCCCCACCGCTCCACGACCTTCTGCTGGGGGGCCCACTGCTGTATCTACTGTTGCTGCTGCTGCTGCTGTTGTTGTTGCTGCCGCCGCCGCCGCTGGTGCTGCTGCTCCCCATTGAAGAGAAGAGGCCTGTGAACGCGCGCAACCTAAACAGTTTCAGGTTAAAATTCAGTTGACTCATCCCGCGAGGGTACCGTTAGGTTTGATTACACAACACAGCGCACACAACAGCACAACAGTCGATTGGCATTCACAAGGTAATGACGCTGGAATGTTGCACATACCTGAGGTGCCTCTCGTCCGGTGGTGGTGCGGTGTGCCGGCGGCGCTCTGTCCAGCCAATAATCGAGCCCCTAGGTGGCCCCCCGCCGTGAGATGACATGGAATCAATTTTTTGGTGGACTCAATAAATTTTTTCGCCTGTCGACGGATTCTTGTTCTTTCCGAGTGAGAATAAATTGTGACTGGAGTGCTATTGAAGCCTCAATTAGCCTTTCCGAATCAAAAGGGGCGGACTAGTGCTTAATAATTCTGCTTAGTCTTCCACCTGGTCACGTGTTCGTTTGATTAAGGTGAAATGAAGAACACATAGCCCCAAGCGCCCCCGCTGGCATGCGTGACGGGTCCAGCAATGGGTTCTGCGACACTTTGCAGGTGTTCCGTTAATTTCCGTCCAGCATGGATCCCTGCGGGACACCAATTACTCTGAGGTCACATCTGGACGCTTCACAAAAAGCATGCCATGTTCCGTTCCATCTTAGCAGCGAGCCAGCCTAGTTCTAGTTCTTGAAATGCAAATTTTATTCTGGAATAAACTCGGAACTGTGTTGAATGTCTAATGAGCCAGATCACGGTTCCGTCGAGCGAATTTGTGACGCTCTTAGTACACTGCCGGGTCGCGGAAATACTTCGTTTTTTATATTATAAAGTGGCCGCAACGATATCAGGTCGATTGATATAAGGAAGACTTTTTTGCGCCCCCTGGCGGCCGGCTCGAAGAAGTTATGGTCAAGGTGTGAATTGTTTTGTTCTTCGACTAGCCGTTGTTTCTTTTTTTTTATATATATATATATATCATTTCCTCGGCGAATCGAAGCAGTTCAACGGTTGTTACGAAATCCGTTGCTTCACTCTACATCTAAAAATAGACACACGTCTGAAGATCGAGAACAAGAAGAAGAGCCGTAGACTAAGAACGATCGGCGATCATGGGGGTACCTTACGTATCTAAGGAACGGTTCTGAGCCAGAGAAGAAGTTGTCTTGCTTCCGTGGCTTATCACCTTGAGTCCGACGAAGAAGTGTTAAATGCGTGGTTCGCGTAAAACACCGCGAGACGACGACACATCGGTCGGGCTGCAGTGTCTGATTTTTTAGTCTTCCGCGCGTTTTATACTTTATTTTTTTTCTTCTGAGCGATTGTTGAGAATATTTGCTTACACGTGTAGATATCCAGGTTTTATCGCGCTCTTGGCTTATTTAGAGTTTATTTAACTGTCGCACCGCTTAAGCTCAACGACTCATATAATTGGAAGGCTGCTGGCTGCCGCCATTATTGCTACTCTGCTCTGGGCTCACTACCTGGACTGGCTAACTGGCGGCTAGCTGCATAGCCGGGTTCAATGGACAGGTGTGGTGTGATTTAATGCACACGCAGCGCCTTTTTGTTGCCCTGCTGCATTCTATTTAATAATTACAGGAAAGGGGGCTTACTGTGTGTTCGCCTTTTTTGGTGTTCAATCATATTGTGCAGCTGCGTCGCAAGACGCTGGCAATGTTCTCGATCGCATGAAATTTACAATTGCAGTTTTTCAAACAAACGGTTCAAATAAATTTGCTTTTATGTGAACTGCATTACCAACATCGGTAGAAAATGCTACTACAAGTATCTCAAACAATTTCGTATAGGGGACAAAAAATCCGTAAAAGAATGTACACCATTTTTGGTAAAAGGTTACAGCAGTCAACAGCAAATCAAGATTTCGATACATTCTTATTTAAACGGGAAATAAACTTTGCAGCACCCATCTGAATGCGCCGAGATATTTTGAGCCGCCGTCGACACGCGAAACAAACCGAAAAATATAAAAAATAAAAAACAAAAACAATGTACAGCAATAAATTTCTCATGTGGCAACCGTCTGACATGGCACGCAAAAAACGACTACAAAAAACGCCGCAAAACCAGTGAAATTCACCTTTTGGCTGCACTAAATTTCGTTCGTTTGTAACTTAGTCACCTTGCCAAGGTAGGCAAGTGAGTCGTGCTACTTGAGCGCGCACTGTTCTGCGATACTCGGGCAAAACATGGCGACAAATACACAACGGAAAGCAACAAAAAATAAGCCTAAAAAGGTAAGGAAACTACGCTCACCCGCCGCATGCTGCATTTTCAGCACTTTTTTGCATTATATAGTATGTATATTCGTTTGCGCCACTTTGGAGTTTTCGTGAAATTCTCTCATTTCAGCTGCACTTGCAGTCCCAAGCAATCCCGCTGAATTTCCAAAACAAATCACGAAATGCGTCTGCTCTGCCGTGCCGACATCTTCTGGCTCCGTCTGTCTGTCTGTCTGTCGTCAGCCGTTGGGTGTTGTGTGGCGTACTCGAGCGCCGCTCCGAGAGGCAAATCAGGCAGCGTACATTGTGCCAACGATGATTTGGCGAGATTTCGTGTTGCAATTTTCCGCGCTGTGGTGCGCGGAAGGTGGAAAGGTGAGTTATGGACAACATCGAGCAGGTTAGTAGCTAAAAGTGCTGAGGAAATGCCTCGCGCTGCTTTGAAGTTCGCGCCGTGTGCTGTAATGGAGTTATGTCATAGGATCAGCGCGCTGCAATTCCGCTGCAGCGCTGTGCCTGGGCTGTCTGTCTCTTTGATTCAACGGCTTGCGAATTTCGAGAATTTTCAGGCGCACGCAAAGTTGCACTGCATTATCCGCTCTAATTTTTGATTTTCCGTGCATCACTGGCTGGGCTTCATAGGCAGGTTGGGAATGGCTAGATGCTAGATTGCCAACAAACAACACTATAATTTGCAGACAAGTACAAATTTAATACTTCAATTAATATACAGTATTAAATTTAAATATATGTATCCCTGCGTTGACGTTTCTAACCATCTTAAACCTACTAAAATGAACTATTACCCTTAAGTTCAGGTTCGGTATGGTATTATTTTATTTCTATTACTATGTATATGGGCTGTATTTACTAGTAGGCCTATCCCGGCTGAAACCTATGAGCCCTCATCGCAAAACAAAAATAAAACACATCGGCCTCGTTATTTAGTACGCAAACCTATTAAGCTATGGAAATTATTTGATACTCGGATTTTAGTCATATCGTAGTTTGAGTTAATTTCTACAGGTCAATCAGTCCACTCTATGATGAGTTCAAACAATTGTAATATACTTAGCAAAGTCAACAATACCAAATCTACATTTAAACATTAATCCAGAAAGGAAAACATTCATGAGTGAATATTTTCCACGACAAGACTAAGTTGTTGTTTGTGCAAAATATTGTTACAAAATCGCGTTGAATACCTACTTTCTTGAATTTCAATTCGTTTAATTTATATTACCTCACAAATTCATTATACCTAGGTACTCTGAATAATGTGTGCTAGTAAAAAAATTGTCAATTTAAAAATAAAATTTACATTAATCGTTTTAGTTTTTTTTAGTTATATATGTATATATGGAAATGTAAAATGCGCCTCTAAGGCTAGATTCAGCTTAGGGGTCTGCGTATCCTCTGTATGGGATTCGGAATGTATATCTTTGACATAGCAAAAGGAAGGTATATATGTAATGTAACCTGTATCTATAATACCTTTATATTACTCTTAACATTTTACTGCTCTAAATTTAAATTGAAAAGTAATGTTTTAGAGCAACAACCAATCTGCACTTTCTTTGGCTCGATTTGATTCAACAAGACAAAGCAGTGGTTTTGTGACAACTGGATAATGCCCACATCCGATGCACACACTTCGTCAGCGACGCCGCCGCGTCGCCGCCGCGTCGCCGTCGCCGATCGTCACTCCTCCAACGGTCGGATGGGGAAGGCCGCGGAGTGCTCGCCTCGCCGGCGGTTTAGAGCCCGTTTGAACAGCCTCCAGACGCGTAAATCATTCAATTCTTGTGGTGTTCCATGACATGAGGAATAATTTTCAATTCCTAACAAAACTGAAATTGATTGCCTTCATTTAGCATGAAATTAACAATTCTAGATCACTTGACCTGGGCCAGGCGAGGCGGCCGCGCGCACAATTAATGTTGCGACTGGCGAGTGACTTTGACATTATTTATGGACTCCGTAGGTGACACTTGAACGCTGCGCTTATTAGAATGCAGTCAAACGCCACGATGCAATGCATTTTTTTTTTAATTATTTATTCCCCTCCTTTGCGGGGAATCCCCTCTAAAATCAGATTCAGCGTTCCGTTGTTATGAGTGGTTACTTGGGAATTTTGCGCTATGCCTTGTTCTGGGAAGATGTGGTAATTGTTAAGGCGGCGAAACTGCACACAGCCGACGCTCCTCATTATGCTCTACAAAGGGGATTAACCTAAACCGTCCCTGAGGAGTTATATAATCCTCGTAGCACCGCTTCCTCGATTGCAATAACCGCCGCGGAATGCCAGACGAAATGACGGCGACGAGACGAGCAGCTTCAACAAAAACCAACCGCCCAGTGACAAAGCGGCAAGAAGACCCCACGGTCGGCGGCGGCGGCGGCGGTGACTGAGCCCACAAAGATTAATTGGAGTCGAAGGCAAGAAGGGAAATTGTGATGTCTTGCTAGGCCTTTAATTGGGCAGCGACACGGCCGCAAAAACCGGGCACAAATCAAATTAGCCATCTCTGATTCGCCTTCCGCGTGGCATGCTCCAAATCGAGAATCGAACCGTTGCCGCCAATTTCGTCTAACCGAGCGTGGTATCGGTAATGTAGGGCATACCAGTCAGAGGTGCCCCGAGGGCACCATGGCACCGAAGGCAAACATAACTTGACGAGGATTGCGGACAGAAAGTAGAAACAAATCATCCATCGTCCGCGGGAAGAATGCGTCGCGCTTCATCTATCCGATAGGTGTGGTCTGGATTGTGGAAGATTGCCCGACCTCTGCGCCATCGACAGACAATCCAGCAACTTCTTATTGCACAATTTGGTGCGCACAAAAAAACAATCATTGTTTTCGCACTGCATCATCGACTGCATTTAAAAACTTCGCGACGAGCACGCAAAATGTAGAGCGATTTGCTCATCGACAAGGCGTGCATTTAGCATGCTAAGCAGCCACTCGGCCGCGATATTCAGAAATAGAAACTTATTAGCAACTTAAGAGGAACTCACCTTTGTTCTGTAGAGCGGATTGTTGAAATCCCAGTCAGGTGCAACGAACAGGTAGCCACACTTCGAGACCTTACGTGATGCCTGAAACGGAATAACCGTTTTTATTATAAATACGATAGAAATACACAAACAAGAAACGAAATGAGCGAAAATCAAATAGAATTCACCGAGTTCGATCTAATGTGGCGAGGTTTTAATTAGCGACGATTATCTTGAATTTCTAACGGAAGCGGCCCGATAATGGCCGCCGATATATTTCGCGTTTATGGCGTGAAAAGCATGAAGATGCGCCCGTACACGCCGCGTCTTATTACACGCCGCATTGGACTGGCACGGAGCCCCAACGTGCGCTAATTTGTTTAGCGGATATTTTACTGGCGTGTCTAGTGCGGCGAGGCGTCCTTAATTTGAGTGATATGGTTAGGTGCAGCTGGCGGCGGGGTTTATTGCACTTTTTATTGCAGAAAATTATGATGAATATCTTGGTTGGGTCAATAGCTTGTTGCTGAGGATTAGTGGCGTGAAGCAAGGAAATGCCTAGGTTTACTGCTTTTGTATAGACGACAAATGGAATGAGGAAAGGAATGTAAGACGAATTGAAAGATTATGCACTTCGGCTCGAGACTCGTTTTATTTGACATTAAAACTCTAATGCCTTGTAGTAATAAATTTCAAAGCAACGGTCCTATTAATTTCTCATTTTACACTTCATCGGCCTCTAAGTGCAGTTTAATTGTTGCTTGTAATTGTGGTTTCAGGATTCTGAGATTTGTTTTCACAATGTCATAGCTTTTTAATCAATTTCACAAATATGACCTATAAATCTATTTCATACAAAAATATATAACCCAGATGAACCATTAGAAATATTAAGACTTGTTTCAAAACTTATTGCTAAAAACTGTTAAAATTTGTACAAGCCATGCAATCTATAAGTCTGGTATTGGTAGATTATGTGATCCTGTTTTCATGACAATCAATAGATATTAAATGTCGCAATTCGGCTTTCGTTGTGGGTATAGTAACCTTTTATTAAAAAGAACTACCAGTAACATTATAAGTTATGCAATATAAAATGGAACTAGAACCAGAACTAGTAATGGTAGTTCAAAAATCGAATTAGAAATTTAGTTATAGGCGTGGGCATTTCACTTCATTTTAATTGCATGAGCATTACTTAGCATTACTAATCGTTACGAACAATAGTACTCAGCCTTATCGAAAATTACTGCAATACACAGTTTTAATGAATATTCTTAGTATTTCTTAATAATTAGAAGTTTTGCCCATAAGAAATTTCATTACAAAAATAAAAAATAAAATAAGAATATTTATTAAATGCAAAAGCCGAATTTTATATCATAAATTTGAAACATTAATGCAAAGGCTTGAGTCAAAAAAGCATCGAAAAGTATATGCCTTATCTGCGGAGTTGAAATTAGTTTAAGAGAGAAATGAGAGAAAATTTTAGTTTATTCTGAGTAATTTGATATAATGCCGCACAATACTACGGAAGCTAAGCAATGGTAGTAATACCAAGTAATACATGCCAGCATAGTAATGGAAGTACCAGTACCGGTAGCCGAAATGATTATACTAGTAAAAGTTTTAGTTGTCCATTTAAATCGCATTCTTTGTACCTAATGGTAATGGCTATGTTATGGCACCCCAAAGTAATTCATTACTTTACAACTTTGAAAGTTAACAATTAAACTTACAAATACTTACATCGTTGGAAAGTAAATTCCTAGTAAATGTTGCAAGCAAGTAGTCAGCTACTTAAACCAATGGCAAGTTAATTATTCTTGAAGTATGTATGAAGATTCCAAGAATCACATATGAGGTCGTTGAATTCCGCCATATATGTATTTTAAGAAGCATCGAGTCTCGAACGCAAATATTTCGTGCTTTGGTGATTTTGTAAAGCCAATTCACTCGACTGATTGGAATTTTCAATAGTAAACACCTGCAGGCAGGCAGTAAACTTCACAACATGCAGCTGCACCGCTTAGTTAAAGCCTCTGCTGACTTTGGACGATACAAAACAAAAGACGCAGCGCGGCGCCTCCAAAAGAATGCTGCCAACCTTGTTGAATAAGTTTTCATATGAAGGTCTCTCTTCGCAGCTTTTGTCTCTTGGCCGAAGGAGCCAGTGTAGCCAAACCCACGACACAGCATGGCACAGAGCAACAAATAAATCTTTCAACAACCTGTGCAACGACCAGTTTGCCACCCTGTCTCAAGCAGTCACATTAATCTTTTTTTAAAAAACAACGCGACTTATTAGCGCGCCGAACTAGTTCGACAGTTGAGATTTTTCCCGACTTTAGCATGGTTTTAATACCGTCGTAATGCCTCCAATAAATGCAATTAAAATGTCCGTTATTTTGGAATCTTATTAGCCAATTTCCCGACAGGTCACATAACTTTTCATAATTTCCTATTTTTATGGGCAGAGCCAGATCAGTAAATTGGCAAAACCACTTTTAGCGCGCTAATGCATAGTATAGCATGCCGTGGATAATGCAGATCGAGTCTCGAACTAGCTCGTTGCTATACAAAGTTGCAGCTAACTTCCGTTTCAGGCGATTTTGCGCAGAAAACCAGGTAAATGAATAGGAAATTTATGCAAGAAAAAGCATAGACATGCCAAGGCAAGGTTTGCAGCAAATGATTTGATTGGCTGCTAATAGCCGCGTCGCATGAGTGAGACCACTACGAATGTTACAAATTTCGTGACTTAATGGATCATTTGCATTCATGCTTGTGGTGAGCCGCGTCCATATGATCGCGGGGGACCTGATCACATTAATATGAGTAGCCGCGCATGCAAAGACGATGGACAGATAAATGGGCGATACTCGAAATGGTCATGCGACTGTGGGTGTGCGAATGAACCAATTTCTACCAACTAATCGCTAACTTAACAGCCATACTTACGGATTCCTCGGTCGGCTAGACATGCAAAGGAAGGTAAAACGTGAAAAAATAGGCAAACAAGAGATGAGGACAAATAATATTGGTAGCCGCCCGACCTGACTCTAATCGAGGCCGCACTGGCGGAAGGATAAATCTCCGGGAACGAACCAGCAAATGGCAGACAATTTGGCGTAACTTTTACTGCTCACAGGTCGATACAGCAGCACAGCCAACGGCTGTGGAATTGCAAAAATGGCGGGAAAAAAAACGATCGAATCACTGCTACTGCCGCCGCCGACTGGGTCTATTGGTTAACCCCGTGGTAACTGCTCCAATCTGCAGAGGTGCAGCCACATTTCCCAGGTGAGATCTTTTCTTTTTGCTACTGCTGCTGCGACTGGAGTTGGCTGGTTAGTAAGTCTTCTCTGGGCCATCCCAGTCAGAAAGTGAAGAGACAACATCGTCGGTCCGCGCAACATTGAAATGTCAATGAAGTCACGACGCAGGGCAATTACTGTTTAACCGGTTTAATGTCAACCGATTTTTTTCTGCCTCAATTCAAGCAGCAGCCCCAGCCAAGTACCGCAGAGTGCGGGTTTCGCTTTTATATCTTTTATTTTTTATTTTTAATTCGATGCCGGCCTCGCCGTTTTGCCCTTTTTTCGCGTGTGTTCGAAGCCATGCACTCGATAATTGCTATTGCATCGGGAAAACATTTGACATCGTGCTGCTATTTGATGACCAACAGGAAACTGGTTGAGACCCTGTCGTTGGACCGATCTGCTTTTATTTATTTTTGTTTAAATTTTTATTTTCATCTCCTCTTATTGCGCGTGTGATGACTAATTCTTGGATGCATCCAATCGGATGATTCATTCACTGCACCAAGATCAATTTTATTTTTGCGGCTAATGTACCCAAAGACATCACACCTGTCTTACAACCATAAAATTTATATTCATTCAATTGCAACCAGTATTTATCAACAATTTATTTAGACTGCATGTATTGTATTTATTTCGAAAAACTAAATTGCTGGTTGTGTACATATACACACCTGTACCACAGAAAGAATAGAATACAATTTGAAAATATGTCAGCTATCATAGGCGTATTTGTTAATTACCTTTAATAGAATTTTCTAAAACTGCACTATCGGCTCTGACTATAAACATAGTGCTCTGTATTATCGACAAGCAGTCGATGCCAATAATTCAGTGATTTACATTTATGTTCACAACCGATAATGCAGTTGTAGAAAGCTATATCACATTTTCATATGTTCAGTTACTTCCTAAATTTGTATATTTTTAAACTTATCATTGTACAATCAGTTCAATGTTTTTTCCAAAACCGTAATCATTACAGGTATGCTCGTTAGGAAATTGACATAACTTTTTAAGAAATTTCAAGCCTACCCGAGTCCTAGCACGCACTTATGATTCACATAATTGCTTTTGATGAAACCCATACCCTCGAAAAACAAAGGTTGGGTTCAAAATTATTTCAATTAAGCCGCCAAAATGTCCGTGAAGAGATAAAAAAAAGGTAGAAATACAAAAAAAAAAAATTGGTTTGGCCCGCATTTAACGGATCTGACAAGGGTAGGGCATCCGGAGCATCGTTGTGGTATACAACGGATCGTCGCACTTTATCGCAAAGCAGCCCTGAGGTTATCACCTCTGGGTGAGAGATGCTAAAAAATTTCATGTAGCGATTCTCGCTCCTATCGATCAGAGGTGAACAGGAAAAAAATCTTAATTCTGGGCGTACCCGGATGATTTCTCCTGTTTTCACTTGAAGTGGGTTTCTTTATGCTTACGCATCGTTTTCCGCGATTTTTTACCAACTGCTCCTCGTGAAATTGCACGGGGCATACGAGGTAATACTCTCTTCTTATGGAAGGTAGACAATTTTTTTTCAGACGTTTATGTGGCGACGGTAAGCTATAATTTGGTCAACTTTCAGGGAAACGGACGTTGAGTTTAGCCGCAAGGTCTTCTTGTGCGGTGCCAGAGAGCGCGCGTTGGTCGGCGCACGTATCTCTTAAGGTCAATTACTCGAGATCTGTAAGTTTTTTCCCCTTATCAACAGCACCAGTGATGCCGGGCTTCAAGCATTTTACCGGTTTTTTTTACTCCCATTTTGAAAAGGTTCCATAAACGGCAATTTCAAGCAATCTGGTCGCTTCATGATGCAGAAGAACATGAGAGTGAACTGGTGCAACATATGAATGAATCTGTTGCTCAGTAGCCAAAACAGATGCCACAAGATCCAAAATAATAACGAGCGATGCACCTGCACAAAACAGCAGTAGCATTCACCTCTCCGCACCATTCGAGAAAGTTGACACCTCCGTAGCAGGTCGACACATTCCTGGTGAGGTTCAGAATCCAAACAAACATCGCTGCAGGCCAGGTACAACTCAGGTGAAAATGAGAAGAAAAAATAAGTAACAACTGAAGAAAAACGAGCAGAGGTGCACAGCTATGCATCATCACCATAACTCCGATTCACCTGAGCCCGAGAGAGTGTGGAGCACGTGCATTTTCGCCTAGGAGAAGTTGATAAACAACTTTCCATCATGTCGTCCTCAAGTGAAATCTCTGCAGCGGGCTTGCTGCAAAGCAGACCATCGCGCTGGACCAATCGAGTCTCGCGCGGCTGATGCAACTGCCTTATCGCCGCACGGCCGACGCGAGGGGATCATAGAAACAGACAACGACTCCTGCTTTACCTGGTTTATAGCCAGCTAGGCTAAGGTTAAGGTTGAGGATAGTCCGGCGATCGCGCGGCCACCAGCTTCAGGTGCCACTGTGGTCACCCGCGGTAAACAAAAACAAACGCCAGGTTTCGCCAACTAAAAATAGGAAAGGAAAGCGGCCGCCTGGTCCAGCGCAAGTGACTCAACCAGCGCGCCGCGGATGCGATGATTTCTTATGCAAAAATTTCACGCGTGGGCCCCAGCGGCATCAAGTCCATGTCCGTAGGCCTCCTCGGGTGCTTTCGACTTGGTAACGAATATTTGCATATGTTATAGCCTTTGTAATTCGGCTGAGATCGAGATCGATACTCGAGATAATTTTCAGTCCGAATGGAGAGCTCTCAAATGCGGGCTTCCTCCTGGGGGAAAAAACTTATCTCTACGATTTTACCGGAAAGCTTATCCATTTTGAAGTTTCGTAAGTTGCGAAGGTTTCCCGCGGAAGAAGTTATTTAATCAATGTTCGTCTTTCTTAAATATCTCGTTAACAGGTAGCCGATTTAAATTGACCACCATTTCTCTTGCGGTGAATTTTTAGAAAATGATACTTATATGAACGGGCATTATAAAATGGAGCGTTACACAATTCAACAACATGTTTAGCATCCATTATAAGGTGAACTAATAAATTAATTAACTGTAAAAATCAGCTTTAAATAACGTTTTAATATAAGTCATCAATATAATATAATATATATAATTCATAAAACTGCAAATGAAAAATAATAGGTATTATGGTTTTGTGCGATACCGAGCTAATAAAATAAAAAAGTTAAATTTCTATTTAAGAAGATAAGAATTTCCTAGAACTCTTATAAATTACCAACAAATTTTATTATTACTACTATTATAACTAACAGCGACGGACAATTGCAATGAGTTGCAATAATAAAATTGTAAGTGCCTCAAAAGCTCAGTGTCTTAGGAAGTCAAACCGTCGTACATCAAAACTATTGCGGAATAATAAATCATAAAATAAAATAATTAAACGTAGGCACATCTAACTTTTGCATAAACAATTATTTCGATCTCATCTTTGAATATACTCCATAGTTCAGTACACAAATTATTCAAGACTAAAAAGATAAAATGATATTATTGCATTTACTGTTTGATAGAACAAGTAAACTTTGAAAGCTGGCGATCAATTTAATTTTATAGCTTGGATGAAATTTTATGGAAAAATTCAGGAAGACTGAAAAAACCGAATATGAAAAACGAATCTATAAAATAATAATGCAAAAAGGTATTAGAAACCGATCTTGGTCTCTGGCCACAGTCCGCTTTCTCCCATATAAACCGCATCGCATTCCTACGCCCAATTAGCTGAATAAAATTAGTTTCCTTACCCCTCGGCAATGTCGGCAATTGAAGTGCGAAATTGAGGCAAAATTATGTGTAATTCCGTAGGCGGGCACAGTCGAGTCTTTGCCCTCTGGTGACCACCATCCATCGCAATTAAAGGGGTCCACCCAGCCGGGCGCGACGTGTGCAATTAAAGTGAAAGTCACTTTCGGGCTCGTTCTGGCTAAATGATGCAGGTCGGGCGTGTTCGCCGCAGCAGCAACAATTATCTCACCACGTGCGCACATCGCACGGCACGCAAATATTTAGGAAAGAAATTGGAATAAAAGCGAGAGAAATTAAGCCGACAAACGACAGCGCCGCGATACTACAGCAAGTAAGCCAGGCGCGGGCATACAAAACGGTTTCGAGTCTCGAACAGATAATTTTATTTATCTGACCCAAAACCGTGAGTGTCAACAGACCAGCAGCGTGCGGTTATTGGACCGAAGAGATAAAAGTGTCCACCCGTGTCAGCACGCGGAAGACTTTCACTGAAATTCTTTACGCGGCCCAAGCAGCAGCACCAGCACCAGTTGCAGAAGCGGAAAAGGCCCTCCCAAACTGCTCAAATTTCGTGATGGACAGTAAGCTGGAGCTGGCCTTATCACTGATCGCCCGATCACGCTCGAATTAAGACAAATAAAGGGCCCCCCACGGCTGCCGCGGCCGCCGCCGCCTGTCGACGTTTTGTCGCGCCTCTTGTGACCCCGATCGCCAATCGAAGGGCCACCGCGTCTATTCGGGACGCTGATCGAGTGAGTGATCACATCACATCACATGTGGACTTGTGGGCCCCAATCAAATCTCCCGTGGGAGAAACAGGAACGATGACCTCGCGCCACTCGTCGATCGCGTACCCATCATCGATCGGCCCGCCTGACCAACTTTCTTTCATTCATTTTCACGATCAATCGAGTGATCGACTCGGCCCGGCGACGGCAGCACCACACCGCAGCGGGCAAAGTGCGGGGATCGCCCGATCTGATGAAGACCATTCAATCAATTTCCAATAACTTAATGACGGGCCTGATGATTGCGTTTGGATTTTCGCGGTGTAAACGTGGTGCCGTTGTTTGCTGGACGTTTTCACGATTAGCTTAATTTGCGTTCCGCTGTCTGTTGAGCGTGTGAAAACCTCAGGTATTTGCGTCCAAACTTGCTGGGTTTATTTATTTTTCGGGATTTTTCGAGTCTCGGGTTACTTTAATGGACAGGTGCGCTAAATTGGACGAATTTTGTGGATGTTTCAAATCATCGTGCGGTTAGAGGCTAATTTATGGCTCTCAATGAGACGGTCAGGAAAAGACCTAACTGGAAGTAGTGAGGTGAGATTAAATAAAGACACGATTTTGGAAGTAGGTTGTAGCATGTTTTTGAAAAGTTATAAATATAAGTAAAACAAATGAGCCCATCGAAACGCGATAACACAAAATTGTTTGTTCTAAACAAATTAAAGAAAAGTAACTATAACCATCTTATACCCAAAATAGAAGATAAGATATTATGCAGACAACAAACCAACCAGAAATTGGGTTTTGCAATGAAATTTGGAAAAAAATACTTTCCACTTTATAATGAAGGGCTTAAAGCTAAAATAAAAAGTTATACAAATTTCAAAAGAATGCGCTCTATTACGGACATTAATAGCATCCACATCAAAGTAAATGTTGCATAGCGTTTTTAATATGTCATTTTAACAACTTCTCTAATTAAATCCCATGGTATGGATAACCCTAATATAAATTTCTTAAAAAGTGGAATTACATATACCACTTTCAAAAATAACGGCTCAATTTTAATTTCTATTGCTGCCACAAGGAACTTAGCCGAACACAGTTGAGGTCATAAGGACAAGGAAACCCTGCAGCGCATCTATAAGATGAAATTTTGCCCCTCTATTCCATCCCGACTTAAAATATATATGTATGTATGTACCCATTAAATGACATTATATGCTCTTTTCTATTTTTGGCACGTAAAAATTTCTCCCAGTCATACAAACTCTTATGAGCTGCTCAAAAAATTAAAATTCATTATGTATGTATTATTACTCGCAAATTAGTGTTCAAAGGATATCTCATTTAATAGGTCAGAGTGTGTTTACATCATCTGGTTTATCACTTAAAGAAACTCGTTTGAGGGCTCATACATATAATTACGCAGATAGCTTAAAGGTGCCTTAACATCAACGTAAAATGATATCAAAAAATCAAATTTCTAAAACGCAATTACAGAAAAAAACGTCTTGCGCAGCGGCGACATTTGCATAACAAGCATCTACAAATTGCCGTAGAAAAATCACGGCAGTTTTGTCCGCTAATTAAATAAGAGAAGCCGCGTCGAACGCAATTATCCGCACAAAGAGCAAAATCTCCACATCATTTGGCTTGAAAACTCTGTGCGAATTACGCAAGAAATATATTGCCGCTATTGCCCGGTGGCCATTGTTGTAAGTTGGAAGGTGCACATAATATGTTCGAGACTCGATCGATGGGACGGGAGAAAATTTTAAGGGTAATTAGCGGCAAAATTTCACGTACATCAAAGGCGCGTATCGACTCCGGGAAAAGCGCATATCACCCTCATGCACGTCTATCATTAGCGGGAGTGCGCAGTCCAGAGACAAAAAACGGAACGCTCGCCCTGGTGGGAAAGAAAGAAGTTATGTAACATAACTGCCGCGCTACTGCGCAACGGACTCTACCCAGTTATCCTCCGGCCGGAGACTCGGAGAGCAAATTCTAGAGGCATCCGGCAGCCCATTGCCGCTACTGTGGCCGTCTTAGGCACCATCGTCATCGGCGTCGCAATTACACCTTCTTTCATTCAGTGATTCAGCGAAACGACCGTTGCGAAGCAGTTAATTTCTCAAATTTGTTGCGATCATTGATCGGTGACGAGCTCCTTCTTCTTCGGGCCGGTTTTTTATTTTTAACCGATGGCAGGCCAATATGGTGGTTTTCTTACCGCCGCCGAACGGGTGATCGATCAGTCAGTTCGCGATTCTTCTAGCACATATATTCGCCAGACGGGAAGATAAATGATCGACCGAGCCTCCTCCATCCATGCAGCACCTTCTATTGTACTTTCGCTCATTTGCTGCAGAAACAAAATTCTCCCGGGCGCTGATTAATGAGTCGGCAAAGTGCTCGGACGCCCGACCGCTCGATTCTTGCAGAAGAACACTATTTCGAGACTCGAACCCCCATTGGTCCCCCTTTTGTTTATTTTCGCTAGCTATCTTTCCTTTGCCTCTTTTTTCAGAAATCCTAAGACTAGAGAACAATTCACCGGATTTGGGGTGCTCCTCTTCACTCCGCCAGTCCGGATGTGTTTTGAAAGATCGCCGAGACTTATTTGGATGGCTTGGTTGGGAATCTATCATTTGCGGATCATACTGAGATCGGCGATGCGATCGCTCGGTGGCCGAACAGATGAAAGTCTTCTGGACAATTTGGACCACTGTGTGGCCGCGGTTTTTGATGAATCCATCAAGAGAAGCCGACCGGGAAGACGGGACGCCAAGGAGAAATTTTTCTGCGTGAAGTGATGAGAACCATCGAGCAAACCCGTGTGTAGACCCGAACGGAAGTAGGTTGCAAGAGGTGTTTTGCTATTTTGGCCGCTTCACCACGGCTATTTTTAGAAGGGTAATGACTTGATTATTTTAGGTGAGGTGTGTAATTTCACCGGCAAATGAAATTGATTATTCGCGTCTGGCCTTTATTCGAGCCGTTCTGGATAAAAAAACTACGCTATGTAGGTAATCAATTGAAATTTGACTTGAGAAATGGTAAGATGGGGAGAAAAAGAGAAGAGCACAGCTGGGTGGGTGGAATCTGACTTGCTTCATGGTTTTTTCGGTCGAGACAAGATTGACCCACGGAAATATTTTAGTGCCCTCGTTTTATGTAGGCTATTGGAATCATATTACTTTGTATGTAATTACATACAAAAGAATGAGATAATATATCGAATATGGTTGCCATAAGCTCTTTATGCCTTGTCATACTTTATGTATATTTAAAAAAAATTTTCTAATTCTTTACGGGAATTAGAAAACGGAACACAACACTCATTTATACACCTTTATCGAATGCATTCATTTCCTTAAAGTTGAAACGATTAAAAATAGGTATAATACAAATAAGTTTCGAAACTCAACATTCCCAATATTCGTCAATCAAATTAACATTTCAAACTAAAATCAACAGATCAAGCCCAGTCTCAAATTTGTTCATTGACCAATTTTGAAAGATGTAGAAATCTCTTCTCGACACTCTGTCGTAGGCCTTAAGATTTATTGCAGTGCCTCAAACCTACAAAATCGCTTTCAACAAACAACTTATTTAGCTCGTGGAAGACATCAAATGTTCGGCAGCTGGCACAGAATCAGTTTCCTTCACCTTATTCTGACAACGCGACAAATCGAATACGAACAATCAATCGGTCCATGCATAAAACTCGCATAAAATTTGATCGCATCGAATAAATTTCCCACGAGAATTAAGTGAATTGACATAAAATTGCCTTCTTGTCTTTGTCATGGTAATTTCGCTAAGCGCCGCTAGTACAAAAATTTTTTGGAAAGAACCTTTCTACCATTATAAGAAAAAGGAAAAGAAAGATGGCAAACAAAAGAGGAGTAACTCAACTTTGGAGATATTTGGTAATCCCTGCCCAAACACCTCGATTGGATTAAGTTTTAACAAACAAAGAGTAGAGTCCACAAAAAGGCCCCTTATCTCCGTTCTAACGAAGATACACTTGTTAGCTTTTCTCGAAGAAATTATGATAAAAAACCAGTCTAGTGGCGGAAAAAATACACATTAAATCCGGGCCGCGCTCTTCGAGAGATGCCGCTGGCCACCGGGTCGGCAGAGGATGATCGCGCGCCTAAGAATTCCAATGAGAAGAAGAAGAAGCAATTTTGGACAGAAACATTTTTTACGATCGAACAGTAAAGAAATAACAACGACAAAACGGAGGCAAAAAACGTCCGAAAAAACCAGCAAAACATGTTTATTAGATTGACTGACCAGTCAGTCACAACTACGGTCGACCATCTAGGGAAGATGCGGGGCCGGGGGCAAGATCGGAGCCTGTGTCGTCCGGGCGCATCCATTTGCAGCATCCCAGCATCATCGGAGGTTATTCCGAAAAAAAACACCAAAAAATAAAGCAAAAAATTTACGAAAAAAGGAGCAAATTGCGGAAAAAACCAATCGCAGCCATACGTGATCTTGTCGTGGTCATCGTGGTGCCCCGATGATGCGTTTCCCCGGATCTCGCGTGGAAGTGATCCTCCTTCCCCCTTCCGGATTCAGGATGGAAAATACCGAAAAATAGGCGCAGCGACCGCACAAAGCGCAAGCAAATTAGAACGTCTCCTCAAAAGGAACGAGAAAACAAAAGGAGCAGCCGATCGCATACTTTATCTTGAGATCGCATGCTGCCTGCTGCCAGCCGCCGCAACATTACAGGGGAGATCTTGTAATCGATGTTGTTGCAGCAATGCCGCCCTTTTTGACTTTTTGTTACTAAAGGTCAGAGTCTCGGCAGCTGATCAAGTGATTCAGTGATCGGTTCTCTCCTTATAAATCCGGAGGTAGACTCCCCTCTCCCCAGTCCTTGATCTATTGCTCCTAAAGCACAAACGAGGAAAATCCTCCTCTGCAGAATTCGAGTCTCGACCGCAGAAAAGCATCTCAGAAGTCTGAGAACTTCATAAACACAACAGACCAACAACAATGGACTGATGCTAGACAAATGATCTCGGCCGATCCGATCGGACCAAGGAGTCACTTCTCGAACTTATCGCCGGCCGACCAAGACGCACCGCGGAGGGAAATGACTCAAGGACACGCCATTTGGTCAGTAAGCCTCAACTGTGCGTAAACTACGCGGCTCTCCAGAGTTCACATATTTCCTTTGCTCCTAGCGCACCAGCGCGGCCGACTGACCACTGTCCGGCCGCCGTCGGCGTCGGTCGTCGTGGGCACTGCTTTTGCACGACGATGACATTCTTACCGCGATCACTTAACGGCCTGGTTATTGTGCGTTTCAAATGTGCCAGCAATTAGGCTCGACATTATCTTCAGAGGGCTCTCGGTGCGCTGCGACTGGACTGAGTGCAGCGCTCTTTTGTCTTTCGGATCTTGCTCTTGTCAAAGGGCTAAACTGGACCGAGCTGAAAGCGGACGCACTTGGCGTTAAACGCGGCCGTGAGCGGGGACTCCCCGAATGAATGCAGAGTGAGTGAGTCATGCGTAAGTGTTTATTGCGTCTCTTGCAGACGTTCACAGCGTTCTACCGCCGGAAGCAATAAATTACGTACTCTCATAGCTTTACAGGGTTTCCAACTTTACTAATGTAAAATCAATTGATCGAAATTAAGTATCGATCCAATCGTAAACATAATTCTAATCGAGTCTCGACAGTTCAAAACGATTGACTTTTAAAAAATACCGACAAAATCAAATTTCGAAAATTGAAAAATAATTGTTTTGAATAGTATAAAAAGCATCGATTCGAATACTAATTCTAGAAAGTACATGTAAAGATATCGAGCATCGAGATTAATAAATTAAAATTCAATGCAAATTATGTCAGTAGCATGAATAAAAGTCATTAATATACATAATATACACAAATTAAATCGAAAAATCGAGATTTAAATATATCTGCGTTCAAATCTAATCGATACCATGTACCTAAATTGTGGTAAATATCGATTATTAACAGAACCAATGGGTAAAATCGAAACATTTCGAACATAGAGAAGCACCACAGCAGGGGACGCAAAATTTTCACGTTGAAAATCGAGCACAACTTACATATCTCATCAATTTAAGTGACTGACGGAAATCCAGCCGTGGTATACATCCCTTTGTGACATATTTATAGGACAGGCTTATCCACTTGGACGGCTGAATAGCACCGGAATGTGAACGATACTGCCAACATCGAGAAAAAAGGCATATGCCCAGCAGGAGGAGAAGCAAGGCACAGATCAAGCAAACCTCTTCTAGCCTGGAACGCGATTCGCGGCGGCGACAAGAGGGATCCGGTGCAGAGATTGACAACTTGCTTGTTGCCGTTTTCGTAAACCGGTTAACGGATGCGTTTCGCCATTTAAAGGCAGGACCACAGTTGGCATTCAGTGTGCTTCCGCGTGCATAATTTTTCCTCGGCCTAGGCAATATAGCCTATAGCCGGACAATGATCCTCCCTAGCTGGATTCCGGCAAAATGTTCTCTCCGCTCGACGACCATGGGAATAGGCCGGTAATCGGCTTTAAATTAGCCGCCTAATTGCAGCCCACGCCAAGCTAACGTTCGATGGGTTGCATAAGCACCCATGCGAGCATCGTTCGTCTCGACTATAAATTTTCAGAATCAATAAAAATCCAATTAGCAGTAATCGATTTAATTACAACTAGACGTCACTTGATTCATATTTATGTGACGTACGAGTCTCGTTATGGATCCACAGCTGCAGGCAACGTCTTCGCCCGGTACCGCGCCACCTTACCGATGATAAACTGCACTATCCGGGCATCTAGTGATTTTCTCCTTTCAAGAGCGCAATGTCCGCCGAAGCGGCGATTATCGACGCTGTCAAGTGAAATGCTGCGATAATATACTAATAAAAGGAAAAAGAATGAAATAAAAAAATGCCAAAGACGACGGCGGCCATCAATATTTCTGGGAATTGGCGTGGACTGTACGGGCAGATACACCGCGGTGTGATGAATGAAATTTTATCGTGAACAACCAGCCGCGGGATTTATCGGTTTGCGCTATGAATGGAAATCGGATTGCATCTCACCGGTCGATCGGTGTCCAGATTCGGTTGACTGGTTTCACTTGCAAAGTTCGCCTCTATTGGCTTTCATGGTTGTTCTACTTTTTTCAAGTTTTACTGCGACTGCACAACGATAAAAAACTGTACAGCCCCAGTGGGGCTGTAGATAATGCAGTGTTATCGCAAACCAACCGCCACATAATTGTAATGGCACTTCGCAGGCTCCGGGTGCGAACTTAAGAAGATTTGCACTGACAGGTGCTAGTGCCCTGCCGTGAAGAATTCTTCATATATTTTCAATTTCAAAACGAGATCATCCGGATTAAAAGTTGGAATCCTTTTAAGGGTTGAGCTACGCAGCAGCCTCGTCCGTCCAACCGCAGGCGCGCATTTTTGAGCACAGCCCCGCACACAATTTGCCCATTTTCTCTACCCGTGTCGTAAATTATCTCCTGACGGCATTTAAATGCCACTTAAAACCTGTCCGACGGTGCACAGTTCAATAAACATCTCGCGCCAAAGCTGCATCGCTAGGCGTAGCGCCGAACTGTTAGCTAAATCTGGTTATCGCCCAACTGAATCGGGTTAATATACCCATTCGGCGCGCGGAGGAGCGGAAGTGTGCACACGGCAGAGGTTAACATCAAACGTTATACCCCGAGAACATGATCGCTATCGCGGCAGGTATTAAATAGGCTAAAAGTACTTCCCCATTGCCTCAGCGATCACCAGTTGGTCAATATATCGAGATGCTGCGCAGATATGCCTCAACATCTGCCCGACCATCTCCGGAATGTGCATGGGTAGTGCAGTGCATGCCATGCTGCACCGGGCCTATCATCATCATCATCATCGAGTCTTGCCATCGAGTATCGGGATGCCTATTCATATTCGTGTCATTATCGCCGCGGCGTGGCACCAGCAGCGCCAATGCGATGGGTTAAACTTGATGGTCTGGCTTTAGTGATTAGGCGTCTGAAAATTCTCTTTATGATCTGGAGTAATTGGCGCCACTCGAATGACGACATCATTTCAATCGGAACGGTTAGAGTTGTAAAGCATTGCAAAATGCAGAATATTTCGATTCTCGATGCTAATGCCGCTTTGTACTATATAAATGATTCAAGTTTCGGGATTTGGAACTTTTTACAGGAACAAAGTAATACAGACAAAATTTTACAACATACCTACAATGTATTACTTGTAGGCAACAAATTTTCGACATAAAACACAAAGAAATATAGATAAAAACTTGAAATCGTAACCGATAAACGAAAACATAATAACTAACCACGAGCAATATCGCGACTCGAAACAGAAAAATCAAATTTCTTATTGTCTATTATAGTTCATACGCTACATACGTTTATATGTTGAATAGGAGTATCATCGTCATCGTCGGGACTCGGTACTTGAGTAATATGATGATATTCATAATAATATCTTTTTCGCCACTGTGCGGTGGGTAAGAAGTTCTGGCTCTGATGATTAGGCGTCTGAAAATTCGCCTTATGACCGGAGATCAATTGGCGCCACTCGAGTGACGACATCGTCTTGATCGGAACGGTTACAGTTGTTGCAAATCATCGGCACCGCGGCATTATTTCGGGTGTTCCTTTTTATCTTTATTTTTTTGAACAGTCACGAAGAAGCAGTAAGAAAACGGTGCAAGTTTTCCACGACTCGTTGTTGCTCGAATTGGAGGCACACGAGCCGACCGACAACCTGAGGTGATTACCTTATTTGAGCCAGTCAGGTGTGACAGTGTCCCGCCAAGAACTGGCCGGCCATCAAGTCAACCGACCGGCAGTTGGCGGATTTTAAACTTGAATCAGTGCACTGTAAGTAGGCAGTGTCTGCCCCAGGCCCCAGAAGGTGCAATACGCCTAACTCACTCACCACCGCGCACATTGGTCCAGAGCAGAGGTTTAAAGGTGAAATAAATTCCACTGATCACCACGAGTGACACCTTCAAGGTTAAGTAGTCACCGCGATTAATGGGAATCTCGAATCGAACTTCGCATGCGCACACGACTCGCACGCTGTGTGTGCGTCGTGTCACGGCTTATTGTTTGTGTACGGGGCAAAAAAAGTTGCGAGCAAAACGACTTCGCGGAAAAAATAACAAAAAAGAAATAATTTTTTCGCGTGGGACATCAAGTTGACGGTTTATTGCACTCGTACACACTTGGACGCAGCCATTTTTAGAGGCTCTCGGAACGTTTGGTAGCGAGTCTCGCACACCTTCTGCACCTTTCGATACCACACCGCAGCGGCCCACTTACGACAAAGAGAGGGGGGGAAGCTTTTCGGTTTTCTGGGACAAGTGTGAAGATATCTTAAAAAGGCAATGATAAGGCGGTGCAGAAGTGTTTATTCAACTCGAGCGGGATTATGGCGGATGCTTGGGTGGGCCCTACTTTAAGCAAGTATCTTGAAAATGAAACATATTTCGGGCGAATATTTGTGGATTTTTCTCATCACACCTAGAAAATTTCAGAACTAATGAGAAATGTCTGTTAAGTTAAACGCTAAGACAACGTGCTCAAGTCGGGCTTATCTCATTACTCTGTCGGCTTAGGTATGTTTACCTCAACCGCTACACCGTGCCACAAAAGCAAAGGCAAAAGCAGTTCTTGAGCAATCTTATTACATCCCAGCTAATCGATCTAAAGACCGTGGTAGTTTCGAGACTCGAACGTTATCGGCTTAAATCAGCGGGCATTAAAATATTCAAGAATTGTTTATTGGTCGGATTGTAAATATCAAGAACCTAGTTCTGTTTCGCCACGTTTTAGTTTGTGAGACATGTAAACAGCTGTGCGATAATTATTGAGTCAGAAGAACTCGATTATTAGATTTTTTATTTTCATTATTCTTATATTTTCATGAGAGTTTAATTCTATTAATATTTCGAAACACCAGATCTATTGTGCAACACACAAAAAATTAATAATCGGAACCTGATTCGATACTTGAAAATTAAATGTGTTTATGGAGGTAAACCAAAATATAATTCGAAACTGGAACTATTTTAAACTTCGATTTATTTCGAGACTCGAATTTATCTTAAACTTAAAATTAATAAAACAATTGGTAATTATTTAACTAGTTAATCTCAAATATTAGTGGACATGAGAAGCTTTTCTTTTGATCTGCAATAATTCGCCGAGAAATTTCAATAATCGAATAAATTATGATTAAATTTTATGCAGGAAGAATTTGATTGCAAACTTTGTATACCTGCTGACATTGTACGATAAAATGAAGGTAAAACAAAAGATCATAAAGAGGTGTGATGTGTTTTCTACCTTGAGCCGTTGATTTTTTGCAGCTACAGCAATAAATGAAAATAATAGTCGTCGCCAGTTACAAATTTTTAAAATGCCCGATAACGCTGTCGCCACCGCCCCGCTCGCTTGTTTACAATTTCAGGTCAAAGTCAATGGCTCCGGTTCGTCAATTATACTTTCAATAATAAAAGCAAATACAAAGCGATAAGAATATTTTTCCACTTTCGATAGCTTTCGCACTGATGACAATTCTTAAGTCGCGTTCCACTGGTCTTCCGGGGTTAGCGGGCTTCTTATCGAACTTTCGTAATGCTATTGTTGCATTTTTGTAATACTTAATTGGCACACGAGCACCCCAGCTGGATTTTCTCGCCAGAAATAGACGAAGCCAAACATGGCGCTTAGCTTCCGCTGCCCTGCGTCCCTAGCAGCACACACACATGCCGGTGCAGCGCAGCCACAACAAAGTGCACGTTTCTCCTATTTTTCATTTCTACACAAACATTTGACCTCGATTAGTTCGCTCTAGTTGCTTGCGCTGTTTTTTTTACATAGTCTAGAGTCTCGAATTGATCACTGTCGAGCGCATGCACTGCACCGGGTCCCGTGTCGGTCGTCGTCATCGTCTGGAAGCCCTACGGTGACACTAACAAAGTGCTCGCAACAGCGAAATTCATTTGTTTGACTCGAACTATTCATCGATTTTGCTGCAACTTGCGCTGAAAGGTGACTCGCACCAGCAATCAGGGGGAATTAAGTAATTAAAACGAGGTCTCTAAACGCGCGGCCTGACCTGGGTAAAAACGATTCAATTCGGCGTACGCCGCCGTCGCGCGCTCTGTGCCCGCAACTCATCCATCAAATTCACTTTCGAAATCGCCCAACGCACCGGTGCGCGGCGGCGGTGCACAATGTATGCAAATGCAGTTTTCCACAGCCTCCTAACAAGGGCGAGGCTACCCAGCCCCGGCCCCCACGGGGTCCCACACAGCCCCAACATAACGCTCCATGAAAATGTGAATAGGCCGACGATGTCTACATGATCGGAGCTCGGATCGAGACTCGAAACAAGTAGCGACCACAAAAAATTGCATTCCCAGCATATTTCATGGTTTTTTGTGTGCGCAAGGCGATCCAACAATATCGCCGACTGGCGACGGCGACGAATAAGACGGACGCCGGACGGTGCCCCGATCTTTGGCTCGTTTTCGCTGTAAGCAACCAGAGCACTTTGGCGCGATCAAGAAAACGACGCGAGCCCGCGCCCGTCTTGGCCGCCACCGCCGCCGCCGCCGTGCCGCGCCGCATCGAACTGATCGCGGTGCACGTTCCCTGGCAATTGGAGCAGCGACCAGTCGCCATGCGTTAAGTGAAGAAAGAGCCCAGAGTCGCAAGATGTTCGCCAGTGCCAAGAAGATCAGAGTCAGCAACAAGTCATGCGATGTTTGGGCCTCGAAATTTTGCGCGGTGGCGTCAACCGACATTGCCGGCGCAACAAACATCTTCGCCGAGTGTCGTCAACATGCACTTTGCCTCTTGTCTTGTGTGGGCCAAAAGTGTCTTGAATCTAATAATAGGAGCACGATACGAAATAGGTTGCTAACTCCGTAGACGAGCTGCTGACTGGCAGTAAAAGCGAAGGTACTTGCTGCACATATTTCCCAGTTAACAATGCAGATTGCAGCCGACCTCCTGGTGGCTGTGGCATGGGCCTTAGCCGGGGGCATACGTTATAACTGCAGCGATAGTGTGCACTCGCGCGTGCGCCCACCTCCTCCTCGCATTGCACCTCACTCACTCGGCAGAGTGCTGAGATTTTGCAAGAGGCACAGATTCCGTGCACTGCATAACCTCAATTCCATGCGAATTCGAACCCTGGGTACATGTGATTATCGCGATATTTTCTCATTGTTTTCGGCTCTGTTTTTGGGAAAAGGGTTAAGAGGTTTCCACGGTTCCCTTGTTCTTTGCATCAAAAGAAATCGAAAAGATATTTCACTTTGAATGAGTCATCGATCGATCCCGTAGTGGAGGTTGTGCAGAGAAATCGAGTCTTGTAACTGTCACCATCTGTACTTTAAGCAACAGTTAGGGAAAAGAAACAAGAATCGTGTCTTGATCCAGTTAACGAAGCGACCAAATCCTGAATAAGACTAAAAATTATATCGAGCTTCGAAACTGTTTTGATTACTCAAGATGCAAAATTTATACCTTTTAATAAATCGAAGTTGTCAATAGAAAAGTCAGTATCGAATCTCGACATTTATAAATAAAAATATATAAATAAATATATTTAAATGAGTAAAAACGAACCGAAATATATAGAACTATTGAGTATTCAATATAGAAATTTTACTCAAAATTCAGGAGTGAATTTCAAAGCAAACAGAATTATGGGTCTTAGAAGTCATATCGCCAAAACTCAAAAGCAGATTGAACATTGAAGAGAAGCTACAAAAAGTGAAAACATTTTTAATAAAAACACGTTTTGTCTTCTTAGAACAATAGCGATTTCTTATAGAAATTCGTTATAGAGATTTTGAAAACTTTCTGCCTCAATTCAA
Source organism: Tolmerus cingulatus (assembly GCA_959613345.1). Taxonomy (NCBI): domain Eukaryota; kingdom Metazoa; phylum Arthropoda; class Insecta; order Diptera; family Asilidae; genus Tolmerus; species Tolmerus cingulatus. The sequence continues at coordinate 25,193,618 of OY390707.1, forward strand.
CTTTTCTCTTATCATAAATTCGCAGTTCGATAAAACGCGGAACAGCTTTCAATGAAGCTTTCGTAAAATCTCTTCATTGGACAAGGTCAACAAAGGCTCTCACAATAGAAGCACTTAAAAATTGCAAAAACCTCGCTAAATCCGGTAAACATCATCAATCAGGCACCTTAAACCCCCATTGACAAAATAAACGACTGTCTAAGGAGAACCGGACGGAAGTACCTACAACTAACAGAGAAATCTGTGGAACTCACCACGACCACCTGGCACAGCTGTCTCAACTTGTAATAATTTTTAAAAAATAACAATAGTGCACCTCCTCTTTGATGCTCCTACGCCTGACCCCGATAAACGGATGATTATTTTGAAAATTTATTGGCCATTGGCCGGACATCGACCAACTCGCCGCCGTCCAGTTTTCTATCCATCAAATTAGCAAAGGTCACGTCAAGACTTTCTCAGCAAAATCAATTTTCACTTTTTTACCGCCTTAGAGGCAGCCGTCGCTCATCAAAATGGCAAATGAACGAGAAAGAAATTTTGTTGGTGACGAAAACTTTCGATTTTCTCATTTTGAGCATTTTGTACACATTTACAATTTTAATTTGCTTTTAATTTCGCGTGATGATCTTCTTAACAAGATCATCAATATTCATCCGATGCAGGTAGCTAACCTAAGCTCACATGGTTCCCAGATCTTTTCACCTGGGTTTGATGGATACTAATGCCATTTCGCGCCAGGTGACAAAACCTTACAAACTTATGTAGGCATCATGCGGGCAGAAACTACGCAGTCGATAACGCATCTCGTGTCTCATATTGCTCGCGTTTAATACGCGGAATCGAGTATCGATCGGTTGGACGCCGATAGTGCGTGATGGGTTCAAGCGAACCTTCACGCATCTCCCAGGCAACCGAGACGTTGGGACTCTGTCAAACTCGATCATATTTCGCCGTGTGGTCCAGAGATGATTGCACCGATGATGACGATCAGCAGTCGGCGGCACCATCATTAAATAGTGCAGCACACCATCGAACGCGATATAGTCGATGATCGGTCGATAGAGCAGCGCATTACTTCAGCGTCGGAGTCCCGTTATCTTTGGGTAAGGTACTCTCGTGCATTTTGTTGCACTGCAAACACACATGTGCGTTGTGTGCCGCGGCTCCGCACTGCCCACCGCCCGCGCCGCCGCCACTGCACCGTATTGTGGTGAGGCGCGATTTGCGCATGATCAGCTAGCTCAGCTCTGCGGCAATTTCTCTATATGGGAAGTGGACCCGCGGCGGGTCCGTTGCACAAATTTATTTATCCATTCATCCCGGCCTGGTGCTGAGAGAGGCGACATGTTTGAGTGCGGTTCGGGTCCAGTGATTCATCCCGGTGTTAGATGTCGCTGCGGTTCGCGTGTTATATGGCATGTCAGGATGTTTCAAACCACGTTAACGGTGACTTGTTGCGTGTACTATTTCCGGACCACGAAGAAGAAGAAGAAGAAGGTAGGAAACAAAAAATTAAAAACAAAAAACATACGCAAAAGGTAGGCCTTCATTGCGCACCGCGATCAAGGTACAAGGTTGCTGCCGGAATTCACCTTAAGATATTGCGAACTTCCCAGCCGTAGCAGCCGTGCTACGCTTGCTGGATGCTGCTACTGCTGAAGATGATGAATTTTTTGCTGTGCTCTTTGCAAAATTTTCTGGCGAGCGAGAGGTACCCTCGCCGCACTATCGGGGAAATGATTCGAAGGCAGCTAAATTGAAAACAGCGCTGTGTTTTGGCGTGATTGTAAAATTTATGATGAGAAAAGCGGCATAGGGCAAGAGGTTAAACCGTGGCAGGCAAGGTCTCGTACGGTTGAGAACATCTATGAAATGCGATCTGTTCAAAAGAAGTGAGATATCGTCTGAAGCAATTGGTTTCTGGAATCGCTTCAGTATCCGCTTTTGTGATGCTGGGGCTTAATTTGTCCTTTTGTAGGTGTAATGGAATTTTCGAATCTCGATTTTAATTCTTGACAAGTTCAAATCCACATATTTTACGTTTCAAGCCTATTTTGCAAGACTCATTTTTTATTGACAATGCGAAAAGATATCTTAAGAGCAGCTTGAAAATGTATCGCTCTGATGACTTGCGATCGCTATATCTGCTACATACGTTTCTGATAGAATTCAAATCAAATTTCGCTCACTGGGAATTTGAATGATTCTCAACAAAACATATAATCATTGTTGCGAAATTTTACCCATTTTTTACACATTTTGAATTATCAGCTAATCAGATTAGCAAACATGAAATGCTTAACGAGACACGGAAAATCGTTGTTGAACTTTAACGCATATATGGTATAGTTACTGGGCTTAAATTTAATCGCAGGATGTACTCGTATCTTGAATTTAAATTGTTATGGTTTTTAATAAATGATATTTCCCAACAATATTAGGTACATATTGCGTTTGGAACGCTTCGAATTTCCTACGTGCGAAATTTGATTTGAATGTAGCAAATATAGCGATTGTATGTGTTTATTTATACTCTGTTTATTGAAGATTCCATTTATTTTTAAACTATATTTTGTAACAATGCATATGACCTTCACCGGTAATAACCTACCTGGGCAATTTGCATCTTTAATGTTCCGCAAACAAAACTAAAATCTCCAATATGCTCAATAGTCCGTAAATGGTCGTCATTGCAAGGTTTCCCAAAGCAACTACTAAAACCGTCCAAAGATTGAATCTTCAGAGCCACAGGCGCATCTAAGCAAATATTACGCGGTGATTAAAAAAGAGCCTTAAAACTGCCTTACCGCGGCACGAGCCTAATTAGCCCACACGGCGCAGTCCGCGCCGGGCCTCGTTTTGTTTCCTCCACCGGCCGCCTCGCGGATGTTTACAAATTAATCTCGCGCTCAGTAGGTGCCCTTATCAGCGCGCCGAATGTGCGTCAGGAAAACGCGCGGCACCACCGCGGTCCGCGAGCTCGCGGCCAATTACCTGCAAGTGCCTGCGCAAATATTGAGCAATTCGAGGCTCGACGAGGCCGAGGATCGGTTTCGACAACTGGTTAGATAACGAGACGAGACTCGCTCAGGCACCGCCGCGTTGCGATCTTTTGCGTTCTTTCTTTTGTACCCAATTTGTGTAATCAGTTCCAATTAACGCACAGCAATAACGCGGGATATTAATAATTAATTTTTTTGCTCGATCTTGTTGTTGAGCGGCTATATTGAGATGTTGTTGTGTGGGACTTCTTGCTCATTTTGAGATAGAAATGGAGATGGAAATAGAGGCAGCTTCCACACATTTGTTCAGGTGTGAAATTATTGCGAATTTTAATAACTAAAAGCCAAAGGCTTGGTTTTTTTGCGCGACTGTTTTGAAGGAAAAAGTTGGATTTTCCCAACAAAATGAACACTGAGCCAACAGATACGCAATATCAACATTTTAAAAGCTGTATGTTAAATTTTTCTTACTATCACACCTATTACAAAATTATTATTTTAATTTATTCAAACAGAAGAGGTCTTACATTATTTTTAGTGAAATAATAACTCGTCCAGTTCGTAACGGAGTTCAATAAAACTTTGAATTGGTTTTTATCAAAGCAATACATATTTAAGTATTATATTTATGTTTTTATTCATTATTAGTACCATTTCAACATCTTTAACACTTACGTGTGGATAGAAGGTAGTTAAAAGCTCACGCTTCCTATCTTTACGTCTACTATAGTTTGCTTAATTTTTGTATAATTTATAAAGATTTTATATGGGCTTTCTTTTCTTAAATTACTATTACTGCGTGTATTTAGTTTTTAATATAAATTATGACTTAACTGTCCTTATAAATTCTGTGCAATACCTTTAATACGATCATATTTAGTAGTTAAGCATTTGTAATTTTGTCAATTATTACAAACGTTGTGTTGATTAGTCCCATGCTTTTTTTAGTATTTCTACTATTTAGATTTATTCGCATTTTCAAAATTGTTTGTTTCTTTAGTTGTTCCTGAAAAGTCACGTTTTGTTCGAGATGCATTCCGAGATATTTTATGCTTTTTAATGATTTGATAGTATCTTTAAATCTCATAATATTTATCTACTTAGGTTAGACTGTGAAGGCAAGATTTTATGTATGTATGTATAAGCAAATTCGAATATGAAGCAAATAATTCAAAGAGGGTAAGAGCAATGATCTGAAGCCAACACTTTTTTTCCTGTTGGCAAATAAATATGACCAGTCTGGGCAAATAGGGTTCAAGTTCGATATTCACTTAAACCCCCGGCAAAAACGACAAAAAGACACCTTATCCTCCTGAAACGACAGAACCGTCTGAGTGCGTTCGTGCTCAGAATGAAAACAGACAAATCTCTGAAAACCTCCGTCGGTTTGTTTACCTGTCTTTCAGCTCTGATTGAATCCTCAAGACGGGGCCCGGGCACCCTGCGACTACGCGAGTTATCAACAAAAACTCCTTCGGTGACACTTCGTTCACCCGCTAGGCTGGGTCTGAAGTGGGTTTGCTGAGCCAGGGGGGTTCGCCGTATCGAATGACAGCGGCGAGGCAGCACTAGCAGCCGTTCGAAGGCTCCTGCAGGAACCTCGAGCAGCCCCCGGGTCGACGACTATACGTGCTCTCCGTCACGCACCTCCCGGCCAAACGACGCATCGACCCGACCCCGCTGATCCGAGGGTTCGTCAGACGCCGAGGCACCACAGCGGTGCCATTGAATCGAAAAGCGAAATCCCATCCCGAGTGAGTGAGCTCATTACTCGCATTATGCGCAGGACAAACCCGAAAGGCGGGATAATCCCGGCCACAGACCGGGAACTGACGACTGGCGAACTCTCGGGCTCGGGGGATTAGCTCCAGCTCAATTCGAGACTCGCCGCGCAGAGACCCACTCATCCAGACAATTTATCGTCGTTGGTCGTCTTCTATTTTTACGGGGCATCGGGATGTTTCGGTCATGTTCTTCCCGTTTTCTTTACCTTTTTTCACATTTCTTACATTTTTTTCCATCAATTAAAGGTTTCCCCGGTCTTCGGTGACAACACAGACCCCAGACCCCAGACCGGTTCATAATGTCTTCCCAATTGGGAAGGAGCCCCCCTATCCTGGCTCAGCCCCAGTTGCAAGTTCGGCGATTTTTCGACGATTTCTGTCGAGTGTGCCGAGTGTGCAGTGCGCTATTTTTAGCCACCTCGGGAAGGGATTAAGCGATTCTACTGCTTCTGCAGAGTCGGGAATGCAGTTTCGCTGGTAGCTTTTTCGTCTGAGAACGTTTTTTGGGGAGCGCAGCGAATGCCTTCACACGTAGCTCGTCAATGAAATCATGTTCCCTATTTTTAGCTGGACCAAACCCGAAACCCCGGGAAACGTGAGGAAATCCCAGGGAAAATGCCAACTGACTCAGATTTTCTTTTGAGGTGAGTGATGATGCCGCATATCAGCGAAATGCTTTATGGGACTGCTGGGAGATGAGAGTGCCAATTAGGGGGATACTTTTGGGATTCGAGTTATATTTAGGACCAATAAATTAAGTACGTGGCCTCATTTGAGTTTCTCTTATGGCTTCAGATATTTGAGACTCGGTGCAGTGCAGGGAAGCACTTTTTCAAGTTTGGTCATATGCATCAAATAACTCCGGAAAATCTTACTAATTTACTTCTGCAAAAATCTTACTAATTTATCCCTACAACAGGCTTCACCTTTTTACTGCATGAAAAATTTGTCTTAACAAGGATTCAATCAAACGGTTGCCGCCGTTCAAGCAAATTTCACCGGTTATTAAAATTTTAATTGATTCCCTCATTCTTCGTACTTATTCATTTTCTTAATAACTCGCACGTTGGTTGTACTTCTTTTAAAGTCAACGATCCCTGTTCAGTTTTAATTTATTTTCCTTTTCGTCATAGTGTCATAATTATGGTTAATTTACTGCAAAACCCATTTCACGGTTTTGATAAATATGCAATTTGATTAGTCCTAATTGCAAGTTTGAATTCATTCGGAAATAAATAGCTTTAAATGTATGTACGTAAATGTAATTTACTCATTGACTACCTTATCTTTATTTAATTATTCAACGTAAAATTTAAAACCTTTATATGCAGGTGCCTTTTTTGTCTCAAATAAAGTAGTTAACTCATAAGCATAGGTCAAGGTTTATTAAGCTTGGGTTTCCGCGTTGGAAAAATTAACCCTTTTTTCGGATTTTATTTTTAAATATTGTCCGTTTACATACAAAATAAGCAGCACAGATTAATAATTTGAGCAATATGTTACTAAATCAAGCAATTTTGAACAACATATTTCTTGCAGCAAACTTTTCTTGAACAAATGAAATGTATAATATATATTTTGTTGTTTGGTTCTGAACACTTTAAAATATTATTTGTAGTAAACTTTTGTTTCATAAATGAAATATATAATATCAGTTGCCTAGTTTTGAACACTTTAAAATATTTTGAGATTAAAGGCCTATAATACGAAAATTGATTTTAGAGCTAGTTACTCAAATTTATATAAAAAATAACCTTAATCATCTTATTACTTATTGTACAATACTATCTTTAATTCAAATTTGTCTCTCAGCTTAAAGTTAATTCTTCTAATGAAAAAATCGCGATGTGTCCAATTATTAAAAAAATAAAAATGTTATTTAATTTTTATTTCATTTGATGCCTATTTGCTATTACTTTTAAAATGACCATTATTTATCGGAGTAATTGGAATAGAAAAATTTGTTTTCTTTTAGTAAATAACTACCTCTTACCAGTGTCAAAAAATTATAATTAAGTATTATGAATTCCTATAATTTGTTTACACTAAAAGACTGGCTTCATAAATTGTTAATCAAAAGTAGATTTGGAATTTTTTGCTACGTAACTACGACTTACCAAATAATGTCTGAGTGTTAATACGAATGTTATTTATTCTAAAAGAAATATTCAAACTTCTCTAATTATTCGTTTACTTCTCATATTTAAATAATACCTATCTACTTCAAATATGAATGGAATCATTTAAATTAGTCTAAAAATTTCATTTATTGCAAAAAACAAAAATAAATGAGAAAAATAAGGAAGAAGTTAGAGGATCAGTATTAGACCAATCTACTTTTTTTTAGCATTTTTTGTTTTATAACATTTTACCCCTTCAATATCGGCCAGACTCAACTACAACCCCTTTTTCTTCTATTTGGTCTGGTGTCATTCCACTACGCGAATTTGGCAAAAATCAATTAATTCGCCGCTTTGTCAACACTCCCACGTCGTCATTTAAAAAACCACTGTCCCAATAGAGCCCCATTTTCTTAGCGCTCCGCCACCAACAAGCTAGTAAAACAAAACAAAAAAAATTCAACTGTCTAAATAATCGCGAGACATGAATCACCTGAGATTTTTATTACGTGAGATTTGATTTAATGTGTGTTACCAGAAGCAGCAGCATCACACACGGCAAATTACGCGAGTTTCGTGCTGCGCGGCAATCACACAAAAGTTGTTTTCTCGTTTTCTATGGAAAAATCGCAAAAATCATCGCTCCAACCGGAAAGACATTGGAATAATCCCGATGAACAAAAAACACGAACAACTCCATAAAAATTATATTGACAAATCTCCTAAGACGGTGGGCAGGCAGTGGTTTACGAGATCGTCTTTTTTCCCCTCGAATTTCGCTCCGTATTTCTTCGAATCGAAAAAATCACATTAATTTACAGTTATGGGTGGTAAGATTGCGCTGAAGATCACGTAAATAAAAACAAGATTTAGAAAAAACCTCGTCAACATTTTGTTATTTTTCAATTAAGAAACGGAAGCGATTTTTCGAGGTCCGCGTCAAAATTGTTGCAGTTCGTGACGACTTACCCGGTTCGATTCCAACGCAGCGGCGCTGTGCTCCTCGCGCTGCCGGAAGCAGTGGCTGCACTTGCTCTTGTTGAAGATGTTCGGCGTGAACTTGCGACAGTCCGTCGTCCTGGTGCCCATCGCGAGGCCGCCGCCCAAAGCCCACCGTTTTCGTCTTCCGCGGTCAGGAAACGAGAAGAGGATCGTTCGGCTTGAAGACGCACACGGAACTCCTCGTTCCTCCTTCAAAAGAAGGAAACAACTGATAACACGAGAAGGATCACTTTACACGCAAATCACTTCCCGCCATTTCTTTTTTCAGGATTACTTTGGCGTTTATTTTTGCCCGCCAATACAAAGAATGATAAACAAAATTTTCCTCTTATTCTTTAATTTAATTCAATTTGAGGGAAGAACACTTTTTTTTACTCACACAAAAAAACACTGCGACCCCCACACAAGAAATTGTTATCCGACGACGAGTCTCGGAAACGGTCCCGGCTTATTGCTAAAAAACGCGAAAATAAGAACAAAATCTTAGAAACCTCCTCAAACTTTTGGACGATGGGCACCCCTTCGGATGGACAGAAAAGGAAGTGGCAAAAAACTGAGCAAGGAACACGCACGCATCCTTGGCTCGCTGTCTTGCTTAGAAATTCGCAGAAAAGTCCTCCGCGAAGGAAGAAGATCCGCTTCAAGAGGACTACGTTTTGAGACCACCTCGTTACGCGGTCGCAGACATTGAGACAATCTGCTCGGGGCTCAAGACGAATTCTGTTTCTGGTCGGATGGAAGCGCGCGGATCGTTTCTCGGATTTAATCCAGACGCCTCGAATGCATTCACGGTACTAAACGGAGCCGTCGACGGATTCCGCTCTTTAGCCTCCGTAAACATTTCGATCTGAGGCGGCGACGGCGAGCGAGTCCGACTTCGCGCAGACGGGGCAGCGAAGCACCGCGGCGAGGAATCCCCGAAAGAGAACGGTACATGCGTGGCTCGCGAAACCGCGGCAGCGCCGTTTCCCAGCACGCCGCGGCTTAATTCGCTCCGCGGCAGGTACTCAGCGCGGAGACGGCCACTGCTGATGAAACCAACTGGAGCCGCCGAAGAGAGGAAACACCTCTTCAGTCTTCAGGTGGAGGGTAAACGAAAACAAAACAGAGCCCGCTGAGAGCAACCGGTCGCTAGCTTTAAGAGACCCCCGACATTTTTGCCGCGATTCGAAGAGAACTGGATTTAGGTCAGAAGATTTCGGACATCCTCGAAGTAACCGAAGACGTCCAACCGATTTTAAGAATTAACTTCTTTGCAAAAAGATTCCTAACGTTTTTTGCAAGTGGTTGCGAAATGACTCCGATTGATTCCACCGTCTTTAAGATGAAGTCATCTCGTCTTTAAGTAGCAACTCTCTTAAAAAGTTGTTTACATACTCTGCTAACAGTGTTACCGCGACACCCCGCTCGAAAGATTTTATTAAAGTTATAAAGAATCCTGAACTACAGATCCCAACAAATGTATTTCATGGAGTAAAATTAAGTATGAAAAAACAGTTAATTTTATAATTTACAAGACAAACATAAAAAATTCATAAATTCACTTTATGAATACTGAAGTGAATAATGTGGTCATTATTTTAAGTCAGCCCAGACATATAATGAATGAATAATAAAACACTCCCCAACAGCTCCGTTTCGGGGAAGCACCGATTAGTCTAATAAATACGCTTTAAAATTCGAAACCTAGGTTACAATTATTAAGTTACTATAATTATGTAAATCAATTCATATTTATTTTGAAAATATTCTATAGCTCAAAAAATACGCTTGAAGAACACAAATTGTTAAATATTTTGGTTTCGCAGAATTGTTAAAAGTAGAAAAAAATTTGATCCATCTAGTTTTAGTTCAGTAGTTCACGACACATTAATTAACTTCTCCCATTTCTTAGAAATTATAATTTAATAAAAAATGGTCTACTATTTTTTACCCTTCCGATTAGAACCATAACAACTAAAACAAGCTTTTCTAATTTGACACTTATTAAAAATTATCTTACTTAAGATTTCTATAAAAATAAATATTACTCATCTGAAAACGAAGTAAGTATTTAAACTAAAATCTTCTTCTGTCTTCTGTGGCTGATATAAGAAAAGAAATAATTATTTAAGCTGTGTTTATCATAAAAAATACAGGCGGTACTTAATTTAATTGTGGCAGTATAATTTACCTATATGTAATGTAAATGAAGATTTTTCTTATACAAGAAATCTAATATTTCTAACAGTGCGATTCTGATTTAGTAGCTGCTAATACGTTACTGCCCAATTGGTTAAAAATATTTATTAAGTTAGAGCTCATAGTTTCGTTATACAATATAATAAAGTACCAACTTTCTCCAGAAAAAATGCAACAAAAGTATTCTTTTAGATGCTTAAATATTGTTCTTGATATTTGTGTTATTTTGAAATATTTTTTGTTTATGGGAGTATTTTTCTTCACTTTCCACAAAAATACTTCCTCAAGAAATTTTCGTATAGGGCCTACGCAAAACTAGTTACACTATTTTAACAGATTTTCTTAATTCTCCAGAATGAAACCAGATAATAAATATCGAGATTTGTTAATAGAATTTCTCCGAATTGCATGAAGCCCAATGACTCCCTTCTATTCCAGACAATGGAAACGAAAAAAGCAACATCTTGTCAATCTTATAATATTCAAAGCTCGTACTTCCCCCAGCATTGTTTACAAATTCGAATTTAATTCAATTTATTTATTTAACATATTTATGTATTCTCGTTTGGGTCGCAAAGTAAGTCTTACACTATTATAAAAGAAGGCGAGTGAAATATATAGTGCATTTTTAGTTTTATAGCAAAATTATCGCCTATCGGTATACATTTTCAATAGACGAACAGAAAATATTAATCACAGTAAGCTAGGAAATAAAGATGATCGTTTGAGACTCGAAAGATCTTTAAAAATGTTGTGCGTTTAATGACAACGCAGCAATGCTGGACAGGTGAAGGGTTAAGAGAGAAAAAACCCAATCCAGCCGAGATTCGATCAGCTTAAACAGTCCCAGTCGATTTTGTTTGTTTACGACTAGTCATTTAAAGGGGCTCCGCACCTTAAGCCTCGTCGAATGTGTTTCAATGAGGTACTCGGTCTCGGGAACCGCAAATTCTTTAAACTCTCCCTTGAGTAAACCAAAGAAAAATGATGCATGATTAATGGCCACGAGCCGCAAGACATAAATTCCCCGTATAGGGACTAAATACACAACCTTCTTTCATTCACCTGACTTTCACCGCGCAACTTCTAAATATCTTTTCACCAAACCAAAACCTCATTAGCCCGCTGCAATTGCGCGCAGGTGACAAAGTTTCCCTGGAATTTAACGCCGATAATACATCCACGCCTCGATCGGCAGTCGTTTTATTTCCTTTTTAAAAAATTAATATTTAGGCCCAACCTGAATACCTGACCCAGGCCCGTAAACAATACGCAGAGCCATGCGAAAAGATTAAGCACCGCGAAGCCGCGAGATTCTTTTGGGTAATGAGTGCCGGCAGTGACAATCTCATGACACGAATATTAATCGCGAATCAATCATCATCGGGACAGCCGTGACTTAATTTCGTCTTTTCTTTCGCGAGGGGAAACGCCTGGGCAAAAGTGTCTCTAATGGTCCGCCGCAAGAATTTCATCCATTTCGCCCGTGTAAGGTGTGCGCGGCCAAATCGAGGCGCTGGCGACACGGCGGTTTGGCGCCGACGGACGCCCGTACGACTAAATCGCGCAGCGCGCCCTAATTCCGTTCGACTGGATTTGGCTTAGCCGCGTTCCGACCGCTGCCCCCGGTGGCTTAATCAGGTGTAATTGAAGCTCACATACCTCGGGCGCGGTCACCGGCTAATTTGACGGCGCTGCAGCTTCTCCAGATCGCCGCTAAGACCTCGCGGAGCATCGTCTTTAGTAACGCTAGACGCGGACGCGGTTTCTATTCAGGGGATGATCGCTGATGCGCTGCTGATGGCGCTGGGAAATGATCCGTGAGGATCAGCCACTGGCTAGAAACCTGAGAGCCGGATGCTGCGATGATACCTGAGGATCGCTTCGATAGGGGACAGTTATTCCAAAGATCCGAGATCCGTTAGCCACTTGAGAAAGTCTTGAGAAGATCCGGCTTCTGTGAAATTATTATACAACAACAGCCGTTACCAGGAGAACCCTGAATGCACAGAGTTGTTTCGAATAGGGTCTAACTTCACATTTTCTAGTAAGAGGTAAGAAATACTCACACATCGTAGCAAATCCTAATAGTTTTGGCTTTCTTGAACTTATCATGAAAATAATAGAAAAAATAGATTTTTTTCCATCTTCCCTAACTATGTATACAATTGTTATGTATGTATATAGTGGAACTTTAGACTAGTTTTTCTAAAATTTACTATATACAATATATTGTAACAAGCATTAAACATTAGTACAATTGACTTTTTCTCCAGAACTTTTTATTTTGAAGTAGTAAAAAAAGGCTTTTAACCTTAAATATCTAAAATAAACTTTCATAAAATTTCATTTTGTTGAATTTGAAGAAAACTTTATAAGCTTTGATTTGGAATAAATCTGTAGCAACGTCATAACCACTTTTTCGGTTAATTACATATAACTTAGATATAATGTACATACTTAATGTATTATTACAAAAAATTAAAACGCAATGAGACTGAAGAAGTTTAAAGTGGTCAAGTATTTTCATTTCAAAACTTCAAAATCTAAAAGCATTTTAATTTCGCTTTCGAATTTCACTTTTTGTATAAAAAACCTTCCAGGTACTCTTTTAAGCACTTATATTCGAGTCTCGTTTCCTAACTAGATTTTTGATTTTATAGAGCGTCAAAGTGAAATATAAAATGCAAAGGCTCGTAATTCCTTGTCTCGTTAAACTAAAAGACCTGTTAAGTTCATGTACTGAGTTCAACGCACTCATTTCGTACTATTCCAGTGCATTGGGAGCTTACTAAAATAGCATTTAATTTGATTTACAGCATTAAAAAACCCAAGAGATATTCATTAAATGACGCTAAAAGGCACCTTTTACAGCCTCTTAATCCCATTACAAGCCCATTACGGCCAATTAAGCCAGCTTGCAGCACTTTGATCCTAACTAAGCTGCAACTTAGCCTCACAGCTATCCATTTTCCGCTGCACTGTTGAAGTGGTTCACTTATAGAGTTTTAACAGGGGTCGCAACCTGCCGTCTAGCAATCTTTCAACACCTCAATCAGCGCCAACTCTAAAGGCATTTAGTAAAGACAGCTAATATCAACCACTGGCCTCTATCACCTTGCTCTCGACCGTCGTATTTACATATACCGCGCAAAAATGCTTAAAGGCAGTTACCTGTGCGCGCGAAGAAAGCCATTAACGCATGCTCGAAAGTGGTTAACAAGGTACACATGAGGTTTGGTCCATTGATTCTCTCGGGCGGTATGTTTAGACTGGTAAAACCAAGAGGGAAGGTTGTGCGACCGATTCCTGGAAAGGCCACATTAACCATTTTGCAGCTATTCATTCACTTCAATGACCGCGCAATTGACTGCATTATCATGGGTATGTGGCCCCCGCGTTAAATATTTTTGTACGGCGTTTGGTGCGGGGGACGGCTGCATGAAATTTTCAACCGCTCTTCACCGGCTGTGGGTGCTGTTCCAATGCACACGGTTACCTAGCCAATTTTGGTTATTGCCCTGACAATGACGACGACGAGGTGCAGCGCAACGCTCATGCGCCCGCTGCACTTCGAGTTCAAACGAGTCTCGAAATGATGGAGTGAAAGTGAAACTAGGCATGGTGTGAAAATATTCCTTAAATGCAGTGCGCGGCTTCCTGGTAATGAGGAAAAAATGAATGTTTTTTTTTTTCCTGGAGGAAGTCAGCATGTGGACACGAATAGCATTTTCGTTGCAACTATAGTTCTTCCTCGTTGCCTTTTGCTGCTTCTTGCCACTTTGTAGTGGGTGGTCGTTATTCAACCAGAGGAGTAGTTTCATTGTTTTCACCTTAAATCAAGGTGCCTGACCGTACCAATCGTGCTAAATGTAATATTTCCAGTATTAGAACCCCTTTTCGTAATGTTTAGGAGCGTTAAACCTTCTCATCATTTCATGAACATATTTTCAAAAACATAATCCCTCAAACGAGAACTTAATCGGTCCTTTTTCCTTCCTAAATTGTTTTAAACTGACTATTAGGACCTAAATGCCTTGGGAACCTCAAATTTATTGCTTCCACTAAAATTGGAGGTCATAAAATCTGCCTCCTGGCTTAAATCGAGCATAACTAATCTACAGAAGAGCAAGGGTTATTGACACCTCACTTGCCGCGGCATCGCTGCGTTCCTTCCCGAACCTGGCCACACTCTATCATCTTACATCTAGCAAGTGCGCCCATCAACAAAGAAAAAAAAGAACAATTCCGACATTTTCCTGGACCTCTTTTTTAAAGACAGAGAGATGCTGCTCCTATGCGTTGTGTTTGGAGCAATCTTTTCCCTGAGCTTGCACCACAACGACCCGAACGGCTTTATCTGAATTTATCGCGAGATAAATCTAAACATTTTAATTAAGACGAAAGAACGCGGCGACCATAAATTATTTTCAGAGCTCATTTCCCCAGGTAAAGCGGTTGGGCTACTCTGTTATCGGGGCTCCCCTTTCGGCGCGGTTCTAGACGCGACTAGAAGGGCGCGCATCTCCACAGCATCCAGAATAAATGCGTTCTCCGAGATGCTGCGCGATGACGATCGCGAAAAGGGGGCACTCGCCACCTGTGACTGGGCCAGTTATGCGCGTCACCCTTCCACTTCTTCTAGCTGCTTTGTGTCGCCATCTATGTGTGCAGAACGAAGGGATTTCTGAAAAGTCCCTTTGATCAATATTTGCACTGGTCCAGTCCCTTTCAGGGCGCTGCGTTTGCGCAACGCACAGCGCTAATAAACCGCCGCTGTCCGCTTAAAAGACGCTGTGTGCCTAAGTAGCGCACGCTAATTTTCATTCTCGAGTAATGCGCGCTGGATATGGAGCCGCCTGTTTATGATGATGATACCTGCTCTGCAAAAAAGGAAGCGTCCGCACAGGTAAGCTCTGTCGGGTCAGGGTGGATTTGTTTGCGAATGTAATTCGCACTCTTGTGCCAAATGCACAGGCGACTGGCTACTGGATGGGAAGTGTTAAACACCTTTTCAGAAATGTTCGCTAATGCGCATACAAGTTTTTTCGCATTTGATTAAAATTGATTCGCTTACATCAGGTCTAAGTGGAATTAGCCAAAACTGATTCGTTAACACAATTTCAAAATTCTAGCATAACTCAAATATATAAATTTAGAGTAACGTAATAATGCCAAAAAAGTTTTGTTTTTTTTTACGATCGAATGCTTTTGTTTAGAACACTAAAATATAGTAAATGAAAAACAAGACATTGACCAACATCTAAAATTCTATAACTACCTAAAATTACAAATTTCGTAGTCCTCCTATATTAGGTTCCAATTATCGGCCTCGCATACGTTCTGAAAAAACGCCAAAAATGGTAACTAATACCCTTTCGGTTTATGTTACAAATTATAACACTCAATTAGTTGCAAATAAATTATAATTAATTCGCCTAATTATGCCCCTAATAATTTTTTAAGTTTTTGTGTTATAGGTATTCATCAGTAAATGAGACATAAAATAAAAAGAATTCGCCATATAGACGAATTCTAATAACTTCCTTTCTGTCAAAAACTTACGAAATTGTGTAAAGTTCACGTATAATTATGTATCTCAAAGAGGGGCAATTATAATGTTTCCATTCCTTTTAAGAGACTCAAATTTCAAAACATATATTTAACTTTAATTTTCTTAATGTAGGTAATTAAAATTGAGAAATTGTCCAAAAATGCATTTGATAATAATTCGAACCAATATCTGACTGCTAAAAATCTGTTAATATTATGAAAAAGTTACAAGAGGAAATGAGAAGTCAGTATACAATTTTTATTTAAGCATTTTATATGGTTGGTTCTCAAATTTGAATCATATTTATTGCATCAAAACATGCTCAATGCAAAGTATGTAGCATCGAAACCCAAAGAATCAATATCTACTCATTGTCATCACTATCGTTCGAACACTACTCTTATATCTTAAATACATCAATTTTGCACAACTAAAGTTTCTTACAATCATGTATTTTTGTAAAAACCCTATTTTTGCTAAATTTGTCCTAGAATTCTCAACAAATTCGCAGTGGGCAGTTAGAAAGCGTAAAAGTTTCATGAACCGAAAAATACCAGATACTCATCGACGATCTGTAGATTCAATTAAAACATCAAATACTTTTGGCACACCCGCGGGCATGAACATCTATACTTACAGCCTTTTGAGGGCGTTATCACACCGCTCACAGAATCAATGAGTCAATTACCAGCAGCAAAACGAATCTCTCAACAAATTTGCTTGAGATCGGACCTGAGAAAAAATAGGGCAAAAAAATAGCGAACCAAGGTGGATCGCACGGACCAAATAGAAACAAATGCAAAAAAAATTAGAACCGAACGCAAATTTCCGCACTTTAAAAGACTTGCGAAGTCATTAGAAGCCGGCAATCCTCTTAACTCTGGAGTTCTAGACATCAGCTACATTATGCTCCTTAGTTTGGACTTAAGACGTTCCAGAAAGAAAATAAAACGAATCATAAAAGAAAAGAATTGAAAAAATCCACAAATCCCCGGACATAGAGAGACCCACAGGAGGAGCAATTAGAAGGTTTTTGCCGGTGCCAATTCCGCGGGGTCAAGCTCTCGAAGTGGCGGCTGACGCGGTTATTCAAACGAGAGGATCTCTAACTAATCCGCGGCAAAAAGGCGCAATAAGTAGAAAGGTAAATAAACACACCAAAAAAACGGTCGATTTTTCGAACAAACGTACTGAGACTAATTATGCTGGCTCTGTGGCATGGATCAATTTTTGCCGCGAACCTTTTTGGCGGGAGGAGTTTTCGATACTCGAAATCCGGCCTGCGCGTGGCTTAAGCCTGATTTGTAACGATTTTGTTTTTTCGCCGTGGGAAGCGTCAACCGTTTTGTGTATTTATTTGAACATGTCGTTAAATAGAAGTCGAAAAGAACGTCGGCCTTGTTAGTTAACTTGCATGCCTTTTTGCTCGTTCCAAATTCTGGGCTTTTGTAGGGGAGAGATCAAAGCCCTCAGAGGCGGAGGAAGTACAAGCGCAAAAAGAATTGTGCTGAATTTGCTGAATAGATAGGTTTATGACATTTCACACTTCTGAATATGAAAATCGCATATTCCCACACTTCATATTATACATTCGACGTCTACTTTCCATTTGTGGCGGCCTAACAACAGCCGGCCACTCAGACTTGATAGGCGTCGAACAGAAATTGCCAATGAAGTGTGACGATCTTTTGTTGCATATGAAGTCACCTCGGGTTCTCTAGCCAAATGACTCAATAGAAAAAGTGACCTAGTGCCCAGTTTAATTACCACCGGCACTATCTTCTCCTGGTTTGCTCAGGCATCAAAAATCGAGAAGGTGCATACAGATTTATTAATAATTTTATATTTATGATGACGGAAATGTGATCATTTATCTTTGAACTACACCTCGAAGGAATAGGACTCTTCGCCGCCGAAGTGCTGGAGGCGTTCATTCAAAGAATTAAATTGCTGACGCGTTCCACTTTCAGAGCAATTAAATGATAATTGAACGAATTATATGAACAATTAAGATGAGAGACTGACAGGTGAATCTATCTATTCGCAAAAACAGATTATGCGTGGGGACTCAGTTGACGACTCTCTGAAAGCATTACCCTTAAGGCTATATGAAACCTTTTTTTATCTCTATTAGCCGACTGTTCTAGATTTTCGCTTTGTGGTCTTCTACAGCAGCAACCATTTACTCAGGGGCTATTAAAACAGATAAACAGGTCGATTACAGTTTTATGTTTATCGCCTCAAGTAAAACTTTATAGAATAAAAGCAGAGATTTATTATCTGTTGCTAGAAGCAAACAGAACCGACAATAGTCGTTAAGATACGAGATATGTTCGAGTCTTGAACTGCCAGAAATCGAAGCATAATAAGGTATAACAAAATTATATCACTTAAAAATATTGAATCTTAAATTCATTTCGAATTTCACTATAAAATAATTTTCAAAGTCTTCGCATTATATTAAAGCGTGCCTATTTCTTATTTTAATTGTTCTGTACCTTATAATGGATAAACATAACCAATATACGATCACTTTTTTTCCGGATGTCTATCTGTCGTGTATCAATATCCTTTCCTCAGAAACGACTTCAAGTATCAAGTTGAAATTAATAATAAATACTATAAGGTCTATAGCTCCTACTATTATGTATAAAACAATTAATTTGCTAGTTCGAGTTTAACGCAATAAAAAGATATCACCTTTCAAAATGTGTTTTCCTACTAAAAGTCCCACTCACTGTCTATCAAAACCTCTAGTGTACTTTCTGGTGACCTACAATACTGAAATTTAGCAGCGAAAGGTCGATTAACATAAATGAAAGAATAATTCCAAAAATCATTAATTTTTAATTCCATATGAAATTTTCTTATAATTTAAATCATACTAATAGACTTATTACGTAGTAAATTAAATGTTTTCTATAATGCAAATTTAATAAATAATTTTATAATAACTATACTTACCAATCTAAGGGAACTTGAAGACGCTTGTTCTACTCACGCTGTTCCTTCTGTTTTTTCTTAGTTGGTCGAATACCTAAGAAAAAGCAAGTTTTTTAATGTGTTCTTTAGTTTGTTTTGTTTCAGACATTTAGACATAAACTTTCCAGAATTTGAAATTAACTTCATATTTTCAACAAAAAATGCTAAATAGCCCCTCACCGGAAATGAGAAGGCTATGGGACAAATATTATAAAGTGAATTGTCTTTTTCTAAAGAATGCCGATTTTAAGCTTCTTAATTTATTTCGAGGATATTATTCATGTCTCCGTTCAAAATATTAGTACAATTCTATAGAATTCAACGCTTCTAGCAAGAATTTCTTTTCCTTATTACATTTTTGTGAGACCTACATATCTTTGAGTAATATTTCTCTGTCTTCTCAAATTGTTTTTTTTTCAAACTAGTGGACAGACTGAGAAATCAGAGCTTTTTTCAAGCGGCTGGCGTGCCAAACCGCTTAAATATTATCCGCGTACAACATAGGTATGTGAAACTTCAACCAAATCCAGTCGCGAGAAAGTTCTGAGCAAAATCTCTTGCAAAGCTAGTGCTACTTCCGCGGAATCAATTAATCATTTTCGCTTCAACTGAAAATTCTTTTGAAGAATTCCCGCAATTGCTGCCGGTGGAGCAGAAAATCCATCGGCGTCATATTCGCTGCCAAAAATGCAGATCGTTGTCGATACTCGAATTTGTCAAAGTTCCCTAACCGTGTCTGGCGCGAGATTGATTTATCGATCGTTTAAAAAAAACCCAAAAAAAAAAAAATGTTTTCACCGGCCATATACCTACTACCTTTGTAAATTTTAACCGTGACGGCAGTCATCGGGTCATGCAGCGCGATCTTTACTTTCATCTCCTCACGCTGCGGGGAAATGGGAAATTGGCATATAAGTGCCCTCGACCTGCGATCCACTCATTGTTCCGCACTGCAAAACGATTACAGCGCAGCATCCGACTACCGGTTGCATCTTTGCCGTTTAGTACTTGCTGCATTTGGCGACGGTTCGCCGATAATGCAGTGGATGCTGTATAGATGATGCCGGCGATAAGCCGATTTGGGACCTCTGCACTCAATGCGAATCAAAAAACAGTAGCCCCGCGGCAGTGCCCCAAAACCCGGCCACTGTCGTCAAATTGTTGCAACATCTCCAGGGGCGACAGCCGGTGCCGGGAGCCCATTAATCACCGGACACATTTCGGTGGTCGGATGATGCCGGGCACGGACCCAATTTGTCTTATTTTAAAAGGAAAAGGGTTCTTGTGTCTTCACGACCACACTTCCTGATAAGCGGCGCTATCAGAGAGATTCCCAGCAATGATTTATGGCGGATTCTTTTAAATTTGTTTCTATTTCGCATGCGAATGTCGCAAATCCAAGCAGCCGCCACATTCGCAGTGTGACGGGGGTACCTACATCATTTTTTGTGGTTTCTATTTTTAAGCCACAATTTACTGCTGCGTCTCCTACTGCGTCGCACGCCATCGCGCGACTGGTGTCATTGCACTTTGCCCAGTTTTGCGGTAAAAGCGGAATTCAGTGGAGCGACGAACGTGCTGGAATCGCACGGAGGGGCAATAAAAGTAATAACAACTAAAAGGATGCGTTCGTCAATCATTAGAATTTTAAGAGCCCAGGCAAGCCCATGGTCGTAAAAGTGACGAATTGTCAACTTGCCCTCAAAGTCCTTTAGTGACGTTGTCGGGACTGCAGTTCTTCATAGGTTATGTCTTTGCTTTCGTGCCGGGCCTACCTGATTAGAATAAATTTGTATTGTTATTTAAGGCAGAGCGGCGCGATGAAGGTGATCTAACAAGCAAAATTACCTTCGCTTTCGATACTCGAAAGATTGCTGATTAGTCGCACGGTCGATGCATTTCTTGGCATATAATTAAGAAATTCTAAAGGTTGCAGAATAGCTGCAAAGTTCAATGAATTCCTTAGTTTTATTTTGATGGCTCTCGTATATAAAGTCGATGATTGATTTGGCTCCACAGGCTGAGGCACTTTAAAGTATGATTCACCATCAAAATTATTTCACACCGATGATTTCAAAAAAATGAAAAATTTCATAACATGACCACAACAATTTCATAAATCTTACCACATAGAGGCTCGTTTAAGCGAAGCGATTCTGTTAAAAGTACGACGTGTTTTCTTCAGTTGCAAGACGCATTTTTATTAATTTTGGATAGTGTAGTTTCATAATTTAATTCTGCGAACTCTGAATTTTAAGTAATGTATTAAGGAGAATATTCTTCAAAATAGCAGTAATAATGCACGACATACTGACAAGTTCCAAGATAGTACAAACATGCATACATACATGCAAATGTATTTATATCATATTTCACTGAAGTTTTTGCGTTTCACTCCTAGTCAAGATTTATAAATTAATCGACTGTCTTCGACAAATTCTTTTCTACTTCTTGTTATGAATTTGATAGAACATTTCATACATTTGATGAAATTGCATAATTTACAATATATTCTTTCTAAATCTATGAAATTTGTCCTTATTTAATGTAAGTGTCTACATATATTACGAAAATGGTTTACATTTCTCACGTAAAAATGAGTCGACGAATTTACAAAAACATAAAATTTTAAACAATTTAATTTTCTTACCCATTGCAAAAAATTCTGAAATATTTATCTTTCGATGCTGTTCGTAAACAAAATACCTGAGACTTCTTGTTTTTCTTCAATACTGGAAGGTTCTAAATGTTTAGCGACTATTTCAAGGTCAATGAATTCCTAATTGACTTGTCCAATCTAATGTACATACCTATATGAAATACCGGTTAAAGTCGGCTTTTTCTTACATCTTTTCCTTTAGGGTGGGCGACGACTCTCTAAAAACGAATTAATTTTTTTCGATACTCGAACGATCATAGGATTCTTTCATATTTAATGCATTTGTTGATTGACCTTTTCAGTACTTTAAAATTAAATAGTTAATTACCCTTTAAATCTATTCCAATCCATAACATATCAACGAAAGTATCGGTGGTAATTCAGAGAACTTAATAACGCTGCACGAGACCTAATCGCTGCAGCTATTTTCGGTACAAATTAATAACGAAAACAATAAATTCACGTCCGATTGGATCAAGACGTGGAAATCCGGACTGGAGCACCTTAATTAATTGTGCGTCTTAGTCGGGCCATCTAATCCTCGTTTGAATAAATCCAGACAGATAAAAGGAATACGCCTGGCCGAGCCTTCATTAATCACCCGAAGTCGCACCGGGGGCCGAAGGGTGGACTAAGCCAAGCTGCTCCTCCGAAGAAAAAATTATATCCCGGACAAGTCCACGATTCGACTTTGTCAGCCGGTCTGGAGACAGATGTAATGCGTTCTTCCCGCCTTTGGAACGCATCTAATACGCATAAATTAGGTGGTTCTGGCTCCTTTTTATGAGATCCACTGATTGATTCTCGGCTCGCGACGGAACAATGCTCTGATGGACAGCCTGTGAAAGGGTTCTTAAGTCGCCAGCTAGAGTTTTTGTCATTTTTTCCCTCCCATCTCGCGCGCTTTTTTCCCGCCCTTTTGCGTTTGATGATGGAAAAATTATCTGCCGCTGGGATTATAATGAATATAAATGATTTGGGCATTAAGATGGGCACGAAGACCGCAACCCGGCCGTCCACTGGTTCGTCGTCGTCCTTTGCACATTCATCTCTTGGCGTTTTTTGTGTGGAGCGCCCTGTGATTAAGTGACGTCTCTGATCTATGGACGTCGCCGGATAGTGCCGGAGCCAGAGCTCAACCTCACACACAAAACGTAACGCAACGTCCGCCTAAGTGCAGTGATTTGTTTATTTTACTTGAAAAGCGTTTTTGATTGATCCTCGACGATAGGACGGCCATCGCTCGATCGCGCGGAATGCTCGGAATGGCGGCTGACAAAAGCTACGGTGGTAATGCAGTTAAGGGGAGAAAAAACTGCATTCCAGCCGAACGGGGCACGTGGATCCAATTAACATTTTACAGTTGCACTCTGCAAGGGCTTTGCCCGATAAAAACGTAACGAAAAAACGCGGGAAAAAAGGGGGAATTCGCCGAGGAGGAATTCTACTGATGCTGTAATGTAACGCACCGCAAAGAGCGCGCATGTGTCGCCGCATTTTCCCAGATGCTTATCGATGTCGCTGTCACTTAGAACCAATTCGAAATCTGGCACGCTTCGCACTTCCTGCTTTCCTCGGCGACGACGACGCCGGCCGCCGCCACCGCCGGCGGCAGCAGCTGCGGCGGGTAAGGCAGACCGTATAGTAGCCGTTGGTGCAGTAGAAAACCAGATCTAAGTCTAGTCGCGATAAATCCTCCGCAGAGGCAGCAGAAATAGAGAAAGCTTCCACCGAAACATCAAATCTCACTTTAAAGTGGTCGCGAATTTTATATCTGGTCCTAAACAGCTCGAACCGATCGCGGGCAGGCGCGACTGGGCGAGACCCGCAGAGACCGGATTGAGAAGAGCGGTTTATTCCTGGCGGGGTCTTCTAAGTGATCGTGTGGTAGTCAGAGTCCAAGAGCCCCATGGGGCGCTGTTCCTGACACCCCAGATACCGTGGAAATCTTGTCTGCAGTACCCCGACAACGACGCAGCCACATTTTCGGGAAGTACAGATCACTCGACGGGGACATGAGATATGTGCGAACGGATCGGGACCGGGGCTCGCCCTGGGAAGACAGGCCCAGACTGGTCCAGACCACGGGAACATGGGCTGTAAATAAGACCGGTGGACAGCTGGGCGAAGCGCTACAAAAGCCAGTCCGGGTCTGCCGCACCACGCGGAAGCCTTTCCTTTTCTACGAGCCAACGGACATTACATATGTGGCCTGCAGTGCCGACATACGCTTGGGCCGTAACTGTAAATATAGAATCGGAGCAATAACTTCGCTAAATGGATGTTCAACGGCCGGCGACATGATGCTGCAACGAACGCAATTAATAATCGAACTCATCTGGCTTCCTTGTAGGATTCTGGGCATTTTGTGTTAAACAATTTGCCTACACGTAGCACATGATCGCATCGAAGCATGACCATTGTAGAAGATGGTAGTGCAGGTACAGCAGTGGCGGCGGCGGCGGATGGCAATTTTGTCACGTGCTAGAACCACTCTGTTCGCAGCACCACAGCATCCCATAAACAATAAACAGAGCGTGTTCTCTCCGCGTGGATCTTCCGTGTGCCCACTCGCAAAGAAACATAGGCTGGGACGGGGCCGGAATTTAAATTTCTAATTATTTAGCTCCGGTACGGTCGGAGCCATCGAAATTACCTTAAACTGTGGCACAAAGGGTGGGATCGCCGTGATTTAAAACAGATGCCACAGCCCAGAATCCCGGATGGGGCCTTGCCCAATATTCTGCTGGGCGAGGTGCCCAACCCCGAACCCAATCAGGGACACTTTGATCCTGCCCGAAACGACCAAATGCGTACCTATGATGGATCTGGGTGCCAGTGGGCACTGCGTGGCGAGCGAGGGGAGCTCTGCCAAGTGAATACCCATTGTCGTACTCTTATTAATATTAACGTCTTGTCAGACAGAAACATGGGTACTGCTGCGATTGTGTCTTTTTGTATGCAAATGGTGTCGCGCTGCCTTTGCCCGCACTCTCAGCATTTTTCGATTATAAATTCCATAACTCTTCTGGGCTGTCTCCTGTTGGTGTGTCTATTGGACCCGGTGGTGTATGCACTGTTTTCGCCATCTATCTTTTGTGCTCACGCGCAGATGGTTAGAATCTATCACTGCGCACCTCTAGGAGACGTTACGTTGTGACACTCTGTCGCACGTGAAGAGTCATTGACTTTTTAGAGAAAAGGGTGCGCTACGAATGTTTCTCAGAAAATTCGTCTTTGATACCTCTGTATAGACGGACGCTGCCCTTAATGACGTTGCTTTGAATCGTTTTAATGCCTTTATGGAAAGTAATTATTAATTCCAGAATTAAATTATTACTGCATACAAAAAACAAGTCTTGCATATTTTTAAAAACAAAGCAAATCATTTAAATTATTATTATTATTATTATTATTATTATTATTATTATTATTATTAAATTCTTTGTAATAATTCCTACAAATTTCTTCAACATCAGTAATTCCGGGAGTTCGGGAATGTCCAAACGTAAATATTTTAAGTTTAATAAAAACTGTTTGACTTTCAGATAGGAATAAATTGATTATTCAAAATATGCATATGTAGAAGCTGAATGAGCGCTAAGAACTAATTTTTCATTATCTTGTAAAAAATTCAAAATTGAACGTCCAAAAAAATATTAAAAAACTGCAACATACGTAAATTGATTTGTTGGGTGAAAATAAGAAAAAAAAATTAAAATCTTGTTATGAATTTGTTTAATTATTTTCATATTTAAAATAGAGCTCAAATAGGTTATTTCACGAACCATGAATCCTTTTATAATTTATACTTCTAAATCAATGCACCCACAACAAAAGAAAACAAATTTAGCATTCCTAGTCTAGACTCTAGAAGCAAGTAAAAGCAGGTTAACCGAATTTCAAAAACGTTAAAATTCACTTAGTAGAGTTTGCATGCCTCTAAGTTTTTTTTAAAACATCAACAAAATGTGATATTAAAAAGGTAAGTTTTCTTAGTCTAATTTTCGAATGAGCACGATTCTTAATCCCAAAAATTATCGTGAAAGGCAATCATTCTTTTCATCTATACAGTATATGATAGAAAAAAATTCACTAATTTATCTAAACAGAACGTATCTCTCAATTAAATAAAGTTAGGTATTTGATTAAAGATTATGCAATTTTGAATAAACCTAATTGAAACAAGTCCAACATTCATTGGAAAATAAGTCAGTAAAGAATGGCGTTAAAGTAATCCGGAAAAGTTCCTACTTCCGAAAAAGAGGCGATTTCACTTTCGTAAGAAATATTACCTTGCCTAGGGTACTCCTTAAAGTAACCGTTCATAACCGCTGAGGTAAAACTTTCGCCATTTGTCAAGGCACCAGGAAGTGTCTAAAATCCAGACAATGAATCTCTCATCTCTGCCAACTCTGCAATCGCTTAAACTTTAATTTGCCATAACTTTTAGCAAAATATTCGTTTCAATCTCTTTCGCCCAAATGGCGAAAATCTGCGGATAACGTCTCCTTCCCATGACTAATAGGCATCCCGGAAACTTCCTGCCAACTTTTCCTTTTCATGTCCACCAATTTTCCCAGAACATATTTTATTCGGGCAAGTTATGCTTCTATATTTGGCGCATCAGTCCACCCACTCCAATTACGAACAGGGCCACCGGGGAAGATGTCATAACATGGCATTTTCGCAGGCACCGCGGATACGTTATGTCCGCTGTCGCCGTCGTCACCATCGTCATCATCATCATCATCGTTAAATCTACTTCCGGAGTAGTCACTTTCTCTGGTGCGCCTGCACTGCCTACCGTGAATAGTTGAAAAATCCCATTCAATTCAATTCAAATACCTCGCCGCCACACTGCCGTCGCCGAAAAAAGATTTCTAGATGATTACACGTTTTTCTCGCGAGATCGGATTGTCTGTGCTCGTGCGAAACGTGTCATAATTTTATTGGATGATTTATGAAAAATTCCAACCGATTGCGGCGGTGGCGGTGGCGGTAGCCAAATAGTTACCAACATTGCCCATGAGTTGTGGGCATTGTTCTTGAGCTCGTTTTTCGATCCTACACCGAACCAGAGACAGTCCCAGCACTTAGTGTGGCATTCAGTTGTCAGAAATTAAATAATTTTCGCGAGAGATATTTACTACTCCGCTTTTATGCCATTTAATGGATTTGTTGCTTTTCAATGTCGGTGTAAAGTGGTTGGATAAGTGGCGAAGTGTCGCGTTTAGGCAATTATACCTACTGAGTGGCTGCTAATACCTTGAGGCTGTGTCGGTCAGGTAGGGTGACCTGAAAATCTCTTTCGCAAGATGCTCCTAACTTTCTATCAAGTAAATCGCATTAAAATCAATTAAATTTTCAGGTCATGGAAAAAGGGCTAATTCCGATGACAATAGAGAATACCAATTTCAGTAATTTCTTCAAAAATTCTTGATAGCAACAAGATTACCCGGCTTGTAGAAAGTGCGGTAAAGGCAGTAAATTCTCACCGATATAACCGTTTTGCTCAGAATTGCACTGGATTTCACATAATATGCCCAGAGCACGCTAATTTGCACCAACAAAAGGCAGGTAAATGCGCCAAATATCCCTTTACAGACCTCTGCCGAGCTGCACGCCACATTGTGCCTGCAAATTAAACTGCACGCCATAAATCTCCATACCCGGTAAATCACGTAGTGTCCATTATAAGTGTCATATCGTGTTGGGACTGCAATTTGTAGCATTTTTCTATCACTCCTGTGCCGGGGCTTTGCTGGTTATGTTCCAATTGGCATTGTACAAGCAATTTCACCGTTAATATGTTTACCTTGGTGCTCCGCACAGAGAGCCCCATTTCCTCCCACAAATTGGGGAAAGGGGGGCACCGCATGAATGGAAAAAATAAAGGTAGAGCTCTCTGGGGAATATCGCTCGACGGGCTGGTGGTGTACCATGCCCATCAGGAGAACAATGTAGAAAGCGAGTATCGATTATTCTGCGGGGATATATTGTCATCCAGAGCCACCCGGATAGAAGGGGAATAAAAAGAACTTCGACTCTTCAGACTTGGTACAGCAGAGCCACCAACAGCAGCAGCATCCAGCAAAAATCGTCTGAATGGAAAAGACCTCGTGATCGTGACTTTGGTGACATTTGAATGCCGTCCTCAGGCACCAAATTCGCACAATTACCTCGGTCGGAAGAAACGCGGTTTTATAGTAATAACAACGCAAAAATGGGTAAGGTAACGCCATATTCAATTCTCGAATTATTGCCAATGAATTGCTCCTGATAGTACGGAGAAATTTTATACTATCAGCATCTTATTTTTAAGTATTCGAAATCACTTGAAAGAACTGTATTATCTTTAATGATAAAACGACAAATCTTACTTGTATGCATGCCATTAATGCAAAAATATAAATTTAAAAGAAACAACAAGTACCTAGCCTAACGCGTTTGATGATAAAATATATTTTTGTAAAAGCCGCCCAACTCCAAGTTTGACTCGCGAACCATTACAACGCCCCAATGTTTTTTTGCTTTTTTAGAATGAAGCTCTGAAAACTTTCAATTTTTACTGCAAAGGTCGAAAATTATGTCAGCTCACTGAGTCAGAACCGTTGAAAATAGCAATCAGTCGCAACAATAAACTGATTAAACTCTAAAACTGCTGTATACGTAAAAATATGTATTACGCCTAACTTTCGTCCAATCAAAAAATATTGGACAATAATGAAGAAAAATGGCCTAATGCCAGCTGAGGGCGGATTTGATCCGCCCACTGAAAATTTTGTTGGGATATAAGAATGACGAAGTTATAGTATGAGCCAACATAAAAATTAGGGATTTGATCTCCTCCTCCAAATTTTTAAATTTTGACAATATATTAAGACCGATAAAATTACTTCATGACACTTAGAATTAGCAAACCTATAATAAATCATGGTAAGAGACTTGAAAGGATCCTATGAAAGAGAACGATTAAACATTCGCATCTGCCAGAAATCGTGCTACTATATTTCTGGGTTCGGGCTTGCTTTAACCAATAAAAACATATTCACATTAAAACTAAAAAAACTTTTATGTAAATATAATTATTATCCATTCGGCCTCCTAAACTTTCGCTCATTAGTATGAATATTCTTTAGTACACTTACTGCCTTATGAGGAAACAGATTAATATTGATAAATACCCGTATAATTGAGTTTTCTCAAGCAATTCAATTCTGCAATCAATTCTCAGAGTAATATAATATAAAATGAGTTGCCATCAGTTCCACACTTTTTGTATTAAATCTGAATATTAAATTTGAGAGTGAGGGGTTCACGAATACTCAAATATGCCGAAGCACTTCCATTTTACTGACTGAAAAAAATTGACTGAGAGAGAACCAATGCTACAACATTATTAACGTTGTCAGTAGAGTTGGTGTTTAAAATATTTCGGAAATATATGTAACTGAATACCAGAGGACACTCAAAAATATTGCAGATGCTAGAAAATGCTTAAGGCTTAGTTTTCGTGTTTTTTCAAAAATTTTTATCTTACAGTACAAAATAAATATTTTAAGATGCTAAAGGAACCAAAAAACATTTTGTATAGAAATTTTTTTTTCAAAATGGCGGCATCAAAATTGTTTACTTGTTGGCTTACGTAGGTGATTTTTAGGCAATTGATCTATTAGGCTTGAAGATTTAACAGGCTGACTCTTCATATACATATGACGCTGTAGCCGGTAAAATAAATGGGGTCCATTTTTTTACTTTTTTTTCATTTTTGGTTGTTCATAACTTTGGTCCCAGGGAGTACTCAAACAGTATTGCCTTTATCTAGTAAAGTACCCTAGGGCTGTATAGGACTTAGAACTCGTGTCCATAACCCATTATTTCTCATTCAAACCTATTCCCACGTAAAAAACTAAGGTTCGAACAGAAAAATTAATACTTTTTTGGACTCCCATTTTCAAGTCGCATGCCCGGAGTTGTCATTCAACAGACCCGCCTCTGATTGTGATATAAAGAGCCCATTCAGAGCAAATCTCAATGCGATTCACTTCTCACAAAAATGAAAAAGTAAAAGGAACATTTTCACCGGACGGACGGTTTTATTTACAGAAGACATCGATCACCTTTCGTCCGAAGATCTCCTCCGCCGGCTCCGATCGATTGACCCTAATGAGCTCCTTCGTCAGTAACGCCGGCCTGACTGACTGTGAATAAAGCATAAAACCGCCCGGCGCTAATTATTAATTTCATTTTCACCTCATTAGTCGGAATCAATGAGCGAACAGCAAAATTACCTGAGCCACACTCGATGCGGCGCAACACGACAATAACAACAAAAACGCGACAGAGGACGGAAGGGAAAGGGAGGGACAGAAGTCTTCGAGCGCACCTTACCTTTACCCACATTGGGATGCTGCATCTTGCGCGAGAAGAAATCTTTTCACCTGCTCTGAAATGATCGAAAGTTTTGTGATCTTGAACCGCGCGACGGGCCACATGTTTCGCTGTTTCAAAACAAAGTTAAGAAAAGAAGTAAAATAAGAGGGAAAAAAACAAAACATTTTTCCTTTCTTTGAGCAGTAGTTGCCCAATACCTTTTTTCCCAAGGGGGAGGGAGACCATTTTAAAATGTTGTTTTGCTTTCGATGGACTCGGTGCGCGGTGCGTTAACACCTGACGCGCTTACACCTTTTCGCCTTGCCGCTTAGCATCGCGATCGCTCGCCGTAATAAGACTGTTCATTGATTACTTAAAAAAGGCGTTGACTTTCCCATAAGACGTGATCGGTGGCCCGGGTCCCATGCCAGCCGCTTTCCACTTCTCGAGTCCAACACGATTCGGGTCTTGTCCAACATAAGAAAGAATTTAGAGTGGTTTTTGCGATGGTCCCCTAGGAGCATAAAACATAAGAGATGTGTCATTAAAAAATTAAAAATCAATCGATGCATGGCGAACAAGATCACCCCGTGGATGTGGCCCGGAGTAAAAGTGATCGATTCGCTTTTAATTTCGCTCGCCGCTTTGTGGCGATAAACGACAGACATTAAGACCAAAACGACGAGGAAATGCCATCGATTAGCTAAAGACTTTCATTTAATTACATCGCGCAGCCGCGGTGAAGAGATCTTGATTAAAGCCCCGTGCAGCCGATAAATTTCCTCGGAATGATCGAAAGCAGACCGAAATGGCTGGGAGAGTGATACGATTGCGCTGCGCCCGTTCCGGCGGGTCCACGTTCGCAGCATCAATGAAAAGTGCAAGGCGGCGGAGAGGGCGCACCAGGGGCGCGGGGCCCCACCGATGGCGGCGCACCGTTCTACTCTTTTACTTTTATCGACTGCCATAAATTGGCGCTCTGCCCCGAGAACAACGCGGTAATTCACGATCATATGGGGCCCCCGGGACCGCGCCGCCGCGTCGATGGGGGGCAAACGGCCACCGCATTTGAAATGTCTTCGAGCCAATTACTGCAAAACGACGAAAAGTGCAGGGCACTTCTAGACGAAACTTTCGTTCCGTGGAAAATGCCCGGTGCGCCCCACGAGAGCCTCCTTCCCGGGGCTGGGGCTCCTCTGGCCGAGCGCGAGATCGACACACGATCGATTTCGCAGATCGCTACGGAAAATACATCTCGGGCAAATCGAGCATGAAATTGGTGCTCCGAAAATGATTGCACACGTACTGGACCCCTTCAATCGGACTGGATTGCGAATGTTGGGCTTATTTCTTCTATTTTTTATTTTTTGCATGCGCGCACATTTCTCTACCGCCTTTACCAATTTTATTTGCCGAGCATTTTCTAATTGTAAATATTTTCACATGCGGGAAAGTGTTATTGTTTTAAGGAGAAAATCATTTCACTTGAAGAATGGCCGGTAGAAAAAAAAAAATTTAATCATGCCGCGAAATATGTTTCGCAGTGCGTTTCTTGGTATTTCGCTAATTGTGTTAGCCATTCTAGAGCAAGTGAAACAATTTTGAAATAGCACTGCACACCTACTTTTTTCATTTATAATTAATACTTGGAATAACTCATTTATGACTATTTGCAGCCTAATTTAGGTCAATATATCGCTTTAAACATTTTTCTAACTCTTTGAAAAATATGCAGTATTACGTTTACTTTAAAATTTGTCGTACTGTATTTTGAAACACACTTTTTTTTAAATAATATATAATACCATACATATGTATATAATCCGATATTCACGTAACACGTATTTTTGTATACTACTATAAGTACATAAATTGCTTTAATTGAAACCATTGTTTTTTTATGAATGTATTTACATTCACACTGAATGTGTAGTTTGCGTTCTACAATTAAAGATGAACAAATAACGTTTTTATTAGAACCCTTCAATAAATTTCATCTTATTTAATATAGATGAAATACAAACATTACTTTTCTAAAATAGGGGTCTTTTCGTATGTTAAAAAGTTCCTCGAAAGAACTACTGATGGTTCAGATGGAATCAGATTTTGCTGCAAATGGACATTTATTGTATGTATGATCTAATTAACTTATGTGCCTTTATTAACACCTATACTACTCAACAGGTCTCTTTTATGATCCACAAATTTCATTGTTCGTTATTCTGAGAATATTTGAAAAGATCTTTGTTTTATTCAGATTTTAGATCCCAACCTCAGCTTCAATTTCAAGTCGATTTGACAGCAATTCTTTGAAAGACATATTGTATACCTACATATTATATGTATGTAAATAAAACCCATTTGAGATCCGTATATCACCACTTGTTACGGGATTAATTATTTCGCGCCATTTTCTGTGTGTTTTTGTTAAAAATGAAGACAATTTTAAAATAACATAAAAATATCCTTATTGGAACCGACATCTTTAGCTGTATGATGTCGTTTGGTCTGTACTTTTTCATCATTTAACTTAAATTTTCAGTTTGAATTTTTCAATTTTATTAGTGATTTTTTCAAATGAGTATTTTACAATGAATACGATGTGTTTAAGTGTTCAAGGAGTGCATGGAAATAAAACATATATGTATGTACATATGTATGTCTTAGGGTTTTGATTTTTAATTTTTTTAAATATACTGAGCAAAACAATCCCACTTTAAGTTTTATAGGTGGCAAAACACTTTAAGTACCTGCTAAGTGTTAATGATCAAAACTATTATATTTAGCTAAAATTTTCTTTGAAAATTAATTTGACGATAAGATGACCATCCAAAATAAATTAATACCTGCAAAAGCTCTCCTTAGTTTATAATTACTTTTTATTTTATTTTCCCACAAAATGTAGCGCAAGGTGCAAGGAGTGCTAAAACCGATTTTGATGAGTCAGCTATCAGCTAAAAATTTTTAACATTTATTAATTCGCAAAGAAACTAATTTAAACGAATTTAATAAGACTTATGAAATTTCTAATTTATAGAGAATTGTAATGCTAATGGTGATTTGCAGTAATTTCAGACATATTGTTTACCTTTCGAAATTCGAAATAAAGAAATTAATTATAGAAGTAATATCGAAAGTTGCCCACCCGCCAACATGACGCATCGTAAAACAGTGTAAGCATTAGAAATCCGCGCAGTGATTTATGAAATTTTGATTTCCTGCCAGTTTATGATAGAAAGCCGGCCAAACAAGGCATGTTTACAACTTCTAATTAACACCCCCGACGTGGGACGACTTAATTCAGCCGATTGGCGCCTGGTTTACAAGAGACGGACGCTTAGGAACCCAAGTCAGCGCCTCGTCGGCAGTAATGAGCCCGTCTAGGGAATTCGAATTAAGCCAAAGTAAAGCTTAAGTAAAAGTGAAACCGACGACAGCCGCCGCGCTGGGTGGCGACATTGAAGACGTTGAACAGTCGAGGACTCCGAAATGGCTCCAATTAAGCGCTTCAGATAAATTGGGCTTGGAATTTTGCAACTACTGCGCAGCCAAAACAATCCGCGGGCCAGAATGGTCCAGGGCAATCCAACAACGGCGACGGCGGCGACGTGCGCCCTCGCGACTTTGTTCGCGTGTGGCGTGCAGAAGTCCGCGGCGGAGTAGAACTTTCGCAAATTGTCATCGAGCACAATTTGCCACGGATGACCTAATCCTTCAATAATTCGCACATACATATTACGCCAGCCCAGGCACGGGCCAACTAGCAGCGCAAGTAATAGTAAACAGCGCGCGCGAACCGCTACGCGAAGTCGCAAGTTCTTTTCTTAAAGACTTGAGAAACTCCCCAGTGGCTGGACCAAGGAGGCTGCTTGTGATTGAGTCGGCGCTGCGGCGGGCAAAGAAATGCTCTCGATTTTACCTGCGGCGCGGCGGCGGCCAGACAATTAATTAAATAGGCCTTGAGGTAAAACAACGAGTGGTCAGCGGCGCGGGCAATCGTTTTGCCCCAAAAAGTTAACCACTGATCAATTATTGACGATTTTCCTGTAGCTTTTTGCGACTTTAGCCACGGGGGGCTCGGGGGGCCTGTTGGAGCTGCTGTTCGGCTGCTTAACGAAACGAGCCTTGCAATTTTGGCAATTAGCAGTCGCGACGACGATGGGAGGCTCAGCCGCGGCCGCGGCAGTTTCTTGGTAAAACGGCAGTCGTGTGGCGTAGAACCTGCTCCGTAGAATTTTTATTGGAATAGCGATTAGAGGCATAACTAGCCACTAGCCCGCGAATTGCGAAACGAGATATTCATGAGCGTGATCAGACGTTTTTTAACGGTCGATCGTTATACAAACTCCATAACAACGACGGCGGGACATAGTGTGACTAAATATTCAATTCAATTAACAAAAGTAAAAATTTTTATGTTTTATGTCCAGGATTTCATTAGCTACTTAAGAGCACTCCTTACTTCTGATTGAAAGATATACAAATACAATTTCAACCACGCACGCTTTTTTATATTTTAATTATAAGATATACTTTTCTAAGGTTTAAACTTTTATAAGTGTTCATTTGAATTAATTATTATCAATAAATCATCCAAAACAAATTATCAAAATGATCATGGACCGGCCTTGGTATACATATTCTATACACTGGGCAAAATGACTCGGATATATTTAATAAAATAACTAAAAAATTAAATTCTATCAGCTAATGAATTTTTTGAAAAATACTTTTGTCAGAAAATTCTGTAATCCCCCAAATTTTGGACAGAAGTAATAAAGAAATAGCAGGTATGAAGGTACCTAGTTAAATAGTAAAATACGATTTAAGCTTAAAATTTTGCTAAGTTTTTAGAAATAATAATGTGTGCAAACATCGATTAAAATGGAGTATTTTTATTTAATTTCCAAGCAATGTGTGTTACTTTCAGAACACCTTCGCAGAAAGGTTTCCTTTAAATTTTTGATTATTTATTAAGTATCTGTTTTTTTAATAAATAAATTGAAATAATAAGTGTACGTCTTCGCAAATTTATTACTTTTCGACCGTTAATATTTATAAAATTCATAGTCTGTACATAATCATAATATGTTTGCCTCATTTTGTGCAAATGGTTCTAATTTACCAATAAATAAATAAGTATTCCCTTCATAAACTATCTTATTACAAAGACACCTGGACATACAGAGGTCAGTATTACTTCGATTTTGGCACAGTTTGCTTAGTGCGAAAATAGCCTCTTTTGAATATAATATAGCAGAATTTTTAAGAAAATTTGAACATGCCTATATTACGAGTATATTAGATATATTTCGATTTCAGATTAAAAAACCAAAAATCAAAGCGCTAACTTGACCCAAACTTTGTATATTTTTTGCATGCTGCCGAAACCCATTTGAGTAAAATTTGTATTATTAGAAACCGGATTTGGAAAGGAGGAATGAATATTCATAAGCATGAGCGGCCATTTTTTTAACGGTCGTTAGTTGCGAAAACAACACCAGGCGAGTACGACAAAGTTGAGAATGCCCAATCGAGCGAATGTTCTTTTGGCGCGCACTGTCGTCTAGCGAATCAGTCAGGTGAAAAGGAATCCACGGGACCTCCAGCGTTTGAAAACCGCACAATTGTCACCCCGTGGCTGGAATTTAGATGACGCGGTGTCGCCGTCTTGAGGTACTTAGGAGTGCCACAGTAAACGTGTCTATTAAGCCTCATCACCTTCGGGTCGGCCGCGGAAAATGTGAACGCGCTCGCGCTGGGAGACTTCGCAGGCGGATGGGTTCGCGCTGGGCTGCGCGATCTGCGCGTTTGTTTGTTGCATCATTGACTCTTCGCCGCCAAGGTAAACAGAGGTGACATGTGACTACACGCCGCAAGCCCACCTGGCCTCCTGTCCCCCGCGCGAAGTGGGGAGATGCCCGGAGTTGCATTCTTTTCCAGAATAACATAAAAAATCGAATAAAAGTAGTATGCGCCTATGTACCTGCGCGGCCGCACCGCGCACCGCCTTCGCGAATATTTTCGCTCGACTTAACCTTCTAACTTCTTAGCAAGTTAGCATATCCCCCAGAGCGATCGCGTCGTTCTGGTTCTGCTCGATTTTCGCCTGCTCCATCTCTGGGGGGGCCGTCTTGAAAGTGAACCTGACACAGCCAAGCCATATGACAATTTTTCTCCAGACAAATGAGTTTATCTGTCCCAACGGCGGCAACCTGTTGCCTTTTTATCTGCTCGAGTACCCCGCCGTCGGGATGCAGGCAATGATCGCTCTGCACCGCACAACAGCCGACTTGCGGGCAGGGAGTTAACTGCTGCTCCTACTATCCGCGACGGTGTGCTCAACTACCGTGAAAGTGAAATTTTAGAGCTCCTCCAGGGCACCATACCACCAGGGATCGCAATGAGAGGCAATTTTCATAGGCGTGATTCCGGGGTTCAATTTGCGAAAAAGACACAAATGATTTCACCTTGAACACCTTGAGGACTTCCGAATAAAATTGTCTTGTCGGTTTTCCATGGAAATATGACTTAACGACATGTATCGCAATTTACAGCATTCCCAGCATACCTGCCACTTCGAAGCGCTTCAGCGCAAGTGTTTGAATACCGCGACTGACCTTGGCCCACACCGCGCACCTGCCGTTTTTTTCCTCCATCTAATTGAGGAACAGGTCGCATAGCATAATCCGACAATGAATTGACTCATAATAATTAACGCACCTTGCGCGCACCTTCGGGCTTCCCTGGAGCTTTTTCGTTAATTGCTTTGATTTCAGCCACCTGTCAATGGCTGCATAGTGCAGTCGACATGTCGAAGGCTTTCAACAATTTTGCTGAAAATTGGCCTGAACAATTAAAACCAAAAATACAGACAGGCACCTATGACTCCAAGGATATTTTTTAAATCTATCAGCAAAGCGTATAAAGCGCCTTTGTTAGTTGTACGCGGGCTTTTAATATCAACATTAGGTCTTATGGAAGTAGAGACAGACCGCAATTCCGTATTATCAACAGATGTTTGGCATATCCTGGAAATAAAAGCCATTAGTCAAGGTAAGAACGTATTCGCCAATGACTACGCATTTTTCATCAAGCAACACAAGCTATCGTAGTTAATTCAACTTCCTCTAAAAACCATTATCTTGATGCTAGGCACATTTCATTTCATTTTATCCACAAACATAGTCGTATTAAATTAGTTAATAATATTAGTGTGGATTCTTCTAATTCAAAATTTTAATTTAAGTGTAATAAAATAGGTTTTATAACTTCAGAACCGAAATTAAAATTCCGATATTCGATTTTCTATTCCACTAAAAGTCAAGGTACACTTTCAAAGCTAATTTTCTTGGTTTGTTAAATGTCTTGGCTTTCAGTTGGATAGAAATTCGAACTCTGGAATAGCTCGGTGTATCCTATAATAGAAAAAATATAATAAATTAACTTAAAAATGTTGCTTTAAAGTTAAAACAGTTATTTTTTGCTAAACATTGCAATAAAAAAATTTTAGTAAAAATTCTTAAAACTTTATTATTATTATTAAAACAATTTGTTATACTCACACAATTTTAAACAACATATTTTCAATTTCTTTAATGCAAATATACAATTAAAACTACTTTTGCAACTTTTTCTTCAAATATACATACATATGTATATGTATGTCGTAAACTACGAGCACTTATTTTTATTCATTAGGCAATCGCTAACGGAGCAAAAGATGCCTAAAATCAACTTTATAACGCCAATAATTAATAATTAAAAGGGCTATTTTGCAAACAATTACATATTTTGTGTTAATAGAAATTTTGTTTTTCTTGTTGTAGTAAAAAACCTTTGTTTAAAGAATAGGACCTTCAAACCCGTTTCTGACTTTGCGGTTAAAAGTAGAACATTATAATCCTTTTTTCCAATTTTTAAACTGTAAGTTGAAAGCAGGACATATCCAACTTTCTAGTATGTGTACTGTTTCTACTGTTTTGAATAAAACTTCCTAACAAAGTTCCTCACAAATTCATTATATCTTATCTTTGCTGAAACCACAGATTTTGTCTTTTATCTTTGATTTCAGTGAAACCTTCCGCCACCACATACATCAATCTTAAACTCATACATTACATATTATCAAACTCGTTCCAATGTAGGAGTAAAAATTCAAACCGAGAAGAGTTTGAGATGCATAGTAACTATAAAGACTAAGTGGAAATATAAATTTGGATTAAACGGAATGAAAATTTAAGGTAGATCTAAAATTTCGACTCGGTTTCATATATTATCCAGTATATGTATAATGTGTTAAAAGAAACCGAAAATCAGCTTAAGTCTTTTATATTTTCGAAAGCAAACAACTGAAATTATACAAAGTATAATCTGTTTTAAACTCATAACCATCGATTTCACAAGAACAAGAAAAATGTGTTTTATAAAACCACACCATAAAATTCTTACTTACCTATACTAAGTTTTTTTACTCCAAAATGGTCTTGTAAACCCCGGACTATTACATTTAAACGCAAATTATTAGGAAAATTAAAATATATACATAGAAATTGTGTGAAAATACCTCTTAAGGGTAACTATGATACCGTTTATTAATTATAAGAAATATTGAAAAATCTATTTGATTAAAAATGTTCGCATTCAGAGTAACTCTATAGCACCTGGCATTGATTGATATCTTAAAGAATTGCGTGGTTGCCGATCGTGCAGAGCAGCCCGCTTAAAGCAGTTCCAGGCTAGATAAGTGGCTGCGGGAACATAGACCTCCGGATAATAACAGGTAATTGCTGCAACCGCTCTTTATTCCATTAAAATTGCACACAAAATTAAACAGAGCCCGACTATGGTTGAGTTGTAAGCCGAGGAGGACATGCTCCCAATATCCACGGCAAAATGCAGAAAAAAATACACACAGAAGGTGTGTGCGTTTCCCACAATTTCCTGGCGAAATAATCAAAAAATAAATAAAGAAAAAATAATAAAAATGCAATCTGCTGAGGAAGCGAAAAAACAAAAGGCGCCCATTATCTGAGGCAGTGTTATTAGGGTCCCGCCGATTGCAACAATTACTTTATCATTGAGATTTTCTTTTTTGTTATAGTTTTTGTTTAAACTCAAAGTCTGCAAGGCAATTTAATACCATCGTTATGTTCAGCATCATTCTGGCAGCTAGGGAGGTTAGCGGCTGCATCCGACGAGCAACATGATAATTAAATTTTCCACTGCGCTAAGCAAACGGGGGGACACAAACGGTTGGGTTTTTTAAAAAATATGACAGTCTCGTTGCAGCGAAAATCTAAACAAGCACTTGCTCACCTCGAGAGTCCCGTATTTAGCCGCGCTTAAAATTAAAAAAATAAAAATCAAATAAGCAACTTCCCAGCTCATATGTAGTTGCGCGCGCAACTGATTTTTATATTTTCGCTTAGGTGTAAATCCGAGGGCGCAAACAATTAGCGCCATCTCTTGCCGGCTCCCCTCTGGGAATAGTGCTGGCCATGTTAATTAGGGCTGATGCACAATTTAAAAAAACAAGAGTGACGAGCGAACATGCAAAGCAGCGATCAAGCGACATGCTCGCCAACCAGCCCAAACTAATTAACCTGCGGACGACATCATTGCTGATCTCGTGCTAATTGTGCAATTCGTCCGGCAAAAGTTGACTGACGCATGATTTACGCGCGAACAAAACGGCTCAAATTAAAGCGCGTTCCCAAACGCTTTGTTCGAACCGTTGACGGCAATGCAGTGTGCTTTTTTGATGGCGTGCAAATGACTGCTCCAGAAATGTCTGTCATAACCGTCAAGCCGTTCATATTTTGTAAAAAACATTTTCATAAATTGCCCCTGAGGCGAAGGAATAATAATTAACTTTGGATATATGCGTTCAGAGCCCTGAATTGCTTCGATTTTTCTCACAACAAATGATTGTGTGTCATTTTTGGTGCGATTATTTATTTTTTTTCAAAGTGATGCAGTGCAGACTCATTTGCAATGCAGAAAATTGAGCCTCTGCAATTACATGCGTCACGAATGGCGCTAATTTTCTATCGCATGAGAACTTTGGTGCACCTGCGAAGCGAAATTAGAGCAGAGGAATGGTAAAGCAATTTTCCGAGAAAGCTGCGACTGATCCACTCAGCCGTTTTACACACGTCACCTTGCCGTGGTATGTTGCCAGAATGACCCAAATTGTCGGGTTCACTTTAAAATTCATGAACAACTCGTGACCCATTTTGGCGCAAACAAGAACCTGTCCACACCCATCACCAATAAATTCCCAAAAGAATAGGCCATTCCTGCATAATCGACACTGTGAATCCCACCAGCATCTTATCGTTTTTAGTTTTTCATAATAGAAATGCGTTCTCAACGCACCAGAAGAACCTGGAAAACGTATTTTTTCCCGGGATACACAAATATTTCATTTCATTTATGTTTTTTTTTCTTTTAAGCCATGCGACAAAGCCAAGCCCCGCAAAGCCATGAAGCGGCACAGTGCGACAACGCACGCGGTTTAACTCAAAATGCAGACAGATTAAGATGGGACCCGATAATTGGCATTTAATATTCCCTGGGCATTTCTTTGATTAGCTGATTGCATATTCGAAAGTAAAAGATTATTCACATCGCTCACGGTATCGCGTCCATAAAAAAAATTAAATGGCGGCGGCTTAAGGCGATGATAAGCGACGGTCCACGGCCCGCAGCCGCGCACCGCCGCCGCCGTCGGAGAAGCAGAGCAGCGTAACGCAACGCGCGGAAAAGGGTTCGCGGGAGTGCCGATGGGCAAAATCGGATTGTACTAGAGGGAATTTTAAGTGAGGCATAATCACAACTACGCGCGGTTTGCACTGTTATCGACCTAATGGTCTGCAAATCGACAGCATTTAACGTCAGACTGCGGGTAG
Organism: Tolmerus cingulatus; assembly: GCA_959613345.1. Classification (NCBI taxonomy): domain Eukaryota; kingdom Metazoa; phylum Arthropoda; class Insecta; order Diptera; family Asilidae; genus Tolmerus; species Tolmerus cingulatus. The sequence goes on from OY390707.1 coordinate 25,234,194, forward strand.
ATGTGCAGCTGCAGGTTGGACGTTATATTTGTCGAATTGACGGAAATGTACGGCTTAACGGTAATAACAGTGTGATTGATGTTCAAATTATAGCTGTCGGCGTATAAATTAGTTTCCCAGTCGAGATGCACTTCGCATGGTCACAAATCACGACTAGCGGGTTGTCAGAGAAGTAACGGCACTTTAACTATTAATAACGGAATTATATTGCCGAAAATTTACTACCAACTGAAATAACCTCTATTTTAATGCGTTTGTTGGTTTAGTCATTACTGCAATGCCTATCTTTCATATGATTTACAATTATAAAATATATAAAGAAAAACGAAAATTGTACTTATGAAATGAAACCTCATGACTTTCAAATTTAAAAAGTCGTTAACTTCGAGCAATTTTTGACGATGTGATGGTCGTAAACTTTAACATATTTTAATGAGTTTTTTGCAAACAATTACCGAAGGAACTTTCTATTAAATGTAAACAAAATATTTCCAGTCGAATCTATCGATTCCTATTAACAAAACCATTTTTTTTCAATTTTATGTCTATCAAAATTTTCTGTTAGACTATTCGTGCTATCACTGTCAAATTGTCCTAAAAGTTGGCAGATGTGGTCTATATTTTAAAAAAGATATTAAGCCTCTTACTAAAAAGAAATATTAGCCGTTAAATGTGTTTGACGAATATACTCGTCATAATAAAATAGCCATGTTTTTTCTCCATTTGGAATAATAAAATTGGTTATAGTATTAAAAATTAATAAATTAATTAGTATTTGGCATTCTACTATATCCCTTTTCAATATCACAATGGGTATATTTACTACGTAGCAACTGACGTCATCACTTGCTTTTACTTACGCGACCAAATGAAGAGTTTTGAATAAATATTAAAATTCTATATACACTCAAAATACGCCCAAACTTTATGTACAACAAGGACAATGCCGAAAACGCACTCAAAAATAAGTAAATTTCCAGGAACTTTAAAAGCAGCATACCATTAAGATGAAGCAATTAAGCTATTTAGGTATAAATCCGAAAACCACTTATCGAACAAAAATTTGTAGCTGCAATTTGGAAAAATAGTAAATTTAGCTTCAATCGCTCATGCAATTAAACGAATTGAGCATTTATCTGTAATGCACTTATGCAAGTTTGACTGTACATATATGTAGAATTGTTCGATCATGTCTTTTAGGTTTTTAGGAAATATAGTATATGTATCTACAATCTTACGATATTAAATCTGTACTAAATGGAGATAAGTAGAAAAGTAGCGGCAGTTTGATCTGAATAAAAGGGATTGATTTCAAAAATTTGACTTTTTGTATTTCTCTCACAGTAGAATTTAGAAAGATGCGGACTGATTTAAGATCGAATTACTATCGTCATTGCCACGATCATTAAAATTTGCTCCAATTTCGCCCTGCATAATTCCGTTGAGGCCCAGATTGGAGCGAATGATTGTTTTAAACAGCTCGCAGCATGCACCGGGCCGCGCAGACACGTCCGCGTGAGAGATACGCTTTTGCGCGAAAAACGAAAAAGACCAACTCCCATCGCGTCCATAGCGAATCCATTTATTGTGCGCGCGCAAATATCGTTAAAGCAGGTTAATTTGAAAATTCAGTAAAAGTTACCGGGGCCAATTTTCGTTTCCAATCAAATGAAAAACCACCGCGAAAGTGGCCGAAAAAGCGCGAGAACCAGCGCCGCGCTGCGCCACGGCAATGGTCGTCGCAATTGTGCCCACATTTGCCCCCAGTGGGTCAGAGGTGTAAAATGGTTGGCCCCACCGCCGGAGCTCCTCCGAATGGGGGCAAGGGAAAAGAGGTCTCTGCTCACCTAGTTTTATGCTAATTGATTTACTGGAAAGAGTGTGGTTATTTTGGAACGAATCGCCCCCTGCCCCCTCGCCGCTGCTGAGCGAAAACAACAGGCGAAATCCAATTAACTCGGCACCTCAGAGGTACTTGGAACAATTTTTCTAGTAGCTCTCCTGGGGTCGGTGCGAAACTCTTTTTTCACGGATTTCAGATTTCGCTTTATTTATTTATTTCTTTTTTTCTATACCACCAGTGGCCGTAGAGTCCCCTTTGGGAATAGGAGGCACAGAAACCCAAAACCCCAAAAGACCGCGAGTCATCCGTTGTCGTCGTTGTCGTCCGGCGAAATAGCGCTCCACACCTGACTGGGCATTCCGTTAGTGGGGCCCCATTGAGCAGATCCACTCCGGCTATTTTGGCACGGTCAATTTCGATTCGAATGGACTTCCGCGAATGGTCATCCATCGCATCGAGGCTGTCCTGGTGGCATTGGGTCGACACCGCGTCCTCTGTCGTTGGAGTGCGCCGCGGCGGTTCGGCCGCGTACCTGACAAAGTACCTGGCCGCGGTATGCACGGTGTTTACTAGACTGAGCAAATCGATTTGGCCGACTCTCGTCCGATCACGTGAAATTACACGTCTTTGTTGCGGTTTGCAAAATCTACCAAAGACGATACTTGAGCACAAAAGATCGTTATCGTCGCCAGTACCTGGGCAGATGAGTCGACTGCACTCGTGTCCATTGTGTATGGATGGACTGTGTCTAATCCGAGGTGCCTTGTCCAGAAATACAAATATGTTTAAAAGAAAACCTTACCGCAAAGCATTTCATCAAAATATTGCGATAGAAGAAGGTAAATCGCAAACTTTGTATTTTGAGTCAATGAATGGTAATGGCTAACATTTTTTTTAAAAATAAGTACGTGTCCCACTAATGGCTAAAAAATATTAGGCAATATCGATGTAAATATGTATTTCTATGAAAACTGGTCAACCTCATGTGTTGTACATTATATTGAAACTAAGATTAACGAAAGTCAATAACTTCTATATTTAAAAAATACGATTTATTTTGTTTTTAACATATATGCATTTAAGGATACTGTGCAAATTTAAAAAACATTTTTTTAATTAGAGCAACTTACTCAACATTGTACATCAATCGCTTGATGAAACTTTTTAATTACTAAGCTCAACTTATATTACATACCATGTTTAAGCCAACTTAGCTATTTCAAATGGTTCTATGCACTTAATCGAGATTGGTAGACACTTTTTCCGATCCATTGTTTCCGGTCAGAATTATCCAATAAAAATTTTGCCAACGTTTCGTTGTTTTGGAAAAGACTACCATAGCCCTATTTTCCACCCTCATCAGTATCTATAAATAAGCCGTTTGCAAAAAGGAAAATCATCAGTCAGTAAGCAGTTTGCAAAAGGAAAAAATGTTATTGGAGAGAAGATTTGGAGGGAAAAAATGTATTAAAGAAAATATTTCGCGGAAAGAATATCCATTGGACAAAATGTTCTCTGAATCTCTGAGAATGTGAGGAACGCGTAGAGTACAAAGTATCTCGCAAAATACTTCTTGATTTGAAACCACAATTTTGAAATTCGCCGTCTTTTTCATATTGAAAAATTCCAAATGGATTTTCCAGCACCTGTTTAGCGTGTATGTAAGAAAATTTTAGTTGCAATCGATGCAGTGGTGCCAATTTTTATAGTGAATAGAAATAAACAAAAAACATATACCTACAGATATCTTTTTTTAAAAAATCCCTAATTTATGCCTAACAAAATGTAGAAGTGAAAACCTATTCGAATCCATTCAGTGGTTTCGGGAGAGAAAAGTAACGACTATTTTCCGAAAAGCTTGAAATCAGACAAGCCTGCATTTCATTTTTATTACGTACTGAAATTATTATTTAAACATAGGTTAAATCCGTTTAATGACTTCAAATTTATTGTAAAACTATCTAATTGACAATAAAGTAATTCATTTTGTAATAGAATTGTTAAGTTTTTCAGCCTTTTCAGATTTTTAAGGAGAATACCCAAGTTTAATAGACGTCGCATCTATCTGTTACAATCTAATTATCCTATTGTGATGGACGCCAGACCAAAGTAAGTTAATTAATTTTGTTCAACGATTCCCAGTGATAAATTGCTTTTAACGTGATCGATTTTAAGTTACGCACGTCATTTTCACAGCGACCGAATTTAGCAAACAGTGTCTGGGGCAAGGAGCTCCTATAGGCATAACGAGTGCAATTATGAGGAGCCCTATTTCACTAGCGATTTCAAAATTGCGCTCCTCGTTAATTATGGCCATCGCGGTCTCATTAAATCGAAATCCGCAGCTGTTTCTCTTTAAAGTCGATAGGCTCCGTGCCAGACCGGCTAAACCCCACTTATGGCACCCGATGCCTAGTTGATCCATTTTCAATTAGAGCCGCGGTACAGAAATAGCCGCGAAGTGTGTCTTCGCGTCTGCCAGGCCTTTGTCTTTCCACAAAGAGGCCCCCTAGAAGTGAAATTGGCAGACGGGATGGTCTTGCGCGAAAATGCACCAAGACGCTAATTTAGCACCCAAAGCACGCCGCGCCGTAGGTGGTGCGAAGGCAGTGCGTTTTCTTGCTAATTTGCAATGCGTCTTCCGATGGACCACATTTGCATGCCCGCTCTTACGGGAAGACATTAATTATTCTCAGCGGTAAAATTAGACTGGTAGCGAATTTTTTGTGGCAGTTTTCAGATAATAAATTTCGTTAAGCCCGTCTAAAAGTCCGAAGAGATCGAAGGGCGCAGAGAAGCAATTATGTATTGTATATGTATTATTAATAGCGGATGGAGTAGGCGAGCGCAACCTATTTTCAAGGTATTTCATTTGAGAATTTTAAACTATAACTCACAGCGGCCACACTTTTATATTTTATCATTTTACGGATATATTGAAGAATAGCATTATTTTTACCTCTGACACTAATTATCGCACAACATTTTTATTATTTTCTTCACATCTATGTATGAAAACTTTATATCTATGCACAATCAATTTTCCTAGTCTGCTTGATATTGGAATTTTCACGTTTGCTCGTAACGCGTCAATATTGTAAGCGATCTACAAACATACATACATAAGAAGTTTTATAACATTCAAATTAACTTCATTAAAACTTTAACTATTTGCTTCAGCCCCGGAAGAAAAAAGTGTTCACTAGCACAGCAAAATTTTCGAATTCCTGCCATATTAAGTGTTGGGACAATTTGAAACATTTACGAATTATCTTCGATAAAAAATTATTACTTAATTTTGCATGTGACCCGTACCTATAAAATTAAAATAGTCGAAATTATGTTTAATTTGCCTAGGCTGTTTCCCACATACGAATAACAGTAAAAAACAAACTTTGATTTTGTTACAGACGAAATAAGCAAATTGCTTATTTTTTTGGATAAGCCGCCGGTTTCTAATTTAAGTACTTAATCTCAGATTTTAAAGAAATAGAATTCTAATCACTGCACCCAATTTTTGAAATTCAAATTCATTCTCTAAATACTATGTATGTATGTATGTGTGATTTCGTTTCTTTTTATTGGAAGCATTTTTTCTGTATTACATTATTCAAATTTATTTTTATAAACGTATAATTATATTTGTTATATAATTATGCATACTATATAGATGTATTTTGTTACAGACTTAGCGTTAGTGTTATTGCTTAGCCGTAACTCTTAAGGTCAGTACCCCACATCCTCTTAGTGGATCTATTCGTTAAAATAGTTCTGTGAAATAAAGTAGCATACCACTTCTAAGTTTAGTTGAAATATCTTGTAAATGACTCCACAGAACATAAGACTGCCAATGAAAGTTGAAAACCTACTTTTTATTACCTTCGTTAACTTCTCCTCCTCTGTGGCCCTTTTGCCCATAAAAAGTAGGCTCTAAAACTTGGCCAATAGTCTATTCTACCAAGTTTCAGCCAGCAACCGTTTTCGTCACATCCCCAAACAATGGCGAATTTCCCGCCAAGGCGGCCCCTTCCCCCCGGCTTCGGCCATGTAACGCCACTCAATCCAATTAAGTTATGCAGTAAATTTTATCGTACCGTCAGTCTTAAGTGTTCCCACGCCGCAATAAATAATCGCACGACGCGGCAGCAGCGGCGGCGGCGGCGGCGGTGGCGGCGTCCAGCATCCACAAAAACCGCGCGCCAGTTGCTGCTGCTGGTCCAGCGGCTGCTGTGGACCAGGGGAGCACCGCGGCCCCGGATCCTGGAGCCCCCTCGTCCCAGATTGAAGCGTTTTGCGTGATCCAATTAAGAGGCGACAGCGCGAGTGTTAAAGCCGCATAAACGTCGCCACCCCGCTGGCCGCTTTATCTAATCTCAACAAGAACTGGACACAAATCGTAGGCTAATAATCTCTGAGAAATGTAAACATCGCGCGCCAAGAAAACGCGCCTTTCTTGTGCCGTGGTTGGCCTCCTCTTGCAAAATGGAGCGGTAGTCAGGATGAATGTTGGTTACGACGGAGGAATTCGTTTGAACCAGGTGAAGACGCTCTTGGCTCTACTGGAGAGCAAAAAGAGTCCAAAAATTCGGTTTTATCACTTACAGTATGTGATAAGGCCAAAAACCTTCTCCCAGTAGATATCTAAGAAAAACAAACATTTCAAGTACATACTTAATCGACTTTGGAAGTTGCATTCTGGTTAGTAATTAGTGCAACAAAACTATGGATGTGAAGATATCGAAAGCACATTACCTGCATTTGTATCACAATTTCGTCATTTCCCACAGCTGCCACACCTGTGTACCAGATGCGCCACCTATCTCGTTTAACAAAAATTATAATGCTCCGACAGTTTTCAAAAGTTTTTAAATTTTTACTTTTATTCAGAATTATAGTTTACCACACAAAAACTCCTATCTGGTTATGAAGCACTGTTTGAAGAATACCTGGCAATTCTTTCATATTTCCAATTATTATTAGTTTACTCATAAAACATATTTAAAATAATCATAAGCTGATAGTCAACATTTATAACTGCAGTACCAGACGACCGGAATGTGGCATCTGTGCATATGTGACTCTGCGAGAGGTATAACAACTAAGACTAAACATTTTCTTTTTGTAAATTTATCTAAAGCATTTACATTTACTTTAAACTTAAAATTAAAATGACAATTCCTATATGAGGAAGTTTTAGATTTATAGACTTCGACTCAACTAATCAACTGTAAGAATTTAAAACTTCAGAACAGTCGTGAAGTAACTTTAAGGATCCAAAAATTTGAGAAACAACATCATCATTGAAATCACTATGGCTAAGAAAATTAAACCTGTTGCAGTGCTCGTTCAAAATACGATAACCGATTTCGAATTCTGTGTATGACCTTCAAAATATTTATTTTGCTTATGACCTCTGTATTTCCGTACTTTTTATAAAACAATTATTCAAGTAATTTATCTTTTAATTAATTTTAAAACAGAAATATGTCGCCGGATGAATAATGTTGCTGACCTCAATTAATCTAGATCGAATTTCACATTTCGAATCAATATTTACCAAATATTAGGAGAACGCAACCATTTAATTTTTCTAGAAAAGATATTTATTGTTAATCAGTCATGCATAAGTAGTTATATTAATTAAAGTTGACACTTCTAACATAATTTAAAGAAATTCGAATTGATAAAGAAATAAAATTCCAAAACGCTACCCAAATATGACCCAATTATGAAATATTAAATTTAGTTATTAAATTACCAATGGAATATACAATACCAAAAATAATTCAGCTCTCCTATTTTGGAAATGGCTACAAATATCAACAAACGCTCTCGTCAATATAAAATTACATAATAATCTTATAATATGGAAAAATATTTAAGGCAATCGAGTTAAAACAAAGTATTCAGAGGTGTCGTTCGCCGCAGTGGCAATAGGTAAGTTTGTTATGACAGTGAGCACCTTCCACTATTTGCTTCTTCGAAATCTCAGTAGGAAATGTAATCATTACCGAAAAGATTGAGTAATGTCAATAGCTCATGTTATCAATTACAAAACCGAAATTGCTTTGAAAGGCCTTCAAACGTACATACATGACAGACGGGGAATCGTTTTTGTAATTTTTTAATAGTATACATAGATAACATTTTTAGTGATAGGAGGGAAGACTGATAAACTTGGCGGGAGAAAACAAATCACGGAAATCTACCCATAACGTTTAATTTAGATACACGTGTCAGGTATTACACTTGTAAAAGGTGCATTCAGTAAATTCTGTCAGACTAAAGTTTAGTTATTACGAATTCGCTTCTTAGTTATTACAAATAGGAAAAACTTACTTTTATTTGTTTTTTCGTTCATGAAGCGCTTGCATTATTTCTTATGTAGAAGGGTAAGAATCTAGTACATTTTTGGCTACTTTTATTATATTCAACTTGAGTTTCGAATTATTATAATATTATGTAGACTATTAGCTGTAGATTTATTAAATAAATAAATAGTAATATTCTCGGCAGTCAATTACTTAAAAGCAATAGTAGTAACCAAACCCAGCAACTTCTAACTTCTAAAAACCGAAAAATTGTCGATCTCACAAGGGTTACCTTTCTCCTCAATTAGAGCACTCAAGGTCCACAATGGAGTCGCTGTGTTCTTAAGAAATCCGTTTAATTCGAACAAGCGCAGTTATCCGCCGCCATTGTAATTCGGTGTGCTTTAAAGCTTTGTAAGGGCCTGCACCGGTCGAATTACCAAATAATAAATGAATGGAGCGGCCCAGAATTGAATTGGCCCCGCGGCCAGCCCGTTCCGGCGGGCCTCTTTCAAAATGCACCTCCGATTGCATCCAATTCCCGGGGAGAGCCGGCTACCAACGTCGATAATCAGCCAATTACGTAATCCCGGTAATAATTGACCCGACTTCCTCCAGTGACATGACTTCTTTCATCATCGGCATCTTCCCATACTCATTACACGGCAGATGGCTGCGATGCACCGCTTCAATTTCGAGAAAAGGAAATTTTCATTTTCGTTTCGATTGCATTCGCCGTCTTCTCCGCCGCGATCGCGCCCATTGTTCGGGGGCCAGCTCCAGAAGGAGGCTGCCGATCTTGCGCTCATCTCCGCTTCGGCGTTTGCTCAGCCATTAGCTCACCTGGACGCACCTGTGTAATTTGAGTCACATCACCGCAGTAAAAAGTGGCGGAAAAATGTTCGGGGAGGGAATTTAAAAAAAGGAAAACGAAAAATCTCCGCCGTCACCTCTGTCATTAATCGTCCGCGATGGGCAGCGCGATCGACAGCGGATCGACGGCTCATCGCACGGATCGCGGACTCACAAAAATCGAAGGGGATCACCTGAGTGACACCGGCTTAATTGCATCGGTGTTATTATGCACTTTCCTCCCTTTGCGGCCGCGATCGAGGCCGACTGCGTTAATTAAATTTAATTTCGAGGAGGCTGAATTGACGGACCGATTCCTCGGTGATCGGCAGCCCCTTTAGGTATCAATTTTAATTAGTCATCGCGTAGCATGACCACGAGAAGATCCTTTTAGGAGGACTCGGTAAAATCCGCTGAAATCATGGTCATGGTCATTACTTCCCTGATACCAGGGCCATTCCGAAGGTATTTACTGGTTTTATATGCCATAGCATTAATGAAATATATCCAAAATGTATAGATAAAATATTAAGATAAAGTTGATCAAAAAACGCATAACTGTAAGAAATTTGTTTTAGCTAGTTTTCGAGATAATATCATACTTAGGACTTAAGTTATTTGAGAACAAGATTTTATTAAACATGTTGTGGCTTCACATAAATTCCAACTTAAATTTAATAGTCATTCAATAATAAGCCCCTCAAGTTTTAATTTAAGATTTTTTGTAAAGTAATAACCCTTTATGCCTTTCAGCCTCGTATAATTGGTGAAAAGTGTACACCTATAAAATCCCTGGGCAAATAAAAGGATTTTTCGATAATCGAAGTCGTTAGAAATGATAACCAGGCGTATTTTTAGATACATACTTCTATCAAAAGGGAGTAACTCAAATTGTAATTGGACTTTAGCGCATTTTTTTAAATTTGACTATTACGATTTCACTCAAATTTTTAAGGTACATATATGCAGTACCTTTGTATATAAGTGCATATGCATGTAGATTAGTTATATATGTACATATATCCCGAATTAGCATTTTTTGTAATATCTACCTTCGTTTTCGTTAAACTAAAAAAAATCAATAGTAATTTTTGTGTCAAACAATTTTATATATCAAATTTTGACTTAATTCTAATTTCCTTGATAGTCATAAGTTTACTTCATTTTTATGCTGAAAATTCCAAGTTTCCGATGAAAATGTTTTATTTGATCTTGTATACAATATAATCCACAAATTATGACATACAAAAAAAAAAAATTTTAATTTTTGTGGGTGCTTTAGAGATTGCTTTTAAGATAATCTATGCTCAAATTAAAATAATGTGCCAAATTGCAAAATTTGTATTAAAATATTAAAGTTCTATTATAATAAACCGTCAATTCTAAAAATTATGATGAGATACAATGTCGAAAACGGTTATTAATTTTAGTATTTTTTGAACTCTTAAAATAAACATGAAAAAATATATTTCAAATATTTTCGTCATGCACGCGATTTCGCATTTCAAAACTTCGAAAACACTTAAAATAATTTTTAAATTACTTTAGTTGTCGGAGCATTAGTTTTATAAATTTAACGTAGAAAGTTTCAAACTTGTTTCGTGTTACATTAAACCCCAGTTTGTCTTATATGAGGATTCCTTAACATTTTTGATATAGGGAACCCTAAAATTGGACAGGAACCTTCGCCAACACTAATTAATTTTATATAACTCAACGTAACAAACTACTGTTTCTTGTTTCAAGCTGTGCAATTGAACAATTGACTGGGTATCGTGTCTTTCGCGTTGCGAAAAGGTCAAGTGATCCATTGGGTAACACGTCGCAGGTACACAACTAATTAAAACTAATTGACTTATCCCCCAAATGATCATTAACCTTCCGAAATGGACCGAAAGAAGCCTGAAAAGGTATCACTTTGCCCGCACCCGAGGTGTAATTCGAAAATCTGTGACCTTATCGCCGTGTCTGCTGGGGTCTGAAGCGGTCCGCGACAGACAGACAGACACCCTCACTCTCGCCGGGGTCCGCGAATGGCATCGATCACGCCAGGCGGTACTTCGACTATCTCGCGGTCGTATCTCTGCTCTGATTGCATAATTAAAACGTCACGACTTCTTTTTGTGCGGTAGCGCAGTGCCTTTTTCTCCACTGCGGCCAAAGCGGGATAATTTGTTGATCTCCCCGCGTGCATAATGCATGTCAAAACAACAAGAGGAAGGTCGCAACAATTTTTAATTAATTTACCCTCACAGCAGGCCGGCCAGGTACAACAAATGATCAACGCACTACGCACCGGCAGCAGTGCGATCTGAAAAGGACTACCACCGATCTCGCGATATCAATCAATGTCCGAGAAGTGGAGCATCACGATCAATTACTCTCTAGGACCAACTGAGCAGATCACTCAAGGAGCTCTAGCCTCTTCAGCTGCGCTACATATGTTTATATTTTATTTATGCCTCCACGAAAGGTAAGGGTACTAAAATTTGTCGGATAGTCATGCTCACACTGTTCGCGGAGCCCCTAAAAGATTTTATTTAAAAACTAGAAAATTACAGGCCCCGGAACCGCCTCGTCTGGACCATAACTTATCGCACCTTGCACTTTCCCAAAAGTTTCCATCCCAAGCAGATGGTCAGGAGGCGGTCGTTGGTGATTATTTATGTACATTTGGAAAATACCCAAAATTGTGGAAAATTTCAGTCTCCACTTATCTCACCTGCAGACGGAGTGCAACGATGCTGCCTAAGAACTGGGCGTTGGCCAGTGATCTCGAACAGAATTGAGACCGTTTTTGTTTTTGACCGCCCTGAAGATTAACACACGGTGCACGTGCCGTCGTAGGCTAAGTAAGTCGTATATATTTTCTTAGATAATCGCGTATTCTTCCAATTTGGTTGTAACATTCTCTAACTGGTTGCTACTCTTAAGACAAAATGAAAGAAAATTAGTTATGCTAGTCTGAATAAATAATTAAGTTCCTTTATATATTCTTTATTCCCATTTGAAAAATAAATTAATAAAAATTTCACTACAGAGCCCTAGTCAAGTTCAATTAAGTAAAAATGTTTAGTGGATATTCCACACAATAAATTAAAATCTTTAGACGAAAAAATCTAAATCGATCTACTAGTTTTTTAATGATTGCAAGTACTATTGATTTAGTTGTAAAAAATATAAGTTCAATAAATACCCCCAAACTTTTGTCAGTTCAACTTAAATTTTCCCTAATTTCTACTAGTTTTTTAATATTTAAATGAATTTCTCACGTACCCACTATCTGTGAAATTTTGTCCATAGATTGTGTGTCCGCGAATGAAAATTCTAAATTCGTTCCCGTTTTTTTTAAAAATATGCAGAAAACCGTTATTTAGATTTTTTCGAAAAATAATTAAATAATAAAACTATATCATCAATTTAAAACTTGAATAACAATATAGATATATGAATGAACTATATACATATTTAGTTTTCGGAAAAATCAGTTTCACACAACTTTTCGAAAGGTTTTAAATTTATGTGAACTTTTATATAATACCTTAATATTGAAGCTTTTACTTAAGTTATGTTACTAACTGCTAGAGCAATTCATTATTTTGAAATAATTTTTTATAAATAGCACAAAACAGCCTCTTGTACTGCTTAATTATTACAAAAATATAATCTATATGAAGAAAGTTCGGATCTTAAAACCATATGTAAGATGAGTAAATGTTTTTAAACTAAATTTTCCTTTCTAGACATTCAAAAAACTTATATCAGAGCGTTTCAAAAGTCCACGATTTATAGACTTTAAATATGGTTGAGGAATTCTTCGACATTAAATCCGAAAGCACCGATCTGTACTTGGTATCTAAAAATTAGAATATCTAAGTTGATTCAAGTAATTTTTCGTAAATGACTCGGTCTTAACTAAAACAAAATTTTTTTTCGAAATAATTTATTTTTATCATAAATAAATTTTGTTGTGTTAGTTGCTGGATATATATTTATGTAGAAGTTTGTAGAGTAGTAATCGATTCGGCTACCGTCCTAATTCATGAAAATAGAACCAAAATTATAGAACAAGAAGTCCTGCAAAGTGCGATTCCTGAAACGACATTCGTTTGAAGTTAAAGAAATATTTGAGTACGTAGCCCAGCCTAACACCTCAACAAAAATTACGAGCCGCCCTGTGCGACGTCCCTCGTTGCGGAATTGTTCAGTTAATTAAACGTACAAAATAGCTACTATCTTTGGATACTCTAATAAATCGTCCTTACTCGCTAAAGTTATACAAAACAAAAGGTTAGAGAGGTTCATTTTTCCCTAAAAGCCTTCAAGTGCGATAAAGCTGCGTTGCAGTTCTTTTTAATCTCTAGTGGTACGGGCCCTTCCATCATGCTGCAGGGGCTCCTCATAGTTTCATATTTTGTTTATATATCGTACATGCCCGGGAGAGAGTTAGAATGGTTTTTGAAGAAGTTTTGATTATGTTACACTGGTTTGTTAAACGACTCAAAACTAAGCTAAGAGTACTCCTCAGAAAATTTCTTTGCGAAGCCTGCGATTCGTGGAATGTTTACAAAGTTGTGGAGAGCACAACGACCGTTTTTAGTTTTAGAATGTTACAAAGTGGTACAAGTTGCAGCCAGGGGCTCCGCTCTACAATTCGTTGCTTCGGTTGAACGTCGCGGGGGAGTTGGATCTACTGTCGCCGGAGCCGAGACTGCAGCACCTCGTCTGTCCCGGGAGTCGAATGCCCTTTGTTAGGTCGATGGTGTCCCCGTGGGCGCGCATTTCCCGCTCGGTGCACCTCTCCAGCTTTTGCCACTGCTTCACAGCAAGGACGAAGGCTTCGTAAACGTTTGTCGCGGTCTTCGCCGACGTCTCGATGAAGCTAGATATGTGATACTCCTGACACCAAGAGGAGACCGCCTCAGCACTCACTTCGCGGTACTGCGGCTCGATGTCACACTATATGATAAAAGATTAGGTAAATTTATTTCTCTCGGTTTGAACGATTCTACTTACTTTGTTTCCAACTACGATGAATGGGAAATTTTCTGCTTTAACATCGGCATACTTGAGGAACTCCTCCCTCCACTGGATGAGCCCCTTGAAGCTTTCATCATCGTCAATTGCGTAGGAGAGCAGGCAGATGTCCGATCCTCGGTAGAACGGGGTTCTGAGTGCGCGAAAACGCTCCTGTCCAGCAGTGTCCCAGAGCTAAATTTTGGAATTTGTAAAAATCTTCTTTGGAATTCAGTGGCCAGTCTAACCTGTAAAGTGTACTTTTCCCCGTCCACCTCGATGTCCTTGTTCATGAACTCCACCCCGATTGTATGGAAGCTGTTTTCGTCGAAGCGATTCGAGACGAATCTGTTCATAAGGCAACTTTTCCCGACCCCGCCGTCGCCGAGGATGACGACTTTGAGGAGGATCGTCTTGTTCGGGGGCCGCATGTTAGTCATCTTGCTGTCGAGTGATTCTGCCGCTATCCGCCCAAAAACTCAGAAACTCAGCAAACTCACATCAAAGCAGGACCTTCGCGGAAATCGGCGAATGTTCCTCAACTTGCACCCGATCCAATTTTAGGAGCTGCTCGGTGGCAAAAATTCCTCTCTCCTTTGAGACTTCCACTTGTCGATTGCTTAAGCGACTCGTCGGCTACTTGTTGTCATATTTTGGTCGCTGACTCGGGAGCTGATTGGCCGAGCAAATCGCTGGAGGTGGCGGGGTTCAATATTCTCTGCGTAGTTTGGAATTTATCGCGGAATTAAAAAATAAACACTTCGCAGCTGAGACACACCGCCTTGACAACCTGATGACAACTTTGGCATTAGTCAGATGTCGCCAATTGAATCAGCTGTCACAGGATTTTTCGTTAACCTTGGGATTATTTTCAAATATTTAATTTTAATTAATTTCTTTTTGCGAGACTTACTTTTGTGGGAAAGTTACTGAATCTCTTTTCAGTTCTATGAGTCATAATAATGTTTAATTTGCAATTAGAAATCCTTTTAACGAGATGTGCTTAGTAGTGCCGGTAATTGTTCAAACAGATGGCGCTGATCGTTGACGAAACATTTTGCAATTTGATAAAACCGCTGCGTATTAAACAAAATATTCAATTTTATTATTCCTTTCGTTTTCCTTTATTCCTTTTTTACGAGTCTAACAATTTTATTTATGAATTTATCATCGTTTTCTGCTGAGAAATAAGTCGGCCCCGGGGTGAATTGTAATTTGATATAAAAATATTTGAACATTTTGTAATAATCACTAAATTTTAACAAATGAATTAATTCATTATATTTAACACACTTTTATTAGCTTACAAACGAACTATTAAAATGTACAGACATGATCTTTTGTATATCTATACCGAAGTTGAAATTTCAGATTTAAAAATAATTCTGCTTTATTTACGTATTATTAAAAATGATCTATGAGTCACTTGTTTACGCTTCATGATATATTGATTAATTTAAATCTTCTTAAGATTGATATTTAGCCGTCGCGATTTGCTGCGTGTAGGTATCCATAAAATTTTGGAAAATTTATAAATACAATAAGTTCAATAAGTTTCTAACTTTTAATACTTATTCCGTTTGCTCTTTTGTTCTCTCGTCGAAATAAGTGAAACGATCTCAGTCATTGCGTACTTAAGTAGTCCTTGCTGTTATTAAATACAAGTTATTGCCGAATCACCAGGAAACTGCTGATCTTTGAGAATTCAGTTTTTTAAAAGGACGGCTCTATAACAATCGCGCCAATTTTTAAATTTATTTAGAATTAATTGTTGCACTATATTATTTTATTGTAATTTTTCTTTTATTCAATATTTGTTTGAACAGAATGAAGGCAAAGTACCTTAATTTAAGGTATATTTCTCCACATTGTCCTCAAAAATTTTCAGTAACGAGAAAAAAAATATTATCCTCTCATTATTTGAAACTTTGAATTTGAGGTATTATAAGCGGCTGAAATTTATTACTTATTCGTCACTTTTTAATTCATATTAAATGAAAAAAATATCTGAAACTAATTTTATATACCCTGGTTATTTTCTAGAACTACATAACTTTTCGAATTTTCCTTCCCTAGCAAAATTAACTTAACCACCTTTTCTACGGATCAAAAAGGTTTTTATAAAGTTTTCTCTAAATTAGGACAGATGGCACTGCTCTCCGAGAAATTCTTTTAACAACTTATTTTGTGCTCCAGCAAACCGTTTACAAATCCAATAAAAGTGATGTGATTTATTTAAGAAGTAAGTTAAATATTCGTAACAAGAAAGTTAATTCACACTGAAAAAAATATATATTTAAAACAATTAATTTGCATCCTCTGCAACGACCACCTTGCCAGATGCGAGTCCGCAAAAACATCGCACGAATTCCGGCGAAGAGCACTTGACAGGCGGCGCGGCGAACTCCGCTGCTTGAGTGTGGTGGGCCCGCTCGCCGCATACCACGAGCAGTTTCGCTTGCGCCTCTCCGGAGCTGGGAATGGGTGTCGTGACCGTCTTCTAGTTTCAGTTGCAAATAAAACGGCCGCTTCTGTTAATTTACCCGTTTTTGGTCCGCTTCTTTTTCGCACGAAGAAATATCGCTAAGAAAACGCTCAGAATTTCGCCAAAACAGAAACGAGTCGCGTGGTTTTTGCTTCGTTTCTCGTCCAGTCCAGTTCTGTTCTGTGCTGTGCTGTGCATTGAAGGTGTGTTCCTCCCCTCGCCCGACCGCGCGGAAGGTGCGCTACAACCTGCTTGCTGTAGTCCGCCCGCAGCTCGCGTCCCCCTGTTTTTTTTGTTCTGTTTTGTCGCCTTTTGTTATTCGGAGCGCCTCCATGGGACTCCTGCAGCCCCAATGACCCCGGGGAGGAGCGTGTTTGCCCCGTGCGAACTTTTGGCATTTCATCTTTGACAGTTTTCGACATTAGTCGAGTTCACTTGACACAAAAAAAAGCAAAGGAACGTAAACCACACACGCACACGAGCGCATATATGCAAGCGGCGCCAGGCAGTGTGTGTGCGCAATGTAAATACAGTTCGGGGTGTAGTGGTGAGCGCGAGAGTATAAGATCGGCGCCGTGCAGTGTGTGAGTGGGGAATGGTCGATGTGGTTGTCAGTTGAAGTGTCAATAAACTCTGCGTTTTGGCTTCGGCTACAAAAGGCGCACATCCAGCGAACCTAATCGCCATCATCCAGCGATCCAGCAGCAGCACCAGCCGCCGTCTTGGACGACTCCTTGCCGTGCCGCCGCCGTCGTCGTCGTCGTCTTGGCCGCCGCGCGCGAGCGGGAAGGTGGAGTGCAGCTGACTAATTGCCTGGCGGAAAGGTGCACGGGCGGAGGCGCTGGGGGGAGACTCCGGGGCGCAGCGTACCGCCGGCTTGAGGCCGTCTTCCCGAGCGCACGGAGCCCTGCAAGGTCCACCAAACCCGCGGAAGAGGCTCTCCTCCAACTGGCACGCAATCTAAGTAAGTTCTGATCACCTCCTCCTCAATTTCGCGGTCGTTTTGCAATCAGAGCACCCTTGGGGCTCGGGGCTGCGAAGGCGTTTACTCTTTTTCGTTTTTCTTCTGTTTTTTCTTTTTTTTCCTGATTCAGGAGGCTCGGTACGTCCATCCAGCGCGGTGGACAGCGGTGGCAAACCTTCAAATTGCAAGGGCGAAGCGCTGCGCCCCGCGCCACAGGCGCTTCTCTTAAACTTCTCTTTTTAATCGCGAAGACTTCTTTGGGTCGCTTCTTCGCCCCGCTGCTCGCTGGGTTCGGTTGGCACGGCTTGGAGTCTTCTTTGGCCGCCGGAGCCTCCTCAACTTCTTCGGCGGCGAAGAAGCAGCCGCCAGCCTTCCAGCTCCAGTGAACCAGGCACCAGGGTCGTCGGCAACAAGAACATTTTTGTGCAGAGTCTTCGTCTTCGTCTTCGCTCAGAAATGAAATTGTATATAGAAAGGCGTTCGATGCCCTTCTCCCATACGGAATACCGTTAGGCTTGAAATGAGACTGCGGAAGTTGATAATTTTTGCACTCTTCGCGCCGCGCGCATACACCGTTTCAGCGACTTACTCGAGAAGTCTTGGGAAGATGGTTTCTTCTTTTAGCTGGGATAAGATTTTGACCTCGTGGATTTTGAAATTGTTTGACGGCATTTCGAAATAGGTTGGCTAATCTAGACCAAATGAGGGTAGTCTACTTTGTGACGAATGGGTTTTGTGACTACGGTGGCTTGGCGTAAAGCAGGAAATATTAATATTTTTATTATTATATTCAATGTGAAGCGTAACCGCAAAACTCTATTTATTTATTTTGTGTTTAAGCCAACAGACATTTGTCCTGACTTGACTGTAGGCAATTATTGTTTGATTTCAATCCAATTTAGATCACAATCTTTCCTATCAAAACAGTTATTCTAGGGGTCCGTGAAAGAATCACTAGCGTCATACATCGCTTAATAAGTTCGATAAGTTACAGACAATATCTTCTCAGATTTTTATATTAACATGTATTCAACATGGGCAAAAGCTTAGGAGAATTCATTGCCCTGATTAATTCCAAACCAAATGGATAAAAATATGTCACAGACCCCACGACAACACCCCAATGACTGAAATTCAATCAATTTTAGTGCTCTAGAGGAAACTCCAAACAACTCTACCAAAGCAAAACCGAAAATTCGTTTTTAAATAGATTTAATCTTTGATAATGAACAGAGCAGGATGCACTTTTGAAGTTACTCAAGATGTGGCCTAACTAGTCTTAACTATGTACATTCAGGAACGTACAATGTTAACTAGGCAGTAGAAAATTTTCCGGCTGTAAATTAGTAAAATGTATGCATATATTATATAAACAACAAATTTTTGAAGTCACATATTTATCAAACTTGGAATTATATATTTTATGTTTTCTGAAGTTACAGCTACTGATTTGCTTCCAAAAAAATCCGCTTTTAGGTGACGACCCTTGTTTTGATTTTCAGCATCTAAGTTAAATAAAACTCGAAATTTATTTAAACTTAGCAACCATCACAATTAGGAAGGAGAAACTCTAAAAGCCCAAAATTGTAGCTGTTGTTATAAAAACCGTACATAGTTTACAAAAAATTAAGTAACTATGATATACATATTTGTGGAAAAGTTGAGGAATAGGTTTAAGTTACATTTCGTACTAAATATTCTTTGGACACGAAGAGTTGAACGATTTGATTTTAAACAGTGTAGAAAGCAGTCCTGCGTGAATGACAAGGTCTTTTCATGTCCTTTTTGTGAGTTGTGTATTAAACTAAACTGGAAAATAAGTTTGTAAAATTTCTAAAAATAAATTTATATTTGCTTTCAATTGAAAATTGCAGTGCAAATCCAATTGACGATCAAATGACCAGAATAATATTCACAATATTTTCAAACATGGCCCTAGTTCAAACTTAAGCTTGACTCAAATCTAACCTGCATATGTTTAACTTAAGTGCAGCCTAATTCTAACACAAATTTAATCTAACGCAGCATCAATCTATCTTCATTAATGTTTCGTGATACATAAAATAACTAAAATGTATGTTGTGTAATATATAGACAATGTAGCGAACATTTGCATGATCGCAAATTCTTTCTCATCGAATGTAAATTGCTCATGTGCAGCTGCCGAGGTCGGGTGATTTGTCGGACAAATTAAGCGTCCAATTAAACATACAATCAATATATTGGATTCAATATTACGCATCGGACGGCGGTCAATGTCACAGGAGTGCACCGCTTGCATTGCGACTGCGATTAAGTCACCTTTAAATTACGGCTCTAATGGCTCGCATCATTATGCAACCGACTTTTCAGCGGTGGCGCCAAAACTCAAAGGACGAACTGACACCGAGCCGCCTCGTTTCACGTGCAGCTGCACGGCTCTGAAGTTAGCAGCAGAAGAAGTATTTTGGGATCTGGGTCGCGGTCCAAGCGCCATATGCCCCGCAACTGGTGGCCGAGGAAGTCAATGTGTCGTCTGGGCGGGCGCTTAAAACTATAAAAGAATGTCTCATCCTCATCCCGGAAATTGCTGAGAGAAGTCTCATGCGATCTGATCTGATCTGATCTGACCTGACCGATCTGCGGGCGGCGGCGCGCGGCTCAAATGGAGCACGTCGGGGCTGAGCCGCGGCAGACGCCCAGGGGCAGGTGGCCGGAGACACAGCCGATTCCGATTTTACATAAGAAAAAATCGTAAAATGTGCGAAATCGCAATACGGCACCGAAGCCGCAGCCGGCTCAAGGTGGCGGTTTGCGGCGGCTGGGAGATGATTCACCCATCTGCCCTCAGCGGCAGCCAGCCGATTGATTATTCAGAGTTCTTCGGGGAATTATTGGCACGGGAAGACGATGAATTTTTGGTGATGGGGCCTGTCGTTTGGAGGTCGTAAACATTTCAACCGCTCAGAAACCCAGGGAAATCTCTGCAGTGGCGATGCGATATGATGGCATGGCTAGGAGCGGTTTTATTAAAACAACAATTCCTTAGCAAACTTTATCTTCATCTATGGTGCAATTCTGGACGATGTGCGTGACAAGTGGCGTTATAATATCCCGACAAAACGATGCTTGTTTAGTCGATACTTTGCTGAAATTTCAAATCGATCGACTTGGTTCTCTCGTTGCCCGGGAATATTTCGAAGAGGGCTTCGTCGAGCATAAAACTTGAAGGCCTTCATGGTCGAAATTCAATACACAATTCGCCCCAAAAAGTGTAATTACACCTCTCTCCCATCTTCGGATTACGTCACAACGCCAAGATGCCGCATTTCTTCTAATTTTTCTTTGTTTCATTACCAGAGCTTGACTCTGTTGAGTGCCGGGTTTGCACATGGCGAAGCTCACCTCTAACGCCGGATTGTGATTTTGAGTTTGAAGCGCTGCCGGAGTAGCAGAAAATATTTTCCATTTTAGTCAGAGCCGCGATTTGAAAAATAGAGGCTTACTTAGAGTGCCGCCGTTGAAGACGGTGTTGGTGCGGCGGCAGCAGCAGCAGCAGCAGCAATTTCAGTTTTGTACCTTTTTTCATTTTTCTACCTTGCTTTTTGCCTACCTCCGCTCGCGGCTCGGCTGGTGGCTGGCTAGTGGCTAGGTAGAGGTACGCAGCGCCGCGCCATCAGCGTCAGCTACCAGCAGCACTACCACCGCGCTACACTCTCGAAACTCGGACCAACGAAAGCCGAGCTTGGACCTCAAAATTCGAAGCTCATATTCCTCACAGCCGATCTTGTAGATGTCAGTTTGCGGTTGTTTGTTGCCCCGTCTGCTTGCGCCTGTCCGTCCGTCTGATCCACACCGTGACTTAGTTGTGTTGCCCGCTGTCCCTGAGCGAGAAACGGTGCTCGTCGCACACTTGTTCTGCGCAGGCGCTTCTCGAAGAAGAAGAGCCCCGAGATTACAAAAGAAAGAAAGGAAAGAAAAACAAAAAACATAAAAAAAAACGGTTCTCGACCGCTCGAGGTCGCACGAATCCTGCTGCTCAAGGACGTTGTGTCCTTCAGTGTAGTGCACCCCAAGGGATTTTTTCCGCTCGAAGTGATCGTGGCTTGAAAAGAATAAAAATCAAATAAGACTCAATAACTTGTGAATGTCCTTCAAAACGTTTACAACGGAGAGAGAAAGAGAGAGGGAGAGAAAAAAGAAAGGTGTAGATGGCTTGCGACAGTGCACAAGATTTCATGGTGTGTCCGTGAGGTGGTGTTTGTGGTGAAGGAGTCGAGTTCGTTTCAGTGGGGAAAAGAGGTCGCCTCGATCCGCGACTGCGCTGCTGCTGCCGCGACGCGACGACGGCGGCTGTGCTTTGGTTAGCCGATCGCTGCGAGCCGCGCGCCGATCTTGTGCATATGGCTGGCAGCTCTTTTGGAACTTGTTGCTGCCGCTGCCACTTCCAAAGAGGAAAACCCGTTCAGGTTGCTTCCATATGAGAGCCCTCTCGAATGCGATAAAGTTCCAACACACGGCCGTAAACAGGTGTGTATGCACTCATTAAAGCGGGCAGTCATTTTGAGCGGTTTCTAAAAAAATCTTTTTCGTCAGTTTTCTCTGATTTTCTTTGTGTCGCTCCGAATCTGTTTACTTTTTGAGGTTATGCTCATTTGTGTGCCTTTGCCTTTTTTATGAGACCGTTTTTGTTGTTTTTTTGGCACAATTCCGCCATTTATGTGTTTTCTAACCGTGGGGAGTGAAAGGATTTCGGTTTGCCTGCCTTGCCGGCCTGTCAGACAATCAAATCTTTTCAGGTTTTCTCATTTTGCGCCATTTTTCTTCCTTTGGATCAAGTTTACTGCGCTTTAAAGCATTTCTTGTGTATTTTTTTTTGCATGTCAACAATTGTGTGGGGTTACTGACCACTACTCTACCGAGGATATTTTTGTATATATTTTTTTCTTTCAGCGGAATTCCGATCGCTATCGTGAGCGCGGGACATTAATTAAATTCCCTCTGAAGTACGTCAACAAAAGCGGTTAACGAGTGTGCAAGAGATCGGCTTAATTCACTTTTTGTTGTGTAAAAAAAGGTTTATATATATCTATATATATAAAAAAAGAACAACGCTCGCCCAAGGCCGATGTACAAGGACTGCAAGTGAAAACTGTACTTTCTCTTCCGCGATAATCATAATTCAGAGAACGGTTTTTTTACACACAAAACCGGGTAAACGAGGTTAGCATTGAAATTATTGAGGGGGAGATATACCGACGCAACTAATTAATAGGCGGAATTGGAACTTTAACGGAAAGAAGGAGGTGTGTGATATTAGAGAATGAGGTTGTACCACATTTTTCTGTAGCTGCTTTTTTCCAAAAAACAAAAAAGAAGGTGATTTATGAGATTGTGGTACCTACATTGGATGTAACGATGAAGACAAAATTTTTTTTTAGACGTTTGTCCAGATGTGAACCCTTGTCTAATTATCGACAAAAATATAGAAGAAAAAAATATGGTTGGATCTCAAGTTCTTCGTACACGAAAATATTAAATAATGCCATCAATTCGACAAATTTCGCGTTCCATGGAATGGAGATGAATAAAATATGTTCAAAACTTTTTCTGTTTAGACATTTAAAGCTGGGTGAACAATTGAAAAACTACAAAAAACGATAGAACCTGCTGAATGTTAAACGTTCTAAACATTACAACGCCACAATGAAAATAAATTGTAGACCTTTAACGAATGGCAGACATATTCTAAACAGGATTATTTGATTTATTCTCAGGTGATTGCAATATTCTTGTACTTTTTTTTCAAACTAAACTACTATACGTATGTATATGAAAAAATTTCTACTTGAGAAATACCGACGATCTCCGATTCTCGTGAAATATGTTAAATATTGGCCTTGTTGCAAATATTTAAAAGGAAATAAAAACATAATTCCGCCCGCCCATAAAAATCAATGGAATGTGCTTGTTCACATCAATTAAATACACTCCCGGGGAGACAAAAAACAAAAGAAAAGTACATAAAGCTGTACCAGAGGAATGTGAGAATTTGCTAATCTCCTAGAACCTAGCCTGATAACCGGTTCAATCGAAAAAATAAGCAAAAACCAACAAATTGTGCTAAAAATCCGAATAAAATGCACAAGCCTATTACCGCCTTGGGGATCGGCCAATCCCAAATAATCGGAAAACTGGTTGCACAAGAAAATTTAGTACTGACACGTAACTGCCTGCATATTTTTAAGAGTTTGATTGCACTCGCAAGGTACGGTGCGGCGACAAAAGGCCTTATACACCTTCCTCGCGAGGAGATATGCTGCGACGAGGGTCCCGAGTTTGAGACTCTGGCTGGGAGCAAAACCAGTTCATGCTGCACCGGCAGCAGTGCAGCGGCAGCGGCGCTGGTGGATATGATGAAGATGTTGGTGGTGGTGGTCGCCGGGTTGCAACGCGCTGCAGCAACACGGACAGCGATGGCGTTATGCTGCTTGCGCCACCTCTAGAGATGCTATAACCCAGAGGAATTTTAATGGCTCGATAGGCCGATTAAGTTGCTTTACATAAAAATCAAGTTCCCTCGACCGGTGGCGGGCGGCACAGGTATGTTATATGCATGCAATGTGCGGGCCGGCCGTCCAACGAACGCTCAATCAAAATGCGCAAAAAGGACAAGCCAAACACTATACGAGGCTGTGAACCATTAATCAAAATGCGTTTTTATTGCGCAAGCAAATAAAACGAAGAAGAGAAAGCACCTTGGTTGCGGAAAAACGGTAGGCCTCTTCTTGTTGGTGCTGGTCGCCTTGCTCATTTATTTCTTCTTCGGCCATATCTCTTTCATTCGCAATCGCGCTATCAAGTAATTTTTTTGATTGCACTTGTTGCAACAAGGTTGAAATAAATTAATGGAAAAGGAAGAATAAGAAAAAAATTTAATAAAAAAATACGCGTTGTTGCGTGCGGGCTGTTCAATTTGATGCAATTAGATATTGCAGTGTTGCGTTCTATTCATTTATGTAACTTAGAATCCCATATTTTTAAAGTAGCTATAACATTGAGTAGTTAATCGGTTTTGTATTCGTTCTTTGCCGTTCTCAAAAACTAACATTAGAATCGGTGCGTCATTACTCAAGTTTACGCAATTTCGTCAAAAAGATCAAAATAACAAATTGTGGGCGTCCTGTATTATCGACAAAATTAGATGCTGCAAAACAATAACTGTCGACTTGCGTATGTATGAAAATATAAACCTACATTATCAACTTTAGCACCTGCATTTCCATCACCGTATTTTAAATGTACTTTTTGTACTTTGTTGGTTACAAAAAATTCCGCTCGTTACCCATTACAACATTCGCGCACATCACCTAAAAAACATCACTTCCAAATCAGCCTTTGGTCCGTGGAAAAAAGAGATTTCATCGATTTTTAGTGAGGTTACTGGCGGCCATTGACATCGTCTCGATGATGACCTTGCCCCGAAAAGCAGTTTTCTCTCTTCATCTCTCTCTCGTTTCTCTTAGCCAACCCGTTCGACGAAGACGGTGAAAAACGTCAACGGCGTCGGCAGTGAAGACAAAACCCCCAAACGAAACCTCTCAGCCGACCGATCATCGTGAAGAAGGTTAAGTAGCCCAAGCAAAGCGGCCAGATTAAATTTCAATCGGAACATGAAAACAAATTTGCATGGCACCGCAGCTCCAGCGGCCGTTACACCAACAGGAGCGTCCTCGGTGTTGGTCCCGTCGACGCCGCTGTTACCGCACACCGTGCCGCACCGGTGCTCAAAATATCTTTGCATCTCTCCGCGAATATCTTTGGAGAACCTGACGCGAGTTTAATCCGCTGGTCATGAATGTAATTAACGCAGCACTTAGCCAGCAGACGGAGCCACACGCGAAAGGCTGCCAACTGGTGCAACGGTTAAAAGGCATGAGAAGCACTTTGCTCACCGCGCGACGCGGCGGCTCGGCTGCTGCTTTTGTGGCGTTTGCAGCGAGGCAGACGGGGCGTCGTATCTGGGCACAAAGCGGATTAGCCGCAGCAGAATAGGCAGCTAACCTGCTGCTGCTGCTGCTGCGGAGACTGTCATTGAATGGAGCAACATTATAAACAAAAACCAACAAAAAAGAAAGGAGGAAAGATTTATAAAAAAAGAAATGCTGGCGAGAGAAAAATGTCGCCGTCTATGTACTCCGCTCGTTGGCGCTATTGAATTTGTGTGATAGCACCATAAAACAAGTGTCACCATTTATAGCACAAAATGCAAATAAAAGATCCACTTGGCACCGCAACCGTTTTTTGTATGGATAAAATTAGCGCCTCCGAGCCAGCGGCAGAAGCGGAAGGTAAACTGCGCGACATTAACGGAATGGGATGTGACGCTCTTTTTGGTGTGATTCAGCCAAGCTTTGAACTGAATTTTTTTGTTTTGTTTTCGGCGGAATGTCGGTGTACGAGATTTTCTTAAATTATGCGTGTGATTAGTCAATCAATAGATAACGGGAATTTTTAGGCTATGGGAATAAAATGGATAATAATGGAATACCGCGCCACTTCGTTGGCCCATTTCAAATTTGAGAATCCCAGAAAGGCAACAAGAAAATAGATGAAAGCTGCCAAAGCATCTAATGATCTTGGTTGATATTATTACAATTGAAGTCAATCAGTTAATTCTAAAATAATATGGAAATTGAAGTTAAAAAACAAGTAGGCGGAAAGGTTTTGACAGTTGGTTCTTATAAACGTATCATGTGATGTCGAGTGATTTACAGTGGAATTATTAAGTGAGTTAGTGAAGTTTATTAAACAATTTTCCTGATGGGGCAGTTAATAGCGTTTTTAAGACAGTTGTCTGACTTTACAGTTAATAAAGCTCTTAATTATGCTGCATACTACAATGGTACAGTAAAAACTCCTTATTCGCGGACCAAGAAATTGCGACCACTCCTGTAATCACTGGTGAAAAATTCTGTATTCATGGATCCAACACTAACGATATATGTATATTGTATTTTTATAATAATGGGTACATATTCATTTAATAGGTATCTTTTGACAAATGCTGGCGCCGACGCCGGTGACTTACACGTCTTACTATGGCATTTGTTAAATGCTGCCCACCACAATTGGTGCCGAATCTTTTGTATCATGTCTTCAATTTTTCATTCGTCACACTAACTTTGATAGAAGAATACGTGTCTCTTCAGTTTTGTTCAGAATTTACTAATGTCGGATAAAGGCAATTTAAAAGGAAAATTAGTTCCGTACGAGGAAAACTTGAAATTTTTGATCTTGATTCTGATAATAATAATAAATATTGGTCAAATTTATCTCAATAAATATATAGCAGCGTATCCTCTATATGTTTATAAGAAATATCACTCCGTATTCGCGGTACATTTTCGGTATCCCCCGCGAATAACGTGATTTCACGGTATTTCATTTGGCCGCAACATGTAAAAGATCGAAAGATCCATTTAAAAAATACTACAAAAATGCGAAAAGTTATTTAAAAAGGAGATAGCAGCTACGTATCAAACGCGATATGGTTGCTCAAAAGGATACTAAAGCAAGGTTGTTACAATTCAAAATTATTTGTAATAAGAGTATTGCGGACACTGGTTAAAACGGGATTAGTGGAAATTGAAGGTACAATTCAATTCTTTCTCTGAGCCTTGATAAGCATGTTTTACATAAAAAAAAAACAACTAATCATAAATTTGTCAAAATTAATTTCAAGAAGTTAAATAAAACAGCTAACAGAGTTCAAATACCAATATAAAATTCCAATGTTGACAGCAGTTAATGAAGTTCTTTGAACTCATAGCTGAGGTATTTTGAAGCAAAAAATGTAAATTGCAGTAAAACCGAGATATTTTTCCAATTTTACACATGGCTGGTCACGGTTTGATCTCACAGCTGCAGCGGCCGAACAAACAAATCCGTTTCTAATTGCAATCACGACATGTAGGTGGTCCAGATCAAGCCGGGGTCAATATAATTTAATCGAAACAATTGATAAAACAAACAACCTCTCAACCAGCAGGTTTTAGAAACCAGAAAATGCCCCGTGGGGTCCAGCCTTCCGCAAACCATTTCGTGTCACAAGTGATTTAAGTCGACTGCATTTGCCCGTTACTAGGAGGTCCAAAACGACGAATATCGGGCAATTTTCAGAAAACGGATAAAATCGTAACAAGAGCAAGTCGCACGCGCATGCGCTTCAGGAGCAAAGCAGCTGGAGCTTGGGGTCTAAGCGCTGGGACACGTGCGCCACTGATTGATTCCTGGCAGTCGCAGCTGAGGCTGGACCCTGCCTTTCCCACATAAATTAAAATTCCGCAATGTCCGTCGTTGGATAAATAAAAGAAACTCAAAATCCGGTCAAATTTTGAAGAGTTGCGCAAACATTTATGCTTCAGCAAATTAATGAATGGCGAGTTTCACCACTCGCCACCTCTCGGCCAAGAAGTGAGCCGCGTCGAAGCCGCCGCACCGCGGCATTGGCTGCGATTGAGAAAAAGACGGAGGTACGCGCGACTCCGTAAAGCAAAGGCAGCGGCGACGGAGGTTCGTGGAAATGTTAGTTAACCAGTTTTTCAATGTTTCATTTTGGTTTTTTTTTAACTCCAGCTTCGAATTTCGAAAAGTAAAAAAGACAAAAAAACGGACAAAAACCCTGAAAATTTCGAGACCGGTTGCGTTTATAGTGCGCCGCGTCGATTATGTAACGCCGCTGCAATTTATTGGCGCGCTCCCCTTCGGCTTTGCCTCACTTTATTGGAAAATGCCTGCCTTTTTTTCTCCGGCTGGTATCTTTTTTTCTTCTCAGGTTAGTGACCGTTTAATTATGGCCACGATGCAATTACCGTCTTGTTCACAATTTTATCGTTTTCTTTTTGCGTTTGACGTCGGTCGTCGCGCTGCAATTTTTGCTAGCAGAGGTGCGGTGGTAGTTGGCCGAGAGATTTTTGCCACTTTGCATTCGCGCCGATGTGTGACTGTGCGCGATTTTAAACACCACTAGCGGGGAGCCAGTTGCATATTTAATTTTTATTGAAATTACGTGTGCAGTTATTTATAATAATTCGCCGTAATTGCCGAGCTCTCTGCGCCCAAGACAGCCTGAGAGAAATTTTTTCAATGCAAATTATTCTGCCTCGCGTGATTTGGGAGAATTGCAAAGGAGTGGTCGGTAATGCAGGCGACAATTTTAAAAGTGTTGCATAGATGCATTCGATGCTAATTTTGAGGCAGTTTTTACCTAATTATATGGTGTAATGGATGCTCTGAGTACTTGTAACATTCACTTTATGCTTATTTATTCCTATTTTTGGTATGAGGAAATGATTTTAAGTCATGGCTTTTCCTGAAACGAGCACACATAGCATGCACAGTCTTAATTAATAATTACCACTTTGCTTAATGCCAAATAATTAAAAAATAAAGAACTGAATTTGCAAGTTTGTCGTTCTTATCTAAAATATCTAAATGTATTAATCTAAAATGCTATACCGCACCTATTGCAATAGTCAGAGTGTTGGTATCATATCACTTTAATTAAAGCAGTTTTTGTATCATATTGATACCGCTCTTGGTTTAGTAACGAATATTTCACAACAAAAATATTTATTTTGTATGATTATTTTTGAACCGATTTAAGATAGATAATAGTCATATTGTTAAAAACTAAAACGTTAAATTATTGAATATTGTACACAAAACAAAATAGCTGTGTTTTTTATGAATCGTTTCCGATTCTAGATTTGCACTGAATTGAAATTTATAACCAGTTTCCCACATAAAACACTTGTTATTATACGAAAATAAAATTAAATTGGCTCACTTCGCGTCAAAAACTTACGAGTAAGTCAAAAATTTATCTGGTTCAAAATTTGAAGATTGAATAGGTAAATATCACGTAAAATCAATATACACTTCATAAATTTTAAAATCTTGGCATATGCAGGAGAGGGCTTTCAAAATACAAAACAATTCAAAATTTGTTATCTATCCTAAACCAGATAGAGAAATGAAAAAAATCGTCTACCATGCACAATAGCATACCTGTTCTGAATACACTCTATTTAAGCTTAATCAACTTGAGAAGTAAGCATTTGCCCTTAGTATTTTTTCATGATGCTGTTACTTAACACTAAAACTACCAACCCTGTCAATTTGATAGTTTTCAAATTTCGAGCTTTCAATATATTACTATAAGGTATGTATTGATTTTGAAATTTATAATGTCTTTTAATGGAACAAAATAATAGTTAAATATTCCTATTCAGTTTGTATTCAAGCCTCATGACCTTTTAACTACATATATCTAACCTTATACAACAAACGGACGGACTTAATCAAAGTTGTTGTAATGTATAAATTATCTAAAAAGTAAAAAGAATAGACATCAATACGCACATAATACTTTCATTTATACATTGTTTCCTCAACAAATCTAAAGTGCAATTGTGAACATATAGTACTAAGACCTTCCCAATGACAACTCCAACAAGTTACAGTTGTAACTTGTTTTAAATTGTTCCGGTATATATGTATATCAGTTTAGAATATAATAGCTTCAAATATGTAGTAGATATAATGTAAACAAAATCATCAGTTTTATTTTTAATGTAATCCAATTATGAAACAATTTCTTTGACGCCACAAGTTATTATTAACTTACTATAGTCTAAATGATAAGTGGCATTACTTTAAGTAAATAAAATTTGGACATCTAAAAACTGATTTTTCACATTTTCAAAATATAAATAAAGGTTATTTGAAAGTTCATAAATTATTCCATTAACTATCGCTTTCCATGAATTGATTATATTCTTGATTTTACAAAAACTTGTTCACGAGAATCAAAGAGCAAACGCAGCAATTAATTTTAATCGCGTTTCCATTAGTTCTAAAAGCATTTTAACGGTGTGTTGAGGAAACATAAATTGGGGACATTCAAAAGTGCAAAATACATTTCTATGAGTAAAAAGAGCAATCAGAGTAATTCTGTAGGAAATCACCTGTGCAACTTAATTTATAGTCGGCCTACTCGCGGTTCTGTAAACATCATGAAAGTGACCATATTTTTGCTTTCGTATCTACCACATTCTGACAGCAAACAAAAATAAAACATGTCAACTTCCAATTACACTGACACATGCTAGATAAGATAACTGTAAATTGAATGGTCCGTAGTTCAGGGGGGTGTGTCAGACCTTGAATAATATAAAATATTTTGCGAAAAATCCGTTACTTGGCCCGCCCGCCATCACGTTCATACTCTTGTAATTGCCGCATAAAAATTATTGCACTCACTTAGCGCAAAACTCGATAAGAGACCTCGCGTAATCAATTACTTGCGCACAAAGAGGTCATTGCCTGTGACCCCTGCTAAACCTGCTGCAGCCACTTCTTAAGATTGCCTCAGACGGAGAAACCACCTGAAGTTGGCAACCCAAGGCATTTTGGCTCTGTAAACAGCACAGAGTGCAGTGTCGCGACGCATATTTTTTTTCGTAAGCGCACACACTCAACATTTGCCGCGTTTATATGTGCGTCGGCCGTTGTTTCGTACAATTTGAAACCTGAGCTGCGAGAGCCCGGGGGAAACAGGTAAATTGTGTCCGGCCGTAAAATATTTTCTGCAATTGCAGTTGCGGCGCAATTGTTTTGCTTAAAATCGGCAGTTCGCCCCTATCGCGTGGTTGTTGAGGAAAATTACCGGGTGGACCCGCTTTAATTATTGAAATTACGCAAAATGGGGGGAAAAATTCCACGGGCTTTTCGATAAAGTCCCCTGGGCCGCTTCCATTGCTCTCGGTGTTTTTATTTACTCGCCTCGGCGGCGATGCGTTCGTCTCTCTCTGTCTCTCAAAAGTCGAAATACTCAAATGCTTGACTGTGTTAACGGTACACACACCGATTGGGGACGCGTTTAGGCGACGCTACTGTGTGCTTACACGGTGTAAGGACAAGCCGTGGCCCACATACAGGTGCGTGCGGCGGACTGGTGGTGGTACCTTCTAATGACGCACATGCAAGGTCGTTGCGTACAAATTCAAGCATAGCTTGAAGGTCGTCCAATTGATCACGTGACACCTAAAGTGGAGGAAACGCAAACGGGTCGCCTCGCCTCGAGTTCGATGTAGAGGTGAGTCGTTTTTTCACCGTTCTTTTTGGGGAGAACTACACGATGCGAGCGCCCTCTCCCGTGCGCTCCGTGCAGTTCTAGCCAGTAAATGGCGTTCTTCGGGCCGTTCGACGGCGCTGTAGTGGTGCGGTGTAGTTGACACAAATAGCTTTCGAGAGTGTGCTGCAAATCGACTCGACTCGCCTTGACTTGCTCTGCCTTCCCGACGCCGCTTCACGTCGCGCTGGCTCCGTGACTTCGACTCCGGGACCACACGACACACGCTCAAACGCTCCGTGGCGGTGTGGTCGTCGTCTTCCGTCCCAACGGAAATGGAATCGAAGCAACAACCACACAAAAAACTCTCGGCGTTCTCTGGCGTGTTTGTGTTCATTTTCGCACCGCGCGCAGGGTTGTCCACCGTCTGCACGCCGCAGTTACCTGTTACCACCGCGTGCTGCGTTCCATTGTGAATTTTTGCGAATGGTTAAGTTGCTGCGTTTTTTTCAGATTGATCGGTGAATGAATCTTTGCGACTTCTTGCAGAGCTAACGGAATTTTTTGATTATATGTATCTTCTTCTTATTATGAGCTTGTTTTTTTTGCAGTGTGCTTGATGGCCACCGGAGAAATGTCTTCGCATGGCCGCGATCAAGCGATTTTCTAGTTAGCGGTGTTCGCTTGCCGGTGCTTGGCGGCTGGAATTCAAGGGGAGGTGCGCATTTGAACTTTTGCGAGTTTATTTTTAGATGCGACGCTGTGATGTGCGGGGACTTCGCGCTAGTTTTCTAGCTTTTATGCTTCTAAACAGGAGGGAAATTTACATAAGACTTAGCCGCTGAGTTATGTGCATGCTATGGCAAAACGTTGATTTTGTGGTCTTTAACTTCTTGTTCTTATACCTTAAGGAATGCGTAAGATATCGTTAACTGGGGAGTGTAACGGCGTTTGGACGTCGTTAGGTGCCGGTCATGCAGTTTTCCCTTTTTCTTTTGCAGCGTGATAACACCAGGAACAATTGGCGTTATTCTGAAGTTACGGACCGTAATTATATTAAATTACCAAGTAAATCGATGCCAATAAGATACAGCTAGGTACGAATGATGTCGCCCAATTGCAATTTACAAAATAAGTTTTTGCCATCATCTCCAAGATTTCTGCGCAGATCATATATCGAAATCTATGAGAAACCTTCCCGTGATATAAAACTAACATAGGAACACCGACTTAAATGTGCCATGTACGCGCTAAATAAAGGAATTGAATTGAATAAACATGGGACGTACGGACATTATTTACTACGCTTGAAGGCTCTAATGCCTAATCTCCATAGAAAACCAGACAAACCAACCAAACCAAAAATATCTCGCAGTTCTTTCATTCGCGTTGGAATCTCATCACCTATCTCGCTCATTTTGGTCATCATTGGTGAGTTAAACCATTTGGCGCTGCCACATCCAATTCAGCGCAGTTAGTACAGGCTAACATTTCACAACTAAATTGCTATTATGTGTACAGACTTGATTTGTCAGCAATTGGTTTTTGGTTGTAATTTGATTTTGGTTTTTTATGGAGATTAGGCATAAGAATCTATTCTGGAATAAGCTTCCCAAAAGAATACAACACTAATAAGAAAATAATAAAAGGAGACATTATGGGCAGCGCAGCTGATAATTCGACACAAAATAGTTAATATTTGCTTTATAAATTTATTAAGAGATATACATATCTCATTCTAGAAAAGCACCTAGTCAGATGTCAATTACAGCAGTCCTTTTCTGTGGAAGCTGATAAAACTGGTTTTAAAAAACCTCATTAAAAAAACAACAGATTTTTAAAAATTGTAATTTGAAGATAAAAAGAGATATGTATTTATTTACTTATGTGCAAAGCATAACTTATGTATGTACAAAAATTAAAAACATATTTCAAGAATAAAAAAATCGGGAAGTAAAACAATTTCCACCTAAAATTAATTCAAATTTATTAAGAAAACCACTAGCAGTGCAAAGGTTTCCCGGCCAATTGAATGAAATGAGGAAGAAATAAAAGGTAGTGATTTGAGTGCAAATAATTACAACCTGCAATAATTGAGTATGGAAAAACGTTTAAAATGACAATGAAAACAAATTTTATTTCATAGTTATAATCCGACCCAGGATCAAACCATAATTCAGCGATAAAGTTTCAAACAAGGAGTTTCTTTGAAGAGGAAATTAAAGGAAAAATGCTTTATTAACGTGGAATAAGTCTGCATAGAGATAAATAGTTGCAGTACTGCATATCAATTGAATTATTAGTAATTAAAATTATATTGCCTGTTTGTATTTCATTAACCGCATTGATTGAAAAATTCAATTTACAGTGCTCCACAACAGCGGGAATCTCTCTCTTTTACGATAAGTCGTAAAAAGACTGAATGAGGAAGTCGCGCCACTTGCGATATGTTAGGTTCGATGATTGATTGATCATGTAATCAAAATTGCAAATGTGCTTAATTTTAAAAATGTTACTATAGGTCACTTTGTAAAAAATTTCTCATAACCACAAACATAGGATTTAATGTTAGTAATATTAAAACGGGGGCGTTTCTGCATTATCGATATAATCTGTTTTGATTTTTGTTACTGTATTGTCAACTTAATTTATACCTTCAAACATTAACATTACTTTTGGGATTTATGAATTTTATCAGTACCTAAGTTTGGATTTCCAAACAGCATTGTCCTGCAATAAAACAAAAATTTCAATATTGAGAAAGAAAATAACAGCGTCTATATTAAAAACTAAACAGGTTTTCTGTAGATTTGCAAAGAAAATGTCGACAAACTGTCCATAAATTGCGCAAAAACCAAAATTTATCTGCCGATTATGAGTGGACGTGATCGCAACAAGTTTTTCATTCATGAATTATGGATTTAATAGTTCGAGTCTCAACAACAAGTGCTGCAGCACGTCTCATTTTACAGTAAAAGTTATAAACACCTGAAAGCAATGACCTTTTTGGCTAAAAACAAACGTCTCAGGTTTCGCTAATACTTTTATGCCGATAACCTATCGATTGCAGTCAGTATTTTTAGATTTTAGAAGGTATCGAGTATGGTCGACTTTGGGGTTTCTGTGAAGGTCGGGCTTTACACCAATAAAAACCAGATTTTAAAATATTGTTTTAATTAAAATTGGATATTTTTTTTTTCTTTCTTTGCAGAAATGTTTAGTAACACTTCGATTGTGATTTGGTCCTAGGAAAATATTAAATGGTAAAAATGTCCGCTCCTCTTGGGGATGTGTCCCCAAATGTAGCTAGTCCGAATAGTTCAATGCTTAGCACCAGTGGTACCACCGGAAATTTGGCCTCAGTGCGCGGCAATATCTCAGTCACAAGCATAAAATGCGAGGAGAACGGGAGACCGCCCTCCGCCCCAGCGGCGACAACCACAAATTCAACCCTTAATGGGATACCGAACAGTAATAATTTTTTTAATGGTGGCGTCCGGATCTCTGTCCCCAAGGTCGAAGATTCTGAGGAGTCGGAATCGGAACTGTCGATAATCGAAAGTTCGAAGGTCAACAGAAGACCGAATCCGAACAGCAAGAATGGACCCCGTCCAATGTCCTGGGAGGGCGAACTCTCCGAAGCGGAGGACATCATGGATACCGAGAACTCTGTGAGCAATGATAAACAGTTCGATGATTCCCACATGTCTATCAAGGACGAGTCAAGGTCATCAGCGACCATAAAGCCCGAATATGATCACATTTCCGTCGATACGGGAGCGGGCGTGATATTTACGTCAGGATCAAAAAAATTTCAGAGTGATATAGTTAACCTCAAGTATGAGCCAGGACTTACAGATCCAGCGACGAGCGGTCTGAACTCTCCCCTACTTGCTAGATCTAAGACAAATCTCCTTCCGGCCAACCCCAGTCCAGATTCAGCTATTCATTCCGTATATACGCACAGTTCGCCCAGCCAATCGCCCCTAACATCACGACACGCCCCCTACACCCCATCGCTGAGCAGAAATAATAGCGACGCCTCCCACAGCAGCTGCTACTCGTACAGTTCCGAGTTTAGCCCCACCCACTCGCCGATTCAGGGACGGCACAATGTCTACGGCAATTTTAATGGGTCCTTGCACCATCCTGTTCTGTACCGGCCAGTCCTGGACAGTGAGACGCAGTCCCTGCCAACGACCCCCCGGAGGCCGGACGAGGTAATAATCGAAAACGATGCAATTCCATCAGCTGGAATTTCTCGGCAGCAGCTGATCAACAGCCCGTGCCCCATTTGCGGGGACAAAATATCGGGCTTCCACTACGGCATTTTCTCCTGTGAGTCCTGCAAGGGGTTCTTTAAAAGGACTGTCCAAAACAGGAAGAACTACGTCTGCGTACGAGGAGGACCTTGTCCTGTAACAATCTCCACCCGGAAAAAGTGTCCTGCATGCCGATTCGACAAGTGCCTGCAGAAGGGCATGAAACTCGAAGCTATCCGAGAGGATCGAACTCGTGGGGGCCGGTCTACTTATCAATGCTCGTACACCCTCCCAAATTCAATGCTCAGCCCCCTAATGAGCCCCGACGCGAGCTGTTCCCAGGGGAACCAGCGAGTCGGGATCAACGGATGCATGGTCAAATCTGAGCAACCCGACACAAGCAATGGGAACAGCAACAGCAGCACTGGGGTCAGTGGACACCGGAGCACCATCCCACCACTACTTCAGGTAAGTTGGAGCATTAGAAGGAGACTTATTATGTCTCTAAAGAACATATTACAGGAAATCATGGACGTGGAACACCTCTGGCAGTATAATGAAGGTGAATTATCCAGACTCAATCAACCGCCCACCGCTGGCGCAGACTCTGGAAATTTGTCAGCAAATCCCCTCCTGGCAAGCACTGGACTATCCTCGAATGGCGAGAACACCAATCCTGACCTAATCGCAAATCTTTGCACTGTCGCTGATCATCGATTGTACAAGATCGTCAAGTGGTGCAAGAGTCTGCCACTGTTCAAACATATTTCGGTAAGATCAACTTTATAGTATGTGCTTCAAAATATATGTATATTTTATATATTTTTGCAGATCGACGATCAAATATGTTTGCTCATCAACTCGTGGTGTGAATTGCTCCTCTTTTCGTGTTGCTTCCGATCGATAGCAACACCTGGAGAAATAAAAATTTCACAGGGCAAATCTATCACACTTGAACAAGCTAAATCCAGCGGTCTACAGGTAAGAATTTATAACTTTTTATTTTTGGGATTGAGAATATATTTTTAAGTAGCTGAATACGTGGCTGAATAAAAGTTGACAGTCTGCTTCAGCTATAAGAAGTCCAGCAGAATTTTATGATAAAATTCGTTATATCGTTAACTCTTTCTCAACAAAATAAAATAAATATTTTCTCGTGTCCTTCCTTTCCTAGGCCTGCATTGAGAGAATGCTTAACCTGACTGATCATCTACGGCGTCTTCGTGTCGATCGATATGAGTACGTTGCCATGAAAGTTATAGTTCTGCTACAATCCGGTAAGTATTTTTGTATTTTCTTTAATACGGAAATAATAATGGTGAAAACTCCTTCCAGATACTTCGGAGTTGCGAGAACCAGTTAAAGTGCGTGAGAGTCAAGAAAAAGCATTGCAAGCCCTGCAAGCATACACTTTAGCTCACTATCCAGACTCACCAGCTAAATTCGGTGAATTACTTCTTCGAATTCCAGAACTACAGAGAACGTGCCAGGTAAGTGTGAGTTTTTATCTTTTATTTTAATTTTTAACTTTATTTATGACTTCACTTCTACCATTTGCTGCGACTCTTTGCAGAAATATGAGTTATAGTCCTCTCGCATTTTTCTAAACTTTTTCAACTAAAATTAGTTACGAGATATTAACCAGCAATCTTTCATTTGTTGAATTTATGTTGCCTCTTAGCTATTAAAATGCACTATATATATTTTCTAATTCATTCTAAATTGGAGCGAAGTATAAAATAGTTTACAATTTAGGTTTGATATATTTATACCAGTTAAATTATTAACTTTAGACCAAAAGAAAATATAAAAGCTTGCGTTCAAAGCGTATGAATATTGAATAGATACAGTGATTGGACGATTAGTTCTAATCTGCATTTAATAAATCTATCGAATGATACTAGTCATCAAAATTACTCTAATGTGTAATTTTATCTTTCTTGTATATTTGAGAAGATTATAAAATTATGTTTAAAGCGAAAATATCGAAAGGAGATGGTGTAACAATTGGATTTCTAATTTTTATAATCATTGTAAGAATGGTAAAAAATATATCTATGATTTTGTTTAATTATGAATGATAAATAGAAATACTAGTTATAAATGTTAAATCAAGCAACAGAAGTAAATATAATTGAAAAACTCAATTTAATATTACGTACATTGTAGATCAATTATGATATAATTTTAATGACATAAACTCGTAATTAGGACTGTTTGTTTGCATAAAATAAAAAATCTATTTTTGGAAATATTACTGAATTCTGCTTACCACTGCAAAACGTTGTTCTTTATACAAATACCGTAACGTCTTTCACCAAGAGCAAATGTTTATCGTAGGTTCTTTTTCACAATACCCAATGGTTTAGTTAGATTTATTCAGATGGCTAATCAGATTTATACTTATTAAATTTATTTTTTCATGCTTCATAAAATTAGCTTTAGCTGATCCTTGTATTGCTTAACTTCAAATTAGAAATTTAAATGGGATAATTACTATTTTATACGTATTTCCTATTCTTGGAATTGCTTATCATCTAAAATTGCAGAACAGAACAGGATCTCCGCTTTTTGGTAAACCGAGAGAATCCTGAAAATGCAAGGGAATTTTTTAATCCAAAATATTCAAATGATTTCATCTCATGCTTGAAAGAAACGATGGCGAAGTTCTCGGATGGAGTATGCGTTTTGAATACTACCTTCAATTATTGAATATTTAATGATACAAAAGATTTAAATATTACTTGAAAAATATACAAAATTTAGAGGAATCTGTTTAGCTTACTGAATATTATTAAAGTTACACTGCTTAATTTTCCAAATGTTCATTAATATTTTTCAGTAATTCATTCAATATCAATTTTTATTTAGAATTGACTATTTAGAGTAGCACTGCATGAGTGCATGATTTAGAAGTTCAGATATCTTTAATATTATTAGATAAAATTCAATAAAACTAAGATGCAATATTTATATTCCAGCTCGGAAAGGAAATGTTGACAATAAAATCGAAAGACGGTGAGGATTTCAACTTGCTGATGGAGCTGCTGCGCGGGGAACATTGACAAAAGTTTGCCAATCGAACAGAAAGGGGTTGACGACAACGCATAGATGAACGGAAGAGAGTGCAGCGGAGTAGCCACACCTTTAACCGTAAGATACTATTAAGTAAACGCATAAGTAGCATATAAAGAAAAATTGTGAGAACAATTTGTGCCTAAAAACAAAAGAAAATAACTGAAAGGAACTTAAAAAACGATTAGAATCGATATCAGTCGCCAAAAGGATTGCAGTTTGACGATGAGGGCAGAGAGCGGTAGGGAAACGCGGGGCGAAATGCATAACTGATCGTATGTAGTCGTGGGGAATGTACATAGGAAAGCGAATATAAATATATTTTATATATTTTTTCCCAAGTAGCCGCTAAGGACGAGTATTTTTCGTAATCTTACATTATAAACTAAAGTTAGTTTTTGTACGCGCAGGAAGTGAACTTATTTAAGACCAGAGAGACGTAGCTTTAGAGCAAATATATATTTTGGACGCAAATTGTATAAATGTACCTTAAGAGCTAAGAAAATTATAAAAGAAAAAAAAATTGTATCTTACTGTAAGCGACGTCGACGCGGATCATTATACATGTGTTGTAAATGAACTTCTTTTGGCGTCTCAAATGAAAATTTGCTACTCCTTTAAGGAGGTTATAATGCAAAAATCTCCCGACGACTATCGTCCTTGTGACTGAAGCGCACTAAAGGGCCCATTCTGACTTCCAGTTGTAGCGGGGACCTCTTTACACAGATCCTATCCTTTTTGGAGACTAATTTATACAAAATTGGAACCAAGCATAATGCAATATTTAACATTTTTTTACATTTTTTCATTTACATTTTTGTGTAATTATACAATCTTCGCTAATGAGAAGTAAAACCGTTTCTTCCTTTTTTATTGTATTTATGTGAACGAGAGCAAATATTTTAGCAGAGAGCATCTTATGTATACAGCAGAACCAGTTAATATTTTTTTTATTTAAATATAATCCCCTGTCTTCGCACTCTGTGTATTTTCCTCTATTATTTTACACTATTTTTATTTTTAGAACAAAGTTTATATTTTTAGCTGTATATACGCGAAAATGTTGGAGAATGCGAGAGTAAGAGCGGGAGCGAGAGAAACGTAAAGAGAGAGAGAGAGAGAGAATAGTACGGGACGTTGTCATTTTTGCGAAGTAATTTTACATTTTTCTTAATTTTTTTTCTTTTCTTTTTTTTTATTTCGAGACTAGATCGCTCCTTAAGAACTTTACATATATTTTTTACTGTATTTTTGTTTTATAAACAATTATAAAATGCAAAAGGAGATTTTATTAAACGGAAGACAGTGCTCTTCTTGCTGACATGCCATACATTTTGTGTTTTTATTTTATCTTAGTTTTCAGTACTGAGCTGAATGGAACCTTAAAAGACCATATTTCATTTTAACAGAATAAGTATATTTTAATTTACAGGTTATTATTTCATATAAGTTGAATGATTAGAACATTTTCATGTCATTCAGTATGCTTTTATTCATAAGAACACATAGCATCCATAAAATTTTATTAACAAAATGTAAAAATTGAGAAAAACTAATTACCAAAAATATAGACATGCTTAATTTGAGAACAAATTTCTTCAATTGAATAGTATTGATTTTGCATAGGTGAATCAAAGAAAA
This sequence comes from Tolmerus cingulatus, assembly GCA_959613345.1. Classification (NCBI taxonomy): domain Eukaryota; kingdom Metazoa; phylum Arthropoda; class Insecta; order Diptera; family Asilidae; genus Tolmerus; species Tolmerus cingulatus. The sequence goes on from OY390707.1 coordinate 25,274,759, forward strand.
AGTAATAGAAGGCTTTGGCTCAAGAACCATTACAAATCTAATAGATGATATGATTCAATTTCTCGAATTAAGTTTAAAAATGTAAGTAGAGACCATAATTCAGCTATAAGTTGAAGAAAAAACCAATTGAAACCCCCCCCTAATTATCAAAACAGGTCCACCACCCCTGTCATTTTGATTTCTTTATAATTGTTGGTCATTTGTGAATTTACAAGTTACTATAAATTTCATAATTATTTAGAAATGTTGTTACTTATCTTATGAATACTTGAAAGGATTTGAAAATCGGATTTGTGTTAAGGAACTGGAAAATTCTTAGCAGTAATTTACCTTCTTGGGTACCAACTAGCAACATTTTTAAGGCGGACTGATACTGAAAGCAAGCGAAAAGATTTTGAAAACTTGCGTTTCAAATCGACTACTTAAATAGCTAATAACTGAACTAGACTTGATCTAGATGGCATCGAGTGTATATCTAGTATATCTAGCGGAAGATACATCTGCATGCTTGAATTAAAAGAGAAGTGATGTGATGGTGAGTATTTACCTACATAATTAATTATCGATAGTATCCAGCAGTAAAAAGATGACTTGATGTTAGTAAGTAGCTAGCGATTATTATTTTCATTATGTAATTTTGTCGTTCTACTAAGAACTTAAATTCGAATTGCAGTATTGTGTGTCTTAATTGTACATTTAGCTTATGGCTTCATCCTTGATTAATCCCCTCAAAAATTCACATTAAAAATTCGAGAAACGATGCTCGAAATGTTAATAATTTTATTGACTTGATACGTGACTGAATAAAAATTTGCATTTACGTTAATTGATTCAATTCTAGTTTTATAGTAAAACGCTTGCTGAATCTAATAAAAGAAAAGACATGCAATAAATGAAAACTGTTGAAGTGCCTTCAACTAATCGCTCGAGAGAGAAATAACTATGTCAGTTATTTTAAACGCAATATAATACTTAAATGTTGTGTTCTGTGCTGTATATATGTATGTGTATATTTAGAAATTAATTTACTTTCGAATCACTTCGGTTAAGCATATTTAAAATATTTTATTTGTTCCCTATTTTCTATTTTCAACATTATCTAATTTTAATTTCTCATCTTTAAATTAAAATCGCACAATGAATTCGAAATACACAATAATAAAATACGAAAACTCGGTAAACCAAAAATTCTAATAATGGATGGAATTGTGTAGAACAATTTTATAAATGTTGTGTAAGAGAACTAAAAAGCAATAAAATAATCTCTACTGAACCATTCATGGCATGGAATATGAAAAGAACAAATATTAAAACACCTCACTGGTTTATTAGAAATACAAAATGTAATTTTTGAAATCTATTCAGCTTTCGGATATTGCGCTGAATCATGTTTGCTATTCGATTGATGTATTTTAGAACTTAACTTCTCTTTTAAGAACTATGAAATTAATAGTTTAAAGCCCGATATGCGAAAAAATCTTTTAATAACATCTAGAAGCATAAAGAGAGACCAAATCGCTTTACGGAAGATGGAACGAACCAGCTCATTTTGTCTAATAGCTGAATTGTAAGTAATATTTCCTAGGAGAATTTTTATATGCCTTGCAGGTTATTTTTAGACAAAAAGCAGGCATAGATTGATTGAACCTGAATCTATTAGAAGTACCTAAACATGTTATATGAAATAGATTTATTGTAAACTTCTCAATTCACATTTGCTCATCTAAGTCGTCTTTTTGTTTATGCAAGGCCTAAGACATAAAATGAGATAATATGAACCATCTTCCCAGAAACGAACCCCAAGAATCGGAACTTGCAGATTAAGACCAAATACTAAAATACTAGTAAAAGGAAAAATACATCATCTAAATGAAAAATTCACCCACTCATAATATGTAAATGTTTTTTATATAAATGTCGAAACAGTGGTAAGGAATCATTAATAATCTTAGAAAAAGAAAAGTAAATTAAAACACCAAATAAGGAACATGTAAACAAAAATCCTCTGACTGAACTTTGACTGTGTAAGTAGATAAAGAAAGTGTCATTTATTTTAAAATATAAAAATAAAAAGCGAGCAAAATTCTGTAAAATAACAACATCTCGGCAAACTTGCTAGTATTATAAATATAAATAATACCCAAACAAAAAGATTGATCGATTATGAGAGAGAAATAAAGAAAGATATTTACTGAAGATCTTTTACCATGAAACAATTTTATAATAATTTTATTTGTAAAAATAAACATGATGAGCAATTTCTGATTGGTTTACTTTTTCGGACTTTGAATTGTATTTTAACGTAATCGCCTTTATCGTTTTAACTTTAGACGAAACTTTTATGATCACCTCAATTACCCGATTTAAAATAAAGAGGTTATCATCTTGACTCCAATAATTTTATCTTTTTGTAGTAACAAGCAATCGAGAAACTTCCAAAGAAAAGGAAAATTAAACTGCATCTGGCATCCGATGCAAGATGCATTATCTCTGACGCAATTTGCCCGGAGATTCTTCTAAAATATTGTTGTAAAGTCATGACTTTGAGTTATTACACAAATTAAGAAGGTCGACTTATAATCCGGACTGCAGATTCCCAGCTCGAGTATTTGCTGCTGACAGAACTATCGTAGTAAGATGAGTAAGTATTTTTTATGTAAATAACCTCCAGTTTCACTTTCTCTGGCACATTGACTTCAGCATTCGCAATTAGTTTTGTAATATAAAAACACTTAATGGGGAAGGCGAATAAACCCCTTGTGAAAAAATCTAATAAATATCATCATAACATCGTCAGAGAGTAGAAAACGAAATAGGTATTTACGCGATTAATTTTATATTGTGGTTTATAGCGTGGAAAATGTAAATACCATAGTTTCATCAGAGTTTTGAATTATGTGATACAAAAACACTCTGGTGGAAAATTTGCTTTCGTGGTCTTTTTTGTTTTCGTTATTTAGTTTTAATATCGTATAAATTAATTCACTATGAAGTAAAACCGTTAGCGTTACTTATTGCTAAATACTTTCAAAATGTTATGGAGGCTTCTCTTGAATAATAGTCAATTACTGATAAGTCTTAAGCAATGATCTGTAAATTGTTAAATTCATAGTATGGAAGTATGTTCATTAAAACTAACACTGAATTTACAATGTCCGTGACTTTAGATCACATATTGCATTTCTAGTTCATTTAATTTAATTAGAAAATGCTTGACTCTAAAAATCGGTGCTTGGTAATTAAGATTTCATATGCCTATTAACTAAATGAAAACGACATTCAAATTATTTAAAAAAATAGTTGTTTATGCACTGCATAGAAGATTTCTTATCTCATTTGTTTTATTTGTGTTTTACGAGAAGCTAGACATTTAATTTTTCTACAAATATGATTTTACTAGTAGTTTTGTACTTCTTATGTCTCAAAACAGTTCCTACTGTGATTGGGATGCTTTAATATTTGTTTATATAGCAACAATATATGAAAACCAAATATATTTTTTCTAAAAGCGAGAATTTTTACAAGTCGATTTATTGAATTTCATTAATAAAATAATGGGGCATATGTTGAGATCCGATTCACGTGAACAATGATTCATATTTGAAAAATTCTATTCTGGATGGCTTTGGTTATGATCTTGTCCTTGGATAATGTAAAAAAACGCATTCTAATAAAAAATATATAATTTATTATGAATTAAGAGCATAAACACTGCATCGTAATAAATTAAAAAAATAAGTTTTGAAAGGTGGTGAAAGAAGCTTTAAATCCTGAAATAAGTTGAGGTAATCGAGTTTTAGGGTCTTAAAACCGCGGTTAGTACATTTTTACCAATGATGTAATGACAGACGTATCTGCGTGTATATTGTGATTTTTGTCGTTATCTCATTCACATGCACTTGCACTTAAGTAAATATTCTTTCCGAAAAATTCCGAAGAGCTGGTAAATCATTCGAAAATATACGTAGATTACTTTAAACAACATTTTATTTATCTCATGAAGTTGTAATAACATGCACTAAAAATTCCGTAGATATTGTGATCGAAAAAAATGCAGATTAGTTACATTTGAACAGTTTATAAGCGCTGAGAAAAGTGGCAAGAACAAGTGATAATTTTCCAAGCATTTGGAGACGTAAAGTTTGTATTTTCGAAAAAAGAACTCTATTAATAAGTAATAATAGTTTTGATTGCATTTTTGCAAGATCAAATCCAATAATAGTAAAAATATGTGAATATTTCAAATTCTTTGTTATTTTTTAAATCGGATGCCGGTGGATGCTGTATAGTCTGATTGAAGATCAAATTTACTCTCCAGGTTTTATTTAAATTTTGTAGAAGAACTACAGAACTCATTGTGGTGCCAAATGCAGGAAGGTTTTACCGGAAAGTAATATTTTTCAAGAAAATTGAAATCTATGTAAGCTCTCTTAAGTTGCGATTGTAACGAAAATTTAACGGAAAATTTTTGTTTCGCTTCCACTCGCATGTGGCGCTACCAAGTCCGCATCTTCGCAACAAAACTCGCCTTCCAGTGGAACGGAGCGCTTTTCAAAGTAGAGAAACGCAGAAATGTTGCCAGAAGCGGCACAGGAGGGACAGAGAGGAACGAAACAGCCGCATGGAAATTTCACATCCACGGAGATCTCGTTCTCCGCTCTCGGCTCTTCCACAGCTGAAAGCCACCGGATTTCTCCTCATTTCAGTTCAAGTCCGACCATCCGGCGATGTGGTGCTTCGCGCGCAGGTCCTCCTGTTGACAGATTTGTGGTGTCTCTCGGTTCCAGCCAGCCTAGAGGGACATTATTTAAGGAAGATAAAAAAAGACATTCCCGCAAGGAAGCCACCAGCAGCGACACACTTTTGTTCAGCGTTTTCACGGACGATCGAAGTTCCCGTCAGCCGCACCACTCGGTGGCCAGCTGGGCCCCAGGATTCTTCTAATCGCGGCCTGAAAAGCACCCAGTCAGCTGTTGCAGTGAGTGTCCAGTGGGTGAATTTCGTCGTCGCGGTCGCCGTCTTCTGGTATCTGCGACTGGGTTCAAGTGCGGATTGAATTCTTCAAGTGATTCTTGTTGACATCGCTGTCCACTTAATTGATATGCGTTCGATTGTAGATTGCCCCCGCGTCTTGTGCTCCCCGTCGGTTTGGTGTGATTAGTTTTCTTTTATTTGTTGTTTATTTATGAGTTTTTACCCTGCAAAAAGAGAGAGCGAATTTCGTAGCTCCCGGGAGTGTGTCAGGTGCAAAAGTTGCAGTGCTTTAATTCCGGTCACTAAAAAGGAAGTCACGCAATATCGGTGCTTTCGGGTATCGGAAACGGACCGTTTCAGGGGGCTATCCGTTTTTTAAGGGCCTTCTGAAAATAAAATAAAACGGATTTTGTGAAAACATTCGGCTGCTTGATGGTGTACAGCATTTTGTGGACCAATATTCGGCTAGCGCAAATCATGTAAGTGCTCTCCCCTAGCTGAGTTGATTTTTTGACGTTTTAGCTGGCGTTGCCAACACAAAATCTTCCGATAAAATTGCGAGGGTATCCTAAACGCAGAAACCGAGCGGATTTCCTTGATTTGCATCTTTTACGTAGACTCATACTAATCTTATGGGATTACAGTTATGTTAATAGCTGTTATCTCTTGGAATAACGGTTAAGTGTTGTGTTGTAGCAGCGTTTCACTTATTATGGGATTAGGAAGGAAACGTTTGACAGTATCCTGTCAACAATAAATTGATTACGCTCGGAATATTTGTTCATTTAATTTTCACATTCTGATGTCGTAAACTTGTAAAATAGAGGAAGTGGTTTTCTATGCCACATCCAGACGAAATTTATGGTTTTCTAAAAGACTGTGCGTCCCAAGAAAGCGTAATGGTTAAAAACCAATGATGCTCTTGAAAAATTAACTTCAGAAAACAAAGACGTAAAAAAATCAAGGGAATAAGGATAACGAAACTAATCTGATAGTTTACCAGACAAATAAATTTAGAGGGTGAACCTTGGAACTTGTTTAAAAATCATTAATGATTGATGAAATTAAGAAAACAATTCAGTGAACTTGACACTGCGGTTGTTGCCACAGATAAATCAAATATTTACAACTAACTAAATCGAATAAGCAGAATTCCTAAGATCCAGGAAGGAATTATAAAACCGCAAATTAGAAAAATAATCTTGAAGCTAGTTTTAAGTACTTTAAGAACTGTTGCAGATTTTAGTTTAGCTTAACAAGAAATTTTTAAATAGATCCATAGTCAAGAACTAGACAATGACTAACTTTGCATAACTTAGAACTTGTGGCATAGTTGGCGTAGGGTCTGTTCATAATTACAAAGCTGCACAAGCCATGCAATTTTAACTTTATAATTGCATAGTTAGGGCATGCAGCGTGGTAAGATTTGCAACAACGTTAAACTCATTTCAAAATTTGTACCGCAGAATATTCAAAAACATTGTTCTGGGGGTACATAAAGCTAGAAGGTAGTGAAACTTTCAGAAATTATTATTTCCAGATTATAATTGAAGAATTAACGCATTCAATTGTTATAAATCTATTAATACGCTAAGATTAAGTTATATGGTAAATGGAGTTTTCCGATAATGTCGTCACTTATTGGCTGTTATCGTATATTTTCTGCTCCGACGAGTCAAATACCAAATGATTCACTCTGTAATAAAATAAAGTAGACATTGTGTTAAATTCGTGCATTTGGAGGGGTTTTGTTTACTGATATACATAGGTATGTTGGTAAACGTTTTAGTTAAGCTTAGCTTATTTATTTAAAGGGCATCTCATTCTAAGTAAGGATTATTCTTTGTTTTTGGAAATCAAAACTAAATACATACCCTGAATATTATACAAATAAATATGTATTTCCGTTCATGCGTAACAACTAAACCTCGTAGAAGGTCAGTTCCTAACTCGGTCAGGTGATAGAACAGTTTTTGAGCTGCATTCGAAAGTGCAGCTCACAGTCGCCTTCAAGTTTAAACGAAGCATAAAATCCCGATGACCGATCAATCTTTTATTCAATCGATTGAGCTAGAGTAATACGCTCCAATTAATTCCAATCGATCGAATACGCCGGAGTCCGCCTTCCCATAGAATCAGTTTAGCGGATCGCCCGCCGCAGCACCGTTCAATTTTGTAGCACGCGCACGCGCAGATCGTTCCACCGATCTTTGCGCAGTCGAAAGGCGCCCTGGTAACAGTCCTCTTTGGGCCATCATCCCGTTTTTAAGCAATTTTCTACGCGCATCACACTCCAAGAAAAGATCGCGCAATTTATGCTTTTCTAACTTTATGTATGTAACAACCGCCGTGTAGGAGAGGAACAGGTACAAAACGAGAGGTAGAAAAAAAAATAGGCGTCTTAAGACAGAACGGTCAACTTCGCTAAATAAGATTTATTTGTCCGCGGAAACGTTAGACGGAAACCGGCGCGCGCAGCTTAACAATTATCTTGCACGCAGGCGCGCGGCGGTTTCGTATCTTTGGCTCTTTTGCGTTTATGCAAAGTTCACACTTGCGGTGACATACCTGCGGCTCCAGCAGGAGGTCCACCTGTATCTTTCTCCGCTTCGTTCTATATTTATTAAATGCAAAACCCACCCGTGGAATTTCCAGTGGCTCCTGCATAACTGTGACATTTTACTGGAAAATCTCTTACTAGGATTGCTGCACGCGCTTAACGTCTTGTCCACCGTCAAGAACCGCAGGTAGCAAGCGTCTTAGCGGCCGTCGCGTCGCCGCCCGCCAAACCCACCGTCGTCGCCGATTTCAGGTGGAAATCTCAAATCAGCGGCTGCAATGGATAAATATTGCTCGGTGTGCTGTCGATGTTCTATTTTATGGGATTTCTCTCTTTCAGCTGGGCTAGAAGTGGCACGAATTTTTGCAACTCGGAATTTCGAAAGGCATTATTGCGGCGGAGAGAAGAAAACTTGGATAATTATGGACGAAAAGGGGTTTTCGTTTTGTTTCGTGTGCGACCCGGCAAAGGAAGTATGTTGCGCATGTTGCTTTTGTGTCGTGACCTTCAAATTGCGCGGCTTTTATAACTAGTTTTTTTCCCGCCGGGGTCAACTATGTAGTCTATGTGGGATAAATGGCTAAATGGAATTCGGAAAGAAATTTTTGGAAAATGAGGCTCGACTAAAGGTAAAGAAGCAGTGAAGCAAAATGAAGGCGGACAGGAGTGGGATTATTGCGGCATGCGGCATGCGGCATGTGGCACTGTCTTAATGGTTGGGAAGGTGAAAATGAGTTATGCGCCACCTTCGTTTTATAATGCTTCAAGTGTTTTACATGCCGACGGTGTCTAAGCGTCACTTATAATTTTCAAAAAGCTTAAGAAAGTTCATCAGATGAGATTGATAGATACATACAATATGGCTATTTTCGTAATACGAAAACAATAGGATGAAACTGATTATAATCGGTGCGTGAAAAGGGCAAAGTGAAGGAAAGAAAAGAAAAGGAAAGAGTAATTAAATTTAGAAGGGTTATACCTACAATGCGATTAATTTGGGTATTATGAACCTTAAATTTATTATATACAAATTGTCTAAAAATAGATTTACATATAAATTTGATAAAAATTCTCTACAGAGGCTTAAAGCTATGTATTATGTTAATACTAAGGCCGTTTTCAAACTCACGTACACTTGCACTTCTCATTAACTTTTTAAATCGTCGTTTTTCTTGGTTCTCGGTGCTGCTAGGCTTTTCGAATTGAACTGCTCTACATGTTTTTAACCACAATATCTACAAAAGTTTGAATTTAGTTTAATTCTTTAAACTAAAAGTTTAATATGTATAGATAAAATAGTGTTAGTACACAGCAATCTATATGAATATTTTCAAAAGCCCAATGCACTATTCGAAATATTTCAGAGAAAATTTATAGTGCGAAAGCTAGATTAATGGTCAAGTACATAGAAATTCCAACACGGCCTAAGTTTTGTAGATTAAAATAAACACGAGTAATTGAAAAGTTTCCGTTGAAACTACAATCCATGTTTCGAATTCGAAACGGAAATTATCGTAGCAGCATCGACAACCGTGAAATTTTTCGAGTTTTGTACGCGATACGTCAATTACCTTGCTTTCACGTAATTCTTTGGCATAGTGTCAACTACAGCCATATATTAATTAGGCACGTCTGACTGAATTGTCATTCGTACCGAAGCGAAAAACCATGATGCATATCGATTTTCATGGTTTAATTTAAAATAAGTATTTTTCTAGAAATACCTTAAATTTAAAAACCCTAGGCAGCCTAGACCAAATTAGTTCTGAATTTTTGAAAACAGGAAACGGAACAGCTAGATACAACGTTTTTGATCTAACTACGTCATTGCGCAATGTTGAAGAAAGTTTGCACACCCTGTGGTTGCTTTCTTAATTGAATATATGAACACTTTTGGAGTGTAATTAAATCGCAATTAAACCTGAACTCTACTAAAGAATTCCAGGATTGCAGTATGCCTGCCAGAAGTAATTAACATTGGAAATTTGCCGTTAAGATGTACTCCAATAGCTGGAATTGGTGCAATAAACACTTGAAAATGTCCGCCGGCCACAGCCGACCAAACTTGCAAGTGCAACGCCTCTTTATTTTATGCCTTGCCCAAGTCTGCCTTGCAGCGCACTCATGTCGTTGCCTAACGAGCTCATAACTTTTTTATCATCCATAAATGGTAATTACCATAAAACAGGATCACCTAGGCAATAATAATCTTTTTTGTAATAAAACCATCGCCTATCTCCATCTTTCCATTCTGCATCCATCTGTCCGTCCGCAGACAATCCCTCGGCCGCGAAAAACCTACTCTCAACTGTCAGAGTACCGTTAATTCGAAAAATTATAACATAATTTAATTGCGCAAGATGACTCCGAAGTTAGCCGATATTGCCGCTGGACAGCAGCTTGACCCATGCCACACTACTTCTAATTAATTAGCCGAAGGCGTGTCGCACACGCCAATCAACCGGCAATCATTTCTGTTGCAGCGAAATTAAAAGTAATTCCAGTCCCGATTGGCCAATTTTAGCGAACACCTAATGAGCCAGAGCCGCCGCTGAAATATCCGCGGCTGCTGGGGACAGTGAGGCACCAAGCCGTAAAATGGGAAAAAAATGAAAAATGATAGACGTGACCGCGTCCATCATTCGATCGCCGCGGCGTGTCTAAAGCGTGTCCCAATTTGCTAGTCGCTGACGGCGCTCTTATACAATATAAATAAAATTCGGGCGTACGACCTTCCTTTAATTCCACGGGCTGTGGGACGTGATCGCCGGATCGGTAGTAGGGGTACTGTTCAGAAAATTAACGAAAATATGTATAAAAAATAGAAAGGAGAAAACATCAAACGACTGAACCGCTGGAATACTAATGAAGACGCGCTACTGGAGTGCAGACGCATCATCGCTTCCATCATCTTCACTATCGCTCCGCGGAACCCCACGCCGCACGGGTTATGCTCAGGAACGCGTGTGGGTGTAGGTCAGTTATGTGTGGCGCAGCATTAAAGAAACATGACTGCGAACGCAGTAGGAAGCAACCGTGTTCCTTTTTGGGCTTTTAAATTAGAAGGTGCGACTGGGCCGTAGGGGTCTCACTCAAGTGTCTTCAACACGGAAGGAAATTCACTCAAAGAGGTTGGGGTCATTCAGTTATGAAATACCAGAGCTACTCAAAGAGATCTCGTTAAAATTAATTATTTATCAACTGAATGCATTACTGCGAAAACAGCTTCTATGTATAATCATTACCATTATCATTACTAGCAATGATTGCTCATTAATACTGTATGGCGAAATTTAGAACTTATCTTGGTTTTTCTTTTTATGGCTATGTCATATGCATATGTACATACATACATACAAGAGCATATGTAACTACGCAAGAAACCAGTAATTAACTATTAGAAAAAAATGATTTTTATTAATAATAAATTGTTCGAAATTTCAGTGTAAAAAGTCCTTTGTCCACAACTGCATGTTTTCTTTATTTTCACAAAATTACTAATACTTCTATACTCTCGAGGATCCTTTTAAAAAAATAACAAATTTCGAGGTTATAAACTCCATTTTATATTTACTTTAACTTCTTAATTCCTTCTATAAATATCATTCCAAGTAATATATATTAGTTTTATAATTTTTATTCATATCCGCCTGATTTCAGAGTGGAATTGAGATATGTGTATCGTTGAAGAGGAATTGAAAATCAATTTTAATATATTTTAGTTAACGACATTGACTGTAATAAGTGGTAATGAAAACAAAAATCTTAGTCAGTTTTTTTAAAAATCTGTTACAGTAACGTAATGGCACCGAATATTGTCCAGCTAAGAATTGATTGCATTAATTCATCTTTACTAAATGAATAATATAAACTTTTAAATTTTGCTATCGTTTTTAATATAAGAAACCGGTTCCTAATCATAATACACTAGAACCATTAATTTATTTTAATAAAATCATATTTAAAATTGATTTTTGAAAACATGCTAGCCATCATCAGGCTAGGACCACAATATCGTCCACCAACTAGGATCGATTCCAATATCGGCCACGTGTTCCCCTAATATTAACCGGGCAGGTTTATATGGTAGTAGATTGAAATAAAATGGGGAATATATATACATATATATATTTTATGTTTCATTTCGTTATTTAACTCGATCCTTCTCTAATTTTCTTGGTTGTATTTTATAACAATCAATCGAAGCGTCCTTTATAAAGTTAGGTTGTTGTTAGTTAAAAAATAATGAGCACTTTGCTCATTCCGTGTGAGCACCCATTTTATGCGTTACTGTTTTTTTCCAAATTTTCCCTGTAATTGACAGCCGATCAGGGACTCATTCCCTAGCCGTTCGTAGCTATTATTTCCAGGAGCTCCCATGACAGGATCCATTCATTGTTTCTGAATAATTCAACCTCTGCCGTGGAAGGCGTGTAATTTAGCAGGCCTAGTTTAAGTTTTTCCCTTTCTGTTTTATGAGCCAATACCGGCACTCGGCCTCGTTGATTTCCACGTCATGCACTAGCTTCCGAGGCAACTTCGCTGTGTGGACATAAATAAATAATTTGTCAATAATTAATCAGGTAAACGACCGCCGTCGGTACACTTGCCCCGACATGGCGCGGCCCGGCCGCCGCCCTCACAGGCGGGGAATTTCAATTACCCGAGAGCCAGGTGGAGCGTGGGCGGCTTGAATTTTGAATTAGTTCAAAACGCGCCCCTTTCCGCTTCTTCAAGAAAAAAAAAATAAATAAATAAAACGCAGTGAAAATGGGTTTTAAGCCCATTCGACATTCGGTGTTTTAACCGCTGCTGGGGTGGTCGAGAGCAAGTTGTACACACCCCCGGGGAAATGGGGATGGGGCCAAAGTTTTCGGGCTGGAGGGATACACCATCGCAGCTCTGGCAGAATAAACACATTTCTGAGATCAATTCCCAGTCGACAGGTAATAAATTAATCATACAGCGCCACCCCGGATGCCCCATCCCGACAGTCGTCCCTTCATGGGAAGATACCCGCTGGGCAAGGATTGGGATTCAGCCAATATTGAGAATCGACTTTCGGACTCAAGATGGTATCGATTGCGAGCTCCGCCCGCGCCTTGTATCTTCCCGCCCCACGCCATGTGGGGAGGTGTTGTGCACGGACACATATCAGTAACATGGTTTGTTGCTATCGCCCTCCCACACAGTAAATCCCTTTTCCCGCCCTTTTTACACCTTTTATACCGGGTGGATCCCAGAATCCAAATTATTTTGGAATTTATTGACTTGTGGAGCCAATTAAAAGGTCGTATACCGTCATATTTTGATAAAATTTTTATTGAAGATTATACTCCTATAAATCGACCTTTTTAGAGGATACATATTTATAATACATATGATATATGAATCATAAATACTCAAATGTATGGAAACGTATCTAAGGTGATCACTCTACCTAAGAGTAAATCATACAAATTTATTTCATTTTAGCCAGTCCCTTTTGGATTCTGCCCTTTTAATAATATAATAATTTTTAAAATTGGTTGCTAGTACATAGGTGGAAAATGTATTTTTTTATGAACTTTATGCACTCAAATTATTAAATAAAGTAATATTAAAAAATATAATGTAGTCACCCTCTGGAAAATCGGGGAGAAAATTAGGGAATTTGAGTAATCAGGGAAATGTCTGTGTGAGAGAATTTTATTAAAATCGGAGAATTTTTTCATCCATAATAATATTCAAGCTATTTTCTCATGAAATTGTCATTCTACATAGAAACCGAACTTCATTATTTCGAATTTTTCGTAAAAGCATTTTTTCTATGATGAAAAATATATTTTTGAAATTTTTATGTACCTATAGCATTTTAGAGTGCCAATTGAAGCTACAAAAATGGTTTTAAATATTTGCTGTAGAATTCAACTGTTTTAAAGATATTGCGGTTTGTAGAGATTCTGGAATTATTTTGATCCTTATAATTTTTAGCTAATGATTATAGAATTATAAAGTTCTTGAACCCGATACTTCTTATTTCCACTTTCTGTCCTCCCGTCCTCAGACCTCCCTTGCCTCCATTAATATCGATCCCTCTATGATAGCCTCCGCCATTGCTGCCCTTCCCGCCGACCATAACCCTGGCCCTGATGGTATTCCCGCTATCATACTAAAAAAGTGTGCCCAACATCTGATCCGTCCCCTTTCCTTGATTTTTCAACTATCCATCTCCCAAGGTGTCTTTCCTGCCAGGTGGAAAGACTCCTTTATCATTCCCATCCATAAAAAAGGCTGTAGGAGTGAGATTTCTAATTACCGCCCTATAGCCAAACTCTCCGCCATACCTAAACTTTTCGAAAGCATCGTTTACGATTGTCTTTTCTTCCACTGCAAATCCATTTTCTCTCCGTCCCAACATGGCTTCCTTAGAGGTAGGTCAACTGTCACCAACCTTACCAACTTCATATCTAGCACCCTATGTGCCCTTGAAAAAGGTGATGAGGTTGACGTCATTGCTACCGATTTCAGTAAGGCATTTGACAAAATCTCGCACGACCTAATCCTCTTCAAACTCCATTCCCTTGGCTTCAACCAGCTTTTTTCCTCCTGGATGAAGTCCTATCTGGAACATCGCCAGTATAGGGTCATTTTTTGCTCTTCTACCTCCTACCCTTTTGTAGGCAACTCAGGTGTCCCCCAGGGTAGCCACTTAGGTCCGTTGCTTTTCATTCTGGCCATCAACGATGTCGAGTGCGTCATCAAGCACTCTGACCTCTCTATTTACGCCGACGATATGAAAATCTCCAAACGGATTTCCTCTTCCTCCGACCCCTGTCTTCTCCAAAGTGATCTTGACCAATTCTGCATTTGGTGCACTAAGAACTCCCTTGAACTTAATGTCTCCAAATGCCAGTCGATCACTTACTCCCGCAGACGGCCCTCCTCTCCCCCCAGAGTCTATCATCTGTATGGCAAACCCATCCCCTCTGTATCCTCTCTCCGCGATCTTGGAGTCATCTGTGATAGCGAACTCAACTTTCGTGAACACATTGACTACGTGATTGCCAGAGCCAACTCGGCGCTTGGTTTCGTGAAGCGCTGGTCTAAGGAGTTCCTCGACCCGTACGTAGCCAAATCCCTCTATGTCACCTTCGTTAGGCCTCTCCTGGAGTACGCTTGCCAAGTCTGGTCCCCCTTCCAATCCAACAGCATTAACAGGATCGAAGCTGTCCAACGTAGGTTCCTTCGTTTCGCTCTTCGCGAGCTCCCCTGGTCTGCCCCTCATGACCTTCCGCCCTATGAAAACCGCCTCTTACTTTTAAACCTGCAGCCCTTGTGGATGCGGCGCGATCTTGCCGATATCGTCTTCATCCATCAACTGCTTACCGGCGAGATCGACTGCCCTTCTCTCCTTCAGCGGGTCCCTATTTATACCAACCCCCGTAGCATCCGTTCGGCCCCTCTCTTTCGCCCTGCTTACCACCGCACCAACTATGGCCTCTCTGAACCCCTAACGCGAATGCTTCGCAAAGCCAACTCCCTCCCTTCCTTCGACTTCCACCTGAGCAAAGCGTCGCTTAGGAACAGTCTTGCACACCCTCCTAGACGCTCTGCCCGCCCCTCTTCCCTGAATTAGCTCTTTTTGTCCCTGTATAGTTCTAGTTCTTAGGTTTAATTACTAGTTTTTAAGTCCCCCTTGTATTTCCGTAGCTTGTATTAAGCGCTAAATAAATAAATAAATTTACAAATAACTTACTCGATGTTGTTAGCTAAACGACGACATACATATCTTCATATCACAGTAGCAAGCAGTCTAAATTGCATTAACTACATTTTGCTACAATAGGAGGTTTCAAAATTTTCCTTAGAAATAGCAAGCTTTTATGGTACCGAATTTTTGAAATTTCTTTGGAGAAAGCACTTTAGACAAAATCGGCTTCTAGGTACTGTATATAACTTATGAGATTTTTTACTCGTTTAAGATCATCCAAAAAGGTCTGTCTGTTAATAAATGAATAAATGAATGACAATAAATACATTGTATATGCACTAGCAGACTCGCCAATATCTTTCCAACCGATTGGAACAAGTTCTTTTTATGTATGCTCTGCCTAAGACTGCAAGTTACTTCTCAAAGGTACCTCGGTCCATTTTTGTTAATTTGATTAATTAGTTAATGATATCATAGGCGTTGCTAAACATTCCGAGCTTTTTATTTATGCTGCAGGAAGATTTCAATCGTTTTGGGAAATGGTGCTATTATATGTACAACTGATTATAGTTTTAAATTGTGGAAAAACTCTATCATACCGTTATCCGTCAAATCCGAAGACGCTTATTATACAATTACCACTTATCCTATTTTCACCATAATCCTGCCCAGGAGTTGTACTATATGTATATACCATGGCAAAATTGACTTGAATTCTGATAATGTTATGATAGTCTTAAAGGGATAAATCTACAATCATTTGAACTTCATAGTAAATATAGATTTGTCCCATTATTGCCATAGTTAACATTAACATAAGTTCTTATAATTCCCGAAACTCTTACTTTTTACTTAATAAAAGTCGTCGAATCGATTATGAATAACATGATCCGTTTTTGTTTAATGTTCTTTTAATTTCCTGTAATAAAATTGTCAAATTTTTTTTATTTTAATTGTAGCATTCGGAATATAAAAAATGATATTTTTATTCACATGCCCTGCATTATTAAATAGTTTATAGTGTAATTTAAATTTTATAATTAAATACTCTTCGTAAAGTTAGGACAGCGCTATTATCATATATAGTCCAATTTCGGTTTTCTTCAAAATGACTAGTTTTCTTTATGCAACATATTTGAAATCAGCGACCTTGAAAATAGTTGTTCGTACACTGGATTCAAGACATTCGATTTTTGTCCAGAATATGAATTTTTCCGACTAAAGTGCGCCGCCACAGGGAGTCGCCAAAGATCACTGCCAGCCGCCTAATTGAACTATTCTGATGAAATAAATAAAAATAAAAATAAAATGAAATCTAGGAAAAATCGATTACCCGTGCAGGACCTATCAGGGCCGCCGCCCGGAGTTGCATTGCTTACGAAGCACCCACCGCAGCACCCATCGCAGCACCTATCGCAGCACCCACCGCAGCACCCAGAGCGGCTCCTCCATCATACAAGTGCACTAAATTGATTTTCGGATTAAAATTCTGAAGCGCCGGCCGAGTGGTGGAAATGTTCTTTGCTGCGACAGCATTTCGTGCAAGACCTGGTTCTGGATGGAGGCGGGGGGCCCCGCCGTGGGGCTCCCTTGCCCTCGTTAAGCCCCAGTGGCCGATAACCTTGGACAATATTCCCGATGACCCGGCCATTTCCATTTTCATTTTCATTCGCCGCTACTTCTTCGGGTGCTTCATGGCGGCGGCTGATGAGTCTCAGCAGGCGATGGAGGAGTCCTCAATACCTTCTCCGGCTGTGAAGAGTTGGGTCCCACTAAATGATGAAAAAAAGAAGAAGAAAAGGAAGAAAAAGACATTTGCAAAATGGTCTCCTTGTCCCCCCGGTGAATTCTTAAGTGCGTCCGGGGATTTCCATTAAAAACAAAATTACGCCGCAGAGACCCCTGGTACGTGAAGTAATTTTCACTTGTGGGCCCAGTGTGGACCCCGCTTTGGCCGTTGCTTCGCAAACAGTCTTTATGACCCGTTTAGTGCACCAGCCGGTGAATTAAAGGCGGGGGTGGGTGATGAAGTGGTTTAACGATTCGGAAGCTCTTTCCTCTTATTATTTTTATTATTTTCTCGCTTTCTTTCCTTAATGGCTGCTCGGGAATGTCGTTTTTAAATTCAAGAGATACCCGCACCTCCTGACCAAGTGACCGAATTATTTTTTTCCAAGAAAATTCCGCGGCAAGGTGTGGAATGCGACCATGTGACCTTGGCTTAGCCCCACAGATTCTTGTGCAAGAGGTCGCGGCCGCAGGAGCTTCTTTCAGGACTGATAATAAAAAGGTTTCCGCACACGCGGCACATATCTCTTAAACTCGAGGATTTATGCCCATTAGAGCAGCATGTTTGCGTAGAGTGGTGTTGCGGAAAAGAAATGGGGCTCCTGAGCTGCGAGAGGGGCTTTGATAAATCCATCCTTTTGCACGGCCGCAGCCTTAAGGTCAATGCATACTCGGCGGCACGACACGAAGAGGTATCGGCGTATCTTTGCTAAAATTTATGACTTTAGGAGCGCCTTGGTATGGTAGGAGTACCATTAATCAACCAGCTTTTGTGCCGACTTTAAATTTTAAGAACATTCGGGATGACACTGCCATACGATCGTCAAACGAAATTCATTCTTTTCAATGACCCTTTTTTGAACGAACTTATCTCGAAAACTATGTGTGTGTTAGATTTTTGCCTAAAATTAAGCGTTTTTTCATCTTCAGTGACTAATATAAGAAATATAATTTTAAAGTATTTGTAGAATTTTGTTTCCTAATTCAATACATGATGATTACTCAGGTAAAATCAGGATATAACGACCATCTATCTATGTATTTATTTTATGCGATTTCGTAAATATAATTTGCTACAGATGACAATACATATCTTAAGAGCAAAAATGGCCGAAATAAAAAATGAAATTACCCTTACGTGTGCATTTTGTGTAGCCAAATTTTGCACCCCTTTTTTCAAGATGGAAACCAACTCAGCACCAGACGATCGAAAACTCAGTTATAAATTTAGTACTTAAGCCTACTCCCACGCTGCGTAATGAATAAATAAAATTTAGGCCTATCTAAAATGCAGGATTAGCCTTTTCAAATGCAACCTTTTCCTGCGCTAAAAGAACATTTTTAGAAATAATTTTTGGTTGAGTTATATGACTATTAAGTATACTAGAAAAATGTAAGAATTTTGTAAATTGTTTAAATTCAAAGAAATTTTGAGTTATTGAATGAAAAATACTGATTGCGAACACATATAATCGCCTTAAACAAACACATGTTCTGGAATTTTCCTGTTGTGTTATCTTCTTACTTACCTTTTATTACATAGATAGTTAAAGATAATGCAAAAATTGAACTGATTGTTTGATTTTCAAAATAATTAACTACTGATAATTATTATTTATTGTAATATGCACATATATCACCAGTCAGTAGACTTAAAGTCTTCCATACACCTATTTGTATGAGATTTCAATGAAATTAAATGTGATGAAATTGCAATAAAAAGCATAAAACATGCCGATGTTTTAGGTTAAACTACTGATTATAAGATTTAGAAATAATTAATTGATTTGCATAGAGTTAACAACTTATGTACCCCTTTATTGTATTCGAGACTTCCTAAAGTTTTACCCGAACAAATGAATTATAAATCGATAAAATGCCATTTAATTTAAATGCATGATTCCAATCGGAGATGGCCCAGTTTGAGCCATCCGAGTTACATTCAATTAGTCATAGTTGCATTTAAAAAAAAAATAGTTAAAGTCAAGGCTTGCGGTAGTTAGTCGAAGTGCTGCAGTTAATCTAGTTTTAATAGCCTGATAGTACTTCAATTTAATTACAGTGACTCGTTGTTAAATGCAATTGCAGTAATCTAAAAGGTTAACTTCAATAATAAATTCTGTTTTATAATTAAATAAAGGTTTTGAAACAGTTTTAATCTTACAGTTTTATTTTATGTACATGTTTCGTTTTCGTTTACATAATTAATTTGATTTATTGCATTTCTGCAAGGTGCTTTTATGTAGTTTTAAGTTTTTATGGACTAATGTACTTACAAGAAATGAAAATCATTTTATGTCTATTCATTTTTATTACAAAATACAATTCTTGTATTTCAAATGCATTTTTATCTTGCATCATCAAAAAATACCTTTCATGATGTCTTTACTATCTCCTCATGCCTGACCGGATCTTGTTCGCGGCGACTGAAGATGCTGTGCCTTCACCGTTCAGATCTGCAGGAATTATAAAGACCGTGGTATCTCGCAAGAGATGATGTCTTGGTCCAACACGATACTGTCCACTCTCAGTCTAGCAATCTACCACGACTTTCTTTTCGCCAGTAGCAGACCTAAGCTTGGAATAGAGCGCGGAAGAAAAGGAGATCCCGTCCCAGAGGAGACAGGGTCCAATTAATATTCATGATGGTTTCATCCGGAGGGCAGAAACTGCAATCGCCGGGTATCGTGCGGCTGACGTAAGTAGTGCAATTGAGCCGTCGAGTGGTCCACTCATTTGCATCCGCCGCCGCCGTCTGTGCGTTATTACGAGTGCAATTGGCGGCGCACCGGGAGAGGGGGGTGTATGCGTCTCGGGATCTACATATAAAGCGTCCAAGTATTTGTAAAATTGCATTGCCGGCTGATGTCGAGCGGACGACGGTGGCTTTGATTAGAAGAGGGCAGCGTAAGTGGTCATAGGAATGGAAGTGCACTGATAAGGAGTGTGGCCCACTTTAGGTGCACTCTCGGCAACGCCTTACTCCGCTTCTGGCACCAATTTTTACTGTGCCGGAAAAAAAGTTAGGGCTGGTGATGCTGAAGCCGGAGGAAAATGCGGGCAAAGTGAACAGTCGACGGCACGGCGGCAATGACGACGACACCTCCCTTCTTTTTATTTGTTCTTCACCTTCCCGCCAGAGCACCCTATGACCTGAACTTTGCGCCGTCGAGGTACATTTATTAGTCTATATGCCCTCCCCGCCCCATGTTTGTTCCTGTAAGGGCTCCTGTCCGGGCTAGGGATATAATTTCAGGGAGGGAAACTCAATTCTAGACACAAAGTGTGGGATGAAAAGTGTTATGCTGACGCTGGAGCTGGTGAGGCTGAGCATAGTCCTGGCTGGTGGTGCTCCAATGTCGACGTCGCCTCTCCCTGCGTCGGCCGGTTGGGCGAGTCAAGAGCCACGACGAGCGCAATTCCCGTCGGGTTAGGGGTGGTTCCAAACTTTTGCTTGTCCGGGCCGGGACGGCTCGTTTGGATAATTTTGCAAAGAGAGCAAAAGGGGTCCACTTACCCCCCTCTGTCTGCTTGTGTTTCACTGCCGGGTGCAAAACATATTTTGGTGTCTGCCATCCTGGATGACTAATGGATTGGGGTATTTTTGCGGGAAAAAAGGGGTTGCACTGGTGCTGCCGCCGCTTTAGGGCCAACTCTGCCAACTTTTCCAAAAGGGTATATGTGACTATGTGTGAGTTTGTGCCACAATATCTCATCGCCAGAGCTCCGCTCTGTGGTGGGCAAAATAAAAGGGGATGTGAACTTAATTGGTGTCGAGGGTTGAATTGAACAATTTAGCTTTTGTCAGCTGTTTCAATGTTCCCGGGACCTTAGAACCTCCCCCTGGCTCAACTCAATGAAAATGTTTTTCTTCCCTTGCCCCTCATTTTTGCCCACATTTCATTTATTATTATTTTTTGTTTTGTTTTCCTGTTTTCTGAAAAAAAGGTATTTGTTTTGGCACAGATGGAACTTAGGGGAATTTTACGGAAATCCGACACCTACCCGCTTTATTTCCTCGTTTATTGCGAGGAGTCATTTTCACTGTAGACGCATGGTAGTCAAGTACTCTTCCCTACCCCCTAAACAATAAAAAAAGCCTTCAGCCCAGCAAAATGAAAATTCACGTCCAGGCCGTTTCAGAAATCGATAGACTCCCGAAATGACTAATTTCCCAATGGCGAGAGTCCGTTTGGTGTCCTTAGAACAGACAGGACCACCCCGGTCAAGTGCGCATCAAGTGTAGGACCTGACTAAGCGCCGATGGGACGGCCCGGCACGGCCTGAGAGGCACGTCCAATTTGCATTTCGAGCAATAATCCCGAACAGGCAGGAAATCTCAGGCGAGACAGTTTTCGCATGAATTAGAAGAACAGACGACGGCAATAGAACGTGACCGAGCTCCTAATTACCACACCTGAGCACCTCGCTACGTTCTGGAGGTAGCCGATGGCCAGGTAGATCTTCGATACGTGCGCTTTTAATAGGCGCCTCCACGAGCAGACGTTCCAACCGTTGTCGAAATAACTCCCTTTTAGTTCAGTCCAAACTTAATTTTAAGAAGAGAGAGAAAAAATATTTAAAAGTGAAGCAAACGTCGTGAGTTCTTGTGCTAGATCATGTATGTATGTATGCTTTACTTAAAATTTTCTAAAACGGATTCGAAATTTCTTAAAATTTATTGTTGGCGTAGTAGATTCACTTATTTAAGAATAAACCATACCTTATGTCGTTTTTGATTATTGAAATTTTGTCAGGTTTAATGAATATTTGATTCAGTTATCAAAGTTAAAAATCATCGTTATAAATTTCAAATTATACAAATGTCAACATTTTCCTTTAGATCTATTCCTTTCTTCAATTTTATATTTCCAAAAAGTCTTCGTAAATACGTAACAAGAAAATTGTTTCTTATTGTTTATGGTTATTGAGTCCAATAAACGTGTTAGAGTTTTATTTAAAATTTATAATCCTTTTTCTGTAGTACAATGATTTTCTTGGATAGTATTTACATACATATGTAAGTACATATATGTAGGTGCATCAAGGCTGAGCTTGTGCATTAGAAAAAAGAATACTTTCATGTCTTTAGTAGTTTCCCGGTAATCCGAGTAAATTGACCAGTAAAAAACTGCATAAATAGCATAAAAGGGTAATAAACCTTCTTAAAAAAGGCACATCAGGAGCATTCATCATCTCCTCAGTCCCAAGTCCTATTGGAGCGGTAGCGATTCAATTCCGCGGAACTCATGCGCGATGATATGCTCAATTTATCTTGACGTGGCAATAAATAACGCCAGCAAAAGAGACCACTTAAGAAAAAGAAGTCCAACTTTACCGCAGCGCCGAAGTACTATACGCGAATAGTGTACGTTTTCCGCTTTCGTGTCGGTCCCATAATTCGCAGAAGTTTCTCATCTAAATGATATGCCACACTGCTTCGCGACGAAACGACGGGAATCTTTGCGAAAATGCCCACGTTCAAGAAAGCCTCGGCGCGAGTGCAATTCTCCGCATGACAATTATCCAAAGTGCACCTCGTCTTTTGCATGCACCATTGGATGATTGCGAATAATTTTCCCCGGTCTGTCATCGGCCTCGTATTTATTCCAGTTTCAGTCCGATTTGAGTGATGGCCATCAGAACGGTGGGGAATTAATCTTTGGTCAAAGACGCGCATGTCAAAGCCGCTCATTTTGGGGCTGCGTCGGACTGCGGTGGATATCTCGGATTCGGGCGGACGCTCGAGGCTGTAGCTGACCGGAAGACGGCCTATAGATTAAATCGGAAGGGAAACACAACTATTCTTAGAATAGAGCTGGCTTTAGCGGCTTTTTAGGGCAGGACAGTCGATGCTGACAGATAGCCGCGGACTTGTTGTCGACATTTTGTGACAAACTATAACCATTAGCAACATTTTTAAAAATCCCAACTTAATTTATTCAGTTTCCCTTTATACATACACATACAAAATATTTTACCATTTCCGTTTGTACTCAACAAAATATAAAATATATTATATTGAGTTACCAACTGTACTTTAAATCCGATTTTATCGAAAAACATTAAAAATATTAAATTTCGTTTCGTGGGAACGAATAAAAATTATTGGAATAATTCACTACACTCACTCATAATAAAATACATTGGTATGGAACAGTCAACCTGAGTCGTATAACCACGAAATAATTAATCAATCAGTTTATGCATATAATTTTATTTTTTCGTTATGAGTTCGTAGAGTAGTTAATTTTGGCAATTAACTTCATCCGCGTCCACGAATATCGAATTTGCATTTTTAATGATTCTTGGTGCGATTTATTTCTGTTCGAAATAATTTGTAACGCTAGTCATATTAATATTACAAGTAGTAATTTTTGATTTCATCAAATGATTATGTATGTACTGCAAAAAAAGAAAGTGTATATAAAGAGGGTAAGAAAATACTTTTGTTATGATTATCGAAAATTAATTAATTAACACATGATTATAGGTAATTAGACACCCGTCACGAACTCGGCGAACTTACTCATCACCTTGATTAGAAAATTTTATTCCCGAAGGCATAAGTGGTATATTACTATTTCTATTTCAGTTTAGGTAATTACATTTTAAAAAGTTAAATAGAAGGACAAACATATTTGATGGTAATCTTCTCGCTTTTCATATACTAGTTAATAATGTTATTTTAACAAAGTTTGCATATTCCTTCATTGTTCGTACATTAATATTTCGATGTAATTTATCGGAATTTAAAAACAAAGTTAATTGCTGAATTTGCTCACATAATTCCCAATTGTAATTCGGAAGGTACATAATAACAATTTTATTATTGTGGGTATCGGTATTATTAAGTAAATAAATTCAATGAATTTGGATTATAGATTAATTAACAACATTTTGAATGCGCTTGTTTAAATTCAAATTAAAACTCGTATATAAATTGTAAATTGATTCAATAAAAATGAACAACATGGGCTGTATGGGAATAAAAATCGCGAATTATCCCTTTCAAAAAAATTAACCGCACTGCAACGCATTCTCGTGAACACCGCGTGTCCTTGGCAGTCCTTCCTGTATTTTGGGAGGATCTCATCAAACATTCCCTCCCGGGGAACCTGCTGATTTCACGTCAGAGCATTGTAAAAAAAGACGGGTAAACAGCAGAAAAATCAAAAGTAAAGCTGACGCTGTGTCGGAATTTAATTATTCCGAAAATATTCCCAATCATTTCCACAGCTGGGTATAAATTTGTGAAATTACAATTACAAGGCTATTTATGTTGGTCTCCCAGGTATTTTCTGTTCCGGGACTACCTCCCCAGAGTCGAACAATATCAACGCACGACCAAACTGACGCAAATGAAAAATTTAATTATGGAAAATTCCCTGGACAATATTCGATTATGCGAAATATGTCTGATAATTGAACTTTCTCTGTGCTCATTTGAAATTAAACAAAAGGGAAGCAAAAAATAAAATCGCGAGATGGTAATCAAGTGTGGCTAGATAGAAGTGGGTGCAGAACACGACGATTTAATTTTGTTTGAGATTTAATTTATTTCGCCACGCCTTTTTAGTGTGGGCGAATTATTGCAAAAGTATTTGGAGTCGAATTTTTATTTTCTCATAATATAAGGTCTCATGACAATGCAAAATTCAAAGATTAAAAATAATCTGTATTACATTTGTTTGAGTTCTCAGAACAACAAAAATCAATTTTATGCTTATGAAGTGAAATCGCTACAAAGCCTATTTAAAAACACCTTGATAGAATTATAAGAACACGAAAGATTTTCTTCTTCCTGGTCATTTATCGAAAAGCAGTAATTTTATTCTACTTCTTTTAGGGTTTGTAACTGCCTTAAGAAGAACTTTTGTGTTATTTTATAATTACTTTTTTATCGCCTTTTTCGCGAGATAACTAATTCTACTTAAGTTGTTCATGACGTTTTTTACCTACATATTGCTATTACTGCGTGAAATTATTTTAACTTACAGACCGCTAAACATTTATTTTCAAAAAGAAGGTAGTGAATAATTAAATCATTTATTGCTATTGCTGCGTGAAATTGGCAATTGTAATTATATTATACGATACATATAACTATATAATATTGATTTTGTGCTTATGTTACGCATATATTGTAAAACCTGAAACTCAACAAAACTAAAATCAATAGTAACATGATAGAGGTTATTGAAGCATTTTAGACAAATGAAGGCGCGTGTAATTTGTTGCGTTTAAAGTAACACATTTAGAAAATTTAGTAACACATCACAAATAGTAAAAATTTCAATTAAAAGTACTTAAATATAATTTCGTTGGCTTACTAGTTTATGTAGTGCTTAATACCTGAAACTTGTAGCTGTAGTCTTAAACAAAATATAGGCATTTTAGTTATGTGTTCCGAATAAAAAATTTTTGATTTCAAGTCCATTTGTTCTATTCTCGTTTGTTTTTATTATTTTTATGTATGAAAGAAAATTTATGTTATATTTTTTATACAAGTACGTAACCGACTTGACCCACCCACGAAACTAATTAAAGTCGTAGTGAGAACTAAAATTATGTCACGGAACATGGTAGAAGGGCATCATTGACATTTATCTTTCGTACAATACCCCGGAGGTACTTGTTATCATTACCGCTGTAGTAAAACCATCGCATACATCTGCACCCTGTGGAAACTAATTCCGGGCTGGCATGCGAAATCAGCTGGAACTTTGGCCGCCTTCATTAACTGAAGAGGGTCCTCGAGGTCACCGCAGTTTCTTTTCGTTGAGTAGTCGTAATTAATTTTGACACTAATTACGGGCAAAGTGGTTTCCATTAAGTGCGCTCTCCATCATGTTAGTATCAAAAACGGGCAAGGAGGGGATTTTTGCCCTCTCATAATGCACAGCCCCCTCCCCCTCCCATCATTATGAGGTGCACACAGGTGGTATGGTGAGTCAGTCGCATAGCGTGGCGTCCACCTACATACATAAATTACGGCGCGGATAAAAAAATATTAAATCAATAGGCTTCTTTGTTTGTGCAGGGCGGTTTTTATAGGTGCGGTTATGTTGGTCATACTAAATCGGTTTATATAGGGCATCAAGGGATGGGTAAAAAAATTGGGATGTCCTATATATCACCAGGACCGACTTAATTCTACCAGCTTGTGTTTTTTAATGGAGTCGGATGCCCAATTATCCTGGCTACCGTGTCGCCCTGCGGCCGCAAGGTTGTCCTTCCCCCACCCCTCTGCCACATTCCCACTCCTCGTCTTTCCGTCGCCCGCACTAGAGCAAGTGATCCAAGAATTTTGCATTTCTCTGTCACTGTGCCAACTTTGAAAGCCGGCAGTGTGGTGCAGCAGGAAGAATGGTACCGGGCACATACATATATCCCGCGCTCCTGTTGCAACCCCCCACCCCTCCGACCCTCTATTATACCTTTGTCAGGCTGAAGAGCTCCACGTGTATTAGTCGCCCTTAAGAGTTTGTTTATCATTGTGCACCGCATGCACTTTTCGGCAATCCTTCCATCCCACCCCTCCCCTATCCGTCCATCCCCACCCCCTACACTGCGCAGTCTTAAGTTGTTATTGATTGCAGTGCATAGAAAATCACTCTGCCATAGAGCGGTTTAGGGTACAAAACCGGAACGACAAGAATAAGGGTTTTTTGGATGGGTTGGAAGGGGGCGTAGAATGGAAGCTTGAGAGGTTCTTATCGTGTGCTGACATCTTGTGGAAGGTGACAAATTGGAAATAGTGGGTGGGATTGCCATCGATACGCGATTTAACGGCAAATGCATGTTAGACGATGGTGGCGCTGCGGTAGCGCCTTGCTCTGTACACCAGCAAAGAAATTAATCTTGAGTGAAGGGACTCACCACAAAATAATCTTTTTATGGCTGCATTAGGGCAATCAATAACCGCTTTTTGATTGGGATAGTCAATTTATCGATGGTTTTACCCGCCTCATCCATTTCTCTTCAGGGTCATGATCTTATGCCCCCACAAGACAACCCTCCTAGCGATTATATTGAGACCGACGCAGCAAATAATGCTTGAACAATTTTTAAAGCTTCCTTCCCAAATAGTTTCGACAATTGTATTAGAGCGGACAGCATTCCCTCAAATTTTGAAGTTAACTATAAAAACTAAGCCAGACAGACAGACTTGCATTAAGCATGGATCAGATCTGAGCGAGGCTTTAGATTCAGATTGAGGAAGACTTAAAACAAGTTTAGGTCAAGCAAGCATGAGTCAAGATTCAACTATATGTGAGTTTGGCAAAACCAGATTTGAGCTAAAATTTAGCTTTTGCGAGAAGGCTTTACCACTTTACTGACTAATTAATGAAATTAATCTTGAGTGAAAAGGGCTCACCATAATAATCTTTTTGTGGATGCTTTAGGCTCTAGGGCAATCAATAACCGCTTTTGGTTGGGATACATTTATAGAGGATTTTCGCCCATCTTTCTTCTGCGTCATGATCTCGCTCCCGGGCCCCACTAGTCCTCGGCATTTCCACTACGGTAGGTATATTAAGCTTGATGTTGCAAGTATAGTGATTAAAAAGTTTTTTTAAAGTTAATTCGATCGGTTTTGAGGCTGAACGGCTTCAGCAGCGGAGAGGTGGGGCACAAGGGCGTTTACATGTCGCTATATTAGGGCAAATTGCCCAGGTGCCTGTGAGATATCGAAAAAGAGGGGGAAAATTCGGCACAGTTCCGGAAATTGTTTGCAAAATGTTGCTCTCATTTGAATTTTGTATATCGATTTAAGTTGACGTCCTTTCGCGGGGGGGTGTTCCATATTTTTTGTTCGCCCTCTTCTTTGTGACACATAAAGTGAAATTAATTGGAGCTGGCAGGGGACCTATACAAAATCCTAAATTGCCCCAAGTCTGAGGGTAATTTACGGACTTTCTAATCTAAGTTATAGTCCCACAGCAATTAACGTATTTACCACCCGCCCCCCACAAAACTTATAAATAATCTCACAAACCGACCCCAGGGGGGCCAATAGGGTGAATACCGACAATGGAAATCAATAATAATTTACTTCACCACTCGAAACATGTCAAGTCTCATAGCAGCAAAGTAAGGAGCCGCTGAGATGGATTTAATCCTGTTTGTTCGAAAATAAAAAGAGCTATCTCTGCAGTCGCGTTGTGCGCTGCGAAGACGCAGACGAAGCACTTCCCGCCTTTTCTTTCATTTTTCTTTTTATTTCTCCAGAAATTACATCATCCGGCACTTTCTCCTCGCCCGGCCACTTTCGGTGCTAATGGCATTTATATCCGGACGCAATCAATTTACTTGCGGTGTCGGCGAGGTCAATATTATTGTGAGGCTCCGGCCTGGACAGTAGGGAATGGGGCTCTACCCGGTTTTCGGGAGCAATTGTGGCCCTGATTTGGACCCTTCTGGGTCGTCCTTTTTCGAAGAGGCTTTTCATCATCGGCCTCATCAGATATAACTGCGGGTTTAGGTCTATTTGGATTTGGGTACCTACTTGCTCTTTAATGATAATACTGACCATTATTTGTTTCTAATTTTTTACTTTTGGCTTTATAGAAAAAGAACAGCTTTGACGAGTTTGCTTCCTCTAATGAAACGTACTAAAATTGTATTTCTGTTTTTACAATAATTGGTATCTTTTATTTAGCTTGCCCAATTTCAATTTAAGAATTGTAATTGGATTTTCAATCAAATAATCAATCTAAAAATATCCATTTATATGTATTTTTTGGTTTCGATATGAAAAATATAAAAATCTGATTAGGAAATTAAAACTGATATTAAATATTTCAAGTATCTACTAATATTATTTTAGGCGTTTCTAGAAAAACATACTTTTCCAATTTTATTGAAATATTCTTAACATAAAAAATAAATAAGTATTTT
This sequence comes from Tolmerus cingulatus, assembly GCA_959613345.1. Lineage (NCBI taxonomy): Eukaryota > Metazoa > Arthropoda > Insecta > Diptera > Asilidae > Tolmerus > Tolmerus cingulatus. The sequence continues at coordinate 25,303,678 of OY390707.1, forward strand.
AACAATTGTACATATTAAACAAAATGAAAAAAATTCGGATCCTATTTTGCAAAGTAGAAAACAATTAAAGAAAAAGCTTACATTCTTATTTACTTATTATATTTTTGCGATTTGTCATTTGATACGCAAAAGTTCTAAATATTCAGTTCGATTTCAAACTCATCTAACAATGGAAAAGATTATTATTTGCGTAGTTCTTTTTCGAAGGGCGTAGACGAAATTTTGAAAAACAACATTTAACCTTTAAAGTTTTTAAAAATAATGCATATTCTTCAAACAAAAGTGCTATGATACTTTAAAAACTGTTTAAAATACGAAATCATGTTAAAATTGCATTTTATCAATTATATTTGTAAAAATGAGAAGTTAAATAAATGGTGTTTTTCAAAAGTTTCGCTTAAATTCAAAAAAGTCGCCTCCAAAATAGTAAAATATGGTTTTCCCGAATGTTATTTACTTTTTGTTTCATAAAGAATTAGGTTAAAATCACAGTTAAAATTCGGAACATTTGCAGGGCGTTAAAGGGTTAAAAGCTTATCTAATTGCAAAGTTAAAAACAGTGGTCTGGCAGAGGATAATATTTGAATCATTTCTACCACGCGTGCCGCCAAAATGTTTGTACGCTTTTGTTTTTATCTGTTCTGTTTATTAATCGGGCTACGTTTTAAGCGCTCTATGAGCTTCAGAACCCTTTCTGAACCTTTTAAAATTCCTGGATAAATAAATTGTGGCAAATTTAAATCCTTTATAATTTTAATGGAAATTCTCCACATACACTCAAACGACAACTCAACTGCATTAACATTGAGACGACATAAATCATAATAAATTTGATGTTCGCTCATCTCCTGCACTTTACATGCTCGCTAAGCTGAAATGAGAGATGCCAGAATTTCGTAGAATGTGTTTGAGGGTTAGACAAGAAGTAGCAACTCTGCAAGAAAAGTTAAGGCAGTTACATCACTTATGGAAACATGTAAAGCATCCTCCTATCACTTCAGAGTCCAGAGATATGTTTTTAGGTCTCTGCCAGCCCATTTCATGTAAACTCGTTCAGGTTTAGAGGGGATATTCGGGGCAAAATCTCCCTATAAAGTCCCTTAGGATATTTGGTTCTATCGCAAAATGCGTTTGTTTCATTTTCAGAAACTGGTCCCTGGACAGCACAACAGAAAAATTTGAATTGATAATGAACATTTTGGGGATAGGCTTTGGCCTTCCTTACATTTCCAAAGAAGGACGACGTCCATAGGTGCGGGAGAAATGGGACCAAAAATTCATTGAAATTCGCATAAATTTAATTATCCGTTAAGCAGCTGAACCCTCCTTCAAATAGACAAAACCTCTGTCAGTGTTGCCAACTAAAAGATGGTTGTTGCGGGGGCTGTCAAGAACATCCACGGACATGTGAGGAATTTCGATATTTCTAAGAATTTTGGTAAAATTTTCGGAAGCGTGTTTTGCTACAAAATTACAAATTCTTTGCAACTTTTTCTTAGTTTCTGCTTCTATCAACGATTTCTGGATTAATTAAAAAGAAAAAGGAAAAATGAAGTATATATACAATACAATGAGAAAAAATATCCTTAATGCCTCAATTATTGTGCCCCCGCCGCTAGATTGGTAGCCTTGAAAAGGGAAACATTCGCTACCAACCGCGTCATTACGGAGCAGTAAAAATCCATCAAAGGCACTTTGTGTCTTCCTCCCTGTTTCAGATATTGATTTAATATGCGGCGCGCAGGTAGGCCTCGATATTATTATTATTATTATAGGGCCACCTGAGCAATTACAGGAAGATATAAAAATAAAAATATGCCGGGAAGAGGCAGGTCGGGCACCAGGTGTGCTCCGGATCGATTAGAGGTCTGCGCGGCTGGCGGCGGGCCAGTTGCCCCTGATTCAGCTGTTTCCATCAATTTCATTTTATTCCTCCTGCCGCCGCACATCATTGATATCATTTTGAAGAATTCACTTATTCTTTTCCGATTTCGTTCCATTTTCTGTTCTTTTGCTCCCTGCTCGACGTGGCGACAGGCTGGTGACTGCCTATCTACCGGAACATTGAATCTTTTATTAGATCAATCTACACGGCAGCATAACTTTTGATATATTATTTATTTCTTCAAATGAAACAGGTTTATATTTATTACATACTTTTGTTTAGATTCAACATCTTGTCCTGATATACTTCAATAGCAACTTCAAATTTAACGATTCCGAATATCTTCAGGTACTTATAATGCCATAAAAATGCTTTGAAGTTAATACCATGCAGTGGAATTTTCCATAGTGATAGTGGAAAAATTACCATCTTTAAATTCCCATTTCCGCTTAAAATTGTTATGCAAGTTGTATACCCTATAAAATAAAAATTTTGCAATTTACGTTTCCGTCCGTTTAAATAATATGGGCTATTGTCCACGCTAAGCAACTTTTGTTGCATTAAAAATTCTTCGTGTTGCAATTTGTGAGCTAGGATTTTTGTTTGGTACATTTGAATTTTGTCTATCATTTTAAATTTGTGATTATTTATATATTAATTGATATTTTTAGACACGTTAGTTTAACTTGAACATTAGTGCACTATAAACATAATGCAATCGTTATAATTTTGACCGTACTTATTTTTATGAGTTGTTAAACTGCTTTTTCTTCCAAAATGTGAATTTTAGGTGGAGAAATGTGTGTCGCTTAAGTGCAACACGTGCTATACACGTGAAAACAAAAATTTTGCGCCAGGTTTGGTGCAGTCGACTAGACTATAAAGCATCATATTGTTCTAATCAGTGTAACTACGATGTCCTTATCACAGAAACGCAAATGCATGAATCGAATGCTAATCCCTATGTTCTATCTTATATTGGTCATTAACCCGGACCTAAGTAGAAAAATCTCTGGATTCTAAGATTAGGTTGTCATACTGTGGGCCTAACTTGATCTGACCTAAGAAGACATACATTATACATACGTTTAGTGGCGTGCCTTGCAAATGCCTTAACAAGTATTGCTCGTTAGAATATGGATTTCCTGAGGTTAATTCCAGTAGGCTATATCCAATCTACACATAATGTAATTTGAAATCCAAAGGACTAAAACATGCGTAAATTGTTTTTCGGACCTCCTTTAGTGGAAGTTCTATTAATAAGTAGACATTTTAAATTTTCATTTGAGTGTTCATTACTCAACTTGTTTTCCTTTTCGTCTTATTGCACAACTCTAAGCCTTCAAATTAGAAAACTCAGGAATTAGACTACGTAACTTAAAGACAATAAAAGGCCTCGCACAACTCATATTGTGTTGAAGTGGGTGCATGCGGCTTAATGGCACAGTCGGAACGCAATCTTAATTTCCGGCACATCCCCACACATCCCTTCTCTTTCAAGGGACATATCCAACAATTTCCTCACAAAAATCCTCCTTCTCTTCCGCAAAAAAGAGGAAAAACCAACCAAGGCCATAGCTTCTAGTTTTGAGCCAAATGCATGCTCCCACAGTGGGGGAGGGGTCCCAGTCCCGGTCCCGGTCCCTGAAGCGCTCGATGTTGTCACGCTGCTCGCGTGGCCTGCATTGCCATCATTCCGTGTCGTTAACGTTGCTCCTTCGCACAGCAAACAAACATTTGGCGAAATTGATTTTCCAAAAATATATATCTGGGTGAAAAAAAGTATGCCACCCCGAAAGCCAGCCGAAAAACCAGAGCTACAGTGGGGGCGGAAAGCGTGAAAATTTATCAAATCTTAATCGCGCGGCTGAAGGCACACAAAAGGGCGGGAAAAAAGGAGCACCCAAGCGCCTTGGCCGGCGCACTCCGTCGCGCTCCGTCGCGCTTTCCCTCTTGGCGCGCCGCCGACACCGACGACGCGTTTTATGCGATGTTTATTATCGCGCACTCAATTTTGACAAATCGTATTGGCTGTTGCCCGATTTGGAACGAAACTGCCTCTGCTGCCGCCAGGGGGCGAGGGGCGGACACGGAAGAGGCTAATCACGAACGGCTTAATTGAAAGCGTTCAGCGATATCTTCTGAGAGCGGTTATGTCTTCGGCAACGAGATTGCCCCGCAGCACGCACACCTGCGTCGTTACCTGCCGCTGCCGATGGCGGCGGATATTGAGCTGCTGAGGACATGACGTAGATGACGACGCCGGAGGGGTCCCGGCAGTTGGCACTCCTGCCCATCCAGCCGCCAACGTCGGACGGTCTGAGGATCAGGGGCGTGGAACGGAATTACCTCTAGGGGGGGACATACCTTGACTGCGATCGGTGGGTTCGTTGATTCGTTTTCCAACTTTAAGTAGCTGTCAAGTGCACTTTGTGCGTGGCAGGACAGGGGTAGGGCGGGGGTCGTGCTCCAGGATCCAGTTAAGGAGTCCTGTGGGTGCCCCCTCCCTCCGTGGCCGCAGGCAGGCGCGTCTATGAGTTGTCCGGTCCGTCTAGTCGTTGTTTACATGAATGGGAGCCTAACTGTGCACGCCAGTGGTTCGCTTGGCCCCCCGGGAATCGATTTCCTGCTGCGCACAGGTTATAATTTACTGGTCATCTAGCCGACAGGCGGGCAACTTGATAGGGTCCCGCGAATGACGGTAATTGCGTGCCGGACGACTTTAAATTTAACAGCATAAAAATAATACTTTTCTTCTTCGCGATATCCAGCAGCGAATGAATAGGACGGCATTTCTGTAAAATGCGTGACCAATCGCATAATAATTCTGTATTTGTTAAATTAAAACGATCGCCAACTTTTATTTATTTAATTTTAATTTACATATCTCCAAAGCATGGCTTTCTGTCCAACCTTCATACACTATACTAATTTAATGAATATTGCTTATTTGCAGTCGTCTGGTTGCAATTTTGTTTATTTACGAATAGTGTTTTCGAATTTAATGAAAATATAATATTACATTCTTATATGATTGCATTTTTATTATTATAGCTATTTATAATTATAAATAATTCAATTAACGTAATTTATAAAAGAAGCTATTTTTAGTATCTTTGTTTAACAAATCAGATGACCGACTATGGTGTTCCGACACACACATTTTTCGTAGGAGTCAAAGTTCGTCGTTATTTGGTTACTTAGAACTAGTCCGTAGACTATTAATATTAATAAGAAACGAACTATAAATCTTATGATACTTTATTATATGAAGTTGTAGGTTCGAATTTTCGGTTTGTAATATTTAGAGCTAATTTTTATTTTGAAAGACTACTATATCATTGTAAGTAGCGTAAGAAAGATACCACTTTAGCTATTTTTTCCATCGCACATTCATAATTCTTTGGTGCTATAAATTCTATATTGATTTTCTTTGTTGGGACTTTATAAATTGAGGATATATTGACTATTTAAACCATAAATTATATTAAATTCTTGTTTAACTGTTGATCGTAAAAGATACAGTCCATAAATTCAGACTAGACATCTAATAAGACTGCAAATAAAATTTTAATTGGTTTCAGTGGAAGATAAGTAGCCATCATTAAAGGGGTACATTGATTTAGAAGTTTTGAAGTATTAAATTATAATTACGCGAAAAATTAACAACAATTAGTATAATTAAAGCGATTAGTTGGGCACTAACTCTCTTCGAATATTTTTCACCTTTCACTTAATATGTCTGAACTCTGTGAACTTGGTAAATATATATACAATATATGTAAATTGAATCGTTGTGCAATGTTTAAATTTCTTAAAGATGGCCACTCATCGGTCTGTCAATAATGATCTATGAGTAAGTCGAAACGTCACCATTAGAAATTTGCATAGCAAATTTAGAAATAGATTTGTTTAATCGCCTATAGAAAATTTAAACCATTCATAGTTATTGTAAGTCTTTCGTTTGGAGTGGCAGAACTTCTTTTAAGAGATAGAACAGTCAAACCTCCCATAACATGGCTAATTTGTTCCGTGTTATATTATATCGAAATCGTGTTCAATAAACATCGAAATTTAGCTTCCAAGGTAGAAATCGTGTTAAACGAAACGCAGACGACATGGAAAAAAGATATCTTCCGTGTTATATCGAGGCCAAATGCATTCTTTCTTAGTTATAGCGAAAAAATTATTTTACAGCATTATCTATGTGTAAATGGTATTATATACAAAATTTCAACTTCAAAATTTCGACTTAAACTCAAAGAAAAGCCAGTCAAATTAGTAAAATGCAGGACTTGGCGTTTAACTGCCAAAACTGTGCAGTTTTGTATGCGCAAGTAAAACACTGAGGTATTATTAAAGTGTAACATCCTTCATGCAATCCAACCAGTAATTGATTTTACTTAGGAACGACGTCACAATGGTACTATACTTTAACAAATTACGAGGTATTCCCCAATTGTCAATATTACTATAGTTTTTTGGGTTTTCTCATTTTATTTTATTTCAATCCGCAGCGCTGAATTAGACAACGAATTTTTATGTTCCCTAGGTCAAAATCTTCTGCGTCAGCAACAAGCGCAATTCCATTCGATTCCATTCACTTTTTTTTCTCTCCCGAGTTGCATAAAAGTGTTTTCCTTTTTAATACACTTTCCTCACTTTCTTCGGGTCTTGGAGAAATTCCCCGCAGCTGGATGCCGCCGCGGTGCAATCTTCCCATCCCGAGCTAAACACACGAAACGAGTCTCGAACTCAAAAATTCTGTCTTGGGTAAACAGCACACGCTGCAACAAAAACGGCGGCAAAACAAAAGCCCAAGACGAGACAAGACAAGACAAGACAACAACACCAAAAATACAATATCATAATAACTCGCCGAGCGAAAGAGCACCCAGAGCTGCTCTAAACTTGACCAAGTTTCTCGAAGTAGAAAATTTAATTGATTTGGTCATCGTTTGACTCTCAGGAATTTGCTCTGGTTGCAGTTGCGGTTGCACAGAGCAGTTGCAGCGGAGCGCATTTATAAGTCTGTTAGTGAATGGGTGGGTCGGTCGATAAAGCAGATTGTTGGGCCCTCAAAAGACAACTGCAGCTGCATGTGGGGGCATGTGGATCGTGGAAGTCTTTTGGCGAACCGTGGAATTGGGAGGAGGCGGGGGCTTTATTTGGCATTGGTTTTTCTAAAAATGTTTGCTACACATTTGACTTTTCAGCAATTCACTGAAACTTTTCAAAAATATAAAACCAACAAAAGTATGACAACTTTGGAAATGCAGACGAAAGAAAGTCTGTGTGACCCCAACTGGAAAATTGTTTTATTTTTCATTTTCAAGTATGAAACTGGAGCACCGACCAATGGCCGCTGTGTGATAAGGCAGGAGATCTGGTGTTTCATCTCTTTTTCGTATTTTCACTGACACTCAGTGTTTTTTTTTCTTCTGATTAGTTTGGCTTTGAAAATAGACGTGCGTTAAATTTTAATTTCAACTTCGGTTGTTTCCATGATTTATGGTCACTCTGGAGGGCGCAGACGTCGTTAAAATGTTTTATTGTGGTAGCGGCTGGCGATTGCACCTCCACCTTGTGTCGTGCAGGTCAGCAGGAGTTACGGATGGTACCGTTAGTAGTTGGTATGTTCAAGAACGTGATTGGTGGTTTTTATGTCGTAAGAAAAATGGGAAATTAATTAACCTAATGATTTTTGCGAATGGGAGTTGCTTTGAGGTTTAAAAGGCTATTGAAAGCCATTGATCACTCGAGGGGGTTTTTTTCTGTGAAAGGTTATTGAAAGCCATTGATCACTCAGTGAAAGATAATAATTCAGCTCCCTTCACTTTCGAACACCTTTCGGGTATCTTTAATATATTTGAGAGCGAAGAGGAGGGTGCATTGAACTATGGGGTGTATTGACCTAAAAACTCTTGAGATTCGCACCAAATTGTGTTGGACCTGGGACGCTATGAAAAATTAACTCTGGGTTCATGGTTTCAAGAACAGAGGTTAGCTGCTAAGTGAAAGAGAAAACAAAATTCAATACAAAACTGAAGGACACAAAAGCAGGGTTCCGTAGAGCGGAGATTTCAAATCAATTGAATTGTTAAAATAAAATGAAACGTCTTAAACTTTTTATAACAAACTTCTTTGTAACAAAAAGCTTGGTTACATTTTAGATTAATCACATATGATTCGGAATCAGTTACCAGCACTTGTAGGCTAGTGTAGTTATAGTAATTTATATATAGCCTTAAATTAGATTGTCAGGTCTATTGTAAGTTTTAAATTTACATCAAACAGTCTTGGGTTTTTTATAACAACAAATATTTTTTCCCATTGTAAATATTTATAAAAGAATAAAATTTCGGCTGTGCCTAATAAATTTTGAGTGGATGCTGAGAATTCGATAAAACCATTACCCTTGATTGTTCAACTTAATGTACCTGCTATATTCAATGCATCATTTATGTATCTAGATTAGTCAACCTGAACTGTTTTTAAATCTCAGTATTATATTTTTATTATACAGCTCACCTTTTCAAGAGTTCTGAATTGAATGACAATCTATCGAATGCGAAATGAGCTAAGCAGCACCGAAAAAGTTGTGCAATCTTCTGGAAATCCAACAGTAGGTAAAAAACTGGGACATGCGATGGTGAACGGATGTCACTATCATTCTACTTAAGTGAAAGGGAATTTAATTGAAATAAGTAAATGTAGATGTAGGTATTTAGCAACTACATATTCCAATATAAGGATTTTTGACAATTTGCTTACAATTCAGTGTTCACAAAATAACTTTCCGGTATTATAAAATAAATTTACTGAAAAATAATTTAAATAATTTACTAGTTTAATTTGTCTAGAAAAAAACCTTATTGTGTGGGTTTAGTTATTTGTTTTGTTAAAGAGAGTTTTCCAATATATTGCCAAATTAAACAAAATCATTTTCAAGTGAAAAGAAGCTATTTTAAAATAACCTCAATTTGACGATTATTGGATTTAATCTGGAAATGATACAGTATACATATGTACAGAGTGGTTTCCAATTGAAAGGATTTCCATGAAAATGAAAATAAATAGTTTTAATGTCATTCCACTCCAAAAACTTAAAATTGAATTCATTAAACATTTATTAATTCCTAGCAATGAAAAAGCACTTATCTGGAATTCTATAACAATTCTTTCAAAGAAGGAAGTATCCATATAAATATCATTTTTATGCTATTTTAAAATTGTTCGAGTTGTGTATTTCAATTAAAAATACCTACGCTGTCAAATAATAATTTGATGTCTTCATCATCAATTCAGTTACTGATTACATTTTCAGAAAAGGAAGATTACAACTGAAAAGATTTATTGCAGACGCAATTTCTTCTACTGACGGAGGTATTTAATCAATCTACATATGGTGCACATCATTATCAGATAGTGATAAAATCAAGAACTTGTAATATTGCTTACATATATTATCTTCTATAACATCTATACTGCATATTTTAGGTTCGTTTCAATCCAGTTTTCAACCGACATTTGAGAAATATTTAATTAATTTAGTATAGTTATGATACGTCGAATGAAACTCAGGTAGATTGATTGAAATTACTTTATAATGTTACTGCAATGTTGGTGTAAAGAGATATTTTCGGATTTATGAATGAAGGTACCTAATTAAAAATATAATTAAGCGGGCTCTGTGATCGATAACCTTTCTGCAAAAGCTATTACACGGGGAATATCTTTCAGACAGTAGCTCGTTAAAAACATATATGAGCATATTAATTATTCTATTAACGATCCCGAGCCTTCGCACGACCCGCGAAATCCAATTCCAATTCACTTTCAGGTTATCGGGGAGACTACCTCAATGCAAATTGCGTCTGGTCCCAATTATTCATTTTGTTTCCTCGTCGACAGTGTCGGGGTCCGGGAATTTAATGACCGGCCATCGATAAGGTGAGTTGTGACCATGTTAACTTTTTTTTTTCCACCGGGAACAACCTCTGGCGCCGGGATAATGTGTTTATCTCGACACGCACGGGAGTCGTTACGTGTCATTACACGCCTGCAATTTGAGCATGAGTGGCGGAGGCGTCGCGGGGACAACCTTGACCAATATCGCGAGTTAGCCGCGAATCGAAAATGTTGCCCAAAAATTCTTCGCGGGCATGCAAACTGGTTAGGCGCGGTCCGGAGTGCGTTGCGTCCGATGAGCGACGCGCGACCACAGCATTGACCGGGCCATCAGATACGTGTGACGCGTTGCGGCTCGTTAGCGGAGCCCCGATTTTCACGGAGGTAAAACGAGGTAAGACCGCAACTCGCGAGGCACTGACACCGACACCGCGAAACTCCCGTCAACTCGGATTCAGATGAAGATAGCATCTTCTGCGGCTTTCCAGCCTTTTTGCGGGAGGAGGCCGGGAGGACGGCCGCTGTGCGCGTCGCCAGTAAATCAGGAAGAGGTTTCCGCGCATACCGCCGTCACGGTGGGGCGCCAGGTTGACTTACTGTCGAGCATGTCAGACCTTCCTGATCTTAGTCTTACAAGTTGGCCGTTATGTAAGGCCGCGGAAAAATTGACTTGTTCCGCGGAATTATTGAAAGATTTCGCCTATTTGTCCGAGGAGAGTTGGCTGAGGATCGCAGGCGGTACAGACGAAGAGGCTGGAGCCCGTCCGGGCATCCACCGCAGCATCCGACCAACTTTCATCAGATTTCTCATAATTTCGTGAGGGGCTCCTTCATATTCGTCCAGTCGGCGGACTTTCGCAATGACAACGGCCAATTTGTTTTCCTTTCAATAGCGTGCGCGGATCATCGTCTTTTGTTCAAAGTTCGAATGAATGCAACATTTTTGCAAAGTCCGCAATGCAATTTATGTTTCAGATGGACCAGCAGCATCTCTTTGGCCCTCCCACCTCCGCCACATTTAGTGGCTATTGACATACTTTCAGCTTTGATGCGATTCGATTTTTTTACTTGCGGCGGGGCCTTTGGTACAAAGGATTTTTCAAGTGGCAGTCGCTCGATGTGCCCGAGCAATTGCGCTTTCTAATCCATCGCACGAAGATCGACTGGGGTAATTACTCGAATTACGTGGAATTGCGAAAGATCATCTCTAGGCCATTAAACTAATGAAATAGAACGACGGCGATAAATCGATTTGGATACCTATGCAGATGGGGAAGTTATGCTGCCATCGACTATCGCGCTCCAAATTTCTGGGCAAATGCTTTCGGTTTCGGTAATCCGCCAACTCGGCGGGACCATTTTAGGAGGCTGCCACTTTGCGATTAAGTCCATTCTGGCCAACGAGCGAAATTGAATAATCCCAAAGAAAGCTACTGTTGGTGTTAACTTCCAAATATGTGCACAGGTCAGGAGGTGTTTTGTCGAATTAACTCGATTTTCACAGGGAAAACTTAACTCATAATTTCTTTTATAACTTTTATTGGATATGGTATAGATCTATTATTACGAAATTTAACCCTTAATTTGGATTATTTGTTATTCCGTGAAATTTGGTGCATGCATGGAAAAAACCTCAAAATCCCCATACCAACAATTTAATATGCCATATCTAAAACAAGCCAAAACATAAATCGTATAAGCGCATGTTATGTGATAAAAATAATTTAGGTTATGACTGACAGAATTCGAATTTCAAATTATGAATTCTACGAAACTCTGCTTGTTACCATTAAGTGGTTTCCAAAAATAGCATTCAATTTCCTGTTGTGTTCTTAAATATTTCATTCAATCAATCAATTTACTGGAATGCAACAACAAATCGTTTGTCTATAAATCACCCTTAACGTTTTTCATATGTTTCAAAAGAAGTAAGTATTGCATTCGAAGATTTTTGATTTTACTGAAATTAAAAATAGAATTAATAATCATTTTCTTGCTTTCCTCAGAGGTTGGAAGTAGTTAGTAATTTTTGTCTTATTATAGTCAGATTAATCAAAGAAAGGGATATAGTTGAGGTTCTGCTTCACCTTTGAGTTAAGGTCTTTTGTTTATTTCAAATTTAAATGCAGTATAAATTTATGTAAGACAACCTTCTCGTGGTTCAAATCAAGTAGCGCTAATGTCACCAGTAGCAATATTACATAATAAAATGTGAGCCAAACTTCGCATATAAATTACTTCCAAAGTAAGAGAAGTGTAAAAATGGAAGTAGTTTTTAATGTCATTGAATAACTCACACAATAAAAGTATCAAGAACACTGAAACATTGGTAAAAAGAATCATAAACTTTACATTTACCACATAGTTGTCAGGGTTTTAGCCTTCAAGGTTTTTGTTATAATAAACAAATTACTTAATTTTTTTAGATTTATTTTTCACCAAATTCACAAGAGAAATAAATGGGATTTTGTTTAAAGAATAAATTCACATTCACCTACATATGCACAATAAGAAAAGAAAGTAATTTGTTTAAACATAATACACATGAGTTTTAAGCAAACTATGCAACACACATTAAAATGTTCGTTACAACCCAAAATCCGTTTTTAGGATTTTATTAAAGTGAATTGTCATTTTTGTCGCCTGAGCCTAACATTGGTTGTAATAAACTACAGTCAGCGAAATTCTCATAAGCGTCCTAGCAATTTTTCATTAAATATAATATTACTACTAAGATGCACCCTGTATTGCGTTTGTTAAATGGTAATTTTTGCGTACGCAGCCTAATGGAAAAACTGCATTACCTTCACCTTTTCTGAGAATTAGTCTTTCAAAGTTAATACCGTTATTCCATATGAGTCGCCTCTGCAGCTGCGAAATTCTTATAAGCGCCTTATTTAAAATATATAAAAAAAAATGAAATTGAAAAGTATTTTTTACTGAATAAATTTGTATTTAATATTAATACCTTGTATGCTTGCCGTTGTTATTGATAACTTAGTAAATTCGATTCGGCATTGAATTTACCAGCTTTTTAAGAAGACTGATGCCAAGGCTCTCCAAACACTGTTTTATTTCATTTTTTAGGGTACTAATGTTAGGAAATTGACGACCACTTTGGTAAATTTTTCGAACCACAAGACCCCAAAGATTCTCCATGGGGTTAAGGTTGGGGCTGCAGGCTGGCCACTCTAGTAAAGGAATGTCCTTGCTTTGAAACCATTCCTTAGAATAACGAGACACATGAATAGCTGCGATATCCTGTTGGAATATAAGACGCTGATCTTCTTCGACATCTTCCAAATAAGATATGAAAACCTCTTCCAACATCTCTGTGTAAGTAACGGAATTTGTTTTTGTTCGAATAAAGCATACCAAAGTTGGAGTTGCCAGTTAATAAAGGACGTGTCCACCAGATTTTAAAAAGCTCTCCACACCTTATTTACAAGAAACCAGCAAAAAAACCCTTATTAAAGAACCATCATAAGGAGGCTCGTTTGAAATTTGCCAAAGCCCATATGCATTAGAAGAAAGAATAGAAAACAGTTATATTCTCAGATGACAAGAAATTTAATTTAGATGGGCCCGATGGTTGCGCTTCATTCTGGCATGACTTAAGAAAGGATAACCCAGTAAAATTTTCCCGAAATTTTCAAGGCGGAAGTGTAATGGTATGGGGAGCATTTTGCTTAGACGGAAAACTAAAGTTATGCTTTATTCGAACAAAAACAAATTCCGTTACTTACACAGAGATGTTGGAAGAGGTTTTCATATCTTATTTGGAAGATGTCGAAGAAGATCAGCGTCTTATATTCCAACAGGATATCGCAGCTATTCATGTGTCTCGTTATTCTAAGGAATGGTTTCAAAGCAAGGACATTCCTTTACTAGAGTGGCCAGCCTGCAGCCCCAACCTTAACCCCATGGAGAATCTTTGGGGTCTTGTGGTTCGAAAAATTTACCAAAGTGGTCGTCAATTTCCTAACATTAGTACCCTAAAAAATGAAATAAAACAGTGTTTGGAGAGCCTTGGCATCAGTCTTCTTAAAAAGCTGGTAAATTCAATGCCGAATCGAATTTACTAAGTTATCAATAACAACGGCAAGCATACAAGGTATTAATATTAAATACAAATTTATTCAGTAAAAAATACTTTTCAATTTCATTTTTTTTTATATATTTTAAATAAGGCGCTTATAAGAATTTCGCAGCTGCAGAGGCGACTCATATGGAATAACGGTATTAACTTTGAAAGACTAATTCTCAGAAAAGGTGAAGGTAATGCAGTTTTTCCATTAGGCTGCGTACGCAAAAATTACCATTTAACAAACGCAATACAGGGTGCATCTTAGTAGTAATATTATTTTTAATGAAAAATTGCTAGGACGCTTATGAGAATTTCGCTCACTGTACCATTAGCCAGTTTGGTAATATTTTGTAATACTTTTCTCTTAGTATACAAATTGCATTGAGAAGTGTTAAATTGTTTATAGTAACACGCAGTACTATGCACATTTATATTTATTGAAATTTATGCAACGACTATTCTCGTCGAACGCCCATTTAATTTATTCTGACGAGTATATTCGTCGGATACAGTGAAACATTGTAAATTATAAAACGATATTTAAATAATAATAATTTCAAAATCCCAATATTGTTTGATTTATACATATGTTAACATTTAAATAATCGTGCAATTCGAAAGGAAAGTGATTTTTGCTTTGTGTTATTAGTTGTGTAATGTTTTTCCTTCGACTGCCTTAATTGACTCGCTTTCATTACCAAATTCCTTCCAATATTAATTGACCGCCAATCGAACAGTTGCTGCCAAGATTGCAATAACAAATTTCTTTCACGCTTTTTTCCAGCTCCAATTACCTCGGAATGTGAGCTCCCCGACGAAGGTGTACCTGCAACGGAAGTCACTCAGCAAGGTAAGCGCAAAAACCGCGCAAGCAATTTGCAGCAATGACACATTTGCTCGTCCCGAATGTCCGTGTTTTGTTTTTTGTGTCCGCCATGTCAGACACAAGTACCCTATTTTCCGAGCGGGTAAAAAATTCGACAATACTCGCCCTTTTCGAATCGCACGCAACCTCTAATTGTCGTCGCTGCGCCGCGGTCACAATTGCATTAAAGTTTAAGTGCAGCAACCTGTTTGCGTTTGCGATAGTGCTAATTTCGAGTTGCAGCGACTGCAGTCGCTGGGTGGATGCCGCCCACCCTGCTCCCCCCGCGGAGATAGCGTGCGGCCGGGAAATTTAGCATGGGCAGCCCCCGACCCAAAAACATCTAGAAAAAGGTTCTGAAGAGTCCAGAAAAAGGCCACTTAAAATGACGGACAAGTCGTTTCCTGCCAGTAAAAACAGATTGGCGCTCGTAAAATTGAGTTCGCGCGCGATCATTCGGCTGGATCCCGCGGGTACGGGAGTGAAGTGTTTTCGCGGAGTTTTCGCGGATGTGCGCGGGCGAGCAGTAAAACGCCCGAGTCCCGCGAATGACTTTTCACTTGGCGGCGACGGCAAACAGCATTAATTTCCATGCATTAGCTCGGTTGATGAGCGCTGGCAAGAAGGAGCCAATTACCGCTGGACCGCGCGCA
Source organism: Tolmerus cingulatus (assembly GCA_959613345.1). Classification (NCBI taxonomy): domain Eukaryota; kingdom Metazoa; phylum Arthropoda; class Insecta; order Diptera; family Asilidae; genus Tolmerus; species Tolmerus cingulatus. The sequence goes on from OY390707.1 coordinate 25,319,079, forward strand.
GATGTGAAAGGTGATCGGGCGGGACCCCTTCGCCCGCCCGGAGCCCTCGCCCCCCCGGGATCGTAAATATTCTGCGAAGGGCCTGCTCACCTGCCGCGGCTAGGTGCAATAGGTGTGCATAATTCCAGGGGTGATTTATAGCCGAAGGGTTATGTGCTTCGCTCGCCCATCCCATCAAGGTAACTCAAAATGCTATATGGATTCTCATGTCGCATCCCCCCTGCCCCTGCGCCACCTGGATGGGGCTCCTCCTGATCTACTTGAATTAGTTTTTGATTTGAGAAGTAGTAGTTACTTTATTCAAATTGGTAAGTCCACACATCAGGACCTTCAGCGGGCCTATACCGTGCAACAATTACATTCTCTTCTTCCTTAATCGTTAAATAAATATCTAAACTAATTGTAATTGTTCGATATAAATACAATAGACATTATTAAATAAGTATATGGGATTAAGAAAAAAGTAATGCACCACGTTCGAATAATGAATTACTTCTTTAAAGGCACTTACATAAAAAGAAATAGTCTAAAGCTGTGTTGTTAACACTGTCACATTGTCAAGAAGTTAAAATTTACTCCAAGAATGACTGAAAATAGTTTAATTTCAAAAGAATGTAGAAGAGAGAGTGACTACAAAATAAATAAAATTATTTAAAATATTTGTACGTAAAATATAAAATAAATCTTTTCTTCAGTTGAAAAAATTAATAAGAATGCTTTGCAGGCATTGAGAGGAATGTTAATCAAATTCATGAAGATTTTTGAAAATATACATAAGTATGTTACACAATAGACTAATGCAAATATGACAACTTATTAAAACAGCAGAATTATGATGATGAAGTTGTCTGTATTATCGTCGCAGGCCTCATAAACTTTAGAACTAGATGGTTTATTTTTATTAGTATTCGTTTGCAAATAGACTCCATTTGTAGGTAGAAATAAATTTTAGAACCTATTCAAGATGTTCGTAGTTGAAACATGTTTTCCCAATCATTCTAAAGTTTTATATTGAATTTCAACTTTTTAAGTATCATTCGTTGAATGCGGTAATTATGATTTGAATAATCAATACTTTGATCTTAAGTTACGTGGAGTTTTTTACTTTTTTCTATCTAACAAAATTAGTTTGCATACATACATATGTTCATACATAGTTCTGCTGAATGAACGTTTTACCGATAAGTTCGTTATCGTTGCCCATAACATCATAATTTTTATTGTTTATTAGATTCTTTTCGTCTACATTTAGCATATAATAATAAGTGGCTCATAGCTAAACATAAAAAAATTGGCTAAATTTAGTCCATAAAATGTCTAAATTAGCAACACTGGTCAAAAGAAATATTTCGGAAGGCACATTGGACTTATTGTATACTATATTTTGAACACACAAGACTTTTTATGGGTAATCTTTTAATAGCCTTTTACGATACTAAGTAAATAATGTAAGTCGTAGTTTATATTTTGAAAGTTCATTATATCTGTACTAATACCAACATTGCAATTAGACCCATTCAAACAGCACCGAAAATATTAAATTGTCTAAAGAGAAGACACCTTTGTGTTTGTGAATATCAAGTTTCAATTTAAAACACTTTATAAAATGTTTTTGAATTATAAACTAATTTTCCAATTAGATTTGTTTCAAAAAATGATTTATTTTAGGATTTCTTAAAATTTATTGATTTAAGAACAAAATAATGTTGTTATTTAAAAAGCAATAAATTTCAGGCGTGTTTTAAAAAAAAATTTTTGAGTACACGAATTTCAAAAATATACAAGTACTGAGAAAAATGCTTTCAAAGTTTGGGTAAACAAAAATTTAACGTTCATAGGCTTTAAAATTGGAAGAATAATGTACTGAACTACTTTTTATTTTAAGTTAGTAATTGTTCTACAGTCCAAAATTAGGAAAATCCTTTTGATCAGCTAATTTGAAATCATTACATAATCACAAAAATTTTTTTACTGAAAAAGTTTTGAAATTTAAAAACTCGTCCTCCATAGATACTCTTTACTAGACAGACCATCATGTATTTTCCAAGTGTTTCTAGGATCCGTGACCCTCTACGTAATCTCTTTAATTAAATGTCTTACAATTCTGAAGTAAATGTACAAACTATGTAAATGGCCAGTATCATGAAATGGTCTTCATTTAATTAGTCATATCAGTCCTTTCATCTAAAAACTTTGTTTTCGTCTATGAGTTTTAAGAAAGTTGAAAGTTGAATTGTTCTGACATAGAAGCTGCACTCCTTGAATGAAAAATACTATTTCTGAAGTGAAAGTTGCTTATTTTACGAGAAAACTGTGGAAATTGAACACTAAGCGTTCTACCACTCAATCCCATCAAGGTAAGTCAAAATGCTAATTGGATTTCCATGTTGTATCCTCTCGTGCCCTCGTGTCCCTTGAATGGTGCCCTTCTAGGGAAATAAAAGTGAAGGAAGTTCCCCAATCAATTGAAATAAAATCATTTGAACTCTACTTCGACATGTCGAACCCTTGCGCATCCTTTGGCTCTAATAATTGCTTCCTTTTGGAGTGTTCAAAGGATACTCGAGCGCTTTCCCCACATTTGGGAAAATTAAAAACAGGAACGCCACTCGCCGGGAGCCACCAGGATCTAGCTGGAGCAGAACTCCCCGTTCTCATTCCAGAAATGTTTCTTCAACAATTGTAGATACAGTTGTACGATAGGGACGCCCAAGGAAGGTGGAAGGAAAGGTATGGAAACCTTCGACAGATGTAATAAAATCAGGATAGCCAGAATCCCCTGTTCACTTCCACCAATTCCCTTAAAGGATTCGCTGAAAGCTCCTTATATTTTTCTCCCGGCCACCCCGGGAAATGGCAACACACAGAGAAATCGTCGTGTTGCAGTTGTGTTTTCTGTCTGTCTGTCTGGCTGGTCCTCCGCGCGCCCGTCTAGGCAAAGGTGAAAGTCTTCATTAAAAGACTTTGCTCGAGAGGGACGCCAGGATAAAGGTAGTCCTAGAAATTCACGACAGGATAGGGAGGGCGCAAGGGTTGGCGCTTGTATGTGCTCCATTGCACTTACGTACAGCAAATGCCGGAAGATGGGATTTTGATTACGTTGATGGGATTAAGGCGATTCTCTTGTTTTGTCCCATTCCTGCTTTTTCCCAAGGGACTATCTGGGATTTTTCAGAGCCTGACATGGAGATTTGTGTTTTTGGGCGCAATGTTCCACAATTTGCACTCGTTTCTCCCTGATTTTGATAGTAGGGTATGAGGGTTGGTTGTGTGAGACACTGCAGGCGAGTGAAAATTAAAATGGACACGTTTTTGTTGGTTTTAACATTTTAAGGAACATTTGCATCGACCTAAATGCATTGTTCATAAAATATTCTGAAGGATAGCTGCTCTATTGTTTTAGTACGAATTGGAGAGGGCCAGAATTTTGATGCTCTTAATTTCACTTAGTATAGAGGGCTTTATTTCATTGTTTCAGTGGTGTTTTCATTGTTATTGGACTTTAAGAATACATGTGCATATTTTAAAAGCTTTGGCATAAATTTTCCAGTAATATGTTTTTAAAATTCGTTTGTGTTTTCGTAAAATAATGTTCTGTGTGCGAATCTTTAAAACTTCCATTTTTACCGCTTGATTCACTTTAATTCGAGAAGAATTTATCCGATTTTGATGGAGTAATATACATACATTCGTATCTTTCACATTGTATAATTTATTTCATCAAAACCAATTTGGAACTTTTACATGGTAGAGGTGTAAATGGTATAAAAATTGACAACAATTGTCTATTCAAATAATTTGAACTGTCTTTGTTTGCATACCCCTAATGTTAGCGAAATGTGCACAACTGACGCAGTTTAAGTTACGCAACGGTCGTATTATTTCGTATAATTTAAGCAGTGGCGGCTCGTGGTATTCTAAACAGAGGAGGCAGAAAATTCCATAATCTAATTTGTGGCCACACGCTGGCCAAAAATAGTGACAATCACCTTTGCTACCATTATCGCCTCTACACTACATTATATAAACATATATATTTAAAAAAAAAGCAAAAGCTAATAAGAATTCAAATTTTATGCGGTATTGCATATATTCTATACATACTTAGATATATTTATAGCTATTTATAAATAAAATCTACTCTACATTTCTTAATGGTCGCAAAATTATTTATAATATTGTAATACCAAAGCGGGTTTTTTTCCAGTTCCTTTACCAACGTTTTTTCTATGCTCAAAAGAGCCAAATCCGATAGCCGATTTTGATCCATTGTATTTGTTCTATAATCTTTAATTCTTTCCAAAGCAGGAAATCTCCTTTCTGTACTAACTGATGTAGCAGGGATTGTTCATATTAGTTCAAATAATTTTGTTAACTCCGGCATAACGTCAGTAATATTATTCTCGATAAAATTATTTAACAAAGATGCCACTGTATCCCTATCATTCTACAAAGTTTCTTTACTATAAAACACAATTAATTCACTTTTAAGTTTAACAGAGTCGAAATTCGTTATTTTTTCAACTAATGTCATTATATAGACACTACTAAAAATTTTGAAACACAAAATTTGAGAACTTTCCATGAATGCGAAAAATGCATTTCATACTCATCAAGCTTAACACGTAAGTTTATGCAGATTCGCTTTTAAACGACCAAAGCTCAATCTCAAAACTTTTGCTCTGATGAGGCTAGCCTCCGGGCACGCACACGCAGAAGTCTCAGGCCCTGCAGTTTTCTGCTCAGATAGACACACACAACTACAACTTATTGCATCTCTATGACTTGTGCTTAAAACCTCCTTGAGGCAATCGGCGCACTGCCTCCTCTGGCACGCACACACAGAAAGCAAAGCTGATTTGTCGCGGAGAAAAGAGCTTGCGCAAAGGGAACTTTCTATTGGATTTGACCATAGACCAACTAATCTATAGACTCGCCACTGCCATACAGCGAGGTGAAGACAATTTTTCGCATCCCAATCGCTCGTACTGCCTCCCAAGCTTTAAGCTGTATAACAATAATAAAACAGCTTTAGTGCTGAGCGAAAGTTCTTCATTTATAGAGCACATTTTCTTCTACTGGATGAGAAAACTGTAATACCGCATATATAACCAAGTGGCCTACACATGCGTCTTTATATTTAGTCAACACAGTTGCATCTAGCTAGGTTTGTTTTCTACGAGAATAAATATATGTGGCCTTTTTCCAGGAAACTTTCAGATCTGATTTATTTTAAATTATACCACATACAATGCTTTCTTAGAAGGACCAAAATTAAAAAATCTAAAATCTTTTCGTGGTGTAAGCAGCAAGGATTTTCATCTGCAAAATAGAAATTATATTTTTCATCGATTTTTGTTGCGCTAATACATTTTTCCATAATATATGATTTAATTTTCTTTATTTCGGGTTTTTCTATAAAAATTGTTTTGAAAATATTTACATGTTTTCTACATATATCATAAAATATATCTGTAGGTGGAATAAGGCTACCAAAATCGGAATTTTTTGAATAATTTTTGTAAAATAAAAATAATTCTGATGTTGCCTCTTTTTTTATAAATTCACCAGATTTTCTTAGTGCTTTTGAGCAGAGATCACAATTTAATTTTGGAAGCACTTTAAGCAAAACATAGCCTATAAAATATCGTAATGATACGCCCTCAGAAATACTCACTTCATCAGAAAATATATAATTCTCTTCAATCTCATTATCATCACCAGTTTCATTTGTTGTAAATATGTTCGCATCATTATTTATAGATACTTCATTATTTATTGAAATATCTAAATTTTCAACATCACTATCAGAAAATAATGCGCCATCATCACTTATGCAATTACTTAGGTTTGATATATAGGTCATAAATTTATTTGTTATAATTTTCCCAAGAATATTAGAGAATTCAAACAGTGACGGATCTTTATTAAATCCGCCCTTACCCCGTATTAAAGAAAATAAATTCTCTAAGGCATCTTGCTGTAATTTGTTCGTTAAAATAAAATTTATTTCGGGGTGATTTTCAAATATATTTTCAGCTAAAAGTAAAATACCATTTAAAGTCTGAAGAAGACCTTTTAGACAATAAACTCTTTTTAAATTATTCAAATTAATAATTTTCTCCAATTTTTTAGTAGCATCTTTTACATAATTTAAGACATCACCGCTCTCTTTTCTTAATCCCCGTTTTAAGGGATTTTTATCGGCAGGATTTTTTGAATTCAAACAATCAAAAATATTATTCAAAAAACTAAAAAAATTTGAAGTAGCCTTATATTTTGCACTTACCTCTGGAGAAAATAAGTTTAATTCACCCGTTGTTTGGATAGCGCAACTACATGTATGGCTAAAAACTTCAACGGCTAATGATACTTTCATTTTCTGCCAAGGATTTGGATAAACATGCTTGTAACTTATTTTTGGGACCATTTTAGTTGTACCTGTTTTTTCTAAATTATACAGTTCTGTGACGCATTGCCAGCTGGCAAATCCATCTTCAGTTGCGATATCTTTTTTTAACATAATATTCCTTATGGATTTCATTAGGTGTGGTGCATCATATAAAGTAAATATTTTGCTTCCATTGTAATTAAAATATGGTTTCTCAATTGAAACAAGAAGACGCTTAAAGCAGTTACGGTTATTAGAGCCTTGATCGCAAACAATAGCCTTTACATTAATTCCGGCACCTGAACAACATTTAAGACATTCAAGTAATTTAGAATGTAAAATAGCTCCTGATATAGGTGTGTCTGTTACAAAAAAACCCAATACTTGCTTCCAACTAGAGAACAAGCCTCGAATCATAAAAACACAAACATAATTCGCTAATTTTTTTTCTTTAATAGTACCAAGGTCAACAAATCCAATTACTTCATCCAAAGTTGTACTATATGCAACATTCTTTCTGATACATATTTCGTCTATTAATAAAATAGCTTCCTTATTTCTACTTTCCCATTTTGTTGATATGACTGACATGCTTTTGAAAATGTCCTCATTAAAACCAGCTCTCAAATTCTTAATTGGACTCCAACGATTAAGAGATCTTATTGAAGGAATATTAAAATTCAATTTTTCATACATATATCGGTAGCATGATGCCGATTTATAGTACATAGTCTGTGTCAAAACTCTTTCACTTTTTGTCCATTTCTCATTTGTATGCTTTTTAGACAACAACATTTTAGAAAATACTTTTGCATTTTCACCAACATGTTGCAAAGCATCAATGGTCAACGATAAGGGTTCTTTCAATTTTGTTCTAAAGTGTTTATTTTGCTGTATATTAATTATTTTCCGTGTTTTTAAAGTGGCATTCTTTTTAGTTAAGTATCTGATTGTATTTCTGAGCTTCATATATTTTTTTAACAATATAGTATATTTATTTTTATAATAAGTCAGGTTTGTATTCGTTTTATCACATCGGCTGCAACTTATTTCAATGCCTGTATCCAAAGTATTGAGGGGTATACAAGCACTCATCAAATTAAGCTCTTCAAAAGTGAAATCATTGTTGCTTGTTGAGGGTACTGCATAAGTTTTCCCTGAAAAATTTACACATAGTTCAGTATCCTGTGAACTGCAAATGCCGCTTAATTCAGGTATCTCACATTGCGGTAAATTTTTCGAGGGTACTCTGTTCCTTTTCAAATTTCGTTTGCCAATGTCTTCGGCAGAAAAATGATTTTCACACAAGTAAGCATTTTTAGCGTTAGGCGAATCCGTCATTTGACATGCTTTAATCCATTTATTATATAGTGGAGTTTCTTTTGCAGGAAACTTAAAAAATTTCGTTTCCGGCGAGATACGCTTAGTTATTTTGCAAGTGGATAATTCGCACTTGACTCCCCAAATTCTTTTATCCATGTTAAAAGTTGCAATACAAAAATCGTTAACCAAAAGTCCGTAAGCCGTATAAAAAACAAACTTTATTCTAAAACTAAAAAATAAAAAGTCGAAAGCAAAGAATAGTATAAAATTCCAAAAGACAAAAGAAAAGATAATTTAATAAATTCAATATAACAATATACAGTAATAAAATAATGAATCGCTTTAATAGAAATCACAATATTCAAGCAAGCAAGCAAGCGGAGGGAACTTTTCACATTGATCGCCAATACGAAAGTAGCCTGAAAATTGTTGGCCCGGCTTGAGCTAGATGCAACTGTGTTGACTAAATATAAAGACGCATGTGTAGGCCACTTGGTTATATATGCGGTATTACAGTTTTCTCATCCAGTAGAAGAAAATGTGCTCTATAAATGAAGAACTTTCGCTCAGCACTAAAGCTGTTTTATTATTGTTATACAGCTTAAAGCTTGGGAGGCAGTACGAGCGATTGGGATGCGAAAAATTGTCTTCACCTCGCTGTATGGCAGTGGCGAGTCTATAGATTAGTTGGTCTATGATTTGACTTAATAGTTCCGACTGCACAGCTCAAGCTCTTTTTTTCGCATGGAGTGGGTTCTAGAGGCTAGCCTCACGTTGATTTCATGCGAAACTTTCATTGCACAGGGCAAGGCGAAAATTACAAATGTTGCCATAGGATACAAGGAATTTCTTTGATATTTCAACAATTTTACTTACAACAATAGTTCTTTAAAAAATTGTGTTAACGTTTTTACTTTAATTTACAATTTAAGTACTTAAGAACATTTAAAAATTGATAGAGGAGGCACTGCCTCCCCTGCCTCCTCTGACGAGCCGCCACTGAATTTAAGAAACATATTTTCGATATGCCTACGACATTGGTTATTTCAGATGTGTTGAAAATATAAAGAATTAACTTTTACGCAAATATTGTCTTTTTCTCCAATCATTTTGATGATAATTAAGCAATCATTTCGAATATTGTTTTTAGAGTCTTATGAAAGGCTCATTCGTTTATGTAGTTAGTATAATTACAACATATCGTGACGAGCACTAGTAATTTTTACACACAAAAAAGTGAGTCACATTTAGTAGGGTTCACTTTTAAAACGATTTCCGAAGTGTATACCATATTTTATGGAAGTGCCGAAATTTTTATGTCAAATACAACAAATTATATAAAGATCCTGTAAAAGACATTTTATTAAGTATTATTCTACCTTTTAATACAAATTTTTATTGCAAACTATTTCAAATTCACATACATACTTATGAGCCACGATCATGTGATAAAACAAAAAGCTTCTTCATTATCTCATTGAAATGTTAATGAGAGTAATCGAAATATAAAAATACATATAAAAGATTTTCAATTTCTATACAAGTATATAAACGTAGGTATGATTATACGTAGTAGGTTTTGTTAAATTTTGTTTTGTAAATATAAACATTGGTTTTAAGAGTTTTTCATTTTTTCAAATTTTTTATTGCAGTGGTCCTAAAAAATAGTAATCACCAAATCTTTAAAATTCGACTAGGTTTAATCAAGGTCAAGGTAAACAAACGTTATTTGAAGGAAAAAGCTTATATGTATACATATATACAACACTGATTAAAAGAATGCAAATAAAAATAAAAACAAATACTTAATCACAGTGGCGTTCTCACACAAATGACAAATGCGGTCGGTGTAAATGAATTAATATAGTATTAATGAATAAAACACTAAATCGAAAGTTGTAAACAATATGAAATAAATTGGTCAATTATTTTATAAAGCTACACAATGCCACCTGGCCACCGAAACGCGGTCGTCCCTTGACCTTTCTGTCCTTTTTGCAGTAATCCCGAAAAGAGCAATGTCAAGAAGGCCTTCATTGGCATGTCATTCGTCTTTGTCAACGAAAGGATAAAACCTGTCTGTCTACTTTCAAGGAACTCCATCATCCTTTCACTGCCATTCTTTTCCATTCTGTTTCATCAATTTGTAAAAAAATGCAAAATTTTACCGTCTGGCAGTAGTTTCCAGAAAAACTATAACCCAAAAAGGAACAACAATTAACAAAATCCCGGCTTAACTAAAGCAATGCCCACCTCCAGAACTTTGTCCCCTCTTTCCCCGTCTCCTGTTTCGCTATTTTAGGGAAGCATTTTTCCCACCATCAAGGAACAGAGGAAGACACAAAAAGGCGAACTAATTTTTTGCTTCCTCGACGACAGCGTAAATCCCATTTCCGAGCTCCAGACTGCTTCATCTCAATTATAATTACTCCTGCGACGGGCAAGCGACCCGGGAGCGGTGCGGCAGGCTGGAGCAGGAACAGCGTCAGGAGTACTAGCGCCTGTGCAACATTCCTGGGAGAAAGTAGGGAACAAAAAAATAATAAAAATAGGTACACTAGAAAAACACACACACCCATTGTCCGGGAACACGTAAACCCAGTGTCCGGAACACAGGAAGCAGCCAACAATGCCTCCTCGCACTATCCCAGGAGTCACTCACCTGCAGGAGTCTTCCCGGCACCCTGAGCAGAATAATCGGGGAGGGAATAGAGCGGCTGAAACAGGAAATTAAAATGTTTCCGAATGCTAATTCGTGCCCCCGCCCCTCCGCTCAGTGCGCTTTTAATTATGCGAAATTAAAAGGGTTTGCACGAAATCTCGTTAACCGCGCGCTTCCTTTGTTTTGGACTCGCGGTGGAGCGGCCGGTGCATTCCTTGTCTTATTGGCGATTAATTAGCTACCGGAATGCATCCATAAATTGAACTTGCCTCCGATTAATTAAGTAATTGCGCTCCGCTTGCCACTTCGCAAGGGTTCCGTTCGATCCGCGGGTGAAATCGCGCGGAACGTTCGCACGTTTCATGTTTGTGTCAGAAGTGCAAAAACAATCGAATCAACTTGATAATGATATTTACTGAAAGTCTGCAACGGAGGCGGGTCGCAGGACTTGTTGTCGGAGTCACTTTCATGTTGAAGAAAATTGATGATAAAGTTTCTGGAGCAGGTACTAAGTTTCGAGAGCACTCAGTGATATTAGGTGTCAAGTAATGTCCTTCTCCATAAACGTAAAGGATTAATTACCCATCAGGGACACTTTGTTGCAAAAAGGTGCAAAGTGAAGGATGCTGTTGGTTCTATTCCAAGTTTTTCGATTAATACACCGAGTTAGTTAAGTGCCCTATCATTTTTCGTTCACTTTTGAGACTAATATCTTTAGAAGTGTAACTGAAATATGTTGAAAAGTATATTTTATCATGATATAGTTACAAATGGAAATTCCTAAGTAGGAATTTTAGTCGTTTAGATAGAACAACTTATAAACTCATTTTAAATCAAATATACAGAGGAAAAAAGGAAACTGTTCCAGAACTTTATTTTTTATTTGTCAGAAATAATCATTTATTTATGATGTTTTGTTACACACGTATATGTAAAGTTGATATTATTTATACATATTTATTTACATTAATCAAGTAATAAATCATTTGAAACCCAAGTGTACAGAATTTCCTAAAATTTGGCATCAAATTTATATCACAGGATATGAAATTTTAAATTTTCTGAGTCGGGAATTGCATTCGAAATTAATGACCCTAAGAACTCCCATATAGCCATTTTAAATGGCAGAACATTTAACAATATCGTTGTTTTAATAACTTTACCTTCTACTATATGACTATCTTCAAATGCGTGTTTCCTCACGATTCTTTTTATTTTACCTCGCATGGTGGTATTTTGCTTATTAAAGTTATATGTTTATCGAAAAAAACTTGACTTGAATTATTGTTGGGACACTATGACCTCAAAAAAGCTTAAGAAACGCAGAATTTTTAAAAATATGTCAACATTGCATAATTTAGCGCTTCACAACAATTTGTTTAGGTCAGACTGCTCGGCTGTGCGCAAACAAAAATTTTCGTAAGGTCTAAAACATGGTCTTCTTTTTTAAAATAAGAAAAGTAAATAAATAAATTGAAAACTGCGTTTACATGCAATTTGAAAATTTTTCTGGCACATACATAAGTACGTTTGGCAACAATTTCAGCTCGATATCGGCGACAGGCAATTTTCGCGCTTAACATACTTTAAGCGTTACGAAACACCCAGAAATGCAAAAATTGCTAATCTTGTTTAAAATGCGGAGCACTTCCTCAATATGCGATGGTATCAGTCGCCGCAATAAAGGAAATCTTGCCAGACGGAAAAAGTGTCCATTCTTTTAATCGTTTCAAATTTCAAATATCAAATTTTCCGATTTTGAGTAAAGAAACCACTCGCGTTTTCTTCCAAAATAAGATATGAGTAAGAAATAATAAAGGCAGTCAAGACAAAAACGCGTTCGCTGAAGTTTATTAAGTGTGAACGCGTGTTTGCCGGCCGTGAATTTTTTATTTGTAGAAGAAAGCGTAAATTTTCACATATTGAAACGAAAGCGGATCTTATTGCTCATGTGAAAACTGCAGAGAGGTTTTCCACATGCAAAATCGGTTGAAGCATGCCCGACTTCGTGGAAAAGGGAAAATTATTTTTAGTTTATTTTATTTTATGTTTTGTTTATGCTACTCAAAAAGAACGCGAGAGTACCGGAATCGGGGAGCACACTGCGATTTGTAAGCCCGCCAATGGGATGGTGCAGTAAATTTGCTGATTGAATATGTAAATGCGATTTTAGCCAAACACACTTCTTCGAGTGGAATTGAGTGGATCCGGAGGGCACACCCAAGCGAGGGCGGGGGTGGAGCCTACACGGACCTATGCTTGATAAATTATGAAATGAAGCGCGTTCCTGGGGAGCATCGTTGGATTAAAATGAGACTGCGAGGCACTCGTTCGTATCTTTTAATTATATACCCCCGGTGGGGAAAGAAATTTATTTAAAGAGCACTTGTATGGCTTAAAAGGCAGGGGAGATCAGCGTTAAAAATTTACCTTTTTAAATAAAAAATTGCGCAACTGCATAAAATTTAGGTCATTTAACCATTTTAACGAAAAGGTCAAGATGCGGCTTGACCATCATAAATATTCGCTGAGGTAGATTTCTATAGCATAATTGCATACTTTAATTAGTTTATTTCCTGGATTTTTCGGATATATCATAAAAGTAAATAAAATAACGAGTGTTGTATAATTTGAAAAGTTTTCGAAATTCAACAACGCAGAAACAATCAAACATCGAACTTGTGACCTTAGATATTGCACTTTGATGCTCTAGCTGTTGAGCTAAATATGTTCAAAAAAAATTATTCGCTCAGCTAACTTAAGAGCGTTTTGAATTTTAAAACTAAAATATTATTAAATATACGTAAGTTTTAGTGTAATTTCCAAATTAGTCATTATTAGGCTTTCAGAACGCAATTCTTCAAAATGAAAAATATAAGGCAGTTTGCTAGTTTTTCGCAAGTAACAAAACACGTATTTTTTGATTTTTTGCAAAATTTTAATAAAATGATGAAAACGACAGCTAAAGAAGTTAGTGTGATATTAAAAACAATTTACTCCCTATGCGAAAACCAAATATTTCATGTAACTAACAAAACATACGAACACTAGCTAACGAAGAAATATTATTTTTGATTTTTGAAATTTTTAAAATCGCGCGAGTTAGGAATCTTGAAGATTCTCTTAATAAAAAAAAATTATTATCGGACTGACAAAATTTATTCTTCCGAATCGAATTATACAAGAGCGAGACTGTTTCTAATAGACTGTAACTTACAAAAGATTTTAGATAACATTTATAATGTATTATTACTTACGCTAAGTCTAGACAGGTAGCTGAACAAGTAAATTGGTCAACGTGAGTGTGTAATATGATCTAAGGTGAATGAATTTAAGTCGAAGAAAAATTAATTTATGAATTTTATAAAAATGGATAGCCGAAAAAATGTTAATGTGACAATTAAGCAATTTCGGTATTACAGCAATGTTTAATATTTTATAGATGGGTGCTGCTAGGTGTCATAACTCGCGTTAAGTTTCAAGGTAACTGAATAATTAATAAACTTATTAGCAACAAATGCCATTTGTGTTTAGAAATATAGAAAGGTTACATTTTCTTTCACTTCAAACTTGATAAATTTATGCTTTTTCGTTTGAACCAATCAGAAAATCTATATGAAGCCTAAATAAATATCAATATCGATATCAAGGACAAGTATATCTGTAACAATTTCTTTAAAAACATATTTTTCATCACTTTCAGAAAATTTTGAAATATCTAGGTATATAGATTTTCTATAAATCGTCTGTCTCTCTCACCTACTGAAAATATAAAGATGGGATTTTTGCTCTCACAAAGTCGACTTCGCCATTTTTAGAAAAATTGTATTGAATTTATCATGTTCTGTAAGAAAGGTTATTTTTTCAACTCGAAGTTTTTCTACATGTTATTGCAGTTTGGACATTTCTTCCCTGAATATTCTGTCTTCCCTAATTATACAATTGCTTCAAAAACAACGCAATTGTCTAAATTGGTATACCAAATAATAGCAATTAGTCCCGTCCTTGAAGAATCTAAATTTGATTTTTTAAAACGCAAGACAATTCAATTATCATTATCCCCTTAAATACGCATGTTTAATTCATCTGAAAAAAGGTTCTACCGAGAATCCCTGAAAATCCAAAAATAGCAAAGTCAGTCACAAACATTTTGCATTGTAAGCTGATTAACAGTCGGCGTCCGCAATTTTCACACCTGCATCAGGTGAATATATGTGCGCAAGGTTTCTTTTATTTGTCTATTAACTTGGTAGAATAAAAACGTGCGCAAAAACGTCAATTTCAATCACGTACTCGGCCGAGAATTTCTATTTGAAAAAAAAGGTGAAAAATTACCAACGGTAGGAAGCTAAAGATTCTTCCACGAGTGGTTGGTCGAGTCGGGAAAACAAAGTAAGTACATAGTATTTTATAGCATAAAAAAGGTATATCTAAGAAAAACCCCTCAACCTTGAAAGATGTTGTTTTTTTTAAAAAAGACACTACTCCACGTACTTGGAAGCAACTTTTTAGTATCAATTGCAAACTGGACGCCTTTAATTCGCGTATAAATGCGTTTTTGTGGCTTTGCTAGAAATCACATTGTGGCGTCGTTGTCCATTCGGGCCGCTCAAACGGATAATTTCCGCGAGGTTTTTGTACCTCTTTTGGGGTCTGTTGATCACATCAACTGGCGGCGACGGCGGCGTCTTGACCGCAAAAAATATATATATATATGTATAGTAGGAATCTAAAGAAAACGAGCACCACCAAGATCAACAGATTGCTGCTGAGAAGGCGCTGTCCTCCGTAGAGGCCATTAATTCTGCGCCTTTGGGCTGTTTTCTATTTTTGTTAATTTCCACAGACGTGTACCATTAGTCACCCGGAGTATCCTATTGCTGTGTCATTACGCGGGCCCATCCAGTGCTAAGTTTATTGCACCCCGGGAGTACGGCGGGCAAAATAAAAGGAATTGGCGAAGGCGCCACAAGAATTCCCAGAAGGTAGCTAAATACCTTCATTAGGCAGGGGAACCGGAGGAATTACCTATTCCGTGTGAGAAATAAAAACCTATCTTTGGTTCCGCGGAGGTGGCAAGAAGCGGTGCGGGGGATCCCCACGCTTTGGTGGCTGTTGCCGTGCCGGGATATCTGCGGGATCGCGGACAAACCGTACGAGCCGATGGTAATGAAGCATTGGACATGTCGATCGAAGAAGTCCCAGAACCCAGTGAAAAGGCAGGGAAAAGAGCAGACAAATCTAGGGAAGAGGCGGGCGTTCCAGAACGCGTCTGGTCCACGGCACCTGGGAATTTTCGCAATTTCATAGTCCAAGGTAAGTGAGGCGCATGATGGAAATGCAAAAAACCCGCGAAATACCCCTCGCCGCACCGCTCAAGGGCAGAAAAAATATCTCCGACTATAAAGCTAAAAAAGGCCATTGAACCGGTCACGCAGAGGTTTAGAGGTTCTGCACCGATCGACCGGACGATGGTCGATAGCGAATTTTAGAGGGTACACTTCGCGTTCCATTGAAATTGATTGAATAAAAAAAGAGTAGAAAAGTAATAATAAAAAAAGAAAACATCTAATCGCGGGACGCGAGTAGCCTTTCTCTGGCGGCGGCGGTGGAGGTGATGGCACCACCGACACGTATCCAGAAATAGATTTTTCAGATAAAATGGCACGGAACGCAGGCACAGAGAGATGGGAAATTCTGTGGCACCGGTCCCGCAGAATCCGCAAAAAGAAGAAGGTATCACTGGAGGATATCTTTTCAGCCTGAGGTTTTGATTTCTTGGAAACGCTAGATTAACCGCAATAGCAGGAATTTCCTTGGATATTTCTCCCCCGTCTGTCTGCGAGCCACCCCCGCGCGTCGACGGGAAGGCTTTTCAGCTTATTCGCGAGGTCTGTCTGCTGCTTTCTGTTGGTTCTGCTGCTGCCGCATGACCATGCAGTATCGAATTTTTGTTTGCTGCTCGATTGCTTTCCCCAGGAAGCCCCCGAGCTCCCGAGCCCCATTAGTGGGGCGCTGCTCAAAGGCCGGGAGGGTTTCGTGTTTCCACCGGCTGGGGCTGTGCTCTTGGAGACCCCATTCCAGCCGCAATTAACAGACGCAATCGTGTGCATTATGTAAATTTACCCATTTTTTGCCCGGAAATGTCGCGAAAAATAACGCAGGGGCAATTTTTGTTAATTAGGCCGACGGAACCATGAAGAAAAGGGTTGGGGGGCTCCTATTTTTGAAACAAGAAAGGGACCTGCACTAAACTCAATTCATAGTATGTCAAGGTAACAAAAGTTCTAAAGCCACCCTTAATCCAGTAGCTAACTTATTTTCCAAATTTCCCTTACCTAAATAATAACCATATTTAACCACGTTATTTGAAATTATTTCCTTTATTTTAATTCTTTGACCCATACAATTAGTAATTAAATACATTTAGTATAATTTGAATTAATGATATAATAATTGCTGCCTGAATTCGAAAGCATTACTTATAAAACTCTAATCTAAAGCAATAGCAGAGCCGGATCTAGGGCGTCAGGATACGGAACAGTTGAAGTCCTTTAAATTAATGAATAGGTTTACGAAAAGCATCCTTGCTCTTAATTGTCGGATCTTGCTCAACATTAACATTACATACAATACATACGTATGTATAGTAGGTATGTGAATTTTTGCAGGTTGGCTCGGAACTGATAGCTCATCTATATTGTATAATATTATAGGGTGATAAATATTTTGCGAATTTAAAAAATTAGCCTCTGCAATATATATACATATGGAAAAAATCTCCCTAAAAGAATCTTCGTATTTCAAAAGATAACAAAAAAGTGTAAAAAACATTATATCATTTATAAGTGAAATGTGAATAATGTGAATGAAATTGGTTAGAACTGTTTGATACGGATAATAAATTGTTTTAAGAATAGTTACAAAATTTCAGTTTTTTGACTAAAACTTTCTTCTTTCTTCATGTTTTGTTTGAATTTAAAACCTAACTTAACTTTACGAGATATTTATTACCACTTTTTGCTAATATATATATAAACAATGTTTCAACTGCCTTGACCTTTGTCTTGTTAAGCGTAAGTTTCGTACAAATTTTATAATACTGTAGCTATTCAGGTTCAGCATTATTTGAGCTTATTTTGTTTTAAGATAAAATTTGGTATATTATTCCTACTAAAGCTTTTTTGCTTCTTAATAAAATTTCCTTACTATAATATGCCTTTTTTTAATAGCTTTTTACTTTCCTGATTAGAGTTATAAAGAACCTGACCCTATTTATTTTCAATATATGGGCTGACCCACAGAATGGTTCTTTGTAATATTTTCTGCTAATTTTCAAGTAAATTCGCTCGAAAAATTCACTTTACCCGCGAAAAAAGGCTGCCCCTGCATCGAGTTAATTTTCTAACAAGTCCCGGCTAATTTCTATCCTTTCACCCGGTGACCTTCTTAGGCCATGAGCAAGGTAAAACGCTTACCGTTGGGGAAGTACGTACCTAAAAAAAAACAACGACTGGAGTTCGTCAAAATGCACCTTGTAATTCTGGGGAACTGAACCAGTGGCAGCAGTACTTCCTGCTTTTGTTGAATAGAAGAAAAGCAGCGCCAACGGCAGCAACAACAGTGAAATTGTTGCAATAATGCACCTTCAGAGAGGAATTCCCGCTCCAGCCGGGATGCAGGGATGAGTTCCAACAGGATTGTGGGCAGGTAGGCTGAGGCAGAGCCTACAATCCTGGAATCCTTAGATGTGCACTGAACCAGATTCGAGTAGTTTTCAGTATCTCCAAGGAAATAAAGGGAAACACTCAAAGCGCATTCACTCACCCATGAGCTTGCGGGCGCGACGGAGCTGCGGCAGGGTTCGGCGCCGCGGCGCAGAGGTGGAGGCCCGTTCAAAACTGCAGTGAAGAGGGTAGTCCTGGAGAAACCAAAGAGATTTTGTTCAGAACTGCTGTCATCACTGGAAAGCAGAAAAGGCTCTGCTCCGCCGCATCGCAGAAGCGCTACCACCCATTGCCCCCCCGTTCGCCCCCGCCTTTGCCTGTTCCTTTTTGTCCTTTCTACAACAATTCCTGGTCTTCCTTCCGCATTCAGGTGCAGCTCCAGTTGTTGAAATCGCAACGAATCCATAAACTCGTCCTGTGATGTCCTTGCAATCCGTCCTTCCTGCTCACATCCGACCAACCCTTAATTCAGCTCTTCGTCAGTGACGGTACAGGCCGCGGGGGGCGAGGGAAGGGGCAAAATAAACGACTGCCGGGAACAAGAGTGCTTAAAGGTTTTCTCCTATGGCTTAACAAAGCGAAGTTTGCATTCTCCCCGACTTTTCCTTTTTCTTGCGTGTTTCTTCCTGCGAATCTCAAAGGAACCCCGGCTCGAGTCGAGTGCATCCAGCTGAGCCATCCTTCACTTCATTGTGACCTTTTCTTGGATGGGCATTGTCTCTGAATTAAAAGGAATCTCAAGAGAGACCCTTTTTACATCTTAGGCAGTTCTCCTTTCTAATTTCTTATTTTATTTCATTTTTATTCATTTTGATTTTTTTGAGTTTTACGTTTTTCTTATTTTTTCGAGAGGATGCTAGCAAGACGTTGCGCTTCCTTCTGGTACTTTCGGGAAGATTCCGCTTTGGTCAGGAATAAAGATGATAAAATTGCATCGCCACAGTCTGATGCACCAGCTTTTTTTCGCGAAATTATTTCAGTCACGTAAAAGGAGAAGTGATTTTTTTGCGTTTTTTGTGGAGCACTAGTGCCATTCATCTTTAAGAATTCTTTTAACGGCTCATCGTCTTAAGAAATTTTTCTTTCTCTTCAAAATGGGGAATTAAATGGTAAAAATAAAAAATAAGTTGCATCGGACATAAGTTGGAAAACTTTTTACTTCTCTTTTTTGGAATTTGAGAAACGATTTTAAAGAAGCAGACCAATGATCCTTGACAGTGGACTGATTGCTGAGATGCTTTTATGAATTTAAAACACAATTAAAAGTGAATTGTACTCTTCTTATCCCAAATTCGTCTGGACTAAAGAAAACGTTTTGGAATTATAAATGCTTTTGTTAAAGAAATTTGTTAGATTCAGGTATATGTTTAATTAATGCCACCTCAGAAGCAATTAATTTCATTTACCCTCCCCTATCCACTTTAATTCTTTGGTTTAAACTTAGTTTTGTATATTCCTAAAGTTAATCTTGCAGTTAAAAATTGAATGTTAGTAAATCAAAAAGGAGTCAGAGACAAAAATCAACTGATACAATTGGTAAAAGTAGAAACTCTAAGCCAAATGCATTGAACTCAAATAACCTAACTATGTACCTATGTATCTGAGATTCTACCTGAGGAGACTTAATGAAAAATTTCTGATTTTTGTGCTATATATGGTAAGAAAAAGGCGTTCTCCACTTCCATATTCCGTAATTTTTTCAAATAAATCTTTCTGCTATGTAGGTGCAAAGATTACTTACATATTTTATAGTAAAAACTTAAAGATGCCATTAATCTAAAGGAAAGTGGGCAAATAAGGCATAGATGGTATAACCATCATACTTCAAAAGGGCTTATGCTGCGTTCTAAGACGATAATGCATCTCCGGGGATTAATCAGAACTTTTTTCCCCCATCTCTGGCTAAAGATAAAAACAAATTCATAAATCACCCTATCTTAGGTAAGGAAAACCTTAAAAAGAATCTCCTTAAGAAAATTCCGCTCGTGGCACTTGCAGCCGCGATGGTCGCGCTCGAATCTGCAAAAGTGTCGTCCACCACGACCGGATGGTACAGCGGATGAGAGTCTGAGCACCTAAAGTAGCCCCAGCCGCGGAGTATCTTAACCCAAAAGGAGCACGACCAAACCAGCCGCAGACCATCCGCGGAAGATTTTCTTGCGCGACCAGCGCGAAACTTTTGTTGACATCCGCAAATGGGTGAGGTATTTACGCGGGCAAGGTAATTGCACGGAATTTATGTGCGGCGGGCAGGTTGCGTGCGTGTGCTCCGCGTCCCCGGGACAGGGATGCTGCGCGTTGCACTGGACCGGCGCGCGGTCGCTCGGAGGTAGCTCTATGGGCCTGTGGCGTGGCCGCGGATGGCTATTTTTAGCGATTCGCGAAATTCGAGAATAAGCCGGAGGAAATGGGAAAAGCGAGACTGTAATGGCAGTTGGTTGCATTGCGGGGGACCGGGGGGCTGCGTTGCGTTGCGTGCGTGGCAGATTTGCAACGCAGGAAAAGAGGAACTTTATGTAATCGGGATTTCACTGCTAATGACATGCAAGTGTAAAAACCAGTTTTTATTTGCCGGCCTACAGAATCATTGCCCTTTCTAGCTATTTTTAGACCGAAGACGGGGCTTAAGGCGAACTCCAGCGGAACTAAGAATTCAATTAAGCCCTAATGGGCCGTGCGGTCATGAAGCTGCGGAGTCGTTCTTAGGACCGATTCCGAATAGGAGTTATCTGCTCCCCACGAGTAAGAGTGAGAGAAAGTAAAAAATATCCTGTCCTTTCGTGGAAGCAGCAATAAATAAATGTATTTCCCTTTTTCCGCACCCAAGAACTTCTGGGAATATTTTTATTAACTTTATAATTTTTATTGGCCTTCGAAACCCTCAAATGCAGTCAACCACAACCCGACGGGCATCGCACAACCCTTGTACTTTGCCGGTCGAGGGCCGGCCCCGGACGCGGCACGGCGCACACAAAGTGCTCGCGGACAAAAATGGTAAGAGTAAGGAAAAAGAATAAAGGGAAAAATATGAGATGAAATCGCAATAAATCATTTAGCCGGCGGTGGGTCCTGTACCCACTTTGAGGATTTTATTGGGAGCATAAACTCTGCGCCAGGGGAGCGGGGTGCTGGAACTTGAGGCGACTATTTGGCGGTCTGTGACTGACATTCGCTTGAAACGTTCCACCACTTCAAGCGCACTTCCTCCCCCTCGGGCCGGCGATGGCGGCCGCCGTCTGCCATTGTGCAACTTACTCCAAGGATATTCTGTTTCCGCTCGTGGACCAGCTTGCGTCTGGGAATTGAAGGACTGCGGATAGCTGAAGATGCAGGGGGACATTTTCTGGAGGGCCGGGTTACTTTTATATCTTGTATGTCTGCCTTGAAAGCCGTCCTTTCATTCACCTTTTCAAAAAATAAATTTTTGCCGTATCCGTTTCAGTTCTATTATTGATGCTCAGAGTCAAGTGTTTTCTTTTAGAAGTAAAATTAAATAGTTCGGGTAACAAGCGCTTTTCGGTAAAAGGTCGAAAAAATAATTTTAATTCAAGTATTTTAAGAGTATTTTGTTTTTATATCATTTTGATACTCCTGCTTAGTAAGCACTTTGGTTAAATGTAATTTATTCCTTATTCTATTACATACTAAAATTAATATTAATTAATTAATATTTTGTATTTTTACCCTTATTTTAAATATCGCCCCTATTCGTCGCGACATGATTTCGATACAAGAAATAATGCAATTGATGGCTTAATGATTTTCCCATATACAGTGTTGTGCAAAACCTAAGCAACTTTTGCAATACAATTATTCAAATTCGTGTACTTTTATTTGCACAGCATTTAAGAAAAATAAAAATATATTTATTCATACTAGATATCGTCAACAATATGAATATAAACTTAAATTTTAAATAAAAATCCATTAACAATATTAAAAATTACAATACAAAAATATTCCCTAAAATTTGCTGTGCAAAACCTAAGCAACTTTCTTAATATTTGGTGTAATATCCTTTATTTTTTATCTCTTCTACACATCTTCGGGGCATTGATTCAAGCAGATTATTAATGGTGCTAATTGGGATTCTTTCCAATTCAAACTTTAAGGAATCCATAAGGTCTTTCTTGTTCTTGAAGCGTCGATTTCCTACTTTGCGTTTTAAAATTTCAAATAGATTTTCGATGGGATTCAAGTCACGTGATTGTGCCGGCCAATCAAGAACTTGAATCCCATTTGCTATAAGCCAGTGTTTTACAAATTTTGATGTATGTTTCGGGTCGTTATCATGTTGAAACACACATCTAATTAGCATTTCCCACTCGGCGTAAGGAAGCATCACGGTTTCTAATATGTTTCTGTAGACGAAACGGTCCATAGTAATATCTATTTGATGGAAAGGGCCAACACCATGACCAGAAAAACACGTCCAGATCATAACACTTCCGCCTCCATGTTTAATTGTACTTCTACAGTAGCGGGGATATAGTCGTGCTCCTGTTTTTCTTCTTACATGACACTTTCCATCAGAATTGAAAATATTGAATTTACTTTCGTCACTAAACAAAACAGTCTTCCACTTATTTACAGACCAATTGACAACACTGTATGTATATGAATATATCTTTGGAATCACTAAATATTATTTGTTTGCTGATGCTCTCCTTTAAATATACTTTATATTTAAGCTACTGCCTTGCGTTTATGAGGCATTTTAAATTTTAATAAGCTAAATAGCAGTAGTCACGGAAGTGATAAAATTTTTGACCAATGTATGTACTCTTCAATACTAATTATAATCTTCGGTTCATTTAGTCCATTAAAATCATCAGTGTTGCAAAACTATGTATGGATAATATTTTTTTATTGTGCTCTCAAAAATGAGGACATTTATTCTCTTTCATATTTCTAGGTATAGGTATTTTTAACACTACCGGGTGCAACACTTCTTTACTTCTTGGTTCCAGCAGTTTTTCACGCGGAATATGTACTAACCCTAGTTGCAGAAGTGTGATAAAACTCGCCGTCTTTGCTGAAGAAATATAGGTCTTTTTCTATTTTAAAAAACAAGCACTTTTACTACTTTAATACAATTTAATTAAAACTACGAATATCTAACTTTAGTACAAAAATACAAACTTAGCAAAACAGATTCTTCTTCGCATGAAGCATACGACTTTATACATATACCAGTCTGGCTTTACCATTTTTATTATTAAAACATGAAAAAACTTTATTTAATATCAAAGTGTTGGCTTAATAACATTTCGGTCTCACAAAGCATACAAAGAACCCTCCCCTCCCCATCCCTTGTCATAGAAAACGTGGCATAGTTCAGTCAGCAACTAAAATCGCAACTGAACAGCAAAAGTTATTTGAAAGGCAATTTGCTGAGACCCGCACTCCCCCGAGGGCAGAGAGGGGTGAAAAGCTCCTGCCACCATCGTGCCCCACCGCTTCCTTAATTAGCTCAAAACAAATTACCCGTTCCTTCCCCTACGCAAAGAACCGCAAAATTTCCTCCAAAAAGAGCCGAATTGCAGTTCAATGACTCATTCTAGCGTCGTTTTTTTCTCATATTTTTTCCTCTTTATTTTTTTTACTTTTATCATGACTCAGCTAACGGGTGATCTGACAGGTGTTTGTAATTTGTCGCTATATCCCCCACGCGTTGGCAGACACGCAACGCGCGGGATTTCGTGGAATCACTCTATCCACCGCGATGTTACCCTATAACCGTTAAATTCTTACCTTCAAATTATGGAGGGGGAGAAGTGCTGATGCACAAATTATGCTCGAAAAACTTCATCCAGACCCTATGTTTGTGTAGATGAGTTGAAGGGAATGGTGGGGGTTGGGAGCGGAGGGGAGGCTGCGTGCATTGTTGAAACATGTCTCCCGGGTCATTCGTTGGAATTTATTGCTTTAATTTGAAAGTTTTGTAGCGTCGACGAGGTGCAGGGTGGTTGATAATGAGACAGGGTATCATTTTCCGTAGGTGGGACATGTATGCCACCCTATAAGACAAAGTGACACCAACAGCCCATTCAGGGGTTGATTCTCGTAAGTATGTGGCGGATGTGCTGCCACTCACATTCCACTAATTCGCGTAATTACTTTAATCTCCCCCAAGAATGGCGGGACGAATTAGAGATTTAAGGACACGCGCTTGGCGTGGCTGTTCCATTCATCGCTCCTCTAATTCTGGCGAGGGTCCTGTTTGACCACCCGCGACCCGATGACCGCCTGTGTCCTCGCTGACCGCACAATACCAAAATCCTCTTGGGGCTATGGTAACTACTAATGACGTAGACGATTTCGGCGATTTATATGTATGTAGGTTTGTTGGCCAGTTCGGCACGCCCTTTATGACTTTTCTGCTTCGGTTTGGCACAGCTCACGCAATTTTCGTATTTTCCACACGGGGACAAGGTCGGGGGACGGAACGAACGACCTGCAGGAAATGACGTGAACAGATTGTATTTGGCCGGGACACAATTACAGGGCATGCCGACGACCAAATTAGATCCTATCCATTCTTCTGATTGATGTTTTCGTTCGTCAAACCCTCGACCCGTTTTGTGACCGCCCCAAAACTAAAGCTGATCCCCGTCATTTCAGTCTGGGTTTGTGCGTCTGAGGGAAATTTTCCGCCGTTAATGAGCCATAAAGGTGGGATGACTTGAAATTTGCGCCCATTAAAGAAGCCAGCGGCCTTTATCCTTCTGCTCCATTTACTCTTTTCTCCCGCTTAAAACGCTTAAAATGAACTTTTCGAAAATGTTGTCGGAAGTTATAGACAGGAGTCAAGGACCACGACCCATCAAATTTTGCATAGTATCTATCCCAAAAAGAACATCGAAATATTTAATGAAAAATATCGAAAGTAATATCCCTTATAAATTAAGTTTTTGGAAACTATAGACAGTAAAAGGTTTTCTTTAATAACAGATCACGTAAAAATATTGCTTTTTTGGTTCAAATTAACTCCTAGATAGATATCCAGTTGTGTGTTGAAATAAAATCAAAAATGAGTAATTTTAATAATTTTTCAATATATTTCTGTATTTCTGTCTGTATTTCCTTGTGTAAATTGTTTTTTTGTTTGCAATTTTATATGTATGATGTGAATACTCCAAAATTGGAATGCAGTAGGTCCTCGATAATCCGAATATCCAATAACTAAACCTTGCATGATAGGCTCTATCATTGAAAAAGTTCGAATCAAATCAAAAGAAGCTTATAAAATTCCTTTTTGGATACAAATTTCTTAGTAATGTTCCAAACATTTTGATAAAATCACTTCAGTAACGTTTGACTTAAATTCATTCTTGCGTTTAAAGTGGTAGGAATTTTTATCCAAAAAGGGCTTCCGTAAGCTCCTTTCGATTCGATTCAGACGTTTTTAATGACAGACCTCAATATTTTAGAAGGAATTTTTCATTCAGATTATTTCAGAGGATTTCAGATTAGCTGGGGTTTGGACTATCAAGGCTCTGCTGCATTTTTAAAAATTATGGCTTTTTAATCAAGGATTGGTGCATTCTTAGCGTCTCTAGCGACATTTTTGTTTAAAAAATATGTTTTTTATTCAATGTTATTTCTAATTTTTTGTAAATTCATATATAATTACCAGCACTAAAGTTATTGTTTTTATGGTATTTAAAAAACATAAAATCCCTGTAAATATCCTTATTGTGTATGTACCGTGATGACAGTACCGCCTAAAGCTTATTATACTTATATGTATGTATTTCTATGAAATTTAAAATTTTCTATTCTGTGTGAAAAAGCGATTTCCTGCGAGATAAATTTGTAAAATTTTATTAACGCAGGACCGACTTAATCCCACTTTCTAAATAAGTTATTTTTCGCATGAATTTCTTACTTTCAAAATTATGAACATTCAAGTTTCGGATTTGCCTCTAGCACCGATGTCCTCTACTTAGTGCTATTTGGAATTTTTGAAGAAATGGTCAAAGCGGAAAGTCGCTTCCAATAATAATCCAAGAAGGACTCAACTTTTAGTAGAAGAAAATTCAATCAATTGAAAGTAAGCTGTCGGCAGAAAGGCAACAAAATCAAAAGAGACCTTGCCCCAACCTCCAGCCTCGCCGGCTGTCCACCCCCACACCACACACAAATCCAAGCAATTTAATTTCAGCCAACTTCACTGATAACTGAAACCAATAAAAATGCCGTTATGAAAGCAATCTACAGAATTCAAGATTGCAGCGGGGGTGGCGGAGGCACCCGGCTTAGGAGGCACCCGGCTTAGGAGGCATCAGCCGGAGATGTGCCACAACAGCCGCTGTCGCTCCTCTTCCACTTTATTGTGAAAATATTATTCGAGACGATATCCGGGAAGTCCAGCGGCGGGGGGTAAACCCACAAGGATCCGTCAGGCGGATATCCGAACACCCCCGCTTTATTGGACATACAACAGACAAAAGACGACTTCCATCCTCCTGTGGGAGCCCCGGCAAGCGGGGCGCCCGAAAACGGCCCTGGCCCCAACTCAGGGGGTCCTCCTCAGGCGGGAGATTGATCAATCGCCGCGGAGCACCGAGCGGTGTGGGCGGGCTGACAGCAAATCCGAGTATGAGATGTCTTCCGCGGGGCCCTCAGACATCCGCGGAGCAGACAGACGAGACAGACAGACACATCAGCGTCGATTTGCCAGATGCGAGAACTCACTGCGTGGGCGGACGGAACCGAGGAGCGTGCATACGCCCGGGAAATGCTCGACAACTCATCAAAGCCCCGGCCCGCGGTAATATCCACGGGAGCGCCTCCCGGAGGGGGCCATAAGCTTTATCTCCTGCGGGATCTCGGCCCTGGACCCGCGCAGCGCTGGCAGCGACGACATTCTCCAAAGACGTCCGCCGTCAAGGTGAAGACAGGTGGATTCCGCCTCGACACTACGTGTCCCCGCAACAGCAGCAGCGTCAGCCTCGGAAGCAACTTTTACCAAAAAGGAAAAGTCAATAATTTCACGGAAAAGATAAGACGAAGTCATCTGGGATTTTCTGCGGGGGAGATTAGTCACCCACATGCAGCCGCAGAATGCTCGGGGGAAAATGAAAAAAGCGAGCGGCTGTCATGTGGCTGCACATCCTGAAACAGATAAAACCGCGCCCAAAGACGAAGGGCTGCGGGGGAGGGGGTTGTGTGCGAATCTAGCCTATTGCAAGTTGAAACGGTAAAATATTTACCTAATAAATTTTAACGGTGATAAGATCTCCTCCATATTTGAACAGCCCTTGCGTAACGAAGTGCAGTTGCAGCCTGACTGCACGAGCGGCAGTTGCACGCAGCTGCCTGACTGCGCGGCGCGGCAGTGGGGCACCTCCGGGAAGTCGTGTCGAATTCTTTTCGAAGTTTCAAGAACACCTGGGCCGCGGATAAGAACAAACACGGCTCATTTCACAGTCGAATCATGCCGCGGTGGCACGTAGAAAGTGAAAACAAAAATTGATTGATTTACCTTCGTCGCGGATGAAAACAATGCCGCGGAATTGATTTCTTCTTGTAGACCATTAAACAGCATTAAAAAATTGCCTTGGGCAATTGTTCTCTTCTTCTTCGACTTCGAACGTGGGGGAGGGTTGGAGCCGGGCGGAGTTTGAGAGCAAATTCGATAACACGAAATTCGGAGTAGTGATAACAAATTTCACCTTATCAGAATTTGTTTTAGTATTTATTCATATGTAGTATTTAAAATTTTAAGATAAATATAAGTAACATTTTAAGATCAATACATAACAGTGTGATTTTTTAATTAAAAGTTACTACATATATGAAAATAAAATCCTAAGTTATTCGTGGTGTTTTTACGAAGGCCTATAAAGTTATTTTTCATGGGTACGATCCTTCAATCAGTCAACACTTTGTTACTTTTTCCCGAACTTAAATATAGTAACTTTTTTTTATATATGTAAACATTTTAAAAATTAGTATTTATAAAATTAAAAATATACTAATCAGATTGCCCTTTAGGTCGTCAATTTTGTTAATTTCAAGTATATCGGCTTGAAATTAAGTATAATCTACTACGTTCTGAAGAGTCCCCTGTTAAAACGGTTGAACTAAAAGTACAAATAAAATGTTAAGTAAAAATAACTTCCTTTGCAAAATATCAAACAATTGTCAAAGACTTAACTACAGTTTTTGAAGAGCCTTGTTTGGGATGTTTTGAAAATGTTCACTTTATAGAATGCAATAATAACTTTTTGTGTAAAAAACATAGACCTTCCGAACATATGTATATTATACATATGTTGCGGTTTTTTGTCAGCATAATTCACACATGATTATGCTCGTCATATATGAGATCAGCTTGCAGTCCGTCATTGTAAGTTTTTACGACAAGGAAGTCAAACGCCAAGCACATAAGATCCGATTTCACCATCTTTAAAAAACTCTTGAAGAAAATGAACAAACAAGTCAATATTTTTTGCTGCTTTACTTACTTGCTAATATAAAATTCAAATTTCATATAATATTGATTATTCAAAAGTATGGGTCTGGATATTATCCTTTAAAATATGACGAACAGGAACCCATAATTATAATATATCTTCTCTATCTAGACAAAATAACTTATTTGATGATATTTTTACTAATTTATATATGTATGTATGTATTGAATATAAACTATAGCTAATCGGGCTAAAATTTCTTTTAGCATATAAAATTAACATCTTAAGATGCAAAAAAGCCGATCGATTTCACCGGGAGCTTCTTAAAAAAAGATCAAACATAACACATGTCGTAGTTGGTGGTGGTCCACCAAAACAAGTGCTTGGCAAGTTTCGATTACATTTAAACTAAATTGCAGTAAAAAAGAGCGTTTCATTACCGAGTCCCTCCCCAAGAATAATTGCTTACGCCTATTTATTTCTTGAAGATCCTGATACAGCACACACCGGAAAAAATATCCAAAAAACAAGCAAAATATTGATCGAATGAACCCGCGTAACCCTTTCGCAAAAAGAGCGTTTAAGTACCCATAAAATTACATGTTATGCCGTTCTTGAATAAAATCACAATAAATTGATTTTTTGCCCCCTGAAATTTTCTTCGGCGCGCGCGTTTTTTATGTTCCGTCGCTATTTCCCGCGTCTTCCCCATGAGGTCATTCTCTTCTTGCCGGAGCTGACCAGCAGAAATGTTTGGCTCTCGTCACCCGGCTGGACCTTGAGGTGAGCATAAAATAATCGCGTCATCGCCACTAACAATGGCCGTTTTTGATTGACACTCGCATAGAAATCTTTTCCTCGTATTTTTTTATCTTATTAATTTCCTTTTTTCTGGCGATCTTCAGTTAAATTTGTTCGCTTTTTCGCTATCAGCTTGACCATTCAACCAGCGATGGTGTCGTGAGTCAGAAACGGCGGGAGGGCTGCAGGCGAGAATTAGTAGAAATATTAATTTAAAAAAAAAACCCTCTCAGGGTAAACAATATTTATGGAAATTTTCATTATTAGCGCGAATTATGCGATCGTGGCTAACCTTCACGGCTCATTCATGCTCTTTGATGGATGTTTTTTGTGCCATGTGATGTACTTCAGACACCTCTTGATGAATTTTTAATTTTCGCGCTATTGACACGCATCCTTCATACGCTAAGTGCTTGCTGCGGCGAGGGTGGTGTTCAAGTGTCGTTTTCGAGTGCAATCTATGTGTGCATTAAATAACAGCGTCAAAAGGGAAAAATAAACAAAATTTATTTCGCTTGCACTAGCTAATGTAGGTACTTGAATCCATGTGTCGCTTCCCCAAATTCCCTTTGAGTCGGTTAAAAGCGCAAAATACGAAAATACGAAAATACGAGGAACCTCTATCCAGAAAATGTCTTAAGGCGCTCCTAAATGAAGTTTAATTTGTTCGGTTGCGTGAGAAGCTCGGGATTTTGATGTATTACCTCCGGGTGCTCTCTAAGCGGTTTAAAATGTGTTTGCCGCAAGAAGGAACGCCTTCTGCCGAATAAACCAGCGGTGTGTAGCAATTACTAAATTTAATTCCGATTGACGGACACTTTTCGAAATTTCGAATCGTCAAGAGAGGAATTTTCCACAAAATTTTGATGAAAAAATTGTTTATAACGTATTAAAGGGTAATAACAGTTCGTTCACTAGGTGGTAGCACTGTGGGAATCAAACTGACAAAAAAATGATTCAAATTATTTGGAGATATGCGTTCGGGGTCATTGTCTTGCTGGTAATTAGGAAGCAGTGGAGCTTGCTTTTCTGTATTATGGCATTAATATTTCTCTTAAAATTCGAACTCGTTTTTACCCAAGTTTCGGCGAAGGATTTTATTCAAAATAATTTTATGAAGAAGGCTAGAGTTCTTTTTGCATCTCAAGATCTTTGTCCAAAATAATAGGAAAAATAGTATCAAGTTCAAGACAAAATCGAATCGAATTCACAGTGTCTAAAATAAAAGAATAGACTTGAAATTTCTGGTATATTCCCTTCCAATATATTTAATAATGTAATAATTCATTAACATAACCATGAAAAAAGGATACTCCATCAATAGTTACATGTAGAAATAAGGGAGGAAAGCTCATATGTCTCTGTACTTATCAAGTTTTCAATGATTTATTTAAAGTTGTTAAGAAAATAGAAACTCTTTGTTTAAAGTCAATTTTAAATGTTATCACTAATCAAATAATTTATTATCTTTATATGTCATCTAAACAAAAAACTAAAATATACGCTACCAGCGGAACTATTCAAATTTAACAAAAAATCAAATGAATTCCACTTTTAGGAAGTCTAGTCTGACTAAGCTAATACTGTTTTTACTTTTAATGAAAAGAGGAAGTAGAATGACTCAGGCTTTTATTGTCTGAAGATCAAAACAAAAAAGTACCTAATAAATTAGATTTCCATCAATCCACAATATCAACAAATTAATTTTATTTGACGTGAGAAGTCATCACATTAAAAAAATCAAGTTTCGAATTTAAATAGGTATAAAAATGTGTCCATTGTCTCTAGCCACACGACACATGAAGATTATTTTGAAATAGCACTTTAAAATTGTATGGAAATAGCCATAAATTCTGTCCAATCAAAAAGTGATTTTGTGATAACTGGTCTGATGAAAATATGGTAATTTAGCTTGATTGAAGACTATCGCTAGCTGTGCAACATTTTCTTAGAACTGAAAGAGTCTTTCAAAAAGCTATATAGAAACTGATTTTAAGCACATTTCGTAAATATTTAGCTAAAATCCGGTATCTGTCACACCTACCACAAATTTAATTAGGTGTTAAAAACTGCATTCCAATCTGATCTGCTTTTCAAGTAAAGTTTTAAAAATTTGTGTAACCTTAAGTAAACTTTAGCTTAGAAACTTTATTTTTATGTAAAAACTCAGACTGTGATATGACATATTATGAAAGCTATAGTATTCAAAATGTTGTAAAAATGCGAGTTGAAATGATGCTCCAAGGTTTTTGAATAACTTCTTATAAATAATTGAATTCCTCGGATTTAATGATGCCACTGCTATTTTTACCATAACACATAAATTCTCTTTGAGGTTAAGGTCAGGACTTTATAAGCAACCAATCAATATAAAGTTAACTTCTCGAAGATAATTGGAAGCCGTGACGAATGTCTGAGATGATGGTTATCGTGAAATTGTAAACAATTTAAGGATATCTTAATTAATTGGTGGGCATTGTTTATTAACTTCTTATTGATATAAAGTCGTGACGCGATAGATTCTTATTCATTTTTGACATATGAAGAAACTCTTTTAATGGTGCTTTTACCGTGAATTCTTACAGATCTTCGGTGTTTTTATTGCAATTATAAATTAAATCTGATAAAATTGGAAGTCGTATTCTTAGATTATATTAGTTATATTAATATTTTTAGTTTCCGTTGCGTAATTGCAATATGGTTAATGTACGAAAATTCTAACAAAAATGCATCACGTTACATTTTTTAGAAAAATAGGTTTAAAGTTAAAAATGAAATCCAATTCTGTTCATTTTGAAAATTGGTAGGTTTGTTATGTCATCAACTTAACAAAAACTATAGTTGCAACAGTTACAATCATCACTTATTTACTGATTAAAATACATATATTTATGTTATGGAAAGTGAAGGAGCTACAAATTGGAACTATAATTAAATGATACAAATATCGAAAATACTTTGGCGAACTCGTAAGCTACGGAAAACATCATAGAAATGATTATCATTATTACTTATTTTATTATCTTAATATATTAAAATACTGATTGAGATTTACAAATTTTTGGTGTTTTAAATGTTAAGAACGTTTTGCTAATTCTTTAAGTTGTATAAATAAGTATATGTGCCAAAAATAAAGATATAATTAAGCACTGTAGATATTTCAAGGAACAAATTGAAAACCCATTGTATGCCTAATATATCTAACTGCCTTAATCGTATTACCTACCTAATTACTTAATTACCTAAACATGGGCAAAGTTGCTTGAATAAAGGGTTGGGGGCATGCTTTTTCGAAAAAGTTACTAGTAAGTTGTGTTACCCCGCCTTCGATATCTGCATTAAGCATTTGATTTGTGGAATTATTCCATGGGAACGCTAAAAGTTATTTTGACCAAATTGTTTAATACTTTATCTGTATGTAAACAAATGTAAGATAACATGTTATAACTAATTAATCACCGCCGAACCGAAATCGTTGCAGATAATTATTTGATGTCAGTTTGAATGATTTCTTCATGTTTTAGATAAATCCTTAAAATTTGGTATTTGACCTTTAAGTTAGAAACTAAGAAAGACATATTTCAGGATTTTTCGTAAATTGTTTTTAAGAGGTAATTTGTAAGGATAAAACCATGAAAACTGGTATTGATTGGGGTTCATTTTGCTAAAATCGTGAAACATAGCTATTTCATATTAATATAATAGTATCTATAAATAACAAATACACATTTGTAAAATGATGGATTTTGATGTAAATTTTTGTCCTATATATTAATCGCCGTTCTGTTTCTATCTCTATTTATTTCGAGATGCACATGGACGAAGTCA
This sequence comes from Tolmerus cingulatus, assembly GCA_959613345.1. NCBI lineage: Eukaryota > Metazoa > Arthropoda > Insecta > Diptera > Asilidae > Tolmerus > Tolmerus cingulatus. Next base: position 25,352,235 of record OY390707.1, read on the forward strand.
CAGGGAGAAACCTAGTATTCTTTATAGTAGTCATTCGTATCAAAGCAGATATCTTTTAGGAACTCCTTTCTAAAGTTGTTACTTTTAAAGACTTTCCGGCTTGGATTTTGAGGAAATACTGAAAGACGTCTTTAAGCATTTACATAATTCGTTATAACTGCGGAACGAGTTACGCTCCAATGAAAGAAAGGCTGGGGAAGGAAGGGTGCCCTGGTATTGTCGAATCTCAGTCGCCGTTAATTATTTGCCCATACAGTTAGCGCCCCATCGGAATCCCGTTTCCATGCATTCAAGGGGTCCATAAAACGGGCAACCAGAGCGTTGTGAATCACTGAAAGCACCTTGGGGAGCAATTTGCACGGCGGCAGAGGCTGCCACCCTGTTTCCACCCCTGAAAATTCTATTTATTCCCCAATAAAAGAAAGCGCGGTCGGCTAACAGCTTTAATTAATAATTTTGTGTACTGGTGGCATTTGCAGACTCATAAAAGGCACGCCCTTTCGGCCAGAACAACATTTTTACGGCATTCCGCCGACGTAATAAAAAACACAGCCCTTACGCGGGGGTGGCGCCCTCACCTCGCCAAGACGGCCGGTGAAATGGATCCGCCCCCACCCGTGAGCCCAGTGCTTAGGGAGTTAATCGCATACTCGAGCGGGTGACGACCCTGTACATTAAGAAACCTTTGGAAGGGAGGGTGCTCCTGCGGGCGATGGGGAGCCCTCCATCCCCGCATAAGGGCGCAATTCCTGAATAGTGTGCCACTTCCTCCACAAGTCATTTTCACTCCGTCAGAGATAAGACGAAGTGGGACTGGGGCTCGGAGGAGCCCGAGGCGCTTCCTTTTTTGTTTCAATCGTCCCCGGGATTATCTCTCACTCGGGCGGTCAAATTAATCTTGGCTGCGTCGATGACTACCTTCTTGCGTCGCGTTCGCCCGCCCCCGCCGCGAGCAATCCAGAACCGATATATGGAATGTGCTACTCCAAGAAAAACATAAATAAAACAAATTCGGGACGAAAAGTTCCCAGGGATTAATTTTTCATTGAAAATTCGAGGCGCAAGTAGGGATGCTGGGGGCCGGGAGCGAGGCTGCGGTGGTATGTGTTATTACTCTGGTTGGGATGATCCAGATTAGGAGTTATTGAGTCCGACGTTTTTTTGATATGTAACTTATTGGGGGTGAAATTACTTCGCTGCCGCGCTCAGCTATTTCGGAGATATTTTCTTTTCTGCTCGTTCTTCCTTGTCGGGGATCAGAAGCGCTGATAAAGCTGGGATTTAGGGCATTCCTCGGAATCTTTGAGGCCTTTGGGGTGTTTCTTTTTTTAGAAGAATTTCCCTTTTTAAGGAGGTACAACGTGTACAAATGCGTCAAGGGAATTGTTTGACGCAAAAAAAAGAATTAAATTTCAAGAAGTCAAGACCAAAATTCAGGATCGTCCTATTGAGGTTTATGTCGACTTCTGGTCTAGACTGGCTTTTCTTGAAGGCAAAAAAAAAAACAATGAAAACAATTTGTTGTATCTAAATTTTTAACAATGAAATAAGAAACTACATATAACAATATTTTTAGGAATTAACAGTTTTTGCACTTCACTTGTTGAAACTCATAATAATTTTGCTAATACCATAACAAAAGCCGGACAAGTACGAGTAGAACTCGTCCTTTCACGATTCCACATCATTATATATATGTATTATACTGTACAGGTTAAGAAGTATGTCGTTATTTTATACTTATCTATTATATGAAATTTGAATCATAGAAATCACGGTTTATCTAAAATTAGAGTTATCACGAGTTTTTTTTTTTATTGCAGCAGCGAAAGTAAAGCCATCCCTTTTTTAAGAAGTAATCATACAAAATTCGAAGTCAATCGGATTAATGGAGCTATCATGAGAATTGTATTATTGAAAAATTATAGGTTTGGTTAAGTTTAACTCATCATTGTAAGTAGCCCGCAGTTTGAGGTGTTGTTCATAGGAACATTCAATAAAGAAATACAGATGATTTTTACCCTTTGAGTTGCACATCCTTAAATATATTTAATTCTTCATAATATATAACTTAAACCTTATAATATATAAAACCGTCCAGACTTTTAGAATTTAATCCAAGTGCATCACTAGTCATTTCCACCAAAAAGCAAATATCTTTTTTTTTTCCCGAAGAAGTTATTTGAATTTTTTCCAATCCGCCATAAGCCACAAATATTTGAAATTCCAATTTTACGCTTCACAGTATTTCGTTATTTCAGTTTTCGCGGATACATTTCAATCATTATACACAACAATTTCTAGGAAATTCATAAATAAGGCCAGGGATTGTTCCCACGTTTTAGTAGTTCACGGAAAAGATATGTGAAATTTGGGATTCGCACGTTTGATATTCTGAGAACGTATGTCATACTTATTTTCAAAATAATTTTATCGTGTTCGACATAATTGACTCAAATAAACATAAATATAAAGAATTCTTCTTTTAAAAATATATATTGATATGATACAGTAGGTACTTATAAATTTCATTCTTTGTTAAAAGACATAAGGACAAAAGATTTTCTGATTTCAAAATATTATATGTCATTTAAGTTAATATTTTGTTATAAGAACGTATCTAACTTCATACTTTTCAAATTAATTAAAGTTTAAACTTAAAAGTAGCTTAGATACTAGTAAAAACATGAGAATTAATAGAAATTGTTGTTGGTTAATTGGATAACTAATCATTTTCGCAATATTACAGAAGAAGATCGAAAGATAGTAGACTGGAATAGTTAGTGCTTAATTATGCATATCTCACTGCTGGACAAACATTTCTGCATAAATTTTAGGGGCAACCCAAGACTCCACACGCTCGCTAAAAATGCCATTTCCATTTCGAACCTAAGGATCTTTTACAGGATGTAACCTTATCATGCTATCTTTTAATTTAGACGATTGTAGCTATCGAGATGACTTGAAGATAAGTCCTGGCAGGTGGAAACCTCGGCCTTCCCTGAGGTTGTGTAGTTCGTGTAGCAGGTATCTTCCACTTAGTAACTGCCTTTGTCACGCATCTGTGCGCCAAGAAGGAAGACATATGATGGCCCAATCTGACCCTCTCAGGGTGCTATCACCTGAATTTCCGGTGTGTGTCAAGTTACCTTAAAAGTCGCACCGTGGAACGCGAGGAATGCGTCCCTGCATGGAGCAGACGGACTATCGGCCACAGTCCATCAGCTCAAATAGTCCATTAGAAGTTAATTACGCGGCTCAGCGGGCGCACTGAGCCCCATTTGGAGCCCGGGGCTCTTCTACTTTTGACTTGGCTAATGAATTTTCGCTCGTTGTTCTACGATATCTAATTAATCACGCTCCTCAGACGTCCAGAGATCTGTATCGGGACTCGTTCTTTTTCCCTTTTACTCGTTGTTTTTTTTAATTAGAGTCCCTCTATGCCGCCGCCTCGTTACGGGGGCCCTTCTCGAATGACCCCCACGAGTACTTTGCCCGTGACGGCGACCAACGGACGTCGACGGTCCGTGGCCGCGTACGTGCAGTCGATGCGGCGAGCCACTCAATCACAATCAGCCCCAATCGGGCGCGGGGGCTCGCAGATCTATTTAACGTGTCTGCGAGAGGAGCACCCATGGGTTGTGGGGCCCGGTAATCCCGTGGGCTCGCCGGGACCGGGACCGGGAGTGATCCGTAAACCGACGACTTATGCCGTAATTAAAAGCCGCACTCACGTGTCCCGCCCAAGTCACAAGTCCGATGTCGTCGCGGCGACCGCTCCCGGCTCCCGGCTCCCAGTGGAACGAAAATGCGCGGATGGCGAATCCCGGGTTCAACGACTCCCGGGGGTCGGGACAATTGTCTCTGGTGGCAGGTGAGGGACTTAATGAAGAAATTTTCGTTCCCGCCGAGATGAGCGCTATCTCGCGAAGAATAAGATGGCAACGACGTGCCTTTTCGTTTCCTTTCCTTTCTTTCGATTTCTTAGGCTCTAGATTTTAATCTAGAAAGATATGTTGATAACGTACTTACATTGTTTCAGTACATACATATTAATCCAAGAAATCTGAACCACTGCTTATTTGAAAATTCATAAATTTTAATACAAATAAGAGCAGTATCAGATATAAATTTGTTAGGATCAGAACCAAAATTGAAAATTTAATGTGGGCTTCTGTCTATCTGTCTACCTGCCTATTACATTTTGCTAAATGTCTTCTCACGGGATATCTAGATATTCAGTTCAATATCTAATGAAAAGCGAATCACTAGAGTTCTATTGTAATTATTTCCCGCATTTCAATTTTAGTTCTCTGCTTTTCTGGGAAATGTAACTAGAAATATAGGAAAACCTTTCCCTGCTCCATGTAAAGCTAATTTGAAATCTAGGTTAATTTCTGATTGGTTTCGCCAGAAATTCAATAAATTTAGCTGCATATAACAGATACTGCTGTAACCTTTTAGGTGGATTCTAGGAATTCAATAAAATTAAATATTCTCTTCATACACAAACCGCTTATGCAAGTTGTTAGGTAACGCCAACTATAACTGATCACATTTCATAATAATAGAAAGGATAGCTTTGAAATCAAATATACAAAGTATTGTAGCTAAATAAAACAGGTTTATTGGTACTATAAGAACAATATTCATATTTTCACAGGTAATGTATATTACAGAAAATTAATTAAATTAAATGTTTCATGAGTTTTAACTACTAAATTACCAAGATTTTGCTAGAAGGTTAATTACAACAGAATAACTTTCCGGAAATATTATACTGAAAAATAATTTAAACCCTTTATTCTAGCCCATCTGCGGTTAAATTTCATTAGAAAACTTCAATATTTTTTCAAGAATTGAACGCCATCTTTTTAAAATTTGGCAAAGTTAATAGTTAGCACCTGATTAACCGAGTTCTGTTCCGAAAAATCAAATAACAAATTGTCAAGTATAGGTACGACGAAGTGAAGAATATTCTCAGAAATGGGCCTCATTGACCGATTTCTCGGTCTAGAAAACCTCTACCTGTAAAGCTTACTAGAGTTAAGAATTTATAACCAAATAAACCTCTGTTAGTTTATGTGAAAATTAGAAAGTAAACAAAGTATAAAAGATGATAATTTTCTTTCACACTACTCATAACAGAATCGACTATGGAAATTGTAAAATCTGAAGTGATATATAAGATTTATTGATTTATACTTTAACAGATAAAGTACGTAACTTAGATAAAATAAATTAATTTAAAACAATTTTTAAGGTCAATTTTCATTTTCTTTACTACATAGTACTAAAAATTAAATGCAGTCAAAAAGATTATCGATTGTTTTTATTATAAAATGATTAATTTCACTGGGTTTTAAATAGAATAAAATTACTTTTCCCAAAATCTTAGATTGCTATAAAATTGTACCTCTGCTAGACTAATTATAAAAAATCATAGATGAATGATGAATGTGCTTCTAGCACTAAAATGAGAATTCCTATTTTATATACATACAAATGAATTCAAACTTAAATAAATTAAATATAAATATAAAATAAATATAAATTATGAAATGATATCCCTAAGCTTATTAATTCCTGCTGATTATTTCGATAGATTTTTAAATAAAAAGTAAAATATCTCCATAAAAAACTAGTCAAGACGGCTATATTATACATTGAAGATAATCTTAAAGCTTTAGTTATTTTATTTATATACATATCTATATATGAAACTTTTCTACTACAGTAAAAGTAAAATAAATTAATATCTAACCATATTTTGCCCTCAATATATAAATAGTAGATCCTAATTGATTTTATACGAATTGTCCTTTCTTTTCAGACGTTAGAAGATGCACAAAGAAACCACAACCGATGCTAGATGAGTGCTAAAAATCTGAGCAGTCGACACTTAAAGACCTACGAAAAGTTCAAGATTCGCGGAAGACGTTCGACGAGCTGAAATTAGCACGGATAAAGACGGTCGGTCGTCGGTCGGTCGACACACACTACACCGCACTCCCCCGCACACGGCTAAAAATTCTTCAAATTCATCTTAAACATTTTGTTTAGCTGGCGTTCGCGCTGCAGAGAAGTCTCATTTTGGGCGGTGCCCCCTTTGGCGAACCGACTGATTTAATCTCACACCGTCTCCGAAGATGATCACCAGACGAAATTGGCTCCTGAGGTGCAGCATCCTGATCAACATCGCGGTCGTGTTGTACATCTGCAGCCACGTGATGATCGGCGGCGGGAATAACTTCGCGACGGGGCCGGCCTACTTCATCCAGGAGGATGTCCCCAAAATGCGTCAGATGACCACTTTGGTGGACAAGAAGGACGAGACGAAGGTCAAGGAGCAGGTTTGTACCCCATTCTCATCCTTTAACTTAGAATAGCACAAGGATATTGTTTTGACTCCTCCGACGCCCCTGCCCCGCCCTGCATCTTTAATGCGACATCTTCCAGCGACTTTCTTGAGATGCTGCTCGCGATTGAGATGCAGACGGCGGCGCGCACCGGCGGTTTTTGCCGGAGCCTGCGAAGGCCTTGGATGAGTGCCGGTCGAAGAAAAGAAATGCTGCGGAACTGCGGCAAAGAAATTGTCTAGACTTTTGGCGAAGTTTTTCCGAATGTTTGCCGCGTTGATTTGCATTCATAAGATCAAAATCGAAATGTAACGGCTGCTCGGATGAATCTTTAGAATCCAGGTCCGGTCAGGAATCTTACGCCACGCTAAGTGGATTCGTCATCCAGAATTTAATTCGCCCTCGGCGACAAATGATGCGAAAATTCGAAAAGTGGTTAATCGTCTTTGACGTTTCCGGTCGCGAACTGGTGCGAAATGGAGGTAACAATCTGTTTAATTATAGGCCGCGTCGGTTTTTCGCCGAATTATTGAAATTTGGGGCTTTTAGCCAAATTTGTCTGAGCTCTGCGGGATGTGCTATTTAGCATGTATAACACGTGAACTGCTTTAACTTGTTTTTTGTTTAGACAGCGTTTTAGCCCGGAGAAGTGGAAAACATACAGATTTAAAACAGAGCTGTAGCTGAATATGTTTATCTGGATTTATCTTGTTAATGCAAATTCGATAGTTAGAAACTTGTTGGCACTTACATAGATATCTTCGTTTGAGGGACGGAAAATAACTGGGCGCTACTTCTGTTTTAAGAATCCTTAATAGGTGATTGTAGTGATAAATTTTAATTTGGGTAATCAAATATTTTTATGTTCATATACTTTTTGTACCAAAACCGGTGGTATTTAGGAGTCGAAAAAACATGAAAAATCGAAACAATTTCGCTTAATTTTTTTAGGCGACTATGGTAATGATTTTAGCACTCTATGAGCAAATTTAATTTCAAAATAAAGTAAACCAAAAAATCATATCACAAAAACGAAATAAAAAGACAATATTCAAAATAATATTATTATTAATTTTTTCAGCCTTTTTATTGCCACAAATTTGATCTCACTAATGTTGCTAATTCATCTGATGACGAAAAGAAGCAAGAAAATAATCTCGATCCCTATTACTTTGCACTGCATTTCTCTCCTCACAATCAAGTTTCAAGATTTTCAAGACTCTTAAAGAATAATTTTATTAAATAATCGGCATCAAGAAATATTTAAATGTATCGGAGAGTATTTTATTTGTAAAAATATTAAGTTTTAAATACATTTATTAAAAATAAAGGATACAATTCATTTTTATTTTGTAAAAATTTTAATTGTTATCATAGGATGATCCCTTTCAGCTGGACATGCAGATATCCCTGAAGGATGAGGAGCCGCAGAAACTCGAATTGAGGCCACAACCGCAGGTGGAATTGAAGCGATCCGAAAGCGATAATTCTATGATAGTAAACGACGATTCCGCTGGAGCGACCCAGACCCAGCAGGATCACGAGGTTGAGCCCCAACCAAAGGAACTCCCAGAGGCGCCGCACGAGGACAAGCGTTTTGAGATTCCCACAGATTCAAATTATGTTCCACCAGAAAAAGTTCCAAACGAAACTCCTGGCCAGCAAACGTCGCAGCAACAGCAGCAACAGTCGCAGCCGCAGTCGCAGCAGCCGCAGCAGCAGGAGCAGGTCACATTTGTAAATAACACGAACACCGACGGATACGTGCCGACTGGGGACGAAAAGGACTTCGAGGATCGACTGAAGTCGATCCTGAAATGCCACAACCGCAACTATGTCCCGGAGACGCTTCAACGAGGCGACTTTTGGGTGCTTAAAAATTACGTACGCGCCGACCATGGCGAACTCAAGTGCCACGATACAATTACTTACACAACACACGCTGACTACACATTTTTAGATAACTTAATTCCGTTGCTTGAAAGGTAGCTACATTCATTTTTAACCACACCTAAACAAATATCATCAAAATGATTTATCCTTTCAGATGGAACGCACCAATTAGCATAGCCCTTCATGGCCCTGGTGCGGACTTCGCCCCCACTATTAATTCTATAAAATACTTAAGAGACTGCCTGCCCGAGAGTAACTTAGTGCGACAATATGTCACCTTTCATATTTACTTTAGTACGAAACATATCCCAAAGAGCGTTCCCAAGTATGACAAAGTGCTGGAACCGGCGGCTAATTGTTCGGTGCCGCCACCATTTGTTAATGTTTCAACAGGACAACTATACAAAACGCAAAAGAAGCTTCTCTATCCCGTCAATGTGGGACGAAACATTGCTAGAGATGCTGCTTTAACGCATTTCATCCTTGCTAGCGATATTGAGCTTTATCCGAATCCAGGTTTAGTAAAAAAATTTTTGGAGATGATCACAAGGAATGATGCCAATCTCCAAAGAAAGAATCCTAGGTGAGTAAAACATTACCCTACATATAAAAATAAAATTAATGAAAAATTTTCATAAGTTCTATTTTTGAAAATATTGAATTTGCCTCTCTTTTATATTCATAAAGTTAGTAGTAATGAGAGAAGTAAAAATCTGGACTGGATTCATGGAAATTGCTCTTTAAAATTGCGGAACAACCTAAACTTTATGAATATGCACTAAAATAAGATCGATCATATTTCATATTTTATAGTTATATCAATATCGGCACATAAAACATGAAATTTCTTTCAGGGTATTTCCTCTTTCGATATTCGAAGTCGAAAGCTCCTCGCCAGTTCCAAAGGATAAAACGGAGTTGCAGGATCTTCTCAAAGTTGGCAAGGCAATTCCTTTCCATAAGCGAGTCTGTTCAAGTTGCCATGGGGTCCCAAAGTCCAAGGAGTGGATGGCAGCCAATGAAACTGAGGAGTTGGGGGTGTTCCATATTGGAAAAAGGGTTGGCTACTTCGTCCATTGGGAGCCTATTTACATTGGTACGCACGCAGACCCCCACTACGACGAGCGATTGAGTTGGGAGGGGAAAAGCGACAAAATGACTCAGGTAAGGACAAAAATCATTTACAAAATTAAACGCAGTGGCAGTGAAGAAAACCTACTACAAAATGTTTGTGATTTAACGCTAACCCTAAATTCTATCCATCGTTACGCTTTTTTAATAAATCGAATTTATTTTTCAATTTCGCAATTTTGCCTCGAAAGTTGTGGGGGAGCAATTGCTGCAATTGATGCTATTAAAATTAAAATATTTACGTTTGAACGCCTTTATAATCACCTACCTACCAAATAACTTAATCAACAAGAGGTTGTGTTTTTTAATGTACACGACTATACGTAGCTTGGAAAATTGTTGTATTTTCACAAATTTACATCTATTTTTTTAAAGGAATGCCATTAGAGTGCTTGCCGCCTTCTATCGCATATAAAACTTTTTCTAGGACTAATTAGACGATATGAACATCGTGATATCAAAAGTATCGATGCTTTTTCCTGAGTAGTATTTTACACTTACTGGTTACCTTTGAAGGAAAAGCCTGTCAAGTATGAGGAGACCGCTGTCGTCGAAGGTTGAGTCAATCTGTATTAAAATGGATTCATTCCATATTAATAATATCAAGCGATCGTATCGAGTAAAAAATACCGATATCGAATAGAGAGTCTGCGATGTGCTGCTGCTATCTGCTTTTATTATTTTAAAATACATTAATAAATTTAATTTGTATAATTTTCTGAACATAAAATATTTACTGTTTTCTTTACAGGGTTATGCACTGTGTGCGCTCGATTACGAATTTCACATCCTGGACAACGCCTTCCTAGTCCACAAGCCAGGAATAAAAGTACTAAAAAAGGATCCACGGCGAGCAATGCTTGCCGCAAAGACCAACCAACTAATAAAGAAGATCATTTACCCAGAGCTGAGGATAATGTACGGCACAAGAAAGGGCTGTGCCGTATAGTAATTGTGATAAATATCCTTTCCTACACTACCGAGAAAAGGATATTTATCGGAATCGACGAACTTATAAACTTCCTTTTATTCCCTCATTTATGCTTAGGTAGGATTTTTAAAATGAACATATAAAACGAAAACCAATTGAACAAATTGAAAAATAAGACTTCCTTGCGGCCGCAATGTGCACGTCCGTAACGAAATAGTGTTCCAAGAACAAGAAATAGGAGGCGCCCCGAGATTCGAGCTATTTTAACACTAGAACTACGAAATGAACCAAAAGGACTTAGTTTCAATATAAAATTTGAAGAAGGAAATCTTCAGAAAATGTGGTGTTAAAAACTTCTTGGTGCCTCTATTCCATTTGGGGCAGTCGTTGCTACCAAAAAAAAAAAAAAACTTAATTTTTTTTTTTATTAGCGAAAACTATTTAAGGATCAAATGTGCTGTAATTTTTCTTAATTACGGTAAGGGAGCGAACAGTAGCGGAGGAGAAGAAAATTATTTATTAGGATTTTTCACCGAGGTGAGAAGGTGGTAGAATTTTAGAGTTATTTTTATACGGCCTTAGGCCGGAGCCTCGTTCAGTATTCCTTGACGGATATCCGTTTCGGAGGTTTACCTTACTTGTATTATATATTAAGTGCAATCACCGTTAATGTTTTTCATTGCATGATAGTGAATGTAAGCAATTCTTAGTTTACCCCTTAAGTTTGGTACAAAAGTTATTTACGGATAAAAAAGGTTACTCATTCATTTAAAAGTAAAGCATTTTCTTAGTAATCCGTTATACATTTATTTACTTAGGCCTATCACAAGCTAGTGAAAAAAACTGCCGTGTATAAAAACGATACTGCAAACTGAGAATTATATTGTCTTACAATAAATACGTTTGTCTAGTCTAATTTCGTATAATATATCTTATATCGTTGGAACAAATTAAAAATATTTTATCTTGTGCACCTCCCATTTTACGATAAGTACGATGCACGTAGATAAAATATTTTTGGTTTCATCACCAAACGATATGTTACCTCTAAAAAGTAATATTTTTTTTATTAAAGCTGAATATCAAATGCTATATAGAAAAGAACATGTGCTTTAATTACATTTTGACATCGCATTATGCACTATAAATACATATGTGATGACGTCAACGATTTTAATAACAACCCAGAAATCAGATACCAAGTTCAGTATAACCGACAAAATCAGCTCTTAAATTATGCAAAATTTGAAAATATTGCGTCCTATAAAATTCTGCAATTAGCACTTCGAAGTTTTCCCATTTAGAATTCGATACGTGCTTCATGCAAATTAAAGACACAAGTTGATTTTAGTTAAAAATGTTCAAATTTTTAATTTTTATATTAAAAAAGATAAAACAATTTGTGCGTGTATACATATAAATTATTTATCTAGTCCTTTGCTTATGCTAGGCCTTTTGATGATACGTATTTTATTTATATTGGTTTTCGACAACCACTTAGTTACTAGAAAGACAGAAATTACGTTTGCAAGATGTTGGAACTCCGAACTAAAGTTGAATTTTAAAAGTTAATGTATTTATACCGTAACTCTTATATTTTAGTACAGAAATCTGACCCTTCTTTCAACTAACTAGCTAATTTTCAATGTAATATGGTTATTTTGCACTTTAATGTAAAAAGTCGTCCACAAATTGTCAATAAATTTCAAATTAAGACCGTGTTCTGTACTAATTTATAAATTTTTGCTGCCATATAATATTTTTCTATATTCTATTAAACTTCTATACTAAAATTGATCAATTGTTTGATTGATGTATTCGAAACTCAAATATTTATAGCTATTATTTTCGGTTGAATAGATTACATGCAACAATTTTGTAGTAATTTTACATTGTTTCTTACTTATTTGTTATAACTGAACATATTTGTTTGACATCTTAACTTCGGACGTTTATAATAGAACAATTTTTTTTATTAATTTCGAATTTAAGTTCTCCGCATTTAAACGTCTACGAAAAAGGAATGCAATTATAAAATTAATTATTTTAGATTTACGCAGATATAAATTTTTTGCGGAGTTGTAACATCGAACGTGTCCTTATAACATTATTTAAATTAAATTATAGACGCACATTTTAGTGTCTAAATTTATTTTTTGACAATAATACTCCAAAAAGTGCTATTACATAAAAAAAAATGTTCATTAGATTTAAATCTCATTTTAATTTTCATAGTATTTGTTCTACATTTTCAAATCTCTTGTCATGACACACCAATTTTATATATTATGAAATGTCCCGAATAAAATCTATTTCTTTTTATCCCCTTAGTTAAGTAACCAAATTATTTTGCATTTATAGCGCCGCATAAGCTCCCTCTTACTAAAGTTAGATGTAACTAAATTATTTTGTATAAAATCTCCATTTCCTATTTTCCATTAGTTTAAGAAAAATTAAATCCATTCATTTAGAAATATAAAAATGATAAAGAACAAAATAACAAAACTCTTAAAACAACTTCTACCATTTTCTTACCTCGGTCCAATGTGGTGACTTATTTAGGAAAGAAAAGAAATTGATTAAAATCGTGCACAGTCCGAATGAATTGAGAGTTAGGATTGGAGAGAAAACGTTAAAAAGCGAATTGTAAAAAGGAGAAAAGATAAAAAGTGATAAAATCTTAGCGTTAAGCCTAGGCTTAAGATAACATTATTTTTCTAGTGTTAACAAAAAGCGTGTTATTTAGGGAAAACGAATTGAATGAAACTATGAAAGATTTAATAAATTTATACAAAAACGAAAACGCTGAACAGTCATATTTTGGGTTTTGAAGGTTTCAAAGGGGTGGTTAATTGAAATATCGTTCCAGTTCAGTTCAGTTCAGGTATGAAAGCCTCTTTCGATTAGCCACAAAATGCGGAGCACCACAACCGAGAACTGATAAGCCTATCGATCCACTCGAGTCGATGGGTCTATTTCGGATTTTCAGGTGATAAATAATCCACCCCCACACCTAATGCGCTAGTGGAGGGGGCGAAGACAAAGGCCTTAAAGTGTCATCCCACAGAAGATATTCATCAGAGGCCGAAAATGCCTACGAACAAAACAACAACCCTTCTCCTGATGTCCGACCGCACATGAAATCACCACCCAGAAAGCTACCACCCAAAATCCACCCCCGAAAACCCACCACCCGGTCCAGTGGCAAACAAATGGCGTGCAATTTATGAAAGACGGGGGCTCATTGACTTGTTGCATGAATGGCCGAAATCAATGGTCATAGATGCCACTGTCCAGATAGGGACATTGTTTTCGAGTGAATTAGAGGAGCCCGAGCCCTTTCGGCCCTAATGAGAAATTTTTCTTTTGTTTACCAGACAGGTGGAGAAAGGTGTGGGCGTACGCAGCAATTGATTTGGAGGAATGAAGGCCCCGCCCCGCCAGAAGCCCTTTCAAAGGGTGTGTTGTGGCGACGATGATTTATACCTTCGAACAATCGCTCGAAAAGACAAATGACCAGCAATGAACATTTTCGAACCTTTTTATTACACCTCTCAATAAATATTAGAACCGTCTCTAATTTGAGGCCTATAAAAATTTATTAGGCGTCGGCCTAAATGATCTGTTGGGTGTCGTGAGTTTCATTGAGTAACTTTTAATTAAATTTCTCGTTTTAGTAATTTACTTTTAATCTGAATAAACATTTTTCATAAGTTTTATGAAGTTTGGTTTTATTTTCCATCTATCATATCCTTACCTTCCAAGTTTTGTACATCACAAAAATCGTAGTTATCATGAGAACTCGAAGTCCAATCCGAAATTAATCATAATTTCTGAAATATACCAAGTATTTATGATTTTTATAAAAACTATTTTGGAAAGAATACTTCTATAATAATCATCAGTACTATAAGAGATTACTAACCGAAGAATTCACTAAAAATTTTTCATACAACAGGAAAACGTAAATTACTTAATTTTTTTTACTTCATTTTCCTTTTATTATTAACGGAGAAGTTTTTTGAAAAGGAAATACATAAATGCCATAACGTCAAATAAAAATTTGTCACAAACTCTCAAAGCTAAAACTTTTAAAAATTGAGACCGGAAGAACTTATCAATAAAACTATGAACAGATTTCAAGATATGCATTTTTAGATCAATATTGGAATAACATTTTAAGCAATTACAATATATAACTTCATATTAAATTTATTTGCTCTATTTTCCCATCATTGATCTTTTATGCATTTTAAAAATTTACCTATTATTTCCATAAGTATCAATTTTCGTGAATTTTAATTTTCTCCAAAAACCACTCGTACTTATATGAAATTCAGTTCTTCAAATTTTTCCGTTAAAATAGGAACATTTTCAACTACATTCTGAAAATGTTGATTCAGTGAAATTTCAATGTGAAATCTACACGAATTAAATTTAAAGAAATTCGCAAAGAAATCTTCAAAACTCCAATTATGCACTTTAAACATTCTCTTGGACCTATCAAAGCAATCATAAAAACATTTAAATAAATATGTAATTGTAAAATAGTAACAAAAATAAAAGCATAGTATAACAAATAGATCATAAAGAGAACAACATTTTTGTACTTAGCTAGCAAAACAATTTAAAAATATTATCGGAAAAGGCACTTTTTCACAACTATAAACAAAAATGAAATAGTATAAAAAGTTATTGTAATAATAGAATCAGAATCGATTTTCGCGTTGGGCGTTTAACTTTGAGAATTTTCCATTTAACTGCAAGCAAAACGCAACAAACAAACATTTAAAAATTCTCGCCAAAATATAGGATATGGCTTTTCGATTTTGTGTTAACCAGTTTTTAAGATATGTAAACTTACCGTAAACAACCCTTTGATCTGGATTCGAGATTTAAAAGTCAATTTGTAGTAATAACTTAACTAAAGAAGGCAAGGAAAATATCTTTTTAATGGAAATCGAATCAATGTTTTTTCTTAAATATTTAAATAATTTTTGAAAATTATAAAACTTGTTTCGACTTCCATAAGATAGTTGTTCTTTGTAGGTGAGGGTTAAAATTAAATTGAGACTAGCAAAATAATGGTTTGGTAATAAATTTGATCCTAGATGAAAAGTGCCTTAAAAGTTTTTGAAGATCTCTAACATTAATAGATTTAGAAAACTTCAAATCTCTGGAAAATTAGACGAGAATGAAGAGAAACCAATTTAGATACAACCATTATTATACTCAATAATGTTACTTTGTAAGAAGAAGATGAATAAAATTTCCTTTTGTAAAAAGAAAGTCTTTTTGTTTTCATTGAATAAACTTTGAGAAATTAGTACAAAAATACAAAATAGTTAAAAACATGACGAATTTTAAATGTTTTGGCAATATTTTTTCAAATAACAGTGTTTTACTTGAAATGCTCTCCATAGTTTTTAAGCATTTAGGTACATACATATCTACAAAGGTGCCTTTCAATTATTTTGTCTTTATAAAATAAGTAGATTAGGTACTCAACTCAGCGATCAGAACATCAAAGACTAAATCCAAATATCCGCAGTTCAATTTTTAGTACTGTCCGGTTCGAATTTTTCGAAAATGCCATTAAATGGTAGCAAAAAGTTTATATACAAATTTATGTTACAACATGGTATGTGATC
This sequence comes from Tolmerus cingulatus, assembly GCA_959613345.1. NCBI lineage: Eukaryota > Metazoa > Arthropoda > Insecta > Diptera > Asilidae > Tolmerus > Tolmerus cingulatus. The sequence continues at coordinate 25,368,200 of OY390707.1, forward strand.
AAAAAATTGATAATTTACCTACTTATATTAATCATAGATTATTACAAAACAAATTCTATGATAAAATACCTACACGGGTATAGATAGTAGATCACATAACGTGCGTTGTGGAAGCTTGAATTTTGCATTAATTATTTAAATTTTGCTTTACTTTCTTTGAAATTATATGCATACCTATGTAAATCTACATATGCATAATAAGCTCGATAATTTGTAAATAAAAACAATTTACGAACATTTATCTTTGTGAAATTTTGAGATTTTTCTTTATATTTTTTAAAATTCCATTCACAACATTTCTTTGAACTGCATTACTGCGAATTGCGCAAAATTGTAAATTCTTGGGTAAGCCACGAAATTCTTCCTCGTCATCGGTTAAGTCCCAAATACCACCAACCTTCGGTTTATTCTAATCAGTCACACCTTTCGACACCGCCAAAAGTAAGTACCCATGAAAATGACTAAGAAAGCTGACGACTCAATCCTCTTAACCAAAACTCCTGCGTGCATTTATTATTTACTTTATTTTTTAGTTTTCTCCATGCATCCGCACGAAGTATGCAAATTTCTTACTACACCTTGCACTGAGCCGTCCTCGAAGACGCAAAGCTCCGCAGAAAAGAAGTCGATTTGGCTGCAGCGCTCCCGCCGGAGACGCACTTAAAATGCGGCGCTCGTGGGCCCCATTAGAACGATGACTCGATTCCGTGGCTACTGCATACTAAGCATCTTAATAACTCTTCCGTCTTCAAGATAAAACCCCCAGATAGAAGAAGCTTGACTCCTCTGATTTTTTCGAAATTTATTGAAAAGTAAAACGGTCAAGTGCGGGTAAATTTGCAACCATGCATACATACGTAGAAATTAAAGGTTCTTTTTTTTTAATTTTAGTTTCACTACATACACATATTTTTGTAAACATGAACGAGAAAATTAGTCCTTGTACTTTGAGATATAAGTTAGAAACATTTGCAGGAATTACTTAACCAGTTAACTGTTTATGACGAATATATTTGTCATAAAAAGATTGTAAAATTTTGTGTTGTGACGAATATATCCGTCAAAAGTTAACTGCTTAATTTGTACGACGCACGTAGGGGACACATTTTCCAACAAGGTCCAAAAAGTTAACTGGTTAATACAAAAGAAGAATAGGTCTGTTTATTTCAAAAATTGTTAAAAAACACTGGAGCGCTCCGTTGCGCTCTAGGTTTTGGTATATCATCGATTTCAGAACAAAACAGAGCGAAAAAGGAGGGGGAGTGTAAAATGTCAGTTGCAATTGTGGTTTTGCGCAAAGTGGTTAAAAATTTTAAGTGTTTAATGAAATAAAAGTTCGTTCTAAAGAGTTTGTGAATTTTCAAGTCAATAATATTTTATATAATTTATTCCAAAATGTCTTCAATTCAAAGGAAATTCAATTAAATGAATCAGAAAATTCAAAAAAAGTATCAATGAAATTTGATTTTCATTCATTTTGGCGTTAAAATCAAGAAATTTTGTAATTCATTTTAAATTCTCTTTCAAGTTCACTTAGCCGTTACACAGCTCCTTTTCCCTCCAGCCTAAAATCCAGAGCTGGTGGGAGCGCTTCGGAGCATTCTGAGTTTTTTGACAAGTGCTCAAAAAACTGAATTGAAAAGTTGTTGAGTTTTTTCAACAAACACACCTAATATAAAATTATGTAAAAAATAGTTTTTATATCTTTGGACAAAGCCCGTTCTATTAATAGCCCACATTGAAACATCACAGAAACTCGAAAGCTTTACTCCTAAACAAATTTATAGAAAATTATAACTAAAGATTTAGAAAGTTTTTCAACTAAGTAATTATGTAAAAATTTAACAAATATGTCTACATCGACACACGCACAAAATTCCAATTTAAAAACCTTAATATTCATAAAGAAAAGCTATAAAACTTCTCTAACAGGTATCTCGCATATTTCCTGGAAATGTCAAGGATCTCTCAAGAAATCTGATCAACGACTTGGTGATAGTTAAAGAATTAGCCAAAAAGCAGCTTAAAGATACTAACTGTAACTGGCCCAAATCACGCGAAGAAGACGAGTCATCTTCAAGTGACCTTTAAGGACTGTCTCGCTCCATTCCTCAAAGTTCGAAGCGCTGAAGATTGACTTGAAGATCGCACCTCTGCAAAGTGGTGTGCGTCGATCGCGGCATCGACACCTTGTCGCCGCCACCGCCGCCTTTTGCTCATTTGCAAGTTACGTAAAATGTCAACATGACGGGGGATCGCAGCCCCTCACCTAGATCTGCGGGTCTATGGGTTTTGTTAACCTGGGTCTCACCTGGGCAGAGCATCTTCGAGATAAGTCAACGCCGATCTCAGTTAGTGCTAAACGGTCGACCAAGCTGCTTGCATCTTTGCGCGCTAAAAAGTCTTATTTTCGAAAATTCAAAAGGATCTTGTCGGTGTCGAAAAGAAATTCATCATGCTGAAATTTGGCCCGCTGGCTGTGATCACCCTCGCCGTTCTTGCCCTACAAGGTGGGTGGAATTTTTTCTGTGAATTTTTGCCAAATTTGCATATTAAATACGCAACCAATTTTGGCTGTATATATTTTATCCTATTGTCACATTTCGGTGGCATCATTGTTGTTCGGGGAATTTTGGAGATGTTGCTCAAGAAGTGTTGCACGTTCGACTTTAATTAATTTGTTTGATTGTTTGCTTTAGCCAGTTTTGATACATAAATCAGATCTTGTCGTTTATTAGGATCCGGTTATTGTGATGTTATTGTGTAAAATTTCTTATATAAAGTGGTTTGCTTCAACCTCAGTCAGGAGTGACCTTATTTATTTTATTGCAATTTTATCCTCTGCTATAGGTCATCTTGAATGATTTCACATTAGGCTCTTTCGATCTTGCAGATAAGACAATGTTACTTTAAAAAATATTATTTCCTTGTTGAGTTAAATACCCGTGAAATTATACTTTTTTGAAAAAGTTTTTAATAGCATACAATAAAAAATAATAGTAATGACCTTTGGCATGGGATAGAAATTTTATCGATTTGTGCTAAAATTAGTTTCGCCTTGAGTTTTGGCAATGAAGGAAAGTCGTGATATACATAACTAGCTAGCAAAATAAATTTATGGTAAATCACAATTCAAAAATTTTCCGTATTTTGCTTGTTATTGTTATTCCGACCACTAGGATTGCAACCAAATTTGAGTTTTATATAATGCTTATATGTATGAGCGTTCCAAAAAAGTAGTCACAAATATTTAAATGTGGTTCAAAAATTTGCCTACTGCATTCGTTAAGATCTTGGATTTGGCATCGACATTTTCCAGGACCAAATATAGTTGAATAATAGTAGAAATCTTTGAATTTTTAAAGATCCACTTCCTAGCTAACCAGATGAAATAGCATAAATTAATAGTTGTTTTAGTAGACTCTGTGATTCTCGTTTATAACAATGTCGGTGAACTAGTTGAATTCCAAAACGGCGCCTATCTGCTACTCATTTGCAACTTGATTGCTTCCGGATGAATTATAGACAATAATAAAATAGTTATAGTCGATGAAAACCAACTTTTTCGAGGAAAATGAGAATCCATAATGTTTTATAAATTTGTTTTTTTAAAAAGGCGTAATATTAAGGTAAAATGAAGCCGCAATGGGGAAATAAATCTTTTGTAATTCTCACTCTGTACTTTTAAAAGTTATGCTTATGTATGGCTTCGAAGAAAAGTTCCTACAAAGGTATATAACCGATGTCTAAAATTAAAAACGCGCAGAAACCAAAGAAGCTCTGACTCATTGGGTTAAACCAATTTATTTTGCAATATAAACTTTTCGTTAGCACATGTAACTGCTTCAGTAATGTTTAAGTAATAATGTTGACTATTAAATTAAATTGTGATATAAAGGTAATGGATAGTAATAAAGTTATTACGATAATTAAATTCGCTTTTTCGATATAAACAAATTTAAAGGCATGCGTAATGAAATTGAATTTTAAATGAGAATGTTAAAAGCCACTTGTTATGGCTTATTGAATAATAAGTATCGTCTTATGGAAGGCATAATCTAAGATAGTAGATGACTGTCTTCAGAAGATTATGTAGGTACCAAACTGAATGTGAAAAGACTTATAAATTTTAGGAATTTAAAAACGAAAAGTAAAAAAATGCTAAGTCCGCGTAAGCCTCGTTTCTGACCGTCATCGTTGCCAGCGATAAACTTAAGGTCACTTGTAGCCCCAAGAAACATTTAGCGAGTCTCAGTGGTGGCCGCCTCACCTCGTCGCCAGGGAGTCATCAATCACAATAATAGTAAGACAATCGAATCGTCTCAGATTCCGCTGTTATCCAATGATATTGATTCTTCGATCCCATCTCCCGGTCGCGGCGTAATCCCGCGAACCCGCCGAACCCGCCAAACCCGCCGCGGGTTTAATTTGCATTCTAGCCGCGCTTAAGCCGGCAGACAAGCTGCGGAGGGCGCCGGTTTTAGCAGAAACGCTGAAAACGCTCGGAAATCTCCAAAGATTTGATGCAGCTGCAGTCGCAGGGGATGCTGCAGACCCCCCTCTGCGCGTGCTTGAGATTCCAGGCGGCTTGACCACTGGCCGACGGTTTCTAGGTCAGACGACGATATTTTCCGGTCGGACGGGTGTTGCGCAACTTTTCTGAATCGGCCGCATATTTAGTGATCAATTAGAAATGTCGTGAATTTATTATTCAAATGTTGAGACATGGAGCTCTTCTCCAAGGTGAGAGGAGCTCGAATTACTTTCACTTGATGGGGCATTCGCGATTATGTCCGCATAGGAACGCGATTTTGGGGGTTACGAATGAAAAGGGTAAGATTTTGCTTTTATGTTCATTGTGTTATGTTTGAACACGCTTATCTGGACACTTTCCAAAAAAATAATTTCAGACAAAAGTTTTTGGGTGGTTACTGACCCTCTCGAGGTTAAGTTTATAGGGTACAAGTTAAAAATACTTTAATAGATATCAATATACTTTTCCAGAAAGTATTCTAATCATAAAATATATTGGAAATATTTTTCTGCTTGTGTTGCATACACAAATTTATATTCAAAATTTAGAAATTTAATTAATATAAAATATTTGCTTGAACATCTACTTAATAAACAGAAAATACTTTGTGATACATTGTGTTATGAAAAAGAAGTTCAATTTTTGATTTTGTTATTCTAAAGATATTTCGATTATCGATTTTGAAAATACGGCTGCTAACAGATTTTGAAAATATTGCTTCAAGTGATCTTGTTTTATCGTCCTATTCGCATATTCAACAATTGTACAGAATGCTAGGGAACTTTTACGACATACTACTTTTACTATGTATGTATATAAAAACTCCGGGAACTAAAATTCAGCAAGTAAGATGTTATTTAATGCGATTTAATCAACCGCGGTGTGATAGGATGGATGTTGCACTAAATCCAATCGTACTCTATTGATTTCCTTACCCTCTAAAAATTTGTAAACATAGTAAAAGTTAAAAAACTAAAACCCCACTACGCAAAAGCTGAAAAGTTACAAGCTTAAAATATTATAGGTGAAGGTTAAAACCCGGATTCAGTTACAAATGTCTTGGTTTAAAAATAGTTATAAAAAAAATTTACAAATCTTAAAGGAAGGCCTCCGGCTACAACTATTTTTAAGACAACATTTCTGTTATTGAATAAGTGTTTTGGCCTTCCTCTGTAATATTCTAAGCTCGTTGAGTTTTAGTTTTTAAACTTTCATTTTTTATGGTCGTATTGGATATAACTTTGCAAACAATTTTATAGAATAACCAAGAAATTCGTGTTTGTTTTCAAAACCGTTTTCTACTAGCAAGTTTCGGTGACATAGCCTATAAAATTAGATAGTACTGAGTACTATTATAACATCAATTTGTTACTTGATTTGATTTGATTTTAGTAATATAAAAAATAAATGGCTTCAAAAAATTAAAATGTGATTAAAAAACAGTGTTTTTTGAGGGGCTTTTTCCATTTTTTAGTTGTATAAAATAATAAAAGTTCATAAATTCACGTAAGTAGCAAACTGAAGCATTCTTTTTATTTTTCTCACGCAGGTTACGGACAGTGTCCAGAAAAGTTCGGACGCTACGCAGTCTCAGGACAATGTGACGCCTACATGGAGTGCAACGATGGTGTGGCCGAAGAAAAACTGTGTCCAGATGGACTCCTCTTCAACGACCAAGTCAGTCCTTTGGCTTTCCCGTGCCAATACCCGATCGACGTGTCCTGTGAAAACCGCGGGAAGACCCAACCCCCTCAACCAACCCCAGAATGCCCTCACCAATACGGCTACTATCGCATGGGGGATGCCCAAAATTGTGGACAATTCATGAACTGTGCCGCCGGCCGAGGATTCGTCTTCAATTGCCCTGAAGGACTTGCCTACAACCAGGAGTCTTACAGGTGTGACTGGCCCGACCAGGTGCCTGATTGTGATGCCGAAGCCTTTTTAGGATTCACGTGTCCACAAGAAGCTAAGTCACCACTTCTTGGCGAGGAGGAGTACCGATTCTTCAAATCGCCCCATGATTGCCAACACTACTATATTTGCATTGGTGGAAAACCACGTCTTTACAACTGTGGGGAGGACAACGCCTTCAATGAGCTGATCCAAGCTTGCGATGGAATCGAAAATGTTACAGGGTGTGCCACCAGCTCCCTTAAGACTCCTGTACAAAAGATCCAGACCACGCCTCTAAGGGGCTAAGGTGGACTAAGGTTTTGTTTAACACCAGAAAGGATCAGCAGCACTTTCACACAATCTAGTCTGGCAGTGGTAGCATTAAACTCAAACAACATTTTTGTATATTTTTTATTTTAATAAATTTGTATCGTTAAGAAAATGAATTTGTTTTTTTATGATGTTAACTTATATTTATTATATATTATTGTTTTCGGAAGTGACTTTTAAAATGCATATCATATATATGTATGTATAACACTTATCTAATTACCATCAAAAGCAATTACTACAAAAAAAATCTATTCGCACCCATTTCTGTGTCGTACTTTTTGTATATTCTTATATCACTAAGTTAATTTTTCAAAAAATAGAATTTCCGCATTTCAAAATAAATATAAGGCTTAATTATTAATTTCCCTGTGATACTTTCATATAATATTTTGAATATTATTTAAGAAGGACAATAGGCACTCGCGACAAAAAGAGAGATTTATAAATTGATTTGTAGAGATCTGCATGTACAAAGATTTTAAATTTGAGATGTCAACGAAACATACTCGCAATTTCTGCTTCAGGATTTTCGATTAATCTTTAAAGCTATTATTTGTTTTTAATAGGAAAATTTATAACATCCAAAATATGTTTGAAATATTCGTATCTACTTCGAATTTTAGTGTGTTTTAAATGACCATAAGCACTTTTTTTTTCTTCCAGTAACTGAAGCAGTCCAGTGCACTGAAGAAAATGAACGATTTCCCGTAGAAGGACAATGCGACGCTTACATTCAGTGCGTCGACGGAGTACCTGAAGAAAAGTTGTGCCCCGACGGATTGCTCTTCAAGGAAGAAAGTCGGGAGTGCGCCTATGCCCCAGTCATTTCCTGCGGCGCCCGAGCCAAACTGCAGCCTCCAAATGGAACTGACCATTGTCCTCGCCGATTTGGGTTCTATCGAATTGGGGACGACCCCTCGCATTGTGGGCAGTTCTACAATTGCGCCCACGGCGTTGGAAAAATGACCACCTGCCCGGAAGGACTGGCTTTCAACAAGGACACTTATAGGTGTGACTGGCCCGATGAAGCAGCGGATTGCGATGCCGAAGCCTTCCTTGGATTCACCTGTCCTCCCATTCAACCCTCCGATGTTCCCGAGGGATTGAACGAGGCCGATATCCTCAAGTTCTACCCCCATCCGAAGGACTGCAAGCACTACATTGTATGTGTCCACGGGAGACCTCGTCTCTACCAGTGCGCCAAATTCCTAGTCTTCAACCCTGAATCGAAACTTTGTGATTTCTACAACCACGTTCCAGAATGCAAGCCAGAACTTATCCCGGAATATCCAGAAATTCTAGCAGAAGAAGCTGTAAAGGAAGCACAATTGGAGTTTCTTGACCAAGAAGCGAAACTGATTGCTCCATTAGTGGAGGAATAAAATCTTTTCAAAATTTATTATTATTAAAAAGAAATTGCATTTACTTTTGTATTTTCCAATTTATAACATCACCTATTTGGTGTATTTTTATAATTAAATTCTTTCAATAAATAATTGAAAGAAATTAATAAATGAAATATTTTAAACCCAGAATATTCATAATTATTGTAATAAGATTGAATAAAAATTGTTGCATTTATTAGTTGAGAAAGTTGTTGCATTTTCCGTAAGAATATAAATCCATGGGATGTTTTGGAAAGCCCTTAATTCTACTTTCAAATTATTTTTAATCAAATAGTTGCAATTCTTTTTTCCGATATACTACTCCTAAATAAGAATCGTGTATACATATACATATGTATATAAAATCGAAAGTCTGTTTGTTGCTCAATCACGCCTAAACGCTGGATCTGATTAGTTTCACTTTTGTTGGTGAAGGTTCTACATATTCCGGCCCAACATATGTGCTACTTTTAATACGCGAATTCGAAATGACGGCCAAAAATTGAAAATACCAAGGGATTCGTATGAAAGTTGATATTTTGAGGGTTTTTCGGTTTCCTTATTGTGAATCTATTGACGCAGGATTATTTGTTATCCGCAGCTGCCGTAGTATGTAAGAAAAGCCTTACTTTTATCATTGGGTTTTCAAAAATAGATTTTCCCCAACAGCTGTATATGTTTTATAAATAATTATTTGTTAATACAAACCCATTAATATTATACATGAATGTACATATTTTGGATTCTAGCACTAAATTGTAAAATTCCTATTGTATATACTTTTAAGGTTGAATTAAAATAAATTGAATTGAATTGAATTGAATTATTGTGAATCTATGTTCGAAATTTGGAAATCAAGATGGCGGTAGTAGTAGTAGCTGCATCGGCATCGGATACTGGCATCCGACTTTAAATGCAATTCGCTTAATAGAAAAAATAGTACATTGTTCACCAAGGGAGTAAAGTAGTACATTTTTACCCGGGTGTAAAATTGCCACCCGAGCCGTAGGCGAGGGTGGCAAACACCCGGGTAAAGATGTACTACTTTACTCCCGTGGTAAACATACTTTTTTTTACCACATCACCGTCGAAAGTTCATTTTTTTACCCAACTTTTAGGGAACAAAAAGTAGCGTTTTTTTGCCCTGAAAAATTTACCAAGGGAGTAAAAAGTACATTTTTACCTGGGTAAAAATGTACCTTTTTTACTCCCGTGGTAAACCATTTTTCAGGGCAAAAAAACGCTACTTTGTTCCCTGAAATTAGGGTAAAAAAATGAACTTTCGACGCTGATGTGGGAAAAAATAATTTAAACCGAGAAAAGCTACGATTGAAAAAAAATATTGATTTTGAATAGCCTTTATTTTTTAAATATATGTACTCTCAATTGCAAAATACTTACGTAGATTTCATAGCCTTAATTTGTATATTACCTATTTTTAGTAAACATAAATTAGGTAGTAAGTTATAAAGAATCTGCCATACGAAGGCGTTAGGTGTAGAAGAACCGGGAAAAATAAATCCATGAACAGGATCAGTGGGGAAAACAACCAGCTGGAACTGGACCTGCTGCAGCCAGAGGGGCCTCTCCTCGACTCATCCTGTGTTGGGCAGCTCTCCCCAGTGGGGAGCAGGGCGGCAGTCCAGCAGCCGTTCGTCTCTAGGCCTCGGGAGATGTGAATTTGCTCCCAACGGGCAGCAGTTGAGCCGAGCCTGGACCGGGACTCTGTCCTGGCTGTGAGCGGCCAGCTTATAAATAGAGGAGCAGCCAGTTTCTGCCTTCATTCTTTTCAGGGACTCCGTCGGGGAAGGTTGGCTTGGCTGGGCTACGCACAGGCAGCAGTTGAGCCGAGTCTGGAGCGGGGCAGTCGGATACCGCATTGGATGCCGGCAACGGCAAGTGGCAAGCACCAGCGACAAGGGTCAGCAGCAAGCGTTAGCGGTAAACATCAGCAGTAAGCGTCAGCGGCAAGCATCAGCGACAAGAATTAGCGGCAAGCGTCAGCGCTAAGCATCAGCGGCAAGCATCAGCGGCAATCATGAGCGGCAAGCATCAGCGACAAGCATCAGCGGCAAGCTTCAGCGGCAAGCATCACCGGCAAGCATCAGCAGCAAGCTTCAGCGGCAAGCATCGGCGGCAAGCTTCAGAAGCAAGCGTCAACGGCAAGCATCAGCAGCAATCATGAGCGGCAAGCGTTAGTGGCAAGCATCAGCGGCAAGCTTCGGCAGCAAGCTTCAGCGGCAAGCGTTAGCGGTAAGCATCAGCAGTAAGCGTCAACGGAAAGCATCAGCGGCAAGCTTCAGCGGCAAGCATCAGCGACAAGCATTAGCGGCAAGCGTCAGCGCTAAGCATCAGCGGCAAGCATCAGCGGCAAGCTACAACAGCAAGCTTCAGCGGCAATCATGAGCGGCAAGCATCAGCGACAAGCATCAGCGGCAAGCTTCAGCGGCAAGCATCAGCAGCAAGCTTCAGCGGCAAGCATCGGCGGCAAGAATCAGCGGCAAGCTTCAGAAGCAAGCGTCAACGGCAAGCATCAGCAGCAATCATGAGCGGCAAGCGTTAGTGGCAAGCATCAGCGGCAAGCTTCAGCAGCAAGCTTCAGCGGCAATCATGAGCGGCAAGCATCAGCGGCAAGCGCCAGCAATAAGCATCAGCGACAAGCGTCAGCAGCAGGCATCAGCGGCAAGCGGGATCGGGTGCCGTATCGAAAGCCGCATCGGATCACGGCATGGACATTAGATGCCGCGTCGGATGCCGGCATTCAAAATTTTTGTACACCGGGTGAAACCAGGTAGCCCATCACACCTAAGCGCTGGATTCTTTTATATTATTTTTTCGGGTGAGGATACTACATATTTTGGCCCAACATGTAGACTACTTTTTATTCGATAATTTCAAAATGGCGGATCCAAGCGAAAATTTGAAAATATCAAGGGATTTCCATGAAAATTGATGTTTGGGTCTTTTTGGATGTCCTTATTACGAATCCATTTTCGAAATTTACCTTTAAAGATGGTGGATTTAATATGGCGTACAATGATTTTCAAACTTCAACGAATTTAAATGAAAATTCGTACTATGGATATTTTGCGGTAGTTTCGAATTTACTATAAAATGTTGGAACTTCATAATGACGGCCCCAATACGTCGGCAGAAATATAACGCCGCTAGTTTACCATAATAATATATTCAGACTCGCAGAAATTTGAAAATTTAGAACGAAAATTTTTGGTTTTTTGTAATGATAACCTTCAATATCACCTTTAAAAAGATAAAATTTTAAAATGATTAGATGGGATGTAAAATTAAACAATTGATTCGGTATTTTAAACCTTCTTTTATTAAATAAAATAATACGTGAACATTAAAATCCAGAAATCTTGTTTTTTTTGACAATTTTAAAAATTTTAAGCAAACTAAGGTATTCAACATCCGAACATATTTTTGATTAATGAGCTCAAGAAAACTTACCGAAAGATTACAACATCAAATTAGATACGGCTGTTAAAATTTAGAAAATGTTTTCTTTTTTCACTTTTAATTTTTTGTCCGAAAATATATTTTACTCTTTGTTTTCGAATTTTGATTTTCTTGAACTCACGTGAACAGAAGCTTCACAGTTCTTTCCTTGATGACTTTATATCTGTCTTAAATCGTTTTAATGCAATAGATAACTACTTATTTATTAATAAAAATATCATTTATCGATTAGAATTTTCTTTGTTGTTATTTTTTCACTTCCATGACGTATGAAATTCGAAATCAGGCCCAAACTCAAAAGTACGAGAAGTGAATAAATAATAAATGTTGTGTGGAAAGAGTCCGAAAAGTTGAAAGAGAGTTTGCTTTTTTTTTGTTTTTTACTTATATTTTCCTTGTTGGGGTTTTGAATCTTCTACTGCATCGTAATAATTTTTATACTTTGTAATTTTTGTAATACCAGTAATTTGTTAAAATCTTATTTTTTCTATTTTTACTTTATAATACTTCTCCTCGTCTTCGTTTTCTTCGAACACTGTAGCTTTACATGCATATGATTTTGTTACTCCTTTTTACAACTTTTCGTGTTTTTATATTTTCTACATACATTTTTGTCAGTTTCCTTTTGCTGTTGTTTTATATTTTTGTTCTCAAAAAGTCCGAAATGAAGCCTAAATTTTTAAATTGTCGCTACTCTCAAAGACAATTTCTTTATTTTGTCCTTCTCTTCACTCATTTTTACAAAATTCTCCGCCAGTATATGCTTCGACCTATAGTTTTTATTTATAACATTTTACCCAAATGTACGCCAAAAGTGATTATTTTATAGATCGTAATGTATATCATGCAGTAAAAGATTTTTTGATCTTCCTCATCCTCCTTTATAATTGTAATAAATTTTGCAATTTTGTACAGAGATTTTAAAAACTACAAAACTACACTTTACCACGTCCGAAGTATTACTATTTAATTTTTTTTCATCTGAATGTTAATTTTTCGTGTCCGAAAGTTCTAAAATATAATTCCTTGCCTTTTTTTTTGTTTTACTTTATCCAAAAAGTTTACAAAGTTTCCTTAACTTTTTATTTATATCAATAAATATTTTAAACATTTACTTTACTTTTGAAGCTCGAGATATCAATTTTGTCCTTAATTTTCTTACGTATGAAAACTTAGAGGTTCTAAAGCAACTGGTGTAACTTTAATTCAAAGTTTAAATCATTGCCTCTCTCTATATTTTTTTTATGTTTTTTGCCTTTTGGATTTGAACATAATATAAACATAATCACATAACCCTTTTCATTTTTCACTGTCGATGGAATGTTTTATTCTTTCATAAAAGGTTTTTGCTATTTTTTTCATTTCGTTTTTCTTTTTTTTCTGTATTTGACTAAAATAAAACAAGAACTTGTTAACAAATTTGCATTTCATCTTTAATTATTTAATATATATCACCTTGTTTCACGTTTTCTTTTTTAATCCCATTTTTTCCTATTTTGTGTAAATATTTCGCAAGTAATAGCCCAAACGAAGATTCTTATCCTCCTATCGCTGGGTAAAAGAAAACCGGCACGGTTTTACGGGGAAAGAAATTAAATCTCTGTGCCTAAGATTCATTAATTAATTGCAAATTTATTTAAATTACACACAATTAACTTATTGGGAAATACTATAAAACTTATTTTTGCCTATGTAACTTGCAATTGTTTTTTTCTTTTTTAATAACTTTCTCTATTGTTCTTTTGTCCTATTTTGTTGCTTCTTTAGATCCTTTTTTTTTATTTTATTTTTTACATATTTTTAATCATTTAGAAAAATGCTAATGGAATTAATAATAGTAAATGTTACGATAAAAATTGAAGGCAATAATTAGGTAATACTATTTTTTTTTAAACTCCACTTTATCATTTCATATAATATATTTACCTCTTTTATTTTCAGTGCATTTCTTTATGAATTCAAAATTGCTTTGAACTTTTCATCGACACCTTAAAGTCAAAATTACAGGAAATTTCGAAAAAATTTTCGTTAAAAATACTTGCTGCTCCGAATTTTTTACAATGTAAGAAAAATTAATAAAATATTCGAAAATGTCGCTACTTTTCAGTATACTCACATTTAATTTACGAAATTTTTTGTAATCGTTAAACGTAACCATTTTTTTTAGATTTATTTATTTTACAGCCTTTGAATATGTAAAAATATATAGGTTGAACGGAAATTTAACTATCTAATATAGCAACTTTTTCGGGAAATTTATTTAAAAAACCGGCTACGCTTATTGAAAACTACAGAAATAACAAATTTTTAATTCTGAGGCAATAGCTACATATTCATTCCATATGTTCTGCAAACAAATTTTGACTTCTTCTGATTTTGTACAAAAATTCTGTCAAGCATTACCTCTAATTTTGACTTAAATTTGTTGTCGCTTGAAAACCTACAAAGCATTATTTTGCCAGGAATCACAGGAATTTCATTTGAATGAAATCAAACGAAAGATATAATTGATTTATGAAATGAAAGAACAACTCAAAAAATATGGTTAAAGTATTGTCAGTCTGCATTGTGTCCAGTGATAAATGAGTTATTTTTTTTCCAAAATTACGTTTTTCTTCTCCTTCGAACTAGCGTCTCTCACTCTTAATTTTTCCTCTCACCTCGATAGCCAAAATATTAATACCGAAACTTTTAATTTTACCTTATGAACTTACACATACATATAAATATCCAAACGATAATTTTTATCATATTAATTTTGCGTATATGTATGCCTTTTAACCCTACGAACAAAATGTTTTTTTGTTTTTTTGTTTTGCGACACCGAAATAGTACAAACACCACAAGCACGTTAATAATACTTAAAAATGACTTGTTCACTTAAATTTATGATTTATCACCGACGCAACCAAATCAAATGTTTGAGTGTTAATTAAATACAGTGAAATCATCGATTACGTTGGAAAATTAATTATTGGTAAAACTACGAATACTTATGCAATAAAACACGACTCTCTGGTGGAAAGTACGAAATAATTTCACCCTCCATCCCTCTCGTTCTGCTCTGTATCTGCCCTTTCAATTGAATTGCAAAAACCTTAAGTACTAAATTTATACGATTATCGCGGTTTTTTTTCGTAAAATTTATCAAAAAATATATATCTTGTAACATATTACAATCCTATTTCAGTTTTTCAGTTAATTCAATCGTCTCCTTGTAAAAAATGTCAGTATCCTTATAAAAAGTTATAACTTCCAATCTTTGTGAGTTTTTTCTTAATTCCATGATTCCTGTTTTCTTCTTTACTCATTTTTTAATTTTACTTTAATTCTTTAAATTCATAACAATGTTGGATTTTGAGTAGTTTTAAATCAAAGCTGCTGTAAGAGTAACAACTCACTTATCCAGCATTGTTAAATTGTCTTACATTTTTATTTAAAATTAAAATTATATTGTAGGCATTACCCATAAACTAAACATTTACACTGCATCTTCCTATATCCTTCGTCTTAAAACGAGCGTTAACTACACTTAAAGTTTACATTCGTTTTCGAAAAATGGTTCCGAGATATGCAAACAAAAATTTTTCTTTTTAATACTTAAAAATAAAATAATAATAATGTTAATTCACATTTATACAACAAAGTAAAAATTAAGAACAGAAACTGTTGTGTCTACAAACATTTTCAACAAAAGATGATGTTTTTATTTAAAATTAAAAAGTTAAACAAGAATAAATTTTTAAAACAATTACAAATAATATATTTTTAACAAATTGCAGTTGTTGTCGTTGAAAGAAATTAATAATAAAATTTGTTTGATTTTTCCCCATTATCGTATTTTCTAGTAGCGTAACAGAGAAGAACTTCGACGAAAACCTGATTTTTATGCAGATAAAGTCCAGTGGACTTTCGTAAGTATAGGCACTAACAAAGCTTTTGAAATCCTTGAAATAAATGCAAAGGATGAAAGCAATTAAATTATAGTAATTCGGATATAAGCACAATCAATGTTGTTAAATTGTTGGTAAAGGGTGTAATGCTTAATAACGTTTAATTAGTTCAAATTTTCTCACTTTATGCATTTCTAGAAAAATTAAAATATGATTATTATTACTTTGGGACGCTGAAGTGTTGACATCGCTAATGGTGCAAGATGATGGCCCAAAGAAACCATTACCCTTGTCCTGGTACCATGGCACCATGGGGCACCACCGAGAGATAGCAGCAACGTCAGTGAAGCAGTACAGTATTTCATTTTTTAATAAAAAGAGTTGATTTTTAATAATAAAAGGAGCTTGATTCTAACTAGTAGAGCGTGTTAAGAAAACAGTGTTAGTGGCCCGAAATAAAAGTAAGTATAAGCTGCTTTGTTAGCCTTTTATGGTCCGAATTAATTTTTGTTGTTCCCTTACACCTATTGAAAGTAATTTTTAACTATTATCAACTTCAAGCCGTACTCATAAAAATATCTCAAAATAGCATTTATTACTTACAAACTTTTTTAAGATTAATGGGCGTTTTAAGTGCATTATTAATAAATTCGCTGTAAACTAATTGCTACTAAAATATAATTAAATTAGTTTTTAGCGCTGTTAAGTTTAAATAATGTGTCAACATTTTGGCTTTTTTAATTCATTGGTTAAAATAGGCGGTAGCCTTTTGTAAATTTTCCCAATTTATAAAGCTCTTGTAATGGTTTTTACGATACTGGCTGTTTATGAATAACGCTTTTGGCGCTTTCATTGTAAAGGCTTTTTTAAATGACTCTTAATTTTTTACGAATACGGCTGTTAGTGTATATCTAAGAACTTTGCATTTTACACCAATACCAACAAGTCAAATAAAAATAACAATAATATTTCTTCGTTTAAAACATTAACGCGCAAATAAACCGAGAAACTAAACTCTCTTCTCTGCTAGCTTTATCAACCTCTTTATTGATTATAATGAAACGTCTCATTTATTTTGTATCACTATCCGAATTTCAATATTTTCTACTCAGATCAGTTCATCCACCGGTAATACAGCTAATCTTTAGATTTGGTAATAAATAATAAAATTCACCTTCTTCTTGCTTTCATCTATTGGACGAAATAACTGTAGGAATAGCATTTTAACTGTTTTTAGGAGTTTCCCTCTATTTATATGGCTAAACAACGCTCTTAATATTATTTACAGCATTATTACTTTTATTTGATTTTTTATTATTTTTTTCATTTCTTGTAAAATATCTCTTGTTTTGTAGGTTTTGTTGCGAGTGAGGCTTTACTGATTCTCGTTTCACTGTTTCGGCTTTGTTGATATATTAATTTTTATTTCACTATTTTTTGTGTTTATGGCATCTGATTTTTCCGTTGTATTGTAACTACTCTTGTTCTTTTTTATTTCAATATGTACTATTATTTTTGTGAGCACCAGAAAATTTATAAAAAAATTCTCTTGTTTATTGTATACTGTATAATTGTTCGTCATCGATGAAATCATTGTTGCGATGATTTTCTTAAGCTTAATCTAATTGTCTAATTTGTTATGATTTTAAATTAAAATTATTATGATGATTTTGTATTACATAAAAGAAATAGTGACATATTAATTTCACAATTTTGAAGCTATGTAGTCAATAGCTGGAAATATTTAAAATTTATGATATATTCTAACTGAAACAGCCAGAGATCTTTCATGATTTTACTTTCTTTCAGTTCATCTCTTTCCTTTTTATTAATTATTACGACTGTACATTTTCAAAACGAATTTTTATGATGAAGTTTCAATTCCTTGACATTATGGAAATAAATAAATAATCAAAAATGAAGGGCTTCTATTTGTTACTAACTTATATTTTTAGCTGTTTATATTTTCATTTTTAAAATTTGTAGATGGTCATCCGTGGAGGTCTTCTCATTTCTTTAAAAATTTAATTTTTGTTAGTTCTCAATAAATATAGCTTTCGGTAGATAAACCTTAAATTACGGGTTTGAGCTCTACCTGAAAACTACTTAAAGTTTTAAGAGAAAATTCATCAAGACAATGATTCCAACGATAAAGTATCTTGTAGTAGTATTCCCGGTATAATTAAGGCAACTGTTAAGTAATTATACTTGTTTCATCGTACATCATTAGTAAATAAAAAAAGTTTCAGGTTTTGTTTGTCTTTGTTATTGTGACTCCTAAAAACAGCAATATTAAATACATAAAAGGCTCATTGTGTGTGAGTTCCCTCCTCATCTGTTTTTTGTATTTTTTTCATATTTTCTTGCTTTTCTTTTTTATTACACTTACTTTATTACTTATATATTTTTTAAAGGCAATCAAGTAAAAAACTGAAAAATGAAATAAGTAACTTGAAAACATTTATTTAAGGAAAATGAAAATTCAATACAAAAGCTTAAAAATAATAATTGGAAACATTCTAATATTAAAATGTAACAAAATTTAAAATGAAAACTTAACCATAAACTTAAAAGCAGCGTTTCTTTGCTGGGCATCTAATGAGTAATAATAGAAATAATGAAAATTCCTTGAAATACACGAATAAACGACAAAAAGAAAACAAATTTTAACAATTAAAAAATCACTGAACAAGAACTTATTAAATTTTTGTTTTTTACTTTAATAATAATAGTTCTGTACACAGCGGTAACTGCTGAAATAATAAAATGTGCCCTGTGGAAAACAATAACCAACAAGCGCAATGAACTGAGCAGCGATTGCTTTTATGTACAAAAAAGTATTCTATCTTTTTTTCTTATATGGTGTGCTTCGTTCAGACTTTGGAACTATGGAGAATTTTAGACTGCTGTTACTTTATTTTTATTTGCTTTGTGTTGTGATTTGATTTTACGATTTTACTTATCTCCCTTTTCTAGTGGAACCTCCTTTTCTTGCCGCCACGTTTCTTCCCGGCGGATTTTTTCTTTCGTTTATTTCCACCACTGCTGCTTGGTACACCATCATCAAAAGCTCGCAGGTCTCCAATTATTTCGTTACCAAGTGTACCTAGGAACGAAAATTTATGTTACTTATAGTTCTTTAAATTTCTGATCTCTCAAGGATATTTGAGACGTCTGCGCCCTTTAGATATAATTTTAAATACACTCTTTACTTTTCTAATTTGCCAATAGCGCAGGGCTAATTCTTCTTTTATTTAGAGGTGGAGCAAAAAAATGTTCAACGAAAACTTCATAGTCGGTCTTCCGCTTTTCTGAATTTATGTTTACCCTTGCTTAATCAATATAATAAATCTCACCTAATGTAGTCAACTGCCTCTGTCTATGTTTTTCCGCCTTAGTAACTGGCAAACGTGTAAGATACGCCTCTTCGTAATCTTGTCTCTCTTTTTGTGCCTTCGACAAAATCTGCTGCGCTCGAGATCCTGAAGACACTTCTGTTGGTATATCGAGATATTCGTCCTTTAAATCCTGAATGATCGAAGATCTAAAAAAAGAAAATTGAATTAGTCCCTAATTTAAAAATATAAAAGTGTGAAAAATTTACGTAAGTGCCTTCTTGCGGGCCCTTTCTATGAGCTTCCTTTCCTTATCAGCTTTTGTATCTTCATCTTCGTATGGCACAGAAGTCAACTTTGGAGGTACATAGACCCCGCTTTTAGAAGACAATGATTTATTTTTTGCAGATTTACTCGATTTTTCCTCTCCTTCCGACTCGGACGACTCTGATGATGCTGATTCGCCTTCAGGGACGTTTGAAACTAAATTGCTTGGATTTGGCTAAAGGAAAATTATTGTATTGCTTTAGTACTATAAGTTTATTATATTCTACATACCTTAAATGAAATAGGGTCCGAAGAACTTGTAGCCCCTGTAACAGCAGTCTTGACCAGCTTGTCTATTTGATATCTCAATTTGTAGTCAATGGGTCTTATCTTCTCCAGAACCGTGCGGATTTCAATAAGTCTGTCTATTGACGGATCACGTTCAATCGTTTGTCCTTTAAGATTATGAAAATTATAAAAATTTAAAATTATAAGAATTTCTTTCGCCTTACCGGAGCATTTTCTTAAGACAACATATGTTAAATTGATAAGATAGTTCAACAGCATGTGATATTTTATTTCCAAGAAACTGAGTCCATATTCTGTTGAGATTTCACCAGTCTTAACTCTCTGCAGCATTCCTTCGACCAAGTCAGACACCTGCTTTACATTGTTATTCATTTCACCTAACAGCTGTAAGGCTTGTGGAAGGTCCTGCTGGACATCATAGTCGTCCAAAGCCTATTAAACGAAGGAAGGTTTATTAAATTTGGTTCTTTAATATAACAATTAATTAAGTTCGAGTTTGCGCAATAAATTTTCCGTACAATTATTATATTCATATTTTCGGATAGTTTAGATTAAAGAATTCACAGAGACAATTTATAGTTCGCTTTGAAGTATGACACCATAATTGATACGAGTTAAATTAATTAAAATCCACGAACGAAGTCTCGACTTCCGGCATTCGACGGTCCGAGTGTTTCTGCCAGTATTAAACTCCAGGAATTAATTGTTCGGATCGTTACGTATTCATAACGTACCTAACTTAATTTGTAAGAGTATCTATGATGGATCTTAAAATAGGTAAAGTTGACTATATAACTAAAATTTTAGATTGAAGCTATTTTATATTTTCTTTTCACTGCTCTGTAGTCAGTCTTGGAACCCTTATCATTTTGTCACATCCTTGAGATTGTAACATCTGTTTCTACAGTTTAAGACTAGTGTAATTGAATTGTTGCAATTAAATGCTTCCAAAGGTGCAAGTTTAATTATCAAAGCCTAATTATTAATATATGTAGTTTAAAACGTTGTTATCAAATAGGCACATAATAAATTAATTCGACACAAACATGTTTGTATATTGTATGAACGATGATTTTCTGGATGGAAAGGACCAAAAAAATTGAGATGTCCAAAAAGCAGAATTGTATGACATTGAATAAAATTATCCTATATTATCGTTGTCCTCAAATAAACTATATTGTATCTATTCCTATTTAAATATATTATTTAAAAAGATTTACATAGAATTTGAAATCTTTAAATTGCATGGAAGCTAAATAGGTCATCATGAGTAAACCGTAATTTGCAAGTCCTAGAAATACAAACGTCTTCCTTAAAATTCTTGCGAGGCTTTATGGCAAAATTCCACTAGCAAGAAGGGCTGTTTTGGCCTTTGCTAAGAATTTCTTATCAAGTTATTGTGTAATTTCAAAGGGCTTTAACTTAGTAGCTTGTATAGCTTTATAAGACAGGAACTGGGGTTGAGTTTTTTAATCCCAAAAGTTGAGAAACTTTAAGAACAGTCCCTTCTAGTCCAATGCCATCACCTTGAAAAGATGAGCCCTGCAAAACCGATTCAAAGAGCGAAAGGACACCGCGCCAAGCCGAACGGGGACGGGGCCGGGATCAGCTCTTCGCAGGCCATCAAAATTGTATTCCCAGACATATCGTCCACCTCCATCAATATATCGGAGTTCAATTGGACCAGCGGGGGAAGAAAAACAGAAAAGCTGCAAAAAAATAAAAAAAGCGAGGAAAAAACAAAACGTGACAAAAGTGGAAAAGGGAGCAGTGCTCTGCCTGTGCCCGGGAGCCGCACAGGGCAGAACAATGATTGAACCAGCAAATCCCATGAATACGTAAGCCGTGCGCTGCCCAAATAGGCACCACCACCTCCCGGTGGCCGGTGGCGGGTCCTGGCCCGAAATATCAGTTTCCATCCACTGCAGAGCCCGTCCTGGGGATGGGGGTTCTGCTGGACGGTGAAACGGTGGAAAAAATTCGCAGCAGTGAGGAGGAACGAAAAAAACGAAGAAAATAACAAAAACAGCAGCAGCAGCACCGCTCCTCGCTCTCACCAGGATTAAATAACGGGCAGGGAATCATGGCAAAATAAAAGCGCACGACACACATAAACGCGAATCGCAATCGCCAACTGACAACAAAATCGATAAAATCATTTTTTGCCATTCTTTTCCGCGCTGGGGCCGGGATGCCGTTCGCAGCAGCAGCCACCCGTAGATTTTTTCACATCCGAATCCAGCGGATGGCTGGCTCACTTAAGCTGCCACACATGACGGGCGCGCGGTGGGACGGGGCTGGCCCCACACGGGGCGGACGGGAGCAGGACACGGGCACCACCCCCACCGGTGGGCGCCCCACACCCCCGGCCGCAACCCCACAAACGGATGGAGTGCAAGCAAAGCATGTTCCCGCACTTCCTTTCGAGCAATTTTGACATTTCTTAAGAAAAGCACGAGACATAACCAACAAATCCGACGCCAAATCGCCCGCACACAAAACACTTCGCGGGGTTCCCGGCGGTTGTCCCGCGGACGGGCTCCAGGGCGACCCTATTCCGCGGCTGGGAGCCTCCCCAGCGGAAGCCACCCGAAAAAAAACCTCCACTCCACGGGGGCCAATTGCAAAAATGGTTGACATAAAAATTCCGCGAGTCCAATTTTTCCACCGAAGCGCACTACACATAAAAAAAAATTTTTTTTTCACAGCGCTATTTTTGGGGTTTACGCGACAATTGGGCGCATAAAGTTATATTGTGGATATCGGCAATTACCTGCACCATATTTAACAGCACTTTTTGAACAATTATTCACTCAAAATTGGCCATAAATTCAATAAAAATTAAGGAGAGTCCACGTGCGCGAATTCTTTTCTTTTACAAATGCGAGCGATCATTCATTTTTATTCGGCGTTTCGCGCACTTCTTTTGTAATTCAATTTTTTCGCGAAGGCCGCGCGATGGTGGTGATGTGTATTTTATGTAAACAAATCGTTTCACCGCGGCTGTGTTGGTGAATGGAGCACGCTGCTCGAAAAATTCAACTGCCGCAACTTTGCACGCGCGTTCGCCTGAGTTTCGGTCGGTCGCTGTTTCATGCAGTCGACTGTCAACAGGTGGTTGCGCTTTGCGGAGTTTTCAAGTTTTCTGGGCTTAAAAGTGCTAAAAAGACATGAATTTTGCACAAAATATTAAACACTTTAAAAGCATATGTAGATGTCATGAACTGACGTTTACTTGAAATTTTAACACAAAATATTTTTGAACAATTTTTTGAAATAGAGTGAAATCTTCAAGAACATAGAAGATAAAAGGAAAATTATATATTTAACAATTACTTTAATATAAATAAATGATAATACTGCACAAATTGCGTAGTGAAGATTTCTGTTATTTCAAGAAGTTTTGAAATGACACGAAGCGCGAAAACAGTCTTGCCAGTTCGATAATTTGATGTATAGTTTACAATTGTGAAATGTCAAACAAACCGTCAGTTTGACAGTTTTCCTCAATATTTGGAACGATTTTTTAGATTCTCTGTGTATTTTCGTTTTTCCGCCAAATTAAAGAAAAGTTTTCACTCTCAGGATGTCGGACAACGAGTACGAAAGATTTGAAATAACAGATTATGATTTGGAAAACGAATTTAATCCAAATCGCCCGCGAAGGCGCCAAACGAAGCACCAACAGATTTATGGTATCAAGACTACAAATTTCTAGGATGTTAAATATTTCAATGTGCTTTTCACAGGCATTTGGGCTGATGATAGTGAAAATGAGGAGGAACAGGAGCTTACCTCGCGAAGAAGAGGTGGCAGGAAGGCCAAGGACTATTCGGCTCCAGTTAGTTTTGTCGCCGGAGGAATCCAACAGTCCGGCAAAAAGGACGATGACGAGGACGACGATTTGGAAAATGATGAATCACAAATTACTGATGAAGGTAAAAAGGCTTCTTTAAGTAATTAGAATTTTGCATCGAGTCAGTGATAATTTCTCATTAAATCATCATCAAATGCTTTTCTCAAATCGTTCATCATTTTCAGCAAATTGTCTTGAAATAATTTCTTGGCGGTTAGGGAACTATAGAAGTTAATTATGGGTGAACAATCTACCTGCATGACTTTAATGTGGGAACTGTTTTATTGTAACAAAAAATTGTTGGGTCTGTCCGGCCTGCTCGTCGATAAAGAAAATATACAATTTAAACAAACTTGTTAAATGTCCAAGGCACTCCTTGCCGATGGTTTATTTAATAGTTAAATTATTTATTGATTACATTAAATCTGGATAAATTAAATTTAACTGTTCCTTTATTTAGCGGCTACTTTCCTCTACTGTTAATGTCGCTTAAGAAATTCCTTTGCCAACAATGTTTTCCTTGCAAAAACATAAGCTAATATTTACAAATTCAAATTGCGTGCTTACACAGCTTACTAATTTAGTTTTCATCATATTTTCAGAGGACGAACGACCTTCCTTCGGTCGGAAAGAAGTCGAGAGGGGTTCATCATCAGAATCCGAATCAGAGCCAGAAGTTCGTCCACAGCCTCCATCCAGGAATTCTGGATTCGGGAGTGGTCCCAGTCGACCACCCCCCACGAATGCTCGTCTTGGAAAATGGGAAGCCCATACAAAAGGAATTGGTGCAAAACTTTTGCTTCAAATGGGTTACGAGCCGGGAAAGGGCTTGGGTA
The DNA here is from genome assembly GCA_959613345.1 of Tolmerus cingulatus. Classification (NCBI taxonomy): domain Eukaryota; kingdom Metazoa; phylum Arthropoda; class Insecta; order Diptera; family Asilidae; genus Tolmerus; species Tolmerus cingulatus. Next base: position 25,392,324 of record OY390707.1, read on the forward strand.
AAGATCTCCAAGGTATCGCTCAACCTGTGGAAGCTCACATGAGAAAGGGTCGGGGAGCAATTGGGGCATATGGTCCTGAAAAAGCTGCTACTATAGCTAATCAAAAGTTACAATTAAAAATTGACGAGGATGAGAGGGAGACGAAGGAGTTCAAGGATAAAATGAACATGTGGAAAAAAGATGGGAAGCCGGAAAAAGGTAAGAAAAATCGGTATTATTACAGGAGTGTGGAGGAAGTTATCGAGAAAGGGAAGAAATCGAGTTTTTTATCTGATAAGTACAGGTAAGAATAATTATCGAATGTTACTTTTTTTGCTGCTAAAAGGGTTAAATAAGGGAAACATAATAATCATTTTTTTTTAAAAATCATTTTAGCAATAAACTCAGCAATGTTACAGTCATAGACATGACAGGTCCAGAAAAAAGAGTTCTAAGTGGCTATCATGCTCTAGGACAGGCGAAAGTTCTCGACGAGGATCTTTACGAGCATAGACAGGCTAAAAAATGCACTAACTTCACCCTTCCTGAACTTATGCACAATTTGAATCTAATCGTGGATATGTGTGAACAAGAAATCATCTCAATTGATAAAACAGAACGGGAAGCTAATGAAAAACAAAAGCAACTTCAGCATGAAAAGGAAAACCTTGAGAAGATTGTTAAACTTGAAAACGATCACATATATACTTTAGAACAAGCTCTAGATTTGGTAGAAAATCTGACGGACCCTGAAGACCCTTTAACGCTTTTTAAGGCAGAAAAAATATTTGTCAGATTACAAACCGATTTTGCTGCAGAATATAAAGAATTTGGTTTGGGGGATTTGGCGGCTGGGGTAATAGCACCGCTGGTTAATCAGGAATTAAATAACTGGAAACCCCTAGAAGAGCCCACTAAACACGTAGACGTTGTAAAAAAATGGCGAACTATTTTAGGAATGCATCAGTCGGAAACAAGAAACGTTTTTGATCCGTACTCCTCGTTAGTTTGGGCTGGAGTTATTCCCAATTTTCGTCAAGCAGCTTCTACCTGGAATCCAAAACAGCATCAGGCAATGGCTGCTTTGCTTGAGGCCTGGGCACCACTTTTTCCGACGTGGATTCTTGATAATATTTTGGAACAAGTTATTTTACCCAGGCTCTCATCAGCCGTTCAAGATTGGGATCCACTTACAGATACTGTTCCAATACATGTGTGGATATTACCGTGGAGCGCAATTTTGGGTCATAAAATGGAGGTAAGGGAAAGCAAAATTTACTATTTAAAGACTTGATTAATTTCCAATTTATTTAAGGAATTCGTGTATCCCATGATTCGCGATAAGCTGGGTAATGCGCTGCAGGCATGGGTTCCCCAGGACCGATCAGCTAGACTTATGCTCATTCCTTGGAAATGCGCTTTTTCTGACGGTGAAATGCAGAGCTTCTTGATGAAGCATATTATCCCTAAACTTCAAATGACTCTTGCTGAAATAATTATAAATCCTCTTCAACAAGATTTAGGTAAGTTATAGATGAAAAATTAACATCTAGTAGGTTTTAGGCGGCATTTTAACTGTGCTTTAATTTTAGAACTGTGGAACCAAGTTTGGGAATGGCACGAACTAATTTCTCCCTTATTTATGGCACAACTCCTCGACAAATACTTCTTCCCGAAGTGGATGCAAACTTTGGTTATTTGGTTGAACCAACAACCCAACCTAGAACAAATCTCACGGTGGTACACCGGATGGAAGGGACTAATTACAGATGAGGTTTTACAACAACCCAACATTAAGGAGCATTTCCGAAGAGCCTTGGAGCTTATGCATCGGGCGGTAGCCACTCCTCAAAATGCCGAAGCTCCTCCGGTTCAACAGCAGCAGCAGCAGCAACAGCCTCAGCCACAACCTCAAGTCCAGCCACAATCGCAGCAAGTTTCTCATCCACCTGCTCTGATGGATCTCCAAATTCCACCACCACCTCAGATAGAATTCAAGGAGTTGGTCTCACAGAGATGTGCCGAACGGGGGATTATCTTTGCTCCACTACCTGGTCGAAGGGAATTCGGGAAGCAGGTGTACAGAGTGGGTAAACTATTTTGCTACATCGATCGGGCTGTCCTTATGGTCAGCGATGGAAGTTTTTCAAATTGGACGCCGACTTCCTTGGGATTGCTTTTAGAGAGGGCTTTATAATAGTAATATTTTTCTCGAAATAAATTAATGTGTCCGAAATGGACACATGATTCTTAAACTAAATTATATATGTATGTATGTATATGTATACATATTTTGAATATTTACAGCAAAATGTAATATTAGGCACAAAAGTGTTGGTATGCCACTGTATCTATTAAATACTCTAATAACAGAAACTCTGAACCAAATTTTATCGTTTTCATGGTCTACGAAAGTCTTCAAAAATTAAATTAAATAGTACGATTGCACCTAGAAAGACTCAGGTGATAATATTCTTACTAAAGATTTCAGAAATCTCGGTTTACCCGTAGAAGCGGAAAGGTAGAACAAAACTGATTAAAGAGTGGAGCTAGTTTTTAGAAAGTTCTGCTTTGCATTAAGACGGTGTTACTGCTTCTCATTTAATACTTTCTGCTCCAAGAGTCAGGAATATTTAGGAAACACAAAATTGGAAGAGTAGAACAACTACACCATTGTAAAATCAGATCATAAGTTTTCGAAAGTTTCGTCTTCTTTTCCAGCAATTTTGTTATTGTTTTACTTTCTCCGCTGTTTTAAGTTTCTAGCCACGAACTTTTCCCTTGATTCTGCTTTTAATCGAATGACCGGCTGCGGGATGGTTGAAAAGTGATGATAATAAAATTATCTTAAGTTATTGAATTGCGGACGCAAGTACTTTAAACCGCACCAATGATGGCGCAACAGGTAAAATATTTTCCGGACAGATTGCAAATCGGCCAGCAAAGCGAGTTGACTAATTTCACTTCAAGTGTTTTTATTCTTGAAGTGGTCACTCGCTCGGCTGTTGATAAATGCTTTTATTGTATTTACTAATTGCACTTCAATTTTAGAATTAATCTTATCGTTAGTAGCAACGTGATAAAAGCACTTCAATCGGTTCTTGTTTTATAGCCACGCCACGCAGTGTTATAATCAATTTTCACCTTATCATCTTTAGCCGGTAGTTTTTAACAGAAATCGAAAGGAATTTTGGAAGATTATTGCTCTTTTATGAAATTGATGTTTAGATAAGGAATTAGCTGTGATTTAAGTAAACCTTTCTTAGATTAACGAGGATTTAAAAAAATTTTTTTTACCACAATATCGATTATTTCAAAATATATAACAACAATATGAAATCTTTGTAAAACATTAAATTTTGCCTAGTTTTTCGTCAATTATTCACCACGAGGTAGTTGTAGTTGTAGTTTGGCTCATGTTATTATCGTAGCTCGGTGTTGCCGTAACTGATTGTTGTAATCCACCATCGTAGCTTGTAACAGTTACTGATTGATCAAATCCACCACCGTATGAGGGTGTTGAGCTAACTGTTTGCTCAAGACCACCTCCGAATCCACCGCCGTAAGAGGGTGTTGATGTAACTGTCTGTTCAAGACCACCTCCGAATCCACCGTTAAATCCACTGTCGTAGCTAGGCTGAGATATAACAGTTGTTTCCATTCCGCCACCAAAACCACCACCAAAGCTAGGGGTTGATGTAACAGTTTGTTCCAATCCACCTCCAACAACGGTCTATTGTTCAAAAACCGAATATTGATATATTTTATAAGTTCACTAAAATTTCATCACGTCAATTTACCTGTTGGACGAAGGTTGGCTGAGATGGGGTCCAAGATGTTTGCTGATTCATGTTTGCGTCGTCTTCACAACAAAAGAAGCACATTATTGGTAGAATGGTTGCGAGTTAAGAAGAAAATTAAGAGGAGAATAAATTAATTGTAGGCGTCAGATGATATCTCGCCAGGTTACTTACATGTACTGACTCTGTCGATCAACTCTGACTTTTGCGTTTCCAATTACTCAGATCTGTGGAATGGATATCAACGAACCAATTGACATCACCCGTTTTATATATCAAGCAACTGATAAATCGAGTTGTTTGATAAGAGCGGGTTAAAAATTTTCCCGAAAAAAAATAACCGTATACCAGCTTATGGTAAATCGATTTCCGATATGTTATCTGGACAAAATGTGTGCAATAATGTGCTAAGAATCTACAAAAACTGATTAAGCGACTTCTCTGACAAAAAATAAATAAATAAAAAATATACAAAATTGCTTAAGTGGGTGCCAGATAATGGCATTGATTGGGCTAATACATGGATAATTTTTGGAAGTACATAGTCTATTTGCTCAAAAAAGCTCCCGAGTCAATTAGTGAGCCGACATGGATAAACACTAGAATTGGCTAAGTGACCTAAGAACCTTTTCTTAAGAACTTCAAAAATTAGTCAACGGAAATAGTCAGACTTTGTTACGAGATTACAATCTTATCTTAGTTTTGAGGTAAGCTACAGTAAACAAACTTTGAATTCTAATTATTCTGCGAAAAAAGACAAGAAAACAATGCATAAATGGACGTTATATGTATATCAAAATATTTTTGTGTTATGAAAATCTTGATTAGAAGACTTTAAAGATATTTTCTTACTAATTATTTATGTCTTTGATAAGCCTTTTATTGTTTGCTATTAAATTATTATGTCAATTATACTTTGTAGTTTTAGAATTAATTTTTTGAAAGCAATTCTTTTCTTTATAATATCTTAATTCAATATACATTATTGTAGTAATATTTTTAATTACAAACTTTTGTATTAATATTTAATTTAACAATCTATTTTTTAATCTAATTAATTTGATCTTTCGTAGAATCATTTAGTGATCTTATTTTTTAAAAAAGTAACCACTTTAAAAATTCAATCGTTCTTGTTATTAGATTGAATTTGATTAATGTTGATCAACTGCAAATTTTTAATTATCCAGAATAAAAGGAGTTTGTTTGTTTTCATTTGAAATTTGTCATTAACAAATTCAAATCTTTTGGTTATTAAGGTATAGACGTCCAAATCCCTGTAAAATTGTATTAGTAATATTTCAACACCTTAAAATATGTACACATTATTAAAATTGAATCTTTTTAAAAATAAATCGCTAAATGTGAATGAAAATCGTATGATTCATATAAGAAAGTTCAAATATTAATAAATACAAAAATACAAATATTAATATTGAAATATGCCTTCTTCCTTTTTACAATTGTGACGTTATGAAATATTGGTTAGGTGTCGTAAGATATTTGATGGTCGTCAATAATTAATTAGATAATATTTTGCATTTTTAATTTTATCAGAAAAATGGTTACCATTTTGCATAAGGCATGCATCGAAAAATTACTAAATTAATTTTCCACCAGCAAAATATCGCATAACTTCTTATCTGAGCCGATTGAAGTATATGTACATACCACGACATGGTCAACTTGGGAAACTTACGCCAACAAATTTCAATCTTTGCCCCGATGACCAGAACCACAGATAGCTATGTTACTTTGCATAAAGCATGTTTTGTGTCGTTATCGAAATGATGATTCCGCACTCACTCACCACCAAGGCGTCGGCAGGCAATTTCATTTATTCATTTTATGTGGGACCTAAGCGGACGACTGCAACACCAAGAGTAGACACTTGGGCAAATAGTGCAAGAATTTATGCACTCAGCAAAATTATAGAATTTTTGGCACGTCATTACATATTACACTTTTCTAGAGATTGCGACAACCTAGTGGACTGCGCATTTGAGAAGAACTTACTTGAGAATTTGCGTAATAACTGAGGAAGAGCCAACAATTTGTGTAAAAAGACTATTTAAACTTAAACATGTTTATTGCACATAGAATTTAAAAGGTAGTACTAAATACTAATATTGCATATGTTGAACACTGCGTCACATGTTAGTGTCCACGAGAATTGGCCTCTCGGACGACATTTGATTTCCCTTCTGAATTTGATAGTCGTTCATTGCGTTGGTGAGATGCCACATCGCAAGAGCCATCACAGCATCCGTGTAGCTTATTTTTCGTTCATCATTACTTCGATTCTCTTCTTTTAAGGTATTGTCTCCTTCGGGTTCCATGTTAATAGTTGAACCTCCTGGGTACAGTCCACCAACATTTTTGTCCTGCCCCAATCCAACGAAGTTGTTTACTTCAGGAAGATCTCGTTTCGGTTCGACTCCTCTGGCAGGAATTTTAAGAATATTGTTATCCGCAGCGATGGGATACGTTTCGCGGATTACCGGCTTTTGATTGTCTTCACCAATGTTATTCGAACTATGTGGTCTTACAGTGGCCACATACGACAAACCTGGCGCGATGCAAAGTGCTAAAAGGAAAATCACTGAGGTACACATTCTTAGAAAATATTCTGTTCAGAACAAGGCGATCGCGTATACTACTGAATATTTTCTGTCTACGAAGTTGAGATTCTCCGCTGCTATAATTGCTCCAGTTAATTTCCTTTGCTCTTTTGATAAGATAATGAAGCATCTTCTGTTCTCAAGCTCATTTCTAGTTAAATCATCTTATTCGCATTATTTCCTAGACTGTAGGATTTTTAGTTGCATTTAGACGAGGCGAAGAAGTCTTAAAGTGTCATGTTATGAATGCAAAACTGAAACATATTTTTGTATTTTTTTTATTGAAATATGCCTTTCTAAGATGACCATTCGTAATGATCAATCATTTATGTACCTACATATATAATCTTGTAGAAAAAAAAATTCAAAATCATGTGATTGGCACAAGTGTAGCATAGATTTTATTCTTAATAAAAGTACTTTAATACTGAATAAATAGTGTGATTCACCAATTCGTATATGTATTCTGTATTAGATGTTAAATTCCAACAATTAAAATGTAAATAGATTATGTTATCACGAAAATCGTGATCAAATGAAACTACCAATTTTAAAGGACTACTTGATTAATTTAACTCTGGTGTAATTGAAATAACGTAAAAAAAAATGTCATCAAAGCAATCAAAATTTTAAATATTATTTGACATTTTTGTGGGTTTCAAATTAATTTCGAAAACAATTTTTTTCGGTTCCGCCTAAAGAGCAAATGTAAATTATAAGTATAGTTATGACTCCTTTTTCTGTGAACCCAATCAAATGGGACTTCTAAATGACTTTGGAAAATAAATCTTCTAAATGCTTCCTCCAAATCATGGGATCAAATTTTTCCAGAAAATTTCAATTTGACATAATTCAGCAAAATCTGTGAGTAAGAAAATTGTTCTTTTAAAATGTTAAAAACGCCTTCAGTTGTGCAAATTTGTTTCGTTTTGAAGGCCATTTATTTGCAAGATATGACGGACATCGCATTTGTTTTAAGCCTGCTGCCTATTGTTCCTCCCCGAGAAGGTTTACAAATTATGTTACGTTACATTCTGAATTTATTGTACGTATGTTTATTCAAGTTGCTTGTAAATACTATGCGTAGTAAGTTTAAAAATGCATCAAAGTCGTTTTATCTGCATAATTAGTATTAATAATAGTAGATATTATTGTTCAGTGTTCAATTCAATGTAGTTCAGTCTAAAGTGGTTTTAGCGCATTTTCAAATTTACATTTTTACCAAAGAAGTTTAAATTTAAAGAGAGTTTTTCGGTCATCTGTACGTTAAGAAATTTTTTAGAAATTAATTTGTGATGGTAACTTAATTAACCACGATGTTAAAATGAGTCCTCTGAATGGAGTGGTCCAAACGACTTTGTAGTTGCTTGAAAATTTTTCGGAAATTATGCATATGAAATTATTCTTATCCTTCGTATTATTAATTAAAATGATTTTTCTTTTTTACTTCATTGCATCTATTTGATAATTTGGGACACACTAATTTGTTTGCATCGATTAATTGAGAAAAAAGTTTTATACACGTTTTTCAGTGATAGGTGTTGCTTTCTTGTATTGTGTTGATAAGAAATTGTTTAAACAACGTTTAGAAAATTAGTGAACAAATTTATAGCTCACATTTTAATCTCAAAATTCATATTTCAACCATAGTCCTGAAAATCTGTTTTCTTTTGAATCCTAACTCGAAAATTTCCCCTCATTTTTTATATTTATGTTGCAGAAGTTCTATGGGTACAAAAAATTTGATCGGAACAAGCCGAAATAATAATTTGTTGAATTCGATCAAAACTAAGTGCTGTTTGAGTTTTATTATTCCTTAAGTTTTGCTTTCTTGAAAAAATAATCCTATGCCAAAACAAATTTTTAATGGAGGGAAAAATTATGATATTCATATTTTCCTCAGAAATTATAAATTAACAAAAAGATCACTTATAACAATCACTGTTCTTGAAGTTTCTTAAAAGGATGATAGTTTTCTAAAATAGAGACTATATTTGTTTACACTATATGTTTTTTACGGTTGATCCCTATATGTATAGCAATGAAGCTAAAAGTGAATGTGAACATAGATTTTTGAGCAATCATTGTTTTTTATGATATAATGTGAACTGGTATCCTAGTTTTCGTCTCAAAACTTATAATCGACAACAAAGCTTGTTGCATATTACCTTTAAAACATAAAACGGATATTGTCGTTTTGCCACTTTTAGATGAGTTAAGTTAAAAAATGTTGTAAAGAAAATTTACATGTAATTTAAAAGAATGCTAGACAGTTTATCTTTTAAATTTCTGACACTAGAGGTCTGTTTTAAACACCAGCGAAGATTTCACAAAACACCAACGAAGATCTTAAACAACTTTTTTTCAAAACACTGAAAGAAAATTTGATTTCATTTAAGAAGACAAGAAAAATTCTCTTCGAAAATTGCTTTTATTTATGCGGTATTCATGGTATAAAAAATCTCAGTCAATTCACACGATCCAAAAGTCCAGTCACACAAGGTCCAGGCGCAGGTTGTCTACCACAGGTGATTAATTGTTGGGTGGTAGGCCCACTGGGCGATGGGCTCGGAGTAGGCTCCTGCGTATTGGGCGGGGGCGGGGGCTGCGTAGGATTGATAAGCCGGGGCGGGGGCGTAGCACGGGACTGGGGCAACACTTGGCTGGCAGCTGAAGAGCAGGTTCTTCCCGCAGGGGACCGTTGGAGCTGGCGACTGGTAGCTGTAGCTGGTTGGGGCTCCGTAGGCGGGGGCCTTCGCTGGGGCTCCGTAGGCTGATTTCCTGAACCGGACTGCATCTACGTTGTCAGCTTCGGCAGCCTTCCTCTCGTTGACCTGCTCGATGTTGGTCTCCTCGGCATTCTCAACTGGGGCTGATAGTCCTTCGGCGATCAGGGATCCCACGATGAAGCAGACGATGAAGAATTTCATGTTGATTGGACGGAATTGAGCTGAAACTTTGAAAGTTATAAAATTTTAAAGGCGACTAGTGACTGATTTGAGTTCGGCTTCAACTTTTATACTATAAAATTGAAAACGCAGCAAACGTAAAGTGGAAGGGATTCTTATTAATTAATTCATTCAAAGTATTGCTTAACATGAATTAAATCAAACGTACGCATTTCTTGCTAAATGTGACGAAATTTGACTCATCTACTTGGTGACTGCAATGTTTTGAAGTAAATCCAACAGCATTGCATTAAGTGTCGACTTGCAAAGTGGCATTTTTCATTTTCTGTTTTTATTTTATGTTTTTTTGCGAAAGTTGAACATTTCCGTTGCGATGCACTGAGTGCTTTTCAGTTTTCTGTCCACTTAATGTTTCTCCCTTAAGAGCCAGGAAGTTTAGTTTACTTCCTACCAAATGAAAAGTTTCATTTTTAAAAACGAAAAATATCCGGCTAATTGGCTCCCCAACTAACTAAACTCATCCAGAGTCACTAAAGTTGACTCGGAGCCCCATTATAAATAATACGAAAGTATGACTACTGGGGCAGTTGGGTCAACTAGCACTGCTTAAGGTGTCAAATTCAATTAAAATATAAATAGGAAAAAAATAGGTAAAAAGTAAAATTCAGTTGGACGATGAAACTTTACCTTGCTGTAGCATCGCTGTTGGTTGTCCAAACCGCGGGGGAGTATGAGGGGCATGTTCGGAACGCGAACAACCACCGCCACGAGCAGATAGTCAGTCGAGATGGATTTTTGGAGCGGTTCAGAAAATCCATTTTCGCCTTTGAGCCCCACGTCTATGGGGTGTACGAGAGTCCCCAAGACTGCGAGTTTCCCCACTGCAAGGACGGCCCCTACATAGGCTACATTCCCGCCCCCGAGCCGGGTTACAGGGATGATGGGACTAGGGAAGTTGGTCCCACTTGTCCTAACTGTCATCATTCCGGGACTCCGTGCTCTGGGCAAGGGGAGCATAATCAAACCCCCTGCTCAGCTGGAAACCCGTCACTTCCCGGTGGGAGAACGGATGACCCAAAAAATCCAAGTTGCTGCCTACCACCCGCACCCCCGGACACCGCTCCGGTTGTTTATCGTTCTTCGCATAATTGCTGCACTTAACCGAGAGGACCGGATGAATTATGTCGTTAAAATTTTAATCGTGGGAATTTTGCCCTTTTCCTATTTGACACTCTATCCCTCAAACCCCTTTGCACTGCTGGCTCTTTTGATTGATGGCTGTAATTAAATTACGTTTGCTACGAAACTCGGCGATTGTTTTATTTCAATTACATTTTCCGTATCCTTTAATAACAAATTTTGCTCCTGTCCGAATTTTCAGAAGAGCTGGTTAATGGGAAAAAAATGTGGGCCAAAGTTTTATACTCCGAACAGGTTTTTATCACAACATCGCAACAATCAATGCTACTCGGGGGATGCTGCGAATATTAAAACATTCAATCACGCCGGTGAGCACTTCAATTTCCTGCCGTTTAGCCGGTCGAACAAGTGTTTGTTATGCTCTGCAAATGACGCTGGAGGCCGGCGAATTGTTTTGCTGCGAACGGAAGCCCTTCGATTCAATAACTCCGGGCATTCGCCATAAATAGTCACCCTGTAAGTTTTCATAGAGAACCTTTCCTTTCGCAGAACGCAAGATGCTGTTAAAAGGAAGAAGTTAGGGCGTGTTGGAAGGAAATAGGTGTTCTTGATTGAACCGATAGACACGTAATTGAGATTGTAATAGATGTAATTTTGCGGAATTTATTTTACTTTCTGCCGTATCTCCAGACAATCTGAAAATGTTCTTCAGGGGTTCTTTGGGACAACTCTTCGACCCGTGTCAAGATGTTACTGTCGACATATTTTTAGAAAATGTTCACTCTGATATGTGCCGGAATTTTTTTAATGTTTTTCTGCAGGTCTAATGTAGGTCTAGAAGCTTTTAGTTTTATTCTATCGATTTTTAAAGTAATTTTAAACGAGAAAATAAGTGCGATGACTATTGTGAGGAAAAATATTTTTTTGTAAGTATTCTGAAGATTATATCCACGAAAAATAATATTACAAATTCGAGCAGGCAATGAAGTTATATTAGTTTAATTGTTGAAAAACGAGTAAAATATCAAAATACATATTATGTATGTAGGAAATTAGCACACTTTAGAATTTTGAAAAATGTGGTTTTCTTGTTAACATTTTTGAACTCTTTAAACGTTCGGAAATCACAGCCTGAAACATTTTTAAGAAATTCGAGATTGTAATATGTAGATCATATAAAATTCCTTAAGTGCTCGCATTTTCAACTCCTTTGTAGATATACAGCTTCTAACGCGTTTTCTCAAATGGCCCATAGTTATTGTCCAGATCTCTTTAACCGATTTTAATAAATCTTGCCGCATTTTGCTAAACATGTCCTGTGGGACAATTTACCACAATTTGATCAAGAAATAAAATTGTTTCATATCTTTTTTCAGCCATTCACCATATTTTGTTAATCGATTACCTGTGGTAAATTGTGTTCTAAGAAATCATCCTGATTAATTTGCTTTTTGATTTATTTATTTCAGATTTGCCAACTTAAGATTAAATGTCCCTCATAAGACTAGCAGTTTCCTCTATCAATTAAACTAAAAGTCAAAATTAAAAAAAATTGTTTTCTCGAAGAATAAAAATATATTTTATAAAAAGTTTTATGGTCATATATCTAATAAAGTAGCTCAATAAAAAATACTTAAAAACTCAATTTTTTTGGCCTCCTATAGTGTAGATTCTAATAGCTTAATTAGGAAACTTATTGCAAAGCTTATTAACATTAATATCGCAAGATAACAAAGGCAATAATTTCCGTATCAGTCTGATAAATTATTGGTTAATCCAACTTGACTTGAAACGGAAGTTTTATTGCGATATTAAAGTGAAATTTTTAAAATAAAAAATTAGGTTGTCTGCATATTTGTGCCTGTTATCATTGCGTAGAAAAGATTTTTGTCTCAAGTTGAAATATTAAAAATTCAGCAAAAAAATTCAGGACAACCAACATTTACAAAACTCTAGAAAACAGAAACTCTTTATGATAATTTTTGCCTTGAACTTTCAAAAACTTATTAAAATCTTAGTAACAACTCCTACATTTTGCTTTCTTCACCTTTAGAAATTTTATACACACTTAATTTTTTTATTAACCAATTATATTATGTATTTGTAATATGTATTGTTTTGTTTTTAAATTTCGAGGAAATTAAATTAACACAAACATTGATAAAAAGACTACAATACTATTTAGGCAATTACATAAAACAAAGAAAATGCAAATTATATATAAATTATCAGGTTACAATAAGTAACATTTGAAAATTACATTATGCAGTTTCAGACGTATCTATGCAATGCTGGCCTAGAATTTTTCAAACAAATAATAAACTATAAAAAAAATAAAACTAGGTAAGAATGTTCATTTGGAGTCAAAAGTAACCGTTAACAATTTTTTTTGGCATATTCCAATATTTTCAAAGTTTTGCCTTGGGTTGTATAAATACCTTAAATCAAGGATATTTGCACTTTTTCAAGGATCTTTGAAATTAATAATTTAAAGGTTATATTTTCTACGATGAATTATATCTATTTCGGACAGAGATATTTTTAATTCAGGGCTTTTTAAGAAGTGTTACCAAACGATTGTGGGAGCATATAGAGATTGAAAAACTATCTCCTGTCAGCATTTTAAAGTTAAATATCCGGAAATATAAACGACAAAAAAGTGTTTATTACGTACCCGTCACTTTGACTCCAAATAAACATTCCTACAAAATTTCTTCAAAATCTGTGAGGACACCTCAAACTCAATTTATACCAATAATTAATTTGATTATTTGTGGGAATCTAAAAAATAAGGACCATGAATAAAATGGCTCTAGTTTTTAGAAATATAGGCTCTTTTTTGAAACGAACAAATATATCGAAAATATTAACTAACATTCTTTGGATAAATGTTTACAAAAGAACAAATCTACATGAAGAAATTATCTCCCGTCGAATTTTATTTCTTAAATTTTTTGAAAAAATGAATTAAGTTGTGGTCATTTTTATTGGAATTGAAATTAAAATTTTAGAAAGTGAAATGCCTTTATTTCTCAAAGGCGGGATCACATTACGAGCTTAATGAGTTTGGGTTCCACATTTAAGTTAAAAATTTAAACTCTATTTGTTGTTACAATAGCAAAATATTAGCACAAGTTGATAGATTGCCAAACAGTTTGATATTCGCGATCATTAATTTAGTTATTGCAAATAAAAAATTGCAAAGAAATAATAATCTGATATTGACATAAAAGGGAATAATCATAATCGTATGATATTAATAATGTGAAGAGTTATCTTTTCTCAAAAACTCTATCGATAATTTCGATCAATTCAATTTTAAAATTCTTGTCAGATGATTTTTTTCTTAGTTATAAAACTAGGCTGAATGAATAACTAAAAAAAAGCATCAAATACTAACTCTCATTAATAAGAATTATGAAATTTTGATAATGGTACTTATGCCGATAGTTGATATAGTTTTATGTATGTCTAATACATAGCATTAATTTTTATGTAAATTTGTTTATATCTTGAACTTATATGTATATAACAACTTATTTGCAACTGGTGCTAAGTCTCCGAGATTGGTGCAAGTTCTTATGGTGTTTACATATTTAAGTTGCGTTTAAGTCGATGTTAGGGCTTAAGTTTGGATTATGAGATCAGTACTAATTGTAGCTATTGTAAAGCTGATTTTTCAAGAAGAATATCTTTTGAAGTGATAGATCTTCAATAACAAATAACAGCCAAACTGATGAAAGTGAAATCAAACCAAAAACAATGTCAAGAGGATTTTAAAAGAGAACCAACAGAATTTAGAAGACAAATTTTTGTGCGAAATGAAGAAGTCAAAAGTAAAATTCAAAGTCCATTTATTACAAAATCCTATCAGCACGACATTGTTGATATTAAATAATAAATTAACTCAGGTCAGGTCAGGTCACTCGGGTCGGGTTCTAGTAGGCTTGTCCATAAGATGGCGCTGCTCCATAAGATGGCGCTGATCCATAAGATGGGGCTGGAGCGTAGGCGGGAGCAGGAGCCATGCACGGCACTGGGGCGACAGCGGGGGCGCAGCTGAAGAGCAGGCTCTTACCACAAGGCACAGAGGGGGCTGGTGAGGGGTAGGTGTACGAAACCGGGGCGTAGGCCGGGGCAGCTGGCTTGGCGTAGGCGGGGGCGGGGGCGGGGGCTGGCTTGTAGGCTGGCGCTGGGGCAGGGGCGTAGGCTGGTTTGGCTGGAGCTGGGGCGGCGTAGACCGGCTTGGCGGGGGCGGCGTAAGTTGGGGCTGGGGCTGCGTAGCTGCTGGCGCCGTAGGACGGGGCGGCGGCTGCTGGCTTGGGGGCTGCGTATCCTCCGCCGTAGTAGCCCATGGCGGGTTTTCCGTAGGCGGGCATCGGGTAGGCCGGGGGAGCTCCGTAGGTCGACTTCTTCTGCCTGGCGCTCTCGTTGGTGTCGGCCTCCTTGGTCAGGGACGTCTCGGCAGAGTGGGTGTTTTCGGCGGTTTCGGCGACTTTCTCCTCCTCACAGAAGCCCTGGGCGACCAAGACGGCGAAAAGAACGGCGCAAGCGAAGAATTTCATCTTGACGATTTCGGCTGATAGACCTAAGTTGTGCTGTAAAGAAACGAAAAAGTCGCACTGATGGTTAGCCACGGTCAGCTACGCATTTTTATATTAAATTAAAAATGCACTCAGCACAATACAATTACAAATAATTACAATTTGTTTTCACCCTTTTTCTGTTAATTCAGTCGTTTATTGACCTGTTATTGCATTGCGTTGCCGCAGCGCGGTGTTCTTTTCGCGCACGGTGCAAAAATTTCACTTAATGTTTAGGCGCGCGCCAATTCACGTGCCGATAAAAATAATTCATTTCCTTCGGAATTTGCTTCCTTAGGAAATTTTCGTAAGAATGGAATTTTATGATATACTTAATAACTCCACAGAAATATTTAATTAAAATGACCATAAATACGAAATTCCATTTAATACAAATCGATATGAAATGGAATTGATTTTTAAAGATTCAGTTTATTTAGCGAATAAATATTTGATCCCGGTTGCGTATATTATTTGAACAGTTTTAATAATTTTTATTTTATATTAAATTTTGTGAATTTTGTGATAAATAAACTGCAATCAATACGCATTATTGGTTAAAAGAACTTTCTGCAGTATTTGCATAATGATGTTCTCATTTTTCAATTTCCATTCTAAAAGAGAAAATGGTAACAGCTGTGAAAATAATTCGTAAATTGTTTGCGACACAGCAAACTTAAAATGAAATTTTCAGGAAATACTTAAAAAATTAAATTCGATACAAATTGAGATAAAAAAAAACTTTGCATTTATGCACAATTTTAAAATATGTACCTACATAATAAACTGATGTCTGAACGTGCTGCTTACACAAAATGCATTGAAGGTATTAACACCTTTCGATTTTTAATTTTTAATAAAGTGCTGTGCAACGAAGGTTCCAGATGCGCCAAAGTACATAGGAAATTTGTTTTGCTTATGTTGTAGCGCAAAAATGAATTTTAATTATTCACCGGACTATTAAAACTTGGGGAGAGTTATTATTATTGCAAAACACATTCATATAATTGGTTAAACGTTGACTGAATTAAGGAAATAAATAAATAAATATACTAATTTTGGTAGCATCTAAATAAAATTGTCAAAATCGTTGATTTGTCTTCAAAATTCCATATCTAGATTTTCTAATACCTGTTTTTTACTTTAAAACGACAAAACCATGACATTTTTTTAATTAAATTTTTCAGTAATTCAGTCAGTAATTTTCTCGAAATTCAAAACCAATACAGAGCAAATTAAAATGTGAAATGAGAGTATTAAATTCGTAATTTTTAGAACAAAACTTTTACTGGCCTTATGACTTCACCTTAGAATAATAATTATTATTCTTTATGTTGTTTGGTTGAAAGGCTTTTTAAAAAATCATGTGCTTGCTGTACATTATTGCCTTACGGCAATGGTTTATATTCCGCTCTACTTTGAAGTGGACACTTAATTTTTGCATTTTAGCACTAATGAAATCCCGGTAATTGTTAGTTAAAAACAATGTAACAGGTGTTTCTTAATGTTTTTTAAAAAGCAGAAGAAAATGTTCTTTACCAGTTTTGCTCCTAGTAGGTATCAATAAATTATCACATATGTGGGTTTTGTTTGTAGATACCATCATCCTCTGCGCAATTATAAAATTTATGGTTGAAGCCAAAATGAGCTTTTTGTTTCTAATTCTAAAATTTAAATACTAACCTTTAAACTATTCTATTATAAATTAAAAAACATTTTCGATGAAGGAATTTCTTCCAACGTCGAGGAGTTCATAGTTGAAATTAAGTGATACTTTTGATGAAGTGTTATTTGAATCCAATACGTCGTTAATTTTACGATATTCTTATAATGCTAGAAATATGCCTAAAGCGGATAAGTGAGAAAATACCTCTCTAAAAAATTAGTAAGGATATATAAAAATTGAAATAACATTTACTATAATTTAATGTAATTTTTTCTTTATTTTTTCTCAAGTAGAAAAGTTTATTCTAAGACTTCTCCTTGGTGTCCAGTCTATCCCACATCTGTCAGAACTAGTTATAGATTAATATCCGTGGAGGAACTCTTACCCTCAGGATCCGACGTGGAATTGGAGCACCCCGTAGTTGGGGGCGGGTTCAGAAAAGGCATCTGCATACGATCGATACGCTGGGGCTGGAAATGGGGCGGGGGCTGAGCAGGGAATAGGGACCTCGTTTGGCTGGCAACTGAAGAGCAGATTTTTCCCGCACGCCACTGTCGGGGCTGCATTTCGTCCTTCGTAGGTTGATTTGGCGGATTTCTTCATCCGAAAGACGTTTTTCTCAGCAGCTGCTAATTCAGTGTTCTTAGATTGGGTCATTTCCTGATGAGTGCATCTTGCGGCTCTTTCGTTTTTCAAAACGATTGCGTCGACTATCGACAGGGCAAAATTCAGGACGATGCTCGCAAAGAATTTCATGCTGATGATCTTCTTAGGGAAGTTACTTCTTAAACTAAAAGCAAAAAGTGTTAACTAGCAAACTCTCTGCTGATTACGCATTCATTTATGAGATTCTTACAATTAGTCAAGTTTTTAATGAGCAAAATCGGCATGAAAGAGTTTTCTTGAAACCGGTGGTGCGGTTCGACAACTATATAATTTATTTTGTAATGCAGACGGGCATAGAAAGTTTTAGTACTATATACCTATATTACGTTTTGAATTTTCCAATGTTAATTTATCAAAATCATAAAACATCCATGATAGTTGGTATACCACACAGATCTAATCATTTTTAGTCAAAATTGGCTAATTCAAGACAATTGAAATCTCCTTTAATTTCAATCAGAAAAATCATAAAGTATTATTAGTATCATTATCTGAGAATTACGATTGTGTTAATTCCAAATTAAATAAAATTGACACCGATATTGGCACTTATGCATATGTACGTTTAATTTAAACTAACAGTGGAGTAAATAAAAAAGTAAATGTTGAAAGCTATTTTAAGTTCATTTCACTATATACTTTGTATAATAAAAGCAAAAGCTTCGTTAATGTGGAAGCACATATGTATGTGCTTCGTCTGAATTGTTTTTAATATAGACTGAGTAATAAAAAATTTGATTTACATATAGTATCTTGTGAACAAAATAACTACTAGATTAATTTAGTTTTAAATGTAATATTTCTGAGGGAATTAATAGTATTTTCAATAAAGAAAATGAAATGTTTTTGAAGAAAATTATAGGTGAATTCTATGGATACATTTTTTGTATTTCGACTATTTATGAATTTAGAGACACTCTCATCTTAAAAGCTTACATAGAATGATGAAAAATAATTTATTTCACTTTTATTGTCTCTACTTACACGCTCATGAGTGTAATTTAAGTCGTGTATAAATTATTATACTTGCGATTTGCGACTATCTCCAAATGTTGCAAATTTTCACGTGCGAATAACATGCGTAATATTATTGCTGATTTTCGAAATTCATTAAAATATTGCTGACAGCTGACATAAGAGATTCTTTTGGCATGAAATATTTTTTCTGTTGCCAACCACTTGTTAGGGCAGGTTATCACGTTACAAATACTTGAGCACTCTTAAAATTTTCCAGTAAAAGTTTCTTTAAAGGACTTTCTCCCCTTTTTCACATGTTGGTTTTTTGTAATAAAGAACATATAAAAGAAAAAAAATCAGTTCTTTCCTATCTCTTTGGGCGCTTTTCTCTGGATTAAACTTCTTTTTTGGACGTCCTTTCTTTTTACACTATCTAGGAATATTTCAAAAGTGCAGCAGCAGACAAGGGATTTTATCTTGGCACAGCTTCAAAATTTGTGAAGGGACCAAAGTACTTTCCATGCCTTTTCTTTTTTCTTATATACATTTTCATATTTTTCGTGAAAGGGCTCTGCACACATCCCAGGGTCCGCTGGTGTCTGGCTCAGTGCTATTCAAATAGGCGTCATGCTGTAATCATTGAAAAATTATGCGCGGCGGTGGACGCCAAATGAGAGATAAGTCAAAGCGTGTGCAGATTTATGGGATTTAGCCCGGGCATTTGTTGACTTCTGAGCAATTCATTTATGACGGGAAAGGGGATTTTATTTCTGGAAGGGCTCTTGATATAGGTTTTAAACCTAAGCGGAACGTGTCCAGAATTTTGATATGTATTCGTGTTTTTTTAGTAATGCTTCCTACTTCCCTCTGGATGTGGGGATTTTGCAAAGCTCTTGATATGCAGTAGAAGTGGTAATATAACGTAAGAATGTACCACGTCCTGGGAAAGTTCCAAACGAAAGACTGCGAGTGTTACAATTGACTTATAGGTACGCCGTGACGATTTCCTTTTCTATCGACTTCAGGAATTCGCCTGGCTGCTGCATTTATAAAACCCGAATCCAGCTTTTATTACCTTAAGTAAATTTAAAATTTTTATTTAATGTTTTACTGCTCTCTAAGTACGTTTTATTTTCATATTGAGATCAAATTAAATGCTTTAGGCTTCATTAAAGAAGTTACTACCAAAAATTATAGTTTTAGATCATATCCTTTTCAAAATTAGCAGATTTCCACTGAAACTCGTTCATTCAATCAAACCACAAGAGTATTTACAACAGTTAAAAATGTGTATCTAATTGCAGATACAAACTGGTAAAGAAGATATAAATTTCAATAAATTTCAATGGGAACGATTTTATACGAAAGTAATATAAATTGAACTTCTAATAGCAATATGGTGTCCCGATTATGTGATAATTTTACATACCATGAAAGTGTACAAAATTGGAATGGTTATGTATAATAATTTCCTTGCTTGAATATACCGAACCTACCACTTTAAATGTGTTTAATACAGTGATCCTATGGACTTAACAGTTGGCTATAAATATATTTTGAACTCAATATTTCTAGCGGACAGCAGTTGCATGTAAAAACGAAAAAATATTCATGGTACATGGTACTTTTGCAAAAGTAAAATATTTATTCGTTAGAATTTACCCATATTTTCTTTTGTTTAATAAATATTTAGTTTATTGAAAATTTCAAGAAATTGTTTTAAATGAATGAATCCAAATAAGTTTAAATATGAATTCAAGCCAGAAAAATTATTTTCTGACATCCAGAAATTTGTCTGACGACATCCACAAATTGATCAAATAAGTTTTTACCACGGTTGAGTAAAAGCAAGCAGGTAAAAAAAATTTTTATTTTATTAAAAAAAAAATGAAACTTGAACGAAAGCTACCCTTATTTTGAAAATACGCATTCATTTCTTTGATATTTTAAAAATTAAGCTGTTAGCAATGTAGTATAGGAATAATACTAATAATCAAAGCAACGAGAATGCATTATTTCCTTCGAAGTCTCTTTGAATTTAGAAACTGCGAGATGTAAAAATTGTCGTACAGTTTTAGAGTGCTTCGTAAATATACAAAAAGAAAAATCAAAATTAAAAGACGAATTTTAAGATCGTACAAAATATTATATTTTCTTATATTCTTCAAAATAAATAAGATAGTTAATAAAATTATTATTTAATAAGTATTGCTGTCATCTTTAGTCCCTTTGCTCTGGTTGTTATTGTTTTCTTCTGAAGAGTTGTCTTCCTTGGAGTGATTTGGAGGATCAACCGCTACAGACTTTACAACATATCCCGAGGGCGCATTCGCTCCAGCCATAGAAGATCCAGATTTAGCAAAAGTGGTCACATCTGAAGTTCCAATAGGCTGATAGGGAGTTGTAATTGTTTGAACATCGAAAGAAGTCAAAGTGTAGGTTGGCATGAACTGTGGTTGGTATGCCGGCGAGGATGCTGCAGCTGGAGATGGAGCTGGAGCTGGAGCTGGGTAGGAGTAGCCCGAACTGGAGTAGTAAGGGGCTACAAAAGCTGGTGAATAGGGAGATATTGCTGGCTTGGCGTAGACTGGAGCTGCTGCTTGATATCCTGCTGAAGGTGCTACAGGAGCGTACGATGCTTCAGGTGCGGCAGGAGCATATGCTGGAAGTTGTGCTTCATATGACGCTGCTTGGTATGCTGCTGAAGGTAGGGCAGGAGCATAAGTTGCTGCTGGTTGGTAAGACACCTGGCTAGGAGCAACTATTTCATAAGGTGTCGAAGGTACCACTGATTGGTATGACACAACTGGTGAGGGTGCTGCTGGCTGGTATGTGACCGCTGCTGTAGCTGCTTGAGCCGGTGCCACGATCTGGTATCCAGAAGTTCCTGTAACATACTTAGTAACAGGAGCAGAATAAGTAGGAGCAATGCTGGGTACATGAACTGGAGCACTATAATACGAAGGACTATTGTACTGAGCTGGATATTGAGCTGCTCCACATGTCGAAGGTCCTGCATAAATGGGACTTATTTCTCCGCAGGGGACTGGCTGCACAACCGAGATAGCAGGCAATCGAGGCACGTAGTACACAGGTTGGCTAACCACTGGAAGAAAGGGCATTTTATATCCAGAGTTTGCTTCTTTCTTCGAGTCTTTCTCTGATTCACTTTCGGACTTGTAATTTTTCTTTGAATCGTCTCCGGATTCTTCTGAAGACTCACCGGAATCCTTCTTATTGTCTTTGTAGGAAGTACTGTGCTGACTGTACGATGCGTCTGTGTAGCCAGCCTTTTTGATTTTCGATATTAAGTCGTTGTAGGTTGTTTTTGCACTATTATCGTCATCACTCTTGCTGTACTTATTTTTTTCATAATTATCTGAAGTAGAGCTTTCAGAGGAGTAGGAGTTGTATTTATTTTTGTCGTAGCTACTCTGAGAATAGCTTGGTCTTGAATAACCACCACTAGAGGAGTATTCTGGTTTTGGAGAATAACCTCCTCCCGAGTTGTATCCTCCACTTGAATATTCTGGTTTGGGCCCATATCCATAACCTGAACTGTATCCAGAATTATATCCTTGACTATTACTGGAACCGTAGTTATTTATTCCGTATGTTGGCGATTTATTGTATCCTCCAATGGAGTAGCTTAAACCTGGCTTGTAGAGTCCATTTCCAGCATATGACGGTCTTAGATTGTAGCCTCCACCGCCGCTATATCCACCATAACCTCCAGGTTGTCCATAGTTACTTCCACCTCCGTAGCCTCCACTGTAACCACCCCCATATCCTCCACTGTAGCCGCCCCCGTAGCCTCCACCGTGGCCTCCCCCGTAGCCTCCTCCGTGTCCTCCACCGTAGCCTCCTCCTCCATATCCACTACCATAGTTGTCCCCATATCCTTCGGAACTGTGATGGCTGCTTTGATGATAGTGTCCGTGTGGGTAATGACTTTGATGTCCTCTATGTTCACCAAAAATACCTCCACCTTTCCCGCAAAGTTTCAATTTTTTTAATAAAAACGACCTCTGCTGCCGCTGCAGTTCTCCGTTAACGTTAACACCTTCATCGTACCCCACGCACTCAGGATCCTCAGCTTCCACATATTGTCCTTCTTGACCAAAAACAATTCCAACTAATGTGGCCGATACCACCGTAAACACCAAAATTTTGCTCATTTTTACTGACTAATTGCAAGTTTCATTCGGACAAATTAAAATTACTATGAATTCGAAAACTGTCGCCAGTGACTCTGAATTGCTTGAATTTCAGTAATGCACTGAACCTGGAGTCATTATACCTAAAATTTTGCTGAGGTCGGAAGTTTTTTAAATTTTATTTCAAAGTTGTTTATGACCTCAATTAGGAAATTGGCCTGAATGGAGTTTGAACCTTTCGTTTAACTATTGGCCCCCGCAAGGTGTAGGATGTCACCTGGGAGTGGTTATTCAGCGTTTTGATGAAATTTCACGTGTTGCAATATCTTAAGGTAAATTAGGTCATGGACTTTCAAAGAGTTATTCTAAATTGATTGCCAAGACGTTTTAAGGAAATTGTTCTGGGGTCATTTCCGACTACTTTTAAAAATTATGTTTCGCGGAATAATTCTAAGAATTTTTTGTATTTGAACTAAATTTGAATGTCCCCAAGCTTTTTGGTTCTCCACTTTCTGCTTTTATTTATTTCTTTAAGAACTTCTCAATTATCTTAAATATTAAAGTGTCTTATTAGCAACGAATATAAAATTAGAAAATTTAATTTTGTTTTCGTATTGCTCTGTTTTATGCATGCCATTCTGCGAAATGTTTAAAATGACTATTCTGCACCAAAGATTTGTTTTAACATATTTTAAACCTCTGAAAATTAGTCCTGAATTTATAGATGTGTGGTAGCTTTTCTATTTATTTTTACAAAGAACTAGGTTCATGGAAAAAAGTAAAACTCGGATTATTTTGAAGCACTTTAAAGCCTTTTGTATATTTACAAATATATTCCGTAAGAATTCAGTTATTATTTGAGCAATATTTTTTATATGTATATTTCATTTATGTAAGTTTGAATTCATTTGTATATAAAAAATAGGAATTCTCATTTTAGTGCTAGAAATACATTTTTCATTCATCTATAATTTTTTATAATTAGTTTAGTAGAGGTACAATTGTTTTTTTTTAAGTTTTTTTCAGCAATATTATAATATTCGGGATCAGTGCTTTATTTTGTAACAATTTTCTTTCATCACTGCTTAAAATAAGGTTTTTGTACCTTTTTACTTTATTCTTGATAACCTCTTGGTTTTTAGTCGGTTAAACAAAAAGTAATATCAAGTAATATCATTTAAGGATTTCTTCTCCACCGAAAAAACCTATAGAAATAATTTGTTCATCCTTAGGACAATTTCTTATGTTTATTAACTTTTAATCTTTTGCTAAATGCTATAAATATCGAATTAAAGATATTTTAAGCTCTTAGGGTTCCTTTTTTAAATTTTTAGCTTCCAAATTTGGAAATGTAAACACCGTGCAAATTGAGAGAATTGTCATGTATCATAAATTTTTTATGAATCAAGATCATATTTGAGAGCATTAGGAATTTATAAAAACTTTAAACGCTGGTTTGCTCGAAACTAACTTTTTGCTGACGGTTGGCACGATAACTCAATAACTGTTCTGATCATTGACCAATCTTTGCATAAAAGTTTTTCATTCCGCATTTGTTCATGGAAAGATTTTTAAAATTTTAATAAATTAAGAGATCACAGGAAAACTAATAATTATATGAAAAAGTGAATTTACCACTGGCTGTAACTGCTTATTATAACTTGATTCATACTAATGCATAGGCAAATACTTGCCGGATTTTTAAAAATATGTCGTGGAGGTATTCCAAAATACCAAGGTTTTTGATAAATTCAATTGTTTTACACAAATGTGGGATAAAAGAAGTTGTAACTCAAATCAGAGGTAAATCAGTTAAAAATTGTTTGTTCGTTTTGGCTTTAACTGTTAGCTAATTATATAAAAGTACTTTTTTGTTAGTTATTATTATTAGTTATACTAATTTGTGAATTTTAGTGGAACTAGGTGAAAATTCATTTGAATTACGATTACAAATAAATATACGGTGCATACCAAAATTTTTCGACTACGTTCCGAAGAATAAATTTACTGATGTAAAGAATCTCAGAAGAATTTTCAAAGATTAATTTCCCAAGAACATCGTAACATGAAAAAGTCTACATAAGTTTTCCTCCATTTTACCCCGAAAATCACATATCCAAATTAAAGATATTGTATTAATTTTTTTTATGAATAATTTATTACAAAAGTAAAAAAGAAATAATACAGAAATCAGTCTAAGCCCTAACTTTACACTAGTAGTAAGTCATCTTTGCATTACCGCCGTCAGCCATCCTCGGCCCGCCCATGGCCATCTGCTCCATTTGCTTCATCTGGTGGATTTGGGTCATCCTCATCATCGCGTCGATCTTCGCGCGCTCAGAGTCGTCTCCTTCGGACATCTTCAAATCCTTAGCAGCTTCCCCGGCGGGCATTTTGCCAGCGCTGTCTTCCATCTGCCTGAGAACTCCTGGGTGCTTGAACTGGTTAGCAGTTGGCGGCTTGGGGTCCATGGGTCCTTGGGAGCCGTCGGTGCTCTGCCTCATTTTGTCCTCATTCACAGTGTTTATGTCCTGCTGTGGAGCTGTGTCGATGTTTCCTTGTTGGAACCTCATCTCAGCGTCATTCGTTTTGGGCGCGGAATCAGCTTGGGGCCTCGATTGGGGGTTCTGAATTTCTTGAGTCTCCTTCTGTTGATCTTCCAATTTAGTTGGCATCTCGTCAGCTAGTGTCCTTTGTTGAGGGTATGCAGGAGGAGCTGGTTTATAGGTAGGAGGAGCGGGTCTATATGCTGGAGGAGGCTGTGGAGCGTACATAGCAGGAGCAGGCTGGATATTGTAAACGATGGATGGCGGTTGCGCTGCTGGGGATCCATAACAAGGCACAGGTTGCACACTTGGACTGCAACCCACTAAAAGATTTGTTCCACAAGGCACCCTTGGAGCTGGAGATGAATAGCTATGGACTTGAGGTGGTGCCATTGGGTAGGCTGGTTGGGGGTTGTAAGGCATTGGCATACCGACTTGGGGTGCCATTGGAACTTCCTCTACCTCGTTGATCTCTTCTTCATCGTCATCGTCACCGTCCATCATGATTGTACGATATCCAGTTTGAGGTGCAGAGTATCCACCGGAGCCCTTGCTAGCACCATGATACTTATCGGCTGGTTTTGCATAATCATAGCCTGCTGGCTTACTCCCTCCTTTGTAGGCTGATCCATGGGGGTAAGAACCTCCAGAAGAATACCCAGGTCCGTGACCTCCATGACCTGCTGCTCCATAAGCACCTGCTCCATGAGCACCTGGTTGATAAGATGGTCCTGCGTGATACCCTTCACCTCCATAAGGTTTTAGGTATTGAACACTATGCTGTGGTCCAGGTCCGTAGTGGCCACCTGGTTTTCCATAACCTGCTGGTCCATGGGGGCCCTCATATCCACCTCCGTAGGATGCTGAAGGTTTGTATCCAGATGGGGCGCTACCGTGTGGAGATTGATATTTGATAGGCCTGCCGTAAGCGTTAATTCCTCCATAGGTTCCACCTGAACCTCCGTGTCCTGGCTTTTCATACCCTCCATGAGAAGTGGCATGAATAATGTACTTCTCGGGTTTTGGTTTTCCATATCCACCTGGTGCTGGAGCGGTATAGTCTTCATGGGATGCATATCCTCCGTGAGATGGTTTTTCGTATCCGTAGGGACCTCCTTTACCCGAGTAAGGCTTACCTCCGTAAGACGATGGTTTGTACCCTCCTCCGTAAGATCCATGCTCGTTATCAGTACCTCTGCACATGAAGTAAGGGGGCTCGTATGGACTCGTTGGCTTAATTTCCACGCAGATAGTCGTCAGTCCTGAAGACTTCTTGACCCTCTTCATCTCATTGTCGCTATTTTCCTCCTCCACTGAGGAATTCTCCTCTTGAGATGATGATTCGGCCAATGCATTCTCCTCAGATGATTTAGATTCCTTTTCCGGAGCTGGTACTATCGCTGCATCCTCGCCCAGTTGTTTAATCCGCAAAACCGGCAAGGAGTTCGCCTCCTCCTTATGGTCCTCCTCGATATTGGCGCCAACTGCGACCAAGCCGGCGACTAGCACAATTATTGTCCACTTCATTTTCAGCGACTGACTGCGATACGAAATAATTCCTCTTACTGCATTCCGACCCAACCAACATCGGTCTTTTATTGGCAAAAAATTGCAATTCAACAATATTTTCTCGAATCCCCCATTGCCATCGATTTTCCCACCCATCCGACAAAACGGAGAACATTTTCTTCGTAACACCGCGTCGATTTTCCGGTACTGTTGCAATTGAGATTTCACACTACATTTCGCCAGAGTTCTAATTGAGAAACTCAATTTAGATGGGATCAAATTGAATATTAAGACATTTTTATTTACTTGCTAATTGGACAAAGTAGCGCACCCGAAAAATAAAAACTAAAAATATTTCGCTTAACCCACTTCCGCGACGTTAACGACGACCGTGTGCCACACTCTTCGCAAGTAGCCGGGTTACTTCTTAACCCTCCAACTGCTAAGGGAATTTCGCTGGACTCAGCATGAAGACGACTCAGTTTCTTTTGTGGTGAAAAAGAAAAAACGTAAACAAGTTCGTTTATCGCGAACTGAATGAATATTTTGAGGGATCGTTACGGGAGCTCTGGGAAATTGCCTGTGGGATGGTTATGGAGCCCCAAAACGGGCCTCGTCTGACATCCCAGATTACATTTTCTGGCTTGCTTCGATGAATTGGTCTCCTTCCTTCGACCTCCTGGAGGAAATGTTTTTTCTTATGTTGTCCCGGAAGATAAAAAATATGCGCTTTCCGTCACAGGTACAAAAGTCAGAGCCAATTCTTGAGTAGAAGGATTTTGTTTTCCACCCGTGCGGGGTGCTGCTTATATCAAGGCCGCGAAAATGGGTAAACACAACTATAACTGGCCAAGCAATTCGCATATCAACTTTTATAGCCTCTAGAGTCCGAAAGGAAACCCATTTCCAAGAGGGAGTAATCTTTGGAGTTTTAGAGTTCTGCTTTTACGATACGAAGCTGTGAACGTATGTCAAGTATTATATTTAGTGCAATTTAAAAACGAACCCCTGCTGATAATTTGAACTCTTCCTATCATAAAATTCCCACTAAAGCCTCTTAGGCTTAGGTCATCAACAATATAAAAATTTTAGCACTCATGACCTTATTTTAGAAACATCCTTTTTTAGTACGATTGGGAGAATTTTAGTTTTTTCATAAACTTCAGTCTAGACAATTTTAAAATAATTTTTAAATAAGGAAAATGCAGCATTACCTGATTTTCTATGTTTTTAAGGGTTTTCTATTTGTGTTTATAAAACCAATTTTGTCATTTTCTGAAAGTATAATATATATACTTTTAAAAATGTTCTGCACTGTTCTCCGTCAAATTTGGATACCATGTTCTATCTATATATCAATCTCTATAGGCCGTATTATTATATAAAGTCTATTATTAGTTTTTATTAATACTTTCATATTAGACTTCGGGGAAAACAACATATAGTGTGCGTCTAGTAGTCAAGACTCTTTTTCTTAGAAACGATTAGAGATATCAATTTCAAATTAATAAGAAATATTGAAGTCTTTATTCTCGTTGTCCTGTACCAAAGTTACAACATATTATAGTTACT
Organism: Tolmerus cingulatus; assembly: GCA_959613345.1. Lineage (NCBI taxonomy): Eukaryota > Metazoa > Arthropoda > Insecta > Diptera > Asilidae > Tolmerus > Tolmerus cingulatus. The sequence continues at coordinate 25,420,426 of OY390707.1, forward strand.
GATTTACCCCCTTCTGCGATACCTTTTAACATTTTCCATAAATTCCAAATATTGATCTGTAAATTATTTTTTTTTTCTTATTTTAAGCAGGTATGAAAAAAGAAAGCATTTCATGATGCCCTTAACATTACTCGGGAACAATTTAGATTTCAAAGCTCATCTTTCTCTTTTAGTTTATTGGTACATTTCTAACCCATATTTCACGAGAATTTTCATTTACGGATTCATAATCTACCACTTGTTCGGCAACAAAACTAGAGTTGCTCTACATTATTTTTATTTTAGTGCATTTTATGTTTTTTGAGATCAATATTTGCACATACAAATAAAATAAAACCAATAATTATTGTGTTTATATGTATAAAAAAGGAATCCGCATTTAAAGCAGAACAGCCTATGAACTTAATTGTATTATTGCATCATTTTTTTATATTAATGGCAATAAAAAATACATTTTGAGCACTGAATATTACAAAACAAGGGGCTTAAATTTGATATAGTTGATTTTATATTGTAGAAGTTGTTTTGTTTAATTTTCGTTTATTCTTAAAAATGTTATTTATATATTATAATTAAAATTTTCAGTTTTTCTTTTTTAAAACCTCCAAATATATTATCATGGAATTTGCTTTCTATAATTCACAATTTTTTAGTGCAGATTTACAAACAATCAAAATTGATTCGGATAATATGTAGTATCCCAAAATGCCCTTTATATATTTTTATTAAAATCTATTTAAATGTGTGAGATACTTTTTTTCGCCAAAATTTAGAAGTCGTAAATACCATTCAATGATTTTACCACATAGGCAAACGATATAAATTTTGAAAGTGATATCTGAATCACAAACAATGTCTACAAAATTTATATTTATATTTAGATATATTTTATGAATTGTAGTGTTATGAAGACCTTTAAAAAACATTAAACAGATAGAACTATTTTTTTTGCATACGTAATATTGTTTCCAATTATTTTTTTTTGTTTTTATATCAAATTCTTCTTTTCGTATATATCTCGTGATTGAAAAGATAAGTTCCTGATATTTTGAATAGTAACATTTATATTATTAATCTTTTAAAATTTCGAATAAAAAAATATATTGCTTGTAACTGCATTTATTTCCCTTAAATACGATATAATAATATACATAATAATAAATAATATATTAAATATATTCATTTGTTAGAAATATTTAAACATTTTCCTTATTTTCTACTGATTCGAGAAAGTTTGGCGGGTTGTTCAAGAACTTTTCCATTTTTCGTCGGTAGTATTTAGTGCACTCTTCAGAGTTCTCTTGATAAACTCCTAAAACCTAAAAATAAAAGTTAAAAATTATTTAAACTACAGTCATACCAAAACATCTTACCTTTGGTTCTGCATCATCAACATAGTAATTGTGCTTCATATAACCCTTCTTCGGTTTCTTCATTTTTTTCATAGGGTATGCTTTTAGGTAGTCGACTATTGGATCTGTCTTCATTGTTGCTTTGATTGTTTTCGATTTACTGTCATTATTGTCATTTTTAAATGGAGCTTCATTATCACCAAATCTACTTTTAAGTAGGTCTTCTGTATTTTCTGGAATTTCATCATCCGGTGTGATTACACTTTCGTTGCTCTTAGCCTCATTTTTGTCTTCATCTTCCTGACTAAAAGGCATATTTTCAAAAGAGCCTATTGAGTAGTCGTAGTCTTCATCTTCAGTCCTCTGCAAACCGTTCGGATGAAAGACCTCGTTTATTCGTTGGTTAATATCAACATTCGTAGCGCTTCCCAATTCGCCAACGGAATTCTTCCAATTCGAAGGACTGGAAAATTCGTGCATTCTGGATTCGACGTCATTGTCCGTTGATCTTCTGGTTAGACTGTGCTTTTTATTAGCAATTGCAGATGGAGTCACGGGGCTATTTTCATTATTTAACCAATTTTTACTTTCTAAATTGCTGCTGTGAGGCTCCAGTTCTTCTGACGAATGGGCCGAACTATCGTTTGGGTCTGTATGCTTAAATTTCTGGGTGATTCTTCCATGTGAGAAGCCTGCGAGGAAGGCTTCCCAAATATCAGTTTGAGAAAGAGTTCCATCTATAGGTTTCGTTTTTTCAATTTTATGAGCATCTTCTGGGGCTGGGATTGAATTGTACCTAAGCCGCGTTTCTTGAGCATTTGGTGCTCCTGCTAAATTAGGAATGATGTCCTTGTTCGTGGATGGCAACATTTCGGATTCGGGCGTTTTAACAGCTTGTGTTGCACCTGCTGGTTCAGGATTGGGTTCAGTCGGTAACATGGCTGGCAGTGAAGGTGCAGCTATTTCTGATAGTGTTGATGGTGCAGACTTTAGTAGTGGTAATGATTGCATTGGCGACATTAAAGGAATTGAATTAATATTTTTAGTTTTTGCTCCTTCAGGAATGCTTTGGTCTACTTTTTGGGGATAAAAATGTTGTGGCTTCTTCATATTAGGAACTTTTGCTAATTTTGATTTACTGGATGGCAACATGCTCGTAACTACCTCAGTTTCTACATCGAGCTTTTCTAATGATCCCGAAATTGGGGACTTTTCCTCCAAGGGATGTAATGCAGTATTAGAAAGAGCTGATGGAAGTAAAGGTAAGGGTGTTTCGATATTTGGAAGTGGTGCTGGAGTCAAAGGCGGAGATAGTCCAGCTCCTAGTGCTACTACATCAAGCAATGATGAATCTGAAATAAGATCTCGACTGCTTGATTTAATTTCATCTTTGGGTGGTAAAATATTGCTAAGAATTGCATTGCCTGGGAGAACAGCTTCTTCAATTTTGTCACTCTCCTCTGCCTCTTCATCCTTTTTATCGTTTAAAATTGTCGCATCCTTTATGGGAAGTAAAATTTTCATCAAAGATGAAGCATCGACCGATGTATCGTCTTTTACAATTGATCCAGCATTTGGTAGTATTGGCAAAGGGTCTGACATTGATTTCGAAACGAATTTTCCAGGATGAAGTATATCATCAAATAAAGGTTTTGTTGGTGATAAGGGCATAGTTTGTGGAATAGTATTTGCTTTGTTAAAGGGTTGCATCATATTGAACTCAAATTCGTTCTTTTCTGAACGTGAAAGATCTTCTTCATTTTGGTAACCTTGATTTTGATCATGTTCTGGTAGAGTCTCCAAATTTCGTGCTTCTTGATTTTCTGTTTTTCCAGGTGGAAGCATAACTACATCACCAGGAAGTTGACTTTCTCCAACACTTATGTCACTATCCGACATTAGTTTCGAATGAATCTTTTCACCAGTTTTTAAGGTTAATCGAGATATAGAGTTGCATCTAAATTGCTTTGCATATTCGTCAAATGGACAAACTTCTTTCGATTTATCTTGATCCTGTTGCTTAACATCATCTCCAATCAAAATTTGCGTATCTTGGAATGTAAATTTTTCTTCATCATCACTTGTTGGATCAACCATTTTCAAATTTGATGATTTCAAATATTTTTGAAGGTCATCCTCATAAATTTTGTCTTTGTTTTCTAATTCTTTAGGTGCATAATCGACTTTTTCAATTTGGAGATTTCTTATAGCTAACCCAGCTGGGAAACCATGTCGGGTTTCTGCTGGAAGCATGTTTTCTATTTCTGTATCTTCAATTTCTGGCTTTCGCAGTTGATCGATGCTGTCCATTCCAAATATTGGCGGTGGAAGTGGAGGTAAAACATCGTCTGGCACATCAGTTTCTTCTTCAGTGTTGTCTTGGTTACTGCCAGCACCAATACCAACTGGTTCAGATATTGGAGATTGAATTGGTATACCTTCAATTTCTGAAGCAGCGGCATTAATGGGTAAGTCCTGGGGTAGTTCTATTGGTTCAGAATTGCGGCTCGGTATTCCTTCTACTGCTGGATTTACAGGCTGAGGATTTAGAAGCGGATTTTCTTCTTCGGGCGGTGGGTCTATTGGCTGAGAATTGTGAAGTGGTGTTTCTTCGGCAGGGCCTTGTACTGGTGTGTTAATATCATTAATTGGTACTGGAATATTCTGAGCATTACTAATAGTAGAATCTCTATTTACTATAGGCGCTACAATTGTTTCTGCAGCAGCAAACTTTTCGGAATTACTAACTGGTATCGAGACAGGTTGTAGAACATTAGTATTTTCATGTTCATTTCTTACACGTTCTAGAGGTGAATTAACATTAGCAATTTGTGCTGGAATAGGTTGAATATTACCAATAAGTTTATCTTCAGAATTATCAGTAGTACTAATTGATGCTGGAATGTATTGAACATTATTAACTTTCTGATCTTCATTTACTACAACTTCTATTCGTGTATTTATGCCATTAGTTGATTGTGGAACCAATTGAGAATCACCTATAGCTTCACCTTCATTTGTTATGTGTTCTAGCATAGTTTCTGCGACAGCAAAATTATCGGAATTACTATCTGATGTTGGAATCGACTGAATATTATCAATATTTTGATCTCTATTTACTACGGATTCGATTGGTGTATTAATGTTGGTAATTGGTTGTGGAATAGGCTGCGAATCACTAATTTTTTGATTTTCTTTTATTGCGGGTTCCACCATTGTTTCTGCACCAGCAAAGTTATCAGTATTACTTTCGGATTCTGGAAGACTAGGAATCTCGCCAGCATTTTGTCCTTGATTTACTTCTGGTTCTATTTGTGTATTGAAATTACTAATTGGTGCTGGTAGCGACTGAGTATCATCCAAACGTTCACCTTCATTTGTTATGGGTTTTGCTATTGTTTCTGCCCCGGCAAAATTATCGCTTAATTGACTTGTAGGATTATTATCGATTTCAAGCTTTCTAGGAGTTTCATCAGAGCGTTCTCCAATTGGCTGTTGAGTATTGTCTGTATGTGTTTGAAGTACAGAGTGTTTTGCTTCAAATTGTCGATTTGACTGTTCAAAATTAATTTCCGAAATTGCTTGCGCGGAGTTTTGAGGAATATTTGGTACATTTTCAGAAAGTTGCGACACTACTTCAGATTGTTCTGCAAAGAAAGCAGCATCATCTTGAGATCTTGGAAGTTCATTAATTTTCTCTTTTGTGGCGTCGCTAAATCGAGAAATATTGCTATCTGCTACAAGCTTTGTGTTAGTACTTTCGAAATCAGTTGAAATCATTTCTTTGATGTTAGAATCAATTTTAGACTGAACAATTTCCCTTAGTGGATCGGCTGAATTGTTAATATCAGTCTGAATAGTTTCGATTGGCAGATCATCTGAATTTTTTATGTTAGCTATAGTTTGCATTTGTGGAGGCTTTTCAATAGTTTTTGGTACTAATTCAGATGTTAGACCTAGAAGACCGCCACCACCACCACCACCTTCACTTTTACCCTTCTCTGATTTTTTACCCTTTCCTGTTAGCAAACCATTTACATTATCCAGTAGACCTCCAACAGTATCAGACAAACCTGGAACAAGTCCACCATTCGATTTCGGTTTAGGTTTCGGTTGATCCTTTCCTTTTTTTCCATCATCATGTTCATTTTTACCTCCTGATCCTTTTCCTCCACCTTGTCCTTTTCCACCACCATCGCCTGTTAAAAGTCCGTTAACGTTATCAACTAAATCACCAACAGTGTTTGATAGTCCTGGAAGTAATCCACCTTGACCTCCATTTCCACCTTTATTTCCGCCTTTTCCACCCCCACTTCCACCTTTTCCTTTTCCTTCATTTCCTGTTAGCACACCGTTTACATTATCTAACAGATTGCCAACAGTGCCTGAAACACCTGGAAGGAGTCCTCCATTTGAACCCTTTCCTTTACCATTACCTTGACCTGTTAGGACTCCATTCAAGTCTCCAACTAAATCGCCAACAGTATCTGATAATCCTGGAAGAAGTCCACCTTGGCCTCCATGACCTCCATGACCACTGTGCCCTCCATGACCTCCATGACTTCCATGACCTCCATGCCCTCCGTGACCTCCATGACCCTCATGACCACCTTTACTTCCGCCTTTGCCACCTCCACCTTTTCCTTTTCCTTCTTCTCCTGTTAGCAGACCGTTTACATTATCTAAGAGATTACCAACAGTGCCTGAAACACCTGGAAGGAGTCCTCCATTTGAACCCTTTCCTCTACTGTTACCCTCTCCTGTTAGAACTCCATTCAAGTCTCCAACTAAATCGCCAACAGTATCTGATAATCCTGGAAGAAGTCCACCTTGGCCTCCATGACCTCCATGACCACTTTGACCTCCATGACCTCCATGACCTCCATGCCCCCCATGACCTCCATGACCTCCATGACCTCCATGACCACCTTTACTTCCGCCTTTTCCACCTCCACCTTTTCCTTCTTCTCCTGTTAGCAGACCGTTTACATTATCTAAGAGATTACCAACAGTTCCTGAAACACCTGGAAGGAGTCCTCCATTTGAACCCTTTCCTCTACCGTTACCCTCTCCTGTTAGAACTCCATTCAAGTCTCCAACTAAATCGCCAACAGTATCTGATAATCCTGGAAGAAGTCCACCTTGGCCTCCATGACCTCCATGACCACTTTGCCCTCCATGACCTCCATGACCTCCATGCCCCCCATGACCTCCATGACCTCCATGACCTCCATGCCCTCCATGACCACCTTTACTTCCGCCTTTTCCACCTCCACCTTTTCCTTCTTCTCCTGTTAGCAGACCGTTTACATTATCTAACAGATTACCAACAGTTCCTGAAACACCTGGAAGGAGTCCTCCATTTGAACCCTTTCCTCTACCGTTACCCTCTCCTGTTAGAACTCCATTCAAGTCTCCAACTAAATCCCCCACAGTGTCTGATAGTCCTGGAAGAAGTCCATCACTGGGTCTTTGTCCGCCACTTCCTTTTCCGCCATTTCCTTTTTCGCCACCTCCTTTTCCTCCTCTTCCACCGTTATCCTCTTCTCCCGTCAATAATTCATTAACGTTACCCAACAAATCCCCAACTGTGCCCGAAAGACCTGGGAGAAGTCCACCATTTCTACTACCGCTTTGACCATTACCTCCCTGTCCAGTTAGCAATCCATTAACGTCTCCTAACAAATCACCAACAGTCCCTGATAATCCCGGAAGCAGGCCATCTGAATTTCCTCCTTTACCTCCTTGGCCTCCTTTACTACCTGTGCTTCCTTGGTTTCCTTTACCTCCTTGCCCAGCAACTACTCCGTTGACATTACCAAGGAGATCACCGACAGTTCCTGATAGTCCTGGAAGTAGTCCTCCTGAATTTCCACTATTTCGTCCACCAGTTACCACTCCATTAACATTATCAAGAAGATTGCCAACGGTGCCTGACAATCCTGGGAGTAGGCCTCCAGTTGAACCACCTCCTCGATGACCTTGACTACCTTGAGGCACACCATTTTGAGTATAACTGTTGATGATCGTCATAATAGAATTATAGAGGTCGTTGGAGACTTGATTCATTGGTTGTTGTTGAGCTGGTAGTTGACCATTGACGAGAACCAATTTCTCAATAAGAACCTTCGGGCTAGAATGAGGCTGCTCTTTTTGTTTATGTACAACTGGTGGTGGTGTTGGTGTTGGTTCAGTTTTTGGGTCAGTTTTCTCATCTTCACAAGATTTTTCTTTTTCTTCGCAATTTTCAACTATTTCTAAAACCTTCTTTAAGTCTTTACATGTCTTTTCTTCACATTCTACACTTCCGCGGGTATTTTCTTCACAAGGAATTGGAACTAATCCAGTAGGTGGGATTTTTGAAATCGTGTTTCCGTCCACATTAACTCCGATGCAAGGTAGATCATATTTTGGAGTTTCAGCACATTCAAAAATTTTTTTCAATTCCTTTATTGAGTCACATGGTGGTTTTTCATTTTTCGTCTTATTCTTTGACTTCTTTGAAGATTTTTTATTATATTCTTTAGTCTGTTTGTCCTGTACGAAATTGACAATTTTAAGGACGTGTTTTAGAAGATTATCACGGTATTCGGAACCGCCTCTTTGAGAGGAGGACGGTTTTTTGCTTGGTTTCGGGTCTTGACAGGGTAAAGACTCATCTAACCTCAAAATATCCTTTAAAGGCTTTTTTGGCGGTTGAGGTTTCGGGTTCACCACGATGACTTCCTCTCCACATTTTGGTACATAATGTTCCAATGGCACATTAAAAGTATCGAATGTTGGATTTTGTGGAATATAATCGTAGTATTTATTCCAAAAAGATTTGGCGTAAGGTCCCAACATGTCTTCTTCAAAGTAATCATTGTAAGCATCGCCGTAAAGGTACCGAAGATGTCGTTTTGCATTTTCTCCATCCTTACCACTTCCCTCAGGTTGTTCTTCATCATTTGGATCTGGGGCTACAGATTTGCTGCAATTAAATTAAATTTTGCAATTAATCGTTTTTATCAAAATGCATCTCCTATTACCTTTTCGCGTTATCCTCTGAGGTAACAAACGAAACACCACAAACTAACATCACTATTCCGATCACAGTAAATTTCCTCATTTTTGGTTTTCTTAATATAAATTAATTTAGAAATAAATAAGATGATCACTATACGGCGTCGACTTTATGATTTATATTAAATCATCGCCATCTCGGCTCAACTGAATAAATTATCAACCGAACGTTAAAATTTATAAACTCATTTACTTTAGGTGAAATCCATAAAAAAGCTAACAAGATTGTAAAAACACTGTAATTATCACGCATTGTCTCACATAGCCGGAGAGCAGCGAAGATGCCCACCTTCGTTAGCATAAACATAAACAATCCGCGGCAAATCGGCCGCTTTAGCTGGCGTCTGCTCGCTTTGTTTTTTCTAAACAAACACGTCTAGTGCATTTTGGGCTTTTACGTTTTTTAATTACAGAATGAACTTGTTTTGTTTTTATGTTGCACTTTGATACTATGCTTTTTTTATGAAATCCAATGCTGCATGAGATTGCATTGCGCTCTAGAGGATTATTAAATTTGTTTTTAAATTAGTATTAAATTACGAATTTTCGTTGTAACATGATTTTTATTTATGACCTTTTTCCGGATTTGTTTCAGGAAGTCAAGGCGTAAAAAGGCAATTGTTAAAAAGCACGAACTTTTTGGCGTCCGGCAATGTATTAAGTTTCTTAAAGAGCGTAAGTAACTTGGATATAGTTTTTAATTTCCTAAACATTAAACAAAAATTAAAGGAGATATGTTAAAACATGTAACTGGAAAATAGCTTTGGTTGACTTTGGTTCGAGACGCTTAGTGGCTTTGATCATGTTTTTGAGCTTTTCAAATATATACTACTGTCTTTAGAAATCAAAAAGTGCGTGTATTTTTTTTCTTATATCAATTTTCATATACGAAAAGTTTGATTATAAAATAAAAAGTTATTCTTGCAATATTAAAAGTTTTCACTTTATAGTATAACTTTATGTTTTAGACTGCAACTATCGAGGATTGTTTGTAACATTTGGATCAAGAAGTGTAGTGCAACGGATTGTTGCGAAAATTCGTTATGGCGATGAAAATTTATTTGAATATCTGAAATCTCAGAGTTCTCCGCGAGAATGTGCGACTGCGTTAAATCAATTTTTACGTGGCATTGGTAAGCCACTTTTATCTGGAAGGGTTCAACAGTTAATTCTTGGTAAGACTTCCATTTACATATACCTATATATATTTTATTTATCAAATGTTTCCTATTTAACTTACATAGAGCTAATAGTTTAACATTCTTTGTAAACTTTTGCTTATGATCAGCACATTTTAAATTCAAAATGTTTATTTTTGAAATTGAATTTCGAATAATGTTTTTTTGGCAGCTGACAACTACGGTGTTTGCCCACGGGTTATTGCCCTTGATGCGCTCAGCCTACTTTCTGAAGACTTGGAGGGCTCTCACCGGGAACTATTCATCCTTGTCATGGATATGATGAAAACTCTGTCGACGATTGGGAGCCTTCGACCATCGGAGCTTCGGGTGTCCCATGCTCCTTATCTTTTAATACCTTTGTTATTTTCCCTCTCTGTAAGTATTTCAATTAAAATTTTATATAAATATGCAAAATGTGAAAAATTAGAACGATGCGCAGGATAAGATAACGAAAAACTGGAAAAATATGGCGGATATTCTTAACGAAATGATAATATGCTTCAATTTCTTCTTACAAGATGGCCACTTTAAGCCAGATCCTACTGCTTCTATATACACTGTTACTCAGGTGAGTTTGGTGTATTAAAATAATATTTTTTACTATTACAAAAGTAATTAAAAGCTAATTTTTTTATTATTATTGTAATTTAGTCTTACGAGTAACATTTCTTATTTCACAAAATTAGTGGATAGCACACCTCGAAAAATTTACAAATTTTTCTTTATCCTTTTTGCAGCCATCTCCGGCGACGGCTAACAGAAGTCCTCCAAGTGAGTCAATATATTTTGTAAACTTTTAAAAACTTACTTAAGTATTTCCCTTCAAATTCAGAGCCAGCATATAATTTAAAAGGCCGGAAGTGGGTATATGAACCGCTTATACGACGGATTGCCAATGTTCGGTTGCGAGATACTCCAAGTGCGTATGCGCCATACTACAGCACACTTTATAATAGTGAACTATAAAAATTATGAAAATGCTTTTTCGGAATTTGCTTTTCAATAATGTTGATTGCATGTACTTAAAGTTTCGCAGGAAATCGCGCTTGTATTTAATTTAAAACTAAATAAATGTATCTCTAGTTTCTAAATATTTATTTTGTTATTAAAAATAGAAGGATTTTTTAGATACAACGCTTGTGAAAAATTGAGAAATTTAACATTTTGTTTTCATTAAATTTCAATTTTTGGTTTTGGTATGTGTGTACATAATGTATATTTAGTAACATAAGATGCACTTACTTGCTTATAAGCTTTTATAAGGGTGTGGAAAATTTGTAAGAAAGAAACACATTATTCTTTTTATTTTTTATATTCCTTCATAATTCGTTTAAATTTAACCAATGTTTAAAACGTGTAAACAAATTTTTCATAAAATTTCATTTATGAGAACGAATAGTTAGAAAAGTTCCGAATATGGTATTATATTTTAGGGGTGCTTTTAAAACGTTATTTTTCGTAAAAATGTTTATAATATTTCAGTAGTACTTAAATTACTATACATTTTTGATTCTATTTTAAGGTTTGGAGGTTGAGGGGTATAAAAATATTTTGGGCAGGACACCCAGGATTTTGGGTAATTAGTAAAGCTTTACTATTGTATTTATATACCTATTTTCTGAATTTGAAAGTTTAAAGGAATGAAATTCGAATTTATATCTAGTTATGTTCTGTTTAAAGCATATTATAGTTATAACGACTTGAATAATTGTTATTGTTCCGTTCCAATTCAAAAGCATACATTTTTCAAGAGGTGCTCCGCAGCACTCGAACGACTCGTGGCCTAGAAGGCTCAATTAAGGGCCAATTGCAGCCTGCACCAGCTGCGCTTGAGTGCGCCGTCGAGGTGCAACAATTTCTCACAAATTCTGCAGTTGTAACGAGACCGGCTTAATTTTCCTCGGCAGTAAAATCGTGTGAGTGCAAATTTCGCTGCACAAGTGGTGCGCCTGGTGGCCCCACGCTGGAGCACCCGGGAGTACCCAGGACTTCGAATCCCATCGATAAATAACCCTTCATAACTCGGGGGGGAGCAGAAAGTTTTTGGATTCGTTTAGTCATTACAGCTCCCGGTCCCCATTAATTTCCTCCGCTTAATAGGAGCAGACACCTTCCCACCGGATCCGATTTTGGCGCCGCGCCAGGGCGTTTGTGTTATCAGCTTGGCCGCGATCCAAATCATGTCCAAGCTGGTCGAACGAGGGCCCCACCACCCTGGAGCTCTAGCGCTTCCTTACCCGAGCCACTGGCTTTTCTGGCTGGGCGGGTTTTAAACGACTTTAAAATTAAGCGGAAATTGGCCGGCGAAACACACTCCTGGGTGGTTCCTGCGCCGGCACCCCAAGAGACTGTTGCTTCCGTGATAAATGCATTTTTCTATTTTTCAGACCCTGGCTCTGCGGTTCGGGCGGAAGAATAACTTGTCACCACTCACGCGGGGCTCCGTGCAGCTCGGGCTCCGCCCGGTTCGGGCCCCAGCCTAATAACACAAATTTTCTTGCGCTGGCACTTTTGACTAATCAGCGGAATCGAAGCATGTAAAGGCGGTCGGGAATCGTTTTTCCGACTGTCGACTTGTTGCACTGTGTCTGGCCTGGAACCAGAGACCAGTAGGGGTAACAAGTCACGAGCGGGTCGTTTGTGCACCACCAACCCCCGGGAACCCGGCGTGTGAATTATTCGGGTGGTACCCGTGCCCAAATCCATTGGATTTGCATAGTACGAAGCGACGAAATTTCGCTGGGCTGTTTTCGTGCAGCTGGAAAGCAATATTCCCTAATTTAATCCTAGACTGTGTCGGATTAAGTCCTGTAAAATCTGGAGAAACCCCAGAAAATTAGGGTAATTATGGAAATCAATTTTAGTACAAAAAAAACGAAATTATTAACCAATTACTTTCAACAAGATATCTTGCAACTTTTAAAAATCCAACAAGTTAAAGTTTAATTGGCATAATAGAAGTCGGCTAAAACAATTTCAATAATGAATAGTTTAATTTTAGACTATAACTATAAAAATGTTTCATTAATGAGTAACAGTTGGTTCAATTGATTTTACAGAATTTTAAAACTCATATCACCTAGAATTCAATTTCCGAGCAGCAATATAATAGCATAGAAATTGGCCTCCTGGCTTTTTTTGTGATTTCTAATTTTGACATTAAATTAGAACAAAAACTTGTTCTTAATTGTGTTCCAAGACTAATTTGTCTTATAAAATTTGTGTTATTTTTTTTATTATGAAATATGTCTACTGCACTTCAAAATTGTTGTTTACCTTCCAGTATGCAGGATAATAAGTCTAATGATACTTCTTGTTTAAGATTCTGATCACAATCAAGTTCTTGTATTATATAACTTCACAATTAGAGTTTGAATCTTAGTAACGATCCTTTTTGAGTGAAATGTATAAATTTCAAAACACTCTCTACAAATTTCAAATTTTAGAAATAAAAATTCTCCAGTTAATATAACAAATCCTATGTGGCCTGCTTCCAAACCTTTTTAAATTTATTATTTTCGTCAACTAAATTTAGACTTATTAAAGTAGTTATTGAAGTAATTTCCTTATATTCTTGAGACTAGGGCCGAAATAAAATTTAGTTTGTCTTAACTGGTTTATCAATTTCATTTAGTTAAGATAATACTAAAGACCTTGTCGCCAAATTCCTGGCACGTTCAGATGTGGAGTTCTGTATGCTATTTCGCAGTTTTCATAAAATTGTATTATATTGCATGTACATACATACATATATAAATGAACCGATTCCAAAAATCTACCTTAATTTTATTTTGATCAGTATAGTTTATTAAGTGTGGCAGTTCATTTTTTATTGTTTATCGTATTATTTTGAGAACATTGGTTTAAAGGGCACTTTTGTTTTTAGGTCAAGCCTCGCGTGGTCTTCACCTTATTTTTGAGCTTGAAGCGGCTGCAAGACGAGGACGAATGCAAGACTGTCTTCACAATTCTTACTAAATTGACAATTCGGCAATATGATTCCAATCGATTGCAAAGTGTTTGTAAATAAAACCTTATTTTAATGCTGCATATTATTAAATAAACTAAGTAAATATATTGACCTATATGGGCTTACTTGCTCCTGATTTTGTTCATCATTAGTTACATATAATGAAAGCTGATTACTTGGTTTTGTTTGAATTTAGTATGGCGAGGTTTTATTCAATTTAAAAACGAAAATTTTATTATAACTTTCCTTCAAGCTGAAATGAAATGTTGTTCTGATAAAGTGTCATGGAGTAGTCGTAAGACTTGTGGTCTATTTGGTAAACCATCCTTTTCCCAAGAGGGAGCTGTGCGGCATTCAAATGACTCGCCACGATTTGAAATTCTGCCAACTGAATGGACGACGGGTTTTAATTGGTTGCGAAGTGTCCCAGCAGCGGATATCGCTGTCCAAAGTGTTTACAGAGATTTTTAATAGGCACTGAGCAAACATTTCACATTGCCAGAGACTCAAATTGCCCCTAAGTTGTTTACAGTGGGGCCCCGAGCCCCACCCACAGAGTGGCCCGCCCCGTTCTATGCCCAAGGAGCTCCGAAAGACGGCCGCTGGATTCAGATTACGAAATGCAACAAACAGACAAACATGCAAATGGGAAAAAGGTCGTTCTGCAGTTCACCTCTGCCCGGGGAGGCTCAAGTTAGCATCTGAATTAATTGGTTACGGGCCCGTAAGCCACCCAGGTAATTGGACCTACCCCTGCCCCCGCGGCCCGGCAAGGGCTGTCCACTGGCAGGATATGCGCCTCGGTCCAACAAGCCCGTGAAAAGGAAGGGCCAGGATTATGTCGGTGGAAAATGATTGCAAATCAATTAGAGCGTTTACCCCGCAAACATTGCACCGATCGATTAAACTTCAGCTTGATTGAGGGGGTGGCCGGGGCCGCTAACAAAATCAAACAGCGGCCAGAGAAGCCCTGTGCAATTGAGCCCCCGATGCTGCTTTACAGAAACGGGGGTGATGTAATGAAATCGATATAAACCAGCAGCGGAAATCTGGGCGATGAGTTTTTCCCCTTGCTGCTGCTTGTTGCGGGCGGTTTGCCCCCACCCACAATTCTGCTGGAATCGGTTTAAATTTTTATTAGGTAATAAATCACCCAATTATTGGGCCTTCTCTAAATTGTCTCTGATGACATCCAAGATCAGGGTATCCCTGCTTCGGGCCTGCTCCTGACATTTATGAGACAGACCCTCCCGGTTTTGATGGCCGGAAGTTTCCCAACAACGTTACTTGTTACGTCGAAAATTAAATTTGTCGTAATGGGAGTATTTGCGAGGCGGCTGATAACGAATTTTTTCGAATAGGGACAGTTTCTAAAACTCTAATTAAATCTTCTAAGAATTCAAAGCTGCTTCCAGAGTTTTAAGATGGAAGTAAGGGGCATTTTTCAAGGATGAACATTTAAAGGAGATTTTCTCTAATGAAAGAATAGCATAGTTTCATTAGTAAGGGCTTAGAATGTCGCTTTAAAATGTTCAAAAAACAAAACCTTTTAATTTTTCTTTGAACATTTTAAAACTCGTTTTTGGAAACGTTTTATTATAGTGGATAATTCCTAATACATAATCTATAAAAGAGGGGATGAATCTATCTATGAGTTAAATGATTTTCTTTAATTGGATTTTTCATTCAAGCTGATTTAATATCCAATAGAAAACCAGCTTCGATCAAATCTAAATAAAAACGAACTTTTTAAAAATACAGTAGGGGTATTCAAGTCATATATAGGAAATTGTACGAGCCTCGTAATTTTTACGCGATTTTCCCCAGTTACGAGAAATACGAGGTCTACGAGGGTATGACGTGAATACCCCTATTCATATATTTCCAAAAATTTAACCATCCCTTGATTGGAAGGGAAGGACTTTTAAAATGGAAAATACCTTTCTATACTTCAGTTTCAATCTTTGCCTCACTTGTAACTTTTGCAAAAGTAGAAACTACTACAACTATTAACAACTTCATCATCGCCGTTATTTCCGATTAATGGATTAAAAGGAATATTTCTGTTTCCATTTCGAATTGATCTGAGTTTGTTTCTATTACTTCGTCGTTCAAGTCCGTCGTCTCATTCCTTTTGATGGATAGCGATGTGAGAAAAAAAATTGTTCAGTGTAGGTAAAACTGTAGCTGGATTTCACACCTTTCCCTATCTACGTGCTCCAATAAAACATATATTCTGTATATCTATGAAAAAATACCTTTCGCTTGATGTATGCCTTCTTGCCTTCTAACTATATAAAATGAATAAATTATATACATTCATTTTTTCTAGGTTACGTTATATTAATTTAGGATCAATGAAGTTTATGCCGTCTAGTATTAAAATTAATTTTTATATTGTACATACATATATATGTATGTATTGTTTTTAAACTTGAAATAAAACATAAATGAAAATAACATGAAATGAAAAACACTTTCATTTTTTCTAAGGCGACTACACTTCGCCATTCTACCATAAATTCATTTCATATTTCCTATTACAGGCACTAATTTTTCTAGCAACAATTTATGCAATATTATTTAAGCTAGATGTTGTTTCAACTAAAAATACGTGAAAAATACCACATATAATGGATACACGAGAAGTTATTAAGAAATGAGGATCACTTTAGTTATAAGATATATATGTATGTAGTAGTGTAAAAACGAGTTTATCGACATATAACATTTTATAACGCAGAGTTTCTCTCTTCTATTCTTTGTTCATACATATTTTGCTGCTAGGGACAAAATTTAAAGAATTCTAAAAATTAATTGCATTTTATTCTTGGAAAGAAAATAAGTTCACATTAAGAGTTTATTTAAAACAACTAAAACTTGTTTGATAACAATTCAGTTGAGTTGGAAGTGGTAACAATAAAAATATAATAACAAATTTCTTATTAAATTTGTTTGAATTGTTCTATAAAAACTTCAAAAGAGGGGAAGAACTCTTCATTAATCTCCAAAATTATTTTAATTAAACGTTCTCTTGATATCATAATACTAATCAATCATAACATAATATGAAGAATAATCCTTCTCCAAGCAAATCATTCTTTAGTAATAGGTTTAATCCTATTAATTAATCCAAACAGTTCAAATATGCTTCATTTTTAAATACAGGAAATTATTAATTAAATTAAATCAAATTTATAAGTTGGCGTTGAAATTTCATTTGCAAACAAAACATATCGACTTGTCAGTTTCTTAAATATTATTGTGAAGAACGAAGGTGTTTTATTAGCACCTGGTTTAAATTTCCTGTGTATAACAATTAGAGGTATGCAAATACAAGTCCCTATGAAGATGCAATTTCTTTTGTTAATAATGTTTAATCTTTAATTACAGAAACAAAAAAAAAAGTTATGAGTAACATCGACGAGACGACTACGAAGGAACCTTCAGAAGATCCTCCTTCAGATACGTCAGAGGGGCAGACGAATTATTTTAATGAGTTTTTAGGATCTGAGTATGCGAGAAGTGGTGCTGTATCTCCGGGAAGCAACGAGTTTTATAACATTATTATTCAAATAGTTATCAGTGCTATATGGTTAGTATATGTTATACCACTATGGGGAAAGCTTTTCGATCGAGTATGTAGTGTAATTTCTACCTAAATATGATTTTAAATATTTTGTTTGTTTGCAGAAAACGATCTTTGCACTTAGAAAACGGATCAGATCATTATTTACACTCAGTGAAAATTGAAGTCGTCTTCCATGGTTTTGTTTTATGTTCCCTTTCTTTCGGCTCCAAAATTATAAGAAAATAAATGATAAGTGAAATGATAAATATTTTGTAATTTATTTATAGTTTTCTTCTAACCCAGCCCAATTGCAGTCTTCTAATATTAATTGAGGTTGTTTAACCTCAGATTTTATTTTCGATATACGATATTCAATTTTGGGTAATGTTGCAAGAGTACATAGATTCAATTCAACTTTTTTCAAATTATCGGGTAAAATCCAGAGTCCAGAGAGTTTTCTAGACTCAGCCGAGGTTTATTAAGATTAGTATAAGTTATCGATACCTCCACGCTTACGAAGTCAAATCAAAAAAATGTTTATTTTGCACAATGTTTTGTAGCCGAATTCCTGGATCAGGTTTATCTCTGGTCTGTTCTTTTGAAAATGAGTTTCGAAACATTTTACTGCGAGAAAAATCCATCTCCGTCCGTTTTTGAGATATAAAACGCAAATGCCCATAAGATTGTTGCCATCACCTCTATTCCGACACTGATATTACTTTCTATTTTCTTTGGTATTCCTATTATACCATATGATCTGAAACTTACATATAATAACGAAGGTAACTCTGTATTTTGTAGAGAAATACATATAGGTTTTTACATCAGTGTGCTCATTTATGAAAAGAAGTATTGTATGCATATAGTGGAAATAGGGCATGGATTAATTCAAATACAAAGTTTTAGCTATCAAATTAAATATCTTTATTTTAAAATACGAACTTATCGAAAGTGATCACAAACTTATCTTGCCAAAATCTATAAGAGATTGAGAAAGGAGTATCTTAAACTATTGCTTAAATACACTAAAACTATAAGGAGTGGGTTACAGATGTTTTCTCTGAAATTCCTAATGTCTTTATTGTCCTTCTGAGGCACTAATTTTATTGCACCAAAAGGACTGAAGGGTTTTTTCTTGAGCAAGTTTTATTATTTAACCACTTAACACTTAGTTCAAAGTCTAGACAATATTCCTAGGTATCGCATTATACCTTCAATAGATATATTTTTGCTAATGATGATAAATATTTCAATAGCATATTAAATAAATTGTTAATAAAAATGTCAATAAGTTTTTAATTTGCATCCCCATTACTTTATTGGAATCGGAGCGTAACATCGCATCGTTAAAAAAGTGCTACTAGGACTTAAGTATACCTCCCACAAAACGTTTTTTCGAGAAGGAGTAATTCACCTGAGGGAGTACAAGAAAAAAGTTTACTGAGTACACCCTAAAGAATCGATTTGTATAGCGTTCCCTACATTCGTAAAATTCGAACACCCTATATATACATAGATAAATACATACATATGTATACATATTTGCAAGGTTCTACACCATATAAAAATAAATATAGCTATATAACTAGTTTTGAAATTTTTCTTTAATTTGAAACGTGATTTCCCTCTATAAAGCATATCAAGACAAGATGCCAATTGACTATATGGTAATATTATATTTTACGTACGTTTGCTCATACGAGATTTTGGCTTTATCTGAGGTCCTTATGAAGGTAACAATCCTTTTCAGACGCACATGTACATACTTGTGCCTCCTCAGCAAGAAGTATGATATAATTAAACAATTATTATTATTAATTAAAGAAATCTGAGGATTGTTGTGAAAAATGTGCTGGACAGAGACTACCAGAAATATTAACAGGATCTATTTTTTTGTATGAACCGAAAGTTCTAATGAAGTGAAGCTATTTTTCGGAACAACAATGCAAAAACTTAAATATGTTTTTACAAAAGGTTTGTATGTATTTCATTCTTTGTTTCAAACACTTTGATGGATGATTACACTTAACCGACTAAATTTCGATAATAGTAGTCTACAAAATAAAATACATATTAATTTCTCATTCATTCGATAAATTAAATGTATTGAAACTTTTAGTCGTTTTTAATCGTTTTTATTTATTTTGGGTTGTGTATATGTATTAGTAATCTTGCAAAACAAAATTTTTACCAAAAGGAAAAAGTTATTAATTATTATACACATTTTTAATTTCGATTCCAATAGATGGTGGAGGTGTTTAAGGTAGATTCCATCCTTGCATTAAAAGAGTTTACTAACCAGTGGTATTTCATTTAAACTTATTTAAGAATTTAGATTGCACACTATTTGTTATTATATTTGTAGAACAAATTGACAAGAAAGTTTTTAGAATTATACCTTTGCGATATTTTTTGCTTGCCTTTAAAGTAATAAAAGTTTTACTCTGTAGGTTTAAAACAAAATTCTTAATGTGAAAGCTATACCCTTCAAGCCTATTAGTAAATCATATAAATCATATAATTAAGTTATAAACACCCCGTTTTTCTAAAGTGTCTTGTACCAAATTTATTTAAACGTTTCAGTTTCACTTCAAAAATTATAAGGAAATTGCATTTATTAACCTTGTCATGGCGGGCTGTGGGCTATAATTTTTTTCGTTTTATCCAGCTTGGCCTGATTTATGCCCGGAGACGTGTTTTTGTCCATTTTTTTTTAGCAGTTTTTTAAATAATCGTGCAGTCATAAATAACGCAACAAAGTGGAAAACAAGAAAATTAGTGCCATTAGCAACAATTTGGCGAAAGGATCCTCCATTAATCATGTGATATAAAACTTCACAGTTGCTGGCGGGCACACGCTCTCCGGCCGTGACACTGATGGGAAAAAGTACCACCAGCCAGGATTGGGGGTGCCCCCCCACACCCGCGTAATCCAGCCCCGATAAAAACAAGGGAGCCTGCTCCTTGAAAAGGTGCACGGGGATGAAATTCTTTAGCGAGTTAAGAACGAAGATAAAGACGGTGAGATCGATTGCATGGTGGCATGATTATGAACCGAGGACTTTTAGTTCCCTGCATATTCACAGGACTCATTTCCATATGACCCCGCCGGTCGGCGCGGCGCTTCAGGACATTTCGTCTCCTGGCCGCGGCGGCACTGGCTACAGCTCCTGAGGGTTTGGCGAGTCGGAGGAGCGTGTGTGCTTCCATCAGAGGTCAAATTTGGGCGAAATGGAAATGAATGGAGTCAGCAACAGTAGCAGAAATTCGCACACACACCCACCGCGACGTACCTCTGGAAAATCAAGAAAAGTCCCAGCGCCTTCAACACGCAGACAGGCGCCGCTGCCGGGGCCACACACTTGAGGACCCCGTGGAAGAAAAACAAGAAGAAGGCACGAGAAGGACTCCGAGGAGCTCCTTTCCACAGGAACACATGGACACAGGGCCCCGCCGCGAATTAGATTAACTTTTTCGTAATTGTGTCTGGAGGCCCCCCGTGTGTCTTCGTCGGGCTTCGCTGTGTGTGCCGGGAGCCCTTTTTCCTAGTTTGGAACGCGAACACGGGACAGCTCCAGGGACAACCAAAAGCGGGTTCAGTGGGCAAGGGGCTGCGTAAGAGAGCCCCCGGGTGGGTGTAGTCGTGCCGTCGTGCGCCCATTGTTTGAAAATGTGCGTGCGTCCCGACGGCGAACGTAGAAATCCTTTTTCGTCCAGGTCCCCACCAAGGCGCATCAATACCGCGCAGAAAATCTCCCCGCCCAACAAAAATATCTTCTCAATCAGGTCGAAAACTTACAAAGGTCTTGTTTTATTCCATGAGAGTCGACAATGTGAACAACGCCCCCACCACTTTCAGGTGGCAATTGTCTCTAACGGCTTTCGGCAGAAAAAAACGACAACTATTTTTCCAAGTTAATTAAAAGTTGAGAGAGGATTGGATCACCGTTTACTCAGCAATTAGCCCGTGTTGTCCCCAAAGAGCCCTATTTGCTCGGGCTCCGCACAGATTCAAATCAGCTGAGTGAAGGTAGCGTGATTCATGCGGGGCGTTAATGTTGTTTACTTTCAGGGTTGCAAGAGTCTTTCGGTTAAATGGGACATTTTGGGGGCTTTAATTCCAGCATGTTGGTAAGAATATTGCAACTCAAATTTTAAGGTGAAATTTGGTTTTAAAGACTTGAAAATAATTTACTATTATTAATTTATGTAACTACTAGATTTATATTTAAAATAAAACTGGGCTTTCAAACTAATTTAAGTAGTACCCCTTTTCGTAGGTGAGGGAAATTGTCTTCAGCTGATTTTGTTTAGTTTACTTCAAAAATGAAAAAAACATTACATGTTTAGTCGTCAAAGAAAATCTGCCGTAACATACAGACAGGTGGACGAATAGACAGATTGTGTTCATCCAAGGAATAAAATATCTAACACATTTTCACAGAGTGCTTATTTTTAAACCAGCGCAAGTTTTAATTTTCCTAGTATATTTATTATTCAAAATATGTACATGTACCATTTAACTTACAGTATTTTGTTGCTAAACTTATATTTGGTAATTTTATTTATTTAGTCTATAAATTACATATCAATTTTACAGAATAGAAAAAACAAAACAACTATTGCAAAAGATAAGCCTTAATTATTTACATTTTCCAAATCAATTTGCTAATAAGCGTAATCATAAAAACCAACATTGAAAATATTAAATTTATATACATCTATGCACATACACATGTACATTATTATTACTTCACAAATGGCAGTCAAACTTAATATTGCAAATACTAATAACTGTTTTTTTGATGATATGATCAGGATCTCGAAATTCACATTGAATTCAATTTCATCAACCTTAACCTATGTAAAGCACAGTGCTCAAAATTTACAAAAAGTCCATTTAATTTTCATTATATTTAACAATCCAAACTTCAAGTTGTGAACTGAAAAGAAATGTATCTAGTTTCTGACGACCCCTGGCCCCTTAATGAAAAAGTAAGTTTTTTAAAACTTATCAAAAAGTGCTGCAAAGTTCTAAAAAGTTATTATTGACTTTTATAGGACGAAATCTTTTGCAAACCCGACATACATTTACAAAACAAATGTGAGTGCAACGTAATAAATAAAGATTATTTGTCGCTGAACTTGATTTTCCAATGTTTTTGTTGTTTCATCATTTTATGAGTCGAGTTCAAAAACAAACAGAAAATTCTTTTGCTGCAGATGACATTAGGAAATTTGAAACTTTTATACTATAAGAAGAAATCTTTGGTTTTTATGTAGGTAAGAATTCTAAAGTTGTTGTGGTTATTTAAAATCATGACGCTGTTCTTGACATTTGGTAGAGGCATAAATGCTGCAATACATATCCTTAAAAATTGAATACTAAAAAACCATTATGAAATATATGAATTAACAAAATCAGCAAGATAAATTATTTCACGTCATGCTTCAGAAAGAAAAATAAAGTGTATTCAAAACGCGCAATCAAAGTGCAAACAAAACGAAGAACCGAGAGTCAACAAAATCGCAAATTTTTGTGTCAACCTTGCATTTTGTAAAATTTGTTTAAGTTCAAAAATCTCACGCAACCAAAACGAATCTTGACGACAGCATTTTAGAAGCAGCGAGAAGATGGTAAACTAAAGAAAGGTCAAGGTGCAGACTAAAGAATACACGTGAGGCCGGCTTCTTACCGCTTCGTATAAACAATTTCAATTTAATTATAAAGATGAATGAGTTTCATCCAATGAATCAGTTTGGTTTTTAGCACCGATGTGGAAAAGAAGTCGTCTTCTGAGGAAACTATATTAAATTTCAATTATTTAATTATAATTCACAATGTTTTGGAGTACGATTCTAGTTGCAGCTCTAATTCACTTAGAGTTTGCAAAGTCTATTGCGTTTGTGAATGAACCGGCGAGGTAAATTCATTTTATTTTTTCATTAATTCTCTTGTATGAAGTAAATTTGTGAAACTCTTTTATATTTTATGTGACAAGTGTTCCTTTTCTGGTTAAATCAGATGCTTGCCTTAGTGTTGAAAACTGCTATTATAATAAAAAATTGTATTTTCAGTGCAACGCTTTACACGAGTTACGACGACGACGACTATCGCAACCCTTTTAAACGAGAAGCTGTTTTCACTTATCCTGCGGTCATAGATGAGGTCGACATGCTGAAGCCCCCAACCCCCAACACTATTTGGAAAAATTATTTCGCACCTTTAATGTCGGACGGCAGGTACATCCGCCCCATAAAGGCCAACTGCCAGACGGAGTTAGTCTACGAAAAGCAGATTCTCAAGGAGCCCAAATGCAAATCTGCAGCTCCTGGTCCAAGGGTCGATTGGGCACCCATCTCAAATTCTGTAATTCCTCCTCCACAGGGAAATAGGCCCGTCAAAAGTGCTCTTGCAGAAGCGATGAATTGGGCAAACTATCTTTACCGAAACGAGCCTATTCCTTTGAAAACAGAAGAAGTTAATATGAGTCCACCGACCGGCCGAAAAGACCCTCCTGAGGTGGTGGTTAGAGTAAACGTTGACTACAAAAATAACAAGAAACCTATAACAGTACCAAGGGTCAAAACCCTTAAAAACTCAATAAAAGAAAAGGTTCAAGATAAAATCGAAACCGCTAAAGATGTTAAGAAGAAAGTTATCGGAAAAATGATTCCAGCTCCAGAACCTGAAGATCAGGAGGAAGAAATTGTTGAGAAAATTCCCTGTGAGCCAGAAAACGACTTGTACACGCGACCAGAAAGGCTTCTAAAAAAGGGTAAGATCCAGTTGAAAGAAACCCGTCTGTCTGATCACGACAGCGTCGTTGAAGTCATGGTGCCCGTACAAAACCAAGAATCTTCCTCTGAAGAAGACGATGAGGAAGATTGTGGAAGCGATGACAGTGAGGAGGGTGGCGAAGATTGTGCAGAAGTTAATGCAGCCCCGCTGTGTGAAGATGACAGTGGAAGACCAATTATTAAGAACCGCTTCGTGGTTTTGCACCTTAAAGACGGGGATAGAGTGATCAAAGATCCTCTGATCAAATTCCTAGCGAAGGTTTAATTTAAATATATTTATAAATTAACATGTAATAAATTATTGATCTTTTATAAATTTTTGTCTTTTTATAGTATAGTAGCAATAAGTACTGCCTAACAGAGATGATTCGATGTGATCTATTTGTGAAATCAAGAGTAATCTTTGCTAAAAGCAAATTTTAAAATGGGAAATAGTCACTTAATTTCAACAACTTTAAACTAATGGCAAATAGTTTTTTTTTAATTTCGTTATTATTTTGCTTATGTTTAGATTATCTTTTACTTGTTTATACATTTTGTTCGAGTCCTAAAAATGGGCGGGTTATTTGTGATTTCTACTAATGAACCGATCAATATATGGATTTGAGGATTTATTACTCATACCGTTAAATACAAAATATATTTTTATAAATACATTGGTAACATTTTCATAAAATATACCGATTGTAAAAATATTTAACTCTGTTATCACTTTCGTAGGAAATTAAATAATCATATCAAAGTAAAATTGTACCTACAGGTCTTCAACATTGTTAAGAAACAGCATAGTTAAATGCAAAATAATTTATACTACCATTTTTTTATAGTATGTAGTGCATATCTACATATATACATATATTAATATAAAAGTTATTCCGCGGTCATGTAAAACTTTTGTAATTAAACTGATTAAATTAATAGTTTTAGGTTTCAATATGCTAAATAAATAAAAGCCTATGTTTAAGTTTTAAATCTCAAGGAAGAACAGAAACTTTCAGACTTTATGTTTTGAAATATAAATACTTGCAGGACCAAAAATAGAGTTTGTGGTTAAATTCGACAAATTCCAAATTTTGTTTGTTGACACGAAAAGTTTGTTTTGAACGAACCTGGACTCAAAAATGCTTATAAAATTCTGAAGTATTAAAAATTTGGTATGAATGTACAAATCATGCCGATGTTAAATTCTCCAGACTTATTTCGGATTGGATTTTCGACGGGCGACTTGCAGTGTTTATTCCGGAAGGATCACATCCTATAAAAACAGAATCGATATTTGCATATTTTGAATTGAAGACATGACGATGTTTGATTAGCATTGTAAAAGAGTTTAAAAGAAATGATGAGTATATCGTATTTCATTGTATGTATACTTTCATATAAAGGAATTGAGGTACGGGTCTTTCGTTTACTCGCAATGGTCCGCTTTCTGTTATTTAGATCTGGCCGTCTGTAATCAACCTTTATTTAGGTAGGTTCCTTAGAAAAACTATGACTTAAAAGGTTTCAACGTAGAAAACAATCGGCTTATAAAACTGACGTTGGTCACCCTAAAACGGTTAAAGGGAAATTTTCTCCCTCACAACGCCCCCAACCCCCAACACTACTCTACACACAGCACGCGAATTGCTCACCGAAGGGAGTCGAGGGAAAGCAACAAACCCTCAATGGTAAAAAGCAGAGTTCGCTCTGCCTCTACGAGCCGAAGTCAGCCCCCTGTAGACTGACTCTGGGTATTCCAAAAGAGCAAAACCCACGTCCACAGACACACCAAGATTTTTTGGGGGTGGCTTAACTTTGAGAAGAAGACCACCGCCGTCGTCGTCGTCACCACCGCCGCCGCTCGGGTTCCTTCTAACTTCGCGCTGTCACCATCATCAAATTTTTCCGACTCTCGATGGGTGCATAAGTGGTAAATAAAATAAAAATAATATAAATTAATACAGCAGCGATTTAAACACCTTAAATAAAAACATAATTATAAAATAATAACGACCCCGGATTGTACCGTTTTATTAAATTAGTAATCAGGTGAAAAAATAAAAAAAACTAGTTACCGAGATTCGTTTTTGAGGACAAGAAGAAGAAAGAAAGAATAAAAAAAAAGAAACTGTCCGAAAATTAATTGAGTAAAAATCACAAAGAAACCTCCCTTCTCCCTCTCCTCCTTCTTTTCTCCTGTTTCCGTCTCGTTCTTTCTCGCTCTAACAAAATCTGTGTGCTGTTTCGAGTCCTTTTTCCGTTGTTGCTGCTGATTTTGTTGTTCTTACTGTCGTGGACTTTTTTTTTAAATTTTTTTATTTGAGTCGGGCTCGGTTGATTATCCTCAAATACTCGACTTCGTACTACACTTGCGAAAACACCGTTACTCGTTCTATAGGCCACTGAAACTCTGTGTGTTGCTTCTATCGGACGTAGAAGAAAAAAAACTCCCTTTTCTTTAACTGTGCAAAAATTAGTGTAAGAAAATGTTGCGTTGCTAAGGGTGGATTTTACACAAAAAATGTAAAATAAATAGTTTAAAATAAAGTTGAATATATAGTATATAACAATAGGTACTTAAAAGTTTATTAAAATGTGCACAAAAGTTAATATTAAATAAATAAACATAAATGATAATTAAGATATCGTTAAAGTTTGCATAAAACATTGTTGCTTCAAACGCTTTGACGATTTGTTTGTTCGATTGTCGCCTATCGGCTTATACTTGTCAAACTTGGTCGGGTTCGGTGCAATTTTCATCTGTATGTCACGGTGCATTGTCCTGCAGTGCAGTTTGTGTATAGTGGAAAAAATAAGAAAATAAAGTGTACAACTTCATCGGAGCCTCTGGTTGGATTGGAGCCCAATGTCCTGCCTCTTCGGATGTATGTGTGTGTGAGTGTGAATTTTTGTGAAAATATCATCCCCAATCAACAACCCCAAGGGGAGTCCAACTTCAACCCCCCGCAGCAGGTGGAATAGTGCGTATATTTGTGTGAGGCCATAGTCCAGAAATTTAAAAAGAAAAAAATTTTATTTTATATATATGTACGTTAAAAAGAAACAAAAATAATATTTGGAGAACTCACTATCCCCTCCGCGCTCCAACCCTCGTTTTGGAAGAAAATCAGGAGGTGTTGAATTCATACGCACATCGGTTGCACCCACATACAGTTGAATCGGACGTCAACAAATTTTTGATCTTCCATTGGACGGTGAAAGAGTCTGCGTTGCATTCAGAGGGCGCTGCAAAGATACAAATCTAAGATATAAGAAGATAAAAAACGCATCATCGTTGCACTTTTGTAAGTCTGCTGTGAGCTTTAAATGTGTAGAAATATAAAATCAAAAAGTTCCACTGTAAGGCGAGCCTGCAAGTTTTTCGTTAAGTGCCAAAAGAGCGAACAGGTGAATTTTTTTATTCTATTTTATCTTCTCAGGTGAAAAGTGGTATTCTGCCCCCAGCTGTATACAGGGATTTAGAAACCTGGAAAAGGAGTTACAGTGCCAACAAAATGAAAAAGAATTGCTTAAAACGTAGATAGAAAAGAATCAAGGCGTGTTAAAGGTGGGTCGTGGTTTTGTAGGCACCACCCATTCTTCCTTCCCCATATTTCTTAGTGTCTTCGCGTTGAACATCTGATCGAGAATTAGGGTTTCCTGTCAGCCAAGAGGATAACCACAGGGAAATTTTTTCGCTTTCTAGCAAACGTGGTGTAAAGATGAAAAAAAAAAATAAAAATAAAAGTAAATTTATTCTACTAAAATTCGCAAAAAAGCAGGTACAAGATACAAGAGAAGAAAATCAAATTTTCCCAGGATGCTCTGCGATGTTTGATAAAAAAATTACATAAAGACGTTTGCCACGAAGGCTCTTTCTTGGGATAACGCTTCCTTTTCTGAACCCACATCCCCAGCCCCAACCCCAAACCATTTCGTAGAAGTTCCTGTTGACTTAATCCAAAGTCACCCGACTGTTCAAGGACTTGCAGTGCCTTTGACTTCGGCCCACGCTTTCTTGTTACGACCAATTTCAGGAAGGATCTTTTCTAAGAAAATCAACTATATATACGTGTATACATACATATATTTGTTTTTTTTTTATTTTTCCTTCCGCATTTCTTAAGATTGCGCCCTCCAAAATGCTCCTGTGTACCCCAGTTGTCTTTCGGATGGCGATGATGTTGATAATGAGGCTGCACGAGGCTCCTTACCATTTTGCTGCCTGGCGAAGTCCTTGGAGAAGCACCCCACGAGTTTTTCAGGACATGCCTAAGTTGCTCCAAGCTATCGAGTAGCGCAGCAGTGTCCCTTGGCCCGAGCCTTTTCAATAAGTAAGAAAAAAAATACCACCCTCTATAACCTTAAGCCTTCCGAACCACCCCCAAAGAACCCCTGCAGCGCTCGTTATACGATGAAAATATCGTTTTTCGCCTTCCTTCTAAAACGAAGTCCTAGAGCGGATGCCTTCGTATAACACTTTTCTGTTTCTTAGATTGTAGGGGCAAATTTTTTAATCGTGACAAGGACCCTTCAGTGTACTTAGGCACCTCATGCATCTAGTGTTCGACACGCCTCCTTGACTTCTTGGGGCTCTTCTTCGGGGGCTGCTTCAGTTCAAGTCTAGACTTAGGGGCACACCTACCTGCGCTTTTAGCAGGAACAGCACTTTCCGAAGGATGGAGGAGCGAAATGTAATTTCAAGTTCGTTTTTAAGCTCGCACACCTATCCGAGGTGGGTGGATCTGAAGAAGGTGACAAATTGGGACGGACGGGGCATGTTCATGATTTTTGCTTCAACAATTTGCCCTTCTTCACCCCCGGAGCAATTTGAAATGAATGTTTTGTGCCAAGGGCACTGACGAATCTTAGTCTTGATGATATACTTACATATATACATATTATAAATTGGAATAACGCTATAGTTGGAGGCTGGGAATGTATTGAATGAATTCTGTACTCTATTTTTGGATTTTTGCGCTACATATTATAAATTCTAATGCATAAAGTTTTATAAAGTAAGTATAAAAAAGTATGTTGAGTTACACCAATATTATCAGCAACGAATTTTTGAAAGCTTTAAAATCCAAGATTTTAAAATTTTAAAATATCCACAATTTTAAGAAGCAAACTGACTTTGAAGCTTTCTCAGAAGTAAAATTTGTGGACCTTTTTCACATTGAATTTATCATTTATATTCTGATAAACTATTTGACCGTCCCAATTTTCCTTGATATTGAAAAATGTGTCAAAATTATAATTTAACATTTGGATCTTTTATTCAAAAAAAAAAAAATTCCTGGGAAATTCCTTAACCTCTTCAGGGATACTGGCACACATATCAATCGCAAGGTTTCGTTTTACTTTGTTGGAAAATTATCGCAAATCTTTGATAAATAAATTATTCAGAGTAGAAAATTTTACAAGTTTTAATTATAGCTTTTAAATCGTAATTTGGGAAATTATGTTTTTTATTTTTGTATTAATTGCGCCTTACTGTCAATATGTGAACTTTCATTTTCTATACTACGTAATTGTTTCAACAATCTTTCTTACACATAATAATTGTTAACAAAAATAAAGTAAACACATATTCAAATGAAACTTACAAGCATATTTTATACCTTTACAAAAACCGCTCTTAAAGATTTTAAAATACGAGTACAAATCAATTTAAAGGTAACTCAATTTTCAATTTATTGCTCAGATTTTGCTATTTATGCAATTTTTTCAAAAAGTACAAAAATGTTTTATCCAAAACTGTAAATAATACAAAAATTTGTAAGGCTAATAAATTAATTATATGTATGTATTGTTCTGTTTTTTGTACAATGAAAATAGTATACACTGGTGTTTGATAATAATGTAGCTAGTAGATTATTTTTTGCAAATCGTTGACTATTGACGATTTTCTGGATTTTTGCGAATTTATTGGAAATTTTATATCAGTTAGAGTGTGTGTTTTGTTTTAATACATCTTCACGTTTTTAAAAATCTTCCGGAAATCTTTTTGCGCTGAATGAAATTTATAACTATTATATATTCTGGGAGAAAAGAACCATGTATGTATACTTTGATGGGCTTCATTTTCGCATTTTACGAATGTCAAAACTACATACTGCTACTGCTACTATTATACTATATTGCAAACATTATTGATATCATGACTATTTCATAGCCGGCAAATCCACAAAACTGTTTCTGAGTTTTTTCTAAAATCTGGTATTAGAGTTTTTCCTAAGTGAGCTTCACTGGTCGACTGTAAGTTCTAATAATATGGTATATTATGAAGTCCTCTTCGTTTCTTCTTTTAATTATTTAAATGATATTTTTACTTTAGTATAGTCAATTTTAAAATATGACGTATTTTTATTTATTTATTTATTTATATATTATTTATATTCATATATTGATATATGTTAACAACAAAGAAAGTTTTTTAAAATTCCATAAAAATGAACTGTGCAAAAATAAATAAATTATTTTGGGCATTTTGTATTCTGTTATGTTCTTTTTTATTTTTCGCAATACCTATAGTGTATAAAAGTTCACGGAAACAAGTATTAAGTCATGGCTTATTTCGAAATGTTTTAAAGCCTTTTGTATTTTATGAAGTAGCTTAAGGCTTCAGCTATGATTTCAGAAACATTATCAGCTCCTGAATCAGTTCATTGGGTTGTAATGATTTATCATAAATGGTCAGAATATAGTCTTGTGTATTTTGCAATCTTGTTTTTGTCTCGAAAATGAGAGTTTATTAAATATTTTTATTTACGAAGGCATGGGTAAAAAATGATTCGCTAATTTTGTGAAAAAAAAGTTGGTGTTGACCAGCAGATATTATCTAACAACTCTATATTACTTGTGGCAAGACAACTATTTTTTTTATCAAAAACTGCAAGAATTTTATCTCTCAGTTTAGCTCTCAATATTAAATATTTCGTAAATTTTCTTTCTTCTACATTTTTTAAGTCATATAATTATTAATTATCTTACAGCAAATATTTTCGGGGCTGGGGTTACGTAGACCCCGCAGTTCCAGCTATGCGATTTAGCGGAGGTGTGCCAGCTAAGGGTTAAAGTCAAGGTGATGGGCCGTCCCATTTCATTTAATAGTACTTAGTGTAAAAAGTTAATAGTGGCCTTAAATTTATGTGCCCAATTATATAAAGGTCAACTCTTTTATTTTAAGAAAAGTGCGTTTATTTTTAGAATTTCAAATTTGTTCCATGGGGCTTATTTGCGTCAATTAAAAAGAGAATGGTTTTACCTCGTGAAGTGTATTTCTGCACTTCATCAAGGTATGTCATAATTAAGCTAAAGGCCGAATTTAACATAAATTGAGATGAAAATGCCAAACCCTTGAAGCGAAAGGCAATCATATGGTAACCCTACGCCAGTTTGGGGCCACCCGCCACAGAAGTCTCCTATTGATGCGATGCAGCCTGTGGGGGGTGGGGGAGCAACCCTTGGGCCTGGGTTTAAAATTTAATATAAGTACAGAGGCGAGCCTGCGGGAGGTGCACAAAAGGGCACAACAGGTGTTGACTCCCGCAGATTCCCATCAGCGGAGTTGGACGGAGTGCTGAAAGGAAATGACGATGTAATCGGGTTGCGAAGTAATTGCCATAATGATGTCCCTGCCGGGGAGTCGGGAAGAGGCGAGGACGCTTCACGGTTTTCCCGGGATAATTGGAGCAGTTTTGCTTTTAATTTAGAAAAAGCTGGGAGCATAACAGGTTCCGGGTGGGGCTTCAATTGAGGCAATCACGAGGAACAAGCCAAGTCAAAATGTCCTGGATACCATTACAACTTTAATTGCATTTCTTTCGGGTTGTTTCTTTATACTTTTCCTGTATATAGTATACTATATGTTTATTTTTATTTTTTTTTTTTGGAGAGAGTCAAGAGAACCCCCAGAGGAGAAGCCATGGCACAGTCCCGAGCTCCGAACATAGCCAATTCCCTTGAAAGCATTCTGCAAAAATTCGCAGTCCATCACAAAAATTACTCCAGTCCCTGTGGCTATTTTTACAAATCGAAGATGACCCTCGAACCCTCGTCTCCTGGATGAGGAGGGTCTTCGTCCGCCAGCCATTACTGCATTTTGAGGCAAAAACTCAATTACAGAATGGACGAGAAGTTGCTCCTGCTCCTGTGGGAAGAGGCCCTCCTGGCCACAAAAGGGCCAAAATCGTCCAGCCCTATCAGAGACCTCTTCATCGTCAATCGTTGGGGCACGGTAGCCTCTGACTCGACGTCTTCCGCTTTTATTAGCGGATTAAAAATGCAATTTCAGAAATGCCAACAGCAATTTCCTATTCCACGCCACACGGCTTTCGTCGCCCGCACACGTGGCGTGCCTTCCAAGGAGGTCCTTTTCGAACTTCGTCCTTACTTTTTCCCTTTTTTCCTGGTCTATTCAAGTCACTCAATATGAAGCCCCAGATCCCCCAGATCGAGTGGAGCCCCTTTTGTTATTCTCTCACATGCAGAGGGTGGCCAGAATTCGATCCATGGGGACCCTCTGCTCGTGCGGAGCGCATCCGAACGAGATATTCCTTTCAGGTGCTTTTAATTTTGTATTTGATTTCAGCGAAATCAGATTATTGCGTCCTCTTAGGTTTGGATCATAATCTAACTGAGTGTTCCCTTTAGAGGAGTGGCACTGCTCGGAGGAATTTTCTTTAAGAATTAACACAGGGAAAAAAGGATTTTATTGAGTTAACCCTTTTTGCGAATGTCATCTGGGGTTGGACAGTTTGTGAACATTTTTAGAGCTAATTGCGTCGGGATTGTAAAGAGCTTTTTGCTCGAATTCGAAAAAAGGTTACTCATGAATTTTGTAGTGATTAAAAGAGACAGATTAAATAACAAGATTATTATTTTGTATTAAAGCACGATATTTTAGTAAATTATTTTCGTCACATTAATTAGTAGTTTTGAATATGATAATACAACATATAGGCAACTAAAGAACGTAGATCTACATAGATGGTGTAGTATAACGAGTTTTTCTTCCAGCTCAGTTTTCGGGACTTTGTCTCTATAAGCTACAAGATCCACATTCGTAAAAAATAATCTGACTCTATAGCAAACTTTGCCACAATCAAAATTAAGGAAATACAACCATGATCGTAAATTATCTAAGAAATAAATCCCCATGAAATAAAGTTCGCCATTAAGTAATATGCATACATACATACATATGTAAAATATATAAGCAAAGGAAGTATAACCATGTTGCAAGTTATATTTCCTTTGATATAAGGAAAATAAAGCTAAGTTAAAAAACTCCAATAAAAACGTTGAGTTTAATTAAAAACAAAACCATTATAATTTTTTTTAATATGATACACTCAAGTTTTGGTAATGATATAACATAAAACTTAAATTTATTCACTGATTTCATGGGGGCTTATCCATTTTGAAATTAACCTTTTATGTACAAAGAACCTTATGAAAACAATTAAAATAAGGCAATTGAAATATCAAATCAAATTGCGCTGCCATATACAAACATTTCTAAGTACTTATTATTAATCTCACGATTGAGGGGAGATGGAAACATACTAAATAATGGTAAAATATTAAAATATACTAGACGATAGAAAATAATGATAAAGAAATTTAAATTTGATTTTTTAAAATTTTTATCTATAATATTATATTTTTTGATTTACCTATTTGCCAAAGACATCGAAATCTTTGTAATAATATATGTAGTAGTAGTTAAAGCAAAGGTTTTATTGGTGCTAACAAGAAGAATAGACAATAATAATTATCTATAATGAATCTGCTTAGAGGAATTATCAAATATTTATGTACATACTTCAAAGATTTTTCTTGAAGTTATATTACATATATCACAAATATGGTTTCTATGTAATTATACCTGCTTTTATTGGACTAAAAGAATAATGTGATTCGCTAACTAGGTATTCTATTATTAAATAGTTAGAACATTCCATGAAATTTGCTCCATCTTATGTCTTATAAATAACAATTAGATGGTATACATTTTTATTGTGCCGAAAACGTTCACTTTTTTAAGAAATTATTATCCTTATCGATTATAAGTAATGTACGAAACTAGAAATTTTCCTTAACAACCGTCTTAAAAAGATTAGAAGCCTTAAAAAAAATATGTATAAAATAATATTCAATTTGGGTCTTTCCAGTGCTATTTACAGTATTGTATTTATAATCATTGTCGGAGTGTCGATGATTTTCTTAACAGAATTTATATTATATAACATGGGACCGTCGCGGAGGTATATTCTTTTCAATATGTATAACTCGCAAACTATTTGATTATGGCAATATTGCGTTATTTTCAAAAGTAATATCAGTATATGTGCCAGTTTATTACAATTTTTTTCATTTTCCGAAATTGCGCTCAGGGTGATATTTTTTGGTCAATATAACCCTAACCGGAAATGGCCATTTTGCAGTCGAATATTTATAAAAGGAGTCATTATTTTGGAAAACGGTTTAAGAAACTTTATAATGACTTTAAATACTCTTTTTGACGATATCCCACTAGTTGGGGTAAGTAGCTTACAGGGGAGGTGAATTTGAATTTTTGTCTGAAACATTCTTTTTCGTACCTATGTAGCCGGTTTAATTATCCCTGGTTTAAAAGTAAGCTTTACTATTACATAGATAGGTTCTTTTAAAGTCTCCTTTTCCGAAATAATTAATTGCCGACAAAAACGTCTGGTATTTCGAAACGAAATAAAGGGTCACCCTGTGCCTGGGTCCCCCGTTGAATCGTGTGAGACGAAATCACAGCGGCGTGCTCGAAACACCGACTTTAGCTTTCAGAGTGCGCCCCGAGTGGTTCCGTGCACTTAATAGCGCACTTTCACGAGGCCCTATTCCTTTGAAGGGTGCCCCAAAACACCTGCGCCGGCTGACATTTCAACCGGAAAGCCGGTCAAAGGTATAGGGCTGATTCAAGCGCGCCCCGCGGGGGTTAATTCGAAAATGAGTCGACGAGCCGTAATGAAAGGAAAAATTCGAGTAAAAAGAGCCCCCCTCAATTTCACCTGGTCCCGCATATCCGCGGTTTTCATACACTAGTTCTCTGGATGCACTTACGGTAAGTGCACGGTATTCGTTTTTTGTTTTTGTTGCGCTGCAGCGGTTAAGTGCGCTGAAGACTACGACGACGGTTTTACGCCCTCCCCCCGCTATTCCGCCTCGCGAATCGCGCTATTTTACCTTCAACTCATCCCAGGTGTGCATCGCGCGAACTGAAAAGGGATTTGGTTATTTCAGTCATTGCGTTCGCGGTGTTTTTGTGTTCTCGCGAAAACGCGAAAAAAACCACCTGAGCTGTGAGGACTTACCCGCGGGAACGGGACGGGAGTGCGGCTGCCAGGTGATTTCAGGTTGACTTGCGGCACAAATGACGATGGTTGGAGCGTGGGAGGCTGCAGGGGCCGCAGAATCCGGGGCACCTTCACCGGGGGGACAGTGGCGGCGGGCAATGATGACGATGACAACCCTCGACGCAAGGGCCCTCCTGGTAACTACTGCGGCAGCGGAGGCACAATGGGGCCCCGCTTGCCTTGTTTATTTGTTTTCTTTGTTTCGCCGGGGCTGAAAAGGGAGCTCTTCCCGTAAATGCGATCCCTGAAAGAAGCCTCTATGCCTTTCCATTCTTTCAATTCGAAAGAAATAAAAAGAGATGCTTTTAGCAAAAAATTTTTCCGACTGGGGGCGGTGCCGGGATAGTAGCAACCAGCCGCCCCGAGCCCCCAGGGTTCCGGGGATGTTGAGGGGGGGCAAATTTCATTAATCATTTAGCGCTGAATATTGTTTCTCGAGAGTTAAGAGTGGCTGGAAAGGGGTTGCTTATTCCCGGCGGAAGGTCGGTGTGGTTGAAGCTACTGGCAACATTTCTTCTATTCTTCAGTAGGAAAGACGCTGGATGGGGCTTCGCCGGGGTGGCGGGGCGCTCCTCTAGCTACTCGAGAGCTTCGCAAATAGTTGCGGAGGGCGCAGGGGAATTAGCGCAATTAAAGTTGTGCGGAAGTATTATTACAGCGAGAGGTTCATTAATAAATTGTTTTCTTCAGCTCAAGCGCAGCCCGGGGGCAACCCGGGGAAAGGAAAAGTTTTGCTATATTACTATCTCTCGGGATTGGTAAAGGGAATTTTTCAAAGTTGCCAATAAAATTAATTTCTCTCGGTGGGAG
The DNA here is from genome assembly GCA_959613345.1 of Tolmerus cingulatus. Taxonomy (NCBI): domain Eukaryota; kingdom Metazoa; phylum Arthropoda; class Insecta; order Diptera; family Asilidae; genus Tolmerus; species Tolmerus cingulatus. The sequence goes on from OY390707.1 coordinate 25,456,551, forward strand.
GAAGCACTCGCAGAACCCACAGACTCATGCTGGTGAACGAGCAAGTTTCTTCCTGTAGGTGCTTTATGGAGGCTTCTCCAGAACTGAGTCATTACCCTCGGGAGTTGCTACTATAACTCGAAGTGTGGTAGAAATTTACGCCAGTGCCCCAAGCCGGTGCATACTTGAGAAATTAGGGTTTATATCGTGTGAGTTTATAACCCGTCAAAAATGTTTGGAATATTACACTTAAAGTATTATAAGTTGTAGTGATGCGAAAAATCAGTTTTGCTCTCGGTCTTACAGAAAATGCAAGATTATACCTGTGGTAGCAAGGTCAAGACCATGACTTTATGTAGGTACCAAGGAAATGCGAGACTTGAACAAGAATAAAATTTCATCTTAAACCCCCTTTTAATATATTCAAAACAATGTCATGCACATTGGAAAATAAAAGCACCATCCTACGAAAACCTTCGAAAATATTATTATATATAGGTACTATATGTAGTTTCTAGGGTTCCGTATCACACTGGGTTAAATTAAACCCCATAAACTTTCTTATTTTTATCTAATTTACTTTGCTGAGCCAAATAAAAAAATATATATTTTATTGAGATTTTCTTCTAGAACTAATTTTACTAAAATAATATTGAGAACTCCGGATCTGAAGGTAGCAGCAACTTGTTTTGAACTCTAAGTCCTTATTTAAATTGACAACTGAAATTAATTTCACATCGATCAATAGTCAAACTTTATCACTTTCCTCCCCGGAACACTAATTAGGGGATTACATATACATCTAGAATTGATAAAAAAGTGAATGTTGAGTATTGATTACACAGAGGCAGTACAAATTATAATTTTTCCTTTCCTTATAATTATGAGTCCTTAAATGAAAAGTCGTTCTTTCTTTTTTTAAAAGATAATTATAGAATAAAAGTTTATCAGAAGCTAGTAATATATGTAGCTACACTAAAATCCTGAATACTAATTCAGAAATACTAAATACAAATAATATTTGTAGATATTAATAAACAATTTGACAAACAAATTTTTCATGGGTAGTCGATTGGTAGAAATAATTTTCCACTCTCTCTTTTGCTGTATAAAATAATTTGCTTATAGAAAAATATGTTTACAAGTTTTAAAGTTTGTCGAATTAAAACTTAAGATTATTTTATTAAATTTTAAGTTATAAACTTTAGAAGCTTTTTGATTGAAAATACATTCTTCGTCTTATTATTATTATTTGCTTTTAAAATTTGTTCATGTAATATATAATTTATAATAAAAAAAACATTTTTTCTTATTAGGTACTAAACAATATTCAAAATCAATGAATTTATTAAATTTTATTTAAAGAAAGTTATTGTTGTTGCTGTTGTTTTATGACTAATTGGTTTAGGTGGTTTTGCTAACTTGAATTAAGTAAACTGAAACACTATACAATTACTTTAAGTTTAACATTACGATTAAAAAATTGTCAATTACTAAAATCGCAACCTGTAAAAGGAAAAAACTGATGTTTCATAAAATATATCAGCTGCGGGAAAAAAACTATATGGATTTATCAATTTTCACGAAAGCGTTAAACGAACTAAGTTATGTTTCAAAAATGTTCTTTTCCCTTTGAAAGTTTTAATATTTTCGTCTAATTCATATAACTAAATAGTTTGGTTTTTACGAAAATACTTTTCGAGTGCAAACTTTAAGTTGAGAGAAATGAGGGCAATTTTCGAAAAGTCACAAGTTTTGTTAATCATTTTTAATTATATATAGATATTAAAGCAATCAATATTTTATACTGCGATAACTAATTAATCGAGTTTTAAATTTTACCTATTTAAAATCTTGTAACATTTTAATGTGAAAAAAACGTATAAAACCTAAACAAATTCTTTATTAATTTTCCAATACTCAGACTCGTTCTATTAAAAACTTTTTTATAAAGTTTTTACTGGAATACGCGAGCGACCTTTAAGTATTTTAAAAGTGCTCCAAGAATGATGGGAAAGGCATCGGCTCCAGGTATGATGGGAAGAGCAACAGATGGCTTGAGTAATATTTTTCCCTACACTAATCACTGGTTGCTCTATCAACTTTTCGTGAAACCAAAGTCATTTTACAATTTCACTCTATTATCATAGTCATTACTTAAAAGTAATATTATGCGACATACACGATCGGTGCGCGTAGTACTTCATATTATTTTAAACTAGTTGGGGTGTATTAAATAATGGATAGGTGCGCTCTTTTAATATACATAACTGATTTTAAAATTCGAAATTTTTGTTTATATTTTTCTGAAAACCTTGGTTGTTTCTATAAATATTTTGAACCGTATATACGATTTCAAATGTTCAGACTTGATGTGTTATTGTTCAACTTTCATGAGAATTAGTGTGGTAAATTAAAATATACCAAATATTGATAACTATGGCTAAGATATACTACTATAGAATTAGGTGAGTTAATATGAAGAAATCAAAAAATAATTAACTATTAACTAACTAAAATTCTTCATTTTCTTTGAAATCCATCAGAGACAGAGAGATTAGATTAGATTGCATTGTGTGTTGTAAATTCCTTCTCTATTACATAATCTGCGAAAATCTGGAAACTGAGGTTCAGTTCACATCTGGTATCTTGTGTGATGGCAAAAATCCAATCGTAGAACGACAGTCGACGGACTCGGGTATAAAAACCCCACAAGGATGTTGCTTAACATCGAGCTCGAACATTCGAAGGAGTGCGCCAGAAGTATCCGAATTTCAATTTTAATTTGAGTAATGCACATGTCCACCCCCAACCCTTCGAAAATCGCAATCAAACCCGTTGAAATTAGTGCCCCCGCCCCTGCCAGCACGGCGCCCATCTGCAGAATTCACCCCCTGTCCTCGGCATCTGGTGCAGGGTGCTCCGAAACCATCCGGGCCCGGGGCTGGCGTGTTTTCATTCATTTAGCTCTCGAAGAAGACATAAAAGATGGAGAACATCAAGCAAAGCATAAAAATCGAAATATTACGACTTAATTTCCTGCTGCTTGCACAAATGTAAACCGAGCATTTCCTCTGTTTGGTTGGTTTGCTTTTTATGGTGTGTGCTGTGGGGCACTGTGAAGCATTATGGAGGATTGTGGAGCATTATGGGGAGCATCTTCGGCGGGGCTCCGCCACCGGGGCCCACGGGCCATTAAAGGCGAACCTTTTAAGGGTGTGTCTGTGCCTGTCTAGGTGGTGTAATCTCCTTCCCTTCGGCTCCTTCGGGCGGTCTACCTCACGAAAATCCACTAAGGGCTGAACGAGCCCCATAAAAATATACATCGCCTCGTGCTGCAGAACTGAAGTTCTTTTCCACATGCCTTCCTCCAGGACGACGACAGAACGACCGAAATAACAACAGTCGTCCTTCGGCACGGTAGGTACCCCCGGTGGAGCCAATAATCACCGAGGAAAATTTGCTTCCTGTGGCTTCGCCAGACATGTGAAAAGTGGAGCAGCCGTCCGTCGAAATTGGTCACGTAGATCAATAACAATTTCGTAATTTTTCCTCTTCACCGTCGAGCACTTGAACCGCACATTATCGACCCTCCGCCGCTTCCTTTTCCACAACCGGACTCGAAGATCTTCGAAAGACATTCATGAAATCCATATGCCTCTAATTTTTCATTTTTCAAAACGTGGTAACCGAAGGGCAACTGCTGCCTACTCGCCCAATAAAAATTTATCTAAACCATGGCGATAATTGAAACGAAACTAAACCATCACCCTGTTGAAAAACCGAAAAAAAGTCGTATGCTCTCCAAATTCTTATATTAATATAATAAACCCTGTGAAAGGGGGTCGAGTGAATTGTTATTTGCATTTTTGTTAAAATTGCTCTATATTAAACATTTTAGTCATGAGATAATATACTTTCAGTTTTAGTTTTTATTTTAAATCCTCAGGGCCCAAATGTTTAGATGGTATGCTAAAAATTGGATTTCATATATTAAGATAGCATAAATTTACTTTATATTTCAAATTTTAGCTATTAGTAGCTCTTGTGGTTTTTTAAGCGATCCTTATAGATTTTTGTTTTCACGAGCATAAAAGCTGAGAACGATACTCACTATTACTAACTGTCGTAGTAATTTTTAAGACTTTTGTATTTTTATGTAGGCTCTATAGATTTGCAAAACATTACTTTTTTTTGTTCTTTAATAATAATAAATGTTTCTCTCAAAGACATGATCTCCAATTCGCATTAATACAGCATTCAGAAATATGGGATATACATATATTTATTAAAAAAAAATCTCCAGCTAAATTTTCCATAGTTAAATGAAATTAAATAAGTTTTTAAAGTTTCAGATACATAAGTTTTTAAAATGATATTTGTTCTTATCTGAATGTATTTCGAATACTAAAGCAAGGGATTTTAAGACTTACACTTTAAAACTATTCAAAATGAAGGATTTTTCTGAACTTGCATACGCCAGCATCTTGCAGAAATGGTCATTTTTAATGTTTTCGCTTATGATATTATATACATATATAATAGTTACTGCATTTTTTTATTAAGACTAATAAAATCGCCTATCAGTAACATGATTGGTTTTGTTTTTATGAAGTAATATTATTTTACCTACAACCATTAATTGTTTTATCCAATACTTTACTAGAGATATTATCATTTAAATTTTAGTAATATCGTTTCTTATTCATATCACGTTTTCAATTTGAGTTAATATTTTAAGGAAATTAATTTTATAACGTATGCTAACGGAAAGAAAAAAAAACAAAAAAACATATTGGAAATTTTTGGGCCACCATATCTTATATTCATATATTTGGTTTTGGCTGTTTTCTATACATTATTTGGGTTTTGGGCTTCTTTTGAATCAGTTATTAGAGCTCTAATTATATTCATATTTAAGTTGTTACTTAAATTAATTTTGTAGACTTTTTAAAGCATTTTAAATCGTACCGACATAATGTGAATGAAAATCTAATTTCATGCATTATTCGAAAGAATATGTACCTAAATATATGTATAGTAAATTTCCTTTCCTAATTGAAAAGAAATGGAATTTAAAAATTTCAATTTCAAGGAATGGCAATAATTATTCCCAAAAGTAACTCTGATTTGGTACTTCGCCAAGTAAGATTCTCAAGCCGTGGGCAAAGGGCAATTGCTCGTAACCATTTCCATTCCTAACTCCCATCCAATAAAAATTTATACCAACCGCAGCTATAATTGAAACGAAACCACCATTCTGCTAAAAAAACTGGGAATGAAACCCGAATACTTTCCAACCGGCATTTCTGAGTACAGCCGGGAGTCGTCCTTTAATTTCATTTTTCGCAATAAACCGGGTCATACACGTCCGCTCTCCCAGCGAGACGTGTCGTATCCCGGTCCCTTGCTCCGGCACAACTCTGGAGCTCGGGCTGCAGGAAAAGGGAGATCCTGGAGCGGGGAAGCATAAATTTTCACGCATTCATCTTGCAGCGAAGCGCCACAAATGAATACAACTGGCATCCTGTTTATTTGCTGCAAACAGTCTATTCCTGGCCGGGACGAGGCGGGAAATTGTACCTTTCGACGGTGGGTGTTCCGGGATAAGTTGAGTCTGTGCATACCGCGCGGATTCGAACCACTTCCGTCTCTGAGTGCCCGTCAGCCTGCACCTTTACCTCTCCCGGATTTTCGGGACGCCCTTTCGTACATTCGACATCCTGCGTCCCGGCCGGGGGTGTGGATGTCCTTCGTTCCTTTTTAATTTTTTATGCAGACGTATTATCCCGAGACGAGAGCGGTCGTTTCGCGGGAAGCGGCATGGAGGAGCACTCTTTTATGGAATGTAAAGGCGCCAAATTCCAGCGTTAATATCCCTTGAGTGGATTTTGGGGCTCGGGACGGGCTCACATACGCAGCACCAGCAATATGTTCATGAGCCCCACGGTAGCCCTCTGCATGAATAATTAAAATATCTCGCGTCTTTTCGTCGAGAAGATAAAATGTTACTTTACGCGGGGAATTTCCTGCCGTAGGCTCAAGGATTCACGCAAATTAAATTGAGAAAATCATTGCCGGTTCCTTTTCACCCTCACCGACACGTCTCACCGTGCCCTTCTTCTGTTGATCACGTTTTTTGGGAGGAAGTTGAGAAGCCACATGGGTTTACTTTTGTGAATTAAAAAGAAATATGCTAATGTTTCTTATGATTAAATTAGAAACTCATACCTCACTCCATCGACACTAAAAGGAATACATTTTTAAAGTAAGGATATTATAAAGCATGTGTATTACATGAACAAAATTAAATACTTCATTTAATAAGCATTATGTGTGTATTTATTTTATTTTACCTAAACTATGTATTTACTCACGTCTAAATCCAATTTTAATTAAATTTTGAAACACTTGTCCAAATACACCTCATCCGATGAAGTGGGAAATTTTCATTAAATCTGATCATTATTCATTTTGAAATTACTTTTATGCTTACATGCATGATTATTATACTTGAATGTTACGATGTCTCGTATTCTAATGTATTTCAACCAAAAGATTTAAAAAAGTCTTCTTCTGTATGTTATAGTAACTTTAAAAATACGTTGTCTTTTATTAATTAATAAATTATTTGTTTTTTTATACGGACTTCTAATAATTTGTTATTATGGGCCTACTTATACTGAACATTTTGCATAGGTACAATTAATCCAGGTATAACTAAAAAACTTAATAATGCCGTAAAATATCATCCTTTAAGTTTTAAAATTGTGCTTTATACATATTTTGACTAATAAGAAAGTAAAATAACATCTTGCAGTTGTAATTTGACTATTCGAATTATAAAATGTCTACTACCACTACGATATTGTTTTGTTGTAGTATTAAACAAATATCGCAACTTAAACACGATTTTAGCATATTAATTAACTTTGGGAAACCATTTTACCTCATAGAAACATTCGCCTCAAATAAAAATTACATGCGTCCTAGATTTTCGCATATTTTTACATTATAAAAGGTTAATATAAGTATACTCGTACTACACAGACATGAAATTAATTATATCATTATATATTAATTAAAGTTCATTTATATAAACAAAAAGGCTTAATATATTTGTGTGATATTTGCCTTATAAACCTTGTAAAATTGTATAATTTTTTGTAAAAAAATCTAGGAAACAAAGTTTCTTATAATAGCAATCAATATATTTTTTAGTATAGCTATTTTAAATTTTGAAGTTGGATCCTACAAACCGACAAAGATAGACACCATAGAATGATAATTTTATAACTGATCTGTTTTTCTGAATTTAGTACGGAACATTAGTTATTTATATTTTGTTAGTACTTAAAAACATTCTTTTGAAAAGTTAAGAATCAAAATTCAATAAAACGAAATACTTCTGATGAACGTGATTTTTAAGGAAGAAAAATGTAGCTTCTCCCTTGGAGATTAAATAGGCATAAAAATGCTGAATTAGGTGAAATTTGCTTAAACCCTTCACTTACGACCGTAATCCACTTAAAAGCGGTACTAATGCGACCGCAGATTGGGGGGGCGTAAGAGCACTTTTCCGTGAGCACCTCCAATCAAAGCGGTCACTGAGTTGGAAAATGTCGTTCATCACCCGACCGGGGTGCGTTGCGTAGGAGTCGACTATCGTCAGACAGGGGCGTGTTAAAAAGGGGTAACGGCGGCGGGGTGGGAAAGTCGTAAAGCCTAAAGTCAGGTAGCTGTCAAAGTGCAAGCCGTTACAAGTGACTCTTTATAGGAGGGGGCACCGATGGATGGGGCGGTACCCCCACCACGTCCGTGGACCCACGCCATTACTCAATTTGCGTTTACACAGAACGCATTAATTAGCTCATTAATTACCGTCATTAGGTCGGTTTTATGGTTTTTAATGTCCCCCTTCGAATTTCAGTTGCGGAAAGAGGGTTCAGCCTGTTTTGTTTGCATTGTTTCATTAAGGCTGGGTGCTTAGGAGGGGATGGAGGGGAATTCTTTGCGTGTAAAAGACAAGTTGTTTGAAGTTTTTAAGAAAATTTGCTGTTCTGAGTCTGTTTGCGGTTTTATAATTTGCCCGCAAGAATTTTTCTTCTAGTGGTTACTGCTGCGAGTTCAAGATTTTATATGGAGGAAAGAGGCGAAGAAATGTGGAAAAAAATTGTTTTGCAATCTTGGCAACTTTTTGAAAGTATCAAGATAGCGGTAAACGAAAAGAATTACGCCAATTAATCACGAGAATTAAGGCGCACCCAACCATCGTTTTGCCTGGAGGCCAATTATAACCGCGCCAGTGGAACTTACGAGGGGAAATTCGTGTCCAATTAAAAGTTTCCTAACACATAGAGGAAAACTATGGGGCCGCACTCACTTTCACTTGGTTTTCAGTGCTTTTTGGGGCACAAGTAGTCTTTGCTCGTTAGCCTTAACCCCGAAAAAGGAAAAACAAAACAAAAATACGTTACCAGCGCTACTTTGCGGGTCTAAGTCTAACCTTCTCTATGCCTTTCTGATACCGCACCCTCACTAGAGGGGCCTACAAATGTGAAGAAAGTGTCTAAAGTGTGCCTTCCTTCACCTTTTACAAGTAGTCCCCAAATGAATTTCAATGGGGTCCTCCATCAGCACCCAACGAAAGAAGGTACCAAAGAAAAAAATAAATATGTAAGTAAATAAATAAAAGTTCCCTTCTCAAGTATGAACGACTTTCCTGGCGATGTACAGCAGCTTCTTAGAAATGGGTAAGCCGGTGGGTGGGGTTCTGAACTGACGCGCCACAAGAAAGGTAAAAAAGGTGACAACACCTTAACCCTGTGGGCACACGGCGGTACTGGAGCACGGTGACAACTTAGATAACTGCCAGGCAATCTAGCAATCTATCCCGACCCGGATGCTTCGTCATCCTCCTTTTATTCAGGATACGATGAAATTTTATGGGGCGCCATCAAATCAAACGGCAACTGAAAGTACTTTAGTCTGCTCCCCATGCATGTGCGAATGGATATGTAAATTTGTGGACAATTTAAGTCCTCACGAAACAATAGGGAGACTGTCCTCCAGGTCTGGAAGTCGGCATGTGACTATTCTGGAAAAGGAAGAAAAAACCCGGGATAGAATCCGCCAGTCGAGACGAGTTTCATTTGTTTTCCCTTGAACGCCAATAAACATTTCATCGGAACGTTGGGATCGGGATAATGTCGCTCTTTATTGGCTTTTCGAGATCAGTTTACCTTTGTGCCGATGGCAAGCCTGAGCGCGGTGTGTACGCAACGTCCCTGGAGCGCGCTGGAGGATTCCCCAGCTGCCGGCAAAGGGCACTTTCCCTGGGGCGCTGTTCTCCACCCTTTAATTCAAAGTTCCCAGGAATTTTTGATGACTGTACGGTGTACACGTCCCGTCACAAAGTTAGGGAAACCAGGGACGAGAAAGCTGCTGAGAACCCCCTGGTAACGGTTGGCTTGGCAAAAACTTACTTAAGCGTAATTTGATCGCCTCAGAACCCCCCGTCCTTGCAAACCTTTTTCATGTAAGGTACTGTCTAAGGGTAAAAGGAAAAAAAGCGATTGCAATAACTTCCACGTGACTGCTTATCCCTGCCGTCGTCAGCTTATTCCCAAATTCCCAAAAGTTTGATGGTCCCCACCGCACATCCTTCAGTCGCTAAGCTGTCTCAACTCGTCACTCCCCAATAAAAATATCAAATAAATTAAAAATTAAAAACCAACAAGTGGAAAGCAAATTACTTGGAGAAATAAAAATGTAGAAAAGATTTATTCAATGATTGAATTTAAAAACACAAATATTTAGATTTAGTAGATTTAGTATAATGCTTCCTTCATCATCATTTACGGGTTTGTTTTCCTCTGGTCTGAAAAGGATTTGTACCATATATCCTTTCCTTTTAAAATATGGCACCTTATATTACTTTTTTTTGGGCTGTAGGGTTATAATAATTGGTTCCGCTTGAAAATTTGGAACTGCTAAAGTATTTCTGAAATTTGAAGAATTGTACGGGTTAGGATTTCAGGAGTAATAATACTACCTTGCAATCTTTTTTGACCTTTTTGTTTTTATTCGTACTTCCTCAAGCAGTAGACATTGAAGATTATAGTTAAATCAAAAAATTGATTGAAATTGAAGTACTTACAATTTGAATGTGGTTTTCTCTCCTCCTAGAGTTTTTGATCGATTGACTTCAAATTATATCAAAAGTATCGCAGATGGGACAAATAAAAGTTACAATTTCTCATTCACAGTTCTAAATTCTGGATTTAATTTTTTTACTTTTTTGATTATTCACACAGTTTCGTTTTTTCTTTTTTTAATAATTTACTTTTTGAATTTTTGTCCACAATACATAACATATGTCCATAGTATCAAAAGACAATTCTTTTGCAAGAATTTATGATAATTCGTTGTCAATCATATTATTGCTGAGAATGTGCTTCTCGAGTTTATATTAGTTTCTTGTGGAGAAAATATAAACTTCCAAAAATAATCGTTAGTTAAGTTTCGCAATAAAATTTTTATCAGCAAACCATAATATAAAACATGATTATTATTTATAGTTATTTTCTATTAAATAAATCAAACTAAACAATAGTCCTTCCAGGTGAACAACTTAAAAAACAATTGTTTACCTACTATTTCTTTCAATAAGTACGTCTTCACGGAAAAAAATAATGGCTATCAAGACCTAAGTTTATATACGTTTCCTCCTATAATTATAGGCGAAATCGTGACTGCAATAATTTAAAGGAGCAAGTACTAAAATATATATCTAAAATAATTTTGTAGGATATAATACAAAATATGGTAATATCTATAATAATTATAGCTTCAAAAACAAACCTACATGTATAGCTTTCTTTATGTGTAGCCATATACGCCTTTAACATTGTACTTTTCCTTATCTTTGTGATAACCTACGCTTTTTATTACCTATTGTAAATTAATTTAGCTACATTTAGAGGAGTATTAGCTAAATTCAATTGTTTTTGGTTTAATAATTATGGCCTGAGCTCTCACAAAATATATGATTGGCTCCCATAATGATAGTACAATATTTATTGTACTTTGTCCAACACAAATTTTTTTCCGTGTTAGATTACAAATTATTATCACTTCTGAATCATTTAACTATGGTCTATTAGTAATCAGAATAAGGTTTTTCATGGTTCTAAAACACCAAAAATGTTCAAAGAAATGGAAATTTCAACTACTTTCAGACATTAGGGGGAAAGTTGTTCAAATCCCGCAAAACAATGACCGCCCGACTCACACGACACCATTGCGACAAACACGGCCGCATAATCCCTCCCACGAAATGGCGAATTAGCACCTGGCAGCCTCCAAGTGATTCATTTCAACCTTCGGCTCACCTTGATTTATTCCCGACCCGAAAGAGCTCAAAAACTAATCCCTCGATGCGGTTGGATTGCAAAACCTTAATATCCCTCAGAGGCAGGGAGGAGCCCCGGGGGCGGGTGGGGACCTAATAAGTGGTCGAGGCCGGGCACGATTTTCATATCGGGGATAATTACCAAGGGAAAAAAAAACCCTGGAGTCCTTCGCCCGAAACTTGGGCCATCTGTGGGGCTCGTTTGGGGGTGCCCAGTGACAGATTCGTTTAATAACTTGATCCGTTGCCGTGACCCTCCCGCCAGCACTTAATCAAAGCTGATCTCCTCTCCACCCCCGCCCCCACTCTCCGAAAAGGGCGAAAAGGCAAAAAACTGAAAAAAAATGACGGGTCCCAACATAATGCGGCCGCAAACTCATCTCCTCCCTCATCGGAATCGGGCAGGGGCTAGAGTTGATTCAGGACCATGAAGGGCCTTTGTCTACCGCACAAAGGATACGGAATCCTCCCGCGACCCCCGTCGTCATGGTGTCGGGGCCGCATAATAGTTAAAACGACAGAAACATATTTTCTCATTAACATCGCATCGTGCACCCAGGAGCTTTGTCATTAAATCGGAAATAGCGTCCCGTTCCAGGATACTCGTGGAATGGAGCCCCAAGGATTCCGGGGGAGCGGTGACGCCACGAAGACGACGACGTTGTCGTCATCCTTGACAAAGCCCCAAGACAAAGCGGCGAACGGTTCGCACTCGCGAGATTCAATTAAACGGGATGATGAGATAAGAGCGTATCAGTTGACGCGAGTACGTGCGCCGCGCCGCCACCTGCTGCCTCCTGCGGCAACCCCCGGCATATGCCCCGACAGCTTGGCGGTTAATAAAGTGAGCCTGTCAAGGATATTCTGCGGCTCACCGAGTTCTCGGGAGGTGCTCCACCTCCACCTCCAGCATCCCGGCTAGGCGTGCTAGATGCGGGTGGATCCCGACGAGCGACGCCTCCGGTGTCCTGTCCATCCCAAAGGACTTTCTTAAGCAGCACCCAAAGTTCGTAAGAAGCGAGGGGGTGGCTGGCCGGTCGCTGAAAGGCACTCTGACAAGGGTTAATTGCCCTTGAATGAAAATTTGATGCCTTCGCCTTGTCTTGGTCCTGAGGAGATGAGAGGAATATGATCTCCGGTGTCACTCGCTGATGCTCCGGTGACTAAATTAATTGTTTTCCCTCCGATATTTACCGGAGGCGCGGAATGAAGTGATTTTTAGGCTCCTGACGAGCGCTAATTGTTTTCTTACGCGGGTTCTGGTACTTCTTCCCGCAACCATAAACTGAAATTTCTTACAAACCTTTTAATTTTTACCCAAAAATTTAGTATGTAAATCCGGAGAGGTTGCTTTTACAAAACTCATTTTGTATACATTTATACTCAATTTTTACCCTCCTATAAAATGAATAATTTTTATAGCACGAACCAGTTCAAAATCATAACTAAGTACTTAAAAACTTCTTCCCAATAAAAATCTTTAATTACCTTATATAGCGAATTCCTAGAAATTGTAGTTGCACATGATGCTATAAATTGCGGCATTTTTTCGCCATTTTGCTTTCTTAAGTGTATCTAAATATTAGATGTTTTAGTAACTTTTTTTTAATTACATAAATTCATTAAAAAGTAAAATTCTATTGCTTTTACTTACACATACATATGTTTATTTATTATAATATTTCTACGCTTCAAAAATAAAATCCAGTGATTTTATAAGTTTAAACCAAATTTGCGACAATAATGATATCAGAATGTGTAAAATTACTATAAAGAAAGAAATGTAAATCTTGCCTAGTTTAAATTACATTCAACATTGGCAAAAATACTACTAATAATATGTAATAAAGATTTTCATTTTAATGATTTTAAAAAATCAACATTGATGTAATACCGGAGTGGTATGATTTGGTTTGTCAGTTGGAAAATATTGTATTTCTCGATATATTGCAAGATGTTATAAATATTTACTGTCTACAATGATCCACGAAAAAGCCTATGTATTGATACAAGTATGTAAATGATCTATAATTTTTATAATAAAATCTATCGACCTCTGATCATCAGAACATGTGTGACCAATTTACTAGGAAATTTTTCGTAAATAGAACCTCAAATGACTGGGTTAATATGAGAAGGTCTTCCAAATTTAACATCCAAAGTTGTGTACTTTTAGATATCATAAATATACAAATGCTTAATAATCTTCGTGCGATGAACGTATGAAATTGTAATTATGAAATAATAATTGTAAAAGATCAGGAACATTTATTAGTATGTATTTAAAATGCGAAAATACAACTTTGTGTTGTTTTACGAAAAATCTACATATTTTTATTGAAAAATGTTAATTTACTACATTATGTATGTACATGTCGTAAAACAAACTCAGATCATTTTTAGAATGTCTTATATTGTTTTTTCTTATCTTCTTGATGAAATGTTCTTACATAGAGATTTGACTGTATATGCTTTTTAGTTCAATTTCGCGAAGAAGGAATAAATAGTCGAATATGGTAATTAAATCTTTAAACTATAGGACATTTACGTTGTCAAATAAAAATTAAAGATTGCATGTTGTAACAATCCTACTTTTTACTGTGTTAATTTTAAGTACGACTTACATCTTTCTTTTTTGGCGCTTAGTTTTCAATTCAAAATCTCAAGTACCAAATTTTTAAAATTCATTTTTGGTTATAAATAAAAAGACTCATCACATATGGGGTGCAGAATACGCTTTCCACTGTAACTTTAAATAAATAAAATAAAATAATAATACATAATTTTTTATTTCCAGTTCCGAATATAAAAAAAAGTGAAAATGTGAAGTTATGTTATAAAGTTAGTTAAAAGTAGTGTTAAAAAAGCAAAAGTTGTTACTTGTGTACGTTTTTTGTGTTTTTAACCTCTACGAAAGAAAATATGATTGTCGAACGCAGGTATAGTGAGAGAAAATGAGCCACCAGACAAACAGAGAGTTTGGACACCTGAAGGGATTAAAGTGACCACCCAAGGGCGAGAGCTGCAGCATTTCATCTTCTAACATTTCTCGCAATCTATTTCGTGTTTAAATTATTCTTGTTGTGCGTTGTTCGCGAGCGAAAAATGTCTAAAGAACTTTTCACAATTTTCACGGTATTTCGCAACTCCTAGAGGATTACTTCTTAAATTTAGCACGGTGCACTTTTGGTGGGAGCATTTAATTTCTTGGTAAGTACTAACTAGGTCCGTACTTTTAACATTTAAAAAAAATTTTAGCGCTGTTTCTGTTTTTGTTTATTTCGAGTAGCGCTAAACTTGAAATTTATCGTGGAGATCAAGCCCAGTTTATAAAATATGTACCTTTTTTAAAGAAACACGGTATTTCTTATAATAGATATAATAGACCAATAAACGTTTCTAGATTTTTTCGAATTGTAATAATTAATGTTAACAACTAAAAATATGTAGTTATACATGGAACCAAAACGGGACATTATTTAAGCCTTTCACTTCTAAGAAAATGCCAATCTTCTAGTGGTTTTCGTAATGTCACAAAAAACATATAGATATGATAAACCAAAAAAATTAGATATAATAAATATGAAAATCGAAAATTGTGCGCTATGTACATATGTATATCCTTAAAAAGGAATCGTAAACTCCATAGTGTAAGAGGTGGAATATTGATTCTTAAAATCTTTCGAAATAAAATTAAAATTGATCAAATTTGCAGTTTTAATATACTTATTAATCAAACTGTAGAATTGCACTTATAAAAAATTATTCAGAGTTGACATTTCCGAGGACTAAATTAAATTAAATTTTCCTTCAAAGCTTGTGGAGTTGTACGTTCATCATTCAAACCAGAAAAAAACATTTTTATTAGAATTCTAACTTCGATTTAGTCGTTAAATTACGTTAAGTTACAAGTTGAAATCAAAGAAAGTAAATGAAGCTATCCAACGTTTTGAAGTTTTTGAAAGCAATTTTGTTTCTTTGGAAATTTTTCGTCACTTTAAAATTCATTTATAATGTTCTAAAATTGTAAAACTTCAATAGGTTCTATCCTAATCGAACTTTAGATTCAGCATACTGTATTTGAAAATTTAACCAAATGTCCGAATTCAGCTTGTCGGAATATTGAAATAAAGGTGTTCCAGGCTTATTATTGAGTTGAATCAGAAACTTTCATTCTCAGTGGTTATAAATTAGTCTAGATTCGTCTATTATACGAAATACTTCTAAAAATTTGATTTTTTAATAGTGGGCCTGATCTCGTAGACTGTAAGCCGTTCCTTTTTCAGTAGTAAGTTTTTTGAGAAACATAAAAAAAAGTAAGAAACAAATTAAGAAAATACTGCGATTCAACGATAATGAGCGACTAAAGAAAGTCTGATTAACAAAAACGAAAGAAATGGGACGCGACGACAAAATAAAACTTTGAAACCTCTTTTAGTCTGCTTCTAAGCCGAATTCAGTGATAACATGCAAATTAATTCCAAGAAAAAAACTCTCGTTACGCTGTGCAGTCGAAGGACACGAAAAAGGATTCTTAGTGAGAGCTCCTGGTGGACGTTCCGGAGTATGGTGATGAGCGTTCCTTAAAAAATAAAAAGAATAACTAGAAAGATTAGTATGTGGGGGTCTAGGAAAATTGTAGGTTTTATGAGAGCCCTTCTTTCTTCTACCCGCGTGACGGGAGGTTATTTAGTGCCGGGTGAGGCACCCTTTTGCATAATATATCAATTTCGCACTTATTCAGATGAGGGCTGCGAGTGGTGGGTTTTGCGTCAACATCGCTCCTTTCATTTGACGACAGACAATATGTGTGGCCATTTTTCTAGAAAGGGTGGACAATTTGTGAAATTTTATGCAAAACTGGCCTCTCTCGAGGATTTACCACTTCCAGGTCTTATAAAAGAGGAACAAACCATTGAGACAGATGGGAAGAGGTCCTTTGTAAAACAAAAACAGTTGAGACTTATTTTGTGAAAAGGTTAAGCCTAGAATTAAACCGCTTCACAGTTCTGTTGCCTCACTTCAAAATTTATTGTTGTATTCAAACTCATGCTTCCAGTTAGAAATGATTTATTAATTTTAGTTATAAGAGGACTTTAAATTTTTGAAAAATTATTAAATAGAATTTAGGACTTTAAATTTATTTTAAATAGGAGGAAGGTTAGAGCATCTCTGTTGTATTGTTTTTCTTTATGCTCTTGTTTATTGTCTAACTAGCTAAGCTAATTTTGTTTCCCATGTACACATACGAATTTTTTGAGTCTACTATCCGTACAGTGTTGTTTTTGAATTGTAAAAAATTAACACTTTTTTTTTGTTTTTGGTATACCTAAAACATGTGTTTAAGAATATTAAAATGAATTAATTATGTACACAATTTGGTATTACTGTTGTTCCACTAACTTATCTAATGAATTAGTCTTGAAATTTATAGTTGCCGTACCTATTATAGTTTTTTCATGAATTTTTTTATAAAAGCAACCATAGAAATACGGATCATATAGGAAAATTATGAAGCCCACTTGTAAAAACCTGTTGAGTCTCTGAACATTTAGCACGATGTGCGTATGAAAAAGTCCTACTTGTCTATGAAGTGATAAATTTTTATATAGTCTAATGTATAATATTATACATATTTTAACTGCCATAATATTTTTAAAAAAATGTAACTACTACATCAACTTTTGTTCAAATATGTATTTTTTACAATTTTCGAAAAATACATACTTAGGCATAGCACCCATTGCACTTTACTACTGCTTTAATTCGTAATCCCTTAAAAGCTGTTGGGACAGTGAAAAAAGCGTTCCATTCTCTTATGAGAAACAAATTGCTCAAATTTAAGTATTTACATTTTCTTAAATTGAGAGTTTTGGTTTCGAATAGACTCAGTCTAGAAGCGTCGAAGGTTTGGTGTAGTCTTTAAAAACAGTGACATGTGCATCTAATCTAATTAAATAATAACTGTTGTTCAAAGTAAAGTTCGCGACAATTTAAATATATTTTACGAATTAAAACATTGTAAAATAACATGCCAATAAAAATCTACTTTTCGGGGGACTCCAGCAAACGGATCGTATTAATTCCCTTTGTGAAGGAGTGGGACAAATTTCTTTACGAATTGGATAAAATATGCCCTGGTCTGAAAAATCAAAATAGGATTTCGGAATGTTTTCGCGTTTACTACATAGGTAAATAGTCGTACTCTCATAATTCATGAATTCTAACCCTTTAATATTAATTATCATAGATGTGCATCGTGAAGAGGTCGATATAATTAGCAATCACTGTTACGCACTCTTTCAATACAACTTAACTGATTTGAAGATTTACGTACAGAAGGCATCAGATTTAGGCCCAAATGCGAAGGGGCCACTTTCTGAGGAAGCGTCTGCAGCTCCAAATCCAAAGCCTCCGGCTCTCGATAACATCAAGTGCACTGATACGAGCTACGGGTGCGTCGAAGGCCGTCCTTAGGGCTCATTTTGTTTTAATAATTAAGTATCATGTGACATTCTGTTTATTGAATTGAATTTAGTAAAACGTTTTAGTTATCCCTTTAAAATACTAGATGTCGAAGTTTTTCCTTCTTTCACATTTTACTGTTGCACAATGTTCATTATTCTATACTTTTCTGGACTTCTTTTATTACGTGTTAGTTCTTTAATATAAAAATTAATTAATTTAGGTGTATTTTAAATAAACTACTTAATTTTTTCAATTTCTTATGTTTTAGAATCTGCGGTTTAATTAATTATTGTTTGAAGTGGAGATGTAGTCTTGTAGTATATTTATAGTAAAAATAAGTTGTTTTCCTGGCATTATATGTACATGTAATAAAAATTGCATCTTCACAGAAAAAACACCTGTTTTAAATATACATTTGCGACAGTTTTTGCTAGTATGGAGCATACTTTTCGTACATCATTTCGGGAATTATTTATGGGAAAGGACGGTAAATATTGTTAAGAGAATTTTCGCGTCTTTTTATTTAATATAAAAGGTACACATTTTTTTTTGTTTTTTTTTAAACCCAAATGTGAGGGGGCTGGAGAGGACGAATCTGTCTGAAATCAAAAAATCGCCGAGATTCTTAAAGTACAGGTTTCTGTCCTGATTAAAGTCAAAATTCCAAAAAACTCTGTTGTTGTGAAATTCAAAAAGGTTAACAAGGTTTCCACTTCTGTTTTCTTTTTATGACCTTAACTTTAACCAAAATATCGGAAATCGTGCTGAAATTCCCTTAAAATTTAATTTTTTCCTGTCACGAATAACTTCAAACATTTAAAAAAGTATTCAAAAAGTACAGACAAAATGAGTTACTTCCTCTTGGATTTTTCTTTCACTATAAAATCGTTTTCACCTTCCTTTAAAATGCTCACGCTTAAAAGCCCTTGAGATTAGCATAACCGCCAATTTACGTGCCACTAAATAATTAACGTTCTCCAAAAGTATAATTTTGTAAAATTGGCCGCATGGGGACCGATATGGGAGGCAAAATTGCAAAGCCAACATCCGGACAGTGGCTGGTAATTGCTGTCGTTCGCGTCCATTGGCATTTGCTGATATAAAAATTGGAAAATTGCCCTAAAAGCTGTCATTTAACACATCAATTCCCTTGATGACGGTTCGGCCATGGGTTGATTGCCAATTGAGTCCTCGGAACCCTACGGGAGCTCCACGATTTCGACGGCGGCGTCGTTGTCCTTCTCGGCGCGCTATTTAGCTCGAGGTCCACATTAAAGTCGGAATTTCAGGAATAGACCATTTATCCACCCGACCTTCGCCCTCACTGACGCCCGTTTTATCTAAGGAGCGGACAATCCTTAGCCGGCTGGCCATTGCGACGTTGACGTGCAGAAAAACATGACCAAAAAAAAAACACAAATAAGAGTCCTTCGGAGTAGTGGGTGGAAAGGACAGTGGGAAGAAATAAGCCAGAAAGGAGCTGGGCACAGTTCCAGGTTGCATGCTTGAAATGGAAATTAAAGCGCCATTGATGGGAAATAAGTCTTAGCAGATAGTCTGGCTTCGAAGGAGTCCAGCGCCAACAGCGCCCTCCCACCCGAACTGGCCAAGATGGCGAGTTACACAAAACCAGGAATGGCGGACTACATAAGCTCCAGCATAATTCAATTCTAACGTGTCTGTCTGTTTTACTTTATGTTAAGGAGACTGCAAAATCAGTTGGCTGGGTCTCGTTTCGTCTGCCAGAATTGGGGCTTCAAGCTCCAGCTGGGCCCCGCCCCGGCCTCTAATGAAATGCAGCAGGACGCTGTTAATGAGAATGTAAATTTCCCAGTAAATTCCACTGGTCGTGGCTAATCCGGCGGAGGTTCCTTTGGGCTCTGGGCAGACCAACAGACCAAGTACGTTACAATTTGTCCCTGATAGCCAAGTCCACGTTCGTGAGACTCGTTCCGGAAATGTTAATTTTGTCGTTTGTTTTCGAATCCGGCATCCTTCGAGCTGTGACTTACTTTCACGGAATTAAGCAGCTCTGCAGATGGCTAGGAGCAGGAACTAGGTGTGGCTCAATTGTGGACATAAATTGCGACCAAAAATACTGGGTTCAGTAAGTCTAAGTGTATAATAACTTTCCAAGAAAGTGCAGTATAAAAGGTAGAAATCATTTATAGTATGTCTCTTTATGACATGTATACTGTCTACTAAACTACTATAAAACATACATACATATGTATGTCTAATAGAAGATAGAGGCATCACTTATCGAAGTTTTAATTTTATTAAATTCCTTATTTCCTTCCTAAAAATCATACGGGATGAAATAATTTTTAGATTTTCTGAGATGGTGTCCGTGAGTAAGTAATTTAAGACTGCTATTATTTATGTGGTGTCGTTTTTTTTTGCATATTACCTGCGACACGCATTAGTCAACATTTATTATATCTTCATATATTTTGCAATAAATTTTATCAGATTGAAGTTGCCAAGGATATTCTTGAAAGACAAATATTATTAACATTTCTTCAAGAAGATCGTCATAATTTCTTTAAGATCTTCTTTGTCCATTTGGGGTTAACTCGTGAATTTTTCAGAGATTTTAAAATCTTTAATTGTTGTTTTAGTAAAAAATCGTACAAATCACGATTTTGTCAAGACTGAAACGAATATTGGCTTTAATAAAAAAGTAAGTGTCCTCACTTTTATTATAAATATTATATTTCTTTCTTGTCGTGTTCCAATTTTTAAGACTATTGCATTTACACAATTGGTTTTATTTTGAAAAAAATTCCATATCTTTGTTTAAAATCTAACAATCTTTTATTTTGTCCGAAGAAACGTAATTCAAAATAAAAATGGTGTAACTCCAATTAATTTGTTAAGTTCATACAAGTCTTCGTCCATCCAACTTTCTCAGGTAAAAACGATTCCATTTCTGAAAATTTCGTATTTTTACTTTTTCGCAGAATTTATGGACCAATGCGACTGTAATTCTTTTTTCGTTCACCGCCACAAAGCTACCAAATCTGTGAGAAAACTTGAAGATAATTTTTTTATCGATGATGCCCATCGGGGTTCGATGGACTTTTTGTCAGAAGCCTACTTTAGCCTACCTAGCAATACACGAAAGTTTTCTGGAGGGTTTTTCTTCGCAATTTAGTGACACCAAAACTTTGCCTTTTGTAAGATTTCAATCCCGGTAAACAAGTCGTAACTTAAAGAATTTTATCGCAGAAGTACTGCAGTGAAGGACTTTGAGTGTGATCAATTTTTCAAAGTCTTATTGACAATATAAATTAGCAATATAAATTAAGGGAGTTAAGGGAATTAGATAATATATATATGCTCTATTTTAAAATGATCGATTGTTTTTTAGTGAGAACTACTTCTTTCTCAAACTCTTCCTATTGCTTTTATAACATATTTGTTGTACTTAAGTGTCTATCATAGTTAAATACATATTAGCAAAAAACAAGAAACGTTTTTACTGATGGCGGACAAACCACTTAGAACGGATAAGAGTACATTTTTTTCCAGAGAAAGGCCATAAAACCGATGTCGATATTCGATATTTAAAAATCGGCAAAACGGGGGGCCAAGTCAAATTTTTCTTTTTCAAAATTTGTCGTGGCCTTCTTTGGCTTGTTTGGAAAGCTTGAAACCTCAGTTTTCTAAAACGCTATCAACAAAAATCTACGATGTCTTTGAAAACAATTATAGGGCATTTCATGGGTTCACGTCCTCCAAAATTTCAATTGCGATTTTCGGGTGATGAGCCGATTTTAGAGGGGAAAGGGGATTTCGAACGAATGCTGATCAGGAGACCAAGCAAAATTTATTGGCAAACCTCTACATATTGAGACTTTTGCTAAACATTTTGTATATTATATTAAAAGGGATCGGGTAAGATCAAAACCGGAATTAATATCGAATTGCTGATCTTTATTTATTTTCTATTGATTTCCTGGAAGCATTCTCTAAAAATGCGTCTAAGTACTCGGTTTTCCCCTCAACAACACCATTAGACCATTTACAATTTTGGTTTGTTTGTAATTCTTCTTGTATAATTAATGCTAACATATACTTTAACCAATTTTGAATTTTAAGTCCTAGTCTAAACAGATTGGCTTAACGAACATACACGGAAGTTTTGAAGGAATATTCAAATTTTTAATTTTTAATATTGTTATTTTGTATATTGTACAGAAACAAAATATAGTAAACGAAAAATTCCTTTTCTTATGTATTTTAGGTGTTTGAGGACGTAGTATTTAGGATATGGAATATTGTGGAATAACGAGAATTGCAGTCAATTTTGTAGTTTCGAAGGTGTTGTGGATATAGCAGTGCATTCGTGAAAAGTTAAATCACCATGTCGATGTATCATAAAATACCAACATCCTATACCTCTTGTTAAGCATATTAGGGAATTAACATTTCGTAAGCATTCGCTAGTTATGATTTTCATGCACTATCAATTGTATGATCAATCGGTTAACAGAAAGAAACTGAAATTCATGAGATATTTTGAAAAGTCTCATAAACTTTTTTACTTTAATTTAGTAGGACAAGATCCAAATTTTCATTTGACCCACATTTTAATTTCTTATGAAAATCCGTTATTTTGCAACGGATTTTTAAAAATATCTAAAAAAGTATAATTTATACTTTTCAAACCTTTTTCTCAAAAACATATATTACCAATACATATTTGTAATCTACGGAAAAAGTTCTACAGAAATTATGTATGATTTCTTCTGTGTCAAAATTATGTTGACAATTGTTTTTTTTTTCAGTCACAGAACCCAGAATAGCCTTTCAAAACTCCCTAGCTGCATCATAGGGTAGAAAACAATGCAAATTTGCTTCTTAGGAAGATTCAGAATTGTTTCCGACTGGGAACATGCATATACATATATATAGAACATACCTTAAACACTGCTGTACTTTTTCACTTCGGAGCAGGTTCCAGATTTGTCCAAGAAGTTTTGTGTTGAATTGAAAGTTTAAAAAACTCGTCACGTACCTACATATACACATAAAGATTTTAAAATTTGCGAAATACGCATGAAATTGCCATGATATTTATCCAGCGAATGGATGAAGATTTTGATACTAGGTTGGTATAAATCCAGGTCATTTAATTTTATTTGTGCGAAATAAAAATTTTTTGATATGAGTAACTTCATAAATTTCAATTCATTGTAAATTTTTCCGCAAAACCTGGAAACGAATCTCATGTCAGAAGAACCCATCTATTATTATGTAGTTTGGCAGAGTTTGGAAAGTAAGAAAGTTATAGTTGAAGCTAAACAAGGTAAGTTAGAAAATGGTAAAGGGGTTATTTTAGAGAGAACGGATGTTGAAACAAAAGATGTGTCAGGCCGAATCGATTGGTGTATGTAGAAAATAATGAAACGGATCTGAATTTTTTGCATAACATACTATCTAAAACAAAACCTGCTTTAAAATAGGGTTAGAACATATTCTTATTTAAATAATCGTAAGTGAAAAATGTTGCAGAACCAAAGCCCGAAATAAGACAAAAAAGTTGTTACCTAATCCTTTCTAAGAGTATCCAGAATGCCGATAGCTACATTTAGAAGTTTACGAGTTATTTGGTGACAAATTTAAACTTTTTTAAAATTTTTCATAAATTGTGTATAACAACGATTTTCAATTTAAAAGATATTTCCACAGTCTTTCAAAGACAATAAAAGTTAAAAAATTCTTCCACGTCGAAAATTGAGTTGTCACTTGAGAATTCCATAAAATTCCGCTTTCGAGGAATTCCTGAAACAAATAAATGGGAGCCCACAACACCGCTTGCATGCCTCTACATCGGCTCTTTCCGATCTCATTAAAAAGTTTGCTTTCCCAAAAAAAGAAAAATATATAAAATGAAAAAAATCCGGGAACATCCCGAAAAATAGTTGGCAACTTTCATGAGGGAAAATAAAACTCGTGGATAGTTGAAAGGGGAGCTTCTGAACTTTTCACTTCTCACCTGCAGGATGATAGTTAACCACTTGAATTTTGGAAAATATTCGAGTTTCCTCATTCCCATCGACACCAGGGCTGCGGTGGAAGACCGCAGCTGGAACACTTTCACGTTCCGTGCGTAAAAGCGCCTACTACGGGCCTCCTTTGGGAATCGATTTTACGGGCCAGGCAGTCCCTGCACTCGGGGCGCCCCATTTAGAGGCCGTCGAGTGGGAGAGATTGACGGAATTTACGCGGTGGAGCGGTTCCATAAATCATTTCCATTCCGGGCCTAAACGGCGCGGTCAAATATCTGACTCATGACCTGACCCTGATCAAATTGGAGTCTACTAGGGCTCCTTCACCCCTCCCTAGGGGTCTCGGGGGTGTTTACAGGGAAAAATTTAAATGCAGCACCACTCCCGCTCACAGGAAGCCTCTGTCTGCCGGGGCTTGATCGAGTGGGGCTCATTAGCGCCATTACAGGTATCTAGGAGAAATGTTTCCGCGTTTTTATGGGGCTCGCAACGAAATCTGAAGGGTACTCTCCTTGAAAACGGGGTGAAATAGGGTTGCCAACTTTTCGACGACTTTTACTTAATAGTAAAAAAAAATTCTTTTATGTTTTTCCCATTTTCTCACTTTCAATTACATATTCAAAATTAACGACTTAAAAATCTTTAAATAACCTAAATAATAAAAAGAACCCATGTTCAAGTTTCTAAAATAAATTGAATTTGAAGTCTTTTGGTAGATTTTAATACAACCTAAAATATTATTTACATTTTATTCGTTCATTTCAAGGATTTTTTTGATTCTTTTTTCGGGCGCCCCAAAACCCCTAAATCTGTTACTCACACCTAAAATCGCAATTGAAAATTTGGTAAGGGTGTATTCAGGCAAAGCAGTAATGGGTTCTATAAAAGATATCGTTAAGTTTTGTATGATAGTATGTTACAAAGCTCTGTCTTCAAGCTTTCTGATATGTAGTACCATTATAAATATTATGATCCAATCAAATCTCTCAACCAACAAGCGAGGAAAAACTACATTGACATTGGCAAATTGTAATGTTGATACCCCAAAATTTGACTTTCGTTCGTTTGTATGGAAAAATCTAAATATTTGTAAGAAAAATTTTCCTGCCCTGTGACCTTTCTTAGAAAGAATAACCGCACTTATATCCAGCCATGCGTTCTGAAGATTTCGTTCTAGGGTGGCCTAGTACCATGGAACAGATATCGAAAAAAAATCCCCAATTCATATGAAATCTTCTAAAGCAAAAGTATAAAAAAGTGTAGAAATCTTTGCACTTCGCGCTTGAAAAATATTAATCTGATATTAAAGATAATTACTCAGTCCAGATGAACATTTCTTCTCTAGTTTAGTTCGATAGGTGCATAAATATTTCTAATAGTTTAGATTTAAAGTAAGTTTTGCGTGAACGTCGCCAATGCCTTTCATACTGAATACAAATCTTAAAAGCAGTTTTCTTAAAACATAACTCTACGATATGGAGTACAAAACTATGAGAGATATTACTATCGGATTAATTTGAAATTTTACTCTTATAAAATCAAAGATATCAGTGCATGAAATTAACCGAAAAAATTGACTGTATAAATTTCTTTATTTATTTGAATTTTATAAGATATTCATTTATCAAAAATATTAAGTTTTTTATTTTTAACTTCAGATGAATAAAACGAATATGTGCGGGGAATACTGGTGGCGCCATTATAAGCGGAACTGTTATTATTTTTAAAGTTAATACTTCTTAATCTAATAAAAGATCCAAAATTACACTATAATTAGAAGTTGTCAGGCAAAAGAAACATAAAAACATAAACTTATTTTTTTTAAATTGATATTTTTTTACATTTTCGTTTCAATTGAAGTTAATTAGTAAATCCTCATTTATAATTAACAGTTGGATGAAACCACAATATTAATTTTTTTATGCATATATGTATATAATGTAGTGTACGGTAGTGCCCACCTTTCTTAGGAACGTTATTTCAAATAGTGACTAGACTGCGTTTGATAATTGTAGAATTTTGATAAAATACTACTTTAAAAGGTGTGCAGATGGTAACTCTAAGCCGAACCCCTGCCCCTAGATAGCAAAAGGGCAGGAGCGATCAATAGCCCAATTCTACGTATGTTCGCCACCCCCGCGAGGAGGAGCAAGACACCGCCAGAGGCGGAGGGGTCCCGTGTTTTCTAGGTGTCCACGGGAAAAGGAAAATCGATTCCAGGACCGGGCCCCGCCGCCGCGCCGTCCGCCGCCACTGCCGCGCCGGGTGTCTGGCCAGCAGTCCGAGTGGCACACAAAAGTATCAGGCGTGCACGGCGGCTCCCGGGGCGGGTTCGTTTCGCCGCAATAAAAAATATTTATAGGGGAAGAATTCCTTTTGGTACCCTCACCTGATTCCGCCCGGTGTTTGTGTCCCCGGGATTGCTTCCTTCCTCGACGCACGAAAAACCGAAAATTTCAAGGATAATTGCCTTATTTACTTTTTTTTTTTCTCTGACTTGAAACAAAGTCAACTTCGTCCTTTCTCAAGGTCCTGCACTCACGCACCGCAACTCACGAGTCAGAGGAGCTTCCAGTGGGGCTCACTCATGTCCTTGCGCTGCTGCTCCAGGACTCCTTCTCAGGCTAGGGCAGCGGAAGATTCGCGTAATCCCGACTTGATAGCGTCGCGTTCCCTCCTCGAGAAAGCGAAAAGCGTTCTTTTTATCGATTGGTCCTTCCATCGCCAGCAACAGCAATATTTTGAACATTATACGCCGGAAAGATAAAAGGACGAAGGTCGGGCGCGGGGTCTCAGCTAAGGAATCTTCCCGACTGCTGGGTGGGACCCGGGACGCCGCATTTCTTGTTTACTTGCGAGCGCGACGGCAGCTGCTGCGGAGTGGGATCACCTCGGAATACGCCGATATGAAAAATGGTAACTAGCCGGGCAGTGTAATTTTTGATAAACAGGACATAACTCGCTGGTAATGGACTCCTCCTTAGTTGCAGTCTGCCGGGACCTGGAATGGGACCCGCTCCTTGTCAGTAGTAGTTAGAGGGCCCCGGCACAGAATGCCCTATAAATTCCGAGTCCGAAGTGGCCTGGGGCCCGATTTCAAGGGGACCATTACTTATCGCGAATTATATTTGGTGAAAGGTTAATGAAACCAAGAAATATGCTGGTGAAATATTTTAGCTTTTCGCCTGGGAGGGATTATGTAGTTTCTGTCACATCTTAGAAACTGCGAAGATGGAACATAGATGCAGAAAGTAGATATATGAGAATAGTCTGAGGCAAGTTCGACTTTACAGAGAAGAAAACAATTCCGTGCGGTATCATAAGTATTTTCGGGATATATTGCTCATTAAGTCACAATTACACTAAAAATGAACAACAAATAAAAATGTTGTTTAAGTGGCAATGGTAATACCACCCTTGAATGTTTACTTAAACAATAAGGGTAAATAAGGTAAGATGAGTTTTCTAAGTGACGCAAGATTAGTCAAAAAGTACAACATAAAACTTTAAAAGCATTTATTTACATTTGTTAAATTGCGTCGGTGACATAACTTCAACAGATATCAATTGATGAACGAAATTGTTTCTAAATATTCAAAACTATATTACCCATAGATTAACTTATGTATGGCTTTTAAAATTTATAAATAATTTTATTGTAATTTTTGTTCGTTGATAATATAACCTTGATTGTGCATATAAGCCACTTCTACAAACCAAGTCGGTTTTCTAATTTTGCTCTACGTATTTCTCTACTGTTCTAATATCTTATAGCTACTTTATTCCAGCTCAAATCTCCAAGCAGTAATTTTTCCGGACGAAGAGCACTATTGTGACGAATAGGTTTAATTTGATAGAAACAAACATTGTTAAATTTTGTTTATACTCTTAAAAGTATGTATAATTATAATAAACTCCTCTAAACAGATTTTGTATTAAATTTGTTATCTTTTAATAACGCTGGCCAAAAGTGTCTCCATTTTAAAAAGTTCTGTAAGTTTTCTCTAGTATAGATATTATATTTTATAGACAAGCTTTCGTTGGACTTAGGTTTCGTACTAGTAATTTAAACACGATTTTCTCGAAACCACATTTTTCGAAAAAGTATAAGCAATTGGCGAATAATATTGCCACATTTTTGGTTTTGTTTGAAAATAAACTTAATTTTGAGCAGCTTGTATCTAACAAAAGCATACATTTTTCATTCTTAATATTTCTGTTAATATAGCTGTAATTTTAAAAACAAAATAATGAAGTAATGCGGCATTTTGTTAATGCTTGACTTTTTTAATATTTTACATATTAGTGTAGAACCTCCATCGAAGGAAAAGTTTTTAAAATTTAATTTAAGGTATCTAATTTTGACGACTCGTATAGCTTATATAAGTGGATTTTTTGAACATTTACATTTCATGTACTGATCATATTCTTACATTGCACTTTAATTTCTGAAGACATTAGTTTTTTTAAAAAAATTATTGTTTGTAGTTGAACTTTTAATAAATATGTAGCACAAAATCCGAGCGGCATATTTTATTTCCTGACGTGTAAACAAAGTCTGAAAGTTACGCAATTTATTGAGAAACAGAAGAAAGTATCCCCTTAACTAAAAACATCTTGTATGTGTAGATATTGTCTAAAAAATTAACAATTAAAAGTAAATTGGTATTCTCCAAAATACTGTAAAAGCAATTAAGGCATAACAGAAAAGGATACGCTTAAAATTAAAATTAAAGTCCTTGTTCTATATCTATACAACAGAACGAACACTCCAATATTGTTTTATTTTAGCTTCATAACTTAGAAAAAAATAAATTCCGTACTGTGGAGCCCAGAAAAAAACTATTTTTACAATGAAATACCATTTAAACACGTACATATTTATTAACTAGAAAAAACGGTTTTGAACTGAGATTCCCTAATTTTCCCTTTGTGTTTCAATAATTTTGTCAGCTGCTAAAAATGGGAAAAACTTTCCCAATCAAAGTGCTTATAATAAAATGTTCACATAGATACCCATCACAAAATTTCAACCTCGTAAAACATCCCTTTTAGATGTTTGAAGAGGTTGAAATGAAAATTTATACAACGCAATCTTTGTTTGTCGCAACACACTTTGTGAAAATCTCAGACTTTATTATTATTTTATAACCTGTTCTCATCTCTTTTGTTTATGTTCAATTTGTTCTTTCTTATGGCTTGTTGACAGAGGACAATTTCGTTGGGTTGAACTGTTGATTCAAAAAAATTAGGCCTATAAATAGCCCTAATATGTAGATGTGTTTACATTCATTTGATGTTAACAAATATTTTCGAATCTCATAATGAACTCCTTTTACTCTAATAGCTGTATTTTATCCTAATTTAAAATGCTTGTATTGGTTTAATAGCACTAAAAGGTTGAAAAAGGAAAAACCCCCGAATTAGTTTGATTCTGGCAAAAGGACATCGAATAGGATAATCCTCGAATTCATCGATTCTTTCTAGAGTCTCTTCGCAGAAGGAGTAGAAGCCGAAAGAAGCGCGATATCTGCCGGTGAAAAGGCTCTTTGACACAAATGGGATTTTAATGATTCATGTGCAGCGTCCCTCCCGGGCACTTACCCGTCCACAAATTCCTGGCTCGACTCGATAAGGGCGGGCAGCAGCCACCAGAAAGATAAGCCCCCTTCGCTGAGGACAGCAATCGAGTCCTTAAAGCGAATCCACAAAAAATTATTAAATGCTTTATTTTGCCCCTATATTTTTTCCTCTGGCCCCACCACTCTCTGGTACATCCCCACCCTGCAAGGGGAGATAATCAAGGGATGGCCCGCACCCCCTATTTTTGGTCGCTTTGTATGCTGCCTTGTGTTGCTTTGCTGGCAAATGTAATTTCAGCGCGATTATGGGAATAGGGGGTTTGGGGGTTGGAGCAACGAGTGCGGCGCGGTATCCACTCGAGGGCTTTTGCAGATAATTTGAAAGTACAATTTTGTGCGATTTCTGATGGTCACCAAGGGCGCTGAGATTTGTGGTGGATTTTATATAAATTTTAATCATTTTTGCAGCTGCGGTTTTGCTTTCATTATCGCGGTCGGATTACGGCGAACAGAGATTATGCTTCAATTGGGTGGGGGATCAATTAAATGGGCAGGCTTATGAAACAAGATATAACCCTGGCCTGTTGAGGATTTAAGCTGATATATTGCTGGGAAATCATGTATATATATAAAATCGAAAGTTGGTTTGTTTGTTTGTTTGTTTATTTGTTTGTTTGTTTGTTTGTTTGTTTGTTGCTCAATCACGCCTAAACGACGAGTCCGATCATTTTCATTTTTTGGGTGAAGGTACTACATATTCCGGTCCAACATATAGGCTATTTTTTATTCGCGAGTTTCAAAATGGCGGACCCAAGATGGCGGCCAGAAATTGAAAATATCAAGCGATTTCCGTGAAAATTGGCATTTGGGTGCTTCTGGATATTCTCATTGCGAATCTACGTTCGAAATTTGGAAATTCAAAATGGCGGATTCAATATGGCGACTAAAATGTTTGAACACCAGGTAATCCATCACGCCTAAACGGTGGATCCAATCATTTTCATTTTTTGGGTGAAGTTAGTACATAGTCCGGCCCAACATATAGGCTATTTTTTATTCGCGAGTTTCAAAATGGCGGACCCAAGATGGCGGCCAGAAATTGAAAATATCAAGCGATTTCCGTGAAAATTGGTATTTGGGTGCTTTTGTATGTTCTTATTGCGAATCTACGTTCCAAATTTGGAAATTCAAAATGGCGGATTCAATATGGCGACTAAAATGTTTGAACACCAGGTAATCCATCACGCCTAAACGGTGGATCCAATCATTTTCATTTTTTGGATAAAGGTACTACATATTCCGGGCCAACATATAGGCTACTTTTTATTTGCGAGTTTCAAAATGGCGGACCCAAGATGGCGGCCAGAAATTGAAAATATCAAGCGATTTCCATGAAGCTTGGTATTTGGATGCTTTTGAATGTCCTTATTGTGAATCTACGTTCGAAATTTGGAATTTGAAAATGGCGGATTCAATATGGCGACTAAAATTTCTGGACACCAGGTAATCCATCACGCCTAAACGGTGGATCCAATCATTTTCATTTTTTGGATATTCCGGCCCAACATATGGGCTTCTTTTTATTCATGATTTTCGAAATGGCGAATCCAAGATGGCGGTTATAAATTGAAAATATCAAGCGATTTCCATGAAACTTGGTATTTGGGGGTTTTTAGTCGTCCTTATTGCGAATCTATTTTCCAAATTTGGAAATTCAAGATGGCGGATTCAATATGGCGACCAAAATTTTGGTAAATCGGGCGAAACTTGGTAGCCCATCACGCCTAAGCGCTGAATCCGAGCTTATTCATTTTTTGGGTGAAGGTACCACATATTCCGGCCCAAAATATAGGCTACTTTTGATTCACGAATTTCAAAATGGCGGACCTAAGATGATGGCAAAAATTTGAAAATATGAAGGGATTGCCATAAAATTGGTGTTTGGGGGTTTTTGGATACCCTTCTTGCGAGTCCATGTTCGAAATTTGCAGTGAGAGGTGGCGGATTCAATATGGCGTACACTAATTTTCGAACTTCAGGGAATTTAAATGAAAAGTAGTACTATGGATATTTTGAGGTAATTTCGGATTTACTATCAAAGTCTGGAAATTCAAAATGGCGGACCCTACACGGTGACGCAAATTTGTGTACACTGGGTGAAACCGGGTAACCCATAACGCCTGAATATTGGATCGGACTACATATATTTATTTTTGGGGTGAATATCCTTCATACTGCGGCCAAGCATATGTATAGGCTGCATTTTATTCTCTAATTTCAAAATGACGGAACCAAGACGGTGGCCAAAAATGTTAAATAGTAAGCGATTGGCGTGAAAATTGGTATTTAGGGGTTTTTAGATATTCTAATTGCGAATAGAATGTTCGAAACTTGGAAATTCAAAATGGCGGAATCAATATAGCACCCAAAATTTTTGTACACGGGATAAAACTGGACAAGCCATAACGCTTAGACGGTGGATTCGATCATATTCATTTTGTAAGTTAGGTACTACATATTCCGGTCCAACATATAGGTTACTATTTTTGCGAGTTTGAAATTTGGCAGATCCAAGATGGCGCCCTAAAATTGAAAATATCAAGGGATTGGCAGGAAAATTGGTGTTTGGGGGTTTTTAGTTGTCCTTATTGCGGATCTATGTACAAAATTTGAGAATAAAGATGACGGACCCAATACGATGCGCGGCCAAAACATTCGTACACCGGGTGAAACCGGGTAACCCAGCTAGTAATACAATATTTTCATAAGGATCAGCAGCCACAATACGTACCTATGTTTATGCAAGGTTAAAAATACCACCTCATTTTTCTTTAAGTCTTACTAAGCTTTAGATATGATACAATTAATATTATAAAATGAATGGAATTGCAAACTCGAATACCTTAAGATTTTGGACGATTTTAATTGAATATAGTACATATCAATCAAGGGAATAATTTCAGTTATCATTAATTTTTATAAAGAAAATTGCAGCATGATATATAATAAACGGTAGATATAATTTCTTCACATTAGTGGGCACCAAAAATTTTTGGTTGGGTAATTATGACACATATTCAATTATATCTTAAATTTTTACTTTCTGTTTGTGTCTAAGATTGCGAAACCAAACATACTTTTAATATCCTACCTAAAATTCTTAAATAAATCGCGGATCTGGAGTGATTTTTTCGTAAGATACACCTTATTTTTGAAATTTGTTACTTTTGACTTTATGCTACTAGGTAATATCACAGACAATCTTATTGTCTGTAGTAATATCAATAGAGGACACAATTTCTGAAAAACTTCGTTTGAATTTGTGTTTCAGACGTCCTGGAACGGAGTTGCCCTAATGTCTCGTGACAGTTTGGTATCTTGTTTTTGAGGCCTCTACTTTGACGACCTCTATAATAATAAAAATGTATAAAACAAATTAAATAATAGTTTTATAATCTTGAATGTTTGCTTAGTACTATAAAAAAAATGTACTTTTGGCTTATAAAATTGCCGAGAGAAATGTGCTCGCTCAAAACGTGAGAAAGTCGTTCTTCAAAGCAAAAATTCATAGAAATCATAAATTACATATATGTATATACTTAATCATTTGGAAAATTGTTCATTTTGGATTAAGAAATGCAACAATGGTTTTTGAAGCACATTACATGAGAAGTCTGTTAGTAGTTAAAGCAAATCCGCTTTAGTTGAAACCGCCTCTACATATGTAAGTACATAAGTAAAAAATAGGCATAATCCCGAAACAAAACTTAAAGGCAGCGTATTTAATGAAGGATTATTAAAAATTTAAAAAGTATGTTATCCATGCAAACTTTATTCTAAGCATAAAAGCAGCTTTAAGCGGATTTGTTTGGGAACCCACCCAGATGGCACCTAGTCGTATCTCAAATTTCACATCAGAATCTCACCTAGGCTTTCTGGCTTATCCCTTAATTAAACCCTCTCCCGACGATTCCTCCAATTTCCCTGGAATGCGGATGAATGAAGTGGATGAAGACGGCTTCCTCGAATCAATCACATGTTGGCCCCGGTACCCCCCTTGCCCTATCTCGATGGGAGCGACTAAGGAGATTTCGAAATTCCAGCTATTTTAGGTGAAGGGAGCATACGACTATAAAGTTGGGACTTCTCTACCTCTTCCGGTTATTTCCCCCGGGAGCATAATGAGCCCCACATGTCACCTGTTCCTTCAGTTCGGCAATGAAAATCCCTTTCAATTCCGTCAAACCGATGTCCTCCTGGGTGGGTGGATGGGTGTTGGTGGGTGGTGGGGCCAAAATAAAGCCTTGCAATTTCACCGGAGTGGTGGGTAAATGTTGGCCTTTTCCCTGGGTGCCTTTCACGTCAGTTTCGCTGACATGTCCTCATAAAGGGCAGGCCCCGGGCAGGTCATTACGATGGAAAGCGGCCATCTGTCGACCGCAGCCACTAGCCCTTGACGAGCTGCGCTTCAGTTCAGCAGCAGTCCGGGAGTTTTGTTGCGTTTGATTAAATCGAATGGGAGTTCAGTGCGCGAAAACTGTTTAAAAGGACCTCATTTTTGGGTAAATGTGGTTAAACAGCGAAATAACCGGCAAATAGGTGCACATTAACTACTCCAGGGACTTTGTGACGCGCTCAGCTCGTGTGTGTTTAGTTTAATTTTGCAAAAACCACAAATCCCTTTAATAAAAAAAAAAAAAAAAAAACAGAATAAATAAATAAAACGGAAAATAAAAGGTTCCAGAGGAGTTATGGCCCTCATACATCACAAGATGGCACCGGTAGGGCCACTGTTGCCCAGGTACAACCGCGTAAATCCTGCAAATGCTCTCGCGGTAAGTACGGCAATTTTATTTAATTATTTTGTAATGAGGTGCTGCAAAAGCACAGGTGTGTGACTTTACGTAAATTGCTCGGTAACTCGAGCAACATCCCATTGCTAAGTTTACGTAATTCGTGCCCATGCTCTGGCCAGATGAAATTAAAGAACACGCCCCCCAAGAGACGACTGCTGCATATTTCAGGAGGGAATTTCCCTCGTTTCCTGACATACTGAATAACTTATTTCTGAATTTCTACGAGAATTTCACCCTATGCGGTCATTTTTTATAATAAATTGTGGCTAAATCCAGAATGGGTGTATACACTCTGAGGCCTTAGCCTTGGAACGTGCGGTGGAACTAAAGAAAAAGTTGTTGAAAATATTTTATTAATATAGGTGTTGGCCGTGACCGTCACGTTTAAGTCTCTTGTGGCCAGAAAATATCCTTGTCCACAGTCTACCCATGCATTAATTTATTTGACACAAAACCAGTTTTTTTAAATACGTCCTACTAAATGTTGCTACTTTGACAAACAATTTTATTTAATATTTTGCAATTCAAGATAAGAATTTCCTACACACACGACTGTGCACATTTGTTTTAAAGGTTGATTTTGAAATAATGATAGTGATAATAATGATATGATTTTCCAATCGAAATCTAACCCCAAAACCGTGACAATTGCTGGAATATCTGATTTATTGAAAAATGTTGACATGTATCGAAGTATTGATCACCACAATTTAATTATATGTTATTCATTTTTAAAGTGTATAAAAATTTCAATAATTTATATTTATCGAAAAGTACATGCATTTTTATTTTATGTTTATTTAAATAAATCAAAATATTTTATTTAATTAAATTACAATCTAATTTTTAATATGAACCCACAATTTTTGTTATTCCAACCTTTTTAATGAATATAACTAAACATTAAAATAAAAAATTAATAAAATAGTAATGCATGCCAAGATAATAAAAAAAATGATTTGTGGAGAAAGGAAATCGTAGTAGTTT
Organism: Tolmerus cingulatus; assembly: GCA_959613345.1. NCBI lineage: Eukaryota > Metazoa > Arthropoda > Insecta > Diptera > Asilidae > Tolmerus > Tolmerus cingulatus. Next base: position 25,491,853 of record OY390707.1, read on the forward strand.
TTAGAATAACGATATTAAATACATACAAAGTTGTAACTCCGTGCTGATATGCACTTCCTTTACCTACTCAAAATGAAAGTAATATCGATTGCCTTTCATCTCTCACTGTAAAAAATAGAAAAATACAAAGTTGTAATCACTTGTTTACAGTCACGCAATGCATATGCATTTCACTCCGCTTTTATAAAAAGTAAAAGTCGTACCTGTAGCGGTTGCATACTTCGTTGAGCAAACAGGAGATTTTATGAGGTAGAGCATGTGATTGCATCGATAAACCCATTCATAAAGTTAATTAATGGCATTTGTGTAAAATTGCGTCGTAAAATTTATTGAATCAAATTAGAATATATGATGTATTGAATGGATGGTAAAACTTTCAAGGAATGGTGTCAATGAGCCAAGAAAAACGCCTCACTTAACACGTAAATTCATTTATTGGTGGCCATAACAAGTTCACAAATATGTATGTATGCATATTTCCTCCATTCCCATATAGATTTAACAAAAACGCAAATATATTTCATCCACTCTCAAATAGATTAGTCTCAAATGCAAATAAATCTAATCTCTTCACAATTTATTTAAAGTTTTAAAACTCATATAAGGTTAAATGTATTTGCATTCAGTAGTTCAAATTTATTTGCGAATATGTATTTGTGTTTAGTTTAAAATCATTTGCCAGAGGATCAAATTGATTTGCGTTAACTGAAAGTTTGAAGATTACATATGTAGGCTCGAATGTTCGGAATATGCAATCAAGAGCCAATAATGTTTGAGAATGACCGATCCCAAAATTATCCTTAAAGTGTTTATTGCTTGTCTTCTTTCTTTAATTTTGCCATATACTGGTACAAAGCTTGTACATACTTTTGGATTTTGATTTTTTAACCGGCACGGAGTTTAGCCCAAACTTAAAACATAATTTTGAGTCAACATGTGTAATTGAATGCTTCTATTTTCTAGTTTATCTTTGAAGCATTTTGAATAGAATACTTTCGGAGTTTATAACTACATATCTCTAACTTTCTTTAACGGCGAATCTTTCAACTTCAAAGAATCACCAGCTTTTAAAATCACTGATAGTGCTATTACTATAGTGCCAACGAAATTTTACGATTACTAAACTGTTAGTGTTAGTGCAATATAAAATATTTACAAAAGCCTACACTTTCAATTTTATAGTAGTAACAGTAAAATTATGTTTACACTGACTAGTCCAGCTCAGTAGTAAGTGCTAAAAAAGCACCCTGATCCTGAAGGGTAACTTGAGTTTATCATTAAATATGTAGGCTAATTTATACATATTTTACTCATTATACATACATAGATGATGTATGGTACGTTAATAATAATATTAAAAATTAGGGAGAGCGGTCTCATGTTTTTTAATAGAAAGGGAAAGAAAGCCAAAATTTAATGTATTAGGTTATTTATTTACACACTTTTCTTTAATTCATTTTCACGTCTGTTTGCATGTATATGTCTCAAACCAAATCTAAGAAGCTGTATTTAAGACACTTCCTGGCGATGAAAAATTCTGAAACTTTGCATAGACCCTGATTGACAATACAATAATCCATAATCATTTTTGACCTATCCGGATCAAATGATACAAAAATATTATCTCTGAGGAATTGGACCGAATATTTTGTTTCCAAGAGGATATTTTTGACTGGTGCGCTACATGATGCAGTTGGTTATATTCTTTAGAAAATTGAGTTCTAAACAAGTTTTTAAATATTGTGCTTATTTATACATATAAATGCGTACGTATAGGAAGTATCTGTGCTGTGCTGCTTTACGTAACATTAGTTTACATTACAAAATAATAAATATTGATATTCCTAACCAAGCCAATACAGAGAATTAGGCGAACGCTTACGGGGCACAGTTATTGAAATTTTAAATAATCAAAATTTAGTAAAAAATAAGAGATAATTATTTATAATTAATTAAAGAATAATAAATATTTCATTTGAACATATACGCAATAAATTCCTTTAACTTAACAAACCTAAATGAAATTCAGTTAATTTCATTTAGTTGCATTGGGTTCTTTAAAAATTTCAGTTCTCTTTTTTTAGTTTTCTTAACTCTATTTCATTTTTCATATTTAGTATTTCGAGCTTCGATCTTTTACGTTTCAGCTCTTCTAATTGAATTATCCTCTTCTCCTCACATTGATATTTCACAAACTTAACAAGACTTTCCATTGCATTGCATTGCTTGTGTAAAAAGTTTAAAACATTCTCCGGAAATTTTTCAGTCTTCAAAATATTTTCGTTCTGACACTTATTATATTCTATTTGAAGATCAACTTGTTTCTTGAACAACATTCTTTTTTCAACTATTGTATTTTCATTTGTCTGATAAGATTGATCTCTATAAATCCTTGACCCGTCAAGTTTAATTTCCAATGGGTTGAAATTTCTTATTTCTTTCTCTAAATTTTCGTCATCTCCAACTGTTGCGCAGATTATTCCTGAGACAAGAGCACAAACTTTCGAAATAATGTTATCTAATTCTGAAATATGTGATGCTGAATATGGACCTTCACCAGTTACTTTTACATTTTTTTTACTGTCTGACAGCTTTTTCTTAGTCTTATATTTTCTGCAGGCCCAAACCTAAATTTTTAAAACAATTTTATAATAATTAATCTATTTGTCTTTAATTAACCCTTTTTCACTCCAATATTCCTCTGATAGGTGGCCCGCAAGCACTTAATTGGTCTTAGAGCATCACCCAATGTTTTTGGGCCTTTTAGTGCCCCTCACTAGAATCAATTTTCCCTCGAGCTAAATAAGGATGTTTTTCCATATATTTTGCTAGTAACAACAATTGATTTTGCGTGGGGTTTGCTTCCTAAGAATAATATAACTCCTTTAATTAATCAACATATAATATTTACTAAACTTACATGTTCTATGTTCATCTGTTACCAACTAATAACAAAAGGAAAGTGACAACAATTTTGCAGCTACCGCGAAATTATCACATTGAAATGACATTTGGAGTGATTGTCACTATACGGAAAAATGATTTTAGGTGGGTGATCGATGATAATCACTAAAAACCGGAATGCTACCCAGTTCGTGTCCAATTATTTGCTATCGTAAATTATATAAAAGTCTAGAATTAATTCTACACAATAAAAGAAAAGAGATACAAATGGCATTACAACTCTACTGGGTATAAGACCGAATAAGTATTTTTGTTATTGTTGTCTACCGGAGCTGACCGATTACATGCAAACATTGTTGTATCTTTTCTACGAAGAGAGATTAGATACAGACATTATCAATTGAATTGAATTCATCTAAAAGCCAAGAGTTTTTCATCGCTGACTGATGTAATCAAATCTGCCTTCTAAGAAATGTATCTTAAAAGGACAGTAAAAACGATTCGATTTGACTGACTCCCCCGCTAAAGCGTTATCAAAGTTGCCAAGCTGAAAAGCGAGCTCTCTGCGCTTTCTGACGAGAAGTTACATTTTAATTGAATAAACCTGCCGCTATCGCAATGAGTTGTCCCTTTTCAAACCTCCCTAAACAAACCTTTTGGCGGACTGACTTGATTTATGCTTGCTGGTTTCTTGCTGGCTCCTTCAGAGCATACCTTCGACATTGACTTTCATTAGAGCTTACCCCAATTTAAAGCGGGGCGCACTTATCAGATCTCAGTCCGGGGGTTTTTTCGTCGGCTATATGCCTTTTAGATGGCACAACCTTTCGACCAACTGCCTTCGTTTCATTTTGACCGACGAAAGCAATTACCCCCTACATGCAAGGGTCGAAACCCTTTTTTTGTTCATTCTTTTCCGTTTATTTGTTGGTTTTCCAATTTAGAAACGAATAGAAGTCGAAGTACAAAAAATCTCCGTGCAAATCGATTTGGCCTGTATTTCACATTCCGCCAAACGAAATGCCCTGTCAATTGTTTTGTCTACGTTTTACCTTCACCTTTTTCGCACAATTCATTTTGTAAGCTCGGCCCTACGTAACCTCCCTCGAACGAGGGTCGACGGCGTTTTCCTATATTTTTCTGTAGTATGCAGCACACCCCCATGACTGCCCCCAAACCTCCAAACGTGATAGATGTTCATGTTTCTACCAATATGCGAAAAATACATGTGCTCCTCCTGCACGTAATTCCAGATCCCCGGCCGGGACGTGTGCAAGAATCCCGGGGACGTGGCGTGACACTTTCCAACTTCCGTTTATAGTCACCTCAAGAAAATGGCTACGTACGTTATCGTAATTATCGTATCTCATTACAGAAAGTAGTAAACTGTTGAAATTTCAATTCCAAGGCTGGATTGTGGTTGAAAGGGTCGGGGCGAAGCTGGTGAAAGCGATTAATAAATGGGACACAGTCGGTAGAATATGTTCTCATTACTTGTTATTGAGTTGATGGCTACGTCTAAATGGCGGTGAAAATTATACGTAGGAATAAATTAAATCGGTCGACGTCAAATATATAGTTAACGATTCGATGACAAGCAAGTTTCATGTTTTTTTCCTCTGAAAACAGATATGGTGTATGTTTTTTCTGTATAACAAAAAGCCTACACGGATAAAAGGGCATCGATAAGCTATATACGAAAAAGTGCATTAGCAAATACGTATATACACGAAATAAATCTTAAGCTAATACTAATTTTATTTTGTTCATTACTTAATGGATCAAAACTTGTAAATGCAGCAGACAAATTCAAAAAGTCAAATATCCTATTTGAATAAGATTTAAAATAAAAATAAAAATATGCATTTCTTTCATACTTTATAGGATGTAATTATTCTTTTACCACTTTATTTTATTGTAGTATACATATACTAAATACATTTCGAAGGTAATTGAGACTGGTTTTTCCTAAATTTTCAATATTAAAAATCGAAAATACTTTCTGATAGGATAAAAACTCATCATAAAATAAATTAATTTAGACTCTAGCTCTAATCACAAGCCACTTATTGCATGTAATGTTTATATATGGTCTTTTTGAGTCGGTCTTAACTTAAAAAAACTAAATTGGAATCCATTACGAATTTCATTATTTAATCGTATAGAATAGCCACAACACAAACAAATCGAGGAACTTTGATTTTAAATCGTTCATTTACAATTAGATTCGGTTGAAAAATGAATTTGGAGTAGGTGTTATGCATTATCATATGCAACATTTTAAAAAAATGTGGTATTTAAATATGTGGCATGATATTTCTACTTTGATGAAGATATACGAATAATTAGAATAATTACTTTTACAGTAACTATAATATCCCTTGATTCCGAAATATATGTAGTCCAAATATATAGAGGTAATTCTATTGCTGCAAATATACTATAGTCTTATTCGTAGTTATTCACAGGTTAAACATCTTAAACTAGATTTTTTGAACCAAAAGATGAAATGAAAAATCGCATGAAATCAACCCTGTATTACAAACTTATTCGAGTCACAAGAAATCCTAATCAAATCAATTTCGTAATTCTTATTTAGTATAGACAGACAAGTCTATAGACAAAAGATCGACATTCTGTTAATTGGTTTAGATAAACCAAATAATCAAAGTTCAGAAGAGTTTTCAATAAATCACGAAGAAATTGAAACAAGTGTTGTCAAGAAAATCTATTAAAATACAATATCTCATCAATTTCAAGTCGACTCATACCAAAAAAAAATTGTTCTTTCCCTTCTTTACTTGAAAAAATCTCAAACGCTCCTCCCTAAGTTAAGTGCAGTTTATAATAACCATTAGTTGGGCCATTATTTTACCGATCCCATGTCACCTTAAATCACCTGTCGGATGCGAGCCACAGAATCAATCCATAATCCCGCACTCCATCATCGTCACCATCATCGTCGCCGTCGTCATCATCATCATCAGACAGACACTGCTGCCGACAGAGCATCTAAAAGGATTCATCTTAGTCCCAATTTCATTGCCAAAACATTTCCATCTTCATTCAAAAAAGGGTCGGCTATTCGCCGTTTAAGATCTTAAGCAGGTCTTCCATTATTCAATTACAAAATGCTGCAGAAAACTTAGAAATTGGCGTTTTAGTGTTTTAGTGGCAATTTTAATTCCACCCTTGTAAATTGACTTTTAGGTTCAGTACACACGAACTGTAATTTCCGTAAATAATTTAGTAATTTTGTCATAATCACAATGGCTGTGGACATAGCTTTTATGGTGGGCAGTTCTATTTCCTTTTTATATATGTATATAGTAAGGGGTGGAGCTTTTCACCTAGAATTAGCCGAATTCGAGAAAAAAGAGCTTACAAGTTTCTGGGCTTTCAACCCTTTTTTATGTTCGAAATTATGGGCGAAAACCTAGGCTTTTAAGCTTTTTGCAGTCCAAAATGTGGGTGGATGCCTTAAATTGCAGGATTTCGAAATCAGGGATATATTTAGAGCTTTTAAGCTTAATCATGGGCTATTAAAGAAGAATTAACCCACTTGTGGTGCATAAATCATGCAACAAACGTTCGAATTCCTTTTCCACATCTTACAAATCGGTTCGCACAATTCCCTAAATGCTGCGATAAATCGACATCTATTTCCGCGTCAATTTATAGAGGAGTTTGGAAAAGTTGGATAATTGGCGCCAATTATTTATTGTCCGCTGCAAGTGAAGGGAGAGAACGAAAAACTCACCGAAGCATTGCATAGCACCTACCTGTTGCTCATAAATCTCACAAGTACAGATTTTTGCACCATTTGGTCCATTCAAACGTTTTCGTTTTATTATTTTCCCTTTTTTATGGATTGTGGGTAATTAATTTAATTTTACAAAACTCCTGGCAATGGCTGAGCGTGCCAATAAAGTGCTCTTGATGCGATGGTAAGCGATGGGTCTGTTACTGGTGGCGCATTCATTGTAGCGTGCCGGACAACGTCGGAACGGATGAGCTCGACTATGAACAGATTTTCGCGGAGAAAATTAACGATCGGTTGGCCAAGAGATTTTTATTCCAGAATTTTTGGTTTTTGCTTTCACATAGGGTTGAGAATGACGTGATTGCTGGAGTAGGAGGGTAGGAAACGGGAAGGATGTCATGCTTACGTAGTTGCAAGTTTATCAATTATTTAATAAATTGCAACTGCGTTGGATGGATTTTTTATAAGAGGCTATTTATAAACCAGACTTTAAATATTAACTGTGATGGTATTGACTGTAGCTACTGCTATCTGCAATCCTACATTGTACTGTCCTTATATCATCGTCAAAAATATTTTCTTCCTCCTTTGGAAAAAGTTTTGGAAAATGTTTCAAAATACTTGTACTACTACTAATTTTATAACTCGAATGGGATGGACCCAAACTTGTGAGTTTCTTAATACAAAAGTTCCTTTTTCTAAGAACTCAAACTAAACCAAACCTTTTATTTTTCATTTACGAATTTGCCCCTTACGCTGTGGACAAATTAAATGATAGTAAAACTTGTTATATATATTACCTACTTGCTTATTCTCTGATGGACACACTGCTAAAAGTCGAATCACAATAACAAATCAATGTTATGGGGATGTTATTGCAAAATGTGTTTCAAAAAAGTTTTTTTCGTGATTATCAATAAGGATAAATTTGAAGGTATTTTTTTGATACTGACGATTTTGTGATTCTTTTTTTCAAAGCAGCAATATTTGTTTAACTTGTAATTATTTTGCTCTTGAATCCTAATTCTATAGATTTTTCTTTTACATATATATATACGTACCTACAATATAAAAACAGAACTATTAAAACCCAAAATTCGACTCGTCTCGTCAGTTTACTTAAAGATTGACTCTGCTCTAATTGTGACGTTCATATACTATACATAAATTGTCCGCAAAAAATTAAACAAACTAGATATAGCAGATAGATCAATGTAAATATCAATATTCGAATTAAACATTATTTTATACAAATAAAAATGCAACAAAAACTGTGTTTTCCGGTGAACTCTCGGTATTTTCTGGATAAGCGTAAAAAGGACCGAAGTTATTTCATTTTTCGACCTTTTATTTTCGCTCAGGGTTGAGACTTAGAACTTTGTACTTTTTAAATATGTCTTATGTATACATATGTACCTATTTAAAATAATTAAAATATCCTTTATTTAATTCTTATAATTAATTCATTATATGTGTAAAAATAAATCCCTAAAATTGATTTTATTTTTACCTCGTAAAAAACTTCTACCCACTGCATTTTACTCAAAACTTGAATTTCAATTCGATATTTTACAATCTCATAAATTTTTTAATCTACATGCATATGTGCATACATGTAGGTATAGGTATTTTCCGCTTATTGTATATAAATCTCTTATATTTTTCTAATCCGAGAAGAAAACTTTAACAAAAACACAATTCAAAAAGAGGCAAATTCTACTATAATCCAAGTTAATCTCCTTGTAAACACTCTCGTTAGCAAGCAGAAATTGTAGGGCAAAAACCCTCGCACAAATCTTAATCCGACCCTGCCAAAAGATTTAATACCACGCGAAAAACTACACAAACCTCCCCAGAACCACCCCCAATCAGACAGCCCACAAGAGGCGTCATAGAACAGAAACTTTCCAACCCCCAAGACCCGCCCGCGCCTAGCACTGCGCCTACCTGCACCCCTTTGAGCCCCCGGGACCCACCTGCGCGGGCGGGGGAGGACGAGTTAATAGAGCTCCGGGATAGACGGATGGATGGATGGAAAGTTGGAGAGATGGATGGAAGGGCTCCTCGGGGGTTCCGGCCACCCTCGCTTTGTGCATGTGTGTTGTTGGGGTAGTCCGCAACAGCAGCAGTAGCAGCAGCAGCAGGCGAAGCAGCCAGGCACCAGGCACCAGGCACCGAGCGAGCGGCTGGCCGCCCTCGTCGAATGTAGATGGCACCCTCGGCAGTCAGTGGTTAGTTAGCAGCCGTCGTGCTATGGGTTCGTTTGGGTTAGCCGTTTTCGAGCGGATGAAGAAAGAAATTTTTCGCTGGCGAAGAGACAGTCCTCGTCACCTTCACAACTCGCGTAACCACGGGAACAAAGAAACCTTTTCTACATCTTAGTGTATAGCTTTTAACGGCTTTTCAGCCCTTTCTTTTAGTTTATTTCTTTCGATTGAGTATTCATTTTAAGTAGTTTTTTCAAGTTATAATAAATTCAAAAAATATATATATACATACATATAGTAGATATCAAAAAATTCGGGTCGAGATAGTTTAAGTGGTGCAATATCAAAACAAGCTTAGAGTGGGGGTAATGGTGAAAAAGTTGTGGTGAAATTCAGTGAGTGGTAAGACGTGCCAATTTAAAGAAAAATATTAATCAGTGATATCCTGGATAGGATAAATTAAAATTGGCTTTAGTTGGGAGTGGTGAATATGGTGAAAGTGGTGAAAAATAAATTTTTTTTCTGCAAGAAAGTACCCCAAAAAATAATTTAATATTTTTTAGCTCAAACTTGTAAATTGATTCATTATCTACCATTATTATTAGTTATTATTACTATATTTTTATTTATCAAATTTTATATTTATCTTCAAAAACAGAATAATATGAAAAGTTAAATAATAAATTTTTAAAGACCGGCATTTACTACACAAGATACCAAAACCTATAAATTAGCTGACCACATATTTTTTGTTATTTTTTTTTTTTTTGTTTTCTTCTTTAAGCAGTCCCTGAATTTCTCAGTGCCATGACACGTGCTCTTAAGCTAATTAAAAATTGATCCACGCACCCAAAGCAAAGTCTCTTTAAGCAACCGTTTTTGCGTAGGTCTGGCTGTTGAGGGGTTGGCAAAAAAGGCGGGAGGGGGATGGTAATAGGGTAATAGGGAGGGGCGACTATTGTGGACCTAGTTCCTCAAGGTCGTCTGAATAAAACACACAAGGGCAGATTGCGGCTCCCGACACTTTGCGGCCTTCCATCCATTTTTCATAGGGCCACAGTGGAGCAAAGGAAGGATTCACCTAATCCTTAGGGCTCGCATATGAAAATATGATTGAATAACGTTAGACCTTTTCGGCTTTTCCTTTTGAGTTTCCCTTTGTAGGCGCGACGTAGGCAAATACCTGAGGTGGTGGAACAGGTGCTCTCTGGTGATGGTTCTGCTGCTGGAATTCTCCAGCTAATTTCAACCTTCAAGGAACTCCCTCCCTGCTTTTGTTTATATGAGCTAAAGGGAAAGGTTAGCGTTGAAGAGGTAAAAAAAATATAAAGTTCATATCACCTGCATGAGTCGGAGGCAGGATTTGAATCCTCGACGGGTCACACATGTGTGTCTGCTCGACTAGTTGGTAATTTATCAAGGCCCGTGTAGAACGTAAATGCATGAATCCACAATGAGTGGGAGGTGTCGTGTAACTTAAAACACACAACGTTCCATCCGACCTGCGAGGTTTGAGGGTTTTAAGCAGGCGGAGGATGGTGAGTGGAAATCTTACGCCAGCCTCACCAGCACAGGCGGAGAGAAAGTTTTTGGAGGTTCCCTAAAAAATATGCTTAAATTTTGTAATCCACCCAGCAGAGGATTCCCCAAAACTCCAAAAACCTAAATAAATGAGGCGAGTCCCTGTTGTGTCTGAATATCCAACCAGTCAGTCACTTTTTCCTAGAAATTCGACTCGTAGCTCGGTACTCATCTCCCGGGGATTGGGGATGGAAAGATGAATTTTAGTTTTCAAACTCTGCAAAGAAAAAAAATGTTTGTTTTAATATCGTTTCTGGTTTTTAAGTTTATTATCCTTGAAGTTTGGATGACTTGCGAATCGAGAAATCCGCAAAAATGAGGAAAGAAATCTGACTTTTGGAAGGCAAAAACTTCGGTTTTCTATTGAGAATTTGGTTGGAGCAACTTTTACTGGGATGATGTGAAATCTTAGCATCGTAGTTCAAGCAATTTTAGTAGAAGTTTTTTTCTCTTTTTTATTTAAAAACCCCATAAATTTTTTCATTAATTTCGTTGCTTTCTCAATAAAGTACCTCATTATGATCTTTGTTGATTTTCCTTTCAAATCTTTACAAGCATAATCCCCCGCAATTAGCTCATCTACAAGGAATCTCTTTTTAATTTTTGCAAATTTAGTATATTCAAAAAAATTACGTTTTTATTAATATTTAAATTGACGTGTTTTAATTTGTTTAAGTTTGAGCAATATAGAGGTACTAATACATTACATTATAATTCGATAAATTAAATTTAGATACTTAATAATATTCGAATCGATTAAATTTAAATAAAATTTAAATGAGTTACTTCCTTGCAAAATTTAAATTAAAATAATTTGAATAAAGCAAACAAAAAAACTTATGCTTCCCATTCGCAGAATGTGCTGCTGAATAAAAAGTTTGCAAGATATGTAAAGAGATTTTTTATATAAAAAGATGAAAAAAAAATCGGAATATTTCTAGTCAATTCAATCATTTTAAATAAGCAATAAAAATTTAGTGAAACATTTGAAGTTTAGTGCAAACAAAAGCAAAAAAATAAATAAAAATGTGTGCAATCGCAGGAGCAATTAGTGCCTATAAGGAATGTGATAAGATGAAGAAGTGTACAAATCAGTTGGATGGGAGTTGGAAAAATGGTTAGGAAAATCTATTTGTGAGTAATAGTTTTATACATTTTGTTAGAAAATGCCCCTACTATGGCATATAGAACCACCATTTTCATCGTAATAATAAATTTTTCATGTTTCATAGCATTTTTAATTGATATTAAGTATTAAACAAATTAGTGTCAGTGCAAAACGTCATTGAGAGTCGAAATCTACTAAAATCTTTAAAATAATATACAACGCTTGGATATTTAAACATTTTCAGTATTTAATCCTTGCTTTACAGGATACGAATAAATTAACTAAAGTTTTTCTTTTGAAAACTCTGATGAACTGAGGACACATCATCTAGATAACCTTTAACAATCCGGATTTTTTACTAAAATCTTTTAAATATCAGTAAAATTCCATAAATTACGTATTTATTAAATCTCAATATTCACGCCACTAAAACTCTACATCCTTGCAAAAACTGAAGGCAAAAGTGCTAAAGACAAAAATTAACTTCAATCGTCCAAATCTTCCATTAAATTTGCATTCTGCTTAAGAGAATTAGAAAATGTATTCCAGAGGACATCAAGGAGAATCTTTCGCTCCACTCCGTGCTTCGTTAGCATTACTTATACCCGTGGTGCATACATCTGCATAAAGACCTAAACAATTTTTTACACACTCGCGAACACGAGAAGACTGTCGTCCTCCTTCTCGAAGTCTTGAGAAGAGGAGCTAGGGAATTCCACTCAGGACTTAATGTAGTGATTTAATCGTGCATAATCAGGACATTCCTATGGGCACGTAAACTCATTAACTTTGTACTTCTGAATAATGCAAAATACGACGTTCACTGCACGGGGGATTGAGTTAACTGACTTGAGAAACTAAACTTCATCGGAGGCTGCCTCACAACGAGTGAAAATGATTAAGCACGACATTTTATTGCAAACGCGTCAAAGTAATATGCGGCTTGTAACTAACTCCAGCGAGCAAACATGGTTATAAAGTCTTTGTACAGGATGCATTAAATCTAGAGGCATTCTCTGAAATTGAGTCCTGAAAATACACTTGGAGTTAGCGTGAAAGCCTTAAATTATTCAAACAAGTCATAAATGCTACAAATTAGCATTAATACAAGAAAGATTTCATTTCTACAAATATGAGTTTCCTTCTTGTAGCTTATCTTAAATCTAAAGAAAGTCTAATTTCTCATTATTTATTTGTTATTAATATTGTTATTTATTACAAATATTATAGTTAATTACAGAATTCCTTAAATTTCACAACACCTATTCTCGCTTTCGCCAATAAGTTAAAAAAGAATTTTTATAGCTATGTATCAAGACAACCTGTTTACATTGAAATTAGAAATCAAAATCAATTTCAAATCTAGAATTTAAATGAGAAAGTTAATCAAATATATTTAAGTTGGGTAAATGTGTCTCTAAGTATAGTCCAACAGCAGCTCAAAAGGGTTCAAGGAGTCTCTAACAACTAATATATATGTATATATGTACATAGTTTTCCTAATATTGACTAAACTTTTCAAGTTGGAGACAAACAATTTTTAAACATTCAGATGTAGTGAATTTTAACTTTATAACGCATTAATTTTATTGCTAATGAGAAACTTTTAATTCCGAAGAAACATTTTCCTTTAGTTTATCCGAATTTGGTACCTACATGCTGTAATTTTGATTGTTTCTATTTTAATAATAATCACAACTTAAGAGTAGAGCCGTCTTACCTTATCAGTAGGTGCTATGAAAATCTAGAAATAACATTTTAGGACACTCTATTTAATATACTAAAACCAAAATTGCATATGTATATAGTTATTATTATATTTTATGTTGGTTTTTTATTATTTGTAGTTTTATTTTAATAACAACATGTGTGAAATTTTCATAAGGAACGAAAAGATATTGAAGTTAGTTTCGGTTGTAACGCTGTCATTTTTTAAACCACTACCTACCTACCTAAAAAAATTTTCATTAAAGGGATGATTGCTAATTTCTAAATGCTGTTTTCAAAAACTACTCTTGCCAAAAATAACTTTTAAGGAGGTCATCACAAGTAAACAATGATAAAATACATACAGACATGTATGTAGGTGATAATCCTAAAAATACCATACAAATTAAAAATGAAACGGTGTTGTTATTAATATTATTCTTTAACTATTTAAGTATATATTTACTTTTGAGAAATGAATCCGAACACGTAGTTTTGCCTAGTTCTACTATAAAACTGTTGTAAATATTTCGAAAACATTTGAGGTTAGCATTTCAGAAAAACATGCTAAATGGCTCTCATTTGTGTAGCCACTAAGATATACATAGTGCTACTTTTTAAGCTAGATTACAGTTAAGGAAAGCACATTAATTATGAAAATTAATGAATAGTAGTACACAAATTCAAAAATATAGTAAACTAAAAACTAAAATAAATGAAAAAATCGAAGAAGAAGAAAACTGAAGAACTTTTAGCGATTAAAAGTTTTTTATTTTAAAGAAAAGTTTGCTAAATTATTACAATAATGAGAGAGAAACTACTAATAATAAAACGTCTTGCTGGTGTGGCAGTCGGAAGATTCTCTATGAAATTTGTTCTATCCGGGCTACTGTGATTTCCCCGCTACTGCGATTGCTTAGTTAAGCAAAGTAGGGAAATCACAGTAGACGCCACAAACTCATCGAGTGGGTGTTTTTCTTTCAAACGTGGTCAAAATTTTGTAATGTTGAACAGTATAGGAATACGTATCAAATACACAAACAAACTTTCGCTTCATAAAATATTTTGTAAAAAGAAAATCTCCAGTTTATGAAGTCAGCGACTCCAATAACTCATAAGTATACTAAGTTTGGTGGAAATCGCATAAACATCAAAATTTAATAGTCCCTCATTTTGAATTTGTAAACCCAGAGAGTTGGGTTGAAATCAGTGAACGTGAAAACCCCCAAGTACCAGTTTGGCGGGGATCGCATCAACTTCAAATTTCGACATTTAAAATTCTGTAAGTTAAAAAACATAGCTTCGTGTACTCGTTTTAATTTCAATAATAGATACGTGGTATAATTGCCAGGATGACCGGCTGAACATTGTAGGGCATTCGTACCAAGCACACACGTTCGTTATATTTATTTTTATGTGTATGCACATATATACGATATGCAATGTACGTACGTATGTGTATAGTAATAAGAATTGAATAAGGTGCACATCAAACTGAAAGTGCTTGTTCGTTACAGGAAGGTGTTTTACTATGCAACTATATAAGATGTTTGTAAATATAGTAAATCTGTATAAATTAGGTAGGTGTGTATTAAAAATTGCTAATTTCAGTAATTTCAAATGGTTCAATCCAATTTTTTCTGTTAAGCCAATTTACGCTCATCTTTCGACCTAAGTAATATTAATTTACGATCTCACTAACTTTTCTTATTTTTATTTTATGTAAGCGAAACCCTGGAAAATCCAACATTCAAAAGTTTCGTAAAAATGGGAGTGAGATGAATACAAATAACAATAAAACTTTCCCCTCGATCTGTAGAAAAGTAATGAAAATCCTTCGAGTTTGAAAATTGTTTTTTCGTAAGCTTGAAGCTGGGTTATAACTTGCAACATTTCTTTTTTCCTCAACTGAAGTACTGCTGAAAACCACTTGCCTCAGTTCCCAATTGAATAATCAGCGGGGAAAAAGAACTGCAATTCGGATTAATGAAGTTCTACTCCCACCTGTTTTCCACCTGTCGAAACCTCCACCAACCCCGCCATTGCATCGCGCTTACGCAAGCGAGCATATAAATTTATCATTTCAACAATTTCTGGTTAAGCGATACATCGCTCATCCGCTTCCCGGTGGAGAGTTCGAATGCATTAAAGATTCCTGAAGGATTACCCGGAAGGGATGCAAAAAAGATGAAGAGGAAGAAGAAGGCCCTTTGCACAATGAAAGGGATAAAGGGACTCGTGGTCGTGGGGGTGGTGGCTTTTTTCCCTGATTAAACTTTCGCAGGGATTTTGAGTTCATTCTACGCCATCATCGCCGGCGCTCTCATTAAAATGACATCACGCGTCGGCGGCGCGGCGGCGGTATGTGGGTGGGTTATGAAATGATTTTGCACGGCACGTTTTTTCCTTCTTCCCGGGTTATTGTTTTTTTTTTTCTTTTGAGCTGCATTGTCCCTTTTCCCGCTGGGATCCGCCATCGGGGTGAAAAGGGAGAGGGGGTGGTGCGCCCTGCGAGTTTTCTTGATCCCTCGCCGCCATGAAGTTCGTCCAGTTCGCTTGGTAGTGTTCCTCAGTGAGGAGTGAAAAGGCCATTTGATTATGAAAGTTTACGACAAAATGTCACAACTGAATGGGCGGCGGAGACGAAAAGGGGGTCACCAGGTGAGTTGTAGGTGAATGGGAAATACAAGAAAAATATAAATAAGAAAAGCGAAGATTGTTTGTCCCTCAAGTCCAAGTTGCTTTGCTTTTCTCATTCGTTTTGTTTCATTTAGCTGTGAGCAGGGGTTTGTTGTTATTTTCTAAGACCATCACCTTTGCTGAGAATTAGAATTTGCACCTAGGGCTGTTGGGTAGTGATGGCTTTAAGACAACCTGACCTTAGTAGAGCCTTAAGACTTTTAATTCAGCTTGTTTTCCATTGAAAAATAACTCGAATTTATACATTTTTCATAAACATACATAAATAACACAATTTCAAGCTAAATCTTAATGTAAACGACAGGAACTTATGTGCCTATGTATGTACATACATATATCTATCGTATGTTCCTTTAACGTAATATTAAACATCTGTCCGTATGTCTGTCTGAGTACTTGTATGCTTTAAACTTAAGAAATAATGCAAGAGATCCAAATACTCAAATAAGTACAATTCAATACCATTTATGCTATACTCATACTATTAAGTATTTATAATACCAAAATTTATGTAAACCTGCGACACACTAGATTACATTATGTATTCCGAATTTGTATTAATGCATTCTATACTAAAATAGCTGAAAGTATATAACAATCCAGACCCTTTGAGTGTTCTTTGGTATTTTAATAAGGTTAATTTATTGATCATAAAAACCTCAAATATCCTCTCATATCTAAAGGAGATCCTTATAACTTGTAGTAGAATATTTTACCAACTAACACATCTACCTATGTTGATCAAAGTAAATATAGCAAACATATTTAATGCACGTTAATAAAAAAGTTCACTATACTTAAGGGTGTCGTGCAGGGTTTCAAACGAGTATTTACTCTTTTTTTAAAAATGAAAAAACAAAATACTCAGAAATCTCCACTGTACCCTTGTCACTAAAAACGATCAACAAAATCAGGCTGATCCTACTTATACTGAACCATTGGTTTTAAAGAAAAAGGTTTACTACCAAAAATATTGTTCGCGATGCAAAATTACATATTATCCTTTCACAATCCATCCTCTGTTCTGCTTAGCCTAGACTTCAAATTTTACTCTCTCAGGCGAAGAACCATTTAAAAAAAAGATTTTTACCATTTGTTAAAGACTCAAATTATCCAATTAAAAAGCAATTTGACTTTCCATGGGAAAATAATATAATAAACAGTACGCATCTTTTTAGCTTCCAGCTAAGCAGAATGAATTAGCTTGAACAATCTTCAAAAAACTTAAATTATTTATTATTTATTTATTTATTATGAAGCAAAAATACAATAAATTGTACCCTGCTAAGAAAGAAAGCGCAAGCTCGGGATCGCAGCCCCATTTTCTATCCAAACTGTTTACTGCTATTAAACTATACTATAAATAAATCAACATATTAATTGAAAAAATTCGTAAAGTTAAGGTATGGTCGTTTGACCATCTTGACAGTTTTAAAATTATGTCTTTTTTAGCGAATTTATATTTCCATAATATATATGTATTGTAAATAAAAATTTCGGCTAATGTTTTTTTTCATCGAATAAATTTCATCTCTACCATTATGTATGTATATATATAAAATATTTTATTCAGCGACATTTTTTAATTCACTCTGGTTCCAGTTTATAAAAATTCTTTTATTTATATAAACAATTTAAGTTTGCTGGATAAACTGAAGCAAAGTCTTACATAAACTTTTACGTATCCCTGTAGTTTCCAGGGCCGAAAACTTCCTCGTTAGGAGCTAAGCAAGTTTGCCAGCAACTTATTTCGAGCCAGTGTGCTTTTCAGTTAATTAACCTATAAGAAACGAGGCGTTCGTAACATCCACCCCCACCCACGTACATAACCGCAGGTTACAAGCGGTAAATTTAGCTGTTTTTCCATTTTTATATTTTTGCTGTTGCATTTCCCTAACCTAAACAACAAACCTTTTGAAGGGTGAAAGATTCGTTCAAATAGTGGAAGGTGGCAGGTTGGTAGGCAGTCTCCGGCTGCTCCTAACGAACGACGTGGGATAAATTAAGGAAAACTTCAGGTATTTTAGTGTAAATGAAAACTTCACGTGCCCTACCACTTTTCACTTAATTATCCCGTCTCAGTCGGGAGTTTCAGGTGGACGAAACCGTGTTAGATGGTGGTTTATGCGGAGCCCCAAGTAGCAACAATTAGAACGATTACAGCGGAGATCTCCTTGAATTACCGAGTTCAAGGAAGAAATTTCAATTTTTCACCTAACCCATTTTAACGGAGAGGTAGGTTCTAGTGGAAGTTGTAGGCTCGTTGATGAAACCAAAGGGGGCTCATTACTCCCAAGTAAAGGCTACTCGTGCGACTGCAGACGAGACCCTCCAGTGGCTCCCCTGAATGCCCTTAGGAAGGGGTGGGACATGGTAATCTTCAAACAAAATGTTGTTTTGCCAAATTACTTCGTTTTGGGAGAAAGATTTTTTAAATATTTTTTTTTTCTACCTAGGGAAATTGCCGGTTTTCACGGTATGACTTCGAGTCACGCACATTACAAACTCAAATCATTTGTCCCTCAACCGCTCAAATGTGCGGACCCGGATCATGTGCAATTCTACAAAAATGCCCACGAGAGACAGTTGGGACTTGCACAGGGTTCGCGTGTCCCCGAAATTATTATTAAAATGTCATGTGTGTGTTTATCTGCACATCGCCGGAGGGAACAATATGACCTCCAGGAGTGCCCTTTTAATTCTCACGAATAAGGGATAAGTACCTGATGTTGTTGTTACTCTTTTTTCGTTTTTTTGTAGATCGGCGAGAAAAGAAATATTCAAGTCCCAAATCCAATTTGCAGTTGCTCAATGAATTTTTAAAGATTCCCTTTTGGGGTTGGTCCCCATAAGCCGCCACCCTACTTCGTTCTGGCGCTTCGCCACTGCCGCCGCCACGAACATACGGCTGCGGCCCTCGAGGAATGGAATATTCAACACCCATCCGGCGAAAAACGTTTGAAATCAATTTCTGCACCGGCGTAAATCCGATCGCGCCCCAATCGCAATCGTAATCCAATCCCTATCGCAGCAAGGCCGATATCCGGTGTACTCAATTTAGCAGAAAATGCAAACAAATTCGATATCTGTGTCTATTTCGCCGCCGCCGGAGCGTCCCACCAGGACTACGTCTATCCCCAATCTTCACCTGGGTATCTCCTGTCGAGGTGAGGGATGCGGAGGAGCCTTCATCCCCCAACCCTTCAATCATGGCAGAAAGACTAGCCCTATTCCGCCCATGGATAGTCTTAAGTGGAATTCAGTCATAATGCACGTTTCGGAACGGGCCCGGGCCTGGAAACGACAGGAAAGTAAGGCGAAATGCAAATAGGACCCATCGAAGGCCCTCTGTGCGGGGCTCTGATTGAACACCTGCCGTAAACCCCCTGGATAGTGGATAGGGGGGTTACTCCGGGTGATTTATGCACTGTAGGGACCGGTTGCTAAAGGAGTGTGATCGATTGCCCTCTAGGGCGTGTTTGGCGTACCATACCCCGCCCACCAGAACACCCCATCCAGGGGGGGTGTGGCGTTGCTCGGCAATTAGGTGAACTTTGCTTAGTTTAGTTTATCTAATAGAAAGCCCGGGCGCTTCTAATTACGCAACGAATGCAGCCATCCTGGTGCAGGTGGTGCAGGAACCTGGTGCCAGTCGCACAACGGGCCAATTTCAATCACGGACAGATTTTCTGTACGCCATTGAGGTAATTAAAATGGTCCTGTGGCTGGGGGATGTTTGGACGGACCCGAGTCATCACGTAATCGTGTTTTTCGGGTTTGACCTATCCCGCGGGTGTAGGGCAAGGGCAGGGATGCTGCAAAGGTTCCGCTTACTTGGGAACGGCTATGTTTGTGGACTGATACACTGCAAAGCACCGATGCGGAATGTGCAATTTTCAACGATTAATTTTTATCACATGAGAACAGCCCTAGCATCCGAAATGATTGATGAAGCTGCCTGGTTTGTTTACTTCCTGATTTCTTTTATTTTGGGAAATTTTATATAGTACCTATACATATTTATATAGAGCTTTTCAAATGGTTGCAATCAGGCACGTACCCGCAGGAGATTATGAGGGATGAAAAGTTTTGTTACTGTAACTTTTGTTATTTTGAGTTAGTCCAATCTTTATGGTAGTGGTTTTTATTTTGTTTTTTGTAAAACTAAACTCCATTTGCATTTGCAAAGGCCGTAACCACGATAGTCGTTTATAAACCATTTGATGCATTTAAATGAAATATATTTAACACATTATTTCTAGACATAAGAAAGAAAGATTTCTATTTTAGATCAATACTCGTTTTTATAAATAATAAAGTAGCCAATTTGTTCCTTAAAATTCAGAAGTGAACATGAAAAATGTTGATGAAGCAACCAATAAAGTACCTACTTATGGTAAACTAGTAATTTCAATAAGATGTTGCAATACAACAAAGGTGCGGGTAATTCTTTTTATTTGTTTAACCAATAGATCGGTACTGTCTACTCCGAAAACGAAATTTTGAAATCTTATTACGTGCAGATTCAACTATTCTACATTTTACGACCATCAATAGATTTTGAACATTAATATGTTGAGTATTTTAAGAAGAAATCATTTAAACTGATTTTTAAGGCCACCCAAGGTCACCAAAAATTAGCTCCCTTTTGAATTATAAATTTAATTTACTTTTGAATTCTTAATATTATGGTTTCCTTTACTAAGAAGCAGTAAATATTCTTGATATACATATTAAAATCACAAATAAGATAACAAAAGTATTGTGTGTAGCAGAGACTTATTCTAAATATCTATAGTATAAAAATGGTGAAACTACTCCTGTACTACCATTTGTATGTAAATCTATGTATTTCTCTCATCCCACACGTATATACGTATTCCAATCATATTTATCGAAATTATTTACCTTCATTCCGGAAAACCCGGTGTATTATTTAAACATGTTTCGTGCCAAACTGAACGGATCGATAGTTTTGCCTTCATAAACCCTAAACACCGTAAACATAAAACCCTGTAAGTTGGAACGGTTGGGGTTTTGTAAACATTACCACCCACTGACACAGTCCCACTATGTTACGAGTGAAAAAATTGCTGAAAAATAAATCCGACGGTAGGAATATAGTCGATTTAATCGGCGATTATTTCTATCGCAGTATCGGGGTCAGCTCAACAGGTCACCGTAGGTACGAATAAAGTTTTATGAAAAATTTACGAAAATGGTAGTTAAGGGATGTCTGCATACACCACCCTCTAGATAGGGTGACATTGCTGAAATTGTTGGCGTGGCTGCGTTCGGCTGATTCTGTGTCGTATTAATTGCTTTTAATGGACACATTCGTTGCGGTCACGCCAATCGATGAGGTACTTGATGGTGATTTAATTGCAAGCTGAAATCCGAAAGAGGTGGAGTA
The DNA here is from genome assembly GCA_959613345.1 of Tolmerus cingulatus. Taxonomy (NCBI): domain Eukaryota; kingdom Metazoa; phylum Arthropoda; class Insecta; order Diptera; family Asilidae; genus Tolmerus; species Tolmerus cingulatus. The sequence continues at coordinate 25,513,236 of OY390707.1, forward strand.
TGATTACCATTTTTTTATTATTATTAAATATGAATGAAAACTAAAAGCCGTTTTGAATTTATGGTTGAATAAGACTCGTTTCAATTTTTAAGCACTAATTTGAAACGGTCATATTAATACCATGCTTTAAAACGGAATAAAAATAACAGAGACTATGTCATATTAAAAAATATGATTAAATATTTAAATTGAGACTTGTAATATTTCAATATTTACTAAACTAATTTTGTTAGAACTGTTTTAGGGTTATTTTTATATGATCTTTTGTTTTATTATTCTACAATTCTGACGAAAATAGAAATTATTTTAAAATTTGCCTACAGCTAAATTTAAGTAATCCAAATCAAAATATAGTGAAAAGTTGAAATATAATGAGACAGGAGCGAAACAAAATAAAACTCCCAATCTTAGTAAAGTATCGCTGAAACTCTCTTGATGATCAAATATTTACATTATTCCCACAATCATATTTTCTGTTAAGAAATTACGACGAACAGACAGATAAACTGACTGTGTTTCAGTTTGTCCGTTTATTCATTAGACTCAATTTGTCAGCATGTTGCCTTAATTAATTCTTGATGTGAATTAAACAAACTTTCCATATTTTTCGAAGTAACGAATGTTACTCCCCGTGATTTGATTAAAAGCTGGCATTACCCGTGCCTAATGAGATTATCCCCAGCGAAATTATGGATAGAAGGTATTCGCGTGTTCCTAGTAATTTATTAAGTCCTGCCGCAGATTATGCTGAAAACTAAGCGATTCATGAGTGCTCAACACCCTTGAGAGTATTGCGGGTGGGGCTCAAGTGGTATTGAGCTGTCAAGGGTTTTCCTGCTGCCATACAACTAAACTCTGGTGGTGCCAAAGGACACCATAGGGCGGGGGGATCCTTTTCAGCTCCGCCTGGGTGCAAAACAGCCCTCCTCTTGACCTTTATATGTAATTTATTGCCATGCCGCTCCGGGGCTTATCTCTGAAGACTTTCGCCCTTCGGTGACACATGCATGTACTTAGGGGCTTTTGCTGTAAATGATGCAAAATTATAAAAATAAAAAGGAAATTTTCTTTTCCTTGCAAGTATAGTGGTAAGTTCTGATGCTCTCCTGCAGTCCTTGAGTGTGGTGTTTGTACTTTCCTTCAAAGAGTAGAAGAAAGTGGGGGTCAAATATTTTTTTTTTGCGCTTCAAAGAAAACTTCCACAGAGTCTAAGAAATTATAGCAATTATTATTGAATAAACGATAAACTACCTCAGAGCTAATTGTAACATTCAAAGATTTATGTGAAATAGCAGTCACGCTATTTCCAGTAATGTTCTTCTTTGCTATTATGCGGTGTACTGAATTGCTAATAAAAAAGCGTAGTAATTCTAGCCTTATCGAGATTTTCATAAATTAATCAGTAGCCTTTAGAAAAAGGGAATTGCGGAATCTACTTAAAATTCTCCAAATGTCTACAAAAAAACTACTAAAGCAGATGATTATATACGTAAAACAATCTTCGACATTTCTACTAGATTTATTTTTATTTGGCTGACTGCGCCAATCCTAAAAAATACTTAATAGAAATAGAAAGTTGGTCGAACGCTAACGAACTTTTAATTTTAATTTTAAAAGCAGTACAAAAATAATATAACTAATCGCATTCATATTTATCATACATATGATATCTCTCTGACTGTATGAGCATTGTCGACTCGTTAGTGTACATTGAAATTAAATCAAAAGTTTGCGGACACTTCGATTTTTTCTGGTAATATTTTCAAAATTTCTATATAAGTTTACACTTACACTCATAGTTCGGTTTAACAAAAACACCTTTGTTCAACTGTATGATACCTCTTTCCTTCGCAAATATTTAATTTTATATTCATTCAAAATGTAGCAAACTACCAAGTTCTCAATTTGGATCAAATAACTGAGTATCGATTACTAAAAGAATAGTTTCTAAATACCACAGTAGGAGATTTTTAATTCAATCGAAAAATGTATTAAGTCCATCAAAGCAATTAAAGGGATTAGTGAAACGATTCTCATGATACAGAACCCTTTAGTAGGCGTTTCAAGGCAATTTTCATTGATTTTATTGTTTGCTTACATGTAACTCGTCGAAGGCGTTCAGAAATAGCAAAACGTGGTTACCAAGGTACTGCCAATGTTCAGAATCAATGAAACAGCCGCAGTAGTTTTCGCAATCAAATTTAGCTGCCGAAGCAATAGGCTAATTGCACTATGAAAAGAGAAATTTTCACTCCCCGGCAGAGTTCCACTTCAACCTTACATCCTGTGAACTTCCTCACATCGAAAGGTTTTCCAATGTACTGCCAAAAAACGTGAAAAAGGGTCTAGCCTTTGAAAGGACTTTAAAAAAGAGCCTAAGAGGCAAGGAAGAGAGAAGGGGCAGAAGTAGACGTCCGATCGAAGGCGGGAACACCATTTAATTTCCTTATCGCAATAACTTTCCTCTTGAGAAGTGCCTGTGACACCCTGCCCGCCCCTCAAAGCGTTTTTGCAGGACTGCGAAGCCCTAGCCTCTGCCTTTGATGCCATTCACAAACTGAAAATCAATGGCACCACCATAAACCTCCGGAACTCGAAAGTATGGGCTTGAAATCCTTTCCACCCTCGCGACAGAACCCTACAAAATTTTCGGTCATACGGGCGTCTATGCCATAACCAGAAAAGGTGGTCTACATTACTTCCGCATTGATGCCATCTACTAATAATAGAAAACTGAAACTCCAGTGCAACTCGACCGACTCCCTCGCAACTTGAGTGTTTCCGCCAAAAAACAAAAACATTTTATTATATATACTCGTAATGTTGTTCCGGCTCGAAAGGGCGTCCTTCTCTGACTATGCCTCGAATCCTACCGAATTTTTTATGGTCACAACAAGCGCCGGGGGGTGTATAAAGCTGGGAATTGGAATCGCTCGCGGTGACATTTTGGGCCAAGGACTCCACTCATTTTAGATCCCTTTTTTGTCAATTACTTTTCTTGTTGCTTATAATTGCTGGTTTGTGCCTTATAAAAAAAATTCCGGAGCTGTCTTCCTTTGCCCTATAAAGTACAAAAACATTGGAGACACAAAATGAAATGGACAAGGACACTTGGGAATTTCGGCTATATCTGAGGCTGGTCGACTTGCCAGATAATTCTAATCAATTTTTGGGTAGGCTGGTCTACAGATGGCCTGGGACTGACTGTATTGGGGCAATTCGATTCCATCGATCCGACATGAAAAATTCGGTGTAAGTACATGGGATTTTGTCCTCGGGGATGGTTTCAAATAACTTCCCTCCGAATGGGTATCTTGCTGTTCCGACATATCTATGATAGATATGATACTTAGTAATGTTTTTGAGCAAGACCTTCCAGAGACATTCATTATCGTACTATAAATTGTATTTTAGTGAGAGAGAGTATTGTGGATTTTGTCTAAATTTGGTTTAAGGAATACATTAATCCTGAATTATTCATTTTTTCGCTTTTTACGTGACGATGAATATTAAAGAAATTCATAATGTAATCAAAACATTCCTACATGTATATAAATTAAGTTCTTTATATTATTCAACAATGGATAGCAAAATTGTCTACTTGAAGCGTTTCTGTGGTATGAAATAAATAAAGTTGGACCTAGGTAATAATGTGAATTTTAAAAATGCTAAATTGTATTCGCAGGCATTATACATCAATAGGCTCCTTCCCTCAAATAGAAAAAAATCGTTGGTAAAAATGGCAATGGCACAAATTAGATACGCTTGCTGCAATATTTTTGAACAAGAAAACTATTCTTGAAGCAAAATATTTTACATTTATAGCAAAAGTCACTAATTTCTAATTTGCTAAACTTAGTTACTTTAATATATTTAAATTATAATTAATTGAATAAGTAAACAAAAAATTATTATGTTACAATCAGGTGCCATAATCCTTCCCAAGTCACTCACACGAAAATTTGCTAAACTTAACGATTATTGAACATTTTAAATAAATAACTTACTCTGTAGTAACATACATATTTATAAGCAATGAAATCAAAAGCATTCATAATATCTAAACTCTACGTATTTCAAAAATGTTGGAAAATATGTGGCACTACTGAAACCAAATTCAAACATTTCGGCAAGGTTCAATTTTTATGCCAAAATCAGAATACGCCGACCTTCTCAACGCAAAAAAGCCAACAGAATTTTATATCCATTAAATGGGGTTTCTACTTCTATGTCTTGAAAATATGAAAATAATCACTTGATTTTCTTTTACTTTGTAATTCATGAGTTTTCTATTAACTTCCCCTATTTTATTAAAAAGATATTCTTCCACACATACTTTGATTATTTTATTGGTAAAATTGGCCCATAAAACTATCTCCGAACACCCCAAATCTTAAGATGCCACTGCCTCATCATCTGGGTTTATTTATTACGAGTTAAGTAAACGTCTCAAGTTAATTACACGGTCATGAAAAATCCTTAATCTTTAACGTATGAATAGTCTCGGATATCTGGAAATTCTCAAAACAACACTTCTCATTTATCAATCCCAGTATCTTAAAGATAATTAAATTTTTCTAGGGATAACGCTCTAATCTAAATAAATCAATTGAACATAAATTTGGTTCTTGGGACATATTAAGACTATCGACTAGGCGACTTGTTGTCTTGACGTAAAACTCCTATACGAAATATTTATGAAAGGCTAGGTCGTAAAATTTTGGGTTTATTTATTCAGTTTAAGATTTTTCTCTGAGCGTAATGTGACAAATTGGGAATATACTCGTAAATTACTTTCCAATTGTATGCATTTATTTTCCGCTTGGAATCCAACGTCCAAAACTGGAATGTTTTAATTTTAAGTCAGAATGAGTCTCATTATTCAAAAATTGCCATAGTCCATTTTGTGCTCTGGAGACAGTCCATTTTAATGATAGAAAGGAAAAATTCGTTTTAATCGAAGTTACTTTTACCAGAGGACGCAACATTTAAGTGAATGTTGCAGTAATCACTTTGGAAGGAAATTGTACGAAAGCAATTATGTTAGCGTGTTACCTTCCGCTCAGTGCCTCTAATAATTTTAATCACATCATGCAAAGACTGTTGTGCAATATGTTCACCCATCAAACGAATTGATTCAATTTCGGCTTACATGTAGATCGAAAATGTTTATCTCTGGGACGGCTTTATAAATTAATTGCTTTTAACTCCCCTACCCCCTGTGTCCTCAAATGAATTGTGGAAGGGCGATTTAAATGGAGTACGGTGTCCACAGTTCGAAAATCGAAATCCCCCCGCAGAGAGCGTTGCGTGTACATCATAATCGACAACATCATCAACATCAAAATCAAAATTAAGGCGGGCGTGGCAGTGTTGATTGCATGTCCATTTTTCCGCATATGGATTCCCGGGGATTCCCCGCCCTGGGGACATCGATTTTGTGCACTTCCCAGTTGTAGTGGGAGTTTCGATTTGAGACCGCCCGCTCCCTCCCCCGCATTTCGCACTATTTCTTTTCACGATATTTTTATTTTTTACATAGTTTATGACATACTTTTTGAACGGCTGTTTTGTTCGGAATATTCCCAGCTAAAAATAAAGGGACGGGAGAAAAGGACGCTTTTGTTGAGGAAAAGCTGGTTTTTTCCCTTTCTCCCACGAGAGCCCCTAGAAAGAACTGCAATCCTAAGCAAGTGCTCGAGCCCTCTTCTGCGGGGAGGAGTTTATAAAAGCCATAAGGACTCGCTCGCATAAATGAGCGCATCCTGCAAGCGATGCATTTGGAGCACCCTGCGTCTGAATGGGGTGCATTCGAACGGGTGCATGTGGGCGTTATGTGAGGATTGCGAACAAATCCTTCTTCCATCCACCCGTCTTGGTTCATTAGATGCTCCTTTCCCAACCCCGCTCTGTCTTCCGTTTTCAGATTTCGAAGAAATTTTAGGAAATGAACGTTCTTAAAATTCGAACTTCATTTCAACAACACCCCATAAATGGGAATAATTAGTATGGTCACCTTTATGTGTACAATTTATGTAAACATTTATCTACATACATACGTCCCCATGCAGGAGCCTTCATGTTGCCCTTTGAACGCAAATATTTGCACAAAAAATGTACGATGAATAAGCAATTTTTAGTGTAAGGCCGGCCACTGATGCTACTGGGGGATTTGCTTACATTGCCATAACCCAGATAATTGGTAATTAGCACAATCTGAACTCGGGATCCAAACACCTGCAGCTCTGCCAAATTTATTACAAATTGCAATTTATTCGGAATTGAAACACCGCCAACCCTGTTCGCACCACTGCATCCGTGTAATGACCGTAGATTAACATTTTAAACAAAGGTTTTTATAGACAATACAATTTAATATAATTTATAGGTATAGCGAGTTTATTAAAGTTCGAACTGTTAAGAGTAGCATTTTAGGGTATTTTACTTGAGCATGTTAATACATAGTAGAATTTTATTGCAATATGTTTCCCAACAATTTTCCTCAGACTGTAGCTTATGTAGCTTTATTTTTAGCACAGTTCTATAAAAAAAAGTTCTAAATTAAATTTATTGTTACTTTGCACGTTAAAATTTTAAATTGTTTGAGGCGAAACTAAAAGGTTTATTCAACTAGGAGGAATTGCGTAATTATTACCTTTTATTTTCGATTTAAAGAGATTTCAATATTTTAGTATTTACAATGCTACCTACTTGGAGATGTCTCAAAATTTGAAAGGTCTTACATAAGTTTTTCATTTGAAGAATGAAACTAAACAAGAATACTAACTTTTAGCAAATTTTGAAAATATTAAATTGTTCAAATTATTGTTCTTCAGTAGTTTCTAAATTGCCTCGTCCAAGAATAATGTGCAGAGAACATAAAAATGTTTAGAGAATTTAGAAAAACTTGTAAGAGCTATTTTCGGTGCTTCGTATTGATTCGATTAAATACCTTCAAACAGTTTATTGTAGTATAGTAACAGATAAATCTAAAATCTTTTTTATAATATATGTCAATAAGTTATATACCTACTTTCATTATTCGGTTGTGAAATGTTTCAAAGTGAAAATAAAATCAAACTTACAGAGTTAATATTACGTCAAAATGTCTATTTTTCACTTCGTTTTCATTTATAAAACGTGTGTATGGCATGTGGGAGGCTGGGAAAGTTTGACTCATATGGCTATAGCCTGTCACGAAACTTTGGATAAATACTTCAAAAACTTTTATGAAAATGTGTAGTCTTGAATTTTAAGTCCTAGCTGGATAGACTTAATTGTTTGTATTTATTATTTATTTATATGTATATGTATGTATAACAAATTCATCCACAAACTGATTACTTAAATATGAAGGATATGTGAACCATTACCGAAGCCAACTTTTAATCTGACTTTTAGAAAAATGGAAGTCAATATGGGGGTAATTTAAAATGAGCTATCGTGACATTGCAGTCACAGGCTTCATTAAAACAATAATTACGTAGTAGGGATTATATACATATAACGGCTGCTCACGATGTTTTAAAATTATAAACTATTATGTACTCAACCTGGATAAATAGGTAATGATTTTTTCTTAATTTAAAAAATAAGTACAGCAAAGTTTCATCAACCAGTTTTAAAATCGATTAATCGTTAAAAAACACGATTGCCAGCATAGCAAGCGTTCATAAATCATCCTAAAACTTTCTAAAACTTAATGGAGGTTTCCAACTCGGACTTACAGCAACTAAAAGAGGTTTCAAAATAATAAAGTTTTTGTCCTAATATAATTTATATATTTATGATACCAAAAAACATATTTTTCTATTGCAGCTCGAAACAAATTAAAGTGGTCAGAAAGAATACAAAATACAAAACGTTCCTTGAAATTTCCGTCTTGAATCCGCAAAACAAATGTAGAAAACACCAACGCAACGCTATCCCACAAAAGAAAAAAATAAATAAAAGGGTTTCCTTTAAAACAAAACATTCAAACAACATAAACATTAATTGTTTATAACGCAAGACAAAAGAAATGCAAAATTTATGTCATAAGAGCTATAAGTAAAATTGTACGATTTATTGCAAATTTAAGGAAACAATCGCTTCCTTAGAAAAATTGCTTTTGCAAGCAAGGTACAGTAGGCAAAAAATAAAAACAAATGTTAGTTACCGCAGAGCAAAACCTATGTAAAACCTAAGTGTCTTAAATAGATAAATAAAATAAATTGAAAAAGAAGGAGAAGCTGCAAGAAAGATTTTTATAAGTCAAAATAAAAAGCAGTTAAAGCCTATAGATGATACAATAACCAGAACACAGATTTATTGAACTAAATGTGTAGCAGATGTCGATATTTGTTGATGAATTGGAGTTGTTTTATCTACTAGATGTACTGAGATACACACAAGAGTTTTATTTAAGTAAAAAAAAATCATTTTATACCGTAGAGCAAGAAGATTTTTTATGAAATATTAAATAAAACAAGTGTGTAGTGTCTCGTTTGCAATAATTTAAAATTTAAGACAACAGGGCAAGACGAAGTCGAACAGGATATAAGTAAATAAAAAAGTGTATTTTTTTAAGGTGAGATCGCGTTGAATATATTATTAAAATAAAAGTTGAAAACATTGTTGAACAGATTGTTTTTTCGGTTACGTTTTTTGTATACCATGCGGTTGTTTTGCTAGCGATGTAGAAAAACAAAAATATAAATAAAAATAATTAAAGGAATCGTATAACTCGAAGACAATACAAGAGAATTAACAATTTTTTATAATAAGCAGAAAAGCAGAGCAGTTCATTTGTTTGTTCATTAAAAAAAGAATATACGAAACAATCAGTTTTTTATATATAGTTGATGTCCCAAGGAGCTGCTGATGTTTTTTTATCACCTGAAGGCATTCAACTGAAATATTTTGTACCTTAGGAGACTTATAGGGCCTATGTAGTTTGTTTTCTAATTGTGTTATTTTTTTACAAAAAAAGAAAATATATTAAATACAAAAATTTCGTACGTATAGGAGCAAATATTTGGTTTATTTAAAAAAGAGAGTGCAATTTAGGCTTTTTGTTGAGTGACTGTGAATGGTTTCAAAAATAATTTTTAAGAAGTTTTTTCTCCGCTAAAAAAAACTAAATACAAAGCAGACAACAATCAAAACAAAATCAAGAATTATCGTACAATCGTCAACGTTGCTATCACTTTTTATCTAACTTCATTTGTTTGCGAGTACAACAAGAATTTACACTAGTTCTGCACACACACAAAAAAGAGACGTGTTGATGCAACTGCACAAATAATTACAGGGAAAGCGCGACTAACTGCAATCAGAAGGTAGTTTTCTTTAAAAAAAATATATATCAAAATACCTATCTAAACCGCCTAAAATCTTTATAAGTTCCCCTAACCGTCACCTATCACCACAAAATTTCGGAAGTGCCCTCAAAAGTGTTGGGGCTCATTGAGGAACGGAAAAAAATTCAAACAAAGTCGCGATTACTTTTTCATGGTCCCCCAATTTATCCTTGATAAAAGTTACGTGACCCTATCGAGGGAGCAGGAAGGCAGGTTCCGCACTACCAGCCAATACCTAAAATTCTTGCGAGGTGGGTGTTCAGAAGTAACATTCAGGCATTTTTGGTATACAAAAGACGAGGAAAAATAGAAGCCATGGAAAAGCATACACGTAAAGTTAGATAAGAAACCCTGACGGAGAGCGGAGGGTAAAAATTATGATTTAGAGGAGATAGCAACAAGCATTCGTGTTGACGTGTAATTACGTTTTGATGTTCAGACAGACAGGTGCAGACGGAGCAAGGAAATAGTCTTTTTCGAAAAAAAAAATAATAGTAAGAATACAAAATATATAACCAGAAACATATAAACGAAAATTATCCGACTCCGAGGGCTCCTGAGTGTATTTTGAGCAATTGTCGCACGGGTTGTCGTTGTAATGACTTGAAGCACGACTTCTGCACTCGAGGCTGGTGGGCGTTTTCCTCCGTCAGCCCCTTTCAAACTTTTCCATTCACTCGGCAAACTGTCTAATTTTGAACTCTTAAGATAAAAAACATACATACATAAAAAATTCAAAGAAATATTATATCTTTGTATATCCATACGAAATACTCGTGTACTTTTAAAAACATATTTACTGTAAACTGTCTCCACCTACGAAGAACCTCACTAAACCCCTTCAAAAGGCCCCGAGGGACAAAATCTCCACTGGCTGAATATGTATGCGGCTGCAGGTGGTGCTTCCTTGGCATCAAGATCAAGACAGCGCCAGCGCCAGCAGAATAATAAAAATAAAGCCCTTCAAGCGAAGTTAGCCCAGTCGAAAGTAGGTGGCGCTGCGACCCCAAAGAGCGCCCAGCAAAGTCGTCAATTCCATCAGCTTCCATCAACGTATTTGCGTACGCCGCAGGCGCAGGCGCGCAAACTAAGCGCCAGCTATGCGACGCAAAGCAAGCTCCTACTGCCAATTGTTGAAGGTCCGAACCACCAGCACATTCACCACCACCACCACCATCACCTCCATCATGACCCCCATGGGAGGCCACTGTCACCAAAGTTGGGACCACGACACGAACGGGTCCAGCACCTAACAAAATCTGCCACCGCCAGCTTCCCGCTCGTCTCTCAAGCCGAAGCGACCCCACCCTCGACACCTGTTGGTGCAGCGATCGGCTGCAGCAAGCACCACCAGGCCGATTCTGGACCAAATCTTCCCAGCCAGATTCAGGTGCCCCAACATGACGCGATCATCGTTACACCTGCCACCCCGATGGCGTCACCCGGGCACCATCCAGACGCCGCGGCTTCCTCAGGTCAATTAGAGCGGAAGTGCAGCTTCTACAGGGTCCGGCGCACCGACGCCTTTGAGCACGACGACACCTACACAACCGCAATAGCTTCTGGAACGAAAATAACTGCCCAACACCAATTAGAATCTTACACGGAAGAAAATGTCGTTTACGGTCTTCCGAACGGCGGCAGTGGGCACAAGTGGGCTCAGGTCACCTACTGTGAGCAGGACATCTGCACTTGCGAGCAATTCGAGGTAACTGCCCTTTTTTAACGGTGGCTTTCAGTGTGGAATGGGCTGTAGGTTGAATGCTATCAAGGCTCTCGTCTAGGACCTCCTTTGCTTAAAATTGTTTGCATTTTTCGATGCCTTGTTGTGATTAGAAACTTTATTTGCATGTTAATGATTCTCGTTATTAAATAATTGTAAAAAATTTGATTTATTCATATTATACATACCTATATTATTATGCATTTTACATACTTATGTATTGCCTTAAATTGGTAATAAACCTCTGAATTTTTATATATTTTTAAATCTTAAAAATTTTATTTTCTAATTTTTGTCTGTTACTATGCAATAATCTATATAAGTCGTATGCGTCTACTTCTTTTAATATACCGTACCAAAATTAGAAAATCAAAACATTTAAGTAACATTTCGAAAAATTTAGCAGTCATTAAAATATAATAGTAACAATTATTTTTAACAATATTTACAAATAAGAACTCAAAATCGATGTCTTCAATCAACTAAAAATCAATCTCCAAAGATTATGTCCTATAAATTACACTGGGAAAGGATTTTTGAACAAAAATTAGATCAAAACTAAATATTAATAAAAGTTTATAGATTTTTTTATCAACATATAAATGGAGCTTGAGCTGTAGGGACCTTTCCAAAGTAAAGAAGTCCATAAAACTTTATTCGAGATTTCCTTAGAGCAAATTTTGCATCAAAATGTCTAAACAGAGGCCTCAAGTTCTCCCATATTTTAGACATAAACTTTTAGGGTCTATTTTACAAAATTTTCGGAATGTTACTTACGCATGTGATTTTTATATTTTCTCAATTTAATAAAAAGTTTTGCAATATAATTGATTGATTTTTAGACGTATAAATTGATTTTCAAATATATAATAACGTATTATCTATATACCTATAAATTATTGAAACAGTAAAAGCTAGAAAGAATTTAAAAATTATTGCGATGCATGTATGTGATACGGATATAAAGTAATGCTTCTTTATAAAAATAAAACATCGCAAAAGCTAAAATATTTACCATGATATTCAGTATGGCATGTTATTTCAAAAACGCGTGACCTCTTAGTTGTAAGTCTAGTCATCTAGCCTTACTCACAAATGAAGTGAATTTTAGAAGAAGAGTCAGCACGTCTGGCTTTTTTAAAAATTCAACATGCCGTCGTTAATTTATTTTCAAGCCCATAAAATATTCAGTTAAAACCGCCTTCTCAAAGGACGGCTCTCAACGCTCCCCGTCTGATATTAAGTTCCCCAAACTAACCACATATTCATAGAGCTGAGGTGGTGTTGTTATAAAAATTAAAATGTTTTTTTCCGCCCACCCAACAGCCCTTTTACCCACCACTTGAAACCCTTTTCGTGGCGGTCGTCGTAACCGCGAAGTAATTTACTTTTTTCTTTAGCCAGTCTAAAGATTTTTCGAGGCACTTGCTGGAGACCCGGTCAAAGAGAAAATAATCCTCTCAAGCCTGAGGTTAGTAACTAGGTAAGAAAGTGGGTCTCGTAGAAAACCCTCCCACGCCTCATGACTATTGCATTAGGGGGGTGGGTGGTGCGACTCCTCTTAGACACTGACGAATCTTATTTTTGTGCCCATCTCGCGCTCATCTCGGAGTCTGTCGTCGACTGCAAGAAGTTGTTTTGAGATGCTACCAGCTTCTACCTATTTTTAGATTTATTATATAAGACGGTGCTCGATGTCGTCCGGGTCCGCCCACCCCGAACGGGGGTTGCAGGGGCTGCGGAGGTCCTCCGCGACTGATGGCCGGTGCAGACACTTCTGTCAGGTACAGATTATATCTCGAGAGACTCCAACAGGACAGGTGGCACCATAAACGTGACATCTGGCATGTGAAATTAAATTTGCCTATTAAAGGATTGCTCGAGTCCTCCGGGATATATGGCCGTGTGCACAATGCAAATTGGTGTCATAATTATGCTGAGCCACTCACGACCGTGACATTATACTAATGAGATTGAAGGTGAATGGATAGGGTGGATATTTTAAATACGTGACTGATAGTAGGTACTCGGTTTTTCGGTTAAATATTCGCGGAAAGCTAAACCCAGCTAGCAAATGTTTTAATAATAAAACAAGACATTTTTCTTAGCGCTAAGAATTATTAAAGAACCTCACCAACTCTCTGTCGTTGGAGGAGGGCAGGCAAAAAAATCGCTAGAATCTACCCTGCACGGCATGCTAAACAGCTCCACCAGTGCAATCAGAGTCGACGTCGTCAGCCGGTCCTGATTTCATTAAAACAGAATAATAATAAAAAAAGAAAGCTTCCTGATTTCAAATATTTGGACAGGCCGGTTTTTTGTTCACGACGACTGTCCTCGGCCCCGGGACTCCGCCCCAAACCACCCCCATTAGGCCCCAGAACGCCCCAGAAGTTCTTCGTGACTGACTGTTTACTCTAAAAAGCGCTACTTAGGTAAATAAGGCTGCAGTCGCGGTGGTCGGGAGTGGAACTTTTGGTGAAGAGGAAAATGGTTATAATTTCGCCTTGTGATGCACAAAAGGAAAAAGGGCGTCGAGGAGTTCCTCAATTCAATTCCCGCGGAATGAGGGCTTTTCAGTGTGTCTGGGATTTTCCTCTTTTCTGTCTTTTTGGTATCCTAAATGAAATTTTAACGGGCGCGCTAAGTTTAGAGCGCTTTTGTGTCCTGAATTTGAAGCAATTTGAACAATACCTACAATCGTAACGTAAAAAGGGCTGACAGCAGGGCTTTGTCAGTTCTGCCCTTTTTTACATATTTCAGATTTCAAATTGTTAGACAGAAATGATAAATCTCTTTCGGGAACAAAAGGAAAGAGAAATTTAAAGAGATTTCGCATTTTTACAGAAAACAATCATAGTGGAAAATGCGGATTATATAGAATTTTCGGTATATATATAATATTACTTGGTTTACATACAGATACTCCAACAAGGTCGAATATTTTTAGATTTTAGAATTTGTTGTCGGTGGTAAATTATTAATTAAACACTCTTTCAACTGAAACCACAATTTTTTTCATGATTGATATAATTTTCGCAGTATAAGTGGAAGGAACCAACTGATTCAAAATGATTTTTATAAGGTAATGTTATTAAATACTGTTTTTCAAAAATTCTAAAAGAGTGTACATACGTTAAAAACAAAATTAGTTACCTATCTTCGTGTAACAAGAAAAAGAACAACCAAAGTTAAAATGACCCCTTGAGGAAGGTGATGAAATATCTGCGTTTACGGCCTTCTAATGTACATATGTGCATGATAAATATTTTCAAAAATGATTGCATTATATCTATGTATCTCTCTTTGACATTGATATTGAATTCATAAAAGAAGTACAAAACGTACAAATTCGTAAAAAACCTTCAGTATTGCCTTGTAGAGATTATTATAAGATTTTAATTCATGTTTTAAGGTGTTTAACATTTTTATAGTAAATCGCAGACTTTATCCCAAAATCCCGCACAAACTACCCTAATTAAGTTGGATATACCCTTATAAGCTGGATACCTATTTCGACAAACATGAGCACTCAGGTGGCTAATTCTGAACTTCCTTTACATAATTTTTGTTATAATCCGCTCCAAACTGGGTTACGAGAAATTCTACGGAGACTCCTCGAGGCTCCAGGATTGCAGGAGTAATTGTAGACCTCATAAAAGGTTGCACAAGTTACTTTAACATGCCCAGCCTACTCGGATCCTATGTACCTCCTTAGTTCCGAACAGCTGTACAGTGGGGGTGTATCAGTTCTGAATAACGCCAAAATCCATAACGCCCATACCCCATTTTCTACAGGACTTCTTCTCTGTATATTTCGAGTACGGTAGTGCTCAAGCGTAGACGTATCCTTATCAAAAAGGACCTGACCTGCTGCTCCACATGTGGGACAGGTTCGGCATAGTAAAATTCGAGTTTCTCCCGGCTGCACCAGGTTTTATAGGAGCTAGATGGGGCTTGATGGAGTTGGTGGGTGGTGAGTCCCAGCCGCCACCATTAAACCTCAAGCGGTCTACTTAAAAAGTCATAGGGTGATAGTTCCGACCCACATATGCGTCACGTGACGACCTCGACTAAGGATAACAAATGAACTTTCGGGCTGTGTTGCAGACTGGTCTCGGAAGGTACCCATCTGGCCAGCAATAGCCCCAATTTGCATTGGAAATCGCAAAATTGATTTATTGCAGCAGCATAGCTCTCGCTAAAATTTAGCCCTAGTCTAAGCTGAGGTTTACGTGACACACTTCAGGAGCTGAACGTCACTGAGTGAACGCGAGGCATCACGATCACGGACAAACGTCGCATTCATTTTTCACGACATATCTTGCACTTTCCCAGCCCTCATTAAAACCTCGTCTCAGCAGCCCTACGGTCGATAGAAGGCGGAAGGTCACCGGCTGCCAACGGAGCACCCTTGGGGCTCTGCGTCGGTTCGTTCTGCTGAGTCGAAGTTTTCAGGGTGCGGCGGATTTGAATCCTAGATGAGGCCTCTCACAAATTAAAACCAGAATAAGACAGCAAAGCAATGCTCACGGATCAGGATAATCCGCGAATTAGTTGGGTTTGAATCGATGAACTGTTGCTCCACAAGAGCACGTGGTGGTGTATTTCGTCTACATAAATTTTTTGTCTGCACCTGATTTTGCACGTGCTCAACGGCTGCTTCGTGAAAGACGACAAAAACCAGGGCAGAAAAGGACCTGTGCTAGGGTCCTTTTCATGGAGGTAGGCTCAGCTGGGTGGCTCCCCTTGCCCTGGAAATGTAATTTTCATCTGGATTGGGTCATTCAAACACTAAATGAAAAGCTCTCGGACTACGTTGCTATGCGATACGATGCGATGTGATATTGCCTTGCATGTGGAGTGGACCTTTGATGGATTTGCCCACCTCCCACCCCGGGAGTGGACGTTAAATGAATCTTAAGGACAGGAAATGAAACTAGATGGAAACTTTATTGGATTTTTTCAGTTTTTTCCTTCTCTTTTTAAGGAAAACATTTTTTAATGGCTTCCGTTTACAACTTTGCTTGTTTTGAAGAATTCAAAGGACTCTGCACCAAGTTAAATTGGGAATTTAAGAGGGCAAGGATATGTTCGTTCTGGTTGCGGTTGCTTTTGTGCAATTTGTTCTAAATGAGAATGTGACCTTGAGTCTAATTGCTTCATGTCTGGCTCGTGTGTATGAAACAAATTATCTACTATGGACATAACTTTTTCGTGTTTATAATGATACATTTCTTTCTGTTTTTTAAAATACGACTTCTTGTTTTCAAAATTAAGCTATTTGTATTGGTATCTACCTATAAAAATACCTCATAAGGAGATATACGTATATTCAGAAATGTTTGACTATTTGTACATATGTATATTATCTTGAATTTTTATATACTATATTAGCATGTTTTTCTTCTTGAGCTATTATAAAATACAATATCAGCACCTTTACGAGAACTTAAAAAAAATCAATTTGCACTTTAATTGTTCATTTCAGTTTTAAATTAATTTTTTAATAAAGCTTAGAATTATCTATGTTCTAAACTTAGTACAATAGGTACTTACAGACCTTTAACGTTCCAAAATTTCTCTTGTGTTAATTTCCCCTTGAATTAGTATTAAAGAAAGGCTCAGTGCAAACCGAAATTTTGGGATGGTAAAGGGAGTCGTAAAAACAAATTTAAAATAGATGTCCCTATACCAATTAACTGAGAATTTGCTTAAACGAAATCAAATGTTAGAGTAAGAAGATATAAGAATACTAGCTTCAATTTGAATTCTTTGTACATAAATATTATAATGTCGAAGAAAACTTATTAAAAACAGAAAAATCATTTTATTTCATAATTTACATGAAAAGCGATTTTCCTAATTAGGACAATGAATTTTTGCGACAACCAAACATCGTACATTTTATCTTGCCTATTTTCATTTTAAAACAGGGATATTTATAGCCCTTTCTTATTTTATACATATTCCAAGGGTCTAAAAAAAAGTTTTTGAATGAGTTATTGGATCAACAGCTGTTTGTTATTATTATTCGAAAAAACTTATTAAAATAATTTACAACTTTTAAATTTCCATTAAGTGGTTTTGGAAAGGTACAAAGATGTGTTATACTTCAGTAGGTACCTAATACAGTCAAACGTTTACTCAACTTCATTTTGACGTAAGCTTTTGAATATCATCAGCTATAAAACACTTCCAAAATGGCGTAGTACGCCGTGTTTTATAAACGAGCTACTCCACGATATATATATAAAATGAATATTTATTTGGCTACAATAAAACCAAAAATTGTAGTAATAATTCTATCTTAAAATTAACTCCTTTCAAAATATTTCAAATTTGTGACTTAGTAATTATTACGAACACCCTTTTTAGTTTATTGGCAAAATATCGTAAATCTTTGACAAATTAATATGTATTATCCAATGTATGTATTAAATTAGATCAGTTTTAAAGATTGCTTTATTGTAAAAAAATAAGTTGTAAAAAGTTTTTTTATTTTTTTTTACAAATAGCACTTTACTGACAAATATGTGAACTCAACTTCCTTTTGCATACTAATTGTTTGCCATAATTTTCTGAATTGCTGACTAGCTTTCGGTAACAAATATGTAAACAAGTAATGAATTAAAACACTACATAACCTTTTCCAGCTTTAATGTATGTGATTGCCAAATATAAACTTATTTTTTCTGCACTTAGTTTAAAGTAATTTTTTGTTCAAACTACATAGATTAATTTCTTATTAGGTCCAAAGAATACTTATTATTTGCTTGAAAAAGTGGAAATATTGAAAACGAAGCCAAACTACTAAATATAACTAAACAACAATAATTCTAATAAGTTTAAAGATGTTTTGTGTCGTTATTCTTTAAATTTTTGAGCATTAATAAATAAATGGATATCAGAAAATGTAAACTATTTCCCTGAATTAGTAAACCATAAATCGCCACTTATCTGATAAATTTTGCAAAATTTTCCCAAGTACAATATACTCAGAGTAAGTAGTTATGTTCCATATAGGTTCTTGAACATTATAAAGTTGAACCGGCAAATGTGAAACACAATTGCCATGTTGGCGAAAACCTATTTATAATAGGCATCTCACAAATTGCACCCACAACTGTGAAAAAGAGGAAATATCTCTCAAAAATGTATGCGATGACATAATTAAAAAATATGAGCACCTCTTAAAATAAGACTGTCACGACATAATTAATTAGCAAATTACCTGGAGGTAACAATTATAGTCAAGGCCGCAAAATGTCATCCTCTTAACCATTGCACGTTCACATGAACAGTGAACACCGACCGTACCATAAAACAATTTTCTTCGAAACATGTGCACAATATTCCGATTCTAATTTTGATTGCTTAAGTGACTCGCCCCCACACACACACCTATTCTATCTGCAACAGCAAAACCATACATTCGAATTCCAGGTGGGATTGTCACGAAAATGATTTGAAGGGAAATTGATTGGGTTATGCCTGGGAGACTATTTATAACGTGCGAATTGGACAGCCATTCCATAAATCGTCGCCGGGGGCTGTTTTAGAAGAGGATATTTTGCATCGAAGGACGTCGCCCGTGTGTAAATTTATAGTTGTCATAAAAATTGAAGCATTTCACGTGTAACGAACGATTTTTATACACGGCTCGTGTAGGTATCGCTTTTTTCGACTAATATTTATTCGGAATCAGTTTACCGGAGGTGGTTGAAACGTGACACCAAACGAATGTCAGTCGAACACTAGAAAAATAGATAGATATTCGAATATTCGAAACAGTATTTTACGTAAGCTATGTTAGTCTATAGTAAATTAAAAATATATTGAGTCAATTTCATAGAGTTATAATCCTCATTACCCATTCCCATTGTACTTCACTTTTCCAAAATTCGTATTTTTTTTAACCTAGTCTTTTTCATAACAAATATTGAGTAACCAATCACATCAAATAGGTTGTAATTAAATATGTATATTTTGAATGTAGCCTAAATCTTATTTTGATTTTTGCTTACGAAAACTAATTAAAATTTAGCTTAATATAATATTTTATTACAAACCTTAAATACTAATTCTAATTACTATTTGAACTTAACAAATTTCACTTTCAAGGGGAATTAATTGCAAAAAGAACGAACATTTTACAACTCAGGACAGACCGCTTAATTGGTATTTACAGTATTTGAGTAAAGTAAGATGTTAGAGTCAAGAGCCTATTAAACCTATCTGTACCATTCTGTAAGCCTACTTGAAGGCTCTTAACATTTAAATCTCATTTGCGTCTAAAAGGAACATCTAAACCTCTTCCCATTCATCGTACTACCAAAGAGTCCTATTTTCTCCAGATTTTAATATTCATAGCGTCACATATGCAACTCTGCTTTGTGCCCTGGTTCAAACTTCAACATAACTTCAAACTCAAACTTTATAGGTACAATGTGAATAATTTGCATAAATCGACAACCCTCCGTGCTTTCACCTTTCACAACACCGGGGCAAGTGGTTTCACGCATGACTTTGTTTTACCTCTTCTCCTCCCCACAATGAAAAGTTTTTGCAAGGATTAAATACTAATTGGCATCATAAATCGCGATTTACCATTAGACATAAAATTATTTGAATTAATTCGATTTCGACTAACAATGGTGTTGTTTGCACACCACTGCAACTCAGCTAACTTCTCTCTAGATTTATAAATTATTGAGCTATTTATGAAAATTGCGGAAATTGGTTGAGAAAATTACATAAACTGAATAAAAGCCTATTTTACCTGTAGGATATGAATCAGCCAATTAGGATAATGATGAATCGAACAAAATAAACGCTTAAGTGGTATCAAACTAATAAAAAAGTGATTAAAAATGAATAAAAATAAAAATATGAAAAAAACTACATAAAATAAATAATAATAAAGAAAAAAGTAATACAAATAAAATAATAAAATAAAGAAGTTTTATGAGTGTATCTAGTGCAGACGTGATTAACATTAAGAGGAGACGTAGAAGACGTAGAAAACGAAGACGCCACCACCAAGATGCAGGCGGCTTTGATGCTAAGATCAAAACAGCGTATAGCACGACGGCGACGCTTGAAAAAACTTGGAAGGGCTGAATTACCAAGCAATGTGGCGACTAAAGAAATAGCCCCATTTCCACGTTATCCACCGGAGTCATGGGTAAAACTCTATTAAAAAAGAAACATATTTTCTTATTCATATTTTAGGAGGGACAGAGATATAAATTTTTTTTCGCTCGTATAAAAAATATACCTACAAAATACTCAAGGTGTTTCAGGTGCTTTTAAAAAGGGCAGATACAGAATTTAATGGAGGTACGCTGTTTTTAGTTGTGCAATTCATCCGAAATTTGTGTTCAAAAATGATAAAATATGTACAAAATTTGCTACTTTACGTTCCTTTTTTCGAAACACTGTACATATAAACAAGGGTAGTTCAAAAGTAAAACAGAATATTTGACCAATTAAAAGCTACTGAGGCATAACTAGAGGTATGTTTTTAACGCTTTTAAGCAAAGTGGATTACGTGGGGGAAAAGAAATTAAATATTTTTCCCTACAAAGAATAGCACACAGATGCAATTAAAAAGCCATTTGTAATATGAAACAGTGGCTTTACATAATAATTTTTGTTTTCGCATAATAGAGCGAAACACAATTACATATTAAATTAGGGTTATATTGGTAACCTTTGGACAGACGAAAAAGTTAATTGACAAGTTTATACTTTAATTATAAAATACAATT
The DNA here is from genome assembly GCA_959613345.1 of Tolmerus cingulatus. Lineage (NCBI taxonomy): Eukaryota > Metazoa > Arthropoda > Insecta > Diptera > Asilidae > Tolmerus > Tolmerus cingulatus. The sequence continues at coordinate 25,534,073 of OY390707.1, forward strand.
GGCATTTAAAATGGAAATGACACGTGGAACATTATAATTAAAAAATTAAACGTGCCACATTCCGCCAATTATGAAAAATAACAAAGAGCACATAATTTCGAGCTTATTTAGATTATACGCTAAACAACTTTTTTACTATTATTACTTACATATTGCTGCTCGATTACGTTCGTTGTAGAGTAGCAATTTATATTTAATTTTCCATTCTATATCTAAAGCCCAGTGATCTTCTATAATTAATTCAAAATTAAGTATCAAATTTTCTATAAAAATCCTAAGAATTTTTTTTAAATCCTAGAACTGTGTCTGCCAAATTTTAGCTAGAATCTTTAAGGGTTATAATGAGTATTTGACAGTTAAGCCTCGAGTATAGTATATAATTCACAAAATAAGGGTAACACGCGAATTAATCATACAATTAATATTAACATTTTAACGCACTAATTTTATCCTGGATGATAAAATGTGATCTTTAATCACATTTGGACTGTGTGTAATAATATACATGTATGAGAACATATTTTATCTATTAATAAGAGAAACCATCATTTCAATTGTGCTTTTAATAGAAAACTATAAAAAACATATCACAAATTCGTACAATAGCGCAAAAGATTCTGTACTGTTATGCTTTAGGTTATAATATCGAAAACTTTATCTTTATAAATGTTTCTTATTTTACATACCTACTTTTGCTTGATAAGATTATCTAGTTTAAAAACCAAAATATAACAAGAAAAACTCTAATCAATTACATGAGAAAAGGTTTTTAAGACGCGTTCTAATTGTACATATATTTAATTTTAACCCTCCATATAAAATTAAGGACGAGTACATCAAATGTAAATATGTGTTGCCTTTTCATCAAAATCCGCCTATCTGCAGCTCTAAAGTTTTACTCACAGTGCACTCACTATCAAAACAAATTTACACAAAATTTAAATTGCACACTGCACACCGTCACATGCTTCTTTTAACTTACTCTCTTAATAATTATAACTATTTATATTTTAATACTCAAAAAACTCACAACTGATCCGGTAGGTACAATGCCATCAGATAGTTATAAGTTAAAGAATTTCTATTTTTTTATACAATTATCAAAATATCTGTGGTAACAGAATAATTATATGAAGTAGAATATTGAAACTACACAAAATATTAACAATTTTATAAAACCTATTTTTATTAGAAATTTATAAATTATAAACTTATGAACAGAAACACGACAAAAACTCGTGGATAAAAAAAAAGACATACTTAATTCCAAGTAACGTAATTGAGCTTTTCAGACTTTATAATAGGAGTTTAAAAAGTGATTGTTTTCCCTTTAATCTTAAACGATTGCTTTGCAATATTTCAAGAATTCAAAAGCCAACATTTGAAGAATGTTTGCAGATCCTGTGAAACACTAACAGACCTTTTTCTTTCGAATGAATTACGAGTATAAGGCATATATCTCGGACACAACTTTTCTAAAGTCTTATATTTATATTTAACCCTCAACTCACTTCACCAACTAACAACTTCACGACAATTAAGTTATTATTATTTGACATAAGACAAAATAAGTTAAAGTAGGTACCTATTTTATGTTACCTCTGTTTTGTTGAGTCGGTCAGAAATAACTATGTACGTGAGTTCAGGGTTAAAACCTCACCTTATATTTCACTTCTACATTATATAGGCAATTTAATTTTCCTTGGATGATATTATTAATACTATATTAATTGCATACAATAGAATAGAGAGAGTAGATAAGAAACGGAGGAGCTATAGGGTTAAACACTAAATTCCTCACATTTTCAAAATACATAACATACATATATTTCAAACAAGAATACATTTATATCATTCTTGACGTAGAAGCTGAGGTGGATAACGCGAGGTCACCTTTCGTGAATGGGGGATTAAAAAATTATTCGCCAAAGGGCCTCCGAAGTGCTGAAATACATGCCGTTTGATACTTGAGTAATCTTCGTCGCGTTCGTTCTGTAAACCAAAAGTGTAACTCTTTCGACCGACTGAGCCACCTTTGGTTTGCAGAGCCAATGAAAAGAACAAAAATCCAAACACATCTTGATGTTAATGAGCGTCTTAAGGTTAATCTTAAGGAACAATTTAATTGTTCTCAACAACGAAATATTTTGGAATCAGAACATCTCGAGCTGCTGCAGCATTAAACTACCAACAGTTTTGGAAAACAATTTTGGAGCAGCAGTCGTCCAATAAAACATATAGTGCCTGTAAGTTGTATCCTCATTCGCAGTGCCTCGTCGATGTCGTATATACAAAATTCCGGGTCCAAGTATTGGACAGTTCAACTTTTTAGGACTTCGTCGAATCGATTTGGACTTAGTTTTCCTTCAACCCATGTAAGAATGTGGGAAGTGAGAAATTTATAGTTCCTATCACCTTACGAAGGACTATAAAATAAAACGAATAATATAAGAAAACAGGTAAAATTAGTCTTACGTTCAATCTTAATTCCCAAAATTTAGCTCCGACAGTATTCCAAAAACCTTAAAACCAAAAAATAAAAGGACTATTTTGGGAAACAGAATGTGGCAACCAAATCAAAGTTGGTTAAAAAGAGGAGTATCTTATCGCTACTTGTAGACGTTATGTCGCGCTTAACGTTGTGTAGAGCTCAGCGGAATGTATTTTCAAAATATTTAAATAAAAACACATTGATTCTCATACGTTTGTATTTTGTAGTGAATGCAGTCTTTAAAGTTTTGGGCTACACTTTGTGTTACATCGAAATGCCCCAAAAATAAGTTTCCATTTAGTGAATAAATTCATTAGATTTTTTTCAACCTTACCTTTTTTAACACGTAAATGGCTCGTGCTTAAAAATTTCATTCCATCATAGGATTTCGTAGTAATGGTTATTGATTATGTATTGACTGTGGATGAATTCGCAACATAAAGCAGCACCTCTATTTGTTTCTAGTTTTTTTTTATGTTTTCTAGCAGTCATGTTTTTGACACTTTTTGATTTAGATTTTTGTTTTTTTTTCAAATTCGAACATATCATTATTTGGATACCTATCAATTAAAATATTATTCTACATAAAAATACTATCCAATTACCAAACTGCATTTCATACATATACTCGACTCTCAAACAAATGTTTTAAGCGAGTTAGAAATTCTTAGCAAACATTTGATTATTAATATTTTAAATTTTTATTTTTAGATTACAAATATTTAATTTTGTTACAATTTAAACGAATAGAATTATAAATATTAAAAAAAACATGTAGTTGATTTCCCTCTTTTTGCACACATTACACAGAGCAATTAGCAAGCAATCAAGGAAGTTGCACCAAAATTTCCTCGACGAGACGAGGGAGGTTCCAGTTAAATATTCAAGAAACTATCAAATAAAATGTGACAGGAAAATTTTGTTAAAGATACAAAAATTAATTGGAAACGATGTAATCAAGCGAGATCCTCATTAATTGTCGTTTCTTTTTTTATTTGTGAGATTTTGTCAGAGAGTTGCGATTGATGCATTCACCTCCTACCTTTCATGTTCTCACCACCTTAGAGTCAATTCGGTATGAACATTGAAAAAATCTTCTTTCTTAATTAAGTGTAGTGACCGTTTTTCTTTTCTGCATTATCCTTTTCGTCTGTAGTCTTTTCGTTCATTTGAAAAGTCGCAAGCAATGTCTTGGTGGTGTCCTGAGAATGTCTTGAGAGAATGAAGTTTTTGATTTGAAAAATTTTGTGTTGCGTTAAGACACCGAGTTTTTAATTATGCATGATTTATATTCGCGTTCATTTGAAGAGTGTGAAGTTCTTAAAACTGTTTGAGCATTTTTCATAATGTGTAATGTAAACTAAACATATATTTGACAATACTCGCACAATCCCTCCAAAAACAACTAAAACTTTGAGTTTACTTATTGTAGATTGATGATTATCTGGACAATCAACAAAATTATTGTGAACCTAAAATTTGAAATTTTTAATTTGTGGTTTGTGTTTGTGGTATCTTTTAGGAGTATACGGGCTTCAACAGTTTGGAATTGTAATAACGTAATAATCTGCACTATTTCATAGTCTTTGCTAATTCTAAACCTTCTGTTCTATGTCTTGAAGGATTCATCAAACATTACGATGTTACTATAATTAATAATCTTGTGGGTTTCATCGCTAAACCTATCATAAAATTTTTCACAATATTTAGATTGTAATTTCTGCATATCATAAGTTTCCATGCTTACAATGGCCATTCCGACTATATAACAACTTATAAAACCTCACTTGCTGGTATATTGCTTGAAAAACATTCATATAGACAAAAGAGGGCAATGTGAGGAATCCTTTAAACAGCATTGAGATGCAGATTTTTGTAATAATAATTTCCATATAAAACATGATGAGTTAATTATGAAGTGGCTTTGTAAAATGGAACGGATGTAAAATTTATTTGTGTGATGTTGTTGTTATGACACTAATACTAAATGATTTACATTTTTTAAAAATACTATGTAATATAAAAATTCGAAAACTTTTCAAAATAATAATTAAGAGTACGCGCAAGAGAAGTCTTCAAATAATTCCCTGTATTTTGATTTACTTGATATTACATCCAGAATTCAATCGAAAGTAAATCGTACAGTAGCATTTTAAAAGTGGCATTAACAAAGTTTAGTCTCTCAGAGAGATAGCGATACTCTAACAGAAAAATTTTATTATTGCTACATCGAGACCTAGACTCGAAACTATTAATCTAAAAATTAACAAACAATATTTTTAAACATTCTCCGAAAAGGTATAATCAGTTATACAATAAATTTGCAAAATAGTTTCGAAATATAATGTGAAATACATATTCAATGTTCTAGTTCTAGACAATACCAGAATTTCCCCATAAGGAAGGTCTATTTAGGGTTGAAAGGGACGAATAAAACATTCTGCATGAAAATGACAAAAATTTTATATTTATTTCAATTTGCCGCCTTATAAGACAAATCAGTGATTGTCAACGTCGATAAAGTCCAATCAGATATATGTAATTTCAAAGATTCTTGAAGAACTATTTAGAAGAAAAAAATGGAAATGTTCTTAATAAGGTATTTATACAATTTGCAAGGAAACAATATGGGAATATATAATACAAAACCTCATGATAGCGAATTGTTATTTTTCGAGATTTCAAAGTTAAATATGCCAAGAAGTTCAAAAGGGCGATATATTCCTCTCTTTCGACTACAAATTAGGTAAGCATCCCACTAAGTTTTATTAAAATTTTTGAGGAGACTTCAAAGATAATCTGTTCCTCCTACATATTAGAATTTACAAATACATATTTGTATGGTAATTTTCCTCGATGTTTACATTCCTTCTACATTTTCAAGTGGAAGTAACTCGATTCCAAAAATAGATTTATTTTTTTTTAACTGGGTTAGAGAATTTTGCTAGTAGAAGAACTAAGTCTGATTAACGAGTAGCTTCCATTGCTTCCAACCTTAATTCACTTCGTAAGTCAAACCGTTCCACTAGTGAATATTTAAAATCAACTTTAAAGACTCTTAAGGCTATTAACGGGTGTCCTTCAAAACTTCGCAGAAAGCAAACTGTTCATCAATCAAGACAACTTCTGTCCATTTGTCCCTTAGAGAGTAAAGGCACCAAAAGTCATTTCAGTGAGATGCATTCAAGCAAAATGTCCTAGAAGAGCCCCAAATTCATTGTCGAAGTGAAAACAATTTTTCATTTGAGGAATTTATTTTTCCTCCATAAAAACCGGAAGAATGGTAGAATATCCTTTTTTGTTTTTGTTAACAAATATTGTAAGGGTCTCGAGAACTGATGGTCATGGAGGTGGAGAAGGCGAATAGGCACAAACAAATGTTCCTCCATTCCGCCCACCCGAAGGGCACAGTTGAAAACAATGTTATCGTCCTCCTTGAACTTCTCCTTAATCCCAGGACAGAAGTGGGCCACCATGAAGCTGTTGCTTTGTTTGCCACGAAAGCCCTGGCATAGATTTAGCAAGAGTATAGCACTCGAGTTCCATCAGAAGTGCATCCAGGAGGCTCCTTCAAGGAGGCGCTACGCCCTTTATGCCCTTTGCTAAGGATGGTCACAGGATGACGCTGCCAGCGAAGGAGACGACGAAAGCTGCGGGCGTTTCCTAGACGTTGATTGAAAACAGTACCCCCAAGTGTCTGTGCTCCTTCGCCGCCTTCTTCCCAGCAAAAGGCGCATACAATGGCCGAGTATATTGATATAATAGTTGCCGGCATGGAAAATAACTTTTCTTTTCATTTCCCTTCTTCAGCCGGTATTCACGGATTTCTTTGGATGGATGGGAAACGACGGGGGAGTTGCCACTAAAGTGCACAAGCAAGCACCACTGTGGTCGTCTACACTGCAGCAAAATCCATAAAGAGCCTCATCTCGCTCGAGTATGAGGCTGGAGTGCAGCATCTAAAAATATATTTCACCGCGTAGGTGTGCGGCATCATTTAACTCTACAAAGACTGAGGCTGCAGGTTTTTCTCCTACATACCCTGACCTGGATCCAACCTCCTCCGCCCCCAAACGAAGGACGGATCCGATGCAGATTAGTTTAGCCAGAAATTGATTTTATCTCAACATAACCATCTCTGCATGACCACTTCCTCGTATGGGAGGTCTATTGAATTTGCCCAATGGCTAGAAGTGGCCGCAGGATACACTAATCATAAAATTTTTCGACATCATAAAAATGCGACTAGAGTCCTAGTTTACTGCAATTTTTTCATAACACAAAAATACCCCCCGAAGGATAGAAATCTTAATTAGCAAAATAAAAGTGGTACCAGCACCTCGTTGGGCAAGACAAAACAATTCGCGGCAGCCCAGTTTTAGCCTATCCTGAGGTCTATTAAGGAAATGAGGAAATCCTGTCTGTAAAACAGGCATCGTCTAAAAATCTCTCCCTCTAGGTGCTAGACTACTGCGGGCGAAATTGTGGGCTCTTTTAAGTGTAGGAAACAGAGGTGTGGGTGGCACGGCTCTTTTAATTATTGCCGACTTTCATGCCAGTCGAACATAAGCAAAATAGCCCAGAACGGGAGGAAACAGGGAATTAACTAATTTGCATGCAAGTCATGGTAGATGAGCTTTTACAGCCATTCGGAATGAATGGGTAAATTATCGTTTTATGGGATTATGTGAGGATTCATTTGTGTGTTTAAAACACAAAAGAGGGAACATTTTTAAGTCATAATACAAAATTTTATGGATGCCGAGTCATAGTAATCCCACAGGATGGCTGGATGAAAGCTTTAAAAGGAACGACAAGGACAATAATGGACCAAGGACTCTTCTTGGCGGTACTCCATTACAAGGCTTAGAAAAGCAAAATATATGAATTAGGTTAACCTAATTTTTGTCCTTTGCATTAAATGACTAAAACGTTTATTTAAAATTGTGCATCTGATAACAAATATTATATGTATTATTTGGTTTTTGTAAAGCTACTAATTCGAATGTTTTGGTTCACATTTCTTTTTGTTTCCCTGTATTTTAGCTTAACGTTAAATCTAATGGGTTAACAAATTAAATTTTCTTTTTCGTGCGTTTTTTAGGATATCATTTATTTAGTATTATTTCAGCATTTTAGTCACAAGCTTCTTTATTAGATAATTTGAATCGCATTTCGGCGTTTTCGACGCAATGACTTCATATAAGTTTTTTTTTCCTATTCGAGTTAAGTATAATTAAATATAATTAAATGGATAGACAAACTTCTAATATGTAATTTTTCTTCTGAGCTATTACAATACATAGAGATCAAATTCATGCTTCCAGCTCTATTCAAGATATTCTAAAAAAATTACATAATGCAAATAGTGCATCGAGAATATCGGTGAGGTTCAAATTATCTAATAAGCAAATTTGTGACATAAATTTTGAAATAATAAGTACTAGATAATTGATATTATAGAAAACGCAAACATGTATCAACAAAAAGGAACTTTTAGTTTATACTATAATACAGGGCCGTCTTAAGGTGCCTTTGGGCACACAGAATTAAGCCCCTTTTTTTAAAAAAAGAAAAATGAATGAGAGCATCCAAAACAAACAATATAATTTTTGCGATTTACTAATATTTTTGTAATAAAACAATTTTTGTTGTTTTTACGATTGGAATTAATAGATAATACCTCGAACTGAACTTTTTTTTGTCCTTATAAAAGGACTTTTCATGTTTTGGAAGTTCTTGAGGATTTTCCTCGAATCAAGTACTCACATAACTTAAGCTGTGAGCGGCTGTATACATATGTAGAATATATGTATGAAATTATTTAAGCTCTTTAGTTATAGAGTATGGTAAGTGAGATTTTATGGCGGTTATACGTGGATAAGAAAAACAATTCACGAATTCAAGGCCGTAACAAACTGACATTGTGACCTCGTGTATGAAATACTAACGTTTTAATATTACAGAATAAGAACACGTTTACGCTAACCCCTTTATTTAAGCCGCCGAATCATATTTTACCCTGACATATTATGCCTGTTGGAACGAACGAAATTGAGGACAACTCGTAATAAAGTAGTTAATTTATGTTGGTTTCCAAAAATATCACAAACATTATTTTATTTAATATCTAAATAACTGGAAAACCATTCACGAATTCCACAAATAAGGATAACAAAAATTGTAATTCCCAAAACAAAACCTTAAAATTAATAAATCACAACCTCTTCAATATACAATTTTATCTACTTATATTAATAATCTAAGATTAAATGAATGATACCGCATTGACAAAACTGATTTTCTCGTAGTCGGATAATAAAGCTGTCCAAATTTAATTGGCCAACCACCATGAAATGAAATATTCCAATTAATTAAATTTATTTGCAGTCACCTAGATTTATTCATGAGCGTTAATGTCATCGTAGTCCCACAGGCAGATTTCGCGGGGACTACGGAGAAAAATATGAAAATTAAATTAAAACAGCAATCTCTCTTATTTGGCTGCTCCCGCTGCAATAATTGCCCAACTGGATAGTCTAGAACTAGGTCAGTTGGCACACCTTCGCATGTCACAGAAAAGCAACTAGACGACTTCTGACTACTTCGTCAAAGAGCACGACGGTGACAATGTTGCCCAAAAGGACCTTTACCCTCTTGGCCCCACGTTTAGAAAGGTTTCACAAGTTTACCATGAGGAGGAGCCGGTCGAAGTGACTCACAGCTCCTTAGGGTTGGATTTTGGCGGTTCGTGCTGGCATATCTCCTCTGTACCTATTTGCCCTTTTTTCCCACCTTTTTCGCCCACAATAGTCCTCATATCTAGATAATTACGGCTGTGGTTGTGGGTGCCCGTTCGCGGCTGAGCTCATGTATATGAAAGTTAATTTTCTTTTTGTGGACTCAAAACGTCGCGTGATTCCAAGCTGAGGTTGAAAGGCTTCTCCCCTTTCAAGGGCAAATCGATTTTCACTTTTCGTATAATTTAACTTCTTCATGGGAAGTGTTTGCCAAAGAAATGAACTTTTTTTCGTAGGGAAATGTTTCATCCCTCGTAGGGTGAATCAACCGCAGCAGCAGCTGATGACTGTAAAAGGTATATCCACATAGTGTGGTATGTGTTTGCCAACAATATTTTCTTGTGGGTCATCATGCGGGCGAATTAGGGGCTATTGTTTTGGCCCGACAACTTTCACCAGTAGTGTTGGGCTTATTATCTTTCCGGTTTTTAAGTTCAAAGGGTTTAGGGTTGGATAGGATAATGTTCGGTTCTTAAATAACAAAATTTACGACTTTTCGCCAAAGTTAATTTAACCATACGGTCGTATACTGTCCTATATTTAAAATTTTGACAAGCTCTTTTATTTTTGTATATTGCTTTATTCTAAAAGGACCTTGTCTATTCTATTTTAGTATCAGTAATTAACTATGTAATGTGTTTTGCCAACAAAAAAATTGTTTTGAAATTGCTTTATGACTTCATGAAACTATTAATAAATAGTTTAAGAAATTTAATATTATTTAACTCCTAGACTATAGAGACGAATTTCACAAAATAACTTAGATTAAACTTGAGCTTCTACTACTAAAGTATTAAAAATTAAAGGTTAAACCTCAATGTTCTAACTTTTAGTTAGTTAAAAAAATAACTTTAATCCATTAAAATAAATTCTGAAATTTTATTTTAGATCCATTGAACCGTAGATGAACTTTAATTCACTTTTAGAGAAAATATCGGATTGTAAAAACATATAACAATGAAAATAAAAAATCGTAATAATATAATTACGATTAAATAGAAACTGTGAAAAATATGCGAATATGCATATTACGCAGCTACTAAAATAAACTATTGATATTTTGCTTTTAATTTAGTAGTGTTTTTAAAACATTCGAACTTTTGCAAATTATTTTATATCTAAATGCAGTGGAGACACGATTATCCAACCTTCAGTTATACGAATTCGCAATTATCCCGACTACCATGCCGCGAGCAAATATAATAACTTTATACTTACACGTCGAATCTATGCAAGCATAGACGAATATTTTGACCCAAATTTAACTAAATATTTTATTTCATGATTAAGATATAATAATAATAATATATAATATCTTGGTATGTAATTAAAGAAAATTATGAACATAAATACATAGGCGCATACGTAGTGTTTTCGTATCTCTAATAGTTTCTTAAGAAACATAGATTTTTGTTGAAGTTTTTTTTATTTTGGTAATAAACACCTAGCACTATGTATTATACATTCGTTTATCTGAATGCCTAACGACAACAATTAGTCTGGATAATCGAGTTTCCACTGTATTCTAACGCGATTTAAGTAAAACCGTTGAAATGAAAAGGGAAATCGTCTATATTAAAATAATCAATTACTATTTATTAAATTGCACCAATCCCTGCTTTCGTACATAATTTCAAAGTACATTTTAGCTAATAATGGCAATATAATATTCAAGTAGTTACATATGTGTTGAAAGCCGTCACAAATGTAACACTCTTCAAGAACCTTTTTTCAAAAATCAACAAATAATTATGTGGTGCAACCACCTTCAGGAAAGTGCTATCTAAGAGTATAAAAGTTGCGAAAAATGGACTACAAAAAAAATGTCATTTAAAAACCAACAGGCCAAAGCAAAGTTGTGAAAATTCCATGATTTATTTCCTTACAAAAAATTCCAGTTTGAACGAATTAAACTGTAGATTGAATCTCAAAATTGTAGTAATCAATTTTAAAACCAATCCCTAAAAACCTATACCTTTCTCATTTTTATGAAAATCTCTTTAAATTTAAAATTTCTATTATATTATCTTAACCCGTGAAAATTCAAAAACTATAATATTTCTTTTAAACTATAGTCAAACAAACTTGATGACAAGAGTAGTTTATAAAATTATTGATTTTGGCATTTCTTCATGTTCCTAATTTTTACGTAGATTTTTGTAATTATTCTATTGGAAGTTTAAAGCTTGGTAAGGAAGCTATTACTCCTTATTAAGGTACATGCACCTAACCTATGTACTGTACATACATATATTATTTGATCGACACGTAAAGCCATTTTTCTGTAGGTACTACCATTTTCTTTCTAAACGAATGAAAAAAGCCTATAAGAAATGATTGAGGAAAACTGAAAACTGGTAAAAAAAGCTAAATACTGGAATATCAGCGAATTCTTAAAATTAAAAATGTTAGATAAAAATTATTTTCCCAATTACAAATCGACTATTTCCGTAATAAACTGCGGAACCCTCCCACGCAAGAGAACTGCACTTTAGAAAATCGCCTTATCCTGGTGGAGCCGTCCAGCCAGGACAATTTATCGCATCGTGCTAAGTAATAACTCAGTCTGGGCGTAAAGTCTCCTGCACTGGGGCTTTTTGCATTAACACGACTGCCAGACAGGAAATCAGGACACCGGAGGTGATTTATCGCACTTCTTCCCCCCATTTAATAGCCACTTCTTGTGCACCTCGACCAGAAAGCAATGCAATGAATTCACATAAAAACGTGTAGTAAAATTGAGAAATTCCCTGCAAGCCAGCAAACCGCCGATGACCAGGGTTTACCGGGTTCAGCCGGGTTTTTGCTTCCAACTCCAATTTTCGTAATAAAGTCAACACACCAAAGTTCACTGAGAGACCTGAATCCTGGTGCAATAATTTCCCCTCTATTTATTTTTTTTGTAATTCAAAGGCACTAAATTGTCCTTGCAATTCCCACACCCGGTCCTATCGGACAACCTCTAGGTGCTCCATGAACTTTTGTGTATCCTAAAACTGGAAATTAAACAAAAACTTCAGCTGGGTTGTTAGCAACTTTAATTGACTGACAAATTAATTGACTTTCACCTGGAAAATTATTGCAAACATTTGTCTAGCGCACAAAGAGGCAGACGAACGAAGGTGTGCGCTGCCTCTAAGGAAGGAGCACACCTTCTTGCTGCAATCAAGGAGAGTTTTTGGTTTGTTTTTAATCATAACAAGAAAAAATTTAGTATAGCCTGTCTTGATACTTTAAGTTAGTATGGTTTTTTGCATGCTATTGTGTTTATATTAGAAAATTGACAAAATCTTAAATTCAACATTATTATTAGAGATAGTCCTGTAGTCCTTCTTTTGCATGCCGCTCTGTTACTATCTGTCGCTTCGACTGAGTCTGTGTGCTGCGCCTTAAGTGACCAAACAAATTGTAAGAATTTTATTTGAGAAAAAAAAAAGATGTTAAGAAAAAAAATAAATGATAAGAGATATTGTGGTTTACGAAATCTCATTGTTTTATTAATGTTGTGTGGAAGTGTTATTCTAAAATATTAAAATTTATTCTTAATGTTGCGCCTTTATTTTCATAGTGCGCTCAAGGACGTGCAGCGTGGCTAGAACGTGGACGACGGTGTAGTGTTCAAGACAACAATCCTGCTTCCTGCCATCGAAGATGGGTGAAACGAAATCGAGTTAGTATTTATGAATATGATAAACAGTTCGTCATAAATGCGTGCTTGTCAACAATACATACATTCTGCACTGCAACGGAGTAAATTGTTGATGAGCACGCATTTTATTCCTTAAATTTGCCGTATTTGTCACGTACATATAAACAAAATTGTCCACAGATTCAAGATTCATCGCTTGGTGGCTCATCAGATGACGAAGACTTATTAGGCGTATTAAGAGGACCTAGTTCATTTGCAAATGCCTTCCTATACGTTGGCTTAGGTACAATAGCAATTGGTTTAGTTATAGCATTCGTTGGAACCGGCGAGAAAGGGTTCAAAACTGTTGAATTAAGACTTATAGGACCTTCGTTAATAGGTACAAACTATTTAAAACATATTCATAATTTTTTTACTTTTTAACGTGCTCTCGGTCGCAGGTATCGGATTAATTTGTTGTATCCTACGAATATGTTTTTGTATATGTCCGTCACATTGTATATCGTCGACTAGGAGAAATAATAAGAAAAATAATAATAAAATCGATGCTGACCACACGACTTCACTGCTGAGGGGCGAAAGCAAACGCGTTTCGATTGCAAAGGGTCCGCATTTACAAGTAAGTGTACTTTTATTAGTGTAAAATTACCTTTGAGAAAACGTTATTATTGAGCTGATAATAACAAATTTCCCTTTACTTAAGAGGACCATTTGTAGTTCGAATATTTATCCCGATGCTATTTTTTACTTTTATTAATAAAACATACTCTAAAAAATCAAATACGTAATACATACATATTTGATGTCCTCTCATTGATACAAATGGCACTGAAAGCAGAGTCCAAATAAACTCAACGGGTATGGCCTGTATGATGCACTTAGAAGATTAATTTTCGCTATAGTCCGAAAATTCTTTTTAAATCAGTATTTTTTATTAATGCAAATTGTTTTTATTTTACCTATTTATTTACTCCAGACTGTAGCAATCTTCGCAATATACTAATTTATTAAATTATTGATATCGTTTAGATTTTTCCTTGCTAGCGACACGACCCTCTTTAGAAACCCATGGTCAGAATTTCTTTCGAATTCCATAAAAAGCTCGACGTTTTAGGTAGTCATACTTTGTTCATTTCTAATTTAAGTTCAACATTTTAACGTTAATATTATAAAAATCCACTCTTTAACTAAGGCCAGGATTTAGGAATTTGTTTCCAAACATTTTTAAAATATATTCTTTCTAATTGTGTATTGGCTTTGTAATAGTAAAATATGATAGGGTTAAACATTGTATTCAGTACTATCTTAAGAACTACCTTCCAGAAATGTGGGACAGGTAAACAAAAATTAGAAAGATAAATTCAAAGGACGTTAGGAACTAAGCAGAAGTACGATCGTCTTGTTTTCGGATTAAATCAAAAGTTAACTCGTCATCAATTTTACAAGAGTACTCAATAGTATAAATCTTCAAGAAATGTTTGCTTCTTTCAGAAATTTCCGTTAACACATAAGAAAAGCAATAGCAAAATGCTGAACGAAGGCATGGAAGCATTGCGACAAATAGCAACAACGTCGTTATTTCTACAAAATGAGCAGAAACCGACAACAAATCGCGTCGTTCCTATCATAAAAGAGCCGGAGAAGCCAACAGGTAGGTGTCGCACCAAGAGTTGGAATCGGAGGTGCATCTCCTGATCGGATTAAATATAAATGCACTTTTTTTCGTTTCACAGAGGAAGCACCCCTGGAAATGAAAAAGCTCGACACTACCCTTAACATATGTGATGTAAGCGATGACGAGGACGAGGAGGATGACTGCGCCCCTGGCTACAGTAATCAAACAGAAAGTCTGGTTCAATCACAGAGCAAACTGGCGCGCCAGAGGATGCCCCTGAACCAGCAGCAGCTACAGTCGCACCAGCACCACCAGCATCAGACGGACTCGGGAAAGGCAAAGGACTCGGAAGGACTGCTGATGGAAACGTCCCTGATGGTGATAAATCCACCACCCACGTCGTCTGGGAAGATGACAATAGTGCCGCCACCGACGACGACGACATCATTGCCATCACCGTCGTCGATGTCGCAACTGACGCCGCCCCCATCGACGTCGTCACAGTGCTACGACTTGCCACCAACGACGCCCCATCAATACGCCCTACGAACGGTGGCGGCGGTGTCGGCGACGTTGGCGGAGCAGCATACACCTGGACAAATTGTCGACACGGGTCAGAGTCTACAACTGCCACCCGCCCTCACCCCCACGCTAACCGTTCCCTCGCCCACGAGCAGTAGTCAAAGTAACATACGAACGTTAGGCGGTCTCAGCATAAATTCACCGGTGACTGCAGTCCCCCAGCCCCCGGTAGCCTCCACTAGCAATTTGCTCCAGCCCCCGCCCCCGACGATAACATCGGAGCCCGAGCTAGTCCTAAGCCCTGCGAAGCTTGGTCAATAGTCGTAGAAGTCGTAGTTCGGTAGAAAGGGTCAGGCAGACTCCACCCAGCCCCACCCACATTCTGCACACGTTTGTTGTAATAGTTGCCATCTGCAAACACATTTTCTGTAGGTATTTATTGCCGATATATCGCGTGCTTTGAAAAGTCCAACATACGCCAGCGCCATTGCGTCAGGCCCCCCAATATATGTACAATCAATTCAGCAATTAAATATTACCGCAGTTCAGCAAACTGCTGTGTGGGACAGGGGGGCTGACAACTTGTATTTTTCACCTATCGCGTGCTACCTGCGTATTTTAGCCACCGAGTCGGCCACCAGGTCAGCACACCCACCTGAACCCCACCCCCTGCGCGACACCACACACGCGGACAGGTCAAATATTTAGCAGAGAATTTCGCGTGCAAAATAGGAAAATCGACAAAACGTCGTAAGCGGTAATTAATAGATGAGAGATTGCTTCTACGGAATGATTTTTCGGCTTTTACCCCGGGACCGGCTAATTAAATGAGGCGAACTTCTGTCGCCCGATGAATTTTATAATATCCAAGTCTATAATTTCATAAAAACTCTATTCCATAGATCATATCTACATAAAAGGAATTAGCTTAGCTACTTCCCCTATTCTTTATATTTTTACTAGTTCTTCAAATATTATCCGGATAGTTTCGGATATCTAGATAGTGTTGATATATAGAATATTATAATCCTGATTTAAACACACTAATCAAAATAATAGCTGTTGCGAGCCCTAATATTCAAAATTCAGTAAAGTAAACTGCTAATATTTAGAACACATTTGAGCTATTTTTCTGTGTGGATTCTTCTTTGCTTTTTTATCAACTTTGATCCACAAAAAATCGCAAATGTGCTCTATTTAGGTATAGGTCATATTCAGAATTTAAAAAAACTCGCAAAATTCAATTCAGTCGGAAGAACGAATTTTAGGACGGATAGAGGATTTATCCCTTTATTTCAAAACATTGGCTTTAGTAGTAAAGTTTTAGGAACGACTAATATCAATTTAGGCTCAAATTATATCGATATCGGATTTATATCGAACACGTTGGTTATTGCAATCAGAGTTTAAATGGCTTTTAAATTCAAGTCTAAAAACTGGGTCCAAAAAATTTAAAATATGTAATTGCGAAACAACAAATAATATTCATAAGAACATATAAAAACAAAATTTATCGAGTCTCTTTTTGTTTTATTTCAATTCCTGAAAGACTTTAAAAGTTAAAATATCATACACAAAAATCCCCAAAAATCGTTTGTTGGTGCTGTGCAAAAATGCGTTACTAAATTTGAATACCATTTCTATCAATGATTCTGACAACCCCTAAATTATACAGAGCATGCACGCTATATGTCGGCAATATATTAAACAAATAGAAACGAATTTCATCGAAAAATGTGTGACCCTGTCCTTTGTAAAATATCGAGCCAATGTAAGCCGCATCAGAATTTTTATTCAAATGTATCTTTTGTTCCTTTAGCATCGTCAGTAATACAAAAATGCGGATTTAAGACAGACAGCTTTTGTACAAACGAAAATACATTAAGGGCCTATACACAAAAAAACGCATGCAATAACACACTCCAAAAAGCAGCCTTTAAACGAAGGGGGGCCCAAACAGCCAATCGAAAGTAAGAAACCAAAAAACAGAAACACTATAACTTCCGGTAAACCAAACGGTGGAAACATTTAAAGAACAGAGGTAAAACAAAAACACAAGTTAAAAAAAAAACATGGAACTAAAACATACCCCCAGAGCATATAAACCATAAATTTAAAAAAAAATGCAAAATCGTTTTATAAAAAAAAAAAAAAAAAATGAAGATAAAGAATCGTACGGTGTTATAAGAAGCAAATAAAGTAGAGGTGGAAGATATACATATACATGTGTAAGTGAGAAATGAAAGAAAATATATTTTTATTTTAGCGCATAAGTTATTAAGTTTTGGACATATCGTTTATATTTTTAAAGATTTGTTTGACAAATATACACAGGTAATATACGAAACCTGATGAGATACTGAGGATTTACGATGATGGTGTGAAACATGTAAATTAACGAGATGATTATAAGTTACCGAAATGTTATATATTATATGAAAATGAATAAAAACTGACAACATTTTGTAGATTACTGTGATGTTTCTTTTAGCCCTAAAAGAAAGTCTGGAATCGATCAACCAAAAACGCCACGTTGCCTACTTGCCATATTTTAATAAAATTTCTATAGTCCGTCATTTTGAAATTTTAGAACAAAGTGCATACATAAATGGAAATCAGCAACCTCTTAATCCCCATAAAGAACGACAAATTGTTGTCTCTAACCAGTAATTTTATTAAAATTTAATAAATTCAGACTAAGCCTAAGAAAAGAAAGAAAAATACCACACCGTCTTCTACTGTGTTAAATTCTTCAATCGTTCCTCTCGCTTTTTCTGTTTCTTGGTCTGTTTTTCCGTCGTCTCAATCCTCTTCCGCTTCTTCTTCAGCAGCCAAGCTTCCTTCTCTTTCTCCTGCTGATCTCTGATTAATTTTCTGAAGAGATTTCTATGCCTTGGCTTAACCATTCGAGCCTTCAGCCTGTGTTCCTCCACCTCAATTTTATGCTGCGCCCGTTTACTCTCTTTGTGTACCTTGCCCGACTTGACTGCCATGCTTTTTGTCTGTAAAAAAGACATTTTAAAATAATTGTTTATAACAGGTATATCATAAGACCTGCCGTAGAAATGTTATTCGATTTAAACTAATTATCACGCAAAAAAGCACTGAATATTTAATTACCTCATTTTCACGTTTTTTCTCCTTGTCATCTTTAACATCTCCGGACTCCTCGTCCTCATCAGCAATGTCATCATTTGCTGGAGCCTCACCAGATTTGACGACCTCGTCTCTTTCAGCTTGAAAAGCCTTTTCTAGTTGCTCGTCCAAGTTGCCCATATCTTCCTCATCTGAGTCTTCTTCACCACTCTTCTCTGCTTCTAAGAAAATTATTAAATCCCTATAATCTCAAAAGAAGACAAACAACTTACCATGGGTTTCAATTAAGGATGGGTCCCGCAACTCCTTCTCTTCCGGAGGAATGTAAGCGTCACGCTTTGGATGGACAAATGGAGATAAATGCGGAGGCAGAACAGCTCCAATAAAATATTTATTTGTAGGCAGCAAAGTCCGTCGATTAACGCAATCAAAAGCCCACTGGGGCTGAATATAATCCCGGGAAATGTACTGCTTCGTTAAGATGGGCCTGTCCACAATTTGATGAGTAATGCTCTCATCTGTTTCGTCAAAAGTAGCTCCTGGGAAATTTGTTTTATCCCATGAAACCTTTCCTCCGAAAGATTTTAAGATGAGGACAAGTGGTTCACGTGGCACCTCACGGTTGATGAAAAATTTCAGACCTTTGAAGAGTGTCTTCAGTTTCTTTACACTAGCTATGTCATCTTTCATTTTCTTTATCTTTTGAGAATCCCCATCCTGTGTAAGTAGATCAATATCGATATCTTGTTCGTCTTCTTCTTCTACTGAAGTTCTATCAGTTCGCAATAGTTCAACGTTTAGAGCTGCTATCCTGTCAGATACGAACGAGTGCTCATCCGAAATGGTCTCCTCGTTATCTTGCAACATTCCAGTTGGGAATTGTGGGGGATAAGCCAAATTGACGGAGTGGTAGAGTCTGAAGTTAACGAATCCCAACATTATAGTGTAGAATTCAACAAAAATCGACATAACTTTAAAATCAACTTCTGCTTTTGAGTGTGGTTTGAATGGGTAGTAGTGGGGCACGATCCAGGTCACTTTCTGGCCCTTGATATCTGCTTGGAAGTAGTATCCTTTGATAGAAATGAATACCTTTCGCAGAGATTTGGAGGCGATAATGTAGTGCATAAATTCTATCGTGAGGCGTCTGCACATCAATGATTGTTCTCGGGGAATCAGATGGATAGATGGGAAAGTGCTGAACAGGAATAAAAGGGTCAGGCAATCATCCAAGTCTTTGATTGCATCTATAAATGTGGGATATCGTTCCTTTACGATGTGATCGATTTTTAAATCGGGGTAACGAGACAGACGACGTTTAAGATTTCTGAAATCCCGAATGGCACGATCTCGTCCAGTTTTTTTAGCGAAGATCTGTAAAATTTAGAGTAAATTGTAGTTTTTCTTCTATTGTTGTGGAATTATGTTTTAGTGAATAATTTAATTATATAAATGGAATTATGTTATTATTATTCGTTTAGGTCTCATATGCCCAGAACATTCTTCACTGATTTTAGTCTTTCTAGCACCTTTTCCACTTTAAAACAAAATCAACAGATTTTTTCTATAAAATTAAAATCGTAGACAAAACTTTTTTGCCTAAGTTGCTCAGAGTACGAGATTCACAAGTTAAATTATGGAGAGATTTATGTATATAGTGATTTTGGCCTTAACAAAATTATTATACTCTCTCCGATCCTCAGAGTTTGCCCTTACAAATGTATTTCCCGTGATAATTCTGTTTATTATCCTGATTATAAATGCTGGTAGTTCAGGCGCTTAATAACTTAACTTAATCTATTTTTACCTTGTAATCTCGAAGAGTCCAGACAATTGGCTCATGTAACAAGAATCGAATATCCTTGGTGTGGTAAAGAATTTTTATATCGGAAGAGCCTTTTTGGGCTCTTCTCCGGTGCTTGGGCTCGCGGGGGTAAACCCCCTTTATGATGCACAACTTCCGAAAATCATTCAAAGACAATTGAAGCTTCTTAAGAGCTTGTTTTCTGGTGATGTACTGCTGAGCCTCACCAGCCTCATACTGCAAAATAAAAACACACGTGAGTATAACCTTAAAAAGTTTGTATTCGCTAAATTTAGGAAAGGTTTCAAAATGTTTGCCGATTAATTCTTTTGTACGTAATATTACCTTCTTCGGACGTCTCATGGTTAAACTGCTGCTTGTAAAATAGCGATATTTTTAAATTATTTCAGAAAAACCACTGATGACTTCCGTAGCAGGACATGCACATGTCAGCTGCTAGAATTGTCAAAGGGCAGAGCTAGTGAAGTAAGCTGCAATTTGTATTCACAAATTTTAGGTTATTTGAATACAATTCTTGTTTCGCTGAAATATTTTAATAAAATCATTTTCTTCTGTAAAAAGCCTATGCTTGCGAAAGTATAATTCATAAAAAAATTGTTAGTGCACTAATGAATAAAGCAAGTCAAATTTAAAGTTTCTTTGCATAAACCGACATATAACCGCACCTGATGCAAGCTTTCTTCCATTAGTGTCCAGAAATTCCGGACAAAACTTCTTGCTCAGTTTGGACATGGCGTTTTTCTAAAGTTGCCCAGTGATCTACGGGTTGTGGTTTGTTTTCTCAACAAAAGCAATAGAAGCAATCGGTTTACAAACGTGCAGTGGTTGCCAAATAATTAGTGAATGTTTTCTAGACGTCTGTGAAGTGCCGCGGTAACGAGAGAGTGCATCTAAAAGGAAAAATTCAACCAGAAACACACAATGAGCAAACACATGTATTCCACGGCCAATTTGACAGATGCCCAGCTCAAGGAGCAGGGAAATCAAATGTTTTCAGCACGAAAATTCGAGGACGCGATTAACTGCTACACAAAAGCAATTGTAAGTTTCAGGGTCCAATTTGCAGCTAATTGGGGCTTAATAGGCAGAGCACCGGGTCGAGTTCTTCGAAGTCGATCGGGTGAACTTCTCGAAATCGGGGAAAGTTCCTGGGCGTACTTTCATTGTAATTTTCAATTCTTGTCGTCCTGCAAAAGTCAATTTTTTCTTAAGATTTTGAGCTATATTTAACCCTGACTGATTTGCCACCTAGTGCCGTGTAACATTTAAATTAGATTAATAATTTAAAGCTTTTTCGCCGCACTCAGCGGAAGGTGTTCGGTTACAGCAGCCGCAGAAAAAATCGACGAGTGGGTGGTCGGGTGCACTTGATCTTATCAACTCGATAGGCGAAGATAGCAGCTCAATTCATTCCTTGGATATTTGAGAGATTAAGCAAATAAATACATAACATTAGTCAAAGCAAAATTATGAGCGATAAGAAACCGGGGGCAATTCGAGGAAAAATTTGTGGGGCTATTCACCCCAGCCGAAACATTCCGTGAGCAATCCGCTCGGTAGCGTCTAGTAACCCGCCATGTGGGCCTATTTATAAAATGACTATTCTTTTCGAAGGCATTTAATTTGTTTTAAGCTTAAGAAGATAACAAGGACGCAACGAGAGTATCACCGGTTTTGCCAGTCATAACTTCTTGTTCGTGCATAGCACGACCCAAAATCAATGCTTTCAATTTCCCTCAGAAGCACTAGAAAGCCTTAAATCAATAGTTGAGCATGTAACATCATTTTTTATGGGAAGGTCATACGGTGCCAAATTCCTGGTCACCACCGAGGATAACTACATACCTTCTCATGGTAACTTTAATTTTCCAGTCCTTTGCCGTGTGGTCTACCATCCGTAGGAAAATGATTCATCAAAAACGCACAATATGTTTAAAATAGCTAGAAATTTAGGCGCGTTTATTGTTCCCTGAAATTGGTTGAAGAGAAAAGTCGCCAAGGAATTATTTCCTCATCTTTCCTAAAAATCTAAAAACAATAATAAATTCAAGTCCATAATTAATCATCTATGAAGGTGCGATACTATTTGCAACGATCTTGTAAAAAAGGCCAATATTCGAAAATAAACTTAATTCTTAGTTTACACATACATAGTATAAATATGTATGTATAACATAAAAATTAATTACGTTTATTTATTGCTAGTAAATAATAATCCCAGATAGAATTTTTGTGGAACAACATTAAACATCATTAATTAATTGGGTTAAAAGAAGTTCGTCTAATTCTTTCCAAAAATATTGGAGATCCTAAATTATAAGTTTCCTTCAGAAATAATATAAGCACAAATTTTAAATTTACTTAATGCCTATTAACCACAAAAATATTTAACCAATAAATTATTTGCAAATTAAAGTTCACAATCTTCAGGAAAAATCAAAGACCTATTTGAAAATTTCATGGTTCAATCGTACACCGGTCTAGTTGTTACGGAAATGAATTTAACAAATTTTCTATGCCGATCAAGCTTAGCCGTCTTTACCTTAAATTTTCCGTATCCGAATGTAATTAAAAGTGAACAGTTAATTTTTCGATGTTGAAATGAAATAGCAACAGTAATATATAAAACAAGAAGAAAGAAACTAAGCATTGTTAGAAAGGGAAAAATTAGTTTTATCGACTTAAAATAAAGCTTGACGTAGGGCAATTTGGGCTTCCAATTTTATTTAATTCATACCAGACTCCTTTATGAATTTTCTGAGGCTTTGAGATTTTACGAAAAGTGGAGTACAGTGCAGTGCTAGGACCTTATAACTATAAAAGCGAAACATTATAGTTCTTTTGACTTGTTCTTGATTACGTATGTACATATATATTTTTTTCAGATAAAAAATCCAACAAATGCCACATACTTTACAAATAGGGCATTGTGCCACTTGAAGATGAAGCGGTGGGATCAATCGTGTCAAGACTGTCGTAGGGCTTTGGACATGGACCAAAATTTAGTAAAAGCACATTTTTTTCTTGGACAGAGCTTGATGGAATTGGAACTGTACGATGAAGCAATCAAACACCTACAAAGAGGTATGTTCCAAAGCAATTATAATTATAATTTTTTTTTCAAATAAAGCAAAACCAAAAGGTTTAATATGTAATATCTGAGTAAAATTTGTTAGTTCAAATATTTGAACCCAGATTTTATTTTACTAGTATTAAACTAACTTGATAGTCAGCGAAGTAAACCAACAAGAAGTATCGATTAATTTTATTCGGCAAAAAAACACGGCGTCGTCGGATAGTCGTGCGAATGGTTTATTTATTTGCAGCATGCAAGTTGACATTAATAAAACATTTTCTCCCCGCAGCCTATGATCTGGCTAAAGAACAGAAACAGAACTTTGGCGACGATATCACTTCACAGCTAAGGTTGGCCAGAAAGAAACGCTGGAATGTACTTGAAGAGAAAAGGATCTGCCAAGAAATCGAACTTCAGTCCTATTTGAACAGGTGCAGTAGATCTTCCTCTTTACGGACTTAATTGCAGTAATTTATTTTTTGCAGACTTATTCAAGAAGATATGAAAAATAGAATATCAAAGTTGAAGCTAGATGATAATGCCAACGAGGATTACATTAAAGAGAAAACTCAGGAGATAGAACAAGAATGTGTAAGATTTAATTGATTAAGCATTCACTTTGTAAATATTAATGAAACTGTATGAATTTCAGGAAGATCATATGACTGAGCTAAACAATTTGTTCGCTAAGGTCGATGATAGGAGGAGAGTAAGTAGCTGATTTTTTAGTGACATAATTTTCTGGCAGTCACGACGATAATACATGAGGTGGATTAAAAATTTGTAAAATGGCAAGTAGACTAACCGCCAGTTAAAGTCACCAGTAAATAAGCCTACGAATTTCACAATCGTCGAGTAACATTAGCTGATGAATAAAGTAGCCCGTAACTTACTTGCCAGTTCGTCTGCCAAGTAGCGTATTTAATTAACGAGTAGCAGTTGTCATTTGTGTATTACTAAATATTTATCCAGAATATTTTTAATCACCGCAACACGAAAATTAATAGTACGCGATTCAAAACTCTAACACTGGACGTAATACTGGACGCCTGGTTTCTTACGATATTTCACTTAACGAATAAGTTGTTATACGAAACTATGATTTCGTTTGTGAAATTGATAGAAGTTACCCGTGACTTTTACTTGCCAGTTAGCGTTACTTGAAATGTAACTAATCAACACTTTACTTGTAGTTCGTGAAAAAGGCCCTTAGGGCCTCTTTCACGAACTCCAAGTAAAGTGGCAAGTAGGCTAACCGCCAGTTAAAGTCACCAGTAACTATGCCTACGAATTTCACAATCATCAAGTAACATTAGCCGATGAATAAAGTAGCCCGTAACAATAGGTCGCTGTTAAAGAATCCAATTTCTTGCAAAATTATTTTGTAAATAGTAGTTATTCAAATAAGCGAAAAAATGCTGCAAATGAAAAACTTCTCATTTTCCGTGACTTCTAGAACAGAATCATTTCTTTTTCCCATATTTTCACTAGTAATTAAATTTTTTTTTTATTCACAGAAACGTGATGTACCTGATTACCTCTGCGGCAAAATCAGCTTCGAAATTCTTACAGACCCTGTGATAACTCCATCGGGAATTACATACGAACGAAAGGATATCGAAGAACATCTACAACGAGTCGGACATTTCGATCCTGTGACTAGGGTTAAACTGACACAAGATCAACTCATACCGAATTTCTCCATGAAGGAAGTTGTGGACGCTTTCATTGGTGAAAACGAGTGGTCGCTCGACTACTAAGCCAGAAGGGCATCTTCTTTTTAATTTTAGATATTTAATAAAACACTCTGTAGCTTATAATTATGTAAATATTGTACAGTTCTTGAGTATGATAATTTTGTCTTTTCCGTCGTTGGCTCAACTAAACTGAATCGACGACGCTCCAAGTGGTTAAAGACTCCGAATGTTAACTATAAGCCGCATCTGATCATTATTGTCGTTATATTTTTACCGTTTTATTTTTATCGCTCCATTATAAGAATTTATTCATGTCAAAAAGAAAACCGTTTTCGTCTTCGCGCGTAGCAAACTTGTCTATGAATCGTGGCCATGATGGCGAAAGTGTACTGAGTTAAAAAATATAAGAAAAAGTTGCTAAACACAAACTTGTAATTTTTATTTGATTTTATGGAAACGTGTAGGTATGCTTTGGTAATTCCATTTGATTCTTGAAGTTAAGTCACTCCCAAAAGTTTAGTTCATGTATATTGAGATTTGAAAATTGATATAAAGTGCAGCAAATTGTCCTATCGAAACTTTGAACCAGATAAATTTGTGGATTAAGTTGCTGACGCAAATTGAATTTATTTTCGCAAAATAAAAAATGTTTAATATGGGAAACTAAACATAATATTACTTCACTGCAATATTTTCAGCTAAACTTAGATCCGAAACTGATTTGAGAGAAAACAGTTATAGTTTTAAAGTTTTGAAGAAGATTAAATCGGGAGAAGTCATTTCAATCCATTGCTAACTTCTCTGGGTAAACTTTTGTCTCCACCTGCAAACTGCGATGCTGAGTTAATTGCTATTCTTATTTTCTATCGAATCTACTCAAACATTTAGTGACTAGCGAATATTTACTTTACTCAGCTCAATGGAATGCAGCTTTCATTACAAACGTGACAATTTTTTGTGTTAATAAAAAATATTATCTATAACCTCTGAATGGGGTGAAAAGGGGCAAATAAAATTAATTTTTAAGTTACAAAACTTCCCCAAACAAAAAATCAAAATATTTTATTTTGCTGAAGAACGTGTGAGCTTATCTCCCCAAGCGAGTTATCACAGCTGACAAAATCACTGTTCAAAACAAAATGAATTGAATCGGCTGTAAATGAAAACAAACGATTAAACATTTGTTCATGATTTTATTTCTGTTTCAATATAAATTTGCCGAATGTGGCCATGATATCAGTACAGGGGGCTAAACAGGGGACCGGGTGGGAATATTAACAATGAAACGAAACATTCGAATTGGGTCGCAGTTAAAAATAATAAAAATTAGTCTATACAAAATATATTATCATATAAATATTTATAAACACCTTCGAGAGGGTGTCATTGCGATCGTTTTATATTTTTCCCCGGAGAGGACGCCCAGTCAAGTCGAGGGGGAGGAAAAAGCTTCAGTCCGCGTCTGAGTTGTCGTTATCTTCGTCCTCGCTGTCTTCCAACTCGGGCATTGGGAAGCGAAGGATGGCAGCCAGCCCAGTCAGCTGCGACAGTTCTGTGAATAGAATTAAAAATAGAAAATTGTCACTGTAAAGATAGAAAGCTAGATAGAAAAATAGAAAATAGAGCCTCCCTGAGTGCATGGCAGCTGCACCATTTGATCGAAAGTAGGTAGCCGCTCCTTTCGGCCTCTATGGACTCGAATGGATTAAATGAACGCCGGGGAGCAGGTCGTGTGTCTAATGACCTCAAAATGCTTCTGGCGACGGAAATAGAAAGTGTTTCTGATCGGCGGCGACTCACTTGCTGCAATTTTTCTAGGATGTAAGACAGCCTGTTTCTGTTTTGAGGCAGCTGTTCAGTTTGTACTATGCTGGGCCATAAGACATTGTTTTTTGGGTATATTTAGACGGTGCCCAAGACGAAACGTGTTTACGTTTAACACTTGTGAAAACCTCCCATTATCTCTGACTTCTGCCCATTGTGGTGAAAGGAAAGTGGGCGCCAACTGTACCCAAACATGTGTCTCGTGCTCTTCGGAATGATCAGGGTAAACGAAAATTTGAATGAACTTTTTTTCCATATATTTATAATTAATATTGAGAACAGTTGAGTTGGCTTAACCAAATTTGATATATTTTCCTTTATGGAAATATATATATATACAGCTCTAAAAACTGGGACGAATTTCAAATTAACATGGTGGCTGCCAGATTTTATTCAGCTACGTATTCAGCTATTGCAGGCATCTTATGACGTACATAGTAGTCGAAGGTTTTGCTGTGTAACTCTACCAATTTAGTGCTGCCTAAACTAGCCTGATTTGCTGCTTTAATCAGCTTTTACACATACGCACAAACTTATAACAAACAGCATGATAATTTAGCTCTTCCAAGCTTGTGCAAGTAAACAGGGCCCAAGTGTGATCATTAACGGAAGCAAAGTTCCCAGAACTTTTTAGAGTTTAAATTATAGAAAAGCTTGATAGTTTTGATACTCCTTTGAAGGAATTGACCTGGCTTTACAGTTAAATTTATGGCCTGATAGCTTGAAATCTAAACTGAATTATATACAATCGTAGTTAGCTTGTAATAGATTCGTAAAATATAAAATGTATTTTTTACAAAATGGACAATTCCTTAAAGCATTCTGCATTTTGTAAACGCTTCTGATTAAATTTGAACTCATCAAACCAATTCTTCTAGGGCTACTGGCGACATGAATTTTTGGAAGTTCCAGTCAAAGCATAAAATTCAATTTAAATCAAATATGAATTTTTATTTAAGGAATTTTCTAGTCCAAGAAGTTCGTTGCGCTATTACTATGATGTAGTTCATACTTAAATTAGTGCAAAATGTTTGCTCTACAGTTCAAATCAATAACTAAAAGCCACGCGAGTTCGTTTTATTGAAAAAATTAAAAATTGTTTTAATCGTTACACTACAATACTTCTTTAAATTCAAACTTTTGTTGATGTTAAGCATGATTTGTCAATAGTTTTTGAGAAAATATAAAATTCTTAAGCTGTTGAATTATTTTGTTTAACAAAATACTTTCAAAATGACTGTTATTATAACTAAAAATATGGAATAATAGAAAAATATTCGAAAATTGTAGAAAGTCAACATTCGAAATTTTGATATGTGATAACAATTATTTATAAAAGAAGTGACTGCATCTTTTTGAAATTGATATATAAAATATGGCACCGCCTTTGGTAATCATTTCGAAATAACGATGACGATGTGCAATCAATACTGAAAAGAAAGACATTTCAAATGAGATAAAACTCCACCTAACAAAACCAGCTTGATGACGTTCGGATGATGAATAACTATTGCGAAAGCACCTAACCCATACCTGCATCCGCTTATTTATCTTTCATCATGCTCCGTAAGCCGCAAGGAATGACTTAATCCCCAAAGTGACCCCGTCTTCTATTATTACATCCAGTTCCCCAGAACCATTCGGGAGATATAAATAAAAGTGTACACCGACTATCCCGTGGGTTCTGTCTATGAGGGGCTCAGCCCCACGGCGCTATTAATAGTCCAAAGGGACACTTGGAAATCAGGGCCGGGCGTCGTCGTCGGGCGAAAAGTTTTTCCGTTTGATCATTTTGCTGGTCCCGGAGATTCCTCCATCCATCCATCCATCACTCTGTCTGGATTTTAAAGTGACTGGGGATAAAAAGGAAGGAGGCGTCGCTCACAGGCCAGTCAATCAATCTGGTTCTGGTTCCAGGAGCTCTGACATAGTTCCTCGCGGTTCTACGTGATATAGTACCTCTTTTATGGATGAGGAGTTCTAGAATTATTTTTCTGTTCCTTTAGCTGGAAACGCAGCACCGGCGGAGATATGCTCGAGGTCACCTGGGAGAAAGAATTCCACTCCATGGAGTGATGGTGCCAGGTTCAAGTTTACGTGCATACGAACTCGCCCGTGTAACGAATATACAAAATAGTCGTAGGACGAGTTGTTGGGCGGGTTCGCTGCTTTGTTTCTTAAGACGCTGCACCACTCCACAAGAGGCTGGGAAGGCGCAACGTTCTTTATGGAGGAAGTTGCAAAAAACTGGTTCTCCATCATCTGGAATGTGACTGAGGTCGGCTCTTTTGGAGTGTTTCTATTTTCGGATGATTATTGGCAAAAATTGCGAAATTTTTTCGTTTGTTTACAAAATTTCGATCTTATCTTGTGTGGTTTGGAACAACAATTTTACTTTCTAAAAGACAATACACTAGCAATAATGGGATTAATTTTTTCTACGCCAAGTCTACATAACATGACAGTAAAAATTATGTAACCATCGAAACAAATTAGCTACAGACAAAAAAAAAATTTATAAATGTTTCTTATATTTTAATTCTAAACTTACACGAAATATTAAATAGATAATATCTAATATATGCATATGAATGTATTCCAGATCAACTTAAGAACGTGTTTGTTAAACAATCGAAAAGAAATATTGATTCTTGTCTAAATTATTATTTGATCTTGCTATTTTTCGTGGTGTGGGTCACTTTTTTCTATTTATCGACCAATTTGTCATATATCAAATAAATGTATATATCGTAATCTAATATGAAATGGATAAATAAAGAATTTTTCAATCTTCAAGAATTTTAAATTTTGAATCAAACTCTAAGCTATTAGCGCACCTATTTATTACTCTAGTCAAAAATATATTTATGATGCCCATTACTTCTATCTACTGTAGAAGAGAAGAGAAATAATATTCTTCAAGCTAATGACCATTCCGCGCGTCTTACCGGCAATTAGTACGATTTCGCAGCTCTAAGACAATTTAACACTGCTGAACGCTATAAACAATACTTACGTTCTCCGGAAATGTGCATACTTGAAAAGATCTTCACCTCGCCGCCCGCATCACGAACAGAATCGACTAAATTTACATATTCCTTTCTGAGGTTAACGTCCTGACACCTGTAAAGAGACAAACAAAAACAATTTTCGGATAAGTTTACTTAGATAGAGCTAAAATCCATTCAGGCACAACACCATCTGTCTATATTTATGCAGAAAAAGCAAACTGCAGGCGTCGACAATAACGATGCTATTTTCTCCGCCTTCATGCTTCACTAAGCATAATTTCCCAATTAGCATGAGAATTCATAGGCCTACGCGCCATTTGAGAGACGGACCATTTGAGAAGTGCCGCCCAGCAAAAACAAGGGAAAATTGAGAACATAAATAAAATTTTATAATTTTATTTCATTTTTGTGTTTTCGGTGTCGAGGTGAAATGCTGGATTACCTGACACCGTCTGCTGTGAAGTGTAACAAAATTGACTGAATATGATCTAGTCGGCACACTTTTCTCATTGTAGTTCAGTCACGGTGGAGTGATTTGAGTGATTTAAATGACCGTTATAAGATGTGGGGCGCTACAGTATGACAATGCCTACAATTGCTGGATAAAAAAAAGTGAGAGTACGGATGAGGTTCAGAGGTTGGTAAGCACTTTCAGAAATCAGTTGCGCTGCAATTTATTCAACTTCGTGAAGGTCCAAAGGTGCAAGTCACAGTCGAAGGCATGATCGTCAACGAAGTGAAAATCCCATCGTTAAAACCCACGGTCATGGCTTACCTTTCACCTTAGAAGCGCTCTTTGGGTCGTTGACCTGCTTAGATTTTAAATGATGATATAAAACATATACAAAAAAGATCGTGGATCGTGGCGATCGTGCTTCATTCATGCTTTGTGCTCTACCGCCATCGCAGTCGCGTCAGACCTCCTGGAGTAGCGTAAAAAGCTATTATTCATCATATCTCGCATTTTCCCTCACCGTCATTATATTCATCATCGACTTCATCATCAGTGCACGATTCTTCAGAAACTACCACGGTTGCGGAATTCATGATCTCAGGAATGTTCCGTGAGACGGTGATCATCCACCGCCGCGGTTTTCTAATGAGCTTTATACTTTGTCGGTGGGATTGCACAAGCCTCACACGCGGCACCGCCAGAAAGAGGCGCTGCTCAGTCTTACGTTGAGCCACGTCGTATGCGGAGGATCGTTCATACGACTTGGCAGTAGACTAGACTTTCTCGTGTCGTTTCGTACACTCGTCTCTTTAAGACGGACTGAAGAACTGCGCGCTTAGATTAATTTGAGATGCGTTTTTCCCTTTCAAATCGTGCTTATTTTGTTTTACTGAACTATGTTTAAAAACAGTGATGAGTTTGAAGAAAATTTTCGCGGAAGATAGTGTCGATCAACAGTGAAAATACAAAAATCATACCACAAGACGTTCTATGTTTTTTGTACTTTAAAGACGAATTTGAAGACGACGTCGAAGTCGAAGAACAGGAAAAATAGATTAAAAGTGAAGTGGTTAGCGAAAGAGTGCTGAGCATGCAACTAATTTGATACCGCGAAAGTGGACCAATTAACGGATTTGCATGCGAAGTGGAAGACGATCAACTGGAGGAGCACAAGCGGCTCTGATAAAGAGATTCAAATGGAAACAACGATAACGTCGTCATCGTATATTTACTTTGTGCCGGTACGGCTTTTCTTTTTTAAAAAATTAAGTCACATTGTCCCATTGTTTCTGATTTAACTCGTTCTTAATTAGTTTCTCGGTCACAAATCGTTAGTGTTGCGAAATGAATTTTCCTTCAGTGGAAGTGGAGAAAAGTGAATAATTCGTTTATAGTTGCCGGGAGTAATTAAATTATAATCCCCACTGTGGTATTTCATATTTTCTTTCACGAAAAAAAGCATTTAAAAAGGTCGAGTGAGTAATTGCTTTCCTCTAGCCATAAATGCAAGGAAGCCAATTTAATTTCTTCTTGCTAAAAATGTTTTACCTTTGGATTCTAAGAAACCTACTTGCAAAAGAAGCTGGGAAACCCTTGAATTAGGTGTTCGAAAACTTTCGAAATTTAATGGCTTCTTAAATCAGCACGCTCGGTCAAAACGACCTTGCCTCCTCAGGTCGATTTACACGAGATTAGGCATTTATTCGCCAAGTGGTATCGTTGAGGCGCCTTTATCTGAAATTCTGATAAGGTATTGTTCCGGCTGTTTGCACAAGATTTGTTTATTTTATCTTGAATAAATATGCAAATTGCTCTTCATCTTGATAAAAAAAAAATTCAACAAGTAGAGATTAAGGTGTACTTGATTTTGAAATTATCAAGTAATATAGTTCGACGGCGACAGTGTTGTAAAGTAGACACTTGCGTAATAAATACCGATCAAATCACTCTAGTTTTTTTTATCTATATCGTAGATCTCAGTATTATCCTATAATTCCAAATCCACAACCTTTTACTTAAAAAATACTACACGCATGTGGTATGTAGAAGTAAACAATGTATTTGATAAGAGAATATTCGATAACATTAATGTAAATGGAATTCGTCATACAAACTGAGGAAATGCAATAATGCAATGCCTTCCATTAGTAAAAAATATACTTCTGTTTCCAGAACTCTTATCACTTTCCTGGCCAAAGTTTGTTCTTTAGAACAAATTTATAATCATAGCAAGTGTGTTCGATATTTTGAAAAATATTACTTTACAGTTGTTCTTGTAATTTAAATTAGAGTAAATTTGTATAAAGGAAATAAGGCAGTAAATTGATTTGTTTTAAAGAGATAGAAACGATTTATTTACGTACAAGTTTCGCCAGATTTTAGGTCAAAATTTTTATATTCCAACTACGAATTTGTTTCTTTTAGTTGAAATAGATACTTTCTTATGAATCTAAGAAAAAGAAGATTGCTCAACTCTTTAAAAACAAAATTACGTTATAGTACATAATACCCGAAGAATTGGAATTATCAAAGAACTTCACGCTTGCTAAACATTTCAAATCTCCTTACTTTCTATAAATTTGAATGTTTCAAGTGAATTTAATTTACATTGGAATCAGAAATAGATCAGTAAGTTTGATAGACATAAGAATGAGAGGTCAAATGCGCAATAGTAAAGAAAAGCTCTTTAGTTCGACGTAAATCCTATACTAATATTAAGTTGTTTTTTCTTAGTAATATAAAAAACAATTTACATTGACCCTTATACCATGACTCCGTAGATGTCTAGAA
Organism: Tolmerus cingulatus; assembly: GCA_959613345.1. NCBI lineage: Eukaryota > Metazoa > Arthropoda > Insecta > Diptera > Asilidae > Tolmerus > Tolmerus cingulatus. The sequence goes on from OY390707.1 coordinate 25,566,923, forward strand.
AAAATTTGAATAATATTTTATACCTTTGCCCTGAACATAGAAAACGAACACTTAAAAGGTATGCGAAACGATGCGACAGACTACCAAATAAATCCCAATTAGCAATATTAGCCCCATGAACATGTCAAAGTTGCCATAATTCTTCCCCAAAAAAGGAACCTTTCTCCAAAATTTCGTGCTAATTAGAAAAATTACGAAGGCTCCCACTTTTATCGGCGGCGTTCATCCAAAGTGACCCGAACACGCAATATCCACCGGAACGACACGCTTTACCAAAAATCATTTTCGCGCATGGAAAAATTCGCGACAATAGCAAAACTGCGATTCGCTGTCTTGCCACTAAAAATTATTGTTGTCCAGTGAAGACCGGCATGTATATAAATGCCCCATTGTATGTAAATGAAAAGAAGAAAACGAAACACATTTTCTGCCAGCTAAAGATATTTTCCAGGTGATGAGACCGAAAAACAAAATTTTATTCCGAAAATCGTGATCATAGCTCGAGCTCATTCAGCTCCTCTTCACTTTCTGCGCTGAATGTTGTTGCTGGCTTGATACTTTTTGGATTTTTTGCGACGAAAAAAAAAGTGACGCATTAATCCAGTTTCGTTAAAATGTGCAAAGCAAATAAAACACGTTAAAATTAAGGTGATCACAAAAACTCCGCCCATAAGCAAGCATGCTGATTTAAAAGTTAATGGGCGCATAAGTGACCTCTACAAAAAGTTTGATTAGATTGCGATTCAGATAAAACACAATGTCGGCCCACAGACAGTCACCTAACCCAATGCTGCTAATTAGAAAATTAATTCGCCCAAAAAATTATCATTGATCTATTTGCAAATTTAAAATAGCGCCATACTCGCACAGCGTGAGGTCTCAACTCAATTCTAAGCAACTGATTAAATTGGTGTTGCAATGACTTTTGTCTGGGAAATTCAACTCGGGCGTATTTCCTAAGGCATAAAACCAATCATAAATAGGGTCAACATACAAATGAGATTTATGAAAAGCATTTTTAAGAGTTCAACATAGCGCATATTAGATTCTCAATTTGAAACTTACGGCTAGCTAATTTAAGGCCTGACCTTGCGGTCATCTATTACTAGATATAGCTGAATTTCAAAAAAATTATTGATGATGATTATTAATTATATGGGTTGGGCTTTGACAAGACATTCTTTCCCTGAAATAAACTTTATAATTTTGTTGTTAAGAGGAATTTTTCTTTTCTATGAAATATAAAACTTAATTTGGGGATTTAGTAGCTTATCTACAAGTATACTTAAAATATATTCTTTCCTTGCAATGATACACTTCTCTTTTCACCTCACTTCTTTAGCAAATATAAAAAGTAATAAATGTTTTCTCCAATTACTTTATTTAGATGGATATTTTTTACCTTGGCGATTTATTATTTTGTGTTTCGCAATGTAAATAAACATGCAGAACCAAATCATTTTAATCAGTGAGTACGATCTCAGAATATACGGTAATGAATTAAAAAGTATTGCTGAATTTTCATTTGGTGCAGAGCTGCGGACCTTAACTGATGTAAACTGTATATATAGTACAAATAAAAATCATGTAAATTCTGATAATTTTTGTGAGGCGTACACAAGTAAATATTATAGGTCAGTATTTTTCTGTGTCATTGATACACAAATATCCATACTTATAATAATTACAAAACATTGGCGCCTTACGCTACAGCAAAGATTTCGTCATTTTTTAATGAGCGCAGCCGATTCTCCATTGTCCGGAAGAACCTTCCGGCAGAACATGACTCAATCAAGTTTCAGTTGGTCGGTAATAAGTCAATAGGAGGATTCAAAATAATAGCTTCTATAAAAAAAAAAACGGTTGTCCGCATGAAACTCCTCACCTAAAGCTTTTAAAAGATTTAAAAGACTGTGGCACCGCCCCATAAAATCCGAATGAATTGCTAATTAGTTCAAAAAATTAGCATTGGAAAAAAGGTTATTGGGTTGGGATAACCAACCAAAATGTGAAAACCAAAACCCAAAAATAAGACTACGTCTCACGATAGACCATAAACCCAATTAGACCTAGCCCATCCCCCTCTGCACCTGACTAATCGCGTTATCCGTGAAGAAAGAGTTCGGGGAAAAAATCAACCGAACCAATTGACTCAATGAAAAATGCTAACGATGCTGATTGCTTTTGTTGTTCCAGGTGATCCAGCAATAACTGCCGCGTCAAGCCAGCGAAGAAATAAGTAAGAAAATTAAAAATAGTGCCAGTGCATTGCAGCAGCATTCATCAAGCGGGACGGCTTGTGCTTGCTGCCGGCAGCTGATTTCTTATTCCACAGACGCGATCACTTAAGTACCTCAAGGCGGCGGTGGGGGTGGTGGCGGCGGCAGAGGTGGTGCAGATCGCGAGAAGTACCAACCATTCGCGGCACACCGGTCGGTGACGACGGTCGCAGTTTTCAAGTCGTCCTTCAGGGCTGTGGATCGCGATCGGTACGATTGACCGCCGAGGATCATGTCTCTAACTCCAGACTACTTCATCTCGAGCTCCGGGTATCCTCAACTGAACCGGGAAAAGTTCAAACTATCCACAGGAGGAGCTTCGCCGTCCCCAAACTCGATTAAATTCCGACGAAATTCCTCCGTAGGCCTTCACAACAAGAATTTAAGGTGCCATCCATGTGATAGCAGCGATAAGAAAAAATTGCTCAAAAAGCGGACCAGAAACCATGTTGTTCGAGACGTTATTGGGGGGCTGGGGAGTGGGGCCGCGACGACAACAGCCCCAAAATGGTCCACCGACAAGGAGCACAAGTGTTACATCAACCAGCAAATCAAGGAAATGGAGAGCGTCCAGAGCGATCTAAGGTATGCTTGGAAATTGTCTTAAAGATCAACTTCTTAAGATCGCGACTTTTCCTTTCTCAGCTTCAACAGTACAAGTAGCCGGCAGCAGCTAGACAACCGGCTCGTCGACGAGGCCAGGTATTTCAGCGGAATTCTGAGAGATAACGAGACTGAAGTTTTGGTACTACAGCAATTAGACTTTTAAGGCGTTTCATTTTACATTAATGCTATTAAGTAACTTAGCCGACGCGCGATCTATTTATTTGTTAGCTGCTAGGGGAAATATTTAAGCAATAATAAAAATTTCAGCACAATGATCTGTTTTTCCTTGAGATTGTTTCGAGACGCACGTATTCGTGCAGATTTCTTATGATTGATATTATCGATCTGGCTATGGGGCGTTTATTGTGGGCGACGTCAATTACTTAACGATTCGCCCATTTAGGCGGAGTGTAAGCGAAGTCCAGACCTGATCTCCTATCAGTACCACGCAAGTGGACATAGAGACTAAAAAAGATGCCTACGCTCGATGCATTCATAATTAACGACGACGAGGAGGAGCGTGGCGATACTTTTTCCATTTTGCACACTTTTTATTTTATTATGTAAATTGAAAGTGAGAGCTCAATGTTGAAAGGTTGTTTTGAAATAACTTTATAGGAAACAAAAAAGGTTACGAAATCTAGTATCGCCTTAGAAATGCCGAGGTCTGTCCTGTAAGATATTAAAACCATGACTGATTGATTTTTTGAGTAATAGACAGGGTTTCTTTTTAAACACTAGTTTGCCACATTCATTTATCGTGCATAACCAAAGCTAGTCCTAATACTACATTCTGTAATAGGTCGACCGGTTTTTTAAAATAATATTGTTAAAGTTTAATAATAATTCTAAAAAGTAATTCTTGAAATTTAAGTGTTTTTTTTTACTTTTTGCTAGTCAACCGACAATATATTATAATTTAATTATAAAAGCTAACAAACAATATTTTGAAACTCGTTATGTTTTGCGCAGTCATGACCCACAACGGAACGGAGAAGGTATATGCCTCTAGGGTAAGGGGTTATTTGTACACTCGAATGTTGCCAAGTATCTCCAAAATCGTTCGACCGATTTGCATACGGTTTTCTGTAAATGGTTTGCGATTCATCGACGATTGTTGTTAGATAAGTGTTTTTTTTTGTAAAAAATTTCTTAAAAGTGTCAAATTATAACATAATACGACAAATGTAAACGTCGTATCAGAAAAAGGATGAAATAAAATTTTAAAACCTCCCGACTAAAAGGAGGTGAGGAACCACAGAAACTCCGTCGTATGATACCATTCTCTGCCTTGAATTAAAAATAGGAGAATATCAATTAAGGACTACAAATATTTACGTACCCAACGTAATTTCAATCAGTCACATATGTACATACATGAAATATTTTGACTTCCCCCAAGGGATTTTCTTTGGTTACTTATATATTTCCTTTTAGTCGGAGGGATGCAAAATTTTATATAATTATTTTTCTTTTTGTTAGAAAAGACTTTTCGAGCCATTTTAAAGTTTAGACTTATTTTTATAGTTCAACATAACAGATATCGATCTCAATATAAACTTTTATAACCTTAGATAAAATAACCGTTCAACTAGACATAGGAAGGATCTTGTTCTTGATATATGTATAGAAAAAGAACGTCATTTCATATGTTAGGCATCTAATTTTGGACTTATTGAACGCATCCTATGAAAAAAATATATGTTTTATCAGAAATAAAATTTTACCCAAACAGTATTAAAACGATATCTTTACAATTTTTTGTACGCATACACTAGAAGAGTCTTTTTTTTTAAATTGAGTCAGTTTTTCAAGTTACACAGTAAGAGGTTTTATTTAAAAAAAAGACCATTGACCCCCACCCGGTTTATTATCGTACATCAGCTGATCGACGTAATCAATCAAATTGGCGAAATCTTGCCCTGCCTATGAAATTTATTTTATCGGTTAACAACTTTCACGGCGCTAACAAATATTAACAAAAGAAGAGAAAAAACCTATCGACATCTTGGCAAACAAAGAAGTGTTTTCAGCGAAGATTCTCGTCACATCCAGCAAGCCAATTTGAATAATTTGTGCAGGCCCGGTTCGGTTACCCGATGGCAAAAAGTCACCTTTCGGAAAAAAATTTATGGCTTGTGACATTCTGCGGAACCCGGAGCAACACGTCACGAATTCGCAGCACCGCGGCAGAACGCGATTAGCATAACAATCGAAGTGGACAGGTAGACCGCCGCAGGTTTTTCAAGTGCAGCACCACCCTCAATTGGCGCTCACCTCGCAGGATGCTGGTCTCTGGGGTGACCTACATTTATCTATTATTTTTTTATTTCATATTTTTGAGTGTTATCTTTCGCTTAAAAGATTAACATAGAAAACAGAAAAGACTGTGCTTGTCCGTGTCACGCTTTCCGAAGCGACGAACAATTTAAAAGCGCGAAGCGGGTACTCAAAACCGCGGATAAATTTCGCGAGCATGCAGGTAGTCGAGGTGTGTCAAGCCAGGTAAATAGAGGCAGCAAGCAGGAGCCCGCTGAGGCTCCTCATTCTGGCGCACCTTCGGTATTTCATTGCAGTTTATTATTAAAAGTTGCGCGCTCACGGTGACCTTTCCCGTCAGGCAATTATCATATTTTCTGAACAAACCGCCTGAGGAAGTTAAGAATTTTTAACTGCCGGTTTAGTCGAGGTAAATATGTAGGCCATCACGAAGATATATTTTTTGATAGGACCGAGGTAATAGCAAAAAACTAGGTAGGTGAGGACAACAGCTTGTTCGAAATTAACAACTCTTTGATTAAGACTGAGTATACTTTACTATAATAATTTTTTTTCATCCCATGTATTTAGGTAACCTAACTAATTTTGGAAGATAAAATACATATACAATATAATTAGTGTTCCACAAACAACAAATTTCGATTAACCTGTAACAGTTATTAATTAATGACTTGATTGTGCTTCTTAAAACTACTATGGTTAAGATTTTCGTAACTTTTGTTGTGTTAACCGGATTAAAAAAAATATATTACAGAGTTACTAAAATCGGAGAATTCTCATAAATATAGGACACTGCGAGTTTAACATTGCTCTCATTACCAGTTTGAATTTCTTTGAATTTCTTAGAAGACATTTAAAAGTAAATGGTTTCCTTCCGAACTAATAAAATATTCGAAGGCCTTCTGAAAATCACAAAAATTGTGAAGAACCTCGAAAATTAAAATAATTATGACAATTGCTGCTTGGAAGACTTTTCTTTAATGAAGGACATATATACCTGGATTTAATATTCAAAACAGGTTATCCGACATTAAGTTGTGGAATGTCCAAGTTCGCCACAACACGATTGTTATTATTAAAATTCTCTCAAAGATAAAATAAGAACCTAAATAAATCTTTTTTACATTAATGAAATAATTGGTATAGCCTTGAGCAGAAGAGTTCGAATTTTTCAAACAATGCCAACTATCTGAGTAACGCAATGGAGGACCGAATTCGATAATTTAAGTGCCTCTACAATTCTCAGGTCGAGTCAATATGCCTATTGTTGGCAATCTTAATAATTATAAAACTACAAGTATTTTTGAATCTTTATCATAGAAAAGTTTCCCTTAAGATTAAAACTCACCTGAACAAATTATCTGAAATGAGCAAGGTTTCAATAGCTTGTGCCTCAGCTGCAGAAAGCACATGTTTCTTCCCATAGAAAGCCTTCGCAGGTTCGCACTGCAGAGTCGTGTAGAAATGTTCAAGAGCTTTCACTTCTCCAGCAGCCTTCGTATCGGACATTTTGGAGACGACGGTGGGATCTTGCAGCACCTCTAGAATATTAAAATGAACTTAAATAAATTGAAATCCTTCATAACAATTTTAGGAAAATAACCTCTAAGAGAATGTTTGAAACCAGACGAAGCATGCACCAGAATGAATTTGCTCTTGTTGTCCAGCAGAACCTATGAGGAACAAATTAATAAAGTTAGGGTTCAAACTTTAACTCAAAATTTACCTTATTGTCTGTTTTAACGGCTTGCTGAACCAAGTACTCAAAAAACTGATCCTTTACAAAACCGGGAGAAGCGATCAAGACGCACTTGACAACGTCGAAGTTCACATGCCTCAGAATCGCTTGTATCACGGCATCGTAAAACTTCCTAAGCCCCTTCTCGTGCTGTGTCACACTACCCTTTCGCTTGCGCGGAATAGCTACATCAATTTTGGTCCGAACGAGGGTCATGCTCGATGTTATAAGACAGACATGGGCGAAACCTTCTTGCATCACAACCGCAGCCACGTCTGCATTTTGGGTCACATCGCAGGCCATATCGATCCGTTCCAAGGCGATAGAATCCCATTCGGGTTTTGTTAGCTCAAATTTACGATTTAGCTCTAAGTCTAACGTGTGGTAAGCGCCCATCTAGAGAAAAGTAGGGTAACTAATTAGAATTGTCTGGGGGGTGTCTGAGACGAAGAGGCGTTTCCTTACCTTTACGTATTGATTTTCCTGGATGTTGCGACCCTTTAATCTAAGCACACAAGCCTGAGTATCAAAATCTATTGATTCTACGGAAATAGTAAGAGTTGTCCTGACACGATTGCTAGTTGAGGAACCCGTCGCCGATTCATTTTGGACCTGTAACCAATCCAAGAGTGAAGTTATTGACCATGGGTGCCTATTGAAAATAATTTGTTTTTTTAGAAGAAGCAGATAGCATTACCTTTCTAATTGTGGTGCTTCGCACATTATCACCCTTCGAAATTAAATTATACGCGTGCCACATATCCTCGGGCTCCTCGGGTATCAAAACGACAGACCTGTAAATACAAAAACATAACCTCACTTCTGTGCTGGGGGAGCGACTATTTGTCGCGCCCCAGATGCCGTCTGGACTCACCCCTGATTGCCTTTATCTACATTTTTATTAACTAACTTCATTTTGAATATACACCCAACGATGTCACTTAGCAAAATTTTCAAAAGGGTGGCGATTACGCGATAAAAACATTTCTACAGACGGACATGACATTATTTACTGGAAAAAATTTCTCTTAATAAATGACACATTTCTGACGGCTGACCTTTGAAGATAAAACTAAGGAGGCGGGGTGTCACTCTCCGAGCAAAGTAAAATCTGACTAGTGTTAGTGCAGCCGATTTAATGCAGCAGCTCAGTGGCGGCAGGAATAAAATTAATTTTCTTATGCATAAACCCCCCTAAAAACTCGTTTTTTACGCCTTCTATAAAAAGAGAACCCCTTGCCGTGAGAAGTCATACTACTTTGCTCTTTCCCTCTCGTTTGTGGAGATCGCATTCCTCTTTCTATGAGAACCCCAAATTTACGACACTTTCACGATAGAGTGTTTCTTTACGATTTATATTCAAAGCAAAAGATTGTCAGGTTGTTAACATTTCGAAATAAATTAATTTTAGTTCATGTTTGACGTTCAGATGGCGTGAAATACATGTTGAGGATAAACTTTTCCATTCAAAAAATTAAGGAAAAAATCATAGTAGAAGTTATAAAACATTAGAAAGTTTAGTCGAAGCAATTCCCCTACCGCCAAAATAATTAGAAAGTAGAAAAAGGGGATGCCAAATCAATATGGATCACAATCTCCCTGTACAATTTTTATACGCCTACGTTTCCTACGATAGCCACATCAAAATTTAACAATTCTCGCAACATTTTAGGAAAGGTTAATTATTTAATAAAATTTACTTATTTTTGCACTTTAATCACACCTTTTCAACACGACAGATAGAGTATACATAAAATAATTGTATTGAATTCAACCGTAAATAAAAATCATTAATAAATTGCCAAAAAATTATATTTCAATATACCCGTCAAAGATATGGATTTCAATAAACAAAAAAAACTAAAAGGGATATAATTCATTTCCAAGCTCCTTTTTTATGGTATCTTACTTGAATTTGTTTAATTCTTTGATCGTATTTTAGACGGGACGGTAGCCCATGTGTGGAACCCATTTTACTAAAATTTATAATAGTAAAATCAAGCTGTTAAGACTTTAAAAGTACCACAACGAAGTGTTTAAAAATTTGGATTTGTTTCTCTTTAGCATTAAATTCTCTCTTTTAATTATTGGTTCAAACTTATAATTAAGCTTTGTGATTTTGTAATTATGATTTATAAGATACTCCAAATTATTGTTCTTTTTTTCAAGATTTACAAACTAGTTTTTTGGTCGTTCTTAACTCTCTAAAACAGGGCATTGTAAAAATTCGTGATGTGCATAGCACAAAATGTCGAGACATTTTTTAAGGCCCTGGATTACGATCATTGCGATTGGTCGAGTTCTGGGTATCCTCAACTGAACCGGGAAAAATTCAAACTATCTACAGGAGAAACTTCGCCATCCACAAACTACATAAAATTCCTCCGTATGTCTCCCCAACAAGAATTTAAGGTGCCACCCATGTGATAGCAGCGATAAGAAAAAAATGCTTAAAAAGCGGACTAGAAATCGTTGTTCGAGACGTTATTAGGGGCGTCGACGACAACCCCAAAATCGTCCATCGATAAGGAGCACAAAGGTTACATCAACCACTACGACAGTACAACAAGCCCAGAAAAACCGCTTAATCCTCCAAAAATAAAGTCTTATATTTATTGTAGGAATAAAAACAATGTGCATTAATCCCTTACTTAAATTAAACGAGAAGCCTTTCAATCTCCTGCTGGATTTGCTGAATTTGTCCCTTGAGCTGCGAACCCTCATTCACAGTTACTGCACAAGCAATAATAGGCCGCGAGATTCCACAGGCACGTCCAAGGGTCTGCCTGGAGCGAACGAAGACGTAAGGCACGTTCTTATCCTCGCAGAGGAGCGGCAAGTGGAGCAGGATCTCAATCGGCTCCGCATCCGCGGCCATCACGATGAATTCAGCAATGCCACGATTGAGGGTCTTCGTTGCTTCGTTAGCGCCCTTCCGGAGCTGATTGTAGTGCAGAGCCTGCTGGAGCAAATTCATGATTTTCGTCGTCAGCTGAGGATCAGCCAACGGGAATGCTTTTGGGTTTACTTCCTCAGTCTGGAAAGGAGAGAAAAAAATTTAAAATTAAGAACAAAGTTAGTGAATAGGGATATAGTAGATAGTATTAAAATGAAATCTCGAGCGTGGGAACATTTGCAGGTTATGTTTTCTCGAAGCGGTAATGTGCGAATACTACGCAGTTTCTAGGCACTTTAATAAAATCAAAATAATTTCATTCATAAATCCTTCCCAATTTATGGAATTTATTTGAAATGAAACGATTAATTCACTTACCATCTTTGGGAGTAGTTGGAACGCAACTTTGTACTTTCGGACAGAAAACTGCAACGAATTCGAGTTTTTCGACTAGATTTCTCTGGATTTTCTAAATCCGCTTAATTACTGCAACCTCTCGGCTAGGCGCTTCACTGAGGGCAAAAATCACCAAAAATGTTTGGAAAACAAACAACGCAACGCGGCTTCGCAGTGCACGTGCTAGAACTTCACAAGTAAAATGACAGTACTCAATCGAAATTCCACTGAACTGTATTGAGTGGAATGTAATTGTTTGAAAAGATTGATTTTATTAGTTCTTTATTATTTTACGACTGTTAACAATTGCTTCTGTGCAAAAAGAAATGAATATCAGCGTTACTTTTGCAGTAAAATGTGAAATAAGTGAAAAAAACGTTGAGATTGTAGGAGCCACCTATTGGACTGGAAAATTAGCACTGCCATGTCGAAGATTTCAAAAGTGGAAAATATTTCCACTGTCTCCCGGATCATATGGCAGTACAATTTTCGATTTCATTACGAAAAAAAGGTATTTTTTTTTTGTGACTTTCCAAACCGTTCGCCATTTTGCAAAGCAGTTCGATCGTGCGGAGATTTTGGTTCAGCTCGCCAAAGTACGCGGAGAGAAAAAAAGGTGTTTTTTTCACAATCGAGGATTTGCAGTGAGAAAATTCGTGATGCGATAACAGGATTAAGCTGAGCCGAAAGCGCACATATGCGAATAATTTTTGTACATTGAAATTCCGCGGGGGGAAAAGCGCAAGCGAAAATAAAGTCTAAAAATTACATTATATATTAAATTTTTCCCCTTGGAGAGTGGTGTGCGGTGGCCGCGGCGAACTCAAGGCGAGAAGACACAACAGTCCGAAGACGACGAACGGTAAAGTGCTCTTCTACCTGTGCAGGGGCGAAGAAAGAAGCACCCCCGTGCGATTAAAAAGGACGTTCTTGTGAAAGCAACGACGGGACGGACAGGTGGAGGCGCTATTTTGCCTGTTTGGTGAAGAGATAAATCGTCGGGCTGCTCGGTGCTGTTTTGATTTTTAACTCGGAAGAAGCAGCAAAGTTCGGACGAAGAAAATAACTAGGCTTGGTGCACCGTCGAGTGACTGTGAAGGGAAACGATCGGTCGTCGTGAGTGTTGTGCCCGACGGAGCCGACATCGAGAAAATCGCTGGAAGTGCCTCAGTTGGCCCCGCGGAGGTCCCGCACTGTGAGAAAGATTACGTTTTTCACTCAACGAAAAACAGAATAGAAGTACCCGATTTTGAATAAAAACATATTTTTTTTTGTTTATCGATCGGTCGCAATCTGACGGGGCTCTGGGGAACGGGAGTGAGAAGTTGTGCTGAGTGTGGAGCTCGCTGGGTCCAAGTCCGAGCTGTGGAGTACTCCGGATGAACATGGAAAAGCTGTAAAAGGGGAGGAGGAGCGCGCAACAAGGATTCTGCAGGACCGCAAAATGGATAAAACCATCTAAAAAAGGGGACCAACAGACTAGCCAGAGCCGGTGGAGTACAACTCGGAGCGCGGAACCACTGCAGCAGCAGCAGCCCCAGCCACCAACGAGTGCACTGTGTGTTGTGTGTAGTTTTCTAGTCAAGCAGGAGGAAAAATTGATTTTTCTTCTGTCAAAGTGTGTGGCAGTTGGAAAAAATAAAATTCCGGGCGATACCCAACTGCAAGCGAGTGTCGGGTCGCTTCGAGGAGTTCCCGAGAGCCAGAGGAGATATCCCACGGAAGTTAAAGTGTTCAAGAATGTTCGTACCGCGTTTTTAGGATAAATAAGCAGCCGTGTGCGTTTTCCCCCGCAATTTTAAGTAGTGATGAAGCAGTGTAAAAAGTTCTAATGATCCTTACTAACTCTTTCTTAAAGGACCTTGAGCAAATCGTGTTGTTTTACTGTAGCCAGATTTAATTGGACTTAAGAAAAAAATAATAATAAAATTTAAAATCAAAATTTTTTTGCAATCGCTCATCTGGCCCCTCTTACTAACGTAATACTGCTTTTTAGTAAACGAGTGTAATAGAGAGCGCTAGCACGCTGGACTCACAAACGGAAAACGCGTCTAGTAAACGACTGCAAACGCAACCACAGCAGCAGCACCATCATCATCCGGAGAAAGTGCAAAAATCTGCAACTCTAGCCATGGGAAATAACGCGGCGACGGCTAACAAGAAGGTCGACGCTGCCGAAACTGTTAAAGAGTTTCTGGAGCAGGCCAAGGAGGAGTTCGAGGATAAATGGAAACGGAACCCGACAAACACCGCTTCCCTGGACGATTTCGAACGCATCAAGACCCTCGGGACGGGCTCCTTCGGGCGTGTTATGATCGTTCAACATAAACCTACCAAGGACTACTATGCCATGAAGATTCTTGACAAGCAGAAAGTCGTCAAGCTAAAGCAGGTCGAGCACACATTGAATGAGAAGCGCATCCTACAAGCAATATCGTTCCCATTTCTCGTCAGTTTAAGGTATCACTTTAAGGATAATTCTAATTTGTATATGGTCCTCGAATATGTGCCGGGCGGCGAGATGTTCTCCCACCTGCGCAAGGTAGGCCGTTTTTCGGAGCCGCATTCGCGCTTCTATGCCGCACAGATCGTGCTCGCTTTCGAATATCTCCACTATTTGGATTTAATCTATCGCGATTTGAAGCCCGAAAATCTCCTAATAGACTCACAGGGGTACCTGAAAGTAACAGACTTTGGGTTCGCCAAACGTGTTAAAGGCCGCACATGGACACTGTGCGGTACACCCGAATATTTAGCACCAGAAATAATTCTTAGCAAGGGTTACAATAAGGCCGTAGACTGGTGGGCCCTAGGCGTTCTCGTATACGAAATGGCAGCCGGCTACCCGCCCTTCTTCGCCGATCAGCCTATTCAAATTTACGAGAAAATTGTCTCTGGCAAAGTACGCTTCCCCTCACACTTCGGGTCCGATTTAAAAGACCTCCTGAGAAACCTTCTGCAGGTGGATCTTACGAAGCGCTACGGCAACCTTAAGGCCGGCGTTAATGACATCAAGGGACACAAATGGTTCGCGTCGACTGACTGGATCGCCGTTTTCCAGAAAAGAATCGAGGCGCCGTTCATACCTAGATGTAAGGGACCCGGGGACACAAGTAACTTCGATGATTACGAGGAAGAGGCACTTCGAATTTCTAGTACAGAGAAATGCGCCAAGGAATTTGCTGAATTTTAAATGAATTATTAAAGAAATTAAAAAAAATCGTAGCCCAATCGACAGCAGAGGACTTCTGGAGCTGTTCCGCGCGCCTGGCCGGCGCTCAGAGGATCACCAAAAAACACCTTCAAAGCAAAAAAAAACAAAAACCAATGTAAAGAAAGAACTTAAGCTGTTTATGGACCTTGGTTTTAAACAATTTTTACTATAAGGCAGAGAGATAAATTATTTTCTTGTTTATAAAAAAATTAAGTAAAAAAAAATCAACAAAAAAAATTATTTTGAATAAGAACTGTAGCGGAGTTCTACCAAAAAAAAGTAACCCTAGCTCGTGTGCAAGATTGTAACTATCGTAATTGTGCTGCCTGCAACGTGTCACCGTGTCATCGATCCAGCAGACGTCTCATCGTTAATCTAGAGTCACCTGAGCAGCATCTCATCGTCGTCACTTAATCATCATCACCCGTCACCCGAAAGTCACCACATAGTCACCACATCCAAGCAGCTGGAGTGCGGCAGTATCAGCAGAAAAACACCACCAGCAGAACATCCTCCTGTGGATTAAAAAAGTAATATAAGTCCTTCACCATAAATAGAGCGGTATTTCTATATTTAAGTAAATTAATTACTACGTGGAAGAAGCAACCAATATCAATCATGAGGCAAGGAGTAGCGATTCATTACCCCCGTCGTGTTTCAGTACTTTCGTTTCTCCTTTAAAAATCTTATTCTATAAATTCTTCGCCGTCTTCTAGCATCTTAGGTAGAAAGTAAAAAGTCTTTTTTCCCATGTTCACGATTATTTCTATATAAAAAAAAAATAATTAAATAATTAATAAAAAACCTGTATATTTGAGTATCGCGCGTAGGAGCAGAGGATTTATATAAAAGAAAAACCTGTACAATTATTTACACTATAAAAACAGCTCGTTTTTAATTATTGTTGTTATTTATTATTATCGCTATTATTTCTATTATTTAATCACAGTCCAAGAGATGAAAGTAAAATATAATAAAGTGAATAAATATATATTATTAAATGAGACACGAATTTGATTATCGGGAAGGCGGGGAACTCTTTACTTATAGAATATGAAAAACATACACGGGCTGCTATTTTTCAAAATGAAACACTGGGGAGGGGCGACATAACAATCATACACACGCACGAAATTACGAAATCTTGTTTTGCAACAAAAATTAACGCGTCCAGATCCACTTCGACGAATGGAAATCAAAACAGCGGAGGAGCTCCATCAGCCCCCCATTTGTCCGCTGTCTTCTTATCTCCCGCGGTGAAATTCCACTAGCTGCTGATTTGAATTTTGAAATGCATGCTAAGTACGCCCGGCGACCCATTTATTTGCTTTCGCGGGTTATTTGCATCTTCCTACGAACTCAAACAGAGTTAGCCTTTTATTTTCGTGGAAAAGACGGGTACCATCGCAAGGGGGTAACGTACTTTTTCAGTGTCGAAAAATAACTTCCTTGTAAACGAAAATAAACAAGTTAAATATTTAATGAAATTGCATCATATATTTTCTTTATCAGGCAAATTGTTTTGCAAATTTAAATTAGCCTTCCCGCAATTACATTTAAATCTTCTAGAAAATATCTTCATGACTTGGTACATATTCAGTGTGTTCCACTGAAAGATTATTATTCAGCACGGACTTTTAAATTTCAACATTATACAACCTTTTAATTTACGGCTAATATTTCTTCCTTTAATAAAGTTATTTCGGAAAACTCCCACCTATAAAACACAATTATTATTTTTAAGATTTGCTTCGAATAATTAAACAAATTTTAGATAATTGGCGACACTACGTAAAAGTACTTACGTCTAAGAAGATTTTTTTCAGAAAGCGTGTCGTAATTAGCTGCATTCGTAACAAATTTAAAAATTTTATTTGGATCTACATTAGGAAAACTTCTTTTAGATGTCGCTATTAATTTTAATTATACCAGAACATCAGCGTAGTTCTTGTTGCTTTTTATTATATGTATTTTCGAATGTTTGAAATTTAAGCAACTCTTATTTGTGGAAATTAACTAAGTATTACAGTTTAAATTAATTCCACACATACAAAAAACTGTAATCTGTTAAAATTTACACTCTTTTGAAACTATAATTTACGTTACACCATTCAGATTAACATTTAACTGGCCGGTAGGGTAAAAATATTCGTTAAATATAACTTACGTTAACAGTTCCTTGGGTATTAATACCCGTTAAGACTTTATTGTAGATTCAAGCTATTCCTTAGTCATAACAATTAACAATTTCTTCATAAATATATCTATATATTATACAGCAGTAGTTATCATAAAACGAAAGTAAACATTTTTTTCTAGAAGGATCGTATACTATATACTTATAGGCCCTATTAGTTAATAGGATTTGGAAAAATTATTATTTATTTTGTAAATTTTGATCGGATCGTAAAATCGTTAATTAAGTTGAAATAGATATTTTTAATTTAAGTTTCGTAGAAGCTAAAAGTATACTTAATATTATATGTATATTATTTAACCCTAGATAATTCAAATTAAATCATTCTTAATTTGTGACGAATCATTCTACTCATACTCTAAATTATAAAAATGTATATTTTTATATTAATTCATTTAAAACAAATTAGCTTAACTAAAGAAGCAACTATTGTAATTATACCAATGTTTAGATAAATTAAAAGTTAAACAAATATAGTTATACATATATATTTTCGTAGAAATCCACATTACTTAGTACACAATCGAAAACAGGCTTTAACGAGTTAGATTTTTAATGATTTCGAAATATATTTATGGTCTTTATTCAGCAGACAGACTGGCTCAAGTTAATATCATAATTTGAATCAAGCTGTATTAAGCTTGCCTAAAGTCGGACTAAGTTTTCTTCAAGCCCACTTAAGTTTAGATTAAGCTAGGTTATACAATACCTATTTAGCCTATCTTCCGCCAAATGTGTATTTTCATTAGAATTAATACGCTGTAGTTACGAACATTTAGATGTGTTAAAACAAAATTCTAAATACATTCATTTTTTCATAATTTAACCACGATATTATTTCTAAATGACAACACGAGATAATATTTTTTGAAGAAATATGAACAATATATTTTTCTTCAAAAACAATTTCACCTGAATACACAGCTTAGTTTATTGCACAGATTGTTTTTTATATACGACGACTCTTTCAATTTGCTACAATAAATTCTAAAAGCAATAGGTGGAATTTTGTTTTAGTAAATTGCTTTTAAAATACGAAATATACTAAATTTTCGTTCCTGATTATAGAAAAAAAATAAATAGTAGAATCAAAATTTCGATCACATGTGCGATCGTATTCATAAAAAATGTCACTCAGCAATTAATCAAACATACCTAGATTGATATGAATAAAACGTGCGAGATAATTCATAAATCCGGAAGTTAAGTCCTAATGTAGTAGCATTAATTTTATATCGTGTTTTTTGGTTGGTCATATTTATAACTTATGAAGACATTTTCATATTTGTGTTCGTTAATTTATTGGCATTTCGTTCGACGATCTTTTGGCAGCTTTTAAAGTACAACTTCATAATTTCATCCCATAGATTTGTCATTATATTGAAAGCAATTTCTGCAGTCGTTCAAGGATTTTATAAATTTTGCAAAGACTGCAATAATAATTTGTAATATTAAGGTGTAAGTCCCACGAGTGGGCGAAAACTTGCCAAATAAGTTCCAAAAATGTTTGGCTGAGGTCCAAAGAAATGTTGGGTTTTATGCTGTAATCGTTGAGCACGAAACCCCTTCGTGCTGGTGCCCAATTCTGTAAAAAAGTTCTCATCGATTTCTGCTTTCGAAATTAATCCATAATTCTTTGCAGTACTCAACTGAATTAATTGTGTGATTGCCCGATAGGAGCTCATAATGCACGATAGCCTTTTAGTTTTACTAAAGATCAATTTTAGATGCAAATAAGACAATATCGTAATTTAGCTTTCTCAATTTATCACAACTTCTGTGTTATTATTCGGTATCTATTAAAATTATTAATTAAAGTATCTCTGCTATTTCTCTTTGATAACTATCTCTGATATCTGTCGTATCGTGTAATTTTCGTTGATTAATGCCCTCCTATTGTCGTCATCAGTTGGCCACACTCATAGTTATGGCAATATACGCGATATTAGATTTTAGGAAAATTATAATAACTACAATGTCGTTACTCAAAGGCAAATCGAAAAGGCTTATTAATTTAAAGGATTATGGACGGGTTTAGAGGATGAAAAGACGAGCTCACTGATTATGATGGTATGAAATTTTAAATATTCATCAGCATGATGTCCACATTAATGCATAATTACGTGAGGGTTTTTGAAGTCGTTTATTTCAAATATGTGTTCGTAATGACTATATAAAATTGACATGGAACATATGTTAGTTGCCCCGAAATGACTTGTGGCTCTATTTGTTTTATTTCAGGTCCATTTCGTGCATTGCTCGAACTTTCTCAAGGAAGAGGCGGGTTGCAGGATGGATAATTTTTACAAAGAGCTCTGTCAATTTTTCTAAAATATTCAGAAGCAACCCGACATGCTCCACTTTTCCTCACTTCTATTTATAGAGCCCTCTGTTGGTACCAATTTTTAATGCTTGCCATTTCTGTTGGCACTGCTTACGACCGTAAAACAAACTTGTCCTGCAAACCTCATCACTAATTCATTGTCAAAGTTTACTTAACCGTACATGAGACCATCCCATCAGTATAATTAGCTACATAATTAACTAAAGTTAGATTCAATTCAAACACGTTTCGAGCTCGCCCATACTTTCTCGTATATGTGCACGCGTCCTGTGCAATTAGGTTCGTTAGCTTAACTTAGCTCTCGTCCTGAATGAAGTCAATTTATGTGACACCCTGTACCTAAAGTGCAGCGTTAAAACCATTATGTAATAAAAAAAATATTTCCTTGCATCTAGTTTTCATTCATTTCATTATAAATTTAAATGAATGTCACAAGTAATTAAGGATTTATTTTTAAATAAACTTGTCTGTAATTCAATTATTATTTATGTAAAGGTTAAAGTTACTCACAATGATTTTAGTAACTATATTATTGATATAATATATATTTTACTTCAATTTTTCGTTGGAAGTGTGAAATAGGAATTTAGTTAAAAACTATTGCTATAAATCATGGGTGTCTCTGCTCGATTTCTTACAAAATATAGTAGTTATACACATAAAGTCAGGAAATTCGTTCCGATTTTCTTCTAAATCAGAGAAACAGCTTTTGAAATCCTTTTCTATGCATTTTACAAAAATATCAAGAAATCCGCTCCTTTTTTGTAAACGTCGAATAAAAAGTGCACAATCAAAAAATAAATATCTAACTAATCTTAATACAAACACTCTTAAATTTTCTTAATACACACCGTAAGGCTATAGCTTATTTACAAAAAGTTTAAATTTACTACTTATTACATAAAATTACATTAAACTCAGCGGCTTCGTTTTGAAGTTATGGCAACTTAATTTCAAACAAAATCACAATTTTAATACGCAATCTATTACGTTCTATTTGCAAATTAAAGTCACTATTATAAAAGAAAATGAACCTAATTGATTAAATTAAACTAAAATTTGTTGTACCACAACCTAAAAAACTTGCGGTCTAAAAGCTTAATAAAATTTAAGCAACTTTTTCGGTAATAAAATGTTTTTTGTATTATAATTGACTAAAATTAAATATTTTAATTTACCTTAATGACTATTTTAACTGCAATCGCAGTAATCATTGTACGAGGCTACCACAAAATGACCATCACTTGGTATAACTAGGAATATTCATTCTCTTTGCCGAAATGGACTTTGAGATTCTATAAAATTCGCTGGGAATTTGCTTATCATCAAAACAACAATTATATCATTCTGAGAATTAAATAAAAGTTGTTCGAAAACGAGTTCCGCAAGGTTCTCCAGTAGAAAATTATTATAATGATAGAGCAGGTCGTGCCATTGATGCAAGTAATTCGCGATCTTGATTAATGAGAGTAGTCTGATCTGAGGTATTTGAGATGTTTGCATAAAACTCCCTTACTATGGCTTACGAGTTGAAATGGCGTTTGCAAATTATATTAAGAACCAAATAAATATTTGAATTGCGCCAAGCATAGTGTGACCTCATATCTAATACTAAATTGCCTATTAATTTTTAAAAATAAACATTTCAATGTACATTTTCGAAGCTTCTTATTTTAGTGATACTTCCGAAGAAAATTTGAGTCTTTCAAGTGTTAAGAAATTAAAAAATAAAATAGAATTCACAAAATTCCCCGATAATAGGCTCTATATTTATACCCGCCGGGGGTCCCAGAAGCCGATAATAATGCCCGTCGAGTAGTGAATTTATTGTGTCGTCGGGAAGTGACATGATGTGGAGAAAACAGTCTAGTCGGAAAAAAGCAAAACATATTTCCATTTTATTAGCTGAAAATCTAAGAATAGATTTCCTGAGGGTTTATTGGCTAGAAATAAAATTAATGAAAAATTACATTCTGAGAAGATGTGGAGAATGTACTCATTGGCTCTATTTAATTTTTGCAATTGTAGCCAATTGTGATCTATAACAATTTTTGAAAATGTTGCCAAAATGAGAAAATTAAAATGTTGCTGTATTTGAAAGGCTTGTGCTAATTATTGGAAGAAAATTAAAATGAATTACGAATTTTTGCATGTACTATACATATTCTCATACTCAGTTAATGAATCCAGCAATCCATGAAACTACATGAACACGGTTTTCGTTTGCTATCTTTAACCGTGTTTAATAACATACATACACGTAATGCTATTTTTGCTATAACTAATTCTCGTGAAACGAACTTTTGTTATGTGGGCGTTTTGTTGTGCTCCGTGTTCAGTCTGTTTGTGAAAATAATTTCATTTAACGTTTTAAGTTGAGTTTCGTCAATTTTAATAAAATTATTTTGTTTTTAGCATTCAAAATAACTCAAAATGTTTTGTTCTACTTTTAGTTCTTAAAATAAAATTAAGTTTTAACTTTTAATATAGGGAGGCGATATTAGGTACTATGAATATCAAACTATGTATTAGCAATTACTCTTTATTTAAAAACCACAAAAATATAGTTGGCTCAAAAATGTATGAAATATGAAATTTCGAAGTCAGCAATCTTCATCGACTTTCAAAGTCATGGGAATAAATTAAGTACGAACATAATACTATAAAACTTTTTGCATCATTAGATATTTGAACCAAATATATGTTTTATATGAGTGTAAACCGAAGTAATTTATGGACAAGTATAAATCGATACTACAACATCTTCTTCCGTACCAAATTTCAAGATTATAGGTCAATGGAAAGCACCCTATGTACGTTTTGATGTGCCAGTCTGTTAGTAAGTTAGTAGGTCAGTACGAAAATAGATTTTTGAAGCCCATGGCTTTTTACTGCATTATCATATAACTAAATTCCTATTGTGTGATAGGACTTTGAGGCTGACGACTTTAGTAGTTGGTATTACTTAATTTCCACTCGATATTTGTAGCCGTTCCCGTGGAAAAGGACCTTAATAAAAATATAGACGAATAAGTCTTGTTCACTACCCTAAAGTATATATTTAGCTTAATTTCGTTCTAAATTTTAGAATCTACTTTCTGAATTTTCAATTTTTATTAATATAATTTTAGAAATCAGTGAACATATAACCCCCAAGCAACTATAAAGAACTCATTGTCGAGTTGTTGCAATAATTATGTCAAACTAGATTGCGAAAGTTTTACACTATCGCGACGTCGGCTATAAAACACCCACATCAGTAGTTAAAGTTAATTAAATAGTGTTTGCTTTATTTATAATCCAATCACTCATTCAGGTGACATTATTTATGTAAAAAAGAATGAAATTATAGCGTCTGGGACATTTGGTGTAACTTTAATCGTTTTTGCCTCACGATGGTGTGTCATTTAGCTTTGAAGGAAATCTGTGCACCACACCGGCGGCGCGGCGGAGCGAATGGGGACCGTAACTTATTATGAAACCGCGATTATTTAATAAGCATGCAAAGTACAAAGCAACAACAGACTTAAGGCAAAAGCAATTTGCGTTCTGCGGGTCTGGAGACCAGATCTTGTGACTGGGTGTGGGGCGGGGGAGTCGGGAATTATTAGCACCACTATCGGGCGAATTGCACTTACCTATATGCAAAAGGAAAAAAGTTCGAATCACCTGCAAAAGAAAGATAGTGCACTACCTGACCGTCTTCGGCGCTGCCTGTAGTGGTGTCTTATCTCTGGAGAACTTGGCTAAATTCCGCTTTTATCGGAGCTCGGCGGATCCCGAGTGCCCCACAGACACTCGCGTCTTTCTTCGCACTTCTTATCAGCGCCAGCGGAGCCCCACTTGATTCCACTCTGGAGTGCCTCCTTCTGGGCCCCGGTCGAGTGACTCCGGCCGACGTGTGGTGGCGCATTCCGCACTGCTTTTGACCCTCTCTCATTTGAATTCAAGGTAAATCAATCGATCGTAATTTTTTTGCGTCTATTTTTACCTTTAAAAAATATAGGTGTATTTATATAAAAATACAAAATCTTTCAACTTCGGCCGTCGCCGGTGGGGGTGCGGTGGGTGGCTGGGAGCGTTATTGGCAGCTTAAGTGTGAAATTGAATGTGCCCCGCACGAGTTGACTTCAAAGGATTTTCGGGGGGCTGATTTTTTGGGTAGCCAAATGTTGTTATTTACTTATTATTTATTTTTCATTTTTTTACTTCCTACATGTCGAACTAATTTGCGGGCTCTAATCGACCATATGAATGGGAATTGTGGGGCTCCTCCAGGCGGGGGGCACTGGAGCGCCGCACTACGTCGATGTTATTGGCAGCCTCAATCAATCGACGTGTGTGTGTTTATGCAATTCATTCGACGTAATCACCCCTGCTGTTGGAAAAAAAAGCTCAAAGTTATCGCGACAGGTGTTTTCGATTCCGCTGATTTACTCGTTTTCCATTTTTTTTATAAGGGCCGCGGGAAAGCGATCGTGAACTAACAGGTAAGCGTTTCCTGCAGTTGAGGTAAGTACCTAATTTTAGCGGAATATTTTCGTCTTATTTTGTACTTCCCTAATTCGATTGTCATGTCTCCATTAAGCGCGATGAACCTCTTTAGGCGATTTCAATTAATCTTTTTGCTGGTCAGCAGCTAATTAAGAAATGATTTAATAGTACCATATTATGAACAGGTAGTTAACGAAGTTATGTCTGATATGGCATAATATGCTCTTACGATTAAAATAATGGATGAAATGAAATGAGTATTGCTCCAAAAACAATTAAGTACGAAGAAAACAAAAATGTTGGGCGAATTTTCGAAATGTTTCACATAATTACTATCTACTTACCAGCAAAACGATTTCTTTTACATAACATAACTTACTTAGTTTTGTAAGTAAATTTCATTGAGAGCTTTATGAAATATTGAATTACAGAAATTTAACATTACAAAAAGTGGGCTTAGTTAAAAGGTGTTTATTTGTTTATAAGCTTTCAAATTAATTCGACAGGTCATGCATATCTAATTACGAGAAATACAATCTAATTACAAAAACGAGGTAGTTAAGCAGTAAAACTACGCTTAGTACAATACTCAGAAAGGCTAACGACATTATAATGGAGTTACTGAAAATCAAAGAATACTAATACTTACATAGTAACCATCATAGCATTAAATCAATTTAAATAAAAATACGGACTATACACTCAGAAGGAATATCGACGCGAGATTGTAAACAAGTTTCTAAAAAGTAATTTAATTTTACCGACCATGTAAATCTAAATTTTAATAAATAAAAGTTGCAGGTACGTATATGCAAACAATAACCAAAGAAAGTTAGGAGAAATTGTAGTATCGCGAAAATGCATTCAATTTACTGATAGTTAAGTCAACTGATCCATATACTTCATCAAAGAGTCTAAAACTACAGGTAATCAGGTCGTTTAGACCGTAATTAGTTCCATGGACAGGTTTAAGAAAAATACTTGAATTCTCAAAGTTGTCCTTCTAGAGTTAAGACTTTGAATGGCCATAAGAAGGCACCTTCTCTTTTCAGGTGAAATGTTGCTATTAGCGCCATTTATTTTACCTACTGTATAACAATACTGTAGAAAATTCCATATAATTCTTTATAAATAAATTACAATAAATTTGAAAATATATGTGAGGGCATAAATATATATATGCATATTCTACATTTTCTGCAATTGATTCCTTAGACTAATCATAATGTCTTTATAATATGAGATTTACTTGAAATTATGTAAATAAAAAAACTACAACTAAAATCTAACATAAGAACTAGAAATTTGTTCATACAGTAACATGATTTGACAAAAATTAGCCTTGAGAAAAAAATCTTATTATATCTCTTTGGTTGCTATATATTGATTAACACAACTTTTATTCTATGCCGCTTTGACAAATTGTGAAATGCGGATTTTTCAGCAAAAATTCTTTGATTTTGCTCAGTAATGCACATCGACATAAAAGTACGATAATTTTGAAGTTATAAAAAGAGTAATTTTTAAATAATTAATGTTTATAAAATAATTTTCAAAATGTCTCATTAGTTATTAAATTAAAATTTTTACAGAAATTGCTGTGTCTACAGGCGGAGGGGCCAGAATGTAAGCTTGTAAGAATGTAGAATTTTTTTCGGAGTACCTAAGGAAAAGTAACAATATCTTACTATGTAGTATTATATTTAAATTTAAAATATCAAAATTACAAAATTTCCAATCAAGCATATCTCTCTTAAAATACAACATCATTGCTTTGCTAAAAATATTTTTAATAAATGGCTAATAAACAAACAAATATATATCTCGCTTTGCATTATTGAAGAAGAACAGAGCTTGTTGCATATCTGCGATTGTTGTTTTGCATCGTATTAAAATTGCAATTCTAAATGCAAACAATGTCAGTGCTTTCAAGCTATTTTAAGTAAACACGATATGTATTTACAAAACAAAGTAATAAAAAGCCGTATTTGATCGCGACGAGACGATACTCAATTATGTTAAATGCTCTTTTCAAGTTAGTAACATAGTCATGAAGATATCAGAAGATAAAGCAGTGGATCAATAACAATAAACATGGTGGAATAATTAAACAAAATTTATATAACTGATGAAGTCTATGTTTTTTGCTTTGACAATAGGTATAAAATGGAAAGAGATAACATTTTTAATTTGTCGCTAAATGGCTTTTAATAAGGACTTAACATCTTATCAACAAAATTATATTTGAAACAACATCTTATTTTAGTATAATGATAATGTATGAAGAGATGTGCTTTTCTTTATTTTAGTTTCAGTTTCATGCGTTGGTTGCTCTTCACAAAATATACTCAAACTGTAAGCCTTGACTCATTTTGCCACTTTTGGTTTGCATCCGGAAACTGACCTTACGACCCTGATAAGTAATATCGTTATTTACGAAAAAACTTCTCTTTTCTTTGGAAAGAATTTCTTTATTGAACTTTAATCGAAATTCTAAGAAAGCTCAAAATATTGAATCGAATCATTCATATCTCATTCCAGTGATATTTAATACTTCAAATGTCCTCAACTTATGTTTGCTTAAAATTTATGATATTGGTCGACTGCAGCTGTGAAAACAAATACCAGCTCAGTGAGTTGACGCAATTTAGCGAATTGAAATTTCTCATACCTTTAAAACCAAAGACCTCGCCCAATTTGTTAAAATTGTGGCAGCAAAAAGACGTTGAAAAATGAA
Source organism: Tolmerus cingulatus (assembly GCA_959613345.1). Lineage (NCBI taxonomy): Eukaryota > Metazoa > Arthropoda > Insecta > Diptera > Asilidae > Tolmerus > Tolmerus cingulatus. Next base: position 25,592,104 of record OY390707.1, read on the forward strand.
ATAAAATGAAAATGTTGAGGGTTCGCAATTTTGATGGTGTCGATTGAAACACGACTTCGATGTGCTTTCCGCAATGCCTCAACCATCAAATCGTATGAATATCATTTATCTTGTTTTTTTATTTTATAAATGGTAACATACATACTACCAATAAAGTATACCCCCAGTGAGCAATATCCGAGGGCTGTAAAACGCGATATGAATTTTTAGGGATGCGTTCAAGCGCTTATTGCCAATGAAAAATAAATGCTTGCCAATTTTGTTGAAGTAAAAACAACGCGACAGAAAAAGTTGGAAAAAGAACCACGCTTAATGTTTTAACAATATTTCCGCGAAATTAACCACGCAAACGTGATAACGCGACTGCTACCTTATTTGCTAGTGCTACCGGCGGTGGTTACATAACGAAGCGATTTTGTGGAATGTAAACAAAAACAATTCCCTCCCGCATTGGAATTTCCAAGTAAATTAATTTAAGGAGCTGGTGGGTATATACAGTGAAATGATAAAAAATTGAGAAATGAATTTTTCTGGTCAACTTGAAATGATTTCGGGGAAAAAATTGTCTCGCTTGATGATTAATCTGATTTGGTGACAAATGACCTTGGTATGCTACTTTAAAAATAATTTCAGTATCGTTAAACATCGTGAAATATCGACAAATGCTAGGCGTTATGTAACAACATATGTTTTTCAGCAGAACATAAATAAGTTCTTTTGAGTGGCCTGATAGACTTTTATGGAAATATACTCTTTCTCCCTTACCCATCATGAAATTTCACATTTATCAATATGCGAAATTATGAGTAATATGCATATGTTGGTGGTTTTGTAAATTATTTTGTTTCTCACTAATATGCCTTAAGACCATATTTATTTTATAAGAAGATTTTGTTTAGTAATACATATGAAATAGCTGACGAGTGGCACCATGAAACCTTAATCTAAACTATTGGATCAAGCAGATATTACATGAAAATTTAAGTTTTATAAACCATGCTAGAAAAATTTAATCTAATCTATTCTACAGGAGTGGAAACTTGTCTTAGTCTGGTTAACGAAATATGGTTATACTTTGCAGCATTGTGAAACTTTAAAATAGGTTTTAATTTAGGCTTTAAAAAAGTTTGATTTGCATTTCGGTTTTTATGAATGCCTGAAAGTCTATTAACTAGATATGTGCAATAAATAAATGTGACTTACATGACCAAAAATTGTAGAATGAGTTTTAATTTAAATAATTGCTCCGCGAGGAAGATGTTTGACTAAATCCTTGTTTTGAGTAGACATGTAATATGTATCTATGTGTATTAAAATTGTGTTATTTTGGTATGCCAAAGCCGTCCGCCAGATTTGGGCTAAATTGACGGATCGTATAAAAGTCATATGTAATTAGAATAAAAGTAGTTTAAATGATTCCGCTTGCAAAATTTATTTACAGAAAGATGCATTTTAATTTGTTATTATATTTTATAATTCGGACAGAATTGAATCTTCATTTTATATACAATATTATATCTTTTCAATATACCTGAAACAGTTCCATAAATGTATTATCAAAGTGTATTAAATGACCTCTTTCCTTAAAACATTTTATTGAGCAAAAAGATGTTTTCATGCATCTCTTACTTTTGAAAGCTCGTCTACAATTCGAATGCAATCATTGTCGTCATAATAACAATGGAAGTATTTCTAGATTGGTTTCACAAAGTTAAGTTAATTGGTTTGATTGAAATAAATAAATTCGTTCGTTTTTTATTAGGGCTTAAACAAATATGGCACCTACCTTCTTACCTATGAAATTATTGAATAAAGCAACTTCACTTAATGGATATTTACTACTTCTCTAATGTTAAAAAAAATGTTTTCTTTTTGGCCAAAATTTAAATATATGTATAAGTACATATAGGTATGTACATATTTATAAAACACATTTTGCCTAAATATTGAATATTGATTTCGAATTTTTCTGGCGCCAGCTTTTTATAGTTCGTTTTCTTATGGTCTTGTGATTTATTTACTTTTTATTTATGAATGTAGCTATAATGTATTGTTTCCAATAAAAATTTTCTACTCTTTCAAGTGTATTTACTTTATATTGCTTCTTGATCACAAAATTAAGGTTTGAGTATAATTCAATGATCAGGTACTGTATATGAAAAAATGCACTGGTTAATTTATAATTATGCATTTGTTGGAACATTAATTTGTAAGATAAAATTGTGGAAGGGTTGATAGAGTTAAATAGCTTCGCCAATTAGTAAGTTTTTTCTTATAATCCTCTATATAAGCTATTCAAGCGCAGAGAACACGCAATGCAGATTCTATTAATAGGCACATAATAATGGGAGGCACTCCCCAGCAATGCACTTGTTCCACATATGCCCTGGAAACAAAAAGAATATCTGTGGTTGTCTCCTGCAGGACTAAAAAGTGCTACAGCAGCAGCACCACTCTAGAGAATGAGCTCGTTGGGGGGCTGTAAAGTGAATACTTGTGTTAGGTTGCGGCACAAGAGCCACCTCGCCCCATAAGTACCCCACTATGGAAAAGCGGTAGGAAAATAAAATGATAAAAAAAATATAATAATGAAAAAAGGACGACCGCAACAAGGGGTTAATATCCTGTCCCCAGAAAGGGACTCCACTCTGGAACTGAAATAACACTCTACATTGCCAGAGTTTTCTCCCTTCTCTTCAGCGATTTTTATTTTTTTTTCAGAGCTCCACTTGTGACTGAATATTATCAAAACGTGCCCGTAAGGCGTCCCGGGGAAGGGCCCCACGACGGCACACGTAACATCGGGAGAGACACGATTTTCGAATGGATGGACTTGGGAGCTCTAAGGAAAGTCAACAAGCCGTGTGCATCTACATTACTATAATTTTACGATTTCGTCCCGAAAAGACGGGTTCAGAAGACGGGAGGGGTTCCAAAAAAGGAGGGATGATTTCTGGAGCAAAGCAGAACGAAGAAGTCGCCATAAAGTCGCGTGTGATTCTCCAGAACGTACAAGAAATAGGAAAAAATCAATTTTCCCTAGTGCCCCCCGCAGGAATACCGTCGTCATCATCATCGCTGCCGTCCCCCAACCACACGCCCCGCTCGTCTGGCAAGGGGATGGAATATCACGGTGGCACTTTCTGACTCTCGAGATCCACACACCGCCCTTCCGCGCGCCACCTTCAAATTTCATTAATCATTATTAAATTAATTTGATATAGCGAAAAACCTTCAGCCCTCTCACGACGCCTCCGCTTGCGTTGAGAAGGAGCCCCAGTCAGGTCCCCTTGAGTTGAGTTGTGTGTTCGGGGGAGCGCCTCCGCGGGTTAGGGGGTGTATTTCGGGTATGCGCCACCCGCGGCCTCATTGTGCGATTTATTATTCGAAGCGCCACCCACTCCCGTCCTTGCGTTTAATTAACAATCTCTGCTTAATTACAACTAATTTCTCAGAAGATTTGCTTTAGCTGCGGAAGATGCGAACAATTATTGAAAATTCGAAGAGGAAGCGGCGATTATTCTGCGGGGGGCGGGACCCTCAAGTGCAGTAGATCTGGGGTGATGGATTATCCCCTACCCCTCCGAGCGGGGGTTGTGGCATGGATAACGACTCGTAAAATTTCGCCAATTTCAATTAGAGAATGCATTTGAGACTTTTTTATGAAATTATTGTTGGCAATTACGATTTATTGCATTTCTTTGGGGGTGAAATATTGCGAACGCTAACGACTTGGAAAGCTACTAAAAAAGTTTTAAGGGCATTTAAGTTTAAGTTCTCAAGGCGAAAGCTATATACATTTTTGCAGGAGTAGCAATTACTACATTGAACAACAAACTTTTATTTTTGATTTGTTATGCTTTTCTTGACGATTTTGGTATTTAGTTTTATTTCATGTATTAAAAAGTTTTAAAAAAAATATTCAATGACTATATCCGACTTGTATTTTTAAAATACTGTACGAAGGAAGTGTGGCTTTTTTTTTTAATATCGAGACAATAATAATAATTAAATTAATGTTGAAAAATAATTCTACAGTTGTTTTGGTACGCTTTATTGATTTTACAAGTTATTAATAAATTCGAATTATGCAAATCCTGTTTTATTTTTCGCGCACTCGAGCTAGCGCCATATATTTTATGTATGGTATTATTTATTACAATCAACTTTGAAAAACAGTGAAATAATAAAAATTATTTATTTTTACTGATGACAAGGGGTTTATGTGACCACATTTAAATAGTTACAGGTATCACTAAGGACATTAGTAATACATGATGCTATACTTATTATTTTAACCTTAGCCGTAATACAGCAAACCAATCTCACGTATTCCAGCTATGTTTTGTCATTTTACATAAGTACCTAAATTTTACTAAAATACTAATAAGTGCAAGTATTTTAGCTTTTATGTGACAAAAATAGCTTGTCATTCATCGTACTCCGCCCAGGGCTTGCCACGCAATCAGAAAATAAGTTAAAGAAAAATAACGTGTTCATTTATTGGAAAAAATTGTATCCAACTCATAAACTTTTATTATTATAGAAATTTTACAAGTTAAACTAGATTGTCTTGAATTCATTACAAGGTTTATTGAAATTTAAGCTTGAAAAGGGCACACGTCAATTTTAAGGAAAATTATTCTGAATTCCTTTCAATAATTAATCATTGTCAACAGTACCCCTCTTCACGAGCGATATGACATGATTGTACATTTAGGCAGCATTGATTGAATTGGGGAAAAACATTGGCCATAATTAAAAATTTAGCAACTTCCTTTAAATTTGTGTCAGTGTCTGTCGAAGTTATAAATTTCGGGCTCTACAGATCGGCTTCGATTTATGGATTTTGGGCGTAAAAAGGTCTAGAGATTTTCAGATGTAGAGAAACGGATTAAGGATTGACAAGTAAATGTAGTAAGTATTTTTCAGTTTAAAAGTATAATTTAAAAAAAAATGTAGATTTCTACAAATCCCCAATAATTTACTAATATTAATATCTATCGATTTCTAGTCGCATTTCACAATTTTTATTTTGGAAGTTTGCTTTTCATCGCAAATTTCAATCTCATGTGAACCTATTAAATTAACCCCGAGACACGGACTAGCCATACCTCTTGCATTATTGCCATTTATCCATTGGTCTTGATGTCATAAATTGAAACCTAAAAAGTATAAAATTTCACGGGCATCATCCTTCCTCTGTTTACGTCTTTAAGTGTCCTTTGCGGCGCATCTTCCTTTAAATCTCAAATTTCCCCATACTCCAGCCAGCCTTGTCCTTCAGGATAGATCGCCTTGAATTACCGCGCATTACTCAAGACACGTGACCTTTTTCAAAATTCCGTCTTCCAAGTTTCTTCCTTAGTCTGTTTGCCTAACCACTGGCCATTTTTTCGTCCGGCAGGACCAGCTAGCAAGGAGCAGCTGCAGAATCTGATAGCCCTCGAGCCCTACCAATTTCGGAGATTCGGACTGACCCGGACCAGCTCTCCTTGTCGTCCTCGTCGTCCTCGTCCTAGTGGTTCTCCTTGGGGCAAGTCAGGGCTGGAGCAGCTTACGAAATTTTCGTCTGTTTTGTGTGTGCTCTGTAAAAGTTTATTTACACGACTAGATTGATGATTTTCCGCCTGATTTTCTTCGAATTTTTCTGGAATTTTTCCTTGATATTTTTTTGTGTGCAAAATGTCAGGTTTCTCACATTGCTTGTTTGCTATTTATGAAGAGAAATATTATTGAATAATTTTCCTACCCAAAAACTTCAACACCTCCAGCTCAAAGGTGGCAAAATCAAATGAAGATTTCATAACATTTTCCTTGAAAAGCCTCTTTGGTGATAATTTGTGTCTTACACTCGCTCAAGCAACGATTAGCACACAAAGGTACTCGGGCTCGTTCTGTTTTCCAAAAGTGACGAGGTGGTAAAATATACAACGAAAATAGGACACACACTCGCTGGGGTTGGTTTCGATCGGGTGGGGCTCTTCTTCTAATCTGGGGAGCCCCAATCCACAGTATGCGCGGAAGCGGATGTGTTCCTCAGATTGTTCCCTTCAGCCGAATTAGATTTCCCCGGACATCGATTTCTCGGCAACGATAGTGCGTGACTATTCCTCGAGTTTACTGGGGCCCCGATGGAACCGGGGAGCTCCCGTAACCCGTCCTGGGCAATCACACTCTGAGGCATTGTGTGCTCACGACTTCCGGCCCCCCGATGGGGCTCCTTGTGCTGCTTCTGCTGCTGCAGCGGCCCCGCCAGTTCCAGCACTTCTCTAATTTGGCGCTTTTCAGACGTCTGTCTGTCGGCCGGAGTAATTAAATTCATGCAAGTTTTGTGCGAAGTGCAGCGCCTCAATTAATTGGAGAATTCCTCGCAATTTGCACTTTTCATTCCGCATGGGGATCGGGGATCCGCGGGGCGGGGCCATTATTCATTCGGAAATAGATCGGATTTGAGGCTTGATTGCTTTCATTTGCATACCCTCAGCTGAGTGATTGTTGCAGTCAGATGCTTGTTGATTTGTTGGCTTTTGCTGAATCAGTTTGCATAGAGATCAACTTGAATGAATCGAAATTGCAAATGTAAGCGCAGGAATCAATATAGGCATGATGGAATACTATTTTGAATTCGAATTTACACCCAGCGACAATGAAATGTTCGAATTGCAAACAAAACCAACTTCTTTCCTTTTAAGAGTTACAAACATACATTTTAATTTAATTCGAAATAAATGGCTGAGAATGTTTTTAAATAAAGAGCTATGATCATCTGACTTATTAATGTTTTAATGATTAGATAATTATCATTTTCAAATACAAAATCAACACGTTGAAGTCGAAAAATTATAAAAAAGAAATATCCTGAAGAGAAAGTACTAGTTTCCTTTACATTACGTTTATGTCGTCTTTTGAATTTTCTTATTTTTGTTCTAAAAACATTAGAGTATAGTTAATAAATTTAAAAAATTGTTCACTCCACATATTTTTGAGTTAGGAATTAATACTTTATGCTTCTTTGTTTGGCTTTTGTAGTAATTTGAACTCTTCTGGTCATGGAATTGTACAAAGTTTTGCAGATAGATTGAGTCAAATATCAATGGTGAAACATTTTCTATAATATTGAAGTCTGGACTGTTTCCACGCTCTTTCGGTGAAACCAATCCCAGTACCTCCTCGCAAATTGTGGTCTTAAGTTGTATAACAATTAGAATAACGATAAAAATTAGTTATTAAAATGTGTTTAAAGACTGAAGCACTTAGAGAGTGGGCTTTGTGACATGGTGCAGAATCATCTTAGAATACAAAATCTGATAGTTCTGCAGAAAACTCCACCAATGTAAGCACAACACCATCAGGGAATATTTGTTTTTCTACATTTTAGCATCAACCATTCCACGGACGATATAATAATGCAGTCCATACACCTAGAAGTAATAGCTCTCAGGCATATAACGAATGTTTTACAGTAGGCGATAAACATTCGTTAGCGCAATGCTCGCCTTTGCTTCGTCTACAAGTACTTTAAATTTTGGCTTATCGGAAAAAGTACTCTTTCTCAATCGTCTGATGTCCAATTTGTGTACTTCTTCGCTAACTGTAATCTTTTATTCTTCATATGTTTTATTAACCGTGTTTCTTAGCTGGTTTGCCCGCATGAAGATCCAACTGAGTTTTTTTCCAGTTGTCCTGGTGGACATTTTTATGCTTTCTGAGTGTCTTCTATAAGCTAAGAAGCTGATGCAAATCGATTTTTTAAACACAAAAAGGTTAGGAGCGTTCATCAGCGGCTCTGTTTCTTAGCCCTTTCACTCCATTTTTTACGCTCTACATTTTCACACTCACTGTAATTTCTAATAATTTTCCTCAAAGGAGTCTCTGAACATTATATACATGTCTATATTTCATAATTAATAACATTTTCTTTATTCAAAGCTTTTTCTTCAATACAGAATTACTTTTTAGACGGTATCTTTTAAGTATTTCTCAATAAGTAAACACTTCAAAGGGTTGAATACTACTGAGCACATCAGTAAAAATAAGGGAGGCATTCGTACTCTAACGGACTTAAGCACACTGTTATTTACAATACACAACATGTATATATAAATATGTATTAACCTGCATATTCCTAAATTATGTTTTAAATTTAACAAGTCGATCTTTTTGGTTGTTTAATTTCTTGATTCTTTAATTTCACGAAATTGTTGATTAAAATATTATCATAGCAAAATAATTTGTATATTGGTAATAAATTGTGACAACCTGAATGCAGTGATGTTTAAGTAACAAGAAAATTTATAATTATCTCTTAGTTGTAGACATATGTAAGACTGCTACTATTTGGTTTTCCAATTTAATTTATTGTTTTTGTAACAATTCATCTCCTATTACTTAGGTTCCTGTGGAAGCAAGAATACCGCACTAAAAAAATATTCAATGAAATGAACAAAGTTTAACACCCATTTAACTTGTACCGAAAACATAGGTATCTAAACATATTCTGCTTAATGTTCCTACATACATGCATATATTAGGTCAAAATACAAAAAATTGCTGATATTACTTGAAAAGTAGTAGTTTCAGCAAAAGTAGTTTTCTTCGGTGCGGACTTGACTTAGCATACCTACTATTTACTTTCCGAACAATCTTATTCTACGTATCTTCTTAATTTGTATTTAGGTACAATAACTTATTGAAATTTCAGAGATTAAAGGCTTCCTCCTATGTATAAAAGACAACAAATGTTACCTAATATTCGTTCTATTGTTCGTATCTTGAATGTTCGAAGAGCCTTGAAAGTCTTTCTTAAGATAATGCCACTAAACTTATCGCCAGACTTGACTTTTCTGCAAATCTGTCAAGAGAAAAAAACAAATATATGACACAAAATGAAAATCATTTACCGGACGACAAATCAACAAGGTGATAGCTTTGCCACCACGCCAACGCCGCACCACACCCCGCGCCCACAAATGATTTTGCAAGTGGGTCGTGGACTTCAAAATGCCGCGAGGTCGCCGTTTGCTTGCTCCTTTGTGGCCCCTAATTTGCATTAAGAATGACGTCCAATTTGCGGAACGAAAATTGCTTAGCACTAGAGCGTCGATAATGAGATGAGCTAATGTTTACCAGAAAACTGGTGACGCTTGTTGACGTCGCCGACGCTATGCCTCTGGTCTTCGACTATTGTCGCGGCCGGCGCTTCGTCGCGATTTTTTTCGCGCTCGAAATCGAATCTCTGAAATCGAAGACTCTTGCCAAGATTCGAGGATAGAGCCGATGCGTGGGTGTGCGCAGGTGTCCATTGATTAGGCCTAATTGAGCTTGAATTCAATTCCCTCCAGGAAAAGTTCACGGAAGTAAAAAATTCGCGTGACTGATTTGATGGCGCCCGGATGAGCCGTTGCCGGGGGTAAAATTATCTGGATGATTAATTATTTTGAAATTGTTTGTAAAAAGGGATGACACGAAAAGAAATTCAATTCTTTTAAAAGCTTCTCAACCCCAGTGAAGCGCTGTAAGAAACGCTATAAAAATATGATGGACTGCAAGGTCTGCAAACGTCACAAAATTTGAACATTACTAAACATTAATATAATTTAAATTAATACAGCGAATGAATATAATTGATAAAAGGTATTAAATTTATTACATACATACATACATATATTACGAAATATTTGTAATAAGATGAAACAAGGGAGACAATTTATAAGGAAATTACAAGAGCATTAAAAGGACAATGCAAGTCGTAATTGATTCGGTTAATCTCGTTATGTAAGAAGTACGATTGCGGATTTATTAATTTAAGTAATGTAATTCAATCCAATTTAGCCGTGGAAAATCTTTTAAAGCGAGCTGAAAACAACGTTTCTTTATAGATTCAATCCTAGATCCAAATATCTCTTGCCAAATGTCTAAAAGAGCCCAGAAGAGAATAAATGTTGGTAACAATAGAGTAAATATAAAGTTTGAAATCAAAACTGTTGTCAAGTACGACGTTAAAGATAGGTATTCAGAAAAATTAGCTATCTCTTCTCGTTTTTAATATGTATAATGAAAAGCAAATTATATGTTAGTAACAGATTAATTAATTAATTTGTTAGAAATTCTATATTTAAATGCATTGCAGATAATTAAGAGAAAATTTATTGATTTATTGTAATACATCAAATTTTATGAATACCATGAGCGTAAAATTGCTAATGACATCACGAATATACATATTCTCTAGATCTCAGTATACAATTGGAATAGATTTTTTTTCTGTCTCTAATATGTATGCACCTATTTTACACTAAGTTATTGTACTACTACGGAACCTAAAGAAGTCTACTATACGCCAGTAATTTTCAGATCAGTTTCTACTATGCGCTTTTATGGTTCTGTCTAATTATTTCATGTCTTGCAAATCAAATTTTCCATATGAGTACATTTTATACAGATATATTGCCACTTCTTTTACGATATGTCCTAAGAATTTAGTGGGTAGATTTATCAAAGTCTATATTTTAGTCAGATATTGTACAGCCATTTAATACTACGGAAGAAAACCAGAAAGGTTTAGATATTGTACATATAGGAATTAATTCATTTAAAATTCATGCGATTTTCAAAACCTCTAGAGAGTTTTCATGAGTCATTCATATTATGAAACAGTAGTTATTCAACCATATATTTTTCAGCGCTAAATATTCTATAAAAAATGTATGTTTCCATATTTATATAGTTTTAAATTAAAACGTTTTTCTGTTTTATTTTACTTGAGCCTGCGTTCCAACTTTATGAAGTCCGAGGCTGATTCGGGCATATGAGGCATTTTCGCATTCGAGAAAATATTTCCAATACTCTGCAACATATTCGGGGTACGTATTTGGCTCGTGGAATATATTGACCGCATTCGTGCCTCCAAAGCGAGTCGCTGGCCAGTAACGTAAGTAAGTAAGTAACATAAACGAGGCGTTCAAGACGTGACGTGACTGCTGATGGTCAGTTCGCCCCCCGTCGCACGTATTACGAGTTCGAAACCCACTACGACTGCAGCTGTTTATGCTTAACTAGACAAGCCAGCCACAATACGATTTGTTGCGTCACGTCAGACATTGGACATATGTACAACATAATTACCTAGGGGCGGGTGGGGTGTTATGATGGCGTTGAAGCATCGGAGCCACCACATCGAAGCCGTCGAACGCAAGCGAAATGAGGAAATGCGAAAGGATTCATTTTCAGGAATGATTTTCCAGCTTACGGAGTTACATACAGCTCTCCAATCTGCTGGGATTTCAACTTTTCGTCCTTGAGGGCGTGGGTGAGTTACGTAATCCCGCAAGTGAGCATGGGCGCCCCAAATGGCATCCAACGACAAAAACAGCTGAAACCTGTGCCTTAGTACAGGCTGGTGGTGGTGGCCCATTTCCGTGGGATTATCATAACATTGGATGGTTAGCGAATTTTAGGGCTAACATAAAGTGGAGCAATGTTTAGCGTACAGCCATGTTGTCCGGATGATAACAGGAGAAATGCTTTGCATTAATTACATCTCACGACTCATTTGGGTAGGGGTGTGTTTGCAATTCGATCACATTTTGAAGGGTTTATTGACGTTGATGAGTTGAATTCAGGGAATGAGGCGCAATTCTAATTTACCTTCGGGCAACCATTAAAAATCCGCTGAATTGTGCAATTTGCAACTAATTAAATGGGACTTAGCTCTCTTGTATTTATTTTTGGCATATGTTTGCCGTATTTTGTGGCGTGCCGCAAAGTTCACTTCTAGCACCCTCCATACTTTTGGTTTACTTCAGAGAGCTTATTCGAAATGTAATTTGAATATTTGCCAGATTTAAGATAGATACATCTGAAATTCATATCATGATTTTATTTCATATAGAAGTGGAACTGCAATATTACGAAAACACAAATTAATATTAGATGATGTCAATATAGTTTAAGCAATAAACATTAAAGTAATTTAAAGCTTCATTATTTCAACTGACATCAACTTGGCAACTATAAAATGGAGAATTAATAATTAAAGCTATATATTTTAGAAAATAACATTTGTTTCTTATTTATGTCTGATTTCACAGTGCGAACTTAAGTTCTGATCACCACTTAAGCTCCTGTTTAATCATGTTTCGATTACATAGTAGGAATTTAAGTGTAAATTACAACTTAAGTGGTCACTATACTTCAGTTGCCAAAATCGGCTGCTTAAGTCTCACTCAAGGAATAACTGACATATCCTATGGAAAATTCAACATTTTGTTTGTGATTTTCGCTAGTGTAAAATTAGGACACATTATACTTCCCTTAAAATTATTTATATTTATTCTATTTGATTACTGCTCTTGCAGGTTAATTATCAGTTTTAAACAATTTTTCACAGAATATTTTAATTAAAACTTATTTTTTTGACAGTTATTTACCACAAAAATATTTCTATTGATTGCTGAATTAAATTCAATGTGCTACACAAATGAGAAAAAATAAAAAGGAACTGTGAAATCGAAAATACTTAAGGCGTTTCTTAAGTTTCGCCTCGTGCTTAGCTGAGTAAAAACTTAAGCTCGCACTGTGAAATCGGGCGTAAGTATACTATATGAGAAATTTTAAATTGCCTCAACTTTTTCTATAAAAGATTTGATTTTTCAAATAGAAAAGGTAAAAAAATGTTTATTTTATACGGTTGTTTTTTAAGAAAACTTATTAAAGCAAACATTCCATTCGATTTTCTTTTGATTATTGTTTTCGTAGATTTATGCGTACATACTTATAAATACTTGGTAAACTTAACAGAAATGGAAATTTTAAGGCAGCTTAAAATATTAATCAAAAGAATAAATAGACTGTCTCCTCACTAAAGTTACCATATAATAATATAATATATTAGTGACCATATGTCAGACCGAAAATATACCTGATGTGCACCGTAGCTATCTATGTATAGCGCAATTTTTTTTAAGAATTGCCAAAAACGCCCAAAATTGTTTAATTTTACTAATGAAAACAATACAACTACATTTTGTCGGATTTGTTCTACACTCTTGTGAAATAGTCTGGCACGAGCACGGGGAAATCAGCTGCCAACTGAGGAAAATCTCCGTTCCCCGTCTGCCGCCTTAAAGGCCTCCGAATCGAGACGCGATTAATTTAACCGGGAAATTATTTTAATGAATTTGAACTATGTTAACACCGCTCGACCGTGGAATTGCACCGAAATTATAATTAGGCAACATTTCCGCGTAGGCAGATGATGCATCAGCGACGCGTCACACCCACCGCTGCGACGCCGCCGCCAACCGATCGTCCAGGGTGCAGCGTCGTAATTCCGCAATAAATTACGAACAGGTAAATTTAGCGGCTCTCTTCAAATTAAATTGGACTTTCAAGCGTTCAATCAATTTGTCGGATCGATTAGATAGTCCGTTTTCCACCACATCTTGGCGCGGCGCGTCTTGGGCGTGGTAAGAAGTGTTTGTCCAGGTAGCCAATGGGCTGTACAGGTGTCGCCTTTTTAATTGCGATAATCGAAGAAGCAATCATGAGAGAGCATGATCAAAAGGTCAAGGCTACACGCAATGACTGCAGGAGGACATCAGTCACGTCTTACGTTTTCAGGTGCAGCTTAAGGAGTTTCTCGTATTTATTTAGGCCAAGGGTGGATTCCTGGAAAAATATTGTTATGACTGATAGTCGCTGGGCTTGCTTTTTGCCGTGACTTTAATTTACTGCAGAGGCTCTGAAAATTTAATTTTCACTTATTTACTTAGCATAATTACCGTGGTAAATAGGTGCCTAGCAACAACTCTGAAACGCTGTTCTGAGAATAAGAGATCATTATCATCAACAAGTCGCAATTTATTACGAAATATATTAAATTATTAAATATTTATAAAGCTTTTTATTTCCAGTTGGGATAAAATAGGGAGAAAATGTAGGTAACTTTTCTTCTCTTATTTAATTATTTAACCTGTGATGAGAAATAATTTATTAAATATGATAACTATCAAAGATTCATAAGTTGCATGACCTGATAATAAAACTTACCTCTTTAAAATAAAACTTGATTTTCCTCCCCTTAAAACATCGTGTGTAGACGTAAAATATCAAGTTTAATAAATGTGAATTCGTTTTTTCCAATTTTTTCAAAACATATTCAAGGTTGTCAGAATATATCCAACATGATATTAACAACTAGCGTAATCTACGTATAGGAAATTCGCGTGTGTGATTATCCCTTAAATCCTTTTTCTATTTTCATGCTATAGTAATTTTAAACAAACTAAATCATAAAGGTCAGGAACATGCAGGGAAAATGCAAAATTGCAAAACGATCGTATGCACCCAAGCAATCATAATCTTATTACTGTCATAACGAAAGTCATCAAAGGCGTTCTCGGCTGACATAATAGAGTTATGATCAAACGAATGCCAGCCGTAAATCATTTATGAAAATAGTTATGACTATAGTGGATTGTTCATAATTTTAATCTGACTTACTAGACGCCTTTAATTAATCGTTGTCTTCTGTTTGACCTTTTACTTTTATATAAAAGTTTGAAAGGATAATGAATAATAACACAAATATTGCATTTTTCGAAAGAGTTGTACAAGATGCACATTGAGCGTCACTACAATTTTGACAAAAATATTTTTTGTTTTTTAAATTATTTACACTCTCAATTATTGAAAATAGATTTTTGTTTTTGAAGGTCAATATGTAATATACATGTAAGAGATAGTGTACTTAAGGTCGACATTTACATACTGGGCGATTATAGAAGTGAATTCGAGAGGGTTAACCATTTGTCAACTGCCTTAATATGTAATCTTCAAAAATAGGCCAAATATATGTGGGTTGGTGTTCAAAGAGTTTCAATATTTTAGCAAATCTCATCGAAGTATGATGACCTTAAATTATATAACATAATTAGATGGTATTTTACTGCATATCAAAAAATAATATGAAACATAGCAGGTATATGGTACTAAAGAACAAAATTTCCATGTGGTGTCAAAAGGCATATTATTTACAGACGAAATATTTAGAGGGTATGTCAATAGGGGTTTTCTCCCATTTCTCTCTTTTAGATGTTTTGTAGAGTTTTTGTAAGTTCAAGTATAGTTCAGTTCCCTTTATAAATTGACTTATTCAAAATTATGCAAAAAAATTAAACGATCAAATTTTCTCTTCCGTCTTTTTAGAAACACATTACTCCAACACACCTCGTTCACCTTTTATAGAAGTCGCTTTCATTCGTTTTCCGCTCGACCGTCATTGCCCTCGTTAGAATTAAGATAAAAAAAATTCTTTTACTAACTTTTCCTTTAAAAAAAAATGTTTATCACAGGAACGGAAACAGAGGTTCAAAAGGAGAAGACCAAAAATGCCCGTAAAAAAGGAAAAATATAAAAACAAAATAACCAAAAGTTCATCCTCAGCAAACATCTCCGGCTGTGTTGCTCCTGTTCCGGGGGGGTGGTTGCATATTCCCATCTTCAATTTATCTTGTTTATTTTTCCCACAGGAAAAAATTAACTTTAAAATTTCACTTATTAGCTTCGCTACGTGCGGCGTCCCGGGACCAGGATTCAATTTGCATCTTTGGCAGGGAGAGTAAACAAATTTTGCCGGCCTAACGAGCCTCGGCCCATTTTAACGGATGAACGGGCGGCAAAGTACGTTGCCGGGCTATAAATAAGTTTGCGTAATATTTTTAGTCCTAGGAGGAGGAAGTGTGGCCCACATATAAATACAAGGCCCAGAGCCGCCCTTGCGTTTTATTTTTGTATTATAGGTGTCCTGTCCTGGAGGTATCATACACTGGGACTTCATGGTGATGGTTTTGTCTATTTGCGCTCCGAAGAATGTTACTACCTCATAAAGGTGTTAAAAGGGATCAAAAGCTTGTGGGAGTCAGATACGCGATCTACAGGTACAAAGGTAGGTTCTTTTGACGTTATTTACGTAAAGGAGATATTTTTTTAATATCGAAATTTGAGTATAAAGAAGAGCATATGATTACGCAGTAAAAACTGTTTGTATCTTTACTTATGTATATAATATATCGATAACATTGATTTATCATTTATTTATTTCATATTGAATTTAAGGGAAGTATCAAAGGCAATTGATAAAACCAATACTTCAATTTTACATTGTGGAGTATGTACATAAAGAATCCAATACTATGGAGGTGTAAATGAAAAGATAAAGTACTGAAAATAATACAAATACATATTAAGATGGCGTGCGAAATTTATGAAATGGCCGTATTCCAATTTAGGTACCGATAGAATCTAATAATTTTAAGTGTTCGAGCTACACAAATGGCTAAAATAAGCATTAACTAATCGCATTTTGTAGTGTCTTCGAAGGGCAATAGTATTTTGTCATAATTTTGAAATGTTCCGTTGAATAGAAAAAAAAGTTTTCCGAAAATCTGTGAGTCAAAAATATTTCTACTTCTTGCTTATGCAATACGATGGGGGCTATAAAGTAAAATAAAGAAATGTTATACAAGTTGCATTGTATATAAGTATAATGTATAACAGAATATAGTTCAATAAAATCATAAGGTTTTAATAAGTAGCACTCTAAGTAATCTGCAGCGTACATCTGAAGAACGATAGTCTCCCACAAGGTCCAAAAGGCATATTAATTGGATCTGGAGCAGATTAAAGAAATAATTTTAAATTAAATTGAAATTAATAAATTTAAATTTCATTCTTTTATATTATGGTCATGGAATTCTTTTTGATACCTAGAAGGTAAGCAATAAATGTAAAATGAATACAATTTTTCATTTACTCCAGGCCGAGCGTTTTTGGATAATACATTTTTTGATGAATTCGCGCCAAGTTGAGGACTTTATTTACTATTCATTATCCTATAAAAAGAAATCATAATTTTAAGCAAAGGAGCCTCCCACATATTATGTGCATATGTATGAAATGGTTCAAGATTAAGCTTTTATTTGATTTCCTATGACAATTAGTTACTTTTTAACAAACTAAAACCGTATTGTATTACTCAAATTAGAAGACGCTATAATTTTTGCCATTTGATTTTAAATAACTTAGTACATACATATAAGATAAGGTATAATGTTGCGGATTTTTAAACTAAGTATAAATATTTCTTTTATTGTATAGGTAATTTAATAAAAGATTTTGTCTGGTTAGTATAGGCAGTTCACGATAAACATAATATTTAGTCTGGTTTTATTAGCGAGGAATTCTCTTGTCACTATGTGAAATTTCGACTAAATTTTTCCCGGGGCTACTCGAAAGCTGAGCCGTATGAAAAATGTCTAAGCTGTAAACAATGGCAGAACATTGAGACTCGTTCCCATGAATTCCCAGAGCAGTTGCCCCCCGCCTTGCCGAAAATTAATTTAAGAACGCTCCCTTATACCGCCAATGTTTATTATGATTTTCTTTTTCAACAGAAACAACCTTTGCGTTCCAATTATCCCCTGGGCTCTGTGCACACTGACCACCAGCAACATTGTGAATGTCGAACGTCGGCAACAATTGACCTCCCCGAGAGTTCGTTCGCACACGGTCCAGGGGCCCCACGAAGGAGCTGCTGCTGATGGAGCCCCGTCTGCTGAAGAGCCCCCAAAATCGGGCAAGGGGAGGATAATGGGGCGGGGGCGAAATCCACCTGAATGGACTTAATAAAAAAGGCAAGCTGCAATAAAAGTGAAATATTTCCGTTTGTGTAGAGATTACCTCACCGGGGTGCCTTGGTGCTGGTCGGCCACGAAATCTTCGTATCTCTGAGCCAGCGTCTGATGGGGCGCTCGGCGGGCTAAAAATAGGGGCCCCAATGGTGTCGGCCGGGGAGCCCCCAGCCCCACCAGCGGCGAGGTGCGAGGCGAGCGAGTGCAGAGGAGGCGATGAAACTGCTCCCTCCGCACACCTTTGGAACGAATTTTTCGACAGAATTTAATTAAAACTGAGAAAATGTATCTTTTTCGAATGGAAAATGAAAAAATACGAACGTGGTCGGGGCTGAGCGCAATGCCAGTGAGGAGTGTGCTTCACTTTATGAGAAATGGGCAACCTGTCCCGTCTCCGGAAATATTAAAGGACCCGCGGATCTGGAAATGTTCTTGCCGCTCTAATGTTAAACAGTGTACGCTGTAAATCATAACTCCTTTCCCAATTGCTTTTTTACGAGCTGTACAAAATGGAGTTCGGAATAAATGGGATTCCGGAAGAATAACATAAAATCATAATTTGCAAAAGCCCGCATTGTATCGTTCTGTGCCACTTTTTTCTTATGTAATAGACGTATTATGGTTATACTGTTTCACTTGCAATTAAATTATATTATAATAGTATAACACATTTTTGTATTATGCTCTTTAAGGGGTTACATGGGTTTCTTCGAGGAAAAAACGGCCTATTTTCAACATTTTTTTTTCGTATAAGAAATAAAATATTTCACTCAAACTTTTTATTGTTTTAAAGATACAACTTTTACAAAGAATTCGTAACATTTTCATCAAAAACTATTTAAGACTTTGCCATCGCGACGTCATTTCCGGCGACTCTACGAAAAAAAGGTGTGTTTGTGTTGACAGCAGAACTCCTTACAGGATCATCAAAAGTGAAAAAAAAAAATAGGGTTTCAGTTAATATTATAAACTAGAAATTGGACGGAGGAAAAAAAAGTGAAAATTACATTTTTGACAGACCTTTTCACAAAAAAATGATAATTTTGGTGCAAATATCTTTACAGTTTATATTTTTTTAAATAGTTGTAAACGAAAAAAATAAAAATCCTTCGTCCAACTTCTGAATTGTATCTCGAAGACCTGTATAAAATTTCATCAAGATCGGTTGAGTAGTTCTCAAGAAATCTTGACAACCGACTTTGAAATCACATTTTCGAGAAAAACGTGTTTAAAGTTTTGAGTGATAATAAAACTGGGAAAAAATTCTTTTTTTCAACTTACATTGAACCGTCGATCAGTTTTTCGGGCATAATCATGGGAATTTCGCCCAAGCTAATCTTAGATGACCTTGAGCGCGCAACTTCTCAAGGTTGTATCTTCGAAACTATTACTTGGATCAACTTGAAAATTTAGGACAATATTCTAGAGATGGTATAGAATTTAATAAGACAATGAAAAAAAATTCGATTTTTAAAACCGTGAAACCCATGTAACCCCTTAAGAAAACAAGAACAAGTTTAGTAGTAAAAGATGTCTGAACAAAATTACATATTAATACTTAAAAAAGCTTGGTCAAATATAAACGATTTCAAGAAAGGAATAATATATGTATAGATATTCTTGGGGTGGATTTCGTATCTGATGTTAGTACATACATTTTGAAAATCTCCATTTCTAATAAGTTAAGCTACAAAATTTACTTGTACGAACAAATAAGCATTTTTTTCTGGTTTCTACTTTATAATTTGAAATGATCTTAAAACGACCAGGGTGAATTTGGAAAAACTTCTACAAAACAAAAAAAAAGGTTTTCTCTAAATGGCTTTCTTCTACCTGGTAGATAGCATATAAAAAACCTAACGTAACGTGTCATTATCATCCTATGCAGCCGTTATTTGTAATATCACATCCTTTGCCTTAATCAAAAAATGCGGAAAATTCCTTTGAAATTCAGGATTTTCGTTTTTGAAATCATGGCCATTTCGCTTATCATATTTTTTCAATTCTCTATGTAAGCGATAACTGAACACAATTATCCTAAGTGACTTTGTTTTTAATTTCATAATATGTATGTACATAGACGATCGGCGTTGTCTTCAGACATCACCGGACAATTAATTAATAACATTTCAGATAATTCGGTTTACCGGGTTTTCGTGGAAAAATTTGGTTTTTAGAATTTAATATTTTTCTACTTATGTCCTGGCCTAATGCCTTAAACTTTAAAAATCGCCCATATTTAATATAAAATATTTAATTGTGAGTTTTTAATTTTTATGTACATTAATTTGTTGCCAACACTGATGTGACTTTTAAAAACATATGACAAAACACGGCGTGACATATCATATCCTGTGATATGAATCAAATGCAGCAAATTTAAACTGATTTAAATTCTTCGTTTTGAAATAAAATAAAGTTTCATTTAGTGTACATGGATTACAATTATAAAAAGTACATTTATAAATAAGATTTATATCAAAGTACTAACTTGTATTGCAATAATTTAATTACACATTAGCGCAAAACTCTTCGCATTCCTCAGCAGACCTAAACCTATTTTGATTTGCAAAACATCCTGCACATTGGAACTTTACACACTTTTTCTCAGAGGCTTCATAACGGAAGCGGTAAAATATATTTATACATGGTCCTGATTTCAAAGGCAACCGACACATTAGAATAATAAATTTAACTAATATAAAAAGTATTTTCATAATTATCACTATCCAGTTTACGTTCTTCAGGTTTTTTCTCACAAAAATCTTGGCACCTCTTGAGGGATAGGAACAAGTTTCGACTGTAATTACATCCCTCAAAAATGAATTTGTTACACTTCTTTTCCGCAACATCATAATAAAACAACTTCTTCTTCGGGCTCTGATATTTGCATGGCCCCTTTGGCCGTGGATCCATGCACACTAGGAAATATATCACAATTGGATAAAATTGATTTATTTCCCCACAAAAGTTCATTTTATTCATTATGTAAATGTTTTAAAGAAAATACACTTCAAAGTGTGAAGCAAAAAAAAAGATTGAGTATATTTTAATGTAATGCCCAAAAGTAATCCTGAGTTATAACTATTATATAACTGTTTTTAGTATTTTAGACAAATTCACAAAATAAATATATGTATATACATATAAATACATTCCCATTAACACCTTGTTAATTATCTCTTTTTAAATCTGTTTTAGTTTTAAGACTGCAGAATATCTTATTAAATTTAAAATTGTTGCTTCACTTACCTGGATGCATGCGTATATCCTCTGCCTTGCAAATTGCAAAGAAGATCGTTAAAATAAAAAACGCTATAATGTTCATTATTTCGCGATCATTTATCATTCCTTACTAAGTGCTTTCGCATTTCCTCGGTAACTTTTCACTGCTTTTATACTTTTTTAGTCAAGATACAGAACATATTTGATTACTTATTATAATACGTAAAACAACGTCATTGAGGTTAATTAAAGCATGTGGCTATCTTTTGTTTTAAAGAAGTGAGGAAAAAATCTTGTTGCTGAGAGACTATTCTATTTTAAGATTTCACATTTATTATAGGTACGTATATCCGTTTTTCAATAGTTTATTACACAATACACTCAATTTGCTTTATAATATAGTGCAAATAAATACTTTTCGCATTGATCTTCATTTTATTTTACGAAATATCAGCTAAATAAAATTTCATATTTCAATGTATTTGTGTTTGATCTAAGCCAGCTGTTTCTAGAAAATGTTTCGTATCAAAAGCAAATAACATTTTGCAATATCGACATATTTTTCGCCACGTTTGACTGTTTGATAAAAGTTGATCAATACTATATCATTGTTTTAATTAATTCAGGAGCTTAAATATACTAAAGATTATATAATCAATAAATGATGAAATCATAGTTCGTTTTCTTTAAACTAAATATGCTGGTTGTAAATAAGTATGCCTATCAGAAAAAGTGTTCATATACACAAATTTATGCAAAAACACACCTTTCGGTGGTAGCCAGAGAGAAGAGATAATTTTCAATGTTGTAAATATGATTTTTACCTAAGGGAATGTAATGTTGAGTGTCTCTCCCCATTTGACCGTTTCATCCCATTTGAAAACATAGTGATGATATTGCCATGGAGAATATGTTAGCCAAGTTTAATTAAAATCGATAAAGAAATATACGGTTTGTTAGTTGAAAAATATAGCGAGGAGAAAGTTTCCCTTCCCTTCCGAAAAACGCATAATTTTTTAAAGTTTAGTAGGAATCATATCTAGCCAATAAATGTATACGTAAAGTTTAATCAAACCCATTTAAAAATGCGACTCTTCTTGTGGTAAAAAAACTACTTTTATAAACTAATATTGCCTCTCACTCCTTCAGCCGATCACCACAATTTTAACATACGACTAAGAACTATGTTGTTACTGTGTATGTTAATTTTGGACAATATCGGATGAGAAATACGAAAGATATCGCATTCAAACCAATTTTATACTCGTATAAGTTACATAAGTAGCTCCTATAACCGTATCCATTGACCAATTCTTTCCATTTATGAACTTAGCTGAAATATTGGAAAGATCAATTTGTAGGTGAAATTTGGTCAAAAGCATTAAGAAACATGGCGTCTACTGTGTTCAGAAGTTTCGTTATAAAACATAATAATAATAGGCTACCTCAAACTAAAGAGAACTATTTTTCTTAAAACGCATTTCTTTCCTATTCTAGTAGGCTTAGTCAGATTGTCGTTCAAATTCAAGAATTGAATTGAATTGAATTAAATTGAATTAACAAATACTAGCTAAACCTTACCCGGTGTTGCCCGGCTGAAGAGGTTTTATTTTTAAAGGAAACACTTAGAAGCCCTTTCTGCATAAAATATTTCATCTTTATTCCTTTTTATTGCAGTCTTTTCTCTTTACACCTTTTCAAAATTACCTTGCCCTGTTCGCAAGTTGAACATCTAATGACTCCCGTTTTTGGCAATTCGTTGATGTTGAACAGTATATGTATAAGTCCATGAAGAACATTTAAACATTTTCTTAAAGATTCCTTGAAGTTAAAGTATTTGCTGCCATATTCTTGAATTTTTAAATTCTTTTAATACACGAATCTTTATTGACATGCGCATAACATCGCATTAAAGTTTCATAGTAATCGGATAGGCGGTTATAAGTCTATAAAAAACATACAAGAGAACTTGGACTTTTATTGTACATATAAATTACACAATCCAATTTTCCAAACGACACTTTAACACTTTTCAAAATTTATTAATTAATTAATTAAATTTACAAGTAGAACCAAGCCAAAAAAAGGATTTCTAGAAATTTGCATTTGAGATTTCAATTCGTTTTTGATGTGGCTTAGCCAGAGAAAGTAAAATTTTTCCAATTTTCGAGACTTTTGCAAATTTCTTTGAGAAAATAATCAGAAAGGCTTATATGAAAACAAAATGGAAAAACATCGGTTTTGCTGATGAGAATACTTCATTACTATGTAGTTCAAGTAATGACCACAAGGTGTTATTTTTATGTAACGAATATTTCAGAAGATTTTCTTTGTCTAGTTAACTTTGCCGTAGATGTATTCTTATTACGACTATTATTTTATTTTGCCAAGAAAAAAATGAAAAATTTTCAATAATGTGAAATTTTATTTAGTGTATATGATCACAATATGTTTTATATGCAAATAATTGTATGAATTAAAGTTACATGAAATTACTTGCCTTGTCCGAAATTGTTTACACATTAGCGCAAAATTCTTCGCACTCCTTAGCAGAGTAAAAGTTATTTTGATTGCCAAAACATCCTCCATATTGGAACTTTACACATTTTTTCTCAGAGGCCTTATAATAAAAGCGGTTTAGCATAGCTATGCATGATTTACCACTGTCTGATGCCAATTTTAAAGGCAACCGACACACTAGAAAAATAAATTTAAATTATATAAAAAGCATTCTCATAATTATCACTATCAAGTTTACGTTCTTCAGGTTTTTTCTCACAAAAACTTTGGCAGCTCTTAAGGGAGACGAATAAGTTACGAGAGTGATTACATCCCTCAAAAGAGAATTGTTTACACTTCTTTTCGGCAGCATCGTAGTAAACCCGGCGCATCTTATACCCAGTGTCGCATGGTCCCGTTGGCTGTGGCTCCATGCATACTGGAAAATATATCACAAATTGATAAAATTTATTGATTTTTTTACAAAGTTTTATTTTAAAAACACAAAGTATCTAACAAAATATGTACGCAGTATTATATGCCCTTAAAGAAACTTAATTTCAAAGTGTGAATCACATCAACATTTTCAAAAATTACGAATATTGTAATACAACATACAACAAACATATAAATACATTCGCATTAAAACCTTGTTAATTATCTCTTTTATAATCAGGTTTTGTTTAAAGACTGTACAATTCCTTATCAGATTTCAAATTTTTGCTTCACTTACCTGGATGCAAGCGTATATCCTCTGCCTTGCAAACTGCAAAAAAGATCACTAAAACAAAAAACAGTATAACCTTCATTTTTACGCGATCACTTTTTACTTCTTACTAACTGCTTCTACATTTCCTCTGGAATTTTTCACTGCTTTTATACTTTTTCGAATCGAGATACAGACCGTATTTGATTATATTTATATTATTATACGTAAGACAACATCTTTCAGTTTAATTAAAGCAGGTGGTTTTCTTTTCTTTTACGTAAATAAGCAAAAATAAGAAAATCTGTATAAGAAAAAAATGTTGTTGCTCAGGGATTCTTCTATTTTAACATTGTACAATTATTACATTACATAATTTCCTTTTTTTTACATTACATAATTTACTTTTTGCAATTGGTTATCACACACACAGTACACTTAATTTGTTCTATAATATAATAAAAATAAACACTTTTCGCAGTGAGCTTCATCTTCTTTAATCAAATACATATGAATAATATAAAATTTCATATTTCAATGTATTTGTGTGTGATCCAAACCAACTGTTTCTAGAAAATGTTTTATATAATAAGCAAATAACATTTTGCAATTTCGATATATCTTGCGCTACGTTTGACTGTATGAATATGTACATTTTACTATTAATTATTTCAGTATCTCCAGTAAAAGTTAATCAATAAAAATAATAATAATAATTCGTTCTCAAAATAGTTAAAGTAATAACTATTAGATATCCTATTTTGTAGGGAATAAGCGGACAATGTTCTTTTTACTATTATTGTTATTCTACCATAATATAGGAAATTGCCAGCGTGTAAATAAACAAATTGCTAATGCAAAGTTTCTTATCGTAAAACAGAGATCAATTAATAAAATAAATCACCAAATAGTAAGAATTTCTAAAATTGCGATATGCCTCCTGACCACCACCACTATATACATAATTTGAAGAAATTCGCAAGACAATCGAATAAATCCCAAAAAGTTTTGATATATAAGTTTCAGATGTAAAAGCATTCTTAGGATGGGTGTGTTGATGTAATTCATTTTATAACTAACATTTAACAATAAGTATTCCAAGTTTTAAAAAGTTTATACATACAGCAGACTTTTCTTTCTACTTACATTGTAAATGTACAAAGACAAATTGTCAATTGATCTCCTTTAATTAATTTTTAATTTTGTTTAAACCAACTTAAGGTATTCAATTTGCCGGCAACAGGTAAGTAATTAATTTTGTCTAATCTGACAACAAATACTTCTCCGATAGCCTACACAAAAGGGAGTTCGTGTTACCTGTTGATTTAATAATCTCCAAAGGACGAAAAATGAAATTCTCATAGAGATCAGGCCATTAAAAGTACTTAAAAGCCATCTTCGGCTCCAATCTCATGTCTAACAAGACAAAGACGTTAAAATTCCTCGTAAATCTTGTCAGTGACCCAATTCACACCCACAAAACAATTGTTAGCCACCCACGCCCCTGTCCACGGTCTAGCACCGCTCTGGAGAATCTGAAAAACTAAAAGGCTTGCGCCGGGTCAGCGAGAATTAAAAAAAATCCACCGAAAAAAGTGCTTAACTGGAATAATGGCCGGCGGGCGCCCCGATGAACTAATTTACAGTCGGAGTTCGATCTTCTGATTGATTTGCGATGAGTCGAATCAAATCGATCGGTCCAGAATCATTTGATGGCGGCTGCTGCGACGCGACGGTAGTCTGCCCCACGTGTGGGCGTGCCGGGGGGAGGGGGCGATATGGGAACCGCAACACATCCACAAGTGGTGGAGATGCCCCAACCTTTTGTCACACGCCCAGGTTTATTGACTTAAAGCGACACTCAGCAATTTTGTCGCAATTTATCCTCTTAATTGTTGCTAATTTGGTCGTCTGGATTCGGAGCCGGATTCGAGAGTGAGATTCGAACTGCCTACGAGAAGTGGAACGAAGGTCAGTTCTGGTCTTTTTGGCTTGTTTACTTGCTGTTCGTCTTACTGCAAAAATTCGTTCTCTTAAAGAAAACTTATTTGCGAAGTCTCTTTTTATTGTAGCAACAATTTGGAACAACACAAAATGATTAAGAAGGCTAGTCAGCGAGTTTAGAATTAAAAAAGTTGCTTGGTGGGGTCAATCATTGAGAAACTTAATTCAAGAAATAGAAAACTTACGCATCAGAGAAGTACGCACTAAAAATGGCAATTAAAGTGAACTTAATTAAACAATGTGTTACAAAATGTACAGAATTATATATAGTTCAAAAAATTTAAAATGGACAGCACTGTTTTAGTTTCTAGTAACTGTTCACAATTATTTTTGCTTATTAAGAATCGAGATTTTACTTGTAAAGGATAACGATATTCAAAATTAAATACATTACATATGTATATCATATATGTTGAACAATATGGCGTTTATTATTATTTTAAAATTTATTTCGAATCTATAACAAAATCAAATTTAGTTGGATTGATCAAATTTTCGTTAAAAACTGCTTGGGGTTAATCGAAACCAAAGTTTAGTTATTATCTATATGTAAGTACTTCAATTATAAAATTAAGAGTGCACAAACTGTAGCACTTTCATACAAATTAATAAGTAATTTTAAATAGAAAACATAATTAACATTAAAAGGTTATGGTCATGTAGAGATGTTTCAAAAATTCTACTGATTCCGTTTGTCCCTGCAAAAATGCAAGGATTTTGCACTCGGAATTTTAGGGAAATTTAATTTGTGACCCTTCAACAGCCTTTGCAGAAAATTTCCAACAATAAAGGAAACTTTCCTCCCTTCCCACCCACCTGATGAACTTTTGACCTTCCTCCCATCCGAAATTCTATTTTATCCCACCTTTCACAACCTTGCGAAACCCTCAAAAGGCTGCGCAAAGTAGGTAGGTTGCTGCAAACGAAACTTGGTATACGTATGTATGCATTTTTGAGCACAATCCCATCTATGTATGTACATATACACTCAACAGAAAAGCCAGAGTTCAAGAGATACGACGATCCCTTTTTTCTTGTTCGACATTATTCGGTTGAAAGGCTACATGTCGATACAACCCACATCGTACTATGAGTCGTTAACAATTAACTAAACTTTGAAAGGTTCGCTGAGTTTCAATGGGGTAAAGGAACCGGAGTGCATTGAAAAATGCAAGAAAAAATTTTTAATTACTTGAAATGAAATTGAAATAACACAAAAGACCTGTGGGTAAATATACATTTATCACTACGTCCTTATACTTGGAAGCACTAACAAGAGTTTTTAAAAAAATCATTTTGACTCCCGTAAAATTCCTCATTTTTAATAAGGGTTTGAAGCATACAAATAGATATCATCTTAATTTCAGGATGTGATATCTCGGTGGAGAAATCGAGCTATAGGTTTTTAATTTATTTATTTACTCCAATTCAACTTTATAAGTATGTATGTATGTATATAAAATAGAAGTAATACAATTTATCAATAGAATGTAAAATTTGTTCACCTATTTTAATATTAGGTTTGATACAGAAAATAAATACTTAAAAATGTATAATGCTTTTGGGGAAATTTTACTTTAGATTATTAGGCACACATGTAATGTATCCAACTGTTAATTATAAAACCTATTTTTCTATTGCAAAAATCTTTAAATTAATGTTTTTATTAAGCCGACCACTAAGGGATCTCTGAATCTCGGAAGGAATAAAACAAGAAATTGTTTAGTTAAATACATGGACCTCCTCAAAACCAATAATAGCTAGGATTAACTCTGTAGTTTTATTATATGGTAAACATTCAGGAAGTCTCTAAAAACATACGTTCAAAGTTCCAGTGATTCATTAAATTATACTATGAATATTTATGTATTATATTTTTGGGACCGTTATACTATGTAAGTTTATTTGCAAAGGATGTTTTGTGATTACCAAAAACCTGTGATGGCTACAGAAATCGGTTTCTGTTTTCTGTAATATATATATAAATGTCTATCAACTCTAACTATTTTAGGTATTTCGCTTTCGAAACCTTGGAGATAGCGAGCGGGAGGGAAATGGTATATTTGGTACAGCTTGTTTCGTAAGCCAAAACCAATTCTGCATATTTAAATAAAAAACTTATTTTAAAATGTACAAATAAATACCTTTCATACATCCATTTATAACCACGACTACAAACATATATGATACACACTTGATCTACTAACCCGGCTTTAAACTTTCAATAAATTATTTTTAAATCCTGTTATTTTCATTAATGTTATATATGTAAATATTTTAAATTTCAATTCGGTAGCTTAGTAGTTGCTGAATTAATCAGCTGGGGTAAGTTGACAGAACTATAAGGGTTCGCTTTTGCCAACGCACAGATACTTGGTATTATTGATATAGTCACTTTTTATATCAAATTATTTATAACTGGTAAATCAATTGAATTATTCTTTTTAATTAGGAAATTAGGTATGTATTAAAATGTTTCTTCTTCAGTATGCACTATTAAAAAACAATTATAAAAGTAAACGTAGAAAATATAATTCAATATCTAAGTAAAAAAACAACAATTTAATAAAATTTATAGTATTGCTTACATAAGATTAATTTTAATAGTGTCTCGTTTAATAGGTAATTTCAATTTCCTTAATTGCTCAAAACTTAAAATGAAATTTGTCTGAAATATTCATATGAAATGTTTTCAAGACAATATTGCTGTTGTTGTTTGTATAAAAATAAAAGTAAAATTATAGTATTGGATCGTATTTCATTAATTAAAAATTCAAACAATTTTCTCTATCAAAATAAATCTCCTGAGCCTCTAGGAAAAACAAATCGAGTCCCATTAATTAAGGCAGCTAAACCCCTTTTTTGGCATGGGTAAACACTTAAAACGAAAATCGATTTTTGTGTCGAGTCCGCAGAAACCCCGATTTGGTCGGCACGTGTTCCGGGGACCCACCGAGGTGCATCGAACTAATTTTGGTGGAATTTGCCCTTGAATTGCTCCGGTGATTTGTCGTCGGAGCCTATAATTTCCCACTTAAGGCGTGACAAGGAGGAAGTAATTTTTCTTTTTGTAGGAAAAATCGATTTACACGTGTCCGAAAGCTGATTTCTTGTGGGGATTCCCCGGAAGGTTGTTGGTGGTCAGCAGTTCTTTATATAGGTGCGTATAACGCCGTCAATTTTGCAACTTATCCGCAAACCGATTAATTTTACCTTCACTTTGTTTGTCCAATATTTTTCTTCCGTTCTTTCCAATAACCACCCCCTTCTGTTTCCTATCGATTTTGTTCACGCAATTACTTCCCGGTGCGGTTGTACGACGCAATAAGCTATGAAGGCACGCACCAGACTCATTCTCCCAAGTGTTGTGCAATAAGAAAATTGAATTTGTTTGTATATACTATTTCACAATTTACGAACATTTTCGTGATGTCATCATCATGCAAATTTTGTCCCTCAAAGATGAGGGTATCAATGCGGAAATTATTCGGCCCTTCAACCTGTGGGCTCACGCTGGTTTTGCTTTCAGGCCGATCCTGCCGGCCGGATCCTCTATTCGGGACATAAAAGTTTAAGGACTCGGAAAAGAGCGCTAATGTGCAATTAAATTATTTGCGACCTACTGACCACCACCCCCGGGAACAAAGGAAAAATCGCTTCAAAGTCATCGTGATAGCGAGCCATTCACCGATTTATTTTCCTTTTTACGATTTTTCTTTTATTTTGCGACAAGCACGAAGGCCACTTTGCTTGGATTTAGGTGTCATTCACCTGAATTTTTATTTTTGGTATTTTAGGAAGGTTGAAAATATACTATTGAGTATCTGATATGTATATTATTTTTAGGTCAATCCTAAGAATTCTTTAAGTTGTATGTGATGCTTCTATATATTATGATCGTATTTTTAATGAATAAATTCTTTGCAATATTATTTTCTAATAGTGAAAGAATTTGAATCAATAATCCTAGATTTTAAGATACAACAAAGTTAGTAGGTATGTATTACCTAATCCTAAGATATGTAGTATGTGTTACTTAGGACGATATAGTTGATTTCATTTTGGTAATTTGAAAATTTTTTGAAAATGAGTATTCAGAAAACGATTTCACGATCTTCGTATTTTGCTGGCTACAGAATCGACTTTTTATTGAATTATGCTATTGATTATTATCGCACCTCATATAACCAAAATGAATCTTTAAGACTCTATAAATATCCGAGTAAAAACAACATACTCAAATGTAACCCAATTCTAGACTAAAAGAGGCCCCGTCGCACGTCTGTTCTACACCCAAATGAGGCACGGTGCGCAGAAGCAAAAATGTAAATGTTTAGATGTTTGTGCAGTGCCGAGTATATGTCCACTTGGGCACCTGCTTTGGGCGCGTATGTGCCTGTATAAGGGCATTATTTTAAAATGTTACTACCTGCTTCGGGTGAGAGTGTAACTTCAAAAGGGTGTATTTTTAAATTTTGTGTCTACCCTGGGCCTATCTTTTCGCTGTATGGGCTAACTTTGGGCGTTTTGATATATCTAACGAAAAATGACTATTCGATAATCAAGAATTTCGTAAAATAGGAATTGATGAGAAAGTTATGTGTATGTACACAAATCAAAAATATTTACATTTTACAAAGGAGAACTGCATAGCTTTAGTTACAAAACAGTCTGAAGGTTATTCAACTGAATGAATTTTTTAAATAAATCTTGCTACCACTTACGCATATGTTTATGAAATAGAAAAAAAATTGCGTCAAAATCAACCTTGTCTTCGGTCAAAATGTTGAAAATAATCCAAACTGTCTAAATCTACAACATATTTTTCGCAAAACAAAAGATTATTCGCGGGTTAGGCTAGGTGGCGGAAAACTTAAATATAGTCTGGTGCGAAATTAATATAAGAAAATAACGTGAAGACTCCATAAAATACAGTGGCAGGTGTCAAAGACAGAAAATGAAAAGTTTTTCGGTTTCAGCATTGGCGTCGGTTGTCCCAAAAATAAAATCACGTCAGAGATATTGCCGCACACCATCGGAGTGAGAAAATGATATTCGTCATAAAGCCAAAAGTAAAAAAAAATTTTCCGCGGGACAAAATGTTCCCAATCCTTCGGGGATTATGTAATTCCAGGGCGGGGTGGGTGTGCAGGAATGGGGTGGGTGTGTTGGGCGGCTCTGACAAAATATGTTTATATTTTGGCTGCTGCTGGGACCCGTCAATAATAATTATTGAGAAGGAGGAGGCCTTAGCAGCGTGGCTGAGTCTGGATCTGGAGGAGTATTTGCTTCCGACGTCGCCTGGGCCGCCTAGAGTGAAGCCCGAGCCGGGAGTGGGGAACATAAGTTAATTTGGAGCTTTTGTGTCTGATAAATGACTCCCATAACTTTTCTGGAGTGACACTGTCTGCCCGTGACTGCGATACGTCTTACGTGACCTTATTTCCGTCCATTGCGCTGGATTAATTGAGTAATGAAATTTGGCAGAATTCAACGGGCTAGAAAAGTACGGAAATGTCGTATCAGTCCGCTTCCTAATGTCTTGAGTCGTTTACACATTCCTGATTCTATAAAATATGCTGTTGAATTTGAGAAGCCACTATACAATAAATGAGACTATTATTCTATTATGTACCAAGTATTTTGCTGTGTTTCTCTCTCACTGTCCGAACAAAGTTTCAAAATTTCGTATTCATCTATTTAATTTTAAAATACCAATTTGCATATTACAAGATTTGTATTAACATTTCGAGTATATTCGAAATTGGCGACTTTAAGGATTTGTGGATAGTGTGTGTAGGATAATTTGATAAATTTACAATATTTAACAATTTTCTTACTTGTATTCTTAGTCCTCAAAATCGATTACTCCGCAGCCAAAATCGCTATTTAATTCTATACATACGTATAATTGCATTATTAGTTGTTATGCTTTTTTACTTTTTCAGTATTAACTTGGCCAAACCTCTAATATTTTTGGTTTTATAAAATTTTAATAATAATTATTAATCTTATATTTATTTGATTAATATGTAGCTATACTAATTCCATTCTAATTTTTAGAGTGTTTATGTTTGTAAAATCCGTAGGGCTGAGCACATTGAGAAGTAGCAAATACATCATTAAAATTCATCAGAGCGATGTGCGCATTAAAAAAAATTGTTTTGTTAAATGTTATTTTTAAGAACCTTAAGTCCTTAATTTACTTTTATATAAATTCAGTTTCGAGATAATATTTTTTATTTTCCATGCAAATATTCCTTTGAATTTTAATGGTATTTAATATACAATTCAATTGTTTATTTTATTCCAAAGAAATTAAAATTGTTGCAATAATTCTTCTACATGCACGTGCATACATACATACATATTCAGAAAAAAGTTATAGATTGTATTATTGGAAGACTTTTTTCGAATGAGATAAAAAATGAAATTATCTGCATATGTTTGGAAGACAGCAATCTACGCAAGATTATGTTCAAACATCTTTCCGTTAAATGCAATGATGTGTGTTCCTAAATTGCTGTAAGTTATATAACATTTGCGAAGGTTTGAATGTAAAAATGTATGTACTGTACATACATTTTTTTTCATTTTTATACTTTAATCGTAGAGATTATTTTTATACCCTATCGACGTTGTAAATCGCTCCCTGTCGACAGACAGAACATTCTTTTTTGTTATCAATTGTGCTCCTACACTTCATCACCTGGATCTTTCCCGTCGACGTAAACTGGAAAAGAAAAAAAATGACAAAGGTAAATAGGTTCAACGCAAATTCCTCCACCACCAGAGTGCGATGACGCAGTAGTCACAACAGGAACAACTGGCTGCTAAAAAAGGGTTGAGGCAATCGGTAGCATTACAAGACACTGGGGGGTCCACGTGTGTCGACCACCGCGACATGGGGGCGGAACATTCATCACGGGCGCTCCCAGAGGTTGTCGCAAAGTTATCCCATTTTTCTCGATTCCGCCAGTAAACAGGGACATAAATCCCATCCTGGTGGTGCTCTAAAAGGATTTTTACTATCATTACCCATTAAGCCCATCTTCCGCGAATGCTTTTGCTATTCCAGCTGCTGTCGTACGCGATAAATTAATCGATTGCAGCTGGCACTGAATCGTGTGAGCAGAAGCGGAGTTGGTGTTTTGTTTTCATTACAATGGTCCGCCCGACACTCCCTCGGCCACCCACAAATTTATCCTGCGGGAATATTTATAGAGCTCCCTATCCGAACTCCCCCCGGCTGGGCTAAGGACCCCCGAGAGCAAACGTGGAGGAAACATTTTGCGTTTCCATCCGGATTAAAAACATGTCACCATCTTCCGCTCAGTGTCTGTTGTGACGCCATGAAACTATTTTCAGAACCAGAAGTTCGCGGAAGTTTATGTCCAGATTCGTTCCGATAATTTCTATTCCTTGGCGCGCAAAATGTTGTTTTCCCGAGTTTCTTATGTTGCTCAGAACCCCCCGCAATTTGTAGTCCTATTAAAAAAGACTGAACGCGACTGGTCCTCTGCTCCAGCATCTGCCTGAGTGGCGGGTGGAAAACTTGATGATGTCTTTGCGTAACTTTTACTCTTTTCATGAAAAGTTTTATTTAATATTTTCCTTAAAAGGAAAGTTCTTGTCTTGCGGAAAGTTTGCCGCAAAATTAAATTATGGCGTGTGTGCGAAGGGAGCAATGATGCAAGTGCTTTTAGGGACCTTCTTCGAGTAGCATATGGGAAAATTTAATTTGTTCTTATGTATCTGATTAAATCAGCTGTTGTAGCATTAAGGGAAATATTTTTAGATTATTCTGGGGACAAAACTTTTTGTCATTTTCTAATAAAAAAAATACTTATCTTGAGAGAGTTCAAATTTCTTTATGAATTGAAATTAATTTAAAAAATAATGATGATTTTTCTCAGAAGATTGTTTTTCAAACTGGCGAATTAAGATTTGAAATTTTCCAGGAATTTCATTGAGAGGTAAGGTCATCCGATAAACCAAACGTTATTGTTCTGAAAATAAAATTAATATATCAAAGAGGTCATAGTTACTAACATTTTAAAAATACTTTTATAATATTTATAATTATGAACTTTGCTTTCACAGATGCCATATTATCCGTAATTTAAAACTCTAATATATATTAATAATAATTTAATGTATAGAGTCCAGAAAAATATCAGATTTCAAGTATACTTTGATAATTTTTTTGGTAATGGTCTGAAACACATATGTATGCATACCTATCAATATTAAATACAATTTCGTAGGCATCCGCTTTCGCTGAAATTGTTTTCCATAAAAGAAACAACTGTTTAAATTACATTTCATTTAAAATAAATGAGTAAATTGCGAAGAAGAGGATAGTGTTTTTATTTCAAAATATTGGACAAATGATATCGAATATAAAAATAAGCAAATTAGCACTTTGAGGGAAACTATGAATGAAGCCTCATTCACCAAAGCAGGGAGTCTTTTAAATAAGAAACGGACTTTTATACGTCGAATATTGCTATTGTGTGTATATCTTTGAAGTGTGTCTATATATACATACATAGATATAAATAATTGATAAGTTTAAACTTATTTTGAGGAAATACGAGATCGTATCTAAGATTATCTTTTAATTAATCCAATCAATAAAAACTTCAAATACATACGTATGTACGTCCTTGATGCTTTTGCTTTTTCTGCATCTCCGTGCAAGTTGATTGTATAAGAACCCTCTTTTCTGGACTCCTTGCGACTGTTTGCCTTATTCTAAAAATATTCCCAAAAACCCTCATACCAATCTTTACTCTGCAAGTCCTTGAATTGGAATTCGTTTCTACCCAAAATTGTTTGTCATCCACCAAAATCCTATTTCTACTACTTTCCACAGCTAATTGAATCATCAACAAAAGCCCATCACTTCCCATAATTCCGGTCCATCAGAATCCATTCGCTTCCGCCGGGCTTCAATCCCGAATCCTCCTCAATTCATCCTGAGGAACAAGGAGCCAAGTAACAGCGGGCGCTGTAGCAAGCGCCTCAAGAAATATCTAAGGGAAATTGATTGTGTCAGAAAATCCTTAGCAGGAGCCGATAACCAGAGGATTTCTGGGCATGAAGAAAAAAAGGGAGATCTCTATCAATCTGGGCTATTCAGCGGACCTCCACCCCCACGCCGCTCGGTTGGCACGTTCATCTCCCATAGTGTCACACATTTTCTTGGATAAATTTATTTTCCCCGTACATTTTCACATACATGACGTCCCGCATCAAAGATGTTTCTGGGTAGGAAGGGAAAGTGAAAACCTACCGCCAAGACATTCCACGCTTGAAGTGATGCTATAAAAGGAATGTTTAAGAGGAGTTCCCGTACCCTCCACGCAACGACCACGCATTACCCATACCTAGAAAAGTAGTAATGATTGACACCTACTTTTAGTACATCCCTTTTTATCTCGGGGGAACTTCAAGAACTCCCCATCCCGAAATTTGCTTGATAGATACCTTATTAGAAGAAGCTTAAAACGTTTTAATTTGTCAAATTCTAAAATGAAACTCCATGCGGTTTGGGAAGATCACAAAATTCCGTTTTGGCAGAGGGTGTTAATCTTCCCGCACCCGCCCACACGAAGCCGCTCGCCGTCGATGGCGACATAAATCAGAACTTTCTTGGAGATTATCACGCGAAAAATTGGTCCAAATTTGGGAAACTATGACCTGATTGCTTTGCCCAAAGAGACATAAGACTCCGGGTCAGTGCCAGGAAAACTAATTAGAGCCATTCATCAGATGCGAACTTCCGCTTTTGTCGTTCTAATTTTGTGCTTTTCCCCAGTCACGATTGGCCGCTTCCTGGAAGATATTTACTATTTCTGAACTTTAGGAAAGATTTCCTCTCTATGGCCTTCATCAAGTGTAGCAAACAAAATTAATAACATTTCTCAGAAAATTGAGAAACTATCCGGAAACGATTTAATAACTTAATTATTCTTCGTTGCATCGATTTTAACAAATATGAAATAAATTAAAATAAATTACTGAGATTTAACTTAAAACATTCTACCGATTAGAAAAATATACATAAATAAATTTACAGAATTCAAAATTATATAAAAATATTAAATTGAAAAAAGTAGGAGATAGTTAATAGCCTAGCCTAGCAGTTGACATACTTAGTTAGAAAATAAAGACTTTTAATCGAAAATTAACCATTAGTCTGAAATGTTTTTTACCTATATTTTTACAAATTAGCCCTAAAACCTGTTATCAAAATCAGCGCTGTTATAAAAAAATAAGACTCAAGTTTTCACTTTCTTCTTCTTGGAAAGCTATATTTCACAATGAGGCATCCGATGCTGCTTGCCGCTGACGCTTGGCGCTAACTCTTGCCGCTCTGTGGGAGTAACCTGCCGTTTTGGTTGTATTGTTAAACTACTTTTTGTAGTTCAAAAGAGAAGCAAGTCACTTTTGTTAAAGTTACCAATATTTGTTTTCTCGATGAGGTCATTACTACATATATATCGTACTTACTAAATATTTATAGGATTAAAAATTGTCAACTTTGAGTTAGATTTTTGCTTTCAACATTTAAATATAAGTAAATGGATTTTCGTAGTGAAGATTGCACAATTTATTTCTCAATTAAATGATATTATTTGTCCTGCGTTCAAGTTTTGCTAAGTTTCTAATTCAATTTATTTTAAACCTCTACGTTTATATTAAATGTGGCTTTTACAAATCTTATCTCATTAAGTTTAAAGAGTAGAGATAAAAGAAACACTCCTTGAAAATCGAATACAAACCCCCAGAGCGATCGAATTACTTTATTCCGTGAACTTTCAAATTTACGTCTTCACTCGTAGTTCTGCAGTAAGTAGAACACCAGCTCTGGGAATGGGAACTGAAATGCCCACTCTACGGGAAACGGGAACCATCCCGAATCAATTAAAAATGCAGAAGCCCTACGAGTTGAATAATGCTAACTTGTTACGAAATCAGGAAGTAGGCAAACACTTCCCATTCCGTCCCTTATCGCCCCACCCAGGAGCAGTGCAGGAGTGCCTGAGGGAACTGAGTGCTTTCAAACATTAAAACTTCATTAACAGGAGCTTTTCTTCTCATTAATGCCGCCGGGGACAGTAATTAAAACAGAGAAACTTGGACATTCCGGTCGGAGACTGCCCCTACTTCTTCCCTCTCTCCCCGGGTCGTCCTGGAAAAGCAATGCAAATCAGGGACCATTCTTCTTTGGGAGGTGGACAATTCCTGTTGGACGTTCTCATCCCCCCCGCCGCAGAAGAGTGACTAGAGGCTGAGAATGATGCCCTTTGAAGGCAGCCTAGAAATACAATTGACAAAAAAGCCTCTCTGTGTCCCGAAAATGGTCCAAAGGCGGACAATTAGGCGTTCGGTTAGGAATGAAAAGGGACTCCCGCACCCGCAGAAAGTCCTATCTGAACCAGCCCCTTTGCAGTCAACATGCAGTCCTTTTAGCTTCACCCCTCCCCCTCACACTTGTTCCTTTTCAATTTAATTGGGAGAATGTTGCAGGGTTTCTTCCCAGCCTAGTTTTCCTCCCCTCTTCTCCAAACTATCCCTTTTAACTAAAGCTGTGGCTTTTTTGTTCCGCCGCCCCTGCAAAATCCTTCTCTTTATCACGCCATTTCATCCTCGCGCGGGGGCGGGTTCTCAATGTAGGGCTTGTTTGTTTACTCAAAGTGCAATTCTTTTTAGTTGGGGAAGGCTTTCTGGAATGACTTCTTTCTGCAGGCCCCTCGGGGATGGGCGGGCAGAGGGCGGATTGCGCTTGTGTATAGTTGGAGCTCGGATTCTATTTTGAGGCTCCTTTCCTTTATCCTTGTGGGAATTTTTCTCGAAGGATTTTTACCAGAGGAAACTCTTTGCAAACGGTAATTGCTTAGTCAGAAGCGGGGTGGGTTCCATGTATGCTTAACGTCTTTTCGGATAACGGGTGGCTTCGCGAGATGAGATATTTAGTTCCTTTTGTTCGAATTACGAGTATAAGCTGTTTTTTTCTTAAAAGGGATTATGTTGCCGCAGGAACCACCACTAACGCCCGCATCTTGCCTTAAGACGATTCTCTTTCTGAACTAGCGCTAGCAATTCGCTAGACAATGCACGGAGTGTGGTTCTCGTAAGATATTCACTAGACTCGGGAAATTGCTTATCTTCGAGCAACAAACGAAAAGGATCCGAGCCTTTTGATGATGTCTAGGAAAATTAATAGCCTCGAATTGCGCACATGTAATAAAGGGGAGGGGTGGAGGAAGTCCTTAAGATTCAGAAGGCGAGTTAACTGCTTTTTAATAAACATTGCTAGTTGTAAGTCACTATGCAAAGAAAGGGCGAACATTGTAAATGATGTTGTATGATATGTATTTTAATGGCACGAAAGATGATGTTAATTATGCAAGTAAGGTACTCGTATAGAATGTTTTAGATAAGATTGTATACTTTATTCATTTAAGGTTAATAAGTAGAAGAAACGACCAATTTTGAAGAAGTTTAAAAAATTATTATTTTTCGTAGCAGATCAAAGCTTTTAAGAATTTAGTTAAAGGAGGTGAAATATTGAGATTTTAGAGCTAAATAATAAGTACACTCTATTTCAAAGCTATAAACGAATGGGAAATTTTCTGTTTTTGCGAAAACGAATAAAACTTGTAATAAACACTTTTAAGAATATCGGAATGGTACTGAAAGATGTTCTAACACGTTAGGGGCTACCAGTGGTATAAATTTTATATCATTAATTTTATGGTTTGTAAATTACTCTCGTATAGATCGAGAAAAATGTGGCACTTGCATTATCCTGATAATATAGAAAATCATTCTTTCTGAAGTACCTGTCAAGGACACATGTCTCGATATGCAAAAGGCACTATCGAAACTATAAACATTTTTAAGTTCGGATACAAATTTTTTTCCAGGAAACACAAATAGGTATTGTTGTTTTAAGCTTTCTTGATTTTCATTTCTCAATATGACTATAGAAAAATAATTTTGCTGCTGTAATCCTAAAATATGTCTTCATAAATTTAACAATGATGAGCCACTGTTAATTGCTGACACTGCTAATTTATTGCAAAAGGAATAAATTTTGAAACTAACACATTTGTGGCGACATGTTTTGTTTTTGGAAATTTTAACAACATTTTAAAATTAGCGAGAATCGTATTGTGGCGATATCCTGTTGTGAAAGATTTAAAAATATGTATACGTTGAAAGTTTATTTGCAGAGATTATTGCTATTGTTAAAAGTAGCTTAAATGAAAATAAAATTATAATAAACAGTAGGTTATAGAGATTTATGCTAGACTTGATACATAGAGAATTTGAAAGCTTTGTGCGATTTTCGGGAAAATTGGTATCTGGGGTTGTCTTTATAGAACACGCAGAGAAGTCATGTACCGCTTTTCTTTTGCAAGTTTTGCGAATAGTTATAAAACATAATAAAAATAAGATAATTCTAAAAAAATATTTGCTTTTACCATAAGTTACACTGTTGCTACAGCGAAAAATAAGCTAAGAGTAAAAGTGTTACAGCAGTGAAAGGCATTTACGTAGGCTTGAATGTATATATGAAAAATTAACAAAAAATCATGAACCAACTTGGCCAGAGGCAAGTGTACACATTTCAATTGCGGAAATTTCCTGTGCCCACAGACAATTATCTCAAGAGACAAGCGAACATCGCTCAAAGACGTCTTTCTTTCTGAGTCCCACGAGAGGCCAGACGGCATTTGAATATTTTTGGCTGCAAGTACGGACCACGGTGACGACGTTCGGAGTGAGGTCATTCGGAGTTTCAGTATTTTCTTTGGCTAATGGAGCTCCACTCGAAGATTACCCAACAGCCGCCGAACAGCTGCGGTGCCCCCGGGAGGAGCCCCACTTTCGGGTACTTCCATTCAGATTTGGCGCACTAAAGATACAGAGTTGAGTTGATTGCGCAGGCTCATTGCTCTTAGCCGCGTTTTTCGCTTAATAGGCCTCCTCGGCCCGATCTGAGTAGGCAGGCTCTGTCTACTTTTTAAACTTCATTTTTCTTGTTCCGCCCAACGAGTCTCGGTGGCCTCTGGCCGATGTTCTGGGGCTCCCGCGGCCCCTTTTGGGATGTGGGGGCCCCACAGTGCCACTCAAAAGACAGGCACTCAGATGGCGTGAGTCGCAGATTTTGTCCCCAACTCTCGTTGCTGGCAGCATCATCGGCACGAACGCGAAGCAATTACGAAACGATTTAAGAAACCGCACTGCAGCGAGTGGGCCGCGCGAGTAATGAGCAAATGCGCTGCTCCTCCATCACGGCAGCGCTTTAAGTTTAAATTAATCTGCCGAACTAGGAAATGCACTGCACTGGTCCACGGGATGCTGCTGGCCGCTTTTAGCCCGAATTGAGTTCAGCGAGGTCCGGGATAGAGATGTCGGATTTGTTGCGTAATGCATCCGATTGGCTTTTTCTAGGCATGCACTCGCATTCGCGCAAATGAAGTCATTTGTTGAATTGCAAATCTACTTCCTCGGCGTGGTAGCGAGCTTTCTTATTTAATAATTTATTCTGTTGTGTTAAATTTACAGTGTTTTACAAAATACTGGCAATTATTTTAAGGCCACACATCGGCAGTTTTGAGTAAAAATAACACCATTTTTGAGAGACGATTTAGAAAAAAGTTTAATAGATATAAACAAAATATTATTTACACAATTTTAAGTCATTATTATTATATTACATAATTTTTTTTTTTTTTGCAAAATTTTTCATTATTAAAGATGGCGCTAAAGTTGCTGCCTCAAAAAAAGGTGGAAATCGGCCAGCATCACAAAAGCAACAAACAAAAAAAACCAAAAAATGCATGCTAATTTAGACACTAAAATACACATCTTAACCCTCAATGAAAGAAAAAATATTCAAAATTAAGAAAATTATGCAACTCTGAAATAAAAAAAGTTGCATAATGGACGTGATTTTTGGTTCATTTTTCGCGTGCAAAAACTAAAATAATTTT
Organism: Tolmerus cingulatus; assembly: GCA_959613345.1. NCBI lineage: Eukaryota > Metazoa > Arthropoda > Insecta > Diptera > Asilidae > Tolmerus > Tolmerus cingulatus. The sequence continues at coordinate 25,633,245 of OY390707.1, forward strand.
TCAAACACGTTCATTGAGGCTTAAGATGTGTAGAATTGCATAAAAAAAAATTTAAAAAAAACAAAAATTTGAAAATCGATCCACAACTTTTTCCGCTACCGTGCCCGTTTTAAAAAATTGCGTTTTGAGATAAATGCATTTGAAAGTTCGGAGTATGAAAAAATCTATAATAGCTTTTATTTTTAGACTTTTATTATGCGCTGTAGAATATTTATTATTAGCGGGATTTATTTGAAAATGTTTTTACACATTTTTGAATAGTTGTACATCAAAACTCAAACAAAAAAAAATCAATTTTCAATAAATTTTTTCCCGGTGTGTAGCCTTAAGTTATAAGGAAGTTATAACTTATTCATGTAATAATTATTTTACTGATATTGTTTCTTAAGAGAATAAACCTTTCTACTTAGATGTCTTTTATTACTATTATATAATGCTTTTTCTAACATTGTACATTAATTCGATATAGGTACAACATTTGTTGAAATACCTAGATTTGAGTTTAATGGTGAATAAACAAATTACAACTAAACTGTTTATTTTATCAAACTTTCTCTGTAATTACGTTAATGATTTTGAAACCGACTGTATATCCAATTCGTACATAGGGTCCCCAGAAGAAATTGGGACTATTTTGGCAAAGTCCCCGCCGCCGGATGTGTGCTCTAACTTCGACAGAAATTTTCTCATAAACAAATCACTCAACCGAATTGCGTCTTTGGCTCGCCCAGAGAACTCCGAGAAGACTTCGAAATGTGTCCCACGGATGGCACGGAAAGATGACACGCGAATTTCAATTGCAGGCAATTCGAGGGGACAGAGCGCAGCCACCGCTTGACCTTAGCCATTTATCATGATTTGCTGGGGCTGTCACTGCCAAGACGCTGAAATCAAATGCACTTAGATGGGGTCCCTCTGAACGATCTGGACCATGCCTCTGGACGTTTCCTCAGACCCACAGCATCCGGGAATGGTCCAGATTTTGTGCAATCAGCAGTCCACAAAATCGGAGTGGGTAAATGGGATGGGTGATGGATAGAAAGGTGCACAAGTTTGTCCCTTAAATTGAATTTGCCCTACTTCGTTTTAATTGAAGTGGGCCAGGTCACGAGCAGAACTCGGCCACTGTGTGTCCGTTGGAGATAAAGTGGACTCCGCCGCAGAGATTGCTAATTTAATTATATAAAGCAGTTTACTCGGCTGCGACATGACTTTTTATGGGTGAAATCATTAAAAATCAAAAAGGGACCGGGCAGAGAATGCGTCTCGTCCGGCCCACGCTAAAATAATTTATTTAAAGCGAAGGGACTGAAAGGGCGGCATCGCCTTGACCTTCCGTAGGAGTCGTACCTAAATTTCACCGCCTAATGTCCACCGAGGAACGTGGCCCGCATTTTTCCTCCTTATTTTCATCCCTTCTGTTTGTTTATTTCACTGCCAAAGCTCTCCCCATGGCAATTCCAGGTGTACTTTTTTGCCACCTCAGTATCTATCCAGGTGTAGGGTGGGTTCATTTATGTACCCGAAGCCCATTAACCCCAAGCCATTTATTGATTGCGAGAGCGGGTGGGCTCGGAAGGTTACGAAAGAAAGCGCCATGTGCTCTTCATCCTCTTTCCGCACTTTTCCATTTTCAATTTACTCCTGTAGGATCCTGTTCTTTTCAATGAAAAGACTTTTTGAAGTTTTGAAAGGACCCCTCTCACCTGGTGGGTATAGTTGAATGGGGGTGGTAAAACTTTTATTATCTTTAAATTCTTCTACAACACTACTGCCCTCTACGGGAAGGATTGAGCGGCAAATGTCCAAAGGCATTAGTTTAAGAGAAGGACGATAAAAGGATTTCTTGGGAATCGGTTCTAAAATTACGTTTTTGGGCTTTTTGCCTATTTGTGGAACCATAAAACTTCTTTCAAAGCTATTTTCTGGGGTTAAGTGGAAACAGGGTGTGCTGAGTAGGAATTATTTAAATATCGGAGTTTTAGGGATAAATATTTTTGAATGGGCTATGACGTCATATTATTCCTTTCAATGGTTCAAATTTGTTGCCAAATGGGCGATTTGACCTTTAAAGAGTTCTAGATGACTCCGACATTATATGGGTTAAGAGATTTATTTTAATCGGTACGCAGCAGTCGAGCATGTTAAAAAGCATAAAATGGTCTATTTATCTTTATTGACAATGCTATTAAAGTACCAGGTATATCAATAAATTTCAAAAAATCTTAATTCATTTTAATGACAAATAAACCTTTATTTCGTATAAATTGATTGCCCAACAAGCAAGAATAAATCACTCGATTGCTTTAATATTTTCAATTTATTTATAGGTCAAATTATTTATGTAGTCATGATAAGTAAATTTGAGTTTTAATTAGAGATGACTTTTATTACACATTAGGTAGTAAAGGAAATTATATTGAGCGAAACAATGAAATCAAGTTCAATTATTTGTTTCAACTAAGTCTTCTTTTATATTAAAATATATTCTGAGAGTGGTTGAAAAATATCTTTACTTACAATTTAATTTACAACCTAGAATGTTTCCACATTATCGTAAATTTTAAATGTTATAAAGTTTGAGATTTTATATTTGGTTTGTTTAATTTGATTTTCAAATCCTGAAGTCATATTTGAAATCAGTGCCTAGCGAAATCCATATTATTATCTGTTGAAATAATCGTATAGACGTGCAAATAAAAACACCTTTATGCCCCCTCGGATTTTGTATCTTATTATGGGCTTTTAGGATCTTCTAATTATAATATATATTAACCTGAATTCAATATCCTTCAGTTACATTAGGATTTTTTTTAACAAAAATCTATGAGATTACTCAAAACTTCGGGTACAATCAAGCGGAATAATCCATTATAAAAACAAAAATGTAAGTGTGTACTTCAAATTTTTTTTAATTTACTAAGTTTCTGGAATAACTATTTTAAAATATTAGAGAGGTTTCTGAAACCTTCCCATTTTTCGTCGAGACCATGTTCTAAATATGTACGATACGTTCGATTTCAAAAATTAAACTGACATTTACCTTAAAGATAGTGTTCTTATATATAGTAAGAATTACTTTACTTTGATGAGTAAACTAACCACTGGTGAATAAACAGGAATGTTATTTCGAAGCTATTTATTGATATTCTAATGATATAAAATTTTATGGTTTTTTACCAATTGAGCTGTAATACCTACTTAGTGATCTTAGTTAATTAATAATTTTTGTTGTTGTTGATATTATTAATAAAATAGTAAAGTCCCCTTTAGTTATAAGCTTAAATAGCAATTGCATTACTGGCTTTCTATACAAAAATACCTAAAATATTAGCACACCCAAGTCTATTGCGAACTGCATGCGAATTATTATCTTTATTCTTATAAGGTTTAGTATATGGAAGTAAAGAAAATTGAAATTTGTTGAGGGTTTCTTTCATTCCGGAAAATACCTTAAGAAGTTAGGTACTACCTTATGTAACGTCTCTTATTAGGTTTAAAATTATAATGCAAGAAATAGTTTAATATTAAATATCAATAAATAATAAATAGAAAATATGCTTTGTAAGATTTAGTAATATTCTGCCCATAATAGTAAGTGCAAACAAGGAATGCTAGATATATAATAAAGTTTGTCGAGGCACCTGATCTCAGATATTTACTTTTTGAAAGTGGGCTGCATATTAAATAAAAGGTGAATAGAACGAAAATAAGACGACCGCCTCAAGGAAATCCGAATCGAGTGCGGAAAGAAAACTAGTTCAAGCAGATCAAAATCGCTGTCGCACTCGGGGACTTTCACTTTTCGGATCATATGGCGGATTGAGTAATCCGCGGAGTGGCGGCACCCACCCACCCGCGCCTGGCGCGGATACCTTTCGAAGTGGCAGGAAAGGTATGAGCGGCTGTGGTGCTCCGCTGGCACGTTTTATTCGACACCCCCGCCCCCGGTGGGGCCACCCCCGGCTCCCACAGTGCGTGTGTGTCGACTTTATCTGAGTCTCGTTCTCATAACTCGCGTCTATCGCGCCGCGAATGCTTTGCCCGTAACAAGCGCGGCGCGGATTATTCGCGTGAAACGCTAAAATCCACCGACCAAAGAAATGCGTTCAGAATGGCATCATGCCGCATATGAGGGGTTTTTGGGGGGTTCTGGGGGCTCTGGGGACATATGGAATGAATACCATTTCTGGGGAATTCTCAATGATAACGACCCACGAAAGGCGTGCGAGGGGGCTCCAATCCAATGACAGAAATTCATTTGGTGGTCGCGAGCCTCGGATAGCTTTAATTATGTGGTGAGATGCTGCGTGATTGTGGCAATTGAACATTTTCGGCGATAAAATTGGGAGTGGAGAAAACGTTTTTCTGGCACGTTAATTAAATTTTATTGGAAATTCAATGAATGAACCTGCTAATGGATCGAATGGTAATATTTTCAGAAATTAACTTTAATTAAAAGTTACAATACACATGTAATGTTATTGGAACTCAATTTTATTGATTAAAGGATCTTCCGCACTAATTGAATGTTTGGAAAATGGTTCCGAGATTTGCATAGTAAACCAGGGACCGAAAATAATCATTACATCTGGAATTTGTATTAACCTAAAATTAATTATTTCATTTGTAGTTTACATTCAATAAAACTTTCCATGAATTGGTTTTCGATCGATAACGATTACGAAGAGATTTTTATTTTCCTATTGGTTGACAATAATTAAGTATTATAATAAATAATAATAAGAAATGATGTTAACCGACTTCAAAAAAGACGCGGCTTTCGTTTCGAATCTTATTCATCGTTTTTTCTACATTTAGGTACAGTCCTTAAAGGAAGGAATGTGTTAAAATGTAATGAATTTTTTTCGCACATTTAAAAAATGAAAATTATTATTAATTAGATAATGGAATATACGTATGTACTACACTAAAGTTTTGAAACTAATTTTTTAGTAATAATTTTCTTGATATTGGTATACAAAAATGTATTTAGCATATCTGTCTTAAAACGACTACAGTGGGAAAAGAGTTTATTTATAGCATCCCCACTTTTAAACTAATCTTGTAAATTAAATATAGTTAAAATAATCAAATATTTATTTGGTTATTATCAAGTAACTTTTAGATAACTATAAATAAACTGTTTTTCTCAGTGCTTGACAAAGGCATGTTTTATTTACCTAATATTTTAAAGGATTAAAAGATTCAGTTCTTTAAGTTCAACCCAAACATCAGAGATATTTTAGGAAGAACTGAAGGTGCTGTGCTTGCAAAAATTCAAAAGTCTGCATAGTAGATATTAAAATATATACGATAAAATTGTTGTCTGCATTGGACTATGCGACTTATCTTATCTTCTGTGCAAAATAGGTACTTTTCGGTATAAGTTGAACGTTTCTCGTCTGCAATTTGCTTAATTCATGTATTTATGTAGATGATTTAAAATTGTTTTCAGTCGCACATGATTCTAATGATTGCTTAAGGCTACAAGAGAATTTAAATAATTTAACCGATTGGTGTGTTAGTAATAGGCTCCAATTGCGCATATCTAAATGTCGGACTCTTTTATGTTATTGTTCAACAACTCACTTATGCTCGAATTCTAGAATCACTGACTTGGGAGTAAACTTGGATTTGAAACTCATTTTTTCGGATTCATTGAACTATGGCTATGTCTCGCTATTAACAAAATTGAAGAGGTGCAGAATTTGTTTACCAGATTTTTATGCTACTATGTAAATTAAACTAATGCAAATTGACTATGTTTATAGTTGTGATTGACGATTTATTTGTAAGTTACTTATTTGGTTTACCAATGTTGCAATATTGGCGTAACTTTTGCTGCGTTGTATTTATTAAAGATTTATTGTCATTTATGTGTTGCATGTTGTATTAAGTTATTGAATCTACTAAAGAACTCTTCGCTCGAACAATTTTTTAATTGCTTTTTCATGTCGAACAAATTATGGGCTTTGTGAAGTAATGACTATAGATACCTATATAAATAAAATGAATTTTTTTAAAATATTCACCTTTGGTCCTGTTCAAGAATTCGCTTCATTAAACAATTGACTCGAATCTGATTTCCTGGTATTCATGAATTCGATACTTGTCGAAATATTTTCCGATGTTTATCGAAAAAGTATTCGGTAACATTTCTGTGTCGTATTCTTCCATTCGAGGTTGATGAGTTGGCTTTAGCTAAAATGTTTACCGAGTCCTTCAGCACAATGCAAGTAATTTATCCTTTGAAACGAATTTCCTAGTTTTTTTAAGACGCCACCGAATTGAAATTCGATCGAATTCATGAGTATGAAATTACTTTTCATTCGAAACTAAAAATCGAATCGTTTTGGTGTTCGCATCCGGTTTATAAATACGGACGCTGGGTTTCCTGATGCCCAGATTAAAATAAAAGCGTAAGTTAGAATATTTGAAAAATCTATATTAAGTTATTAGGGTTGGTTTTTCATAAAATAACTAATTGCTTTTATGTTCTGTAAAATTAGTAATAACAAAGCTTTGCTGTGTGAAAGGAAAATGGTGGGAGGAATGATACACATGCTCATTTAAATATGATATAACTCTTCCTAGAACGGGTACGCCTTTCAAAAATTTAGCGACATGTGCAGCCCACTTCCGAAAGTGTGTTTGGCTCGTGCTGCGGGGTCACAAGTGTCGTGACAGAGGACAAAATTTCGCCAGTTCCACCGCATATGACCTTATCATAATCCAGTTCCATAATGCCTGGTATCACGGATCTCCTCCGCGGGTACCATATTTATTTGGAAAGTTATCAATTTGGCATCGTCACGCGTGTGTCCCACAGCGTAAACATTCCGACAAATCCGTGGAAGCCGGGGGAGAGATAACAAGCAGCACAACACGCCAACCAGCACAATTTCAGGGCGTTCGGCTGATAAAGTTTAATTTTAGCAAAAATAAAAGCTAGTCGTCGCATTGTCTTTTTTTCGGGGAGACATTTTTACGCAAGCGATCGCGGCGTTATCGCGGGGCTGTGGTGGTACAAGCTCCACAATTAGCATACATGGCGATAAGAGTCGGGGGAAAAGGCGAAACATAAATAAAAGAGCTCACCTGCATTTCCCGATAACCGCGCCACCTGAGCCCGTCCCACCGCGGGGGTGGCAAAATCGAAATTTGCGTATCAACCGAAAACCGCTTGTTAGCTCCACTCATACTCGGCGGGAAGGGCGGGGCGGGAGGGGGATGTGGGGCTCGTCACCCGAGCAGGGTTCGTTGTATTCCGCAAACAAATGGAAAAATCCCCAGAGTCCCGGCCGCCTTTGATATTCGATCTGTTCACCCTTCTGGAATCGACTGGGTGCGGGGGTGGATTAACCATTTCGTGAGTGGTTCATTGTAACAATTATTTAAATTTCACCCCGCACTTGAGTTTTGGCCGGGATGCGGGGGAGGACGTGTGGCGAGTGTTTTGTTTGGACTCGCCCAGACAAATATTTGGCTATCAGGCCTTCGGGTGCCCCATCGGAACATTTTCTGGGCGGGAACGGAGGGTTTAGAAATTCACACGGTTGTAAATTTTTATTGCTTGATAATCGCAATGCACCTGAAATTTTACTGCCCGACTTCAGATTAGCACGTTATTTTTCTCTTACCATCTTTTTTGCGACAGAGTGAGTCAGCGGAAGCGTTGTGATAAGCCTTTTTTGCGATTAAAATGTAAATTGTTTTTGTACATTAAGAATGATTTTGATTTGGTTAATTTAAAAGAGCCTTATCACTCGCACCTCGATAATAAATTGCGGGGTAACGAGCAGTCTTCCATTGCAATCAAACAGATAAGGGTAAATGTGGAAGCGGGTGGGTTTTACTTGTTTAGTTAATTTATGTGTATATAATTAGAGATTAGAAATTGGTCTATTTTAAGAATTCCGCAGTTACGTACAAACGAATATAACTTACAAGCTTTACTGAAAGGGTTAGGGTAGATAGACCCTTATCTACAGGGTGGTTTTTAAAGTCTGAATCAGGAGTATACCAATTAATTCTAGATCTAGATCACCGTTTGTTTGGCGAGCATCCTCCTTAAATTCGCCCTTCAACCCTAAAATTGCAATTGAAAATCTGGATGAGGTTAGCACCAAACGATATAGATTGGGGTAGGTGACGATACGATGACGTCATATACATACCAGTTGTTTTCTCTGTCATAGACTGCCATTTTTGTATGACTTGACATTTATTTACTAGCATGTGATATCACTAAAGCCGGCGTGACGTCATATTGCTCAAACAAAGAGAGTTTTGGCGTTTATTTAAGTAAGGAATTTTGAACTTCCGATTTTTTCAATTTTTGTGGACTGAACAAACACCATTAAATTATTAATTAATGTGAGACGATTTTCAAACCACAGTGAAATAGCCTATTGTAAAACCATATATGTATTTTATATTACCACATTCATCTTTCCGTTTAATAAAATTTTTTGAGGCCACCGTTTTACCAGATGTTATGACGAAAATTCACAAGAAAGAGCAAAAAATATTAAGTTTTATACTCATTTTAACCCGTTCGCTACCAACCGTCACATATATGTGACACGGCTGGCTTTTACCACAGCCCAACGTCACACATATGTATGTGACAGATAGTTTTTCACAATTTACAATTTCTTCTAATTTAATGTGACACGTGGGCTACGGCGTTTAGTTTTTATCTATAGCCCGGGAAGTAACGGGTTAAGTAAAATAAAAAAGTATATTGCGTTTGTTGAGAACTCTATTAACATTGAATTTTAATTTAAAAAGTAATTTCACACATTTCAAACTAATGATTTTGATATGGTCAGGGCGAGCTGTAATTTTCTCATAACGATGTATTTTCGTAATTCATTAATTCATTACAACTTTTAGATCAGAATTACATATACTGACATGTATACATATAATATATTTTAATTTAGAATCAAATTGGTAAAAGGATGCGGAAAAAATTTACTTTTTTTAAAATTATAATTCAAATGTAATATTCCTAATATAAAAATACAAGATGTGTACATATACATAGGTACGCATAAATATATTCATTATATTCATTATATTGTGTCGTTTGCCATCTATCACAAAGTCCTTTTAAGTGAAAAACATTAATTGAAATCATATTAGTTAACTTCAACGATATTACTTTGAGAAAAACGTACGCTTTAAAATGAACCAAATATGTATGTGCTTAGATATCATACAATAAGTGTTTGTTTTATATTTAATGGTACGTGAAAGTTATTTTTCAATGTTCATGCAGAATAAGCTTTAATATACAGTCTATTTAAGAAATTATTACTTACATTATTTACTAATGCTACCTTTTCCTATTATACAAAGGGTAAATCTTGCATTTACCAAATTAATGAAATCTCTACATGTGATACTTTAATTAGTAATAAATAAGGGTGTTTTATGTACTTTCAATTCTAAAAGTTTACAAAACACTATTCTTAAACCAACAGCGAATCAAAAATATCGATACTTTATTTATACGTATTATCGAATATTAAACGCATATTTGAAATATTTTCTGAAAAAGGCTAAACATTTCTCGTCATTATTACGCCCCCTTACTGACTAATATAAAATTTTACTCCGACACATAAATAATTAACTTTAATAAAAGAAGACAAATGTTAGATCTCTGAAGACTCGATCGGGCTTGATCAACATTTTTCTTAAAACTTAAGATCTTCGTGTGCCTGGTGCCACAGCCTCTTCAAATCAATATAATTTAATACGAAGACCACCGGTGCGATGCGACGATCAACTTCTACGCACAAAAATTGAATTGACCCCAAAACGCCGGGCATCACTTGATATTACCGGCAAAGTTGTTGGATAAATAAATATCCAGTGGCGGATCACACGAGAGAGGGCTGGGGGGCGGAAACGATGACGAATTCGCTTCAACATTTAGATCTAATCCGGACGTTACTCGTCCACATTTGGAATTTGCATTGCATTGCTCAATCCGAGCTTATTGCAAGTGCAATTGCACAGTTGAAATGGTTGTTTTATTATGAATATGGTCTTGGGACCTTCAACTACTTACACATCTCCGGGCTTCTCAGCATCCCGAGCTGGACCCGGTCAGCCAGTCGGCACAATCAGCGTCTTCTTGGTCCGGAGAAGTAGAAATCACGAAAATGTATGTTAATTGTTGCATTTCAAGTTTTCAGAGCATTTTAAGATGCAACACAAATTGTAATTTACGTTAATCGGTGATATGAATGAGGTCTGCAAGCAAAATTTTCATTAATTTTAAAGCATATACCCACACATCTTGGGGAATTCTTGGTTTTATGACTTGGATATCTAATTTTAGTGTATACGCCAGCAAATTGATGCATTTTCCGAACTTTGTAGCTGCTTTAAGTTAAATCAAAATGATAGCTGTCTTGCCGGAAGCATTTTGATGAAAATATTTAATGACCGTAGTAAATTTTGAAAGATTTGTTATTAATTGAACTTTTCGATCAATTCATCCTCATGATCATTCCTATTTATTTTCATTATGAGGCTTTCATGAATGGAACACAAGCTGAGGTCAGCTTATGCAAGTCTAGTGAAAGAAAATAATACATTTTTTCTTAATTTGAAATGCATTTTGTGGTTATTTTGATTCACGATTTACTTTCTAAAGTTTCATCCGAATGCAGTATCTTTTTAATCTTTTAAAAATTTAAATTTTCTACGCCTGTGGTATGTCACGATACCAAAATGAAACAGAATCAACTTTATTAAATATGTATATAAAAATCGTGATATCTTTTGCGTTTTGTTTTCATTTCATAATACGACCATACGAGTCTACTGGTTTCTGAAGTAAATCTTATAAACTAAATAATTTCATCTTGATATCAAGTTCAAATTAATATTTTGTAAATTTAACGTCAAACTACACTTGACTGATCTGCAACTAGCTTATGCATTTTGTTCGATGCTGAACCAAAACACGTCGAGCTTGTCTACTTAGTCTTGACTTATGTACGTTAACTAAAATTTAAGATCTAGTATTGTTTCACTCAATCTAGGTTGGAGAAACGTGTTGAGTATGAAAAGCAATCAATTAAATTTTTGCTTGGGATGTTGAAATACGAAATGTTTATTTGAGTTCTGGCGTTTTGAAGACGAAATTTGATGTAGACTGTTTTTGTTTCAGAATTCTTGTTTCTGTTGCTTGATGGAATTATTTAATTTGTCCAGTTGATAGACATAAACACATTCATATACTTACAAAATTTCATTTTTGTAAAAATTATTTTAATCGGCCTGTTTGAAGAATTCTTCTGTCATACATGTAGGTACTTACTAATTATTTTCCGAGCATTTTGTACCAATATTAAAGAAGATTTTGTTTAATAGTGAGCTCAAACAAAATTTTAAAAAAATCATGAATTCGTTATTTTGTAAGGATTTTCGAGACTAATGTTTGGCATACATAAACGATAAAACTACAAATGCACAATATCAGAGCCCCATTCCTGTGGTGGCAGCACATAATTACAATATAAAATTCCACACCATTTCAGCACGAAATAGTATAAAATATCATACAATGCCCTTAAATAAAATGAATATATTCTGTGCAGGACCTAGCCATAGTCCTTGGTATCTCGAAAATCCCTGTATAACCCTATAAAATGGTGATTTCGCTTATCCAACATAAGTCCCTTGTCCCACAACTCAGATACATAACCTATAAATATATAGATACAAGGCTAACCTCCTGACAAAGGTGTGCGTGGGCACAAATTACCTTTCATCTGGAACTAATGCCGAAAATTTAAAAAAAGAGAACCCTTTTGCTTTCCCATTTATTCTGTGAAAGCAACAGCCACTGTACCAGCGCGCGGGGGAGGAGGATGATATAATCTTTATGGGCGCATCCTTAAATAAAGCCCTGCACCGACGGGGGGATGAAAGTGGAGCAAAGGGCCTTCGGTTTGTGTCATGGCAAAAGGAAGTCCTGGTGGAATGGGGCCCTGTTGACGTCTCTTTTGGTCCTTTTTGTTCTATTTTTAGCTGCTGTGAAAGATTCAGTTGAACGAACTTAAAATGCACTTGCAGGCAATAGCCAGCACTGGAGATCTTGCTTAAGCTTGCAGTAAAATTGCTTTCAATCTTTGGAGTGCAGACAAGGCGATCTTATTCTTAAATCCGATAGTGCTCTGCTGTAGAAGTTAAAAATGCGAACGAGGAAAAGGATAAATAATTAATGAAGCACAACTTTTATTTTGCATAAAAGGGCTCTACAGAAGAGAGGATAATTTCATTAATTATAAATGAGCCCTTACTTTCTGCAAAAAATATATAAACAAAAACAGTTGATTTAATAAAGAAGTTTTAATTAATATTTAAATAAATACACTTATTTATAATTTAAGGTTTAGTGAGATAAAAGGGATACAAACCTTCAATAATTTTAAAAGCTTTAAAGCAGGCTATTTGTACTACACGCATAAAAATGATGGGGTTAACTGTGAGTTTTATACGTGATATAATATTCAATTAAATAAAATATAATAGGTTGCGCATTTTAATCAGTGACACAAAATTTAGTTTACAATATGTATCTGACCTCTTTTATATATAATGTTTTTAAATTGTCGTCTACCTAATTCTATTAATGTAATAAATTAGCGGTATAATATACATTTCGGCTACCTTCACATGCTATAAGAATTTCAATAGTAAAATAAATTTAAAACGTTCCAGACAAACACAAAGAACACAAGTTAGCATAATTCATCTAAAAAGCCCTTTAAGCATAATGTTTTTAAACATACAATTAGAAAAGGGTTTAGAAGGACACTTATATAATAAAATTCATTTTTGTTAAATTTATAGACCGTCTTAAGAACAATAAGAATTAATGCTATAGTTTTGTCTCAAACTTTCAGTAAAAAATTGTTTATTATAGTTTTAGTGATTCATTATATAAAATTCTGGATGAATGTTTATATGTAGGTATTATAAGCCTGCAATATTTTTGCTCTAATACATTACATTAACCTCAATTAACTCAATTATTTTATATTTTTCACTTTGCAAATTTCGAAAATTAGGGGCGGGATGGCATTTTTTTAAAAATACTTTTCATTGTAATTATCGTCTTATCGTCTATGAATCAAAAAAGGAAATGAATCGCTAGCTTAGAATGTACGATTAAATTCTTTAAAATGAAACCCTACTTTAAAATTTCGATTTCTTTTGCAATGAAGGTAAAAATATTTTTTAAATTCTATCATTTGCAATAAAGGTAGGTTAGCATTTTTTAAAACTATTGCAAATTTTAAGTTAATAGCATTAGTAGTTGCTAAAGCCAGCAGATCCGACAGACTATTTTAGTACGAAACATTAAAATTTTATGTTACGTACTTTCTCAGGATTAAATAGGCAATCGACTACTTAAATTTAATAAAAAAGTTTTAAAATGGGTCAGGGTTTTTTACTTTCATAAAATGTTCAAAGGGCGTGAATTCCATTAAAGAATTCTTTTCGATTATGTTAAACATTGTCACGTAAATAATAAAAAATTCGAGTCCTGATGAATTTGAGCATAAATTATGCTTTTATTTATGTCGTAAAGTAAAAGCTGCGTAAAATTTTACGCTTCAAATTTCATCCACTTTAAAGGTTCTGCATGGAACCTATCTTATCTATATATCTTTATGGCAGTTTCATCTTTATTTGAATTTATTTTTCTATATCATTATTATTCCGAAACTAATGTAATGCTGCTTTATTATTAGTTAAATATTTTCTCTCGTAATGTACAGCTTAGTAAATTGTGACTAGACTGAAGCTTTGTAGAATTAACTTGTTGAGAGACGTACTGAGGAATTTTTGAATAAATTATATTAATATTTTTTAAAAGTTTCGCAAAGCTCCAATAAATTATAAAAGACGGCGAAAAAAGAAGTTAAAAAGCCATTTTAACTTTTTGCTAGAAACCGTAGAATTTCCTCGCGGCCAAAAACGGCTGCTGTATTTTCCTTGGTTTCGTCGTAAAACTGCTGGTTGGGCGACATAAGAATAGACGATGAGCGTCTTAGTAAAGTCGATTCTGGGAAAAAAACTACCATTAAAACGCGTAGAGGAGCAATATCTCAGGCGGAATTCTTTTATTCGTTTTTCGCCTTTATCTTGAAAATATCACACGCCTTCGGGCGTTTCGGGAAGTTTTTCGTTCGTTCCGGGAGGCATAAAATTTCTCGCTGTTGGCTTTGGCCCCCGATTCACGTAAACAAGAATTTCGTGAATTTTGTAAGCTACCGCTCGGGAGCAATATCGGCAAGTCCCAGCCGGGCTGTGTGGGTCTAATACAAGACAAGTGCGTAAAATGTTTTATACCCCCCTTCGACTGTCGGAACTGCGCCAAGGAGCTCGCCCGAATTAACCTTGCCAAGGACTCGTCTGCAGGTACCAAAATACTTAGATACTTAAGGCTGAGGCCGGAATGCCGGGAGTTTTAAAGCCAAAACGACACACACATAAGTGAATTACGCTTTTATCCCCGTTCCCGACCCCCTGCAACCCCTTAATGTCTCTTCATTGCTGTTTCCGATCTTCTTGACTTTTATTACCGTCTCTCCGCACCCCCGCATCCCTTCGGTGGTGTGCAGGACTCTTAGGGGGCGTTCTAACAAAACCAAACCTGGCGTACTTTCAGAGGATGCCTTTGTACTATTCCCGGGCTACTCCAGGACCAGGCCCTGTAGGTAAAGTTTCAACTTGAGACTTTAATGATACACCTGGAGACACTTTCAAAGGTTTGAACTCAGCTTCTTTTGCTTTTTGTTCTCTCCCTTTGAAACGTTTCATTTACCCGAGGCATTCGGGTGAGGAGCGGCAGGATGCTTCCATTCAATCTTTCTATCTTAAGTCATCCCAAAACTAAGGAGAATTAATTTTGAATAAGTTTTAATTGTAAGTAGTGGTTTTAGCCCGAAAGAAATGGTTAGCCAAAATAAACACCCGTTATTTACACAATAGGTCCTATTCAGTTACTAAGACAAGAACTTAAATCAAGTGGTTTACGTAGGAGGGTCTTAAGACATTGAAAAGAAATTTCATTTATTTGAAGACATGATCTTCAAGCAAAATTAACATTTTACTCGTTTATAGAGAATCCTGGTATCTGGAATTTACTATACTTTGGACCTAATTGTTCTACTCCAGGTAATATAAAAAATTATTCCAATCTAAGTTGAAATATTTTATAGTTTTTAGAAAATATTAATTCCCTGATTTTGGCAATCGTTTGTATCACAGAACTTATGCCACGAGGAATTGTTGTGAGACATTTAGTTCTCTACAACTTTCAGTTGATTGAATTTACTGAGTTTATTGATAGACGCATTATCAAGCATCGATTTTGTTTGATTTCACCAAATTTTTTCTCTGAGTGCAGAACAATTAATAGGTAACTTTAATAGAATTTTCTCTGTAGATTACGAATCTGAAAACTATAATTTTTCATCACGCTAAATTTTCGGGAAAATGGGTGAAAAGTAAAAAAAAACGTATTTTGAGAATATTTCGAGCATAACAATATAATAATGGAATGTGAAGAACTCGTAACGTACCTCAAATAAAAGTCTAAGTTCTCATCTCGATGGGTAAAATATCTACCATTTGATATTGAAAAATTATTCTTTCGTGAACAAGCACTAGTTAATTTCGTGAACATGCACTAGTTGTAATTTTTATGCATTAGCAATTGTACGAAGTAGATAATCAGTTAACAGAAAAATATGAAATTCATAAAGTATTCCGGGAAGTCTCAAAGACTTTAATATTTTGAACTAATAGCTAAAGGTTCAAACTTTTATTTAACTTACATTTCAACCCCCTATAAAAATCCGTTATTTTGTAACAAAGTTTTAAAAATGTCCTCAATGGGTTATTTTATACTCTTCAAACCTATTTTTCTCCAAAACGTGATGTGATGGAACATTTTCATTTCCGAATTCGTAATCTACGGATGATGTTCTACGGAAATGATGCCTGACTTGTTCTGTGCAAAAATTGTGTTGACCAGTGAATAGGTCCGTTAATATTATGACAGCCACAAAATTAGAGCTTAAAATACAAATTCAATGAGTTGCGTGAAAAAGTAATTAATGTGACTGTCTGTCAAATTTGATTTTAAATTGACCACATTAATTTTTTGGAATAAGATACAACATATTCTGGCTCAACATATAGACTACTTTTTATTTGCTATGTAATTAAAAAATGGCGGACCCAAGCGAAAAATTGAAAATATCAAGGGATTGCCATGAAAATTGGTGTTTGGTTATTTTTGGATGTCCTTATTACGAATCCGAAATGTACAATTAAAAATGGAGGATTCAATATCGCGTACAGTGATTAGTACTATGGATATTTTGAGGTAGGTTCGAATTTACTATAAAATGTTGGAAATTCACAATGACGGACCCAATATGGCGGCCAAAATAGTTCTTCACCGGATAAAAACGGGTAACTCCGCTAGTCAATAATAAAATAACAATCTAATTTTGCTGTGCGATGTTTAACATAGCTCTATAAAATATCATATTAAAATTTGAGTCCAAGCGATCTTCTTTTATTCGCTTGTATAAGTTCGAAAAATACTGTTTCGAGAAAATAGCACAGAAAGCAGTGTATTTCGTTCATTATATTCAAATTGCTATAAGTTTGTGGGATTTTTGATTTTAAAATTTTCTTCCCAGCACATAACATATCTACATATTTTTTAATGAAGAAAACTAATTAATATTCTTATATTAGAATATCCCTCTCTTTATATTTATCATGATAGTATGACGGTTTAATTGTAATTTGAAACCTGATTTTTCCGATTTTCATTTTTGAGTGGAGAGCTTACACTTTAAGGTTTTGGGGAAAACTTTTAAAAGGTGTTGTACCGAAACAAACATTAGTACATACACATATTAATATTCTACAATAGAAGTTGAAGTGAAATTAAAATGAAAAATGTTGTGCAAATGCTTCGCAAAACTTTATAGGTCGTTGATTTTAAATCCGGTACCCAATTTTAAGAATCTCAGATTGCCGACCCAATATAATCAATATTTATTATATAAAATGAAAATAAAAACTAATAAGTTTTTATTAAATATGATAAAGGATTTTCTTTTTAAATTACTGTGGTTTCAAGATTTAAATACTGTCTTAGTTTTTTAAACAAGTGCAAAACATTTTTAGTTATTGTTTGTGAATTACGATTTGTTATAATATCTACAAAACTCAAGTTTATTTCACTTATTTATATGCTGGAATTTGAAACGATTAATTTGTCTTTAGATTGAAAAACGAAATACTCCGCTTAGTATTATATTTATTTATTTATTTTTTGATTTCCAATTAGTTTAGATATGCGATGATAATTTTTATACTGTAATTATTTAAAATACTTTGTCAGAATGAGATTTATGGAAGAAAGTTTGACACGCTTGAATTAGAAATTCTTATCTGTCGTCACGCCTGACGACATTGAAAAAATCTTATTTACCAACACAAGTTTATGGTTGAAATGCGACGGTAGTGTCTTTCCTCCACACGTCCTATTGTAAAATAGACGATTTGTTTTTTTCGGAAAGTGGATGATGATTTTTCGTATTCAGGAAACGCGCGGCTCGTTAATACAGCCAACAAAATTCGCAGCGGAATAAAACGAAATTTTAACGAATGGCAAAGACCAGCCAGATGGGGTCCTTCTGAAGTCCTCCTTGAGTCCTCTAGACAAGGAGCCCATTAAAATTCACCGCGCAGAGCCATCAAGCTTCTGCTCTTTAAATTGAATCCGATTTTCTGTAGGGGGAGTTTTTCAGATGTACGTGCATCTCCGAAGATCGAGCAGATCTAGTCCTGTCTCCTGGTCATGTAGGCTTCATTATACTAGGGGAGCAGGGAATAAATGGTGACATCTTATTTCACAACGTCATGCCAACGTCACAGGCGTTATAGGCCCAGAAAGTATAACCGCCCCTCAGCGTCATAAACCCCACAATACAATTTTATATTCAGTGGATCTACTTAGGGTTCCCCCATAAAAAGCTCTATAATTTCGGGAGCGGCACTACATAATTCTGGCGTGGCTCAATTTTGTCTATTTCGTAGTTATGCGCCATGCTTTGCAGATATGGAAACTTTTCATTAGCATGCCTCATACACGTGCTACTGCAAACAATTGACTCTCAAAAACACACGTTACCTGGCGGTGGGTTGGTAAACGCTGTTTCTATGGTCGTGGCTTTGGAGGTTTGTTATTCGGTTGTCGAACCCTTCACAACAGCCCTTGCTTTTATATGAGAGATAGAAGGTGTGGGGGTTTGGCCCACAGGTTCCACTTTTGGGTCAATGCACCTATTACATGGAAAATTTCGGCATCAACAAAATGTGTAATATCTGAAAATTGCTGGCAGCATCACTTTTACATTTCTAGGGTTTCATTATAAATACAAGAACAGCAGAGATTTTTAAAAGGTAACATTTTGGATGGCTTCAAATCAAGAAGTTCTTAATTAGAGAATTTTATAGGTCCTTTACTGATAGTATCATTATTCCAAATTTGTTATTTCAAAATCCTACAGTTGGTTGTTACTTATGTCATACCTTCTAAAACTCTAATTGTACGTACATTAAAACGAAATTAAATTGCTCCAAAATTTGAATATACATATGTGTCCTTAACGCGATTCTAGTTTTATAAGTGTGTATTTAAGGGCTGGATTTCTTTTCGCTACAATTATACAAATTACGAATACACTATTTTAACCAATGTTAATGGATTCTATTAACTATATAAGTGTCTCTTAGAATAAAAAAACTGTTTTTAAACCCCTCACGTTGTTGCCTTTCTTCCCCCTCTATTGCAAACCAAGTATTGAATTTTAATCGTAACTATGCAACGACATTCTGTATTATCTAATAAACTTTCACAGAATCCTCCGATTGATATTCATATATATGTATGTATATAGAACTATTTAAAAATACTCAAAAGTGACAAAGTTAACTGAAAATAATATATTTTATGATAAAGGTATTGGGTATTTTTAGTGTGAACATCATTTTTCAATATCCCCAAGCTGTACTAGACAAAATGAGCGTTAATTATGCAAATAATTTAGGAACATGTGTAGATTACCTATTTCTACTTTTCAACCAAGATAATATCAAAACATATACTTTTTACGAGAAAAAGTCGTAAGCTAATTTTAAAAATGTAATTTGTTGATTTTTGTACAATATTCACAGTATTAGACATTATTCAATTTATGGAAACAATTATTATATTAAACACTTTTATAGTTGTGTTATAATATATTACTAAAAAATGGTATATCAAAGAATATACCTACAATACCTATGCACTTTTAAATCTACTATTCACCTTGAACTTGGGCCGTGTTATTGCGAAATTGTTTTCAAATTACGAGACTCGCAAGCTTTGCGTTCTATTTTGCCCATCCTTATCTATTTCAATGTTACTAAATAAATAAAACAGAATGTATAGAATGTGTCCTGGAGGAATTTTAATTGCAATTGATTGCATTTGCACACCTCCGGCCAAAAGTAGGTTACCGTATACTTCAACACAGAGCTGATACTATCGATGTATGTCGTAAAATTGAATATTCATCCCGGAATAATTCGAAGTCACTTGGTAATTGCGAATCAATAATGGTTCACAGCAAGCCGAGGGTGCACCTGTGTACTGAAGTGGCCCTCCCCGGACTCCAGCCCCAAACTCGGGGGATGGATGGATGTCTTCTGTGCCGCATGTTCCCTGGCAATTGATTTCATCGGTGGCGGGCGTTCCTTTTAAGAACTTTGTCATCGATCTACTTCTGTTCTGAAGAAATTCTAGAACTATTCCACTCTGAAGAGGGTTGGAAAGTCACAAGATGTCTTGAATTGAAGGGCTGCATGACTGGTGAGGGCACTTTTCGCTTTGAGCTCTGATGGTATTGCTTTTGTCGAATAAATTGCAAATCTAAAATCATAGGTACCCTTTATTCAGCTCAGCTAGAGCTTTTCTTCCCGCTGACCTTATATTAGATATCATCAGGAAACCGGAGCAAGTTGGGCTGGGTGGAAATGCAAAAATTAATTCCTTTGTAATATAACTCCTCCTTATTCATACAGACCGAAATAAGCAAGGATTGATAATAGAAATTCTTCGAAAATGCTCTGTATCCAAGAGGCACAATTCCACCCTGATTTGTGGGAGTGGCCGTCATTCAATGAATTTCTTTTCCGTTTTTTCATGAATGGGAAAAAGGTATTTCATATCCTTTTCAAATCGTTCTTCCACCTGTCTGCGTTGTGGCAATTAATAAATCAATTTCGAATGAAAGCCTCACGACACGGAGAGAAGTTATTTTCTGTCAGACTTCTGAGTGATTATATGTGATGCAGAATGATTTATGGATTGTATTTCCCCCGGTTGGTCATACAGTGGCTAGAATTCTGGAAGGGAAACCGGCAACAACATCCTGAATCCGAATCTGTTCTTCTACCCGATTGCGGCAAAGCCAAAAGGAAGGGTTGTGAATTTAGCAGCAACAGAGTTTGTTGCCATGCAGGATCTTAAAAGAGCCCATTTTTATAGTATAAGCAGATGATCAAGACTAAAATAAATATCTGGATTTAAAATTTATTTTTTCTTCAGTCTACTAACCAATATACTTCTGTTTAACTCAAACCAAAGAAGACGAAGAGAGGAATCAAAGAGTATGTACAAAATTTAATACAATTTAAGTAAAAGTACTAAGTATTAATCTTGGGAAAAATTTACATTATCTATTATACTATTAGTAGTCTCAGCAGGATCGATTTTTAAAAATTAGTTGTTAATTTTGAAGTATGTAAGTTATAACATGAAGTTTTGGAAAATTCAAAATGGGGCACATCACTTGCAAATAATTTGTAACTAAAATGTATAGGTACTTCGATTCAGCCCGACTAGAGACACGATAAAAAGTTACTAACTGAAGTTTATAATTATTAGGATAAAGTAACTACAATATTTATCTAGCTATCAAACTGATTTGTTCATTATTTGAAAGCATATCAAATTTATTCTGTCCCAGCAATTCAAGAAATAATAAAAGGCGATAATTAGTATCCCAAAATCATCTCATGTTTCTCGTATGTATCATCATCAAATGTTAACAGAACATAAATTCTTAAAACTTTTAGAAATGGTTTTGAAATTACTTTTATCTAAACTGCCTCAGGATTTACTTAAGTAAAAAGTAGGCAAATGTATATGTATTATAATGAAAACGGTAGAGATTCTTATTTTACAATAAATAAAGTAATGTTAATTTAGAGTTGCATATCGATTGTAGCGTTTTTTAAGAAACGAATATTTCATCTATTATTATTAACAATTTTTAACATCAATTAAAAGTTCATTTTGACAATATTATCATCACACATTCGACATTAAGGAAAAATATAATAAGTGCATGAAATTATACTAATTTCTTTTGTCAATAGCTTTCCATTTAAACAAAGACTTAGTACCTATGGTATATTCTAGTGCACAATTTTTATTAAATTTTTTCTGACTTCATAGAAATTCTCCCTTTATTGCAAGGACGATTAATTTTAGTATCTTAGACTATTCCATTTGTATTTTGAGAACAAAGTAAGCCCTTATTTCTCTCCCTTCTCTTACTATAGATTAGGGGTAATATTTCAGGCTGTGTCACATAGTAACATTATTTTTGCATATGTGAAAAGGATTACACCCAAATGGTATGCTTTATGAAAATTTGCAAAAGATCCTTTCACCAGTCCGGCAGGGGTCATAGAACAAATGTTGCATGGACGGAATGAAAAATGTAAACAGACCATTTCTGCCCCATGCAAGCTGTAACTCATAAATATTTCTTTTTTTCCAGAAAGAGGGTTCTCATATTTGCGCTACGATTGAGATAATAATGGCGGCACATTTCGTTGCTGTCGAAAACAAAATGTGCCTGCCACGTTCCCTTAAATTAGGTCATAGAGGTCAGATTCCAGTTAAGAAATATTCTATTATCCGAACCCTGGACGTTACGGAAACTTTTCATCCTCCAGGAACATGGTAAATAGCTTAAATGTGGGAAAAGTAGAAGATAATCGAAAATTTGAAAGAAGTTGAAGGAAATTGAAGGAAATTGAAGGTATTCTGCGTGTCTGCACCAAAAGCTGTAAAGCCCCAAGGTAACTTGAAATTCTGTGCAACGGGTGGGATACAAGGATGCATCCAAGGATTCCCGAATCTGAAATTGAGGATAAAATTTCCTGGCATTCTTCGCTCCGATAAGTGGGGATAACTGAATTTTGTTGCGATTTTCATCCCCTGAAGGGCTCTTCCCCGCACAGCTTTCATCAAGGATGTTCTCCTGCTGCGGAGGTGGAATTCCTAATGTGAAGGTCAGTGGTTACAGGACGGACCGGAGCATGAAGGCGAAAGATAAGAAACTTCTTGCCCCAATTCTTGGAAAATATTTTGTATTTGGTACATATGCGCCAGGGATAGGATCAAGTGAACATAAACTGCTTTAATTTTAGAGAGGTGGACCTGAAAGGCAACAACAAAATATTATTTAAGGGATTTTAGGGATTCCAAGTCGAAAGTTTTACGAGACTCGGAACATCTTTAAACCAACGAAAGGAAGTTTGTTACAGCTGTCTGCAGAATATTTACAGACGTATGCAGTTAAAGTAAAATGGGTGTTTACGAAACTATTCACAACAGTTTCAAAATATCTGAACATTTTACGAGTGATTAGTTGGAGTTTTATATCTCATCTTTTAACGTAGCAAATGAAGCTGTTTTAAGAATAATTAAGAGATTGAAAAAATGCAGTTAATATAATTTTAAGTCCTTAAATTACATAAATTCACAGCTGGATTTCAAGGTGTACTATGACCGGGGTAGTTGACCATTGCTCTTTAACTACAAAATTACCATATCTTTTAATGATTTTATTTATTCAATTAAAAAACAGAGTTTAATTATTAGTACCTAAACATACAAATTTTTTTAATATCTACACCTTTTTGTAATATCTACACCATAATGTGCATTAATTCTTAATAAACGCCCATCTTGAAAAATTATAATAATATGTACCGTATCTATTGTTTAAAGAATATCCATCATAGACTTACATATTTTGTTCTTTTACCTAAGACAAAATGTTTCCGCTCCGTTATTTATAAGATATTTTATTAAAAAACGATATTGTGTTACTATTTTCAAAACTTAAAGATTTTAACTAAACCTTTCTTATTGAAAGGTGTTTACATTTTGAAACTATCGTTCATAAACAACATACGTACGTGATATTTTTCTTATTATATGACCAGGTTTTAATTTCTAAAAAGGGGTATTTGCCATATTTTTCATTAATTTCTCAGTAAATACACTTTTGTCTTCTATTGTATCTCCAGAGCTTCCTGAGTTAAAACGGGACTCCTTTAATATAAGACTGAAGATTTAAATATTATTCAGTTTAATTGACATACATATGCTATTACATTTATAATCATATACATACTAAAACTCAAAATTTGTTTTACAGGGTATTCCAAAAACCAACCCCCGAACGAAAACGGATAATGGGCCATCTCATAACTGTTCAAATAAGCAAAATTTAATTAACTAAGCAAAAATTTCATTGGTTTGCGTCATAATGGTATTTTTTTAAATTGAAGTAAACTGTTTACTTGGATCAATATGTTTTGTTTTTTTCGGTTTTTTTCACAAATAATCAAAAGAAACTTTTACCAAATGCAGCTTAGCAGAGATATTTCCTATGAAGCTGTGGTTTCCTTACAATATATATATTAATTTGTTTTTGTTTTTCATATTTATTTGTATCGCTGCTGTTTTCTTCAAGTTTAGCTATTCATGCTGCAAAAAATTACTAAGCTTAACTATCATAAAAGTTGGCGTATTTAGTTTAGTTTTAAGAGGTATTAAATCTACAAATTTGTGAACTGTTATTGTTATCAGGATAATGATCCCAAATACACGGGAGCGATTCCAAGATCCCGGTTACTGTATAATATACCGCATCCCCATAAAATATTATTTTATGCGCAATAAATACGAGATGTTTCATTTTGTAATAGTAATTTTATTGCGGATACTGTAATATTTACACTATTTGTTTTTAAAAATAGTTGGGTATGCATTGAATATTTTCTTAGTAATTCAATAATTAAAGCTTGAGAGAGTTAGGGCCTCTTTCACGTAATACTGAACGAATTAACGCCTTGTTTCTTACGATATTTCACTTAACGAATAAGTCGTTACTTGAAACTATGATTTCATTTGTGAAATTGATAGAAGTTACCCGTGACTTTTACTTGGCAATTAGCGCTACTTGTAAAGTAACTAATCAACACTTTACTTGAAGTTCGTGAAAGAGGCCCTAAGAATATAATGGAAATACATTATATTAGCAGCAATTGCGGTTGTGCGATCTAGTAGCCTACAAACAAACCCAACCGTCAGAGTTACGGCTGTAATATTATTTATGGGCGTAAAATTATGGTGAAACTGATAATAAACATAGCTCCGGGCTATTATTGTAGCTTTCAAATTCCCGAAAAATATTACTTACTTATACAATACTGAGGGTTTGAACGAGTATACATATAACTATATGTTCGAGTATGAATACAAAACTACTTTGGAGCTGAGTAATAGTACTTTTACTAATAGTACTCTGAGTCCTAGTGATTGATACTTGTATTTACTTATACTCGAAATTTTTGATTACCTAATAGTCATACTCGACCTCAAATACAAGAATACTCAGTATTTTACATCTGTGAACATTAGTATTATGACATAAAAACAAAAGTTTTCAACATTGATTATAGTTCCAAAAGAAGTTTCGTGTGTTGAAATTACATGTCCTAATAGTTCTATTGATCAATTAAACCACTAAAATATCGTTCTTTCTAATCATACTATCTACACATCCATAAGAATTCCTTAGCACTTACAGGCAAAAGTATAATTTAAGATAAAAACTGTCATGACGTACTCGTATTAGTATTCATACTGACTATTGTCTCATTTTCAATTTTCGTTTCTACATGATTTCATTTTGCAAACAGAGATCTTCGTTTTCCCTCTTAGAATGAACTCGTAGACCTTTAAATTCATCACTGACTCGTGCTATTCTCGGATTCATTCTTTGTCCAATGGTCATCTAGAGAATTTTCATTTGTGTCCCGTCCTTTATCAGCCAAAATCAAATAAGAATCAATCTGCGCGGTGGGTGTGTGGTAGAATGGAAAATAAAGAAAAAATTTACAATACCACAAAAAGGCGCTATAAAAGCTGAGAAAGGAGCAAAAAAAATGTTCCTGGGGTCGCTCAGGTGAACTGATGGATTTCCATATAGGAAATAAAAAGCCGAGGGAAGCGCAATATTTTTCTGCCGGACAATGTCACCGGTTGGACGGCGGGGGTTTCCCGAGGGAGCGATCGATTGTACAGCGGCGAAGTAAAAAGGGTTTTTTAGAAGTCTGAAACCGTCGTCGGTATTCTCGGTATGCTGTAGCAAAGTGGTTTTTGTACGGCTGCTTCCGTCCGCCTCGTCAAAAACGTCATTTCGAATGGTCGGTCACCTGTAAATAATTCATAATTGAAAGCTTATTTCAGGTGGATGGGTTCGCCCGCGCGGCGGCGGTCCATTGAAAGGACACTCCGTTGCACGGAGACGACGGAACCCGCTGAAGTCAGTGGGTACCGGGTACCTCAAATTACGTTTCGGGACGTTGCTACGGCAAGGGCAGGTGATTGCGGTGTAATTAGAGAGCCCCAGGCAAAGCGAGTTGCGAAATTGAAATTTGAAATGAGTAAAACGATGGCCATCCCTGCCCGTTGCGGATTCTGCTAAGTCCGGGCATCCTCGTAAATGGCGGGACTTATCAAAGGGCCCGGTCGTTCTCTGCATACTATTCCGGAAGCGCTCTTTTGAGGGATTTCGCTAAAGCTCGCACGCATATCGATTTTTTTGCAAATTGCGAATTCGAAATATCCGGGGAATTCCAGGAAATTGGAAGATATTCAATAGATTTCCATGAACTGGATTAAGGGTCGTAGGGTCGATGAACTGAAAGGTGCACATAACAGAGAGCTTTTGTGTTTTCTTTCGTCTTAAGATTAAGGGTGAACATCGCTAACAAGGGCGATGGCAACATGGCAAACTCGTCAAGGGCGGAAGGAGGCCCTTCTTAAGTAGATTCTTCTTTTGCGGCTCTGTCAGACTTTCAGTGAAGCTTATTAATGATGAGATAATGTTTGGAAGAAGATTTATTGTTGTTTAAGCAAATTTAGACGAGTATTTTAGGCGAGGCTTTATCTTCGGTGTATCGTTCTAAACATAAAATAAAAGCATAAGTCGTGAATACCTGATCTAACAAATCATCTAACAAATCGACGCTGAACTTAAAGACCAAACAAGCCTATTGAGGTAAAAGAGGGTGAAAATACCTCAGGGTTTAAAGGACGGATATATGCACATTTGTACAACAAGAATCATCGTATTCTTATTTATTGTTTAAAGAGTAACAATTTTGTTCTTTGAGGAAATAATATGGTGCGAAGAATGTAATCCATGCAGTTGAAGAAAATTATGACAGTACGGTTTGGTCATATAAAAAAAAATGTACATATATTACGGAATCGAATCTAATTATTAAAATATCGTCGCTACACTAAGTTAATAATAAGTTCTAAAATGCTAATCAAGTAGGTACGCATGCATGCAAGTCTCACTCAAATTGCCATAATGGATGCATCTTTACTTGTATATAGTATAAAAAACGAGACAAAAAAATCTATTTTATTATATTTGACATTTTTAATGTTAAGGCATTACATACGTCAGCAGTACCAAAATTGTGCTAAAAGAAAAAAAATTGTTAGTAGCCATAACAAAAGAAATTAATAAAAAATAATAATACAGATTGTTTATGGGTACTAAAACTATATAAAACATTTTAATTTAACTTTATTTTTACAAAAATTACTATATAAAAAATCAAGTGATTCACAACACTAAGAAAAAACCTTGCTCCACAATCGGCATCATATCTGCAGTAAATGTTGATCGACTTACAAAATTTAAAAAAACTTCTTATAAAATAAAGTTATAGTTATAGTCTATCGAGCCGGAATTTTCAATTTCGAAAAATTTACCAACTTATGGCAGTTTAAGAAAAAATATGCGTTTTACGTCATAAATTTAATGTGATGAAAAATAACCATTTTTTGAAATTCTGGACGTATGTAAGGCCATACACTGGCTTTATATTGTAATACTTTCTTATAAACCAATCAAATATTGCCCCATTTTACATAAATTAAAATAACTTACCCTCGGAACAAAGGGATGTCCTATAAATTAGGTCACACGTAAGGAGAGGGACAAAATGTGGCACGAAGCATGGGTGGGCGTAGGCCTAGGCTTATGTGACGTCATATCATTGAGAATTTTTAGTCCTGAAAAAAGTTTCATTTCATATTAGTTTCTCTTAAATTCACTTTCCAATTTTAATGTATTACAATATAAAATCATTTATATTATCAGGAGGTAAATATTTAAAGTATTAACCCGAATTTAAAATCTTATTCGGAAAGAGTGTTGGACTAGCACAGAAACTTCTATAAAGTTTTGGTTTGCTCTCTATGTAAATGCACATTAAATATGCTAAACAAAACTAAACACACACTTTATATTTATATTGCTAAAATTAAAAAAACATCTAATTACAAACAAGATTTACATTCAAATATTTTGTAGGCACTAAGAAAAATAAATTACAATTTTATTAAGCAAATATTGAATGAATCTAACAAATCAAAAAGCTCAGCAAAATATATTTTACTGAAGCATATTCCAAAAAATAAACCGAATGTGATAAAATGTAACATAGAGGGAGGAAAGGGTTTAACAACTACTAAATTTATGTAAAATAATTTATGGATGACCTCATTCCCCATTCCTATTTCCCATTCCCTTTGTGTACGTGCGCTCATACATATGTATGTTCGATTTAGGAATTGGTTTACAAATCGTGCTGGTTACAAGTTTGCTCTTACGATTTGATACATATGTAAATACCAACTAACAGGTATATACTTGTTATTTATATAGGTTATTTAAGTGCCATAGTGATATCCTTAATTGTATGATATAAGTGTGTTACTTTTTTTCATATTTAAAATGTGTTGTATTGCATTTCTAGAAATGAGCAAATTTCCATCTTGAAAGCAAAAATGCTTTTATCAATGCGATTCACAAAAATTTGTGTTAAGAATAGGAAACATAATAATGATATACATTTACTCTGCTTTAAAGTTTAATAAAGCTACTTGAACATTAAAAAATCCAAAGCATGTCCAACTGACGTCCTTCCCATCCAACAAAAAGGATACAAGACATTGAGTGAGAGACCTTCAATGAGTCATCCCTCATCCAAATTATTTCAAAAATTTCCGTGAATTCTTCACTAAAGGTTTAATCCAATCAAATTATGGAAATTTCGTGTTCAAAAGGCAGGGACAGGTGTCCTCTAGCGCTGACACTAGCGCCACTTCAGCGGAAAACTTTTCCAAGAAGCACGAGGCTCATGCATAAAATCAGCCACGCCTGCAACTGCGAAAGAATCTTTTTGGGGCCCTTATCGCAGCCAGAGAATTTACTTGGCAAAGGGCAGTTCATTTGAATATGCGAATTATGTTCCTAAGTTCATTTTCCATTTTAACGCAATGTGCAGAAAGGCTAGTCTCAATCAAATTGCGTCTCAAGTGCCCCGTACAAGGCTAAAACATATTTACTAATATTCAATTGTCGGCAGCTATTTAGATTTCGGATTTTTGGACTATCACTATAAATATATATTGAGTTGAAAGAGCTATGGAACAAGGAGATAAATTGTAGGTACAAATTTTTTCGGATTTCTTAAACGATTGGAAGAGATATTATTTTCATATATATATATAGAAAAGTCGAGGATTTTTAGGGCTGATTTAGAGCTTACAAATATTAAATTAAAATGCATTACGGACAAAGTTTCTATAAGATGTTTCTAATTCCAAAACGTATTAATTAATCGACGCAGGATAACTTATTGTTCTCAGCTTTGTACACAATATGTAAAAGTAACCTTAGTTTTATCATTGGGTTTTCAAACAAAACATATTTACAATATACATGTTCAAATATTTAATCTAACAACTTAACAATGGTTGAAGGAATTTTGAGTTGTAGCATTAGAATATAATACATTTGTAAGGTTGAATTGAAATAAATAAAATTATTAATAATAATTTCCTTATTTATTGATTCACTTAATACAGGCTCCAATAAATAGGACTTAATATTTGGATTGGAATGTAAATCAGTTTTGTACACGGGCTATTAGGTATTATATGTATAAATCCTAATAGTACTTAATGAAGTTCTATCCAGGATCTTGTTTAGTTTGGGATTTAAGATACTAAACCCTAAAAGTCGGTTTAAAATGCAACACCACCAACAACATTACTACTAATATCCTCCAAATTCAGTGTAATAAACATATTCTTATTCTTATCTTTGAATTAAAATTTGAATAAAGAAAAGAAAACCAGACTTAAACTTTACGCGCAAAATTTGGACTAAGCTTGAACCTCAACTTTGACTCAAATTAGATCCTATGTACCTACATACATGTATGTATGAATGTCATATGCAAATATATCCTAACAAGTTTTATTTATTTCATTTCAGGGGTTTAGAAATTATGATGCAACAAAATAGCTAGTTTTATTACATGTTAATAAAATGAAGGATAAAGAAGTATTCAAATCAGAATTTTATATTCTACGAAAAGGACTCTTTCTAGAAATCTTTATACTATCATTTTATATATTGCACGTTTCTTCAACTATAAAGGCTTTGAAAAACTATCTGAAAAGCTATAGCACAATAAAGAAATTGTTGATCCTTTCGCGAAATGTTTTACTTCAAAGTTGCTGGAGCTAAGTGTCTAACAGAAGGAAGTCTTCAACGATACTGCTTTTATAGAAGTTTTAATATAAAGGAACAGATCTTATAAAAAATTTAGAGAAATTTGTGGAAAATCTTTTCTTGTGGAACAGTTTGAAAACTTCTAATTAAACGAGCTTTCCTAGAAGCAAAAATCTATACTACCCTAGCAAAGTAGTTACCTCTTCTGAGATGGAATAAAATTCAATTTTGCTCATAAAAACAACTTCCGTTTGCATTAAATAAAAATCACGATAACCATCCTGCTCCTTGGGGAAAAAGTAGCTTGAAAGATAGAATGTCGTCTCTAGATGGATGGGTGAAGCTATAAAAAAAGAAAAACACCCATTGTAAGTACCTCCGCCCCCATTACGCCTGAGAAATTCTTGCACGGGGTAACAAAATAGAAAAAGACCGTGATGACGACGGCGCGTAAACTAAAAGAGTTATCCTGGGCGACGTTAAGGACGCAATCCTTAGAAAAATCTTTTCACCATCCATTTTGCCCCGCAAGGTGGCTCTCACGAGAACAAGGAAATTGAAAAGTCATTGACCCAATTGCATCCCCGGGGAGGAGGAGTCGTCTGCCTCTGGAATGGGAGGAAAGCTCTTTAAAAGCCGGCACACGGGCCATATTTCGAGAGGAGCTCCACCTTCGGGACGGGTGCGGGGAAGGACGCGACGGGAGGGTGGCGGGCTTGTTACACAAGCTTTTACCCCGCTGACCCCATTTATGTAACTGCGCGGGTATCGATTGAAAGTCCACCCCCATCAACCCCCGAAGGGCGGTGGGTTAGGGCTGATGCGTCTGATGGGATGCACCTGCACCTGCAGCTGCAAACGAATTTGCAATAAAGGCGTTCTAGCATACTTCACTTGATATCTGAAGGGTTCGGGGGGTAAATGGTTGGTTAGGTGCGACTAAAAGTTGGGTTAGGGGTTTTTATGGGATGAAAAGGAAAGAGGAAACGTGAGGAAAATGCTCATCGTCATGTGTAACTGCCTTGATTGAAATCACTTTACCTTCCTTTTTTAGAAGATAATTCCTTTCGAAACTGCTATACATACTTATTAGAGAAACCACAACAGGAACAAATTAATATTGTTATGCAAGAACAAATCATTTAGGGAGAATGGAGTAGACTCATATAGTATAAACATAACATAATACCTAGATATTTAAATATGCAATACTAAAAGAGAGAACATTTTCAACACAACATATTTATAGATTGTAAATTAAAAAATTATTATATACTAAGTTTATATTCATGCTTATAATATTTTCCGATTCTTCAATAATTATGTATTCAGAATTCGTTTCAATATTTATTGTTCAAAATAAAACTCATTTCAGTCCTTTCAATCTTGTAAAATACTTTTATTTTATTTTATTTGTTTTTTGTATTTCGGAAAACACGATTTTAGGTTATAAAATAGATTGAAATTCGAAAAAATTATTACTGATCTTTTTGATTCTGAATCATGCAAATTTGGGAAACAAGATATATACCTACATACGTAAACACATTTAAAAATCAGAGCAACCGATCGAATTATTTTTTTAAATCAAGGCGACGAGATAAAGTTGAAAAGAAGATAGGATGGTAAATAAAACCAAAACATAGCGAAGCATCAAAAATTCTGTCCCACGATATTTCGCTTTATACTTTCACAAATCATTTTTAAATTCCAATATTCCTCTGAACATATGTATTTAATGATGGTGATCTTCTCTTAAGTTAAGTCGAAAAAACAAATGTTTGATTTTGGAGTGTTTTGCCTCCTTAAGGAAAGGAAAAGTAAAAAATACTTGTATATATATACTACTCGTATATACGATTCAGAATAATAGCCTCTTCTTTCTCCTCAAGTCAATTAAAGATCACTTTTTAATATTATTCTCAAAAGGATATTAGGTACTTATAATAATTAAGTTTTACTTTTCTAAATTTCAGACCAGCAGATATTGTATTGTCACCTGAACTACAGAAGTATTCATAATTCCCATTGATCGGACGATGTTAAGTAGTTCACACACTTTGTAATCGTTATGTTTTAATTTACATTCCTTGATTATAATCATTACAGTAATGTTCTAACCTGGCAAGGAAATTGTTATTTTACTAATCAGGACGAAAATATAAACAGTCAATAAAAATGACAACAGGTAATTCAACTTTTATTTAAATTTCTTAAGGATTTTATATTGTTTGTGGCCATAAATGGAACACTATATTTGACATATTTATTATCTTATGAATAGGTTGTAATTTTTATGCTTTTCAAAGTATCTCAGTATTTATAATATGATAGTTGTAATAAAAAACTGAATTTGGCACATGGCGCGGTATGCAATATATAAATAATCGATAAAAATTTATACAGTTACACGCGTAACTGATCTTCATGACCTTCTTCATAGGAGCATTTTGAATTTAAATGCAATGCTACTAAAAGTAAAGTGTACACTTTTGAAGTAATTGAAATTGAATTGAGCATGACCTTTAAATTTTTTTTTTTTCAAATCGAATCGAATATATAAAGCAATTAATTAGCTAATATAGGTATTGTTTCTAATATGACTAGAGTATAATAGTACATTGTTCACCAAGGGAGTAAAGTAGTACATTTTTACCCGGGTGTAAAATTGCCACCCGAGCCGTAGGCGAGGTTGGCAAACACCCGGGTAAAAATGTACTTTTTTACTCCCGTGGTAAACCATTTTTCAGGGCAAAAAAACGCTACTTTGTTCCCTAAAAGTAGGGTAAAAAAATGAACTTTCGACGGTGATGTGGGAAAAATACATTTATATCTAAGCACATTTGGAGTTCAGGCTCACTGATGTGACTAATATTTTATTAAAACCCACATAAAACAAATAATTGATAAATTCCACAAATTGTTAAAAGTTAATTGAATTATGCTTCTATAATCAAAGGTAGCTCAATTTATTTAATTAATAGAGTGTGGATTAGTCTAAATGAAAATAATCCTGGCATATTGTCCTCTTGGAAATCTACTGCTGAATCACCCTGTAGAGTGAAAAAGTGCATTAGAGAATTGGAGCTATCCCCGATGCATTTGCATATAGGGCAATTTGTTTGCTTAGCATGCACGACGTACGTAGTTGACGATAATGTAATAAATCAAACATATACATATGCACACATGTAAGTACTTCTATCGATTTAGCCAGGAGCAAAACGTGCCTGGCTGGAGACACGTTGCCCTCCTGTCTAAGGACCAGACCAGCATCTGTTTATTCTAAAAAAATTTGCTTACTACACAATCAGCACTTTGCCTCAACTAGAACAGGGTGTATGAAAAAAGGAAAATTAAGAGAAATATGTTGACTATTGGAAAACGCAATTCGCCTGGATATGCAAATGGGACAGACAGAAAAAGGGTTTATTTGTTTTGGCCCTCAAAGTGAGTCTCCTTTCTACCCACGAATCCTACATATCGCCACTGGATTACAACAGCCAGAAGCTGAGAGGGGGTGGATGTTGGTGGGGCCGTAAGTGCCGCGTGTTCCAGTGGTAACTTGCCATGTTTCCGCATAACGAACTGCGGTGAACCTTTTATTCCGTTTTTTCACGTTTCGAATTCGAAGGTCGCGAGGAGGGGGGCCCTGTGGCTGCGAAAAGGCTCCATCGCCCCTAGGAGGAAAATAAAAATTGCTTTCATCCCTTTTGGATGTCAACTCGTGAAAATCGCACTGCAAACATTTCTATGAAGGGCCGAGGAGGGAGGAGTCGAGGGCAAAATCACACGGATTTGGACTGTTGAGAAGGAAAGAAGCGATCTTTTGTATCTCTGGATTTCGCAAAAGGAAAAACTAGGAACTGTTCGAGTGAAACAGGAAGCGGAGAGAAATCGCCAAGCAACGGGGATTAAGCCATTATATGGTAACGTGTCGGGGGTGGAAATATGGGCCAATGCCAATTCCACTAGGTTTATGGCGGAACTTTTACTCCATTTCGGGAATAGAAGACCTTTTGTGTTTCCCTCTTGAGCCTTCCTGGATGGTGCGGGGACAGTACTCAATTTCACATACTTACTTAGATCTACATACATACATATGTATGCATGTTAGCTCGAGAAACATTTGTCAAGAGCTAATCTGGCTGTGGATGACGTCATTCCCATTCCACATTTCTATTACAATTTAGCAAAACTTTGCCCCAAGTATGTATGGTCTTCACTTTGCCAGCACTTAAGGATTCATTGCCATTTCGCCTTTTTTCCTCTGTTTAGGTTAATACATCCCACAGGGTGTTGGCCCTAGATCTAGTCGAAGTACCCTTCGAGGGCAGCTGGCACCGAAGCAGTTAAAAGTTGTGCAAGCCAAAGAAAGTTCCCTTTTTGGATGGGAAATAATTCAAATTCCAAGTCTGACGCTTATCTCTTTAATGAATATGCAAATCTTCCATCTCTGGATTAGCCCTAGATCCTCACAGTCCGATGGAAATTGCTTTGCGTTTCTTGGCATCGAAATCGAGTGATAGCTACCCGGCGAATGGGGGAGTTTGGGTAAGCCATCGCCAGACTGATAAGAAGAATAATTATAGCGAATTTTGCATTACATTTTTTTATTATTTTTTTATTGAGAAATTCTATTTCTTGCCCATTTGTATGCGTATCTTGTTTAAAAAGTGACTAAACCTATAAGTCTCCCAAATCTGGCCATTTATTAACAAAAGTTTATTTTCTAGAAGAGGAATCACTCGATTTAACTAGTTGTAAAGTTTTAGAAGAGTTGTTGAGATTTATTTGAAAACTTTACAATGTTTGATTTTTACGAGTTCTTCAACATTATACAATATTTGAAAAAATATTTTGTGAGTAATTTTACAGAGTTTCTTTTTGGATAAGAAAACCAGTAACAGATTACGTGCCCTACTAGTTTTCCAATCATGAACCGTTGTACGTTTGATGAAGGAATTGCGAGACTTTTGAATGAGTATAAAATGTTTCACCTTCACAGTAATTATAGTTCAAAACATTTTAGGTATAATATATAATTCGTTTAGTATCTTCAATTTAAAAATTTGGCAATACTGCATTAGGAAATAAAAACGAAATTAAGTTTAGATTTAAACCTCAAAAAGCTTGTCAGAACTTTTAGCAGCTTATTGTAGAGCTGAACTCTGGCTAAACGAAATAACTTTAGAACAACATAAACTTAAGCCTAGAAATAACTTAACTAAAGCTTATGAGATTTTGTTTTTACCGTTTTGAAGCTTTCTACAGTCCGTTCTAAAAACATTGGAAAAGCACATATATACACCAGCACATTGTATTTAATACAAATTATATATGGAATGTCTTCTTTATAAGCTTAATATTTTATAGTAAGAACTTGTTTTTATATTATATAATGCTGAAAATTAAGTATATGTATTGAATATGTTTTTCAAATATATTAAATAACCAAAAAATTTAACTATTTTCAAAACAGGTTGGTTATTAAAATCATTTAATCAAACATGTTTTTCGAGAGTAAGAAATAGATCTAAAATTGCGTTTTCCTTGTTTTATGATCTTCGAATATAGAAATTTGAAATATTGAACTTAGTTACATTAATCGTTAGTTCGCGCAAGCAGGTCTTCAATTAAAATAAATTGAGCCGAAATTTAATTTTCTAAAGAGTTACATAGCTTAAAACACTTTTTAAATTAAATATATCGTGATCGTGGCTACTAAGAGAGCTAATGGTTCTTATTTATTTATTTTTAGGCTGCAAATGCATGGGATAATAAATTCTTTTCTTAAATTAGGGATACTATACTTTTTTTTTATAAAATCAATCGATAAAAAAGAAAGGTGTATGGAGTAAATAACAAAACATGTATTTAGTATCGTTGGTATCACTTAGGTATTTAATGAAAATTTGGAAATATTTATATTTTACTTCAGCGCTGCTGGGACTAGGACATTCTTGAAGTATTTCAAATGTTTGTGTCAAGATCGTTTATTAAACTATGTACAACACAAAGGAAAGCGATCTCCTAAATGTTTTACGAAAATTAGTCCAAATCACCACAACGTAATTCATTTTTACATTCGATTAGGATATATACCTGGAATTTTTAAAACAGCGCACCAAATTTAAAATCGATAACAAAACCTTGCATGATTGCAAATCAATTGTATACAGGATTGTGACAATTTTAATTGTAGTTTTGATATTTCGGATTACACACAGTTCCCTTCATCTTCCTATGGCTTTAAAATCAGAACTCGTCTAAGGAACTTTACTACCAAACTTCAGAGCATTCTGTTTCATAAATATATGAATTACAGTATCGCTTATTCCATGTTCCTTATATAAAATTATAACTCCCACCATACTTCTTCTTTTGATGCGTTTGTCTATAAGAAAGACGTACTATAAGTTAAAGAATGCCCAAAAGGCAAAATGAAATTGTTTGCATAATAGTTTCTGTTTTTTGTTCTCTGCATACAAGTTTTTATTTTAATTCTGTATGGTGATTTTACGTTTCTCTTGCATATATAAAAAATATATATTTAGTAGTAACGTTTTAAAATTGTTAGTCTATTGGGAGATTATGGGCTTAACGTCTAAAAGTTGAAGTTCAATAATCCCCGAAAACATTGATAAATTGTGCGAAGGCATTTGTTTTGTTATTTCTTCAGTTTCAATATATTTTGTTATACAAATCTCGCAAAAACCATTATTTTGAAAGAAGCCCACGCAACGTTTTATATCATTCGTAGGCGTCATCATCCTCTGTGAAAAACTGAGGATATGTTTCACATAATCGAAAATTACGTCTCACTCTTCGTTCATTGATGCGGGTGAGAGTTCCCAAATCATGCGTAAGGTTGAAAAAACGTGAAAGCAATTTTCCAATTTAACAAAAATTAACAAACGAAAAAACGAATAGAAATCAAACCAAATATATAAATAAAAAAGAAGAAAATATTTAATGAAATTTCCCCAGTGGAGAGTTTTGCGCAAATATAAAATTTGGGCTCCTCCCATCGGGATCCCCAGTTTGAGTACATCTTTCTCGCTTTCTTGAAAAGCTTCTCAAGCTCCAGTGATTTTATCCTGGTGACGTCCCGACAATAAAATCAGGAGTTGAGCACTGGGGCCGGGAGTACCTTCCGAGATGCGGCAGGACACCTCGGGCTCGCAGCGGAGCTGTCTTGGGAGTCAAGGAGATGGTCATTCGTACATTATTTGGGTCCCCAATTAATGTCTAATGTTATGGAAACGAAACGCCCCGGCGTAGGCCTATTTGCGGCCAAGACGGTACAGCCGATCATATTTTTGGGATGTTGTTGGCTGCTAATTTGCGGGAGAGCACTTTATCTGTCCTTGGTGGTTCAAGGGTTAGAGTGGGCACGGGAAATTATGTTTATGTTGCTATTAGCTCCCTGTGGGCAATTTCAAAATTACGAGTACGCCTATGTTTTAAGAAACTCCACGTCGGACATTTTGCTTAAATTTGGCATATTTCATAATATTATTTGACCATATTGACAACCATCTGTTGCTGTTGGAATATCTTTGAACAAACTTATTTACAAAGATTATCTATTGAGGATATTTTTGTTGGGTTAAAGATGTTGCAATGCTAAAAGGTTTTTCTCCTTAAACCGAACCCTAATAAAAGCAATAAACTTAGGCTGGGAAATTTTTGTTTTTCTGGATGGTGTTAATAGGGCAATAAAACATGTGTTCGAAATATGTAAAGGACATTTAAAGAGTTTTAGTTAGGTAGGATAAGTAGGTACAAGAAAGAGTTTTAATTCTTAGTCTCTTGTAGATTTTCTGAATGAAAAGATCGTGTCCGCCTTCAGTATTGTGTTCTGTTTAAAATAATAAAGAAAATAATTGCCAGTGAAATAAGATTAATTTTATTTAAAGTAACCTTTTTCCCAATAGGTTATGGGCCCAGGTTGCTCTGTTTTAAGATTGATTAATTTGTCAATTAATATATTAAATCCACTTGCTAAGTAAATTTTACTTATTGTGTATGTGAGATAGTGACTCTTAGAGTGATTAAGGTTTTTTGTCATAAACAAAGAGTGAAGAAAAAAATGGATCGATTAGTAAGTCAGAGGAATGTTCCAATTTTTAATGGGCAGAAATATGGTATGTGGAAGTTCAGAATTCGTGCCTTATTAACTGAATTGAAAGTGATAAAAGTGATTGATAAACAAATTCCGGAAACTATTGACGATTCGTGGACAGATGCTGAATTAACAGCGAAAAGTGTATTAATTTCATTTTTGGGTGACTCTTATATAAGTTTTGCCGGAGAAGACACTACCGCGAAAGATATTTTAAGTAAACTCGATGACACATTTGAACGAAAAAGTGCTATCTCACAGTTATCTGTAAGAAGAAAACTGACAAATTTAAAATTGAAGGTGGATACCCCACTCACAGATCATTTTATGATTTATGAAGATCTAATAAATCAATTAAAATCAACTGGTTCTTCTGTAACAGAAAATGAGAAAATAGCAATGTTGCTAAATACTTTTCCTTCAATATATAATGGTGTAATAGTTGCAATTGAAACAATATCAGAAAAAGATTTAAATTATGATATTGTTAAAACAAGGCTCATTGATTACGAAACTAAATTAAAAGCAGATAGTAGTGAAACTAGTGCAAAAGTGCTTCAAGTGGAACAGTGTAATGAAACTGTAAACAAAAGAGGCAATCACTATAATAATAATAATAATAACTATGATAACAGAAAACAATTTCAAAATAATGATAAAAAGCAATTTAAAAATTATTATAATAGAAATGGTGGAAAATTCAATAACAAATATACTAGAAATGCAACAAAATTTAAGTGCCATCAATGTGGTAGGAGAGGTCACATTAAGAAGGATTGTTTCTACTATAAAAAGGCCCTCAAATATAAACATAAATGTGAACAAAATAGAACTGTTCAAACAGTGAAAATTAGTGAGCCATCAATGTCATATGATAGTACTGCGTTCATGACAGCAGAATATCAAGACAAAATTCAATATGAAGATGAAAACGGAATTATATTCATCTTAGATTCAGGAGCAACAGATCACATTATCAATAGAGAAGATCTTGCGGATGATTTCAATAACTTGCAGTCTCCAATAAAAATATCAGTGGCGAAGAATGGTGTGTTCGTCCATGCAACCAAAAGAGGATCACTTGAGGTCATCAGCAATTTAGGACTACCTGTAGTGTTGAAGAATGTACTTTACTGTCCAGAAGTTCCATATAACTTGCTATCTGTGAGGAAAATGCAAGAAGCAGGTTTGGGTATTTATTTTCATGAGAAAGGTGTGAGTATAAATAAAGATGGAAAGGTCATCATGACAGGTAAGAAGTTAAACAATTTACTAAGTATTAATTTTGTGGTAAATAAAACAAGGGGCGCTCAACTTAATAGTACAATAAGTAAAACAAACTATGAACTGTGGCATCGGCGGTTAGGCCATATTAGCAAAAATAAATTCTTAGAACTTAAGAATAATCATATGATAGAAGATATCGACCAGATTAGTCATATTTTACCTAATAATATTTTATGTGAGCCATGTATTAATGGTAAACAGGCGCGACTACCATTTAATAAAAGTAAAGAAAAGAATTACATCAAGAGACCACTGTTTAATATACATTCAGACGTTGCTGGTCCAATCACTCCTACAGCAATTGAGAATAAAAACTACTTTGTATTATTTATTGATGAATATACTCACTATTGTGTAACTTATTTAATAACATACAAATCGGATGTTTCCTCAGTGTTTAAAGATTATATAACAAGAAGTGAGGCGCGGTTTAATCTAAAAGTAGTCAATTTATACATAGACAATGGTCGAGAATATTTGTCAACTGAATTGAAAAACTACTGTAGAGAGAAAGGCATTACTTTTCACTTAACTGTTCCACGAACCCCACAACAAAATGGTGTAGCAGAAAGAATGGTTAGAACTATAACGGAAAAAGCTCGTTCAATGATATCGGGTGCAAAGTTGAGTAAAGTTTTTTTGGGGTGAAGCAGTTTTAACTGCAACATATTTGATTAATTTAACACCTACTAAGGCTTTGAAGATAACTAAAACACCATACGAAATGTGGCATAATAAAAAACCACAATTAAAATACTTGAGAGTATTTGGTTCGACTGTTTATATTCACAATAAAGTTCGAAAAACCAAATTTGATGAAAAATCAATAAAAGGTATATTAGTTGGATATGAACCAAACGGTTATAAGGTGTGGAATGTGGAAAGTGAAAAGTTTATTAAAGTAAGAGATGTGATATTTGATGAGATTAATTTTATGGAAACTAGGCCTGCAATTAACATTGAAGGGTATAATTTTGAAAAGTCCCAAGATGAAACTGATACATCTGACCTAAGGTTAAAATCAGTAGTTACAGAGCAGGGATCTGATAAAAATAAATCAGAAAAAGAAGAACCTAGTAAGAAAAATGCCAAAATAAGTGAAGAATCAAATAAATCTGTAGTTGAAACAGATAAACCTTTAGAGATCTCGAGAAATAGTAATAATGATAAAAGACCAATATCTACGGGAATTAGGAGGAGTAAGAGGATCAGAGACCGTCCTATTGTATCTTATAATGATTATGATATACCAGATGATTGTTTAATGCATGCCAAATCTCTAGTGTGTAGTATTCCCACGTCTTATAGGGAAATAAAATTTAGAGATGATAGAATTCAATGGGAACAAGCAATAAAAGATGAGATCGATTCACTTATGATTAATAAAACATGGGTCTTAGTTACAAAACCTATGAATAAAAATATTGTTGACTGTAAATGGGTATTTACTGTTAAAAATGATGAGCATGGAAATCCATTTAGATATAAAGCAAGGCTTGTAGCACGTGGTTTCAGTCAAGAATATTTAACTGATTACAATGAAACATTTGCACCAGTAGCTCGAATTTCCAGTTTTAGATTCATATTAGCTTTTTCAAATCAATATAATTTATTAGTCCATCATATGGATGTGAAAACTGCATTTCTGAACGGTACATTAAAAGAGGAAATATTTATGATAGTTCCTGAAGGAATTACTTGTAACGATAATCAAGTTTGTAGACTAAATAAAGCTCTATATGGGTTAAAACAAGCAGCAAGATGTTGGTTTGAGACATTTGAAAAAGCATTAATAGAAAAAGGTTTTAGAAATTCTCCAGTTGATCGATGCATTTATATACTAGATAAAGGAACTATATCTGAGAACATTTATGTAGTACTCTATGTAGATGATTTAGTTATTGCTACAGCTAGTATAGAGAAAATGAATAATTTTAAACATTACCTAAAGAATAAGTTTAATATGACTGATTTAAAAGACATTAAACTATTTTTGGGAATTAAGATTACGAGAATAGAAAACACAATCACTTTGGATCAAAGTGCATATATAAAAACTATTTTAAATAAATTCAATATGTTAGATTGCAAACCAACTAGTACACCACTTGATAGTAAATTAAATTTTGAAGGTTTAAATTCTGATGAAAATTATGATGCTCCCTGTAGAAATCTTGTAGGGTGCCTGATGTACGTAATGCTATGTACAAGGCCAGATTTAAGTACGGCAGTAAATATTTTAAGTAGATTTTTAAATAAGAATAATCAAGAACTTTGGAAATGTTTAAAAAGGGTACTTAGGTATTTAAAAGGTTCTATAGACATTAAGTTAAGATATACACAAGGTGATTTTAATGATCTATTATGTGGTTATGTTGATTCAGATTGGGGTGGAAATGATATAACTGATAGAAAAAGTACTACAGGTTACTTATTTAAACTTTTTGAACGTTGTACAATTTGTTGGAGTACAAGAAAACAATTATCTGTTGCAGCTTCATCTACTGAAGCTGAGTATATGGCTCTCTTTGAAGGTGTTAGAGAAGCGTTATGGTTAAAATCATTAGCAGTCAGTATAAAAATTGATATGTCAAAACCAATCGTAATATATGAAGACAACAATGGTTGTATAAGTATAGCTAGTAATCCAACAAGCCACAAGAGATCAAAACACATAGACATAAAATACCACTTCTCAAGAGAACAAATTGAGAAAAATGAAATTAAATTAATTTATATTCCTACAGGTAAACAACTGGCGGACATCCTAACAAAACCATTACCCGCAGTTAAATTTATGGAGCTAAGGAATGGACTTGGACTAAATTGATATGTTTTTTTAGTAATAAGTAATTTTATTTAAGTAAAATGGTCTGGTTGGGTTTTTGGGTTTTTCCCAATCCTTGCAACAAATGTTGGACCATATGTAAACGTCCCACAAAGAACACAAGGAAGGTGTGTCACGAATTTAGTAATGTTTTTGTTGGAATTATGTATTATTATTATTAAAGCAATATGAGTAATATGATTTTTCATTAATGAATGTAATCCTAAATAGTTTCAATAGATTAATTTTTGAGGAGGCGTGTTGGAATATCTTTGAACAAACTTATTTACAAAGATTATCTATTGAGGATATTTTTGTTGGGTTAAAGATGTTGCAATGCTAAAAGGTTTTTCTCCTTAAACCGAACCCTAATAAAAGCAATAAACTTAGGCTGGGAAATTTTTGTTTTTCTGGATGGTGTTAATAGGGCAATAAAACATGTGTTCGAAATATGTAAAGGACATTTAAAGAGTTTTAGTTAGGTAGGATAAGTAGGTACAAGAAAGAGTTTTAATTCTTAGTCTCTTGTAGATTTTCTGAATGAAAAGATCGTGTCCGCCTTCAGTATTGTGTTCTGTTTAAAATAATAAAGAAAATAATTGCCAGTGAAATAAGATTAATTTTATTTAAAGTAACCTTTTTCCCAATAGTTGCACTTTATAATTTCGCGAAAGCCACCACTGCCGGAAGCATAATTTCACAGTTCGACAGATATCACGCCTGTGACCACACGCGTCTGCTGTGGGTGAAGTTAATTTACCTTTCGTGCCAATCTCTCACGCGGACGAGTCATAACAATCTACGGACTTAATTTTGCATTATCAGCCGTAAATACCTGCATTCATTTTGGTTGCATTAAAACTGAAGGGCAGAATGCAAATTTGGGCATGTAATTAAACCCAAGCTATAATTGCTATAATTCCACCATCCCTGTTGGTCCGTTTTCGGTTTTATGGGGGTGAGCTCATTTCCTCATTTTCCTTAAAATTGTATGACTCTGATTTTTGTTTATCGTGCAGACACGATTAATTAATTGTATGAACACTATTTTAATTTTCGAAGAATTATAATTTTATCTCAAAATCCCTTGGCTTTTTTGACGAAATTATGACAAGTTAGTTAGTTCAATACAATATAGATATTATATACTTAATGCATATAAGCTTCGTTAGCAAAATTTTTGAATAGTAGATAAAATTGATTTTTTTAATTAATAGTAGCAATTTGTTTCCGTCACCCTTTGTGAGAAAACAACAAAATTTATGGATGTGTGTTATCATTTTAGCACCGAGTGAGTTACATATGAACGTAACAATTTTAAAATTTTAAAACATTCATAGTCCGTAGCTATTTCTGTCCCAAAATTAAAAATTTTAATTGATAA
Organism: Tolmerus cingulatus; assembly: GCA_959613345.1. Taxonomy (NCBI): domain Eukaryota; kingdom Metazoa; phylum Arthropoda; class Insecta; order Diptera; family Asilidae; genus Tolmerus; species Tolmerus cingulatus. Next base: position 25,676,963 of record OY390707.1, read on the forward strand.
TAACCCAGGTAGATATATTTCCTAATAGTTTCAAGCGATTTTGACTTGATAGAAAAAGTTACAACTGCCTAAAAACAGCGATTTTATAATAATTGGTTGGCTTTTAATGCAAAGTAGCAAGAATAGGTATGAATAGAATTTACTTAGATGAAAATAACTTCTCACTTAGCCGTCTTCTTTAAAAACTCTTGATATAACAACTTTTCAGACATATGTATGTACATAACTACTTAACGTTATGGTTAAATAGTGAATAGTGAGTAGTAATTCAGTTGGAGACGGTCAATAAACTTAGTTTTTTTTAAAATATAGGTCCTAGGAAGAAAAATTCTGTTTTATTCGAATCTCTAAATTATTATAATATTGAGAGAGCCGCAGAAGTTTTATTAAAATTTTATTTATCGTTGTCTACTTTAATCTACTTTTGATAAAAACTACAGTCAAATGGCTGAGCCGAGTACGCAACATTACCTTGAAAAGTAACGAATCTGAATTTCATAAATTTTAGTACTTCGAGAAAATACTTCATTACTTTAAACGACAGAAACTAAAACATTAAGGGAACATTTTGATTTGAACAATTAAAAATTTTATATTTACATATTTATTAATTGTAGTTTGCACATTGAAAAAGGGAAAGACAAAACGATGACACCACAACTTCAAACGCAAATGTGGTTTTTCACAAAAATTCGCAGCAGTTTCATAACATTTTTATAAAACTGATTAATTCGGACGGACGATATAGCCCTAAATATGTCGATTAAAAATCCTTTAATTATTTGCTGTTAAATTTTATAGAACTGATAATACACCAATGCCAGCGGGGAATACTTTCTTTCCATAACTGCACTGCAATAATTATTACTGGAAAACATTAATTTTATTTTCACCTTTTAGAGTTTCTCATAATAGGAAAACGGAGTTCTTAATTTTTAAAGGATCAATTTGTTCTCCGTTTGTTCGAGTATTAAGGTCATGTTTTTCAGAAATATCAAGCTTAAAGTAAAATTAAGGTCAATGCGGCCTTTTATTGCTATAATTTAAGTTTCTAATAAATTAATGCAACCGTGTTTTTCCCCTTAAAATTAATCATATTTTTCCATTATATTCCGGAAATAAATTTTATGAATATTGTATGCATATGTACTCTAGTATTTTTCATCATTAAAGAATTGTGAATTTTAAAGTAATCAATATTTGCGTCCGGAATTACTTTCTAGGGGGTATGTTGTAAAAAAGAAAGACAAAAATTCGTCGTTTAACTTTCATTTTGGCAAATAAATTCAGAATGGCGCCGTACACAACCAGCCTTTAAGTGCACTCTCTGAAAAATGACACATTGTTGGGCGGGAGGAAATCAAATTCCCTAGAAGGGAAGCGATCAGAGCGATAAATGTTAACGGCAGACATTAAATGGCTATGCGAGAATTAAATCCGCGAATAAATCGTCTGGATAATGACATGGCGTACTCCTGCCCTCCCACGCAGCCCGACAGAGTCGGTGGTTGCTGCAGCAGTCCGATAGTGCGATAGTCCTTTAAACTCACATAGCCCACGAGATAATTTTTTCACTGACTTTGTCGTGTGGTGCGGGAGAGTTCTTCATATTAACTATGCACATACCTGGAATATCCTGAAGGTATCTATCCAGAGGATGTTAAATCTAATCCCTGGAGGATTAGTAGCCTCAAGGCAACTCGATTTGCTTAGGGCGGAGCACATTAATCTCACTGGCATTGGGTATGCAAATCACTCCTTCGACCGGGAATCTATTTTGTCTAGTCCTCCTCTCTCCCGGAAAAGGCTCGTCGCACGTCGCCAATCGGTTTCGAAAAGGCCATAAATGTAAATGGGCTCCTCCGACTATTTGTTGCTTCCTCAGAGCAGCCCCATCTGGCAGACTGGAGCAATTTCAACAATTTCCCTTTTGGCAACAGTCCAAAATTCTCACGTGGAGGAATGGTCTTGGGCTCCTGGTTATCCTGCAGGATGTGGGCAGTTTTGTCATCATTGCGAATAATGTTTTACTTTTACTTTTGGGGGTGCCTGCAGAACTTATTTTTTTTACAAAATCATTGTGTCTAATGAAAAGTCGTCTTGTGTTCTTTGCCAAACAAGAAAAACATCTGGAACGGAGAAAATTTGACTTTTTCTAGCTTGAGTTTAGTTAGATGTAAAAAGTTCGTTCGCTCCTTTTAGGGGGAACATTTAAAGAAATTTCATTTTGAGTTTGTTGGTAAAGACATTTTATTTTTCGTATTCTTTTAAGGTATTTTTGGAGAAATTGCGCATCATCAGACCAACAACTTTATCAACTTTTGTTGGGGCTTGTGCATTGAAAGGTGTTAACTTCAGCTGAGAGCGTTTTGCTTCCAAACGATAGAAAAAGCTATAAGTTTGATACCGTTTATTCTAATAGGTATTACTTTTAACAAACTGCTGTTTACTTAAAGCAGAATATTTTTCTAGGACGTTTTATTTTTAAAGGATTTAGATTTTTTATTTCGTTTTCTGAAAGCTTATAATACTTGTAGTTAAAAAACTTCTTTTGTGCACAAAATCGTTTTGCTTCCCAAGCAATTTAAAAAAAAACACAACATGAATATTTTCGTTATCAGAAATGATCAAAATGTTGTTTTCTTTCATACGATGTCATCAAAAATCGTAAACCAATTAAGATGCTATGTTTTTTCTTCCTTCTTGTCTTTAGCTTTGAAATCTTTGACTATATTAAAAATTAAATTTTTCTTTCGTTTTTTGACGCGCTTTTTGGAAAAATAATACACAGTAACCAAACATTTTTTTAAACAATCGTGCAGAAGCCCTTTAAAGAGAATACTTGCAGCATTCTAATGAGAGCTAGAGCATTATTGTGCGATTATTATTTCAGAAGATGCATGAGTTTAAAGATGAAATAGTTACATACTTTTACTTCAACAGATAATTTGGTTAATAAAAATCGTACAAAAATAAAACAAAAACAATACATTTAAGCGGAAAGAACCAGCTTTCAATTATTTTCATTTACTTCATGTTCAACATTTTTTCCATCTAATCTCAAAGTTCATAAAAAGAAAAAAGTAATTTTTTTACCTCGTCTAACCTTTTGCACAGTGATGGGGGGATGATAAAAATGTCAAGCAACTAAAGAAAATATTTTACTTTACTTCACTTGTGAATTATTCGATAAGCGCAATTATTAAACATTTTCAGAGTCCTGCCATTACACTAATTTTAGTTTTAACTCAGTAATCATTTATGTAGTTTATTAAGTATGCAAAATAGTTTGTAACTAATTTCAGCAATAATAATTTAAAATAAATATTAGAAAACTGAAAAATTCATTACTATTTCGAGCGCCCAACATATGTTTCATAGTTATAAAAAATTAATAATTCAAAATAAAAATCGTTCGTTATTAAGAGGGCCAAAGTCAATTATTCCTAAAAAAGGTTTTTTTTTATTTTGTGTTTCTATTCGCCTATAGGGAGGTTGTCTTTAGAATTTTTGAAAAATCGATTTTTTGTAATATTTCGAAAGTACAATTTTTCGAAAATGTACATAATGTGAAATGTTTGTAATGATATTGACGGTATTTTAAATTCTACTGTCTCTATAGCTAGTAGCAAACGGTTCGCCCGCCTCAATTTTCGCAGCAAAACTTTAGACTTATTTATCTCGAAACTACTTTCATCATCTCAAATTTTAATATTATTCAGCACACCAGTGGTTATGGCCGGGACCACCAAAAGATAAAAAAATCTTAATAACTTCTTATTTTTATGTTAAAAAAACTTAATGAAAAATACTCTGTTTTCAATATTGAAATTTAATTTATTTTGTGTTTTTCTGGCGATGTAGCAACACTCATATAAATTAATTATTTACTTATTTTTGCTTTTTTGCTATAAAGCTAAAATTTCACCTACATCCCAGGTGCATTTTTTTGAGGGAGTCATCTACAGCGCCATTTCTTAAATAACTGCAATTTTTATTGGTTATTAAAAAATGTTTTTGTATTATACTTTATGAGTAATATAATGTACCTTCAAAGTTTAAGTATCGTTGTTTATCACCTTCAAACAAAATTTTACATCCACGGTTGCTAGACCACCGGGTCCCCTTAACATACGTTTATAGCAGAAGGAGGACTTTTAAGGTTTAGTTCTTTTTGTTTCTTTTATTTTCTGTTTACACTTTTGATGTGTGTAAATTCAATCGTTTTAGTGATTTCAGTACCTATGTATAAAGTTAGTCATAAGATGATGTCGAGTGATATATTAGTGCCTCGGAAATTAAAACAGTGCTCAAACGAAGAAAGCCCTAAGCATTCCGAAGATTGAAAGTTAAAAGTAAATTTAACATTGACGAAGTTATTAATTACGTTTCAGAAATGTTTACCAGTTTTTATAAAACCATTATCACTTGGTCTACATTCAGATGGACATAATGAATTCAACATCGAATTAAGACTGCAAATCCATGAAAACAAATTTTAATTTATTAATTTTTTTCTTATATTTTTTATTATTTTGTTGTTCGTTGTAAATAAATAAAAAATGTTTGTAACAATAATTTTAAATCTCAAAGAAATAGTTATTATAAGCATAATAATATTATTAGGAGTTTTGCAAAAATCGAAAAAATTTATCCTACCGTTGGAGTTTGTATAAAATTGATAAAGGAATTATTGATGGTTATAATTCGAATTCTTACTGAAAATATAATCGGAATAAATGCCATAATAAATGCCTATACAGGCTGGAATTTATCAGAGTTATCAGCTGGAAGTTATCAGAGAAATCGATTATATTGAGAAGAATAAAATAACCTCCAAACAAAGATATTTATTTTTAAGAAAAAACAAACTGTTTTACTTTCCTCCCTATTTTCGCAAAAGCGTCGAGCGTTAAATTTAACTTCATATGGTTTATTCTATGCTATCCAAATGGTTGAGATATTTCATAGCAACTAAAGAATAATATACTGTCGTAAAAGGAATTATTCTGTGTTTCTGTCAGATAAAATTATTAAGTTGATGCGTTATATGTAGATAGAATAATCGTTAAATAGTATATGCAAAAATAAATTTATATGGTTCTTTTTATACCACACAAATTCACTGTCAAGATTTTTCACAGTAATTAAAACACAATATACCGACATAAAAGGATTAATTCTGTGTTTCTGCCAGATAAAATTATTAAGTTGATGCGAAATATGTAGAACAACACTAAACATTATGCATAAAATTCTACCCATATGCTTATGTTACCATGGGGGTCTAACAAGACCTGAAAATTTTAACCCGAAACGAAGTGACGTCGCAACAACCCCAAAGTCAAAAAGTTAGCCACCAGCATACATTTCCTGTCAACTTAATAGCGGACGTTTTTATTAACTCACAAAAACAGCCCTTTTCTCAAATATCCAAACTGTTGACTGGGCATGAGTTCTCCAACTAACCCGTCGGCGACCTTTCGTTCTCATGAGGAGGAGCATCCGAGCCACCCCTAACCAAGTCGAGCCTAAGCAAACAGAAGTCAGTGAAGCGCATAAATTGAAACATAATTCGCATGGAAGATGTTCGCAGTTTTTTTTCCCCTTCTATGCTTCAAGGACACAACTTATTTCAAGCAATTTGGCTGGATCAGTCTTCTTCCTCCAACCCCTTTCCACGGTTCAACTTGATTTTTTTTTGTGCTCGTTCCCAACGTCAACACCTCGGGCAACATATGAAGTGAAAAATGAGCTCAGTCAAAAAACTGAGACTTCCTCGCAGGTACGGAAAGATTCCGGAATTGAATTGCTTAACAGGGTGAATTTTTTACGGGGGTGGATTAAATGCGTCGCGCCCTTTTAACTCTCAAAGAAAAAGGGAGCGAGCCATGGGTAAGAATTTTGAGAATTTTAACATATTTTGTGACGAGAATGCAACCATTCCACACGTGCTGGTAAACTGCGGCAGTGTGGCACGGTGCCCTGTCCTTGCGCAAGAAAAACTGACGTCTTTCGCCGTCGATGTGACTTCACTTGGTCCTTGCACGCGCTTCCTTAAGATTCAGGGGCTGCAGGAGTGGAAAAGAAATGCCAATGTTCGGGCGAGATAAGGAGCAATTTACCCACCGCAGGGTGGTTTGGGATGGTGCGTTCCCAAAACACAAAACTGCCATTCGATGAGCTCCCTTGCCACGTGGCAAAAACAAACAATCATCGCATGGTCCTTGGATCCCGAAGGAGCTCGTCTTTCGTCTTAAGAAGGCGAAAAAAGATTGAAATTTATTTCCTCCGGACAACGCTACGGACGTGTACTGAGGGTTATTCTTTGGGTGGCCATGAAAATAGTTTATAAAGGCGCTTTATAATGGGAAATCGATTCCGTAGATATAGGAAATTTATGGGGCTCGAGGTTGCACATTAATGGCTGTGTCGTGCAGTAGTCCTCCCTTAAGGCACTTTTCGCGTAAAAAGTTGCGAACTTTTTAAAATAGTCAAGAAACCCCTAAGCACCCGTAGTAGAACCTTTTTAAAAAGTCATCAGAGCACACCATTCCTTTGGCCCTTTTCTGCGGTATTTCAATTAAATTGACCCTGAAATAATCATGTAACATTGTCCCTTGTGGCTGGTAAGTGTTTTGGAATTGTGGTAAGAGTCTTTTCTCACTAATTTGCAATACACTCTACAGTGGGCCGCAAAATTTGTTCTAAAATACATAAACCTATGTATATTTTTTTAAGAATTTTCGATTATAACGATCTAAAATATTACTAAAAAAACAAATTCAGAATAAGTTTGAGGTTTCCTCACGGATTTTGATAAAATTTTACAGAAGCGTTTCTTTAGAGCCAAAAGTGACAAATATTCAAACAAATTCGATGGTCACTTGCACTTTAACTCTGGAATGCAATTTCACATTTTGCCTTTACAATTTTATGGATATTCGCACAAGTTTTTTGCGAAATATAGTTTCCAACTTTTTATTCTAAAACAATTTTCAAGAATTATTGAAATTAAAAAATTAAAATAAAATATATTTTTAAGTATCGAAGGTGACGAGCATGCATTTTTCTTATAAAATAACAAATGTAATATAATAAAATTTTTCTCGTTTTTAGCACACGTGTAGAATTTTTTACAGATTTCAGGGGAAACATTTTTAAGTTAAAGTTTTTCAATAAATTGCGCCGAAATACTATCACATCCAGAATTTATGTTAAATTTCTCAGGAAATATTAGCGATCGTTTTTTTTATGAACATATCCGTCACTCTTGATCCTAAATGAACCTTTAAATAAGTTCCATCAAAATCCCTGAGAAAACTTCAAACTCAAGTGATGTCACAATTGTATAACTCAAGGACATTTCTTGAAAATAATATAGAAATAAAAAATACTCGTTTTCTTTTAAGCTTATTACACTAGAATAATGTATTTGTGTTTCAATTTCATACATTGTACCTACAGTGCTTTTAAGTTACTGTGTAAAATTTACACAACACTGTAAAATTACTCAGTTTCACCAAACAAGGTTGGTTGGAATAATAAGAATAAATAAAATATGTTTAGAAAGTATTTTATTTTTAATTATTCAATTATATTTATGTATATACTGTTGGCCGGGGAGAAATTTTAGCTGCCTACTTGGCGGAGAGTAAACGCAAATTGAAGGTTATAAGTTTTAGCTAATAGGCCAATCCTTGGGCATTTTAAATTTTTCACAATTTTACAACCCAAGGCGTTTTCAACGTTGCTTGGCTGTGACAACAAATTTATGAATTTTCCCAGGAAAATGAGGAAAGTTTGCTGGGCCACTTCGAAAACTAGGTGTGCGCTTAGCCTGTTAGAAAGTGCAAATATCACAGCTTTTGGGTGCGGAGGTTTGCCTTCCAAACTAAAATACTGCGGTAATCAAATTCGGCTATAGGCTCCAACTACGGCTGTAGCGACTGAGGGCTAGTTAGAGGCAATTTTGGAGCGCATTTAAATTTAAATTTTGGGCAAACATCAAACGTTTCACCCACAAACTTTCATAGGGTTTATTCATATATTTGATGGTGTAAGGGCAGTTTGCGGTACTTGCACACAGACCTTTTATGTTAAGAGGGGGTAGGGAACCAATTAGCGAAAAGTTCGATGCTTCGCTAAACTTTAATTAGGTTTTTTAGAGATTCAGTTTGGGTTAAAGGGTTGTTTTAATGAAAACCTCTAAAAAAAATTTTCGTTCCAAATTTTTTAATTAACTATTGCCATAGTTTTACGTTGTTGTCATGAGGGGAGTTAAGGTGAGAACGTAGAAAAAAGTGTTTTCTTTGTAGATGCGACAAAAGCGAATGTTAACTCTTTTGTATCCAAGTGTAAAAATTTATAAATACGTGTTAAGATTTATAAATACGTGTTAAAATGTTATCTGGCATAAAGCAAGAATTTATTCTTAATTAATCTAAATATAGTTAGTTAAAATCTTCTACTGCAAATTCAAACTAATTATCTTCCTTTATGTGTAGACAGAGTTACGCTTCAATAATTCTTGGCTAATTGAGAACTCTATTTACTTATAAAACTTGAAAGGGCAGCATTTCGTAAAGATTAATCAAGAATGTAACACAGGACAACCTTTTAGCCGTTTACAACCTTTCTTTCGCAATTTTCATGAGGATTTTTTAACGCACCCAGAAAAATTTGCCTTCGTTTTTAATAATCTGTTCACTATTGATTTAATATGGCGAAAATGAATAGGATTTCTTATACAATCAAATAGAAAAGTATTGTTTTAATATTTTTTCCTATATATCATCAATAGGACGAAAACTATTACTTATCAATAAGGCAACCTTTTAGTTTAATATGATATGTTATTAAAAATATACGCATACTTACAAAATATGTTATGTGCTGTACCATTTTAAAATAATACTGCGCCCCATTACAAATTAATAACTTTCAACTATTGAAACAACACATTAAATTAATCAGCGATCACATAAAGAATAACGTATATTTTAAAATTAACTTGAAATCACATTAAATCTATGGGGTATCTGCTAAATACAATACCGTTTAATCTAAATAATGTGATATCACATGACTTTAACATGACAACACTTTAAAGTAAAACAAGCAGCCTCAAGAATATTTTGCTTCACTCTGTCAGCTGCCGCCACTTTACTTAGTTTGCTATATGACTGCGCACGGCGGTCCTGTCTTTTAAAGATATTTAATAAAATGGATACGATTAATTCTGTAATTTCTCCAATAATTTTAAAAGGATAACCCCATAGATTTAGTACAGAACAGCACATTGATCTACTAAGATATTATTTTAATTCAATGTGTTATTCCTTTGCTTTTAATAGGCAGAGATTGTAGAAATAATAGTTCGAACTGTTGTAATAATATTATTTACACTATTAAATTAATAATCTCATCATATTACTCTAATAGTAGAAATAATTAAAGTAATAGTTTAAACTTAATATTATGTCATTTAATATCAAAAGGAGGGTCACATTAACAATTAACCGTACATCACATTATTTTAATATAAGGACTCTATAATTCTAATGTGATGACCATCATATTGTTCTAACTAGACGGACTATTACTTATTAATGGTATAAATCCTATTGACCAAAATTAATGGGAGTAACTATTAAAAAACCATTGATTTTAAGTGATTTTTTTCTGAGCGCGTGAACCTTATTTTAGGTAGATATCGTATGAAATACTATTGCAGCGTCTCTTATGAAGATTTTCGAAAACGAATTATGCCTAAATGCATTTCAGAAGTCGTAGACTTCCAAAATAAAATTTATTTTGGCCGCTTATTTAAACTTTACAATTTGTCGATTTGACTTTCAAATTTTAATGGAAATTCTATGTTATGACATTTTGGACGACTTAGACTACTTTCAAAATAAGCTGTACATATTTATATGTTTAATGTATTATATGAATAATATGGATATATGTATACGCCTATGGATATAATGAAATTTCTGGATAAGATGGGCCGTATTTCTTAAATGATTTTGCCCAAACTTCGCCTCTAATATTACCCCGCTTATATTTCGGGTAAGTTCGTAAATCAAAAGAATCAGTTTTGAGAATGGGGAAATCATTCTTTATATAAAAATCATTTTCACCACATTGAAATCTACCTCTTCCTGCTGGTTGCCAGCGAGAGGTATTATTCAATTTTAATCCTTTACAAATTGAATTCTGTTGATTACAGGCAAGGTAAATGAAAATCTATTACGAGCTGATTATGATATTATTTTTCTTGCATAATGTTGCTGTAGAAGCAAAAACTACAAATCTCCTTATTTGAGAATATTTTAAAGAAAACCTAATACCTTGCAGTCTTTAGCTCTTTTAATATTTTCTTATGCAATATGGGTCATTGAAAAATTAATTTCAATGAATAAAAAAAGGAAAAAATACCATGAATATCTGCTGATTACACTTCTTAAAGAGTACGACGAGAGTGAAGGAGAAACGGTGAAGTTTTCCTTTAAAATTCACCTTAAACGCAAAGCAATCAATGCGCGAAACCTGGCGGAGAAATGATATCCTTCCGTAGCTTTTACTTTTGTACGAGGATAATCCCGGCTTTGTTTGGTAAGTGAAGGGCTCGGGATATTTTTGCTTCAAAGAGTTGAATAGCTCCTCCGGCTCTCGTTTCTTTGAAAAACTCAGGAAGGCGACGATAAAACTTTAAACGATCCACCAAGCAACAAAAGATAGAAGCATCCAGAATATGAAATTTTTTAGATGAATAAATTTTATGTCCATTTCCTTACAAAGTTTAAATTGTGTTGATGATATTTGTTTTGAGTAAAACTGACTGGATTTTTAAAGATTGAAATCAGAAAATTTTGAAAAGTGCTAAAGAAAATATCCATTCTAGTCTAGCGACACAACATACGCACCTACATAACTTATGTAGAAAAGCATTTCAGTTATCTGAGCTACATTTACGGGAGAAAGCGAATATGAAAATTTCAAACGACGCAATAAATCCTGAACCCTTCCTCAGGATCTGATATGATTTCGTGGCATTTGCATTTATTCCCGGCTTAACACAGCTATCAGCTGTCGATTTTATTTCAGGATGAAAGGCTAACAGAGCAACAGTAGCATCTTCCGATCCATATCTCACCTCTTTAATATTTCCGAGCGATTGCGTAAAAATGAAGTGCTTGACTAAGGATTTGCCAGACGACTATAAAGAAGGTATTTATTACTTTCGGGATTAATTCCCTTTTTTAACCTTTTGCTGAAATTTAAAATTCTTGTTCTTCTATTCAATTATTAATATAATGTTCTTTCGAAATAATTAAATGTGGAAAAAGATACTTTTCATTAATTGTTAATAATCTAAAAGGTCTTTTATCTCAGATTATTGTAAAAAATTTGTCAGAGTTGTCACTTGATTTCTTTGACTGTCCAATTTTAAATTAATTTCCAAATGTTAGTTGTAGAAAATTGCGCTTTAACCACGTTTACAATCCTATTCAAATTTACAACTTAATATTTTGGTATCAAATTTTAAATTTTAGACTTCGTCGTTTTAAATCGAGACGAATAAAAAAAAATATCTAAAAGATAAGAGATTTGTCTTAATAGCGGTTAAATCTTAATTAATTTATTGTGGGTTAAAAACTAGGTTCAATTCTGCATAACGATTAGATTTTTAGATGGGTACGTCTTCAAATCGAACCTAAAAAAAATGTATAAAAGTATAAATAAACTGAGCGGTGTGTTAAGTATTCTGTTGATTAATCATAATATCATTAATTTCTTTATTTTGTATTTTCTTTTTCTAAGGTAAGGAAGGTAATAATATGATAAAAAATTTAAAATTTCATCGTATAGGTACTTTTTAAAAACATTCTCAAAAATTAGTTAGATTTCAATAAAGAAGTTTTTGCATTAGAAATGAAACTTGGTCTGGATATTTAAACTATAGAAATACATATGTAACTGGGGCTATACATAGTTTCAAGTTAGTACATTTTTACTTTTAAGACTAATTCATTTTATACAAGAGCTTTTTTAAATTTAAGTTGAAAAATTGTTGAATTTTAAGTTGAAAATGTTCAGTCTTGTATTATTGAAATGCTATAAAAATTTACAATTTTGTAATATAGAATTGGGATCATTTTTAATTTTAAAATGATTCTACGGTTATTTTCAAATTGTTTATGGCTGACACAAGCTGCTACCACCGTAAAACTCTCATATTTTTGTAAGAAAGTGTCAGAACATAAAAAATCCTCGTCAAGTCGGCAAGTAACTCCGTCGTGTCGTCTACGAGCACTTTAATAAATGTGCCCATTTCTTGTGACAAACCTCACATGGAGGAGTTAAGGAGCCTCGTGGATGCCCGTAGCTCGCACCGATCTACGGAATTTGCATACTGGTCTGCCGGGGTAGTTTATGCCCCATGAAAAACATCGAAAAGCTCTTTAGACCAAAATAGTCAGTCGTATGCTCCTAAAGGTGCGCCGGGGGAGGAGCCCTCACCACAGGAAGGACCTTTGCCGAGCGTTGCCCAGATTATAGGCGAAATGCTCCGCTGACATGCTGGCATCAAACCCATTTCGTCGTCCTGACTTTAATAGAATTTAATTGGGAAACTTGTCAAAAGGCTCCAAGGCATCGGCAGTCATCCGGAGGCTTTGCTGCCACCGGGGCCATTCAAGGTGGAAACTTTCCTCGGATCAACTTTAAGAAGCAACGCGCTCAGGATCCTGGCGGAGAAAGGACGAAGTCGCACCTTGGAACCTCGAACCACACTTTACAGTCTCTTAAGACTCCTGGGGAGCCTGAACCACTTGCATAACCCCCGCGGGTGAGGGCAACGGGGTGAGAATGTCTTTAAATTTCCTAGATGAAATAGTTGAGCAAAATGCTCATTGTCATACTGAGTTTCAGGCAAATTCTCAGCCCTCCACGCATTTAAAGCAAATTTTCATTGCTTGAGAAATTTTGCTTTTCCGGAGTATATATTGCGCTCAAATTAATCTGTGCTAGGAAGCTGTAGTTTACAAGGTGCCATTCCTCGAAAATCTGTACCTAAATTGTTCAGCTGATTTAAGCAACAACAAATTTTACATCCAAAGCAGTTTAATTTGCATTAAGAATGAAATTTAAATTTGTTTTGCACGTGCATAATTCATTTCGATGCACTTTTGCAATTTCGCTATAAACTTCTCGAGCAATTTCAGTGTTTTTATAGTCAGAAAAGCGCAATCAGATTAAGAGAAAGGAAGGAAACCTTATTGTGGATGATTATTTTTATAATATTAACAGTCTTACCTCCAAAGGATGATGTAACTTAAAAATGTTGTTAAAAATTAAAAATTTGTATAAGCTGATGTTATTTCTCAAAATAAGGTACGAAAAAATAAAACAACTTAACTTATTATGAGGAAAAGGTCGCGTGGTCGTGAATATTTAGTCTCTCTTATTAACCAGTTTTGCCAAAATTTAGTTTTCAATACTTTTGTAATTTTATTGAATATAACAATACCAAATCTAAATTTACCCTCCAATTCTATGAACACCTCAAAAGTATTTCAGGTAATCACCCATCATTCCAAAGATGAAATCAAATTAGCAAATTGTTGGTGAAAATTGCTTAGAAATATGAACTTTTGTAAACCGTTGAATGTTGAATCGAATTCGGTTTTGCTTATTCGTTCGTAAAATTATGCTTTCTTCTTTAAACAATAAAAATTTAGAGGAGGGATAAACTGGGCCGAATTCCTTACACAACTAAATCCTTGTGAATTATACTTTCTATACTGTAGAATACTTCTACAAATGGAAGATTAAATTGAACTTCGATATACCATATATATGCATACATACGAGTATATATAATTTATCCGTACATAAAATGTCTTATAAGATTGAATTTATTTACAATAGGGTTAACAAACGACCACCTACAAATTCAAAACAAATCGGAAAAATGCTCTGACATTAATAGATACAATAATAACTAGAATCCAACTAGAATCCAAATAAATTATTATTTTAGATCAATTTTAAATCTATAGACTCGGTATGAAGTTTTTGAAATAATCCTCCAATAAATTTTGACATTATATTACTCGCAACTGAATGTTATAGCAACTACAATGTAGCATGTCAATGGTAATATATTTTGAAATATTTTGTTTTCCCTTAATATGTGATATAAAATTTTATTGGCGACACCTCAAAATAATGTTAACAAAACTAAATAAAGAAATAGAATTAAACTCAGGAAGGCATTGATGCACTTTCTAAATTTAAAAAATCGATTTTCTCACGTCACATTTGTTCCTTAACATCGCAAACTCCTCCAAAATAAAACTCTCCTTTTGAAAAATTCGTGGGTTCTACTCGACTGGTTTAAAACAATCAAAAAACATTCAATTCATTACAAAATATATTAGAGGATATATGTAAAAACGTATACCTATAAAAATTAGTATTTATGTTCCAAAAAATATGACATTGTTTTTTACTTTTTCAGAAAATTGTATATTAAAAGCGATGAAAATAAATTTTTTGGGAAAACACAAAAGTACAAAATACATTTTTAATTTTAACTTAATTTTTTACAGAAAGTTCATGAATCGACCTTGATTAAAAGTTGGCTATATGGTAAGTAATAAGAATTGGTTCAAGCTTTTTTGAAAAAGTGATTTTCTTTTCGAATTTTCAAAGTAAGTGCCCCTTTAACAAATTATTAAACAACGTGTACGACATATACGAATTTAATCTGCTAATTGAACTCTTGAGGTACAAGATAAGGTAGACAAAAATTAGTACCTAATATAAAATATTAGATATATAAGTATCTTAGAGTAAAATAAAAATACTAAAAAATAATTCTGAACTCTCTAAATATAAACATGTATTTCAATAAATAAAACAAATGTATATACTTTATACATATTATACTATACTATGTACTATACTCGTACATTTATTATTCAGAATTTTCTAAGCTCTTTCTTGCAGTGTTGACTCATATCTATTAATAAAATATTTACTTTTTTCCTTATCTTCATTACAATGGAATTCAATTCAAATCGTTCTAAGGGTGAAACCCAGAATTTTGTTATAGTAAAAATATGAAAGTATGAATTAGAAATCTTTAATTCTCCAGAACCGTAGGTATTTGTAGTTAGCGTATCTTTCGACTAATCCACACTGATCCGGTGAATGAGTAAGTAATCTCGTTATATTATAATTAATTTGATTTGATTGCGGGTAAAGGACGCGGTAATAAATCGCGCTCAATTTCCTGCGCTTATCGCACATTTCGCAATTAAGCACTTCAACTGTTTTCGAGTGCAGTAAGTTACCTTAACCGTGATTACGACCAGGCGTTGTCCACCCCCGCGCCTTGTTCATGCAAAAATCACGGCCTTGCTGCCGCTGTAATCGCTTCTGACTCCTCTAATCTGTGTCGGGACGCGTCGCATTCGGTGTCCTGACAATTTATTGATTGCGACGCATTATGATTATGATTTATGACAGATTGACAGCAGTCGCCGGAAAACGATTCACTCCGGGCGGATCAATTATGTGATTAATTTGGCGATAATAACCATCCTGCTGGCAAGTGAGTCGGAGTTTCACGGATCTCATTGATAAAAATCGGGAAGGTACCGTGCAGCGAATGAATTTGTTTAACAATTTTGCGGCGGTGGTGGCGGAGACTCCAATGGAATTCCATAGAACGATGGAGCTTTTAAGCCCTTTCGCAGGAATCGGGAAAAAGTCTCCAATGAAATGATAGCGCCGACTCTCCGCCCTTCCACCCACGCACTGGGTCAAATGACGTCAGAGCTTTCAACCCCTATTTGTATAACAATAACAGCGCAATTCGCAATTCTCGACGGAGCCTCCCTCCCCCCGGTGGGGCCAGGGCTCAGGCGCTTATCGGAGCCGGCAATCACCGGAAGTATATAAATCGTGGAGGCTCCAAGCGGTTAGTTTCACTGTTGCATCTGACCCAGTCACGTGCGGTTGTTACGTCCTGCGACACTCTTTCTGAGTGACATCCTACAAGTGGTGGTTCCTACCAACGACAGCGCAGCCCTTCGAAGATCCTTCCAAGAAAAGTGTCACTAAAAGTGGTTTAAATCGAAGCATTTAAAATATCTACAAAGTGGTTTCCGTTCAAGTTTTAGTTTGAAAATCTCAAGTGACTATCTTCACCCGAGTGCAGGTGATCCTTACCGATTTTACTCTATCGTCTATTTGCTGCTGAAAAAAGGTTCAATTCTTTCAAGGTATGTGTCTTGTTTGCTAATTAATTAATTGCGTCTCCTTCCCGGAGCGAGAAAGGACTCATCCGGCCGGAGAACAACAGGTTGGCGGCTGCGGGGGCAACCCTTAACCCTTACAACCGCCAGCCTTTTACGTACTTTTCCCTTGCAAAGTTTAATGTGCTCCCGTCGTTCTTGCGACTTGATGGATGCGGGTTCATTCAAAATTTACGAAATCTTTCAAAGGAGCCCGCCGCAATCGGGACTCCTTTTAGCTCCTCGGCCCATTAAGCTGTGGACGTGTTTTAGTAAATTCCGATGAGCACTGGGATTATTTTCTTAAAATTGGTTTTTCATGGCTAGAGTAAATCAAGCGAAAGCAACTTAATCTTTTTTAAAACGATCCTCAGGAGTTTTCACACAATTTACTGCTTTTATGGGGTGTATAACGTATAATTTGAACATCAAACACCTCATTTTACAATTCTGAAAAAATGGGTTAAATATATAGATTTATATTTTCATATGACCGTACAGAATAGAACCAGTAGGACAATATTATCAAATGCTGTAACTTTTGACGATAATATAAACGAATTTTCGATAATACATAAATATAATATAATATTATATTATATAATAGACGTAAAGTGGTACCATACAAAACTACAAAATTTGAGAAAAATCATCCAATGGTTGACGCTTTCCCCGTAATGTTTAATGATTTATATCAAAGATTTTGGAACAATTTTAAACAAAGTACTATAATGTCAAAATGTTAATTAAGTATTTAATAAACCATTCAGAAGTTATTCATTAATTTTTGTTACCAATAAATTGAATTTGGCCACATTCTGGGTTTAGTTTCATACAATAAATACACAGATCTTAAAATAAAAAATAATTTATTTCACATAACACATTACATAAGTACATAAGGGGACTTTTTATAATATGCATAGTTCTTAAAAAAGGTAACAACAATTTTAAAATAAAACCATTGGGTTTATTGGATTACACTAGTGCAAATTTAACAATAAAATTCGATTTCACATTGGTAATCGATTTTTAGAATACCATACTTGCAAACGAAGTTTGTTGACGCCCTTTTTTAAACATTTTGTGTTTTTTTTTTTAACGAAAGTTGAAATATCGAAATAAGAGCTAAATTTCACAAGAAATTAGGTTCTTGAGCAGCTGTGCTTTTTTCACAACGAATTCAATTTTAGGTTTTGCAAGAACTTTCGTCCAGAATTGAAAATTTTGTACACTAATCCATATAAAAAATATTATTTCGCGAATATAAAATCAGAACGCCTAGATTTATACACACTTTGAGTCCCAAAATGTCGATATAATATCATGGTAATTAGATGAACTCTTTCATTTAAAGCTTAATTTGCTATCTAACCTAAAACAGATATAGAAAAATGAAAAGAACACATCTAATATGTCTAAAAATTATCCTTTAAAAAACAAAATCTCTTTTCTTTTTTGAACCTATTTATACCAAGTTTTGGGTCTTTCATCAAAGAGAAAAAATATAGAATCATTGAATACTCATTATTCTACTGAAAACTAATTACAATTTAAAATAAATAATAAAAATTATTTTTCTCGATTACGGTTAAGTTTTCATTCTGTACTAGGCTTATTTAACCTTTGGAAAATGTTTCCAAAAGTATTTTATTTTTCTAAAGTTTTTCTGTAATCAAAATTATTGAAAAATGTATTTTTCGATATCTCCTTCAAAATATTTTTGATTTCGAAGAATTTGAATCCAATCGAAACAAAGGATAGTTAAAAGCAGTCTTACACTGTGTAAGAGCGATGTTTGCTAAATATTTTAGATTTCATACATTCCGAAGAATTCAATCTGCTATGGACACTAGCTATAGCTGGTATCGATACCAGGTATTGAAGAAACTACTAACTTTAAGAAAAATTAATTTGCCAAATTGTGACTGAGTTATTTTTAAATTTGGTTAACATCTAATTATTGAATGGAGCTTGAAAAAGAAAGAATATAGGATTAAAAATATTGCCAGTTAAATGCACTGAAAACTATAGCGCTGATATCAGGAAAATAAAATTATTATCAAGTTTCAATTTTATATACGAAAGTTCATAGTTGGTATAACGATTTTCGCTGTTTCCTAAAAAATATGTTGATAGTATTACTTTTGAAATCAAGAAAATGACAAATAGGGGATTTAGAAATAACTTAGGTATACTCTTGAATTATCGTTCAAAATTAATAAAAAGTAAATGACTGTGTGTAACAAAGAATTATATTAAAATAATCATAAGGAGACTTCATTTAAATGAATTTGCGTAAATTGCAGAAATGCTTTATTAGCTGGTTAGGAACGCTTATTTATTTTAAAAAAATGAAAATTCGTATTTTCAACATTATTATTACCACTACTATATGGTATATTCCAAATAGATATGTAGGTTCCATAAAAATATGTATAAACAGGAAAACCTTATTAAGATTTTATGGAACATCGCCATCGACGTAATAGTTTAATTGTTCTAATTTCATAAAGGCGTTTTCTAGCACTTTATAGCACGCAGCAAGGCAAAAAACCCCCTCTTTTTCATCGGGGACTGGGGAGCTATTTAACTTCCAAATTCAATAAGCCGGCTGTACTTAATTAGCACCGACAAACTTTTAACCTTATATATCTCCTCCATCTGCATATTAAATGGATAAAACCATCTCAAAGGACGCCGCCCTCAGTGTTAGGTGTCAAAGGATGCGTACGTTGAACGGGTCGTGACCCGAATAATTTCCCTTCTGCCAATCCTGCGGCGACCACCTCGTTATTTTGCGCAATTTCGCTGGAACAGAGACGCTAAGCGAAGTCGAAATAAATGCAAAATTTTTGGGGAAATATGAATTAAACACAACGCCAGCCGAGGTGTAGGAGTAAATTAAATTTGTGCAGACACTTCCTCACTGTTTGGTTCCTTTCCTGCAGCCGGTGGTGGTGGAATGTGTGAAGTAGAGTTGTGGCAGTGGTTTCACCCGAACACATCAAGGGCGCTGGGTAATCAACGAAATCCTGTAAAAGGTCCTCTAAAGTGGTCTACTAGATTAGAGGATTTTATAACATCTAAATTGCGACCTGAATATTTCATGCTGGTTTTTAAGGATTTCTCTGCTTTACGAAAGGATTCCTGATGAATTTATAGCGTCTGAGGAACATGCGGTAATAATAGTCATGTTGAATTTTCTGACCTTTTTAACTTTAATTGTACCTTTTATTTTAGGAATAGTTGGTAATTTTATGTATGTATTTTAATTAAAAATTTTACTATACACACGAGTATGTCACCAAACATTACTTTAGTCGATATTTACTGCTCTAAAATAAACGCTTTATTTCAATCTGTGGCGCTTGAATTTAAAATTCCTAAATCAAGAATCTCTTTTAAATTTCCATATGTATGTCTCATCTTTTCTTTCTTATCTTATTTAGTCACGGTGATGAATATTTAGAACAGATTTAGTCTCCTTACAGATTTTAATATGTTTTTGTACGAGTGTTCATTTTCCCGAAACTCGTTTTTTCATATTCTCACAAAATTACGCTGAAAATTATATAAATACCTTAAATTAAGGACATTTTCACGGCTTCATTCTAAAACAACTTTTGAAGAATCTTTGAAACTAACAAATTGAAAATCCTTTCGATTTATCGACGGTGACAAGTACGCATTTATCTTATAAAATAATAAATACAAGTAGAATATAATTTCTTTTATTTTCAGCATTGGTTTAGAATTTTCAAAACAAGTCTAGTAAAAATATTTTTATTTTAGGGTTTTTTATATAATTTTTACCATACAAGTTTTGCAGGATAGACAACTGGGCGGCAAACGATTATTTTCAGAACTTTGAAGTTTAATATGTAAGAAAATATAAGCGACCGACAAATGTGTTTCACATATCCCACACTTTTCGCATTCCCCTAAAGTTATATCAACATCCGTGAGGGGAACTCAAACGAAATTTATGCCAGCTAGATCGCAATAGACATAGTAATTTTACTTTCAAATCAATTGGTTCGTGAAAGAATAAGTTCCTACCAGTTACATATATGTATGTATGCTGGAAAACATTTTAAGGTAAGGGTGTTATTTTGCATTCTATAGATACATATTTATATGGAAAATGCAATTTGTTTTTCATTTTGTAACCTTAAAATTGCTCTTAATTTGAGTTTTAAAAATTTCAGTTGTTAACATAAAACGGTGTGGTAGCTACCTTCAAAGCATATTTAGGTGTGGCACTTTAGTATCCACTATCATTGTATCAATTAGTTTGGCATAACATGTGAGGCCGATGCATCATGCCATTATTAGTTTCGTTCTAATCATTAAGCTGTTCGAAGCTGTTAAGTCAATGCAAATTAGCTGAATCTTATCAGAAACTTATCGGGTGCATTAGAATTTCAGTAAAAGCCAATCTCAGTTTATCAATCCTTTGAGCCTTGCCGCTGTTTACGGGAGCGTAAATCGGTCACGATGTGCAGTGTTTGATCAATCAGATTTCGATAGAGTCCTCCTTTATCACTCTAATTGAGCAGTGAGCTGCATTTAATTACAAAGCGGCATTGGGAGTGGCACTTAGGCCATATTTTGTTGATAAAGAGTCAAAAATTCAATTTTAAACCGAAGAAGCAGCTGGAGTAGGGTTTTTCAGGACTTTTCGTCAATATCCCTTCCCTTTGTGCTGCTAGACCGAAGCGAAAGAACGCAAAACACACAAAAACGAAATTATGTCAACTTAATTAAGAAGGAATTTTTAATACCTTGACCCTTTTGCATTTTAATTTTTCGGGACTGGACCCATCCACCTGGCTGAGTTGGCTGACGGACGCACCTTCGGTCCTTGGCTACTAATGAGATTTTCCACTCTTCGAACTCATTCTTTTGTCATCTGCCAACCAGAGTGTCACGCCGGATAAATTTCGCCGAATCAAATAGCCCAAAAATCGTTTGCCAGCCGAAAAAACAAAAGAAAACACGCAGAACAAATTGCTCAAATATTCCTCAAGGATCCTTAGGCAAGTCGTGTGACCGTCTATTGTTTGGGTCAATCGTCTGTCAGTTGTCGTCACAGTTGGGCGAAATTTTTCTTCATTGAGTCCTCACCGCTCCAGAGGGATGAATGGGGTCCATTCCCTAACTTGATGATGTCAATGTCAATGTTTTTTACAAGATATCGATGCCACCACATCCTGGGAGCCAGCAAAATGGTTCGGCTCAGGTACGAACCTTCTGATTCTGCGACATTGTGTAAACCTGAATAATTTAGAAAGAAGCTGTGGTCCGTCGTCTTTCGTCTTGTTTGGGTTGACAGGATAGTAGACAAATGATGGCCAAGTCGAAGTCGAGGTGGTTGCAGGTTGATCAGATCAGTGGAATTCCTCTTAAAAAGGACTCCGGGGAAATGATGGGCTCGATGAGGCGATTACTTCTCCTGGGGATTTACTGGGATTTAGCGGTAAAAACTCTTTATGGGACAAGGGTTTATGACCACCGACACGTCTCCCCTGGGGGACACATGTCTTATTCATGTAGGGAAAATAGCGATAAATAAACTAAGCCTCTAATTATATGAGGAGCTGTATTCAGACGAAAACAGAAAAGGTATGAAAGGATATTTAATTCAACGGTGAATGCTGTGAGTAGAGTCTTCTATTCATTTGCGAATTAAGCGATCATGTCCACTTATTTATAAAAAAATTACATGATTTTGTAATATTATTTATTTAAATAATATTAAAATAAATGAAAAGTGTCTGGTTTTAATTACTCCAAAACGACTCATCTGAAATCATTATCCAAAAATATGTTCTTGTTAGTATATTTCGTTGTAGAGGTGTCAACCGACAGATTTGTTAACATTTCTATTTATTAAATAATGACAGCAACAAAAAGTTAATTTTTCAAGGTCTTTTTATGTTGATTTTTCGTTTTTGTAATTACATTAACAATTACTAGTAAAATAAAGATTACTTCATTCACAAACTGCCTTACAATAAAAAATAATCATATATACAAGTTTTTATAAATCGTAGTCACAGAAGAGGTGTTTTTCCGAAAGCACAATTAGGAAATAAACGCGTTTAAAGTTACAAGTCTCTTTTGACAGAGTATTTGCGGAAATATCGATTATTTCGATCCACCTAACTTGGCAAATCAAGATTAGTCGGCAAATTATGAAATATAAGAATTAAACCAAAAATAGGTTAATAGTATCTACCTACTCTTGCATATAACTAATATTTACGACCGCATTTTCCATAACCTTTTCATGCATCAGAGAGTGTACCTTCATCGTGACCTATAATTAATTGTTCTTGTGCTATTGATTGAATTCTGAACATATTACACCTACAATAGTCCCATAAAAACAAGTTGAAGGAATTTTATTAGGACACCTAATCTAAGAAGTACTATGTTCCAAGTGATAAATTAAATTAATTACTCTTAAAGTCTTAAATGGTTGTTATTTAGAGGTCTTTTCTGAATCATGCAAAAATGTATACTACGAAATCTCAAATTGTAATATTTCAAGTTTTTTGTAATTGCAAAGACATAGATAAAGCATTAAATTATTGCATTAATTAAACTTAAAATGTTCGTTTTCTAAATCTTATCCAAAATTTCCGAGAACCATGCTTTACATGAACAACATTACTTCAATCAAATGCCGGAAGTCAGTCCTTAAATTTTGATTAATTTAGCTTTGTTTTTAAATTAAACATTTTAAAACAGATCCAATTTAAAGAGGCTTTTTGTTAATTGAAAATGTATGATAAAGCAGAAAACAAATAAAAATTAATATCAGTCGGAAGTTAAGTTAAAAAGTCAAAAAATATATGTACATAGGTATGTTGATAATTAGGCACAATTTACAAATGCACAGCATTTTAACAACTTCCTTTTCTTTATTGCAATATGTTCTTAGTTGAAAATCTTGTTTGATCCTTAAATCCGGCTTCTGCTCCTGTGAAATTTCTTCCTCCTTTATTCGTTTCAAGAAAATCCAAAACATTACAACGTTACGTTTTTGTTCTGCAGGAAATGATTTGCCGACTTCCAATGTACGTATTTCAAAGTTACTGAGGAAGACAGGCATAACATTAAAGTCGCCTTCGGAGGTGGTTCTTTTAAAACAGTCTTCAGTCGCTGAATAAAAAATTTTGTTTTATACTACCAGGTTGCCTACGTACGCGTCGAAGGAAAGGCATTTAAAATTCATGAAGACATCGGAGATAATGTCTTTGCTTTTTCCTCGCCTGCCTTAACTCTTTAAAAGGACTTTCAAAGAAATTCAAGTGTGAGGGTGGCTACAAAGAGCTTCAAAGAATGAGTTTGGAGTTTAAAGGCGCGTTAGAATCCCTCGCCGCAACACAGCTTTGTATCGGGTAACTGCTGAGCATTTTCCCTGGTATGTTGACCAGTTAATGGTCAAAACAAGTCCTCAGGGCGGGAAACAAAAGGACAGGGACCCTTGCTGGTTGTTGGCTTCTGGCCTCGTTTCTGGAACGCGCATCGATTTATAGATGCTGTAAAAATTCCTACAATGAATTCACTATTTAAGCCACTGCATTCTGGCTTAGTTTCTTCAAAAGACAATTTTTATGAGATTTGAAATATTTTCGACACATTTTCAATTACATACTTATTCTGAGTACAAAATTTGAATTTTTTTCTTATAAGGAGTTGATACAACAAAATATGTTTTCTTGTTTTCGAAAAAATTTCAAAACAAAAATAAGTTTTGTGTATATTGCGATTATGAAAACTAACTATTAATATGATTAAATTATTAATATAACTTTCTAATAAAAATTTGTGACAAAACAAGTAATAAATAATTTTGATTCACTGGGTTTTAAGTAGAATAAAATTATTTGTCCCAAAATCTTAGATTACTATAAAATTGTACTTCTGCTAGACTAATTATAAAAAATTATAGATGAATGAAGAATGTACTTCTAGCACTAAAATGAGAATTCCTATGTTTTATATACAAATGAATTCAAACTTAAATAAATGAAAATGAAATGAAATGAATTAATAATAATTTTGATCCGTTTTTTTCTGTAAATAATAAATGCGCAAACAGGAAAAAACCGTTTTTACGCAATATTTCATAAAATTCTTATACACAAATTGGTACAAAAACTTTATTCAACAATATGTACTTAACTTGAAATAGCAAATATTTGACATAATGTTTTATTTTTGTATTTGTAGTCAAATTGGTTGTCAGTGATCTTTGAGATATTCATGTTACTCTTTTGTGAAAATCTACGTAGTTTGAGTATCTATATGTTCAGTAATCCATAAATTTTGATATCCGCAGATCTGCTACAATTTGGTATAGTGTATTAAAAAAAAAAATTCTGTAAATGCTAAATAAGAATTGTTTTCTTCAGAGGTTATAAGTTAATTCCCCCTTGTGAAACCGTAGAAAAAAAATTATGCATAGTGCTTCTAAAACAAAATATAAAATTTGATTTTCAAAGGGTACAGATTAAATTGCACAATGCACGTATAACTTGTACTGCAACTGCTGAAAACTAATTTTAATTTTCGTTAAGTGCATTAAGCAACTGCTAAATTCAAATTAAATCAGTATAGAACAAACACGATTCTCAAAATGGACCTATAAAATTATCAAGAACGTGATTACCAATGCAAAACGACTATCAGGCCCTTCTCTGATTGTGCAAAGAAGCCCACTGTTGCACCTATTCAAAGAAAGTGCCCTTAAGAATTGCACCTTCTGGTGCAAATACGGCCATTTGTCCAATCGTTGAAGTACCTCAGATACGTTCATTAGTTCGACATCAGGTGCAAACGTTTCTCCTCATCTGGGCAAAATGAGCCGATTCTGGGGTCCATTTCTGAGATTGCACCATGTCCAGGACTAGATGATTTTGCTACCGTCAGAGCAGAAATTGCTGCAGATGGTCCAAGGCAGTCTGAGACAATTACGGCAAGGTTAATCTTGCAGAGGGTTCCTTTTAGTCAAGGAGTTCCACAATAAGGGCTGAACTTATTTCAGCCGAGTCGGTCGGTTAGGAAAGCAAAAAGGGAGTAAACAAAGGAATCCAATTTTGGACTCTTTACGCAAAGGTAAAAACCAACAGAAGTAAAAAATGGCACAAACTGAGAAAATGGTAAATGTTAAAAGCAATTAAGTTCTTAGGAAAAACGATTTTAATTTGGCTCTCGGTTTTTGGAATATTAACTAATAGTAGAAATAAGAGCCCTAGAAGCAACGTGCACTGAAACTTGAGTTAAAATAACTCTTCAAAATCTTTTCTGTGAAATACTGTGCACGGCTTGTAAAAATTTAAGCAAATTTCTAATTAGGAAAAATGTACAAGTTTGCATCAACACGAAAACAAATATATAACGAGTTCTTTAGAATTGACTATTAATTTTAGAGAGTTCAGAAATAATTCTACTATTTCATATGCTTTTTCAGGAATTTAATCAATAATTAAAATTTAAATTTTCAAGAGAACTTTAAGCCCCAAGTGTATAAAACCACAAAATATGGCATTCAACTTTATAGATGAAAATATGTACTCGTATGCAGTATCAGAACTCAGGTGAAAATGTTCATTTTAGGGATATGGATTTGCAGTAAAATTCTCATGAAAAAGAACCATAAACTCAACTCAATATAACATAAAGTTCAGTCCAGTAAAAAATAATACATTTTTAACAAAATTCCTATTACACAAGGGTTTATCAGTAATTCTACGAATTTTATAAACATCGTAAACAATGAAATATTCAACATTTTACCTATTAAGTAAAAATTAATTATTTAATAATTCACACCCCTGAGTGGGAGTGTACATACTTTACGCAGAACAGAATTCAGATAAATTGTTGGTCTAAGTAATTCTTTTTAAAGGTGAAAGTTGAAACTCGTTTCGCACATTTTCCTATTTAATTTCCATTGTTTTCTACAGTTTACATTTTTCTCCCTTGGGGTTCTATGGGAAATTCTATAAAATCATTTGGGAACCGAAAGACCCTTTTTCGGTAACTTTATGCATAAAAACAAAAGGAGACAAATTTTTTGATGCTTTCGCTTCCAATCAATTAAGGTGCTTCTGTTATTTTGAAGTCAAGAGGTTGTAGTTCTGTAGCACCAATTGGAGGATTCATCAAATTGTAACGAATTTAAAAGTTGTTGAGTTTTTCGTATTTTCCCGAAAATGTTTGCATGAGTTGGTTTTCAACGCTCCCAATAACTTTTGGGTAAGGGATATAAAACCTCACGAACATAATTACTTGGCCTTAGTTTCTTTTCAATAAAACATTTTTCGAGAAATGATTTATTGTATTTCCTTTTAATTATATTCGCCTTTATACAGCGTGTCCCAAAAAAATAACGTCCAAATAAAAACTGATGGCATTCCAATAAGCCAAATTTAACCTAAATAAAAAAAACTTCCATTTGTCGGGACAATATGTATATCTCCCATCCCATATCTCTTTTCGTAAGTATAAGTTATTGTAGGTGTAATACCCCTTTAAAATCAAGGCTACATACGCAAATTGTTATTTTGAAAAATTGGGTATAAAATGTGCCTAAAAGGTATTAGTATGCATATACATATTTTAAAACAAATTCGCATCATATTTGTTTAACAATTTTAAGTAGACAAATTTGTTTAATCGTGACCTTTTGCCTTTGTGTCGTTTCCAATTTTCTAATTTATTTAAACATAAAATTAATATCGTTGTATTGAAAACCAGACAGGTGAAACAATTAAATTAATCAGGCCATATTGGATTTTAATTATCTGCTAAAACAAGACGAGTTACGATACAGACAAATTTTACGTATACGCTTTTTTCGGTAGGTTCTTTCAATCACTGCCAGTTCGAGTAGGGCGCCAGAATTAAGGAGTTACAAAAAGGGAGTTTTTCTTGTAAAAAGTATAATGTATCCCTTTGAAAAATGAGCAATGCTACCGAAGAGGCACTCCTTCAGGTGGAATAACCCCAAAATCCGTTTTTATCCCAACCTCGCCAAAATTGTTTGGAGTAAAGCAGTGAAAATATTTCAAAGGAAATCTGACATTAGAGTCGCTTAAAATTCGACACTACTCCAGGTGCAATCATTGACGTCACAGTTCAAAGAAAATTTGCTTCTCCTTTGGTTAACAAAAGGCGGTATATAAAAATAAGAACCACGTCAATTTTCCTCCGGGCACTCGTAGATCCCGTCGAGCGATGCGGGCCGCTAAATACAATACTTATTCAAAGGAATCTCAGTCGGTCCGTGTCCTCGCGGTCTCGCAGCCCTTGCAGCCCTTACATCCCTCAAAGTCCTTCTGGAGCAGTTGTGCCCAGTGAAATGGAAAAGCAGCCAGGACTCCGTCTTAAGACGAAATGAAAGTGGCTCAGTTTGATCAGTGCCTCCTGATTCCTGAAATGCGGGGGCGGGATAGGGCTCTGCGTTAACCTCAATTACAGGGATAATTTCATTTTCTGACTGCCTTCAGAAAAAAAGCGAAGTAAATTTTTCTTCTTTCGAAGTAAATTTCGTGTTCCCGTATTTGCTTCCTTTGTTAATCCCTCGGGCCAAATTTTGGGGGGAAATTTAACTAAAAATTGTTGGGAGTCTAGCCACTTCAACCACAAAAACTGTCTGGCTGAAACGACGATTTTTTCCGTTCAAAAAATTTTGCTTATATACTCAGGTAATTCGGTTACTCTGATTAGTAGGTGGTACTTTACTCGAAGAACTCGAATTTTACGGATATCCTGAGAGTATCTCCCCTTGCGGGATCATTGCACAAATATTACCTGCTTCTAATTGAGTAACTCGCTTAAATTATCTGCCACCAAAAAAATGTCCGCGAATACCCTCCTCAGTTTTACAAGAATGCTTTAAGAATGGATGGTAGGAAATTTAAATATCTCTGAAAGGGTTAAGATGAAATTTATGTTACCTTGAAAGTTTTTTATTGGAGGAAAAAATTTCAGAGAGGTTTTGTGATATAATATCTCCACTTTTTATTACTTCACAAAGCCACTGGAAATGGATATCCATTTCAAAGAAAATTGCCTGAATTGTCACTTCAAATGGTAAAATAAGCACTCTGTTAAATAAAGATCTTAGGAAATATTGCAAATAAGAATTCAATCTTAAATTAAAGTCGTTTAAAAGGGTGCCCCATAATATTTATACAATGTAAAATAAAGTCCACTGGCTCAGCGTCAGCTCTGGTACAAACGTTTATTTTTCGTAAATTAAATAGCAACTTATTCATGCTTCATAATTTTGAGTGATAGGCTAATTTAGGAAATTATTGCTTTTACTCGTTTTTTTCCGATTTAGAAAATGTACAAAATCGGGCGTTTTTTACGTTGAAAATTTTAGAATTGAGTGATTGAAATTTTAGAATAGAAATATATAGTTTCATATAGCGCTTTGATTATCTTAAAACAGAAACTAAAATCAATGAAATACATTATTTAATTTCGCTTTAACAATTAAATGTTTAAAATTTCCATAATACGCATATATACTTTAGTATATTAAAAATTACAAAATGTTCAAAATTTGTTAACTATAACTATTTATTTAATTAATCTGAATTGTCTTAAGTTTCCTGTAATCATTTCAGCATATTCAAGATTCCTCAACCCCAACAAAGAAATTCTTCAAATTTTGCATAGTGAACAAATCTGAAGTCCTTAGATACTGGACTTCACATTTCCTCACTATATAAATGAATTAATTATCGCAAGCCATTACATAATACCTTCTGGGGTCTTTGGGATTAAGTTGATCTATCCTGTGGTTTAACTAAATCCAGCATTTATGTTAGGACAGGCAATACGGAAAATAGACTCAAAATATTGGTGGAATTGCCCTCGTTTTAAACAAAAGAGGTTGTAACCACAGATTTGTACATCCGCTGAGGATGTTTAAACTGAAAGCTTATTTTCAGAGTTATTCAGCCCTTTTATCTTATACTTTTTATATTGTCGTGGGAAAACATCAAAAAATCACCTTAAACCTTGAAAATATTTTGAAATCCACACACGTTTCGTTCCTTCTGATGTTTGTCCACAGAAATGAGACTTTTCATAGTTGCAATAGTTCAACAGGATACCCTCTCTGCCTTTTTTACGTCGTCGTCGTCCTTAAGAATTTTCTCAAAAAATATTCCTTGTGAAACTTTTAATGGAATTTGTAATATGACGAGGACCCTATAAAGGTTCCTCACGAGTTTGAGGAAACAAAATTTTCTACGTACAACGCAAAATTGTCCATTTCATGCATGACGTGATGAAACGAGGCTTACGCTGTTTGTGCATGAAAATTTTGTAGACATTCAGGTTCAGGTTGCGTCAGAGCGAAGGGTGTCCAGGGGGTTAGGCACGGGGGTTAAGAAAAGGAAACCCATTGCTTCGGTCGTGTGTGCATAGCAAATGAATTTTGAAGAAAGTTTTCCTGTGACGTGAACGGGTTTTGGGACCAATACGGCCGGCACGAAATTGTTTAGGGATGCTGTTAATCAGCAATGAACCCGATGATTTCTGTTGAGCGTTCTATCATCTATCACAGGGTAAACCGCAGAATCATGGTCTCTCCAGTCAGTGGCTCATAAATTTTGGATGACGAAAAAATACCCATTTTCACTTCTGTTTAAGTGTCCTACGTGCCTTCGGACTGATAATCCGAGCAACCCTCAGTCCACAGGTATTGGGAATTGAGAGGGAACAATTTGAGTCCTCCGGGAATACCCAGAGCTCCACGTTTTTCTCCTTCTTCATTTTTTTTTCTCATCTGGGCTTGTTTCCAGCATCCCATGCTGTGGCAGAAGAAAAACGGAGAGCAATTGCTGATTTGCGTTTCTTCAGATAGTCAAATTTGCCTGTCGAGACGGTGGCGGACTGAGTAGGAGTTTTATCTTTTTTTCCGGGAAGAAAACCTCAAGTGGCTCACTGCACGACACCTCATCAAAATCTAATTGCTTCGATTGAATCTAGGCCTGCTGATTACTTCAGTCCAGGAGAAAATTGGATCTAGTAGATCACGAGGGATGGAGCGGGAGCAGGAGGAAGATCTTTTGTGGGAAATGGTAAGATGCTGCTACGTCATCCACAATTTTCCTTCTCAAAAGAATTAAGGGAACTGTGAGAAAAGCGCTATTACAACTGAGCCTGAGTATCCGAAACATAATTTCTTCAAGGAAAAATGACTTATAATATTCTATAGACGTAGTGAGAGCAACATACAAAATACAAAGAATCATTCAGGTCAACAGCGTCTGACGGCATGCAATTTTCACCTAAGATTAAATATGTTTAAGGAAATAAAACCGGAGAAATATAATTTGTTCGCATATTACCTAACATTTTATTACAACAGTTTCTTATATTAGTCATTTTATCGAAAATATCATTATGTAAAAATATTTTCTATAAGTTACCTACTAAAAAAGCAATATATTATAAAATGTCTTATTAGATACATAGTACCTAGTAGTTACATAGTGAAAAAAGTTTTATTTTACTTTATCCAATAAAATAAAACCTAAGTGATCCTTATTTATGTATATATAAAATATTTTTAAAAAACACGAACTCTTAAGGTTAGCCAACTAAATTCCGATTTCCGCTCTTATATTTTACTACTTCGCGTGAGCGGACCAATAACAATACCTTACTGAAAAGGATTGGATATTTAAAAATTTATTTGTATAAATTCAAACAAGTTCGCGTGCCTTTAAAAAGATTATCGTCTATCCTTAAGATTTAATTCCTTCCACACGTTTTCAGCTTGTTTACTTAGGTTCCCTTCAATTCAGTTACCGCACTGCCCATTATTACTTTATAAATTTTTCTTAAGCAAAGTCTTTTAATTCATCTTTGCAAAAGCTAATCTAATTTTTTGGAGAATTTTTGATAGAGTCACGTCTTTCGCTTTCTTAAGCGACTTTAATTAATTTTATCTCTTTATTCAAGTACTCCGGAAGCTCGCCGACAGAACTAGGAAGAGTCATAAACGTGGATCTAAGAAAACATGGAGATTAGCTCCCTTGCAACAAATTTGTAATAAAAGTACAAAAGACTAGTTACATGATCCTCAAGCTGAAAAAGCGACATTAATATTAAAATATGCATCAATGGAAGTGTATACTTAGAAGAATATCTCAATATGAATATTTAGGACTAATAATTAGGTTATTAACTTGCTTGGACGAAACACGTGGATACTATGTATTAGAAGGAGAACGGGAAGAATAATTGGATTATTAAAAAAGAATAACCATGGTCTTATTTGAAATTAAGAACTTAATTTATACCGCACTTACCACTTGTTACGTATGGCCTGATCCTCTAGAATCAAACCTTAGCAAACAATCTCCTAATAATGTCTAGATTGCTGATTGAAGCCATGAAGGTAGTCTACAATCTTCGTTAATACTATACTATACTTTACCATAATGAATCTGAGCCTTGTTTCACCTTGTGAAGAAAAAAAAAAGCAAAAGTAATTTCCAATACTGCAAGGCAACACAACGTCCAACAATACCTAGGACGAATTGAGTTAAGAACGACCTAATTTATGCAGCAATTACGATTACTTCCAATATTTTGGAACTTCCACTTAATAGTAGTAGTTTAGTAACTTAGGGCTAATTCATGAATATTGGAGTAATTAGTATCAATTTATGAAAGTGCGCTATTAGAAAATTCAATATTAAATTATTTATTCAAACTTTTAACTATGAATTGTTATAACGCAATAAAATATTATAAACGCAAACTATTTATTTTGAATTATTTAAAGAAGTGCTAGTAATATTTTATTTGATTATATATGTTTTGGTATATGAACTACATATGTACAATTCAGGATATGAAAAATCTTAAAATATTATCACCATTAGTAAAATATGTTTAAAACCCTACCTCACCAACCCCTTAATAAAAATTGAGCACGTAAAATATTTCGTTTAAGACAATGGGTTTAATTTATTTTAAAAAGAATGGAGTGCCGCCGGTACGATAAGAAGCAATTTTATATGAAATATTTCTTCATTCCATCAATATTTGCGTAATCACCTGCATCACTGGGGTGTGTTGAAATATTTACATCACGCCTAAACGGGATCCCTGCCTAATCCCTGATAATCCCGAAAATGAAAACAATCAAGTCTCATTCCCGTTCAAAATTGACAAAAAATTGCCTCCCTGGGTCGTATCGCCTTACAACCTCCGTGTTACCCCAATATCCCTTCGATAAAAGTAGAAAAAAAAAAGCTTCACTCCGTGCTCCCTTTATTAACAGAACCCACCCCTCGCCAGTTCCAGGACATTTCCCACGGTCGTCGTATTTTATCCTTTATCACGGCGAATTTTCCCCATACGATCATCAAATCACTCACAGAGAAGAGGGCACCCTGGAGCCCCTGGCGGGTAGCTGACAGGATAACTAACGACAAATTTTTACGTGATGTTTACCGCTTCGAAATTCATATGTTACGTGTGTCGTGCGCTCGCGACACCGGTGAATCGGGAATCCGGGAATCTGGGAAACCGGGATAAGTGCGGGCGGAACCTTAGCCAAACACAATTCAGGTGAAACAGGGCGAAACAATCATTGACAAACATCAATTTTTTGTTGCCTCTGCCAGCCACGTCCCGGATTCGGGAAAAGGGATTTTTCGGGATTCTCAGCATCTTCGAGGAGATAAAACATTTTTGGGGAGTTTGAAAGAGATGCAGTTGACTCAGCCTGGAAAGGGTGCTGAGTTTTAGAAGTTAGACAGTCGAAAAGATGTTTGCTTTATCTTCTTTGAAGAGCTGAGGTTGGAAGGTCTTTTCAGGATAAGTTGTCCTCTTAGCGATAAACGGAGCATGATATGTGAAATTGAGAAAGGGCTGTAAGCAGGTGGTTGTGACGTGTGTATTTTCATACCTACGCCAGCTGATGCTTCATTTCACAAATTCAGACCTGTGTCTCTTCGTAATTGCTTTTTGATTTTTATCCTATCTTTGACTTTTAAAATAGCCTTGAAATTAAATCTGTAGTAAATGGAAATTTTCTATAGTTGAGATTTACTTATACAAACTACAAAAGAAGAAAAGAATTCTACTGTAGTGTATTGTATTTTCACCGAAAATAACTTCAAACAGTTGAGAGAATGTTGAAAAATAAGCTTTATAAAAACTATTGTATAAGTTTTTGACATAGTTCATATGACAAACGCAAACATAACCAAAGCAAAAATATGTATATACCTACTCGGTTTCAAATCTAAATCAGTGTATGACTGCATACAGAAGCACAATAATTTCCTTAACATAAATATTAAGAAAATATTATAATAAAGATAACCCTGTTTTATTAATGACAATCAATAGCTCCGCAAATGAAGAAACCTATATGTAAGAGCCTCTTTTGTTGCATACCTAGATTCAAAGTAAGGTTTCAATATTTCTTGGCTAAAATTACCCAGGCTGCTTCAATAGTGACTTTAACCTCATTGATGTATTTAATTTACTTGATATCTTGACAACAGCGGCGTTGTGCTGTTGAGAAACTAAAATATCCTCAGAAGAACGCCTTTGATATGGAAGGGACTTTTGCCTAATAAGGTTCTGATTGTCGACGCTATTCGTCC
Source organism: Tolmerus cingulatus (assembly GCA_959613345.1). Lineage (NCBI taxonomy): Eukaryota > Metazoa > Arthropoda > Insecta > Diptera > Asilidae > Tolmerus > Tolmerus cingulatus. The sequence continues at coordinate 25,710,948 of OY390707.1, forward strand.
GACAAGAAGAAAGGCCTTTAATTCTAAGATTACACGACTCGCTTTCATATAATGCGCTTATGGCTCTGAAATAAAGTTTAGACCTAAGACCCTGGACAATTGACCTTAAACAAGCTAACTATACGTATGTTTTGAAAAATAAACACTATTTTTAGTTTTTTGTATTTTTATATGACTATCTTAAACTTAAATTTCCAGAACATGCGTAAAGAACAACGATATTTTCTCAAAGTATGATATCTTTAATGCATGTATGCAAAATATAATAAATTTTGTTTGTCAGTTTTTCTTTATTATACCTATGTTATGCAGATATGCGTAAAATTATTTTTATGGAATACAATAAATAAACAGAAACACAGATGTTTTCCTCGATATATTGCGTGTAATGTAGAGTAGCCAAAAAACTCAAACAAATTTTCTCAGAAAATCAGAAGCAATTTGAAGAACAAAAAATTGGTTTTTACATAGAAAAAGCTAAATAAAATAAAGGGTTTTCAAAAAATAGGATATTATATAAACCTACATTACGCTACATCGAAGATAAACGTTGATAACATGTATAACTTCGCAAAATTGTTTCAAGAAATGAAATCTATGCAGCAGCGTTAAAAGTAAAGATTATGATAAAAAATAATTGTGTTTTCACAATTCTGCCCTATTCCGCTTAAGTACATTTTTTTACTTTTTTATATTTAACTACATACATATATATAATATTTTCCATTCTTTTTCAGAATGGTCCCAACGAAATGGTTCTGCACAATCGCTGCTCTAGTTGGACTATGTTTAGTTTTCATCACAGTTACAGAGGCAGCTCCTCCCGCAAGGTAGTTGTATTTATTATATCTTATCAAATTAACTAACAATTAGGATTAATTTTAAAAACTAATAATGAACTTATTTTGCTGACGCAAAATGATCAATACAAATTTATTGTAAATAATTAAAACATAAAAATCATTTGTTAAAGCTAACTGTGGGTGGGGGTGTGTTTTAAATTGGTTTTATCGCTTCACTAACTGATCATCTATTTTTACCCACTATTACTTAACAAAATATTTTTGATATTACTTGGTATTTGTGAAAATGGGTTAGAATTTAAAATTAATATTTCGTAATATCTCATTTTCAAACTAAACTTGTAAACTAACCATTTATATATGTACATTGTACATACATCTGGAATTACTAAAATATGAATATTAAATTCGAAAATTAGAAATGAAAAGTATTAAATATATTTTCTAACCTTCAAAATTATTTCGAATTCAAAGGTAAGGGTTAAACCAAACATTTATAAGAATAGTTTAGATGACTTAAGTAAATACTTTAGGGGAAAATTAGGTTTGAGTTAAAAACCGAAGCACATTTTTGCAGTGTTCACCTTTTGGAAAGTTTCCTGTTCACAGCAAATTGGAAGGTTTTGTTTTGGTTAGTAAAATTTGAACTCGGTAATGGGTGCCTAAATTCCTTTCTTTTTTAACTGGACTAAAAGCATTTGCGTTTTTCTAAACCAACAAACCCTTTAGTACGTTTCTAAAGCCATCCGCACACCCTCCGCGGATCCCTTTGTCGCTCGACACTTTTCGCAGCGCATCACGTACGTGACGGAATCCTGTTTCATTCAATTTGCACAGGGGAATTTTTCTGAAATGCGACTAAAAGGACAATGAAAAGCGCTGGAAAAACCTTTTGACTATTGACACTGCCAACAAAACGGCTTGCAGTTAGTACGAACCGCGCTTAGAGTTTAGTGCAAATATTCACCTCAGCGCAATGAATTATACCGCCCTTGGCGAAGTACTGGCTTCAATTTTATTGGGACGGAGTAATCAAGGACTCCTAATTAACTAAATGAGCTACCTTCTTCTAGAGGGTGAACACCAGTTAAAGTTAAACAGCGAACGAAGTGGTTACATGTGCCATCGGTCTCTCGGAGCGCAAACTGCTGCAGATACACAAATCCATGAAAGTTAAATGTTTACAGAACAGATGCATAAATTAAACAAAATTTCCGTCCGCAATAAAATTTGAATGTTTACGAATTCCCTCTGCGAGGAAGATAATTGCGAGTTATTCAAATGTTAAGGCGAGAGTCTTAGAACACTCCCGGGAATCATTGAGGATGAATAATTAACTTTAGGAGTTACCAGTTGATTCCCAGATCGGGTCCTTTTTAAGCAGAATTTGCTGGTCAGAAAAAGACAGGAGGAGATATTTAACTTCTCCAAACTTAAAACACCGCTGAAATGTCCAACTTAAATAACAAGTAAAATTATCCAAGAAAGACAAATGAGAACATTTAATGAGATGACGCTTTCGAAACATTTCTTATCAAAATGTCCAATTACCATACAATCAAACGTAGATTTTGTGCTCCTCTCCTCTCTGATAACCCTTAAGCGAAATTGTTTCCTTCGGAACTGGTGGTAAAATGAAATGAATTTGTAACGCATACAGGACGAAACGTGGAAAACGTTAAATTGGGTGAAACTCACTATAAACGCCCGGAAGGGCATTTAGAATTTGAAATGTAACCCGGGTTTATTCGAACTGGAACGAGCCCCAGATTTATCAGCATTCATCTGGCTACCAGAGGGCATTTGTCCTCCAGCGAATTTATTGTATCAGGGGCATGTTTTTGAGCCGCGATGATTCATTAATTTTTAACAACCAGTCGCTGCGATAAAGACCCTATCGCGCTTTTTGGGACTTATGATTTTTTAAAATATTACCTATATTTGCGAATTTAAAGTCCAGATTTATTATGTTTTTCTGCATAACAAATGTAAATTATGTATGTCAGATATGTACCATAGATTTAGATTTTCCTGCCAATTTGCGCAATATTCCAAAAGAAGCGAATTTTTTTTAAACATAATAAAAATTTGTATGCAATTCAACAAGCAAGTTTAAATTGCTATAAGTTTTAGCATTTTTTTGAATCATTCATACTACCATAAATTTTAGAACAATTCTCTCATACAACCCGAATGGAAATCATTTTAAGAAGAATAATTAAATGTTGTTGCCCAACCTTGATTTAGTTACATCCAGCAATTTATTTAAAGTGCTGCGGGTGTGCCATAAATGATATAGAAAAAGCTAAAATTTTACCTTGCAAAAAAAAGCTTAAAAGATTAGCGAAATTTCGAGGAAAATTAATCAAATTAGTAGTGGCATTGAAAATTTACCTCTTTATTTCTGTAAAAGAATATTTGGTGGTAGGTCTAGAATACTTGAATTTCATTTGTGAGAAATAATTCGCAAAAGCTGTGGGCGTTTTAATAGAACAATGCCAAAATTAATGTTAATGGTGCAATTATTGATTCAAAATAAATTCTCTTAAGGCAATGCATGGCCAGCAGATTCAGCCGACTACAATTTAATAGAAAAAATTTGAGGTATAGTTATCTCAAATCCGCAAAATCATTCATTTAAGTGATCTGAGAAACATATTTAGTAAAGAAGAATTGAAAAGACATTAATAGAATCAAAGAAACAAACAATTGTTAATTTAACAAAAACTGTATTTTCAAAACCAATCAAATTTGTTAAAATTTTAATTATTCGCAAAATTAATAAACTGGCTTGAATTGAGGAGCGAAGCTATTTCCACTTTCGGTCATTTGAATTATTTTTGACTAATTCCAATTCTAAAACCTACACAAAATTTTCGTTGCCTTTGTTCCCAATCAAAGAGAGCTATTTCCGCTCCAGGGAGTATTTCTATTGGCTTTGAATCATTTTATATTAAAACTGGAAAGACTTAAGTAAAGGTCATACCGAAGAATAAGTTTTCATTTCTAAACGTGTTTGTATGTATCAATTATTATTAACTTTTTTTTGTACTTACTAAGCGTAATTGGTGTAAATGCTTATGAAAAGGTGCTCTTTCCATTTTTAATTGTTTATTATCCCACTTCTTAATAAAAAACCTGAAAAGAAATTAGCTTCATACAAAAAACATATCGACTCCGTAATATTTGTAATACATATGTAAACTCTTTGCTTACAATGAAAAGAGAGTACGCTGTAGCGAAATCCACCTTTATAAAATTTCGATCTGCTGCTTGTGGTAAACCAGTCAGTTGATTATTTCATATATTTTGAGTTTGAAAGCAAAATACATGTGAGTAAATTGTAGCTTAAACTCGCAATAGCCGAAGGGATGGCATTTTACAAGGGTGTAATATGTAAAGGTTAGATGCAACTTTTATATTTAATACAATATATGCCACGTGCATTTTGTAGTTGCACGTTCTATTTAACTACAACGTAGTAAGAATTTTCGATGATACAAGAGGAAATACACCGAAAAGTGATAGTCCTTTAAGTGGAATTCTTTTTCAGTAGCATTATAGTAAATGGGGAAATAAAAACCTGTAGTGCTTTAACAAAAATCGTTCGAAGTGAGACCATTCACTTCGAGTAGCTCCACTAAAAACTTTATGTTATCCGAAATCGGTTCGGAATGAATGGATACCTTCAAAAATCTCATCCCAAAACCTCGACAATAGAAAGTTAGTTCGCGTGATGTTCCTGAGCAAGCGATAAAACCAATTTCCACGCTCTCCCAGCGGAAGCAGCAACACTTTGAGCCACAAACGAGGAAAGGGCAAAACTTTCCCTTTTGATTTTATTATTTCGGTGTCCTTTGGACTAACAAAAAGAAATTCGCTTTTCTCTTGTTCCCGTGCGTCCCCGAAGCAACGCGTACTACAACGACTTCGAGGAGACCCCAGAGGATGTGCTGATGGAGCTGATAGCACGATTCGGACAGACCATCATGAGGGCACGAAATGATCTGGAAAAGTAAGTAGCTAACTCAGTTTAAGTAATCGGGAAGAGATAATGGGAAAAACCGCAGCGACGTGCCCTGCCCTGGTCGCGTCTTCCCAACTTTCCTGTTTCGGCCGGGAACCGTCTGGAGACTCTGCCCCGGGTGAAATTTATGTCGTTCCGCTCTTATTCCAGGCAGGCTGCGGCAGCGGCGGCGACAAAAAATATTATTAATTAATTGCTGGGCGGGACAAGGGGGCGTAATTTGCGGAATTAAACAACATTCTCGACTTTTTGCACCTAACGCCTCCGAAGGGTTTGGAGACTCCGCAGCTACGGAAGTCCCCGGTAATTGCGTAATGAAATCGTAAACCCTTCAGCGTTTCCAATGCAAGGAGCAAAGGGTTGGCGGCGGGAGACCTTTTGCTTCGGTTGATTTTAATTAGACATCGGGACATGATTTAATGATGTCATAATTTCGCGGGAAAGTGATTACAAGGAACTTGTACGGGAGGTTCAATGAAAGCGTGACGTCGACCTTTTTGATGACTTCATTCAAGATGAGTGTATTAAAAGACGTCAGGGTAATGGGAACTGGAAATTATTGCTATTTTTAATGCCTTCTGGAAAGACACAAAAGAAAGACAGTCTTAAGTCGGATTTCTTTAAAAGAAAGGCGTTGTAAGGAGGCAATTGTAGATCTTTATGCAATTTTATTATATCCGCGAGAAAAATTAACCTAATTTATCGAAAGAGGCGTTTTTTATGATGCTTTGAAGGTAATTTCTAAAATAAATGGCCTTTTAACGTAATTATAATTTTCATCATATATTACATTAATGCTTCAAAGCTTTATAGATTCTAAACGATTTCAAATATATTTCAAAGTATTTAATTAATTAAATTTGTAGATGTTTTCTAACAGTTATGGACAACAGTAAATTTGCAATCACATTTTATTATTATAGTATAAAAATGTTGCCTCAGTAGTGAGGACGCTACACTTTTTATCAAACTTTAAATTCATTTATCTCCCGAACATGAATTACCCCAAATTTCCAAGTGTGTAAAATTACGGTATAAAGATTTATTTAGTGCAATTCAGTAGAAAAAAAATTACTACTTTTACAGTAAGCATCAAAATACATATTCATATAGTAAGAATCTTCAAAAAATATATTACAATTTAAACAATCAATATTGTGAATGAATTCGAAATATCCCGTACTACCTCTTTAAACGAATTCAGTTAATGTTTGTAAAATTACTCGTATTGTTGAAAAATAATTTGAGTAGAAGAAATTTAAAGAAAATTTACAACATTATTTATTAAAACGACAGAATTTATTCGGAATTTGAAATACTTATAAGTGATCTATCAGAGCATTCTTCGAGGAATTCTTCAAACGTTCTGCTTTTAAATTTCGACCTGATGTGAATTCCATTAAATTCAAAAATAAATTCATGTTATTCAAATATTAAAGCAAAAAATAAACTTTAACTTTAATGTTTCAAAACAGCTTGAGTCGTACTCATTATAATTAACAAAATTTAGAATTTCTTTAACTTTATGCAAAAACTTATTTGCAAATTTTAATATAAATTTGCGAAACTGGTTTTCATATGTTAAGTGAAAATCCAAATTATTTTCATTGTGAAGCATGCGTTGTCATAGTGAGGATGATATCCTTGCAAAACACGTTCTTATCCTGCATATTGGAATACCTGAAAAAGAGCGAACATCGTTCGTAGCGATTTAACCGTCCTCCTTATCACCCAAACCAATCAGCAATCAAAGCATTTCCGAATATTAAAGGACCATGGCGTTAGATAAGAACGCCTTAATTGCCTATAAATATTTACTATCAGTCGTACTCCAGAACTTGTAATTTTCGTCTTGTACTTATGCCAGACTGCGTGGCGTTCCGCCGAAATGTTCGTACACATCCATAAATTAGCAGAGCCCGGCAGGCTCTTTGGAACCCCATTAAAGGACACCAAACAGCCGGGCCTTATTAATAATTAATCGCATCGATTAGGATTAATTGCTACACTGGCACTTGTCGGTCGCAGCATCACTTACCAAATGTTGACTCACCAAATTTAATGGGCATCTTACATTCAGCCGAAAGGATACGCGGGGGTGTACGACTTCTAAGAATTTATCTTCAATGGGAAAAAAAAGTGTGTGTACGATTACTGCCCTTTGAAATGTTTTTATACATATCTTCCGCAAACTTTTATAGAGAAGGCAAGAAGAATATTAGGTCGTGTGCTCCTGTCGTTCCATTACCCCTTTATGAATTTCGGGTAAAAAGGTTACTTCTGCCAGCAGTTTCCGCTTGGATGTACACTAGTTTGCTAGCCAGAAGTTCCGGTATTCAATTAATTTAATAACAAGTTTACTGAAATATTTACATCAAGAACATATACATAAACATACATATATAATTCTTCTAGCTCAAAACGTACTGTTGATTTTGGAATGGGACGAGGATATTCTGGTACAAAGGAGGCCCAGTACAGAATCGGCTTGCAGGCAGCTGAATTTCCTGGTGGCCCAGGACGCAGGAGGCGCTCAGAGACACAGGCCTGAATTTATAAAATGTTCACAAGCCAACCAAAATTCACAACAACAACAGCAAAAATTACAACCACTACAAACAAAGAATGAAACAATGAAAGTTCCAACAGCATTTTAGATGTCCCAGCTTTAAATTGAGTTTCCTCTTCTACTAAAGACACCAAACTTTCTTAAAATAATACGGCTTAACTAAAACATCCCCTGAAATCGGACCTTTACGGTCTACCATATAAACACAAACATATATTGAATAAAATGGATTTTATCATTAAAATAGTGTCTATATTTTTCTAAAATTAGTTACACAAAACTTAACGCGCAAGCAAGCCACTGTAAATGCTGCTAGCAAAAAAAAAAAAATCTTAGTCCTTATGTGTAGGTGTCGTATGTACTTATCGAGTCAAAACATAAGCAAATAATCTCTCTTTCTCAAAAAACTAAAATTACAAAAAAAACATAATAATAATAATAATGCATAATATTAATGGGATAAAATGAGTAGATTTAATGAGGCCCCCGAAGGAAAGATGGAAGGAACAAAGAAGAAAGTTTTTAATTTAACTATTATATTATATACATATTTCATTCTTCAAACACAAACATTAACACGATTCGACACTGCACTCAAAGCTGGATTGGAGTTGCAAATGACTGCAGAAAAGTAGTTTTTTTCAAAATGTTTAAAAAACAAATTATCTAAATGTGTACCAAAGCCAAAAAAATGTCTTTATAACGAATGTAGTCTTTCACATAAAAATATAAATTTGTAGACAAAATTTAGCTAACATTTAGGAATGACGCGCCTAAATAGTATTTCCTCTGCTAAGAGCACCTTTTTAAAATTAACTAAAATATATCTGATGTGTCTTCTTCATGTTCCTTTAGTTTTTTGGTTCATAAGATACTTTTATTTAAATCAGCCAATTTATGGTAGTTCTGGCGAGAAAGTCGATATACAACACATGCATATATATAATTGTAACTTTACTAAATTTAATGCTAAAACAAAGTGGAAAACTATGTAAGATATGAAAATAAAGACAAAAATAAAGTTTAATTTGTTAATTGAGCAAATATTTATCGTGTCAAATGATCATATCCTCATCCTTATTAGTTCCTTCTAGGTGTTTGTTTAAGTAGTAAATTAATTTCAAATTTCAGTTTTTAAACAAGTTTATATTGGAGGTAGAAAATATGTGGGTAAGTATGTAGGTATAAAATAAATTACTTTCCTTTAATAGATTTTTAACATGCCCACAATGGCTGAATGTCGTCGATCTAAAACTATAATTTCCAAAAATATAACATCCGATTATTCGAAAAGGGTTCATATGAATTGATTTTCTAAATTCACAAAAATGGCTAAATACTGGAGACTACATAAGGGGAGAGAGTAATAATGCTAAATTTAATGCCGGCAATTATTTTGTAAGAATTCTGAAGTACCTTTACTCCTTTATGCCGAAAAAAAATTTTGCATACCTTTCTGGAAATGCAAGCTCCATCAATGGCGAAATTGGGTTAAGCCTCTGGAAGTAGACTGGAAGGTCTAAAGGCATGCAGCGAGCATTTGACCCACTTTCGCAGATATGTCACGAGAATTTCATGCTTCTATCGTGACAGTTTTGAGGAAAACGTCTTCCGAAGGAAGCACTTCCACATGAAAGGCGCCGCCCGCCAGGCAAGCAAACAATCGCCAGGCGAGCTCCTTGAAATTTTAACGAGCCCCAGCAGCTGGCGCGTTGTCAGGATGCGAAGTGAAATTCCTTCACATTTCGAAGTTCTTTGAAAGTTTGCGGTACGTGCGCTGCCCTGGAAGAAAGTTGTGGGTGGAGGCGACTCCACGGATGCCTCGGAGATATGAGAATAAGTTTTCGTTTCCTGGTTTCCTAAAACTTTGAATTTGGAATTGGAATGAATGATACGGGTAAAATTGATTGTCTTCGTTGTTAAAAATTATTTCATTAATTAAATGTTGTGGAAAAGTTACACATTCATAATATTTAGATAGTACGTAATTGGGAAAATTAAAGTCCAAGTTTCATATCTTATGGAACTTTAATAATAACCAGTTCAATTTTCAGTTTTAATCATAATAAACCGATTTCTGCTCACTAAGATAATTGCTTGGAAGTAATTTCAAATTTGTTTCAGTAATATTAATTGCATCTTGAATTGTTCAGAAGGCCGCTCAACTTTAAAATGTGGATTAAACAATAATAATTATATCAAGAGATTAAGCTCGAACTTAATTATCAAAGATTTTAATGAACCTACTTATTTCAAAAATGTTTTCTATAAGTCTTACATTTTAAAGGGTGGCTTCGAACAATTTAAAATAAGAGATAATTAAGTTTTTACCACTTTAACCTCTTCAGGGACGAATTTTAAAAAGGTTGAAAAGATGGTTACATATTTTATTTGAGTACTCGTTTACTTATTTTTCCGATAACGATTCAGTAAGTAAGGAAATTTGGATAAACAGTTGGGTTAAAAATGGAAACTGATCCCACATATGAATTTGAGTGTAAAAACGTAACTTTATGAATTGTTTTTAAAATAAAGCAACTAGATAATTTATTTCTCAGAAATATGCATACGATATTTTTTAAATAAAGCAAAAAGAAACCTCACGGCAATCAGAGCCAACTTCGAAAAAGAGTTAATTTAGAGTAAAATAAAATTGTATCCATTCTGCCACTCCACAAATTTTATGGTTATATTATTTACATATAATAACGAGCAGTTCTTTACCAAATTTTAATTTCTATTCCAGTTAGAATAATTATTTCTTAGAAGTAAACGTAAACACCCATATATGGCAATATCCCTGAAGAGAATATGTGTAAATTAAATCTGGAGTATTTTGCAAATTTTGTAAAAATATAGAATTCTAAATGTTCTCACTTTTGCCTAAGAATGGTTAGCATAATCCAATGATGAAAATGAGTGGTTTCTAATAATTCATTGTCGTAAAATTAAGATTTGGTATCTAAAATTACTTAGAGTAAATAAGGCGCATAATAGCATTGAATAAACCTTAAAGACTTCTTGAAAACTTTAAGGTCCGAATGGAAGCTTGCATCGACTGGAACTCAAAGGTAATCTCAAAATCTTCATCGTAACAGGAATTAAATTTTACCCCACCGTCCTAAAGCCTAAACTTAATAGAATTAATTAGGTAGGTACAGATTATGTCGTTTATCTGACATAGCTCATTAAGTGGATCAACTTGGAAAAAAATCCGAGGAACTCTATCATAAGCCGATACCCCTTAAGAACTGTGTGTGTGCCTGCCCAGAAGCTTTAGCATAACACAATTAAATTTTCCGGAATTTTGAAGCTCCTAAAATTACTACCTCTGCCGTCGCCCTAGTTCAGGACCCCTCTAAATAATCTTAAGGTTCTGGAAAGACGATGCACCGGGTCTTCCTTGTTTACTTGCTCAACACGTCTGTATTTGTGAAATCAGAAAATCAGGGCAAGTACGAGTATAACAAGGATAAGCCTTTTACGACACGAGGAATTTAAATGCCTTCAAGCCCAAACCCACCAGTAGAAAGTAGACCTCCACAAATTCTCAGAATCTGGATGCTGCTGCTGCTGTTATTATGTTGTAGTTTAAGCAGACGAAAAACGCCTCTGGGACTGCTCTTCATGTAATATGCAATTGCTTCTGAGCCTTTTCAAGGACGAGCCTTCGATAGCTGATGGAGCGATCAAGTGGCGAGGAGAATAGCGGGATAATTCCTCAATAAACTTTAATAATTCGTGGCTTGGAATCTCGAGCTAATTTACGGCAAACAGAGCTTAAATTAAAAAGCCAAAAGAGTTCCAAAATTTAAATTTCGTTTGTTATGAGACGTATATAAATACTACAGTACATGGCAAAAAAACGAGCCCACTCATTAAAACTGAAAATAATAATTAAACATTTTGTTGGAATGCATTCTACCCTAATTAAAACATGCTTTATACAAACAGCAAATTTAAATTAAAATCGAAATAAGCTATGCTCTTGAATAAATCGGTGGGATCTAGACAGCTTTTATACCAATAAAATATTTATAGCATTAATTTTAACCTGTATAGGTTAAGATGAGAACATTGCACACATATGTATGCCAAGATATAGAACATCCCAGAACAAATCTTTTTCATTATATTGCTCTAATTATTATAGTACTAGCGGGGTTACCCGGTTCCACTTGATGAACACATATTTCATTGGGTCCGTCATTATGAATTTCCAACATTTTATAGTAAATTCGAAACTACCTCAAAATATCCATAACACTCATATTCATTTAAATTCGTCGAAGTTCGAAAATCATTGTACACCATATTGAATCCGCCATCTTTAAATGTAAATTTCGAACATGGATTCGTAATAAGGACATCTAAAAATGCATCGCCATTGGATGCCGCATCGGATGACAGAATTCGATGCCGATGCTAATGCTGCTGATTTATAAACCTCCCAGGGTCATCACATTTTCTTGAGTTTTCAACAAAAGCTTTAGGAAATACCAAAATAGAATATAAATTTTAAAAATAGCGTATTTTGTTTAATTTAAAAATTTAGAAAATGTTTCTATGTTTTTTTTTCTTCATATCAATAAAAACACACAAAAACACACGATGGAACACACTGTGTCTCTTTTACAACATTTGACCCATTTCATTCATTAAAAAAACACTAGGGCAAAAAATATTGTTTATATCAACAAGATTAAACAATGTTAAGATGCAAAGGTTATCACCGCGTGCCAAATTTTTAATCAACAATTTTTACTTCGTTAGAAGAACAACAGTTTATATGAGCTACTTTTTAACAAATTTTCTTGACTAATTTTTAGCTTACTGCAAAAAAATCAAAACATACTAGAATAATAATCAAATTTAATAACAATATTTTTTATTATAAAATGGAAGAATTAAACTAATTTATTGTTCACTTTAAATTAGTTCAAATAATCTATGTTTTCAAATGTATATGTATACATAGTGTGTTCCTACATCATATCATAATAATTTTTAGGTCATCTTGTTGTTAAATATTTTGACTATATGTGTATGTATGTTTTAGGTAATAAATAAGACATAATTACTTTTATTTGATCAATCACAAGTTTAAATGTATTAGGAAGCTCAACAATAATCAGCATTTTCTGATAGTCAACTATGACTACATTTTTCTTAACAGAATTGCTCGTTCTAATTATTTTGTAGCCAATTTTTGAGTATTTTCGATTTACAATTTCTAACTAATAGCAACAAATTTAAAGAAATGTTTTCGTGTTTCAGTTTATAAAAAATCAATTATAGAAATTTTTTTACAAATATAGTTAATATCTGTCTATACTAAAATATACATATTTGTCTGCCAGCGTACTATATATATATGTATGTATGGTATGTATGCTGAAAAAGGAGCTTTCAAAAGATGTGTAACGAATACTATATATTTACACCAGAAAAGATAAAACATAAAACTTTTGTTTTTTGTGAAGTAATGTACAAATCATGGGTGTAAGACGTCTCGATCCTGGTTGAATTATATATGGAAATATGCGGAGGCATCGCGTTAATGATATTTATTGGCAAGAAAGGAAATATCCCCGGCACGCGTCGGGCATCTCTGAGGGCGGCTTTAAACATTCACCAGGGCCCGCACTTGCTATGCGTACCGCGTCTTGCTTCGATTGTGGCTGGGAAATTGAAATGGTTTCGATTTTTGCGTGCGTGACGCAGCGTCGACCCGCGTAATGGACTCTTATCGCTGGTGCCGGCACAAGGTTAAAAATGCATCACCTTCGAAGGAATTTTCGCTCGATTTATATTGAAAGATGTTTTCGAAGAAATTGGCCGCATTAAGCGCCATCTATCACCGCAAAAGCAGCTGTATTGTGTCTTTTATGGATAAAAAACTTTCACCCAATTGTCCACGACTCCATTTCCGGACGAAAACTTTCTTATGTAAAAAGAAAACTTCCTCTGGATGGGGTGGAATAGCTGGCGGAAGGATAATTTTAAAGACGACAGACAAGAGCACAGCACAGCGCAATTTGGTGCGACGAACAATGGAACTCGAGTTTCATTTGTAGTAAGATGAATTCCTTAAGTAGAAGTTGCTTCCTTCCCGCGCGTTTTGGGTGCTCCAGACTCCGTCATCTTCATTTGTGGTGGTTTTTGCCAATTTCGTGCTATCACTTCTCATTCACGCCAGCGAGACAGGTTTACTTCGTTTTCCTCCGTCGCGTTAGCACAAGTTCCAAGGATCTGCACATAAAGTCACTTGAATTTGATTTTGTGATATGTACTTATAAAGAAAAATCTAAAGAGTTTGGCTGAGTTATTTTAAACTTGTTGTTTTTGAGATATAATACATGTATCTTTCAAATAATAAAGTGTAAATAAATGACTCATTTGAAAACAGATCCCTTAATTATTAATATAAAAATACCAATATACCAATTTCCTTATGTATTCTTCAATTTTAGCAAAACCATCAGTTAATGTTCTCAGGATACGTAGTGTTACATACCTATCCTTGGTACGATATCTAGCTTTAGATAAAAAAAAATGTATTTCAAAGAAAAACATCAAATTCCCAAAATACTTTGCGAAAGTGTGTAACAACACTTCAGAAACTTAATTGCGCAGCATAATGAGCCACATGATGTCCCATTTCCTCGTAGTGAATATTTAGAAGATTAATGGCAATTAAACCACTAAACTATGCTTTTCTCTAGATTAATTGTTTCTAGGGACTGAAGCCCCAGATTGGGAATTCTTTTTTGTAGTCTTTAAGACATACCGAGCATTAATCCCATAGGTAAACCATTCTTAAAAAGACGAGAGCAAGCGTAATGGAAAAAATATCGGACCGGATATACATTTTAGCAAAATAAACTGCTTGAACGAATGGATGACCAAAAATCAATTCTTTGAGGCAATGAGGGGTCATTTGGGTTTTGTTTGATTGATTTAAGATTTGAGGGTTGAAATCCTAAGAGAATTTTGTTCCGATTTGCCGTATGCCAGATATAACGTCCTTTCGTGAAAATTTGGTCTTCGGAATTCCTATCTTCACATACGATTTTACTATTTTGTCATAATCAATTTTCCCATTCTGGCAAAAATTTTGGAATATTTTTTGTATATTTTAAAAAAGCAAATAAAATAATAATTAGTAGATTACAGCTTAAAACAATAAAATACTGAGAAAGTGAGATTTGTGTGTTTTTTAAATGTTCATCCCATGTTTTAAATACATTACAAAGGCTTAATACCTAATTGAAAGAATACAAATAATAAACTTTGAACAATTTTTATATATTATACATACATATGAGAGGAAGACAATGATTTTGTTTTTCGATTTTAATAGCATTAATTTTCCTCCTACTTCATATTGTATGCGAATCTTACGAGCACTATAATAAAATAATAAGGATTAATAGAAATCATTAAATATTTTGATTTTGTTCTTCAAGTAAAGGATTTTTGGTATAAAATCAATCCAAAGGAAAATAAGAATTTAATTTTAAATACGTAACAGTTTTCGTATTTTTACCAATTTAATATATCGACAATATTGGCGTTTATATTGTGATGACAGTATTTTCTTTTTATGCTTTACTGAATAAAAGTGAAAGTATCAACTACTACTGAGATCGAGTTAGTATATTTACATATACGTATAATATTTACATACATACATATATATATGAAACAGATGGTTCTCAAAATAATATGCTTAAGATCTACAAATCGTTAAATACACAAACATCCGACAAAACTCGGTCAGTTCACTAGTAAAGCAATCAGGGTATGGAAACTACTTCAACAGCGAATTATCCCCGTAACGAATGAGACCACGTAGAGCAATCACTCTCCCACAAACCGCGCATTGTTTATCTGTTTTCTGGCGTTCCAGAAGGTGAATAACATTTTCACAGTAAACGCCAGGAACCCTGTGGATTTTCCTGGACGCCTGAGTTCCCAAGCACGCCAAGATTGAAGGGATTGCTCTGCTTTTCTGGCAAACAATTTGTGAGCTCGAATAGCCAAAATATTCCGCCAAAAGGTGGTTATATGTATGCACAAATAACTCAGACTAATCCCACTGGTGAAATTTCGATAAATCGATTAACGAGGTGCAAATCACCACCGCACGAGCAAATTTCACTTTTCGATGATAACAATCGTTTGATTACAGGCCACCAATCATACAGTAGACTCCATAATGCCGGAAAATTGAGTTTTCCAGAGAGTTTAGCATATTCAGTGATTACGATGACTGATGACTTAGATACCTGCCAAATTTTGAACAGCGATGAGTGATTGTCTCACTAAATGGCAATTTGATAATGGATGTTACACGATTTTTGTTTTAAGCTTTCAGTACTTGGTTCACTAAAAAACAAACATATTGTGTAAAAGAAATCCTGCTCACTCGTTAGTCCAATTAATAATTTTCACGGTGGCAACTATTCCAATTCAATGCGTCTTTGAAAACAGGTACACCGCCTGAAGATCGCTTAATATGAGGGATAAAGTCAAGACAAAGGTGTGCTTATTAATTTGAACGGCTTCATCTGAGCACCTCATAAATTGGTCCGTGGTTGTTGTGACAGAATGTAATTTAATGCTAAATACAATTTACGAGAATAGCATGTTAATGCTCCAGACGAAGAAAGTGAGGGTTTATTTGAACCAATTTCTGAAGTAATTAAATCTTACACGCTCGTAATTAATGAACACCATTTAATAAACTTCTGCGTTCCATTGCTTAACTTTTGTTTTAATAATCGCAATGAGTCTGTAAAACAATGAAAAACAGGTTTTATAGATGCAGAGATGAATTTGTGGGTTATCGAACATTAGAGGGTTTGAATCGAGTTAGTAACAAGAAGGAGTAGGAACAAGAATTACCACTAATGTACGTACATTATATACATATGTATGTACTTATATATATATGTCTATACACTTGCGGTCATAAAAACCGCACCACGCAGGTAGTTTCAATAATGCCCATAATTGAAGGAGGTAGGGTAGGGGGAGGGATGCAATAATTTGACCTGCTCTAAGGGGGTATAAAAGCAACCCTTTCGGTGAAAGGATATTCAGTTCAAGTTCAGTGGTGATAACGATAAAGTGAAAAAAAGTGAAATGGCCGGAAAATACAAGCAGTTGACCCGAGACCAAAAAGTCGAAATTTTGACTTTGGTAGATCAAGGTCTGTCGTATCGTCAGATAGCGACTACAATAGAGTGCAGTCATTCAACTATCGTTCGCTTAGTGAAAAAAAAAGGGAATTTGGACCCTCTGGAGAGGACGAAAGGATCTGGAAGGAAACGAAAGACAAATGCAAGGACGGACAAGGCCTTACGACGGATGAGTTTGAAGGATCGCTTCAAATCCGCTGTCCGTTTGAGGACAGAGCTGAGGGACTATCATCAAGTCGATCTTAGCGTTGAAACAATCCGTAGAAGGCTACGAGAAATGGGACTTTATGGAAGACGACCAGCGAAAAAACCCATGTTGACAAAGAAAATGAAGGCGGCTCGTCTAGCAGGGGCGAATAAGTACAAAAATTGGACGCAGGAAGACTGGCGACATGTGATTTGGTCCGATGAAAGCAAATTCAACTTGTTGTGCGCGGACAATTTGCCATACGTGCGACGTTCAG
The DNA here is from genome assembly GCA_959613345.1 of Tolmerus cingulatus. Lineage (NCBI taxonomy): Eukaryota > Metazoa > Arthropoda > Insecta > Diptera > Asilidae > Tolmerus > Tolmerus cingulatus. Next base: position 25,728,017 of record OY390707.1, read on the forward strand.
CAGGAGAAAGGTTTAAGGATGAATGCACAATTAGAACGGTGAAGTTTCCTCAAAGTCAAATGGTCTGGGGATGTTTTTCTTTCTACATTCTAGGTCCTTTGCACTTCGTTGATGGAACCATGAACGCTCAGAAGTACGGGGAAGTCATAAAGCAATTTTTGATACCAGCCATGGAGGAGCATCTTTCGTTTACTGAAGAAGTCATTTTCCAAGATGATTCTGCACCTTGCCATCGTGCCAAATCGGTAAGTATAGTACGGCATATAAACTGCCATATGTCTTCTTCATTTTCAAATAAAAAAAACAAAAAAATGTATCCTCTTTTTTTTCCAGCTCGAAAAAATATTTTCTGATCTTGGAATTCAGAGACTCGACTGGCCAGCGAATTCGCCCGATATGAATCCCATCGAGCATCTATGGCATGTTATGAAACGGAAAGTAGCAGAACACAAACCGGAGAGCAAAAGGAAGCTAAATCAAGTGCTGGATCTTGTGTGGAGGAACGAAATAACGGACGACATCATTAAAATATTGGTGGACTCAATGCCTTCTAGGATCGAAGCGGTTATTGCGGCCAAAGGGGGAGCAACGCGGTACTGAACACTGTACATATAATTTAAATTAAGTGTAAGTTATGTATAAATAAAAAGTATTCCAAATTATCCGCTAGTTTCATAACTAATGTAATAAACATGTAAATAATAATAAAGTATGAAAATTGATAGTTAAACTTTTTTTTAAATTTCTTCCAAACAAAAGGCAGTAGGCAAACGAAATTCTGTCAAACTGTGTACGAGTTACTATTGATTATTGTAGTAAAGAATTATTCCATTCGGAAAAGTAGATATCCTTTTATTCAATTTTTTCTTATGAATTTCAAGTGGTGCGGTTTTTATGACCGCAAGTGTATATGTATGTCTAAATTCATATCATATATTCTTTTTCAAGTTAACCTGATTTTTAGCATTTTGTGCTAAAAATGGATAACAAGTACAAAATCATACCATATAAAAACCAGAACTTTTTTGTTGTTGCCACAAATATATGTATGTAAATACACGTAAAACAGAAAATCTTAAATCACATTAAAGGGTTAAATGTAAAATCACGTTGGCCAGGAAAAGAGTATCAATCGCTTTATTTTGTTTTCAATGTCAACACGCGAGGTACTAAAAGAAAGCTCGTTAAATACAGACTTATCTAAAATATATAACATTCATTTTTTATATATACCTATATGCACACATATATGCAATGTACATACACATGCTCAAAGTTGTGCAGCAGTACGAAAATAAATAAACATTTCTTCATAAAGAACCTCTCCAGTTTTAGCATCCAGCTAGCTGGATAAAGTTTCTAATTCTAATATAAGACATAATTTGAATTATAAGTATGTAGTATGTATCTAATTTTTACCCGACTATGGCAAACCCAAAGAACGCTATGATTTTTGCAGTGAATGTAAGTATGTACATATGTTTGGATGTGTTTATGTACATTCAATATGTCGAATTTTCTAAATAATTTTCACAGCTCTAAAGAAAAACTTTAGAATCAAATGGATTGTATTGATGAACGCATTCTACATGTACATGGTTTTCCTTTACAATTGAAGAGGATAAGGACATTTTTTTTTAAACCAAATTATAATACATACGAAACACTTCAAGCATGAGTTTAACTTGCTCTTGACTGATTATGTTTAATACATATAAATAATCTTCCTCAATTTCAGAACCATACGATTTGGATTGGTGATTATGATTATGTTTAATATGTTTTGAGTCTGACTCATATATACTGGAACAGGTTTTCTTCTTTTTTTAAACCAATTGATTTCAACATGTCAAAATTTGCCTAGGCACGGTCATAAATAGTTTTCATCATAACAATTATAAAAATTTTCAGTGATTCTAGATGAATACTTTATGAATAGATTATATTCGAAATTTGCTCCAAATTTTCAACACATAAGAAAAGTACAAATTTTGATGAAATGGAGTTTAATATACATACATATGTAAATTTGAATTTTTTCACAACTTCAACAAGAAAATGCTCTGTTCCACCTTTATTGAAACACGTTAAATGTTAATACACCGTTAATAATCGCGGAAAAAGTGGAGCAGAGAGACGATGACCTGATTTTATTTCATATCCGATAAAAGCGACTCAGAAAATTCAATAAAACGAAAATGAGACAGCACTAACCTCTCATCCGTGAGGCTTTTATCCTTGTAAATTAATTATGAGCTGTCATTTTTTACAGAACCAAAGACCTTGCTGCTGTTACAGAAAGGTGGAAATCCTCTCCCCGCTGCACCGTATCCGGGGAATTGAATCAAACTCCAATTTTGTCAGAAAACCGCCCCACAAAACAATGAAAAAACAATAAATGAAAAGTTTGTAAAAATAAAAGGACGCAAATCGGATCAATAGCAACAAACAGGGTTCCACTTGATGAGATTCCGCAAACATTTAATTAAAATGCATCCATCCTTGTGGTGGTTGGCGGTGGAAGTCTTGCAGGATTTTTTGAATAAGCTCTTTCTAAAATTTTGTAAAGTGTGTGCAACTGCAAGTGAAGTGGCATTGTCTTGTCGCACAAGGTCCTTTTGATCCCAGCATGATAATCTCCCCGCGACTGCGGATGAAGTGGCTTTTGTCGTCGAGTTCTAAAATGAACTGATTCTACGAGCATTTTCAAATTCTAAAGGACTCCTAATGATCTGGTTATTTTCAACTCTAAGGATATGTCTTGCAACGATCCTAGTAATTCAAATTCTCTTCCTGTGTGCCTAATTGCATCTTTGTGCAATCTTGGAAATTACTCCCTTCTATAAAAGCGGATGCGTTCGTTCGAGGTGGACCCGAAGCAATTTGAGCACGTGACTTCAGCAAAATCAGGCATCAATACCCGTGCCATTAAGCTGTCATCATCATCAGCAGCAAATGGCTAGGAGACGGCGACGTTTAGTGTAATCATTTGGGGCGGGGGTGGTGGATTTAATTGCATCCGGTGCACCACTTGGTACTCTTCTTTAGAGCTCTTTCCCAGTTCGATTGGTTAGTTCCTGCGAAAGCAGCAATTAGTCAAGCTCGCACCTGCCCGTCCAAGCAATTAGATGCACTATCACAACATATCTCCCCGTGGAGCCCGAAAATTCCCAGCTCCTTCCATTTAATTAGTCGAGCTTTCTCACCCGGAAAGGGGATGAAAACTGGCAATTTTCACTTTCTCGTTGTTGACCACCCAAACCCACCCCACAACCCTTTAGAACCTAATTTTACTCCAATTAGAGCGTGAGGTAGCACACTAACTTTAAATTGACCCCCCAAGCGAACGAGGATATTTTGCCCTTTGTAGGCGGCACGTGCGCCTCATTGAGTAAAAATTTTGTTTTCAATTTGTTAACAATTTCAAAGTACGCATGGTATCCAGGCGGTCATAACACAGCACCCCTGCTGAGTTCCTTAAGATAAACATTTTTAAGAAGCGGGGTCAGTTCTTCACTTCCTTCGAGCTCCAGTCTGGACTTAATCTGTCCTCCCAGATTGTACGCCAACGACTAGTCGACGGTGACTTAAATCCGGAAAATAATGGAAAATAATCTAAAAGAGGATTTTCGCAGAAAAGTCTCGCAGGACGTCTCCTTTTTCTCGGTTTGCTTTGGGCCACGCGACCGACCGCATGTCACCAGATTTCCCCACTAATTCCGTCCCTGGGAGCTGTGATAACAACGGGCGAATAAAGGGAACGATTTCACGCATTGCTTTTCAATTTTCCTATTTAACAAAAATAGAAATCTTTTGTTGATTGGAAGGGTGACGTAGGTCATCGTCAAACTCGTGGAATTTTTGGTGAACTCAAATATCAAGTTTAGAACTAAGGCGTTGGCGGATATCCAGAATGCCTCATTGCTAATATTAGAAATAAAAAGAGTGATTCAATCAAATCAAAGCTTAAAAACATTTGAGACGAAAATACTTTTAAATCTACTCGGGCCCTAATTGACCACTTTTCAAAATATCGTTTATTTAATTAGAAAAGAAGCTTTAGTAGAGCTTATTGTTCTCTTTGAATATATTATTGTGTTACTATATTAAATATTTTACAGCTGAATACAGTTTATTTAGATTTCTTACGCAGGAAGTATCAAAAATTAAAGTCGAACCACAATAATAATCAGGAACCAATTTTTATTTTTAGTTTACTTCAAAACAAAACGAAGATTTCGAACATGCATTTTTAAGGGTACCTACATTTCTTTTAAAAGTCTCGTAATCCGCTTGCATAGAGGATTCCAATAGAAAAATAGCAACATGTTAATTTTTCGATATTATTGAACGTTATGATGGCGAACTTTAAATATTCCTTATCGATTTTAAATCATTCTAATTTTTACTAAAATGAATGTGAGTCCATAACATATTGATATTTATTTTACAAAAACATAATTTAATGTAAAACAATTAAAGTAGGCTTTTTCTTATATGTTATAAGTTCAAGCTTTTCATTCAAATTTTATAGCCCTTAAAAAACAACAAGGAAATCATTATATTAATAAAATATCACTTAGGTACCTCCAAAACATTATGTTCGGCGAACCTAAATGTGTAAAAACATAAAGGTCATAATAAATAGATTAAAAAATGACTTACCTAATACCTGGGTGCTCACAAGTACATCCAAATCGCTGTAATTAAATAAATGATTAAAGATTTGTATAACAAAAAGAAACTTATGGATTTTCTTGACAATATCGGGAGGCGAGTCCGACAGCAATATAAAAAAACAAGAACGAATATTATTGCGCGGACTCCTTGCTCTGACCGGATCAAAAACGGGACGCACACGCTCACAACGTATTTGCGGGCTCTTACCTGTGTTTGCAGCGACTACAGGTGAGAAAAAGCGAAAGCTCTCTCACCTGTGACCGGAAGTAAACAAAGGATGATTTCCAGCACAATCATGTTGATTACACTGCGGTTTTTGAGGTGGAACATCACTGGGCACATGAAAAGCACAAGGATTACTTAACTATTATCATTATTATTCCGGTTAAGCATCATGAGGACATTCGCGAGGGGGATAAACGCACTCGGTACTTAAAAACTGCGCAACTGACTTGAGCTTATGTCCTTATGACAGAACTCAAACGTCAATGGGGACTAATTTCAGGCGACTTCAATGGCGTTGCCAGATTTGCCATTTATTACCCAAAGTCGGCTGAATTTTGGCGAGATGGCTGAATTCACCATGTGGTGAATACTTTGCAGTTAGAGCCTAAGGAAACGCGATATCAATCTCGGAGCGTAGTGAAGTCCGACTAGTGTTAGTGAAAACAATTTTTGTGTTAGTCGAGCAGTGGAGGCGAGCAAAAAACACTTTCTGTTATAGAAATTTAATAATTGATAAAGTGCATTTTCATTATAATTTTTGTGTGTTTAATATAAATTTATTCAGAAATTGAACAATCTTCAAAATATGTTCCTTTAGGTAAACTTCACCGTTGGGACTGCCCATTTTGTGAGAGGAAGTTTGTTTCAACTACGCAGTTGTATTGCTACAGAAATATTGTTTTTTTTTTTTTTTTGCTTTGGAGAAATTTGTTTTTGGGAAAGAAGGAAATATATTTAATAGTTTTAGACTTTATTGTTGTAATTTAGCAATTCCCTTTCAATCCCTAAATCGCTACACATTCCACTATCCAACAGCTAAACAACAAATACGACACGAATCGTAACCTGTTCAGGTCATCGTTTCTAGTTCAGCTCAACGTATTATGAAGATATTACTAAACTTTTTTAAGACAGAAACAAGTGAAGCGCTTTAGTTACGTTTGTATTATTTAATGTTTGCTATTACATATCTGAAAATGGGTGCCGTATCGACTGAAATCCCTGAAATAAAAGTAATTATTAAATTCACATAAATAGTCAGTTTCACATTTAACACGAATAAATAAGTTTTATTATCTGGTTTTTAAAAAACGACGTAATAAATTTTATTCCGAGTTATTTTTTTATATCATTGTGCTCATAACTTTGTCAGTTATGAACCGATAAAAAAATTGCTCTGTGAAGATTTTTGAGACCGCTGATTTTAATTACAGTGACCTTTTGCTTTATTAAGACTCCTGATTTTTGTATTTATGTCCCAATTTGAGCAGTAGTTATGCAGAAGTTCCACTTATCTTTCCCCTACAGTGGTTGGATTATAAGTTAAGTAGAGGTAACATATTCTCTGGTTAGAAATAACCAAAAGTAGCACCTCTGAAAAACTTTATAACTAAACAGTTTAATGAAATATTGGAAAATAAGTTACATGACAAATAACGATAGGAGTGCGCGACAAAAACAAAAATACTCACTAAATTTGAAAGACTTTTTTATTTCCTCAATTGATCTGGTCACAAGGAAAACACGATAAAATGTCCTTAGAACGCTACGCTTACATCATAAAACATCTTATCCTACGGGATATCCTCGTCACTCGTTAATATTGCATTTTTTGTGTATATCTAAGCGGTCTTCGGGCAGGAGTGTCGTCCTCAAATTAATCAATAAATCATCGCCTCCTCCCTACCTGGCTATTTACAAATTGGCACTTAAATTGGTAGAGCTTCTTTATTTACACGGGGCCACACCTCCAAAGGCCCCAAACACTCTTAAAAATAAAACTATTTACAGTCTCTAGTTTAGTTCTGCAGTGATCTCTTTGAGGCGCTACAAATTCAAATATTAACAGGGGGCGGGGCGTTTTTGATCAGCTCCATGTACTGGAAAGGGACGTGGAAGCTCTGGCCGTTGTGCTCCACGATGAGGTGGCCCCGGCAGTGCGAAGCCCCGACCACGGTCACGGTCTCGCCCTTCTTGAGCTGCTCCGCCGGCGGATTCGTGATGGAGTCCTCGGGGAAGTTCATCTTCATTATCCTGGTCTGGGGATAGCCCAGCTTTGAGTTGCCGGTAACAGTGTAAGGCCGGGATGGCGGAACTGGCGGTGGACGCTCCTGCAGGATTAAGGCTCTATAAGTTTTGCTAAAATTTAATATTAGTCGAGTAACAATTACCAAATCTAGTCCAAATAGCGTGCACGTTTGCTGGATAATTTTAGAGTCGCACTTCTCATTAGGATCTGGAGGTGGAGTTCCTGCAATCGGTTGAGGGCGTGGTCTGGTTGCTGTTCCTGTATTTCCTGATTTTACCGATATTCTGGGGGCTGTAATTAATTTATTAAAGACGTTTGCACATAACAAGAAAATTATGTAGTTAAGTGAATATTTGCTGTTTTCTTAGAACCATTATTAACTTTGTGCTGATTGCTCTTCTTCAAATATTTCGACATAGAGTATTCAATTGCATTTCAGTAATAAATCGATGTATTATTAAAAGATTTTTTTAAAGAAAATTTCAAAAGTGGAAAAGATAGGAGAGGATATTCATCCTTGCTTTTTTATACAAATTAGTTTGATATTCCTTTTTTACTCAGAGTATATACCCAATCGCTCCAGTGGACAAAAATATATATTACATCTTCTACCCAATAGAACTAATACAAAATATAAAACCCCCATTAGCTTTAAAAAACATATTATGTTTATTTTAGTTACTTCATTCATCCTTTTCTTTTTTGCGAAAATATAAATTATAAGCCTATTATTTAAATTTTGTTCTTTTATTAAAGTCTTTATTAGTTGAATTAATTTCTAAGTTTTTCTTATGATCATGTAGCATAAAACTGTATCATTATTATTATAACCTTTCATCCGCCCTCTTATGATATTATATAAAATAAATCCATTAATTCAAGCTTTAATTAACTTTCGATAATATATAATTAGACATCTTATGTCTTACTATCGTTGTAACTATATAAAATAAATAAATAAACAAAAGAATGATTAAATGTGAGTGATAAGAAAGAGTCTTCCCCTTTGATTAACTCAATGCAATGATAAAAAAATTCTTTAATAAGTTTTGAACACTATTCGCAAAATATTGTAGTAAAACACATCTTAACACAATTGTCAAAAAAAAACAACAATTCGAAAATGAAAGGGAAGGTGCAACTATTTCGAAAATATAATTTTCAGAAAATTTCGATAATCTTTAAGCTGTTAATGTCTTTCTAATTTTACATTTTTTTAACTGCAATAGGTTATATTAGAAAACAACAAGGCAATCACTCTCCTACATTAATTTTTGTATACTAAAAAGGAATATTGTAATGCATACCTATAATCTTACCTGCATTCGGAGCTCCTTTAATGACCTTCGCGGAGCTCACGAGAATCTCCCGCGGTCGCTTGACTGTTCCTATTCGTCGCCTCAACTGCCATCCTCTCCACGTGGCCTGTATCAGAGTGGCACTCTTCGTCCGGATATCGGTCCTTAACTTCTCCAAGTGCTGCCTGATACCTTCGCTAAGGAAGACATGCCTTTTTCCAGGCGCCCAGGACAAGGTAACCGACCCGTCGATTTCTGGAGGATTTTCTAACGCATACTGCAAAATTAGGTTGCAGTCCTCCAGAGCCTTTTCTTCGATTCTGCGCAGCATTCGAAAAGGTGCAAGCATTCGATAGCGAGCCGTGAACTGCTTGAAACGCATTCGATGCGGAAACCCAGACGCCATCAGGTTGACCGTCTCAAGCACCTGGAGAGCTCTGATTTGCTTGACGACGGTGGAGCGTTCGAACCGTCCAGGACTCTCGGATGCATTGCTTCGGATACATCTTACAAAATGTGGCCGCGCATGGACCAGAGTTCTGAGCAGGTTGTCTAGTCGGGTGTGAAAGTCTTGAGTTAATGTTGAAACCGGCTCGTCTCCATTGAGGAGGTCCGTGTGGGATGTTGGCGCAATCCTAAAGCTAAGACCTCGAGGAACATTCTCCAGAGCGTACAGGGCTTTCAGCTCAGAGCCAAAGAGGTGTGTGGCAAAACCGAAATTGCAGGTGTGCTTGTAGAAAACCGCCACAAGATCATCAGGTACGACGTCCCTGTTGGTGTCCAGAAAATCAGTGGCGTCGTACTCAACCCTTCCGGCAAAGTGCCTGATCGTGAACATCCTCGGATCGTGGAGCTCTGTGTTCTTTGTCTCCAGTCGCGACGAGTTTCGGTGTTGGACCTTAATTTTAGCCACATAACTCTCAGCGGTGCCTCGAACGGAGCATTCAGCATCAAGCATACTCAGCAGTCCCGTTCGCAAGGAAGATATCAAATCGATGCAGGGCACGTTGTCCACATAGTCGACCTCGGCGTCGCAGAGGATCCCCTCATCCCTGCAAGACTCCACCGAGGACTTGAAAATATGCGTGTTGTAGAAATGTTGCATTGTTTCCGCGCAAAGGTTGATGCACAGATGCTCCAGCTGAGCATGGGGCTTTGGCTCCTCGAATCCGAACATGTCCAAAATTCCAATGAAGCCATCGGTCGCGTGTCTCACCGCGTTGTTCAGCGCAGCCATCGACTTGGAGCCCGAATTCCCGCCAACTGTGGAAGCGTGTTGACTGGCAACATCTCCTTGATTGTGGACGGATTCGTTCGAGTCCGAGCTGAGGGTGCCCAGGGTGGAGCCGAGTCGCTTCAAGCTGTTCGCCCGACGAACGATCGTGGCCACCGTGCGGCAGTAGAGCGCCTTCGCGAGGCAATCTCTGGTCATGTTGGACATGTTCGCATCGCACACCGACTTCACAAGTTGCCCCCGAGCGTTGTGCGTTCGTGTGGTTAAGCCCCGGAAGAGTGCTGCCGGGGGAACCCCCAGTAGATTTGCTACTGAGTTAAGCTCATTTTCGCCCTTTACATCAACTTCTAAGCCCTGAAAATTATTTACAATTTTATTAGACATTTAAGTATGCAATATTCATTTAATTAAAAAGCGATAAATTACTATAAAGTATTTAGACCGATGTAACAAAAAATAAAGAAAAAAAGAATGTTAAAAAAATTCCAAATCAAATGAAAAGTTATAAGTAAAACATAGTTTCTCGGATAGATTAAGTCTTTTAGTGGCATTCAAAACATTTTACTCGAAAAAATTGTAATAAGCATAATCGTTTGCTTCAGTGTCTCCATGTTCACTAAATTAAATGAGGCAGGTGTGCAATTTTTACCAATTATGCAGGAAAGTTATAACCGAATTTTAACTAAAATGTAATATTACAATAAGTGTGCACTGCAATGTTACTATTTCAAGCCATTCCTGTAATTTCTGCAGGAGTTGCAAGGTCCTTTAGGAAATTATCTAAGAAATAGTTCCAATCAAGATCGAGTTCGATTTGAATTTCAGTTGCAATAAGAAAAAATATTGTTTTATTTATATTTCCATGGCAAGTCTTCACCATTAAATGTTTGTATTTTAAATGGTCCGGAGTCCCTATCTAACAACGCGATAGGACAGCCAGAAAGGTTTCGAATTTAAAATAGATCTCAACACATTAATTTTTAAATTTTAATCAAACACCACAACGTTTTAAAATTTATGATTTAACATTTAATTGTTGATGCCTAGGAGTTTTCTCAGTAAATAAATCTATGAACTTTTTTTTATATTCTTACAATTTAAATGATTTCAAATTGCATTCAATTCTGGCAGTTCTAATAAGTGAATTGAATCTATTACATTATTTTATAATTTTGATATAAATTCATTCTTATTTATGAAAATTGTGCCAGAGTTTGGCGGTGATTTCAAATGGGAAATTTTTTAAAGGAAATGTTTTTCAAATAAAGCTTAATGTTCTGGGGAATTTCTCAATAAATTTATAAATATATCAAAATTATAAGTATCTCTTATTCAAAATTTATCGTTTTCCCATATATATTATTAAACGTGCCTGTTTTAAATATTGCTTGTTATGACATTTTTTCTAGAAATGTTTTCTCTGTAAGTTCCCAAATGAAAACTTTCGTTTTTGGCAAATTCTGAATTTCTTTCATAATAATAATAATTAATGCTATTATGATAATAACCTTATTATCCACAGAATTAAGTTTGAATTATGGCTTATATTCAGTCGTTTGCTAATTTTAAGACGCAGTAATTAAATTTTTAAATTACTGCATTTTAAACAGAATTATCGATTTTAATAAATCTAGAACTAATTTTTTGGAGTAATATAAAATGAGTAAAATAATTACATACCTGTCCATCCACAAAGTGGACATTCCCAAGTAGCAAAACTGCAGCCAGAACGCGTACAACATCCAGGAAAGGTATGCCCAGGATCCCAAGACAAGCCTTCCACGCCTGGAAACGCGTCGAGTCCTCCTTTTCGTCCTGGGCAGTGTCACCGTGCTGAAGGTACCTCAGATTTTTTGGCGTGTACCCCTCGAGATTGAGCTTGATCCGCTCCTCCACGCTAAGTCCAGCTAGCATCTGGTAGAAAATGTGGTAGTTTTTCTCGTTGGGGAGCGGTCGTATGACGCGGGTTTGGTCCAGGAAGTAGCAGTGGATTTTGGTTCTGTAGAGGGCGCCATCGGTCACCTGGACTTCGATGAATTGTCCCTGAAACAGGACTTGTTACTTATGGTTTCGTTTTAACTCCTTGCAATATCTTACGATTCTGCTCGACTCGGAGTTGGTCGTCGTCTTCGCGGAGCCGAGGGATCTCAGGACGGTAAAGGCAGCCGCCAAATGCTTGAATGCGTCTGTTTCTGGACCGCCACCGGCAACAGCGAAAAGTTGCCGCAGCAGGAGCATGGAGCAGTGGGTTTTGCCCGCACCAGACGTCCCAGACAAAATTATGGCTTGTGGGTAACCAGTTTCAGCCTGCTGCCTGACCGCCTCTTGGACTATCCGCCGCAGTTGTGGAGCCAGAGGAAGCGAACGTGTTGATGATAGTGTCAATGGATTGCCAACATCGTGATATGGGTTAATTGATAGCAGGATCGGGCCAACGTTTGTCTGCAAATGTTTAATGAAAAAGGAAAATTGAAAATTAAGAACATCGAACAGAGCACGGATTCGACTAGGAGTACTCGAAAGTCTCAAGGTTGAGGATCCGATATCAGGTTTTTTGAGTGCAACAAAGTTGCGCGCACGTCTTAAATTGCGCAGTCTTTCGTGATTAATGCAAACTAATTTATTATCATTATCTTGTAAAATAGTCAAAGACGACCATTCGATGTTCCTGGACGGGAGCGCAGGATGCGGGGCTCTGTGCTATGTCTGGAATGAATATCTCGGGGCTGTTCGTTGGAAAATGCCACGAACCACTGGCCATAGACTTGATGATTTTCAATCAATCACCGCGTGCAAAGCTGATACAGCCATTATTGCGCGCAGGTCCAGCAAATTACAGACGCAGCTCGCGATGCACAGGTGCTTTGGGACATTGGCCCTAGCAGACACAGTGGGCGTCCGACGTCTAATCTAATCGCCTCAGAACAGGTATGGAAGATGTTGACTCCGACTTTGTAGCCGTACATAAGTACAGACCATAAAATCTAAAGACTACGATTTTAACGAGCCTCTTTAAAGTAAAAACATTGCATTCATGCAAGAGGGAAATTTGATCCTGAGGGAAACTTGTTTAACCAAAGGTATTCCTGAAAGTACAACAAGTTTTAGATGTACTCTACAGAGGTAAATTACATATAGTGCAAACATATCCGAGTTTATTGCCCTCAAAATCTACAACAATATTTAATTAAAATTGAATTCTACTGAATATCCAAAGTTTATATGGATGTATGGACACGAAATCATAGACTTTACATAAAGATCACTATAAAAATTAATTAAAATTTATCATTCCAATTGTATGTGCATATGTAATTTAAATCAATTTTATTACTATTTAAATGCTTAAAAAAATTTTTAAAAATATTTGATGACGTATGTATGTCTTAAATAGGGTTTTAATGTTTAAAACGATCGTCAGTAATTTTTATAAGAAGTTACATTATGTCAAGTATTTAAAATATGCGTAATTTGACTCTTAACGATATTCATTAATCAGAGACTTTAGAAAGCAGCACAAGGTTTGATACTAAAAAGCTTTCAAGTCAGAATTGCAAACATTTTTAAATTTTGAGAAATGAAAAAACCAGGATCACTTTGTTGTCTGTTTATCTGTCTATTTGTCTATCAAGACCCTTTTTCTCAAGAACGGTTAGAATTATTGAATTGAAATCCCAAATACTAGAGTCGGTCTCATAGTCCTGTAAGAAATAAGAGTTTCTAATATACATATAACTCAATGTAAGACAAAAATTCGGTCTTTCGAAGTGTATTTTCATGATGACAGACCAACTTTTTCACTGTCATATCAAAGTCTATATAGTAGATATGTACTTTGCATTGACCTCCTATATATTTTTGAAATAACACGTAGTGTTTTAGAAAGGATTCTTGTAGTTGTACGAAAACATTAGTTTCTTGTTTTATACCCCTATAGCATAATAATACGGAGCCCCAAGGAAGACTCACGTTTACTCGTACTTGTCCTTCTTTTTCTAAAATACTGTACTAAAAAAGCATTCTGTTACCTTCATTTATTGTTAGATATTGTCTTCTATGGATTCCCATTTGTGAATATTATCGGAAAGTGGTACATTTGATTGTAGGCCAAAGATTGTATCGACAAACTTCGCAAATTACCGCGAGTACCATCTACAGCTCTCATTGGCTTGCAAAAGTCATGGACAAAATTGCGGAGAAGTCATTGAAAATTCTTGCTGACACGTGTCCATAACAAGGCATTTCCCCAAAGAGTCCGCAACCTCGGCCTTCTGTCGCCCCATTGGGAGCCTCCGCTGACCAAGATCGGAGCCCCAAACATACTTCCACGCAATTTTGCTGCATTCCACCTGAGGCAATTACAACCGCAGCCACTTTTAAAACCGCTACGGTCTTGAACCGCATTTGGCGCATCGGCGACAAAAATTTAATTAAAAAATTACAAGAATTCCACTACGGAAATAATTTCACACCATTTTTAATGATCCGAATGTGTTTTCACCCAATGGCGAGTGATTGGCGGTGATTCTGCGGGAGCATCTTCGGAGTCGAACGTCTTAACGTTCGCCTTTTGCGTCGCGTAGCGGGCGGAGGAGGGAAGAAAGAAAGGTTTTCGCGGCTGCGTGTCGCGCATCAAAGCGCTCCCATCGGCTGCCGCGGCACCGGGGCCCCATCAGAGATGAAAACCTGATTTACGAGCAGCGCGGTGCCTATGGACACCGGAATCTTTTTCTAGCGCTGTTAGCCGCGTGCGTCGACAATTCCGCGCGCTTCTATCAATTTTTCTAGCAATTTTGCGCCCTTCCCCGCGCTGCCGCGTCGACCACCTTTTGATTGATGATTTATCTATTAGAAGAGGCCGCGGAGCACTTGATGCTGCTTCTTGTAATAACGCAGTCCTCAGGTAACCATTGTTGCGAACTAATTCCCCGGACTATATAAAGAGCCGCTTTGAGTCTGAGGTCTGAAGGAATTCGCGAGTTTAGTTTGCTGCGATTGCTAACTGGGCTCGCGTGGTCACGTCACGGCGACCTAGCTATATAAACTTCTTGCACCTTCATAGGTATGCTGGAAATGAAATAAGTACCGCGGCGGAGCAGCCGGAAATGATTGTTGGTCCGCTTTAGCGAAATGCATGAAATTTTTCCTCAGGACAACTGCACAGTGCACACAGCTGACTGCGCGACTCACCCTTTAATTTGATCGCTTAAAGCCCAGAAATACGCACCGGGGCACCAATAAATCATAATTACAGGTGATAAATAATCTGCAAGTATGCAAACAAGTTTGTTAAGTGCCCATGCCACGGACAACTCGAACCGAACCCACCGAAGCCCGGCTGGACGCTTGAGCCCCCGATAGCGATCAAGACGATCTCGTTTTCCGGAATTTTGTCGTGCTAATAATCTCCATATGCCAAGCGGACTATAAGACGACAGCGAAGACGGTGGGGCGCGGGGGTTGCCGTGTGTGTCCCGCTCGTCTTAAAACTGTTTGGATGGGTCGTCGCGCGATCGCGCACGGAATGGTCACTCATTGCGTCCCGCGAGTTGGATTTCTGGTCCATTCCATTTGTCAACCAGCGGAGTTATCTAGGATGCCAGGGAAACGCAAACTGTGAATTTTCCGATAAAGTGGATGACCATTGCCCAGGTAAGCCATTAGGCTGCCTCGCAATGTCCACTGGCGTGGCAGATTTAATCGGACAGCGCGGCCGTGGGGACATTAGTGCAAATCTCCGTAAAATGTCGCCAGCACGGGCTAATTTCTTCCACGTAATGGCTTAACTCACATTTTCCCTTTTTCCTGCTTTTCTGCGGGGAACAAGTCGCTGCCGTTGGTGGCCAGGTGCTCTCTAAGCTCCTTGCACATTGCACAAGAAGTCAGACTTACTCAGATTTCCAGCTAAATCTCCCATTCTTTAATATTTAGATTAAAATCAGTTTTTATTAGTTCGAAATTGTACAAACATTTAGATCCGATTGTTAAATTGTCCTCAAAATGAGAGTAGGCAAGGTATTCAAAGCAATGACGCATCTAATCTTAATTTTCATAAGCATCGTACGATCCTTTAAATTTAAATCTCTATAACAAATCTTGTGTTTTATTATACTTATAATGAAATATATGTTAAATATATTGAAACTGCTAAACTAAGAACTAACTAAAAACGGCGCACAGACTAAAAAATTATAACGCTTTTCGTACTACAATTAACTTACTAAAGCAGAAAAACAAAGCTTAGTTGTAGTTGTATCGAATTACATTAAATTCTATGTACTTATGTATAAGTAGCTTATTATTCTTCAATTTTATGATTTTTATTGTAATAAAGGTGACATAAAAATTCCCTATTCAATTTAAAGTTGATCAGGGAATGAAATTATAGGAATGATTTTCGATTGTATCTATTGTATTCTTTTACAACTGAAGTCCACTGTCAGTCACAGCAGTCAATGATGAATATGATCTTTAAAATATCGATTTCAGTGCAGACAATCGCTGATTTCATGTGTTCAATATAAAAAGAAAATGTCATCCCTATAATTTCAAGTATTCTATGATGTATGGTATATTAACATACATATGTATTATTCTGGAACAACCATAGTTGTTCTTTGAAGAAAGTCAGCGTCAATATATGATACGCGTATCTGGTGAGAAGTGAAACGAGGATAAACTTTTCCTTAATTATTTAATGCCGAGATTAAATATGTTATTGGTACGAAAAGACAATTGGACTAATAAATTTAGTTAGTGCCTTTTATGTGTCCCCTAGTAACACTTAACACTTGAAATTGTTATTGGTAAGGGCTAAAGTGGCAGAATTTGATTTTTCCATTGATTCATTTAAGGTTTGTTTCGGTCATGACACCATATTGACTTAACTTTATGTTAAGCAGAATTTAATTTTCACATTTATCTGAGCCTAATCTATTTAAAAATTTTAATCAATAAACAAATTCAAGATTGATCAAATATTGAAATTTTACAGGTCATTCAAACAGAAGTTAGACTTTTAACGGAAGCTTTAACTAACATAATGAAAATGTTTTGAATATCTAAAATGTTTTCTTACTGCGAAATTTTCAAAAATTAAAATTGTTTGTAACATGCAAAAGTCCCCATATTTGTGCAGTATTATTGTAGTTATAGTGTTTAAAGTGAAGTAAGAATTTGATGCGCACTACTGATAAAAAAGTGCTCAATCTTTATCTGCGTTTTTACTTTCGCAAAACCAAACGTCAAATAAAACTTTTAAACCAATTTCGTACCTATGTAGGTAGATAGACATAAACTTACAATTTAACAATAAAGGTAGGTATTTCGATTTTGTGGTTCAGACCAATTTGGTATCATGTCGATATAAAAACTATTTTACGAGTAGCTAACCGCGGTTTTCATCGATAGGCTCCATTACTCCTACAAATATTAATATTTTAACATAAAATGTTTACTGTGTGTTTACAAATATAATACAAATATCGATTAATTTAATATTTTTATTGATTAGTTTATGAAAAAGCTTTATTTTTGCCGCTATTATATAATAGGATAATTCCTTAAGCTGAATTTAAGGGGGTATTCTGGTCTAGAAAGCCAAATTTTAAGGTTTGTATCGGATTTTTGGCCAATATTTGTTTATAAGATAACGAATGAAAATAAAACAATTTAAACAAAAATGTCGTCAATTTTGGAAATTACAAGTTGGTGAAGTGAGGCCTTGAAACAAAATCATGTGTCTTGGTTGACGCGATTTAGAGTCTCCTAATGATCGGAAAAAAAAAAAACATGGATTCTTAATCAGCAAAACTGTCGTTATCGTGTATGCCTCGACGAAAAAAAAAATTGTTTTTCGCAAAATGGCAACTGTTTGAAAAAAAATTTCAGTTTTTTCATTATTTTTTCCGGTTATTAATTTAAAAAAAAAAAACTTTTTTTAACGATCGTGGTACTGACGATAAGACGTTGTATCAAGAAGGTGTGCACCGAATTTCACGTCAATGGGTTCATTAGAACTTGAGATATCGTGTCAATAGGCTTGCAAAAAGTAGTTTCGAGATAAACGCGCTTAAACATTTCAGGGTATAGTAATTCCAGTAGGACCGGTCCAGTTGCCGCGTCACTAAAGTAACTGCAACTTCGCCAATTATTGGAATTTTAAAATGTCCTTTGGACAGCATATTCTTAATAGTATACACTATAAGAAAATGTAAAAAAAAATCTAGACCAGAATACCTCGTTGAGTTGATACTATCAGATTTCGAGACAAGTCAGCAAATATGTATAAAAATTATTATTTAAAAAATGACATTTTCGAAAAAGAAAACACAACCGTGTAGTTATGTCTTCCATTAATTGAGCATTGCCATATCTCAAAGACACCAGCATTAGACCTGGTCTGTGTTTCCACTAAGATGCTGGACACTGGAGCCAGCTCCGAGCGCCGATCGGAATGCAGCGCGAATTATTAACTAACAAAAGCAATTTAGATCGCCAATTTTCGTTTCAAATGGCGGACTGCTGCCGCTCGCTCTGACCTGATCTTGGACTGGACAACTCATTCAAAAGTCCGGCGGGACTGCAGCGGCAGCGCGATTAAGGTGCACCTCGACGGCCGGCCGCAATTAGACAACTTTATTCGGCCGTTCGGTAGAAGATTGGCAAGCTGGAAAACCTTAAAATCAATTAAACCGCCAATGATCGCAAATCTGTCGTCGTTAACCCTCGTGTCTTATAAAATTATTAACTGGTTGCAGGCCGCCGTCGCGCCGCGGAGGTCGCGACTCCACAGACACCCCGGCCAAGGTCTTGCGAGACTCCTCCGGAATTCATTGCTCCAGTCCGGGGCGCGTCTCACAGACTCACTAAGTTCAAATTCGCCCGCCGCAGCCGCCGCGGAATCCGCAAACCGTGGCTAATTATGGGGCTCCGCCGCGGCGATTTGCGGCCGCGAAGATTGGCCGCGGGTTCGCAACTCGCGATGTGAATAGCGCACTTCAAAATCCAATTCGAAGGCGTCGGAGCACGCCTAAGAACGAATTCTTGAATGGGACGTGGCTCGAATTATGGATGCCGAGCGGCAAGTAGATGGGAAGATTGAAACGGGAGGCAGGTGAGAAATGAGCTGTTGTCAAAGGACCATAATTGGGGCAATGGGGTCTGCTTTGTATGCAGAAAAGGACGCGATTCTAACCGAGACTCCACCTCACTTGGTTGCATTTCAAAGCCATCCCTTTTCAAGGACGCAGGAAGCATGTTGCAGAACTAACGCTGAGGGATATGAAAACTTAAATTAAAAATTAATACACTTACATATGTGCAGCTATATAGTACATGGATTCTTCGTTGATAATAAATAATTTTTGTCTGTTCATTATTAACTACTAACCATTTTGTTTGTCAATATTTATTGTATTACATTGAAACGATGTGCCTTTTATGCAATTGTTCAGAATGAACGTATTTCACTATAATTTATGATATTAATTTATTCACTTTATGTTAAATTATTCGTAGCTGCTAATAAAACAACTTTATAAACCTACAACAATATTAATTCTTTAGGATTAAATCTATCAGTGCATACATACATATGAGACGTTTATTTTGAAAGTGGCCTAATTCCATTTATATTAAAATTGAAATATTTAAGGGTTTGCGTTTTCAAAATAATTAATTTATCATTTTATTAATCAATTAATATTTGTAATAAAAAAATCTTAATAATTTTAAACAAACTTTGTACAATTTGCTGCAAAATGTAAAGATAACGTAAATATGCAATTATTCAAATAGCTAGCTCAATTTTTTTTGGAAAATGCAATTAGCCCATTTTCAAAATAAACGGCTCATATAAATATACTTATTTAAAAGATATAAAACATATTAATACATAATGAAACAACCTAATTTACTAGAAGAATACCGAAGATTTCGAATTCATTATAGAATTTGGAAGGGATTCACTTTGCTTTTAAAGAAAACTTATCATTTAACGGTCGGTTAAAATAAAACATGTGACTTAATATCGTCTAGGTGACGCACGATGTGTAAAATAGTTTCAATTTTGCACAAATCATCCGGACTTGAAACAAACTTCCACTCGTTATTAATACGATACTGCGTTATACCTATTTTTTTCTAAATCGTCCTGGCACCGAGGATACACTAAGTAAATTTAATTTTTCTTTTTTCTCTTCTCACTGTTGCACCTCATCTTAACATTATTTATATTCTTTAGAAATTGTTATAAAATATTATTTAGTAGTGCTATTTATTATACTTGTCTAACATTTCTATTAAAATATGTCTAGATCTTAAACTAAAGGTATGAAGCAATTTCTAGTTGACTAATTTCAGAATTATAAACAGTCTAAGGTTTTTACATACTTGAGTATCGTGTAAACAGTGTGCGTAGCTATTATGCATGATAGGAGCGGTTTTTATAAGACTTTTCTATAATTTGTTTTGTTCAGTCCCTGAACCATGGTAGATATGTAGATACAACAAAACGGAACAAAATGCGTTAATTATTACATAAAATAGAAAATTCCGAGGTTATTTTATTTTCCAACAACCAAGTTCCTTTGGAAGGTGAATTATAACATCCATTAAAAATCTTGTCGAACTGAATATCGTAAAACAATCAAAAACCTGTTGGTCTTAAATTCCTTCATAAATTCCCACAGGTTTCCGGCAAAATTCCAATATCACAAGAAACATCCAGGTTTGATCATGTCGGCCCCTCTGATCAAAATTTGTCACCGCAAGTTTCCGAATTGACCCTTCAGATCCAAATTTGTAAGCGAATAGTGTTTGCGTTTATTAAATAAAATCATCTCCGAAAAACGGTCCAATGAAGAGGCCCTCGAAAAGAATTAAATAAAAATCTCGGCTCCCGGCGAGTTAAATTTAGCCGGCTCCCAATGGGGCTTTAAGATACGGTCGGTGGGGCCCAACCCGCCAAGCGAGTCTTAAGACAATTTTTACGGAAAACGTCATCATCATGAGCGCGTGATGGATATGCCCGCGCCGACTTACATAAGATTCGACAATCATCGCGAAACGGCCCTCTTCGGACAGGTACTCCGAGGGCCTCGGGAAAAACGAGCAAAGGGTAAAGACGTGGCTAAAATTGCAACAGGTCTCCCGTGGGGCAACAACAAAACCAAATTGTTGCTCCTGGAAGACGTTCAGCGAGACAAGGGGGAACAGCCAGAGTACGGCTGCAATTTATTAAAAATCACGGAGACAAATTGATCCAGTCAAGCGTTGCGTGCCCGCTGGTTGTCCAGGGTGCCCTAACTGACCAACCAATCTGTCCAGATTCCGGGAAGGTTGTCCAACATTTTGGAACTCCTTCCAAGTGCGTCGAAGAAAAGAACGTTACGCTAAGGTGGTTAGCCAGACAGTCCTGTCGTGGTCTTATCGCCTTCTAATGGACTTACGAGCGCTTTCTAATCTTCCGATGGCACTTGCCCGGAGATCGAGGAGTAATTTGGCGCGGCAGTCTCCACCAGTGTCAGAGGAGCCTTCTTTCGCCAGGTCTTAAACCAGTTTCACCGAGCCGACTTGTGCAAAGATGTCACTGAAGATTATGCCAAGATTTATGTTATATAGAATGCCAGCGCGAGTGCGGACAGTCACAAAGCCCCAGCCACAGCAGCAGCAGCAGCAGCCGAGGGTACCCCAGCCTCACGAAGGGATATAACTTAGTGAGAATTTTAATTGCAAATTACCGTCTTCAGATTGGCGGTAGGACGCTTTTCGCGGTCTTCTGCTGAAATAACAAAGGAGGCCCACAAAGTCGTGACTGGCAACAACTAGCCGGGCGACAGGTAAACACGATCGCTCCGCGGCGGTGCGGCCAGAAATTGCCGCGGGTTATTGATGACCGCTCAAATTTAATTTGTATTTGAAATTCACCAAAAAGAAGGTAGAAGAAGCCAACCAGGCAAATTGTCGGTTTGATGCCATTTTCGGGGAATAATTGAGCGTTCATTCTTGCAGAAGAACGAAGGGAACGACCTTCTGCACTAAAAGCAAAAGGAGTTTGAATCATGGCTTTAAAGATAATCAGATACCGAGTTAAATGAAAATGAATAGCTTTAACTGATTTTGTTCGATAGAGAGACAAAGAATACAGAATATGAACAACTTATGCTCGCAAGCAATAATCCAAGGTCAGGCATTATTCCAACTGAATTAGTTATTTTAAAATACAATACTCTCTACTTTATTCTTCGTTGCTATAATGTTATTAGACTACAAATTTCTGATAGTTTAATTCCAATTCAAACTTAACACTTAAATTTGTAATAATGCTTTAATGTAAGTGTTGTCAGTATGTACTAGCAATTTAGTGCTAGTCAAAATTTAATGTTCTATCACGTACATTTAAGTCATAGTGAATTTGCAATGTCCTCTATCAATTAAGAATTAGTAATTAATTGTTATTTTGTATTAAAACAACAATTTTTATAAAAATTGGGTAATTTAAGAAGCATATTTTCATTTAATTGCTTTTCCGTATTAAACTCAAAAAAAGCCTTTTACAAGAGAGAAACTAGTTGGAAGTTAGTGCTTCATGTAATGCAAAACCACTCCCTAAAATTGCAATCGAAAAGTGGTCAAAAGTTATCCCTAGTTGCCAGTGTGTGCTATTTACTTACAAAGCATAAATTTTCGTTGAACCGTGCCTGCAGCGTTCGCATCACAGCATCCTCCGTTAATGGACCGGGCAAATGTATCAAATCTTCCATTTCTGATGGTTTCCTCTGTTTTCCATTTTCGGTGGCTGCAGATGTTGCGCTGATAATGTTGATACCACCGGACGGACCCAGCGTTTGAGCGATGATTCCCGGTTTCGTGGGAAAATCAGCTATGCCGGGCGTACGGTGGGAGTGTGGGTCATGCAGATTATCTGAAAAAATACATCGCGACATTTTAGAATTTTCATTCCTTTTACTAGGTTTTAAATCGATTCAAGCTCAAACGTGTAAGCAACTGAAGATTTATTGTTATTATTCAGTGGAAAAAATTGAGGCAGTTTATACCACCTAGCTAGAGAGGATCCTCGCAATTTTTAGATTTTACTTTCTAGTAGTTGTGTTGTTAAATGTAAAACAAGAACTAAAATTATAAGCGAAAAATCCCCTTACGAATGTATGCAAAATCGAAACATTTGCAAAAGAAATACCTAGATTTACAATTCAAAATTAATAACAAATAGGTAGTAGGTATGCATATATCGAACTTCTAAACTATTTTATCGTAAAGTTTAGAAACCTTTGAATTTCTTCAAGATGATTTCACCATAAATTTTTGTTAGGTAAGATAAACAAAATTAATGAAAAAATTATTTGGATCTTAGCAAAATTATCACCTATTTCGACAGTTTTAAGAAGAGGTAAATATCATTAACGAAAGGAAGTAAAATTTCAAATTCGATAATTTCTTTATAATAAAATATTTAAACAGAACAATTTTCAAATGTTCGAAAAATAACCAAAATGTCGGCGGTGCTTTTCAAAGAAATTACGATAATTGTACTATCTGTAAATCGCGAGTGACCGGAGTGTCGGACACATTCACTTCTCTTGCGCAACGGAATAATAAAAGTAAAAAAAATTAACAAAAGTCAAGCAGAGGTCAAGTCGGACTTAGATGGGAATAGAGAGGCAGGGCAGCATAAAAAATAGAAAAAGATAATAGTAATAAAAAACGGCCAGTCATCTTAGTGCTGATCTTGAGAATTAGAAAGTTAATAGACACCTTAAGATGAGACCCCACTTGCGCACCACGCCCTCGGGCGCTTTAGCCGCTTCTGGTGCAATTACCGTCTTACCTGAAATCGAGCCGTTGGTCACATGGTGCGGCAGGGGGTGAGGTATCGAGGTATTCCGGGGCGAAATTACAGTGGGATTGGCGCTCTGCGGCACACAACTGCCCAAAGGATATGTCTGAAAGGATTAAAAAATAAATGAGTATATGCAAAATAGCTGCGAGGCTCATAATTAAGCTCGCCAAAATTATAGGCCTCGGCGGCGCACACCTACCCCGCTGATGGGCTTCACTTGACTAATGCTGGATATCCCGGGCACCGCTCCGGTCGGGACAGCTGCCGAGGATCCATTCAGTCCAGCGGGACCTCCTACTGGGCAGTTTGTCGTGGACGTGACGCCGCCGCCCGCTCCGCCACCCCCGCTGCCCCCGGTCCCATTTGCACCTGTCCCACTTTGCGTTACGTGCAGCCGATTCCTTAAAGTGACCAATTCCGTGCTAAGGCTCTTTAGCCGCTGCTGAAGATGAACTGCCTCGTTCGATGAAGACGCGTCTGGAAGAAATGAAGAAGAACACAATTAGCCTTTTCTAAGTGCCCAAAAGAAGAGATACCCCTTTATTAACATACCGACGAAATAGGGTAGTTTTAAAAAATTATACTCGCCACATTAGCAACCTGGGCAATTTGCAGGGCCCCCAAATACATAGGCCCCATTTAAATTTATTTCTCAATAAATTGTGATAATTGAATACTAGCTGTAAGGACCTAATTTTGTCATTAAATATCTCGAAAAAACATATTTTTGATATTCAAATAAAGGATTTCTATAAAAATGGGTATTCAGGGGATTGCAAGACTGTGAATTACGAATTTAATATTCAAATGAACTAATCTGAATATTTTATAGGATATATTTACTTCAATTACGTACAACTATTATTCGCCTCTCATTTCTTTTAAACTCACATATGTAAGTAAAATTTTCAGATTAAATTAACGTATGAATTGAGGGTAAACGCTTCACAATTTGTTGTAAAGTCAAAATCTAAATATATGCATAAAGCGAAATATCCTCTGCAGAATATTGCTGTATGTGTAATCAACATTGGCTGAAAATTAATGAAAATCGCTGGAAGTTTATTAATTAAGCATTTCATTTTGAATTTATTTCAAATGCCTGGAGCAAAATACAATTCAGCTAGAATTTCCAAGCACTCTCTTCTCGCAACGAATAAATGAATATTTAAAATCGCCCGATTCACTTGTAATTATTGCACTACTGTAACTGGAAACTTATCTAATTAATGCAACCAATTAGGTTTCGTTATGTTATATTAATTTTAAGAGGATAAGCACTTTTCACAATTGTTAGTATTATTGCTTCCTTTACAAATAATAAATTAATAAAAACTATAACAAACAAAAACAGTTCACTTAAAGATATGTGAATTATGAGCTTTATGGTGAAAATAGATACATACAGTGACTAATGGTTCACATGAAATGCGAAATTTGCTTCAATCTCGGTTCCTCCAAATGAAGTGCAGAATAATGGTTGCACAATTATAAATATTTTTTATTTTTCTGGTATCTCCCAAAAATTTTCGTTTCCATTTATTGTAAGCAGAAGTAAAATCAAATGATATGCAGAATCTAATAACATTTGAACAAAAAGTTGAGTCACTGTATACAATAAGTAAAACGTCGGTTTTTCCTTTGGATATTTTATCTATTTAGAACATGTCAATCACAGTTTAGACCACAATATTCCGTGGAATTGCAGTTTAGTTGCCCCAATAGCTTGCGTGATACTGCGGTGACATTCAGGGGTCTTGTAATGCCGCTGACTGTATGAAATTTTATACGCAGATGTCAAGATTTTTGTCTAACTCTATTTTTTACTCTCAGGTATATGTCTAACGTTACACCGAAATCATAATCATACTTCGATTCCTTCCATTTCTAAAATATGAAAATTGATCGTGCTCATAAAATATTTCATAAAAAGAAAATCTTGTGGGAAAAACGTTCCGCAAACTACTCGTAATATGGGATAATATAACGATTTTTATGTTTCAGAATTAATATTATAATTTCAAATTAGCAGAATTTATCTGCATAGGCAGACAATTAGATTTAAATAAGGCAGCAAGGCCGGTTAATTTAATTAGGTGAACTATTCATATTTTGATATACTAATACAGATCTAAAACATCATTGTGTAAATGCATATAATAAATATTTATTATATTAGTTTTAAATGGAAAGTAAACTTGTGTTTTTCAATATGTCCGAATTTTCACGTTTAAGAACGTAAATAGTTCGGTAAAGGATAATTTGTTTTTTTGTTTTTTGAAAGATTTTCCGTCCCCTGGCCTTTCTCAAAAAAAAAACAAAAAATACAACGCATCAAAACCCGACGCCGCGTTCTGAAGTTATACATATTTGCTGATGATTTTTCTTTTACGAAAGTTTTAGACCAGTATGTTCACGCATTACTGCCTAATCAATTTAACTTATATTAATATTTTATTATTATATTAATAAAAGTTTTTAATCTAATGAAAAAAAAACTCATTAAAATACGTATACATAATATATAAAACTATAAAAAATCATTAGGAAAATGAATGTCACTAACTTTAACGATTTGTAATTCCGATAGAACTTAATATGGTTTCAGATTTGTGAAAATTTAGGTATATATGTTTTTTGAACATTGGAAAAAGAGGGTTCATAAAGGATATTTTGAAGCTTGTGGTTGAATCCAACAGATCAAAGTGTTAATGGTGTCATAACTATTATAATAAATACAAAATCAAGTGTTTCGTATAATTTTTGTGGCTATACCCAATAAAATCGCACAGAAGCAATAAATGTCTTCAAACTTATTAGCTAATGTATAAGAATTACGACTTTTGGCCTTCTCGAACCTTATAAAATGAAAATAATAAACAAATGCACCTAAACAGCCTCAACAAATAAAAGCAAGTAAAACCCACACCTCATTGACTACAATCAAGTCCAAAGACGGCGGTTCAAACACTTCTTCCCGCCTTTCGTCTCGGGATTGTATGCAGATGTATCCCCCGAGGCACTGCAAGCGGCATGTCGCGGTGCAGCGGTCATAACAATTTTAAGGTATTTAACGACAGAAAAGGCAGTTAAGACTCGAGCCAGATCCAGGTAGGCAAACGCAAACACTATGCTCACTGGGCGCGCTACGTGGGCACGTCTTGGAAGATGGAGTCATCGGCGCCGCCCGCTTTCGACCAATTGTGTTTCCTAACCGCTCTACGATAGATTTAAATTCGACAGTTTTCTTAATGGAAGCTCTTTGGTTCAAGTCCTAAATCTACTGGTTTTGTTTTTTTGTAACCAGTTACATACGCGGGTAAAATCTTTTGATGGTAGGAGCGATACTTCTATGGCAAAAGGGAAGTAGTCATTCATTCTATTCTACGTTCATTTCTGGCGTTCCAAATTGGCTTCGCTATGCTAAATGGGTGGCGTGCAAGACAATATCCTCCATAAATCTCGTTTCGATGTACGCCGAAGCGATAGGCATCCCGAACGCGTGCGGCAGGGACTCGCATGTGGAATAACAATTTTGAGAAGGTTCTGTTTGCGGCCAAAGACAAACTCGTTCTTCCTCTCGACCGTTCGAAGACGGTTGCATGGCCAGAATTGAAGACGGGGGTAAAAAAAGGTAGAAATTCAATTTGAAATTCACTAAAAGCCGACAAAATCTCGATGAATACGTTCAATTTGCAAACATTGCAGCGTCACTTTGGAGCAGGATTTTGCTGCAAGTTCCTGCATTAATTCCTCATTAATGCCCAGGGAGATACTGCTCCTTCTCGGTCTCCAGCATCTCCCGCCGCCGCCACTGGGACCGGGAGCTCCCCCTGGATGCAGAGTCCCACCTCGCGAATATTGTGATCAGCCCGAGATAGGAATTGAACGGTAAAGCGATCTTTTTTAGTGTCATTGACTGTTCGAGGCCCGCGCGAATCGGCCTGCAATTGCCTTTCTCTTCTGGTCCAGGAAGATGCAAATGTCTCTCAAAGAATCTTCTCAGCCCCCAGCCAGATCTAATGTATTTTATGGGCTCTTTTAGCGACGTGCTATATGATGAAAGAGGCTCCGCAGGTTCTGCACTCTGCAGCGAACCTGGCTTGAGCAGTCTTCAGTCTTCGGTGCGTTTAAATTACTTCCTTAGCACTAAAAGGTGGTAATTGATTTCAAATTTCATAAGGCCAATGCACTCGGAGGCTATAAAAGTAACGTTTTCACCCAAAGAGGCGTTTCTAACAACCTTTAAATTAAGAACACCTTATGCTTCATGGGAGAGGAAAAACACCAAAGTTGATGCGGTACTAACTTTTTTTTATATACTCTGTACTTACTACCTATATATATTCTTAATTCAGCCATTAATTAAAAAATGTTTAAAATCATGATTTTAATATTTAAATTTCTATTTTCAATTATTAAAAATTATATTTATTATCCTATCTTTTTAAAGTTATTATTATCATCAAACTACAAGAAAAACAGAAATCAATAATAATAAACCAAAAATATCGACTACCTCATTCTCAAGAAACTTATAGATGCACTACTGTAGTTAAGAAATAAAAGAAAGCAAGAATAAGTACTAAAACATTCAAATAATAAAATTTCCCCCACGACTGGCATTTTATTAAACCCGATTTATGTATATATTGTAGGTTTTTATAATACATATACAATAACAATTTTTTTCAGAAAACTTTAATGTTTTTTAGCGCTATCTTCAAAAACTCATCGAGTTATCTTGAAAACTTATTCGAGTTTAAAAATAAGGATTTTCAAGATACTTATAGGAATTTGAGATATTAAAACCAAAAAACCTTTAATTTGAAATCAGGTATATAAAAATTCATTACTTTTTTTCTACAATTACACCCTTTTCAAAACTGCTTCTAAACTTACAATTTAAGACCTTTGAAAAGCTAAAGAAACAACATTGATCAAATATAACTAAGCAACCAAGGCAACATTAATTAAAAACAAAGATTCAATTACTTTAATTTTACTTTTAATTTAATTTTTTTTTTTTTTCATATTTTGATCAGGATCAAATTTGTAGTAACTGTTTCATTGAATTGGATTTTAAAAACGTCACGCATTATCAAAGTCTTCTGAATTTAACAAAAGTGAATACAATTGCTTTGATATTAAATCATCCACACTTCAAATCTTGAACCAGATAAATTTATGATTTCAATTATTGATGCCATAGTTCCCCATCTATAATATAAAATATATTGAATTCTGAGTGCACGAAGTACGACCCTAAGCTTTTTTAGAACGGATGAGAAAGTTATGAGTGAATTCTTTAATTTCTAGAAATGTTGAAGAGTTAATAGCTGCGCATCGATCTAAAAGGATTAAATATGTATATGTACCTAATATGTAATGCTCTAAATGAAGGGCCTATTAATAGTAGTAAAACGATGTTAATTTTCTAGAGAAATTCTATTTCTGACACAATTTCAATTACCTCAGAGACTGCGGAAAGGACAATGCATTCTAAAACCTACTCAAAACCGACATTAACCTCATTATCCACAGCTGTCCCCACAAGCTGTGTCCCAAATTTCTTGTGGTCTTGGGTGCCGCTAAAATTCTCGCGCAAATTAGCGGCCAAAGAAATAGCAGTCAGCTTAAAGATGCCATCGGCTGATTACAGGTATTTTGGCCTTTGAAAAATTGCGATTTCATCACTGGAACGAATTGATAAGATCAAATTTCTCCCCGGCTTTCGAGGCTAAGATAGAGCGCGGACTACGGAGGAAGCGGTCTCAGCTAGAAGAAAGGAGGAAGACTGCCGAAAGCCATCACGCGCGGCGGCCCATCGTGTTCTTCTTCCATTTGCGCCATCCTCTTAATCTTCATGGACCCGCTTGGCCGTTTCATTTCGCCGTGCGGTCGTTCTTATTGTTGAAAGATTTAAATATGGCGCTCTGCACCGTTTGATTTGAATAGGCGAGCCCTCGAGTGCAAGACCCTGGAGGCTTCCATAGCGCTTCGATTGCATCCGAGGCAATTGTTATTAATAAGAAAGGTTAGCAATGGCGGACTTTGCGCTGTTATTACCGCCCGCTCGATGACGAGTCAATTGCCTCGGCCGAGGCACATTTTCATCTTGCGTTCGGTAGATGGATGCATTCGTTGGCGGGTGATTGAGATATCTCCCATTGGGTCTTTAACAAAAATAAAAACGTAAAAAATACATAAAAAGAAGACATTGATGAATGCGTTTCCCTTGTAAGAAAGCCCTAGGTTGGAATCCATTTTAGTTCCAAGAAACGATCGAACGGTACTTTCTCCGCGAGGGCTTCCACCAGATGTCATCGCGCGATGATCACACTGATGATGATGATGATGGCATAGCGCGGTGCATTATTCACAGAATCCGGACTGAGGTGCGTTTGTACGACTCTTAATTGACGTGGATTTTATGGATCGTTTCAGGTTTGTTGACTCAACACGTGAATGGGGCACTCATCAGAAGAGGAACCGATTTTACTACACCACTCGCACAGCTTGAGGTCTTTCTTCACTTGCTGATGGTTTTCTTTCTTTTGGCTAGGCGAAGATACTTCTTCTTGGGTACGTGTGCCCCCAGTTAATTTAGCGTTCCGGCTGACTGCTTTCTAATCGCTTTTTCGATTCATTCTTCGTTTTCCAAGAAGATATTTTGAGGCTGCTTATTTGCGTCCGCGACTGAATCAGATCAGACTCTTCGAGACGAAACATTTTCTTGAGCAATTAAGCTTTGATTTGGGAGCAGTCTAAAGGAGGGGCTCAAAAAAAAGTTGTTAAGGCGCAGTTGGGTTAAGCACAAAATTAGATGAGCAGTGAGATGTTGAAAGCTACTAATGAAGGTAATGAAGGTTTTCCAAGGTTCCTTTCTTACTAAAATAGCAGTTAGTAGTACAATATGTCCTTTAACAAAGTAACAAAGTAACAAAGAAAATAAAAGAACACTGACATTACATAAAGGAGATACTAATAAAAAAGAGAATAATATCGACAAACCATCGCATATGTACATATAATAATCAAGCCTCTAATAAAGAAATATAAAATCAATAAAATTTTTAATATTGTGCTGTCATAGCCAAATAGCCGATATGGATTCAAAACAGTAACTAAAATCCACTACCCTCTTTTGTTATTATATTTGTCCTAGTGTACATTTTATGTAGGTAATGTCGTGTAGTTATTAAAAAATCACGATAAGGTGACTTGTGCCATTTTTAAAATAGCCAGCTTTACAAAAATTCTGACTAAATTTAATTTCGTCCAAAATATGTTACATATTTAATAGTTATTTAATTCACACCTTCCTAGTAGAGTTTAAGATTTTACTGAACTGATGTTTTAATTAATAATAATTTACATCACGAATTTCGAATAATTCGTAAAATACGAAAATGATATAGAATTGTGTGAAGCATAGCTATGTATAATTAATCATAACGTGTTTCATATAAAGGTATAACAGTTCAAATTACTCTTCGTTATTGATAGGAGTAATCAAGTCCTCGGAAATCGGTACCAAGTAATTTTTAAGTTCATTTGTTTTTTAGTGACTTAAGTATTCATACCACTTTCACAATGAACGGCTCAAATGTGATATCAAGGTATTTTTGGTATAATGAGACCATTTTTTTAAACGCAACTACATAGGCATACGTATTTTTAGGAAATCTCATTGAAACTTAGAACTAATTATTTAATACGAACATTTAGCCATTCTATACAAAAACTCATTTAAATTAGATAAGATAAAAAGGAGCCGGTAAAGAGGATTTAATTTGAATCTATGTATTAAATAATGCTTGCCATGTAAATAATTCATTTATTAATTTCATGAATTATTTATAAATCAAAAACGGTGATCCTTAATCAAAGAAGACTTTACGAACGCTTTATAGACAAATTATTAAGAAAAATATGCTTAAAATGATGAAATATTTCTGAATTTGGATTGGATTCAAAGAATATAATAATAATAACATAACTTAGTGTTCTAACAGTATGAGACCAGTTTTGATAAGTAGAACATTTTGATCATTTATGTACGTTAAGAAAGTTAAATTTGATGGAACCTAAATGCATGTTTGTTACCAAATTTTATTAAATTTTACCAAATTCTTAATATAATTGTAGTCTTTTATATAATGCTGAGATGAGGCATTTAAATAAAATTCCATTGAATTTAATATGGCACTCCGCCTGTGCGCAGCCGATCATTCTGACCCCTAAACTGCTACTAGCTACTTAAGGTCTGGATATCGTTCAATTCAAGTGTCATAATAAGGCAATTAAAATACGTGGAAGATGTCCACCGCGAAAGGGGGACCAAGGAGGGCCTTTTTCTCCGCCGCGCCGGGACCCCAGCGGTTCATTGACGTTTTACGGCTTTTCGGGGCTCTCAAAGGAGCGCAGAAAACCAGAAAATCTTGAGCCTGGCGAAACATAAACAGCCTCCTCTCGGGCCCGACACCGAAAATAATTTTCATTCAAAAAACCTGTTGCACGCCGTCCGCGGCTGCGTTCGCGTTTTGTACATAGCCCGCGGGAAGATGCACCGCGCTGAAGTCTAGCTCCCAGGGGGTCTGAGGTGCACGGCACGCACAAAAGCCGCTCGTCCCCTCCGAAGAAAGAATGGAAGACGCTTATGAGTTGTACCTGTTTTTTACCTCCGTTTTCTCCACCTTTTTTTTACTATATCTCCTGTCGTATCGCGTCTTATTTTCTTTTTTGCTGCGGTAATAATTCCATCCGTGGCCCACCTGAGGCCCCGAAAACGAGGCCCGGCCCAGAACAAAAATAACAGAGCTTCACATATGAAACGCACTTAAAAAACAGGTCTTTAGGAATTCTTTTTTTAATCTTAATATCGAATTTTTCTCGTTTTCTTCCACGTCCGATCCACCGCTGTCTTCATCTTCGCGGTCCGGAGGTGTTCGGATTTCTTGCGTTTTTGTTTGTTACGAAATATCGGCGGCCGCACGGCACCGTGTGGTCCATAACTCGAAGATTATTCCCCGAAAAAATAATTTGTTCCTCCTCGGCCTTCGCACCACGCGGCCCCCCGACATGTTATCGTATTAAACCCCCTCGGGCTGAGCGATGCTTAATCGATATTTTTAGGAATTCGCATATTTGATTAATCCCTTTAACCTTTCCCACCGTCCTTGGTCCCCCTGGCGCAGCTCTCCGGGCGACTTATAATCGTTCACCTCAATTGGCACCGTTCGGACCCATCTGAATCTGATACGCATTATCTCGCGACCTCTTTCGCGTTTTTCGCCTTTTTTCTTCATTTCTTCCACCTGAAAGAACCGCGACTTCTCATTATTTCTGTTTTAATTCTTCTTTTTTATGCTGCCGCGATCGGATAGATGTTGAGATGATAATGTTCCCATTTTTTCGTGCTCCGATCAGGAAATGCATGCACAATGCGTCATAAACCGATTCATAAGAAATATATTTTTTGAGGTGCAATGAAGCAAGTCACCATTGCAACAAAACAACCACTTTGGCATGTTGAGACTTGAATTCAACTTCTTGGTACACTTCCACCTTGGCACGGACCACTTCGTCAAGGAGATCAGATCTTGAGGTGTGCTCCACACCCAGAGAAAGAAGTTTAATAGTGGTTTTCAAAATTGTTTTAATTGTTTTAGATTGTACATATTTGGTTGCCTTTCAGAGCAATGCACTATCTAAACACCAAATCAGTGAGTCCAAAATAAAGAATTGAGGTGTATTCGATTGAGTTAGTTAAGAAGACATATATGTAACATACGTATAATAAGATAGAAAAGCTCAGTCGAATTTATGCGTGCAGCTATAATTTCCAAGCAAAGATTAGCAAACAGTTTGCCAAGATATAAAAACGCAAACCATTTGGAAGTTAGAACGATAACATATTGATTAATTAACGTAATACTTATAAGCGTTTCTCTAATTTTTACTTTCAAAAACAAGAATAAAAGACAAGCAGTTATATTAGAAATAGTTCAGTTAGTAAGTAGTTTGCTATACATTTGATAGACAGCACATACTCAAAATAGAGTGGAGTTAAGTTATAAAGGATCTACAGTAGGCATAATGTTTAAAATTATAATTAATAATTCCTAACATTTCTACTTTTTTATATTACTCATTAATTCTTAGTTGTGAATTTTGTTTCCCTTTCCCTTTTGATGATCGGATCCACGACAGATTTCGTAGTAAATTTTGCCAATAGTAACCCGAGCCTCCAGCAAAACCTTTTAATTTTGTGAAAAGAGCGTCAAATTGAGTTGAATTAGGCACTCCTTATATCAAAAACTGAATCCAAATATTTTTGCGATTTGAAGTTTAAATCGACAAACACCAAAGCAATTCAATGGATTTTTGGACATTTAAAAACTTTGTTATAGGTACCAGTTTAAAAATTCAATTTAATACGAAATTCCAGATCCAGATCAGATCGTCAAGAAAACACAACTATGTATGTATCAGTATGTATAGGTAAGACAATTATTATACATCAGGATATCTAACAACTCCATTTTTACCGCTTGTTTTTATACTAATTAGAGAATAAAAAGCCCTTTTTAAAAGTGAAGCGAAAATAAAAACATACCATAAATAATAGGCATACATAAATCAAACAACAAATATCTATTATGAACCCTATGATTCGTGTTCTTATTTACCCTAGAAAGGCTAACTGGAGTAGTTCCAGCAACTTCTGTGTCTATGTACATCATACTACATGAATGCACCTATTAATTAGTAGCCCTCTTTAAAATATCAGGATAATTTATACCCTGATACCCCCTTTTACCGAATTAACCATAAATTCGTCCAGGCTAAAAACCCAATTTTCTTATATTCATTGTAGTAACCTTAACATAAATCTCTTAGCACTTCGTGTGAATTACACAAATCCTCCGACGTTACTGAAACCACCACGACACTTATGCAGCCTTAAAGATTATATATCAACCATTGGCTCCTTACTCGCAACAATACTAGGCTTGTTCTTCTGATTTATCGTTTAATTAGTGACAGCAAAACACTTCTCCTATGCGGAACAAATATTCGGAACTCCCCCTACTTATTTTATTATTTTATGTTGCAACCTAGTGCTATGAATTTAAGCTCCAACTTTTATTAGAATCAATGTCAACATGATTTAGCCTAACATGCGCCAACTAGCGAAACAATCGACATCATCAGAGCAATTCCAGCAATTGTACTATTGTTCATTGGCCTCACCTCTTCACGACTGCTTTATCTACTAGACCAAATCAATAGTCTCATAATAGCTCTAAAAACGATCGGACACTTTAAGGCTTCAGAAATCAAAACTTTCTGGTATATTCTTTATTCCAAGTGTTTTCATAGAATACTTAATGATAACCTTTTCATATTCGTAAGTTGTCCTTAAGACAAATAAAAACAAACAAATTAGACTATTATGTTTCAATTCTAGTGAATAGATAAGAAAATTACTTTGATTTATTAAAAAGAGGATAATCAAATTAATTCCCATAAGACACTGTTTCCGAACACAATCTTCGCCCTAATTGCTCTTCTTTGATGAAAAATTAAAACGAAAAACTTAAGCGACGAACCTGACCACGTGAAATGATTTTCGGCCCTCTTTCAAGGCCGATTCAAGAAATTCCAAAAATATCACCGCATCAGAGGCAATATATCCCGCAAAAACTCCTTAATTAGCTACCTTTTAAGCAAACAAGTCTGCGTAGAAAAAATGAATTAGGAATTCAGAGAACAATCGCAACCGCCGACGCTAAAAATTTCACGGTCTTCTAGAAATTAAAGATTCCTGGAGCGGACGAGGGCGGTGTCGGCGAAGAAACCAGTTTGCACCGCGGGACTCTAAAAAAAACCAAAAATCCAGAAATGTACGTTGCACATTTTTATAGTCCTTTTCCGGCCAGAATTCTCCAGACGGATTGCGCTCATAAAGAAACAGAGGTACTACTTATCATAGTCCCAGATTTTATCGGGTATATGTTAAAAACGGCCTGCTCCTGCTGGTTTTCTGTGAAATGCGAAACAAATGAAGCCATTTTGTCGGACTAGAGGAATTCGTAGCCCGGTCTTAGGCCTCCGGGATAATTTCGAGTTTGCATGCACTCATGCAGGAATTATTCTGTGGCGTTTTTGAGCACTAACAGCGCACGGTGAGATACCAATCAGCTGGGGTATCCGGTTCTGTACCCATGTCACACTCACCTGGTCTCGCAAGCCCAAAAACAATCAGTACGACGGCATTAATCATACGAAACCTCGCAGAACCTGAACCAACTCTGGCGAAGGCCTCTATCCCAATGAGCCCGGAGTTTTAGCCAATTTAACACTTTTGACCCGAGCAGTTGTGTTCCCAGGGCCCGGAGACACTGAGCGGCGGACAACCGACGGTTTTCGTGTTTTGTACCACGAGACAGACCCACGGCACGGCACCACCGCACTCAACAAGGTAAATTGTAAAAATTTGTTTTTATTTACCTGGTGAGGTCCACTTAAGACTCTAGGAGTTAACCGCGAGGGATTTTCCTATGTGACTCTGACTTTTCTACTAAGTATGCCAATTTCCAGGTATACATCCAGGTAACAATCTTAAGATTATGGTGCTGTTGTGCGACTTCGTAGGATTTGTATGGGGCCCAAATGGCGGCGGCGGCGGTAAGGTAAATTTCTTTTTATTATTATTTTTTCATTTTTTTAAATCTTTTTCTTTTCTTCTAGAAAAAGATCGCGCCGCCGAGTAGCGGTTATAAGATACAATTGTAGTTCGAGTGCAGCAGCGTCTTATGCACTTTCTTACCTCTTGTGTATAGCGAATAGTCCGTGGGTGCTGCTTTTTGTCAGTAGAGAAACTGGTTTTCTTCTCTTCTGTCTTGAGATTTTAAGGTTGGGAAGAAAATTGAATTTTTAGCTCGAGTTAAGACCTCCCCGGGAATAGGAAAGTCATGCCCCAAGACGAATTTCGCTTTATGTGTTGCAATAGCGCTCAACAATGGCCGGTACGTGATTTTGAGCAGCCGCACTTTATTGCGAGTTAATCAACCCATGGACTCTTACACAGTTCAGAGCCCCAGGGAGGTCTGTGGTTTAGGGAAATTATAAATCGGGTTATATGATCGAACGCGAAAGGCAATAACGGGTTTCGTCGAATATTAAAATCTTAATTATAAGTCGAATATTTATTTCTTAATTAATTGACTCGTCCTAGTTAAATTCCCGGTCGAGTGAATCAGAATACTAGAAGTTGAGCGCAAAAATGGTAAGTTGGCCAGTCGCTTATAATTTCTGAGATATAAAATTTTGCAAATTGCAAAACCAATTTCAGATCCTAATTTGCAAATTTTGTGAAAATTACAAAATAACATTTTACAATAGGTACTTTTTTTTTAATTCACAAAAGAAATGCGTGCTTGTCATAAAGTCGAATAAATAATATTTATTCAGTTTTTAGTAACAAAAACAGTTTTAGAAATCAGTCATTTTTTCTCAGTGTATATTTACATTACATAAAATCGTCAATTAAAAAAATCTCTAATATACGGTAGTTAAAACGAGTCCAGTCAACCAGTCTCTTTTAAAAAATATCTATGGTTTTCTTTTAACAAAATAAAAGCCAGAAAATTTTGCGAATCGCCTTTACAATTTTTGTCAAGTTATTCAGTTTACGTACACATTTTGAAATCAGCACTTCAATCAAATTGTTAATCATTTTTGAATGAAGCGATGATTTTATAGAACTAATTAGAATACACAATTTAACAAATCCTTTAGAAGAGCTCAACAAAAGTATTTAAAATGCAAATTTAGTGGACACAAAAGTCTTCTTAAAATCATATAATATTTAAATGAAATGAATATAGTCCCGTTGCTTTTAAAGAAAATGTTATAAAAGCTTTCTCTAGAAATTAGTTATGGTAACAAGGTCCAAAAAATTCTGGCTCTGCCATGCTAGAAATCAAAACATAAGATTGTCCCAAAAAACATCATATCTTGAATATCAGGTTATACAGCGAGCATATTTATGAAAAGAAAAAAATTAAAAAATATACATACTTCTGAATATTCATGCTCAGATTACGCCGCCACGAAGTTTGGAGCCCTTTGTGCCGCCATCTTCGCAGGTCGATTGGTGCATCAAGCCAAGGCGACGCTCATCAAAATATTTTCCATTGTGGGCATCTGTTAGAAGGAAAAGGTCGAAAACAGAGTCCGCCCTGCTGGGTTACTTCGCCAGTCCGTCATGAACCTTTTTTTGGGAAGACCGCATGCGAGGAGCGGCGACTCTTAGATAAGACGATTCACGGCCTTGCAGCACGTCTTCTGAGTCTGACTCTGACCCCGTCAACATTCCCTTCGAAGAAGTGGCCAAGATGTTCAATAAACATGTCATACACAGGGTTCACTGACTTTTTATGAATTAAATGGCCGAAACGCACGGAAAATGAGAAAATAAAAAATAAGAGATATCTCCCCGCGACGTCTTGGCCGGAGGAAGAGGACGGGACAGGGCAGAGCCCGGCTTAAAAGGAGTTTTATTCAAATGAAAGATGAAAAGTTAAATTGCGGCCATCCACCCAGCAGCGCCGAGGAGGCTCCGTCGCCGCAGAGATGCGCCTCGAGAAGCCTCAATTTTCCTGGATGCTGTAATTATTCGACTCAATAATAGGTTGAGGTTGGGGCTCGCGAGTGTGATACGAATCGCCGCGATCCGGACCTCAGCCTAGCCGCGGAGGCTCCCCATCTCCGCGGGAGACGGCGGTCGGCTTTCGCGGCCGTTGTAGAAGTTAAGAAAGTTTTCATTAATTTTTTACCTTTATTTTCGTGGTTTTTTTCCCTCTAAAAACTACCGCCGCGCCGACTTCGGCTGGATTGCTGGAGATTGCGTGCCGATGGGTTTTAAAATCGACCAGGAGAAAGCTCCCCGTGACCTCCAGAGCAGAAAAGAATCCCAGAATTCGTTGGTCCAGTCGGGCGGTGTATCTAATTAACTAATCGGTCTAACGTAACATGTGACATGACACTGAAAAGTGTGTCGTCGATGCATTAATTAACGAAAATTGTGTTTTGACTTGCCGATTCGCGAATTCATTACGGTATGTCGGCGACTGTGATTTATTAACTACAGAGAACGCTTTTATGCTGCTGCACAATCTCTGTGATTTATGGGTGCAGTTGGCGTCGTTTTCTGAGGTAATCGCAGTTGTAATTTGTTACGGGCTGCAGTCACAAAAAGTGACATAACTGGCGAACTCGGCGACTTTTGTGCTAAAGATACTCTTTCACTTTTGAGTTAAGACACTTACTCGATTTGGTGATACCCTAAGTACGTTCGCTTTTCGGACGTCAACATGTAGCCCATTTTGCAAATTTAACACTCCTGTCGGACAGGGATCCATAAAAATCAGAAATTGCAAGCAGAGTTGTGTCATTAAATATAAAGCAATTTACAAAACTTTCAGATCCTTCTACCTTTCCAATCATTAAAATTAGGTAGTTGATTCATTTTATATAATTAAACATACATTATGTAATTATAATTTACCTAAGATTTTGACTTATTTTCAAAGAACACAATATAAAAATTACTAAACTTTAAACCTTGGTTACATTTTTTTATATCTTTGTGACAGATAATAAATATTTAGGGCTCTCAATTCAAAGTTGTGAGATAATAAACGCATGACTCAAAAACTCATAGTTGAGACTTTTCGATTCTAAATTATTTTCTACATACGTCTTGGTGAATTTTGATTTTTATTCAACATGTGCTTCATGAAATAATCGGTATATGCAAATGATTTAACCCTTTGAGACCCAGGACAACTTTTCACACATTCGTGAGAAATGATATATATGTAAATTTTAATGTAAACTTCCTTTCCCTTTAGTACATAAGTACTACAAAAAAACAAAACAAACAAAAAACTCTAAAGTAAACACCTTTTCAAAATCAATCAAACGGGATCTTTTTATCCTTATGAATATTACTATGCATCTGCTAGTTTTTCAGTACCAATACTACGCTAATTTATGATTTCCTCGTGATTTTCTCTCCCAATCATTCGCATTCTTATACAAATTATATAAATTCTCAGACAAAATTTTTTAGTTGCTCGCTACTTGCTTATGAGAAACGCGTGTAGTACCATAAAAAAAACCAAAATATATAAATTAACTGAACTAGTATTTAAAAATATAATTCTTAAAATCATTATGTGGACTTTACTTTCATATGAGTTACCTATAGCACTTAAAATTTCGATCAGTGATATATCGTTCCTGGTTGTTTTCGCAAATGTAGGATATATCGCTTAGCAGTCAAACATGTACTTAAAACAACGTCCTAAACCTCTTACTATTTCGTTACTATGCTAAACTAAGATTCAAACGTTTATTTTAATCAGATTACTATCTCTTAAGACAATCAAGTATTTTGAAATGATTCTCCATAAAAACATCAGACAAAGATCATTAATGAACTTTCCTTCATAAAATGTTGAGATTTTCTAGGGTCAATTGGACCAAATGATGATAAAATATCATGCATTTTTCTTTTCCAGAGTCCACTTTTACCTCAAAGTAAAGGTCCTCATCCAATGCTTTTCTACAGAACATGTAACTTTTGTATATCATTTGTCATATTTGTTAGCTGAATGAATTTACCAATTTACTTTAGATGCGCTAAATAAAATGTAAAGTTTGGATGCTTTCGAAATATTTCAGAACGATTATCATTGGTACTAGAATCATGGATTACATGTCAATCAATATACTTGATCTTTGGCATCAGAATACCAGATTCTTAATATTCGTTTGAAATCAGCTCCAAATTTGGGTTTTGTACAAAAGACAACATTACTTAATTTACTACTTTCTGCATAGCAATCCTTACCTTGCAGCTTTTTCTCAGTTTCCCAAAATTTCTGCAATTCCGTAAAATATTTGTCCAGAATGAACACTTTCGAGAGGCCTAAAGTAGCCATGGTTACAAAAATAACGAAAAACAAAATTCCACAGTAGAATTCCTCTAATCCTTAAAAATGGTCGAAAACACCAAAGAAAACGAAAAACCACTAAACAGCACAAGACGAAAACGACCAATTGCACAAGATATCCACAAAAACAAAAAAACCAAAATTATTAAGAAGATAAATGAGGAAGAGCACCGCACAACTCCTGCGCCTTCCTTTTTTCCTCCGGTGTGATCACTATAAATTCACAATGGTAAAATATAAATCTGTGATCTCACATGCAATTCACAATAATC
Organism: Tolmerus cingulatus; assembly: GCA_959613345.1. NCBI lineage: Eukaryota > Metazoa > Arthropoda > Insecta > Diptera > Asilidae > Tolmerus > Tolmerus cingulatus. Next base: position 25,768,649 of record OY390707.1, read on the forward strand.
GAATAAAGCGTCGCCGCCAAGTTGCCTCTCAAACTCCTCTCTTTTCTAGCCCGAGGAAGGCGATGAGGAGGGCTTCTGACAAAGCACCGAAAAGAACTTTAAACAAAACAACTGAACACAACAAAAATAAAACGTAGGTTTCCTACACTTCTTCTACCTTTTCAATATTTTTCGGGTTGTTTTCCGCTACACCACCGAAAGGTCACCACACCGAACACCTACGCAAAGATCTTAAGATCATCCACCCCCATTCACACCACAGACCGTACCACGACGGGGCTAAATTTCAGCCCGACAACACTTCCGGCGACATGGCTAAAACCGTTCTTTAATGCTTTCAGCATAATTACATGAGTGTTGGCGATCCCCCAATTGTTTATATATTTTTTCCCTGATCTGCCCTTTTGTTTTTGTTTAGCTTCTTCCCCCCGGGAGAAAAGTTCAAAAGAACAAACTGCCCACCTTACCGCGACCAAGAAACTCTCATAACTGAGCCCTCGTCAACCTGAAGAAGGTAAGCAAGGTGCGCATGCGCTCTCTGCGCAGGTATAAAACATAAGAAAACTTGCTCAGGTGAGATTTATGCTGCGTGAGAGTGCGGTTTCGTTTCGGGACCCCTTCTTCTTGCCTTGCACTTTGCGAGCCAGCTTGAAGATGGTGGTGCTGCCGCGGTCCCGTCGCGGACAGACAAAAGTCGCCTGGACCCGGCCTGGGACCTGGCTCTACCTTTCGTTCGAAGAATGGCTTACAGTTCATTGAGTTTCTTTAACTTGTTCTTACACTCTCCCGGCTTGGGCCCCCATCACCTCGAAGAAGCTGGTCCAGTGACCAGCAGCATCCAGCAGAAGCGGGCCCAGCGGCAATAAACATGAAGTGGTGGCCGCGCCAAAGAGATTTGCGCAAGCGCAATAAATGGCCAAACCGAGAAAGGAATAAAACAACGCGAAGGGAAAAAAAGAAATTTAAGATATAAACGAATAAGAAAAAATTCTGCTTTTTTCTTGTTTTGCTTTTTTGGTAGGTAGAAAACACTTTTGCTATCCCTGTCGCTTACCTGCTTTTGGATGCAGCAAAATTGCTCTTGGCTCCCCTTTTCCTCGATTTTTCGAGTCTTGTTTTTGCCGCCTGATCTGGCTGAAGGCGTCCAAGTTTTCTTATTTTTTCGGCTACATCTTACCGAGCTTCAGGGCTGCTTATGGACTCCCTAAACCGTTTTGCAATTTCAAACTTTCTGAGGTGCTCAAGGCGCGGTTTGGGTCAATGTCGTCGTTGTTTATCTCGATTTAAATTTCATGTTATCAGAATATAGGCATAATATGCATTTTGTACAAGTTGCATATCCCAAAGGAGAAACGCCAAGCAATTAGAAACTATATCTTATATTTGGAAATTTGTACTTCACAGTCATATGAGTCGATTGATTATTCGCAGAATTTAATAAGTTGGGTTCATATATACTTATTATATTAAGCGAAAGATAGAAAGACAAAACTATTTTTGGACAAACGTCTGTAATTTATTTCTAACAAAATTTCAGTCTCAGTATTGTAAGTTAAAGCTCTTGATTTAGTTGATAAATATAGTATTATATAAATATATGTATGGTTCATTTTTCATTTTCACAAAAATGCAATTTTAACAAAACGTGTTATAGTTCTAACACTCAATTGATGATACTCAATTTTGAGCTCCTAAAAAGATGATCAAAGTTCGAATAGTTTATTTTTTGAGCCTAGTTTTCTCGCAAAAGTAATATAATGAATAATTTTAGGGCCAGAATTCATACTTAGCAGTTATTCTTCAATTTTAAAATGAAAGAAGCTAAAATTTTAGTTTGTACCTTCTTGCGAAAGAACCTGAAATTCCGTGTCATCCAGACTAAACCTAGGTATTTGGGCAGCCATTGACTAACCTGATTAGACGACGAATGATGCTGTGTGCTGTAGGTCCATCAGGGCCATTATGCGGCTCCAAAAAGAAGCCATCAACTAAGTCAATGCACAAAAAATGTGAAAGAGAAAACACTCTGGGATCAGACAATCAAAAATGCGGTTAGAAGCTGGTACACGACGCAGCATCAGAACCATCCCGAGCATCTCATCGCAGCCCTACGAGAGACGATGTTACCTAAGAAGCGCGCTCACCGTCTTCGTCGTCATCTTGGCCATCGTCGACCCATCATCGAATGAAAAGAGCAATATTCAGCAAAAAACAAATTTCGATTAAAATAGGCTTGAAATTTCAAAAGGAGGAGACGAAGAAGAATGGTAAGAACGACAAAAGAGCAACAGCCCAAACATTCTTCCACAGGTGTATCGTTCTCCCGCCCGTGTGGACCGCAGCATCACAAAAGGTGAATTCGTGTTGAGTGCCTTCTTAGCTTCTTTCGGTTCGCGGGCCGCTGAGGAGGTTCTGGAGCTGGAGGGAATCGCAAGATCATTAACATCTTCAACAGCACCGTGAAAAGAAACCTGTCCGCACGACGGGACCGATTGGAGCTTTTCTGGAGAAATTCGAATTTGTTTCTTGATTTGTCCCTCTCCCGAGGGAGATAAATCTTAAGGAAAACGATACAAAAACAGTTATTGTACTTCTTCCAGAAACTACGGACCATTCTTCTAAATTTCATCCTGAAAAGCTCCCTGCAATTTTAAATCGGTTCGGAGTCGTGCCAGTGCAATGATAAGCTTTTTGTAACGCCTGCGCATATGCAAAATCCGAAAAGGTTTACAACTCCGTGGAGCAATTAAAGAAAGTTTTTTCGAAGAACTTTGAATACACCGAAACTTTTTCGGAGTAAAACTTTTTAGATATTTCAATTTATTGTGCACAGGGTTGAAGCAAATGTTATAACAAGGTCCACAAAATTTCGTTCAAATTTATAACCTTTATAAAGCTTTGCAGCAAGTTTTACATATGTATAATTATTTTAAATATTATTACTTAAATATAAAACTGCCTATTTGCAAAGGAAAGTAACAATATTTGTTTTCAACAAACAAACTTCATATGACTTGTCTGCAAAAGAAAATTTTAATTCTAAGACCATATGTATTTAAATCCTTTTCAGCATTGGTTGATTTCTACCGTTTTGTGAAAATTAAATCTTCTAAAAATTATTAAACATAATGTTACTTAAGATATTAAGAATTTATATATCTGTTGAGAAACAAAATAAAAATTTAAACTGTATTTATTAACATCAACATAAAATTTAAAACCAAATAACTCCATATTTATCTAAAGCTGAGTTCCACGCCAAAACTTCCAGGAAAGGGGAAATTGTATTAGTTACAAAATGTTTGCCTTTTAACTTTCACAACAATGACATGAATTGAACAAAATATATTTTTGTACTTTATTTTCAAAAAATGAATTAATTACAGCAATACAGTGATTTTAAATCGCAAAGATGAATTCTGGATTAATATTTGTTAAGCCGAACGGTGTTCAAAATAACGATCATTTTATTGTAAAAAATCTAAAACTTTCCTGCAAATTTCAAGACAAGTCTACTGTACTTCTTTAATGTTGTACATAGTTTTGAATAGTTTTTGGCAGTGTCGATTTGTTACTTCCTTAGTAATTTTAACTTCGAATTAAAATTTTAAAGAATCTTCACCCATTAATTTATACGAATCAAAAACACAACACTTATTAGTCGTCTAAAAATAACGTCTTCTCTCTCTCTAAGTGCGCGTCTATTTTTATGTGTTTAGAGCAAAAATAAACCTTTTTTAGAAATTCAAAACGGTTGAACTGAATTTAAACAAATTTAAGAGTAGTTATACACATTTTACACTGGTGATAGAGAGAAATGTTTGTAACTATGGTCACTTACCTGTCTCTATAACATAATGTGTAAAATAAGTTATATTTATAACTCTCAATTTCTCATAACTCTTAGAGTTGTTAAAGTCGATTTTTCAAGTAACATACAAAATCAAAAAACAAATCGACGCGCACTTTTATAAACGTCCTCAAAAACTTTCGTTTTACGGCCGCGACCCACGAAGAACTTTTGTCACTTTTGCCGACGGATCTCCTCGAGGACCAGAAGCCGTCCGGAACGATCGAGAGCGATTCACTTCGCGATCGTCGGTTGTTTGACACAAATTCCTTGGACTCGCGTGATTTTCAGGTGTTCTTTTAGTTCTTTACCTTTGCGACGACACCGCAAACAATTTGAGCAAAATTCGCACAGTCTCGCAACATCGCGATCTCCCCACAAACACATCAAAGAAGGAAACTTTCTCGGCTGCGTCTTAAGACCTCAGAGCAGAAGCCCCAACAGCATGCGATGTGAACAAGTTTCTGCGACTTTCCTGTCGTTGGGGCCTCCTTTTTTAAATTTATTTTTATTTTAAACATTTTGGCCACTGGGCTGCTTTTTGCTGCACCGCCACTTGGGCTAAAATCGCCAAAAATTACCGAATCCCACTGTCCCTTGGTCATTTGGTCAGTTTTCAGGGATTTCGGGACGCCGAGAGACGTCGAGGTAGTTCAACAGAAAATAAGAAGAAACTCGGGCAGCAGCCCGGATAGACGATGGATTGATCGACGTCTTTGACAAGAGACAGCGGTTAGACATGGGATGTCTTGGACAAAAATAAAAAGTGTCCCGGCCGCGAGACTGAGAAAACTGGTCCGGCCTGCTTTCGCGACATTGCGGTATATCCGCCGGTGCGATCGCCTCAAAGAGTGAGAGGAGCTGAAAACGGCGCGATTTATACCCCATTAACTCCCATTGATTGCGGTTATTGAGGTAATGATTTTCGGTAGGGAGTTATGCTCAATTAACAAGACTCACTCACCTGTTGAGGACGTTATGCTGCCCCGCCGCCGCGCCTGTCGCGCCGGGAGCGTGTAAATCGCGGTGGCCTTCTTAAACCTCCTCATCTTCGTCGTGGCCGCCGCCTCTTGCTGGGGCGATGCGCTGCTCGGCCGCTTTGTGTCTTTTGGCGGCTGCGCCATGGACCATCGCAGGGATGGTGGCATTGAAAGCGTCGAGCTGAAAAAAATTGTTGTAAATAGGTAAATAAACAACCATTAATGGCTATATTTATAACAAATAAATAAATAACAAACAAAGAAGTAAATATATCAATAAAACTAATTAAACAATTCTCAAAAATTAATTTCCTTAAAAGTTGTATCATAAACTATAAACTAAATTTGCAGTCTATCGCATCAGAACTCAGCGTACCCAAAAACGTCCCAATTGTTTCCTTTCATTAAAACTCAAATAATTTTGAAATTTGATTACCTATCTCTCATTTTAATTTCAAAAATTTTTAATCTTCTTTAATTTTAAATTTTAAGTTTCGTTTTGAGCCTCTTTGAAAGTCTAACAGAAAGTCTTGCCATGTAGACACCCCTCATGTAAATTTTTCTAAAAATGGAATTATATCATTTTCAAAAACAAAGAGTCATACATACATATACATATATATGTTCATATTTTTATATCCTTACTAGTTTCTTGATCTAATTACAAATTTTCATAATAGCAACATAACTATTTTTCCGTTTTGTTTCTTTTTCACACTCCACTGATTATAGGATTACTAATAGAGAGTAGTTAACTAAATTCTGGTATACTCAAACCTAGACGAGTTTTTAAAGTAATAAATAAAATGAAAAGTACTTCCACAGACAATATCTGGACTTCTATATATGTTATACTGCGAGATACCAAAATAATAACAATTACAAAATGAAAACCCAGAGGCTAGCCATTGTAAATTTTATGACGTCTTAACTAAATAATATATAATCCTGAAATTTTTTTTTTTCTGATTGACCCTTCTCAACGAAATTCCCATTTTTGTTTGATCAAATAACATCACTTCAAATCCAAATTCCCAGAATACGTAAAATATTGAAATTACCTAACTGCCTTGTGGTATTTGCAGAAAAAATCAGGCCGAATCCTGTACCTCCACAAAAACTCTTCGCACTCCCGGAGGACATCGGAAGAGTTGTGAAGGGAGCCATTGTTGCTACTCCTGCTGCTGTGGCTGGAGCTGTCGTCCGTGACGTCGAACGGCATGAAAGACTCCCCCACAAAGTCGGGAATATTGTTGAAGAAATCCGATGTCTTCCCATAGCTCCCGAGCGAGTCCCGACGCCTTCTTGGCTTAAACTCTGGATTGGGCACCGAGTCCTTTGACGAGAACGTGTCGCTCAAGTTATCTCGAGCGAATTTTATTTTCTGTGATTTCTTAGAATTTTCCTTTGGTACTTCTTGGCTCCTCGCCTCCTCATACGTTTCGTCTGGAAGCAACATATCACCATGGCTGGAGCTAATTTAGCGCCAAATCGGGTTTTGGAAATGTGGGATGATTCCTGAAGAAATAAAATTGTATGAAATTAGATATATTTCATTAAAAAGTTGACTACGAATTGTCTGCATGCATAGTTCACTACTATATATTTCTAAAAAAATATCTTTATTACATTTAATGTAATACTTTTGCAAAAAGAAAACTCTAGTTCTTGTTTTACAATAACTAATAACTTAATTAAAATAATCTTCTAGTCATGACGTGCATAATAGAGAAACATATTTATGAATGTCTCATGTCTCTTGAGTGTTTTATTTAACTATACATTTTACATTTTATTTAACTAACATATCAACCCAATTTAACGTTTTATTCAAAAAATACATACAGCCATTTAAAACAGTGCCAGAATTTTGTAGCATTATTGATTGAGTGATTTCACCCCGTCAACCAGAGGGTTATACCATACATGTTTTACATAGCCCATAAACTCGTGCAAGTTTTAAATAATTGTGTAAAAACTAAATTATATTTGCCCTACAATTTAATTACAAAAAGGAAAAATTACTCCAAGGCTATAAAATATATGGTGGTAAACGATGTCGTTGTTATATAACTATAAGATGAAAAGTTCAACCCACAAATAATTTTGGAAACTACAAAACATGGAAATTCCACCATAATGGGGTGCCGTGCCGTTGATGAGTTTTTCATGCATCAAGACAATGACCCGAAGCATTCCAGTAAGAACTAAAGTACAGAGTTTCTTCCAAAACAATTGATAAATTCAATGTTTTATTATTTACAAGTATCTGTAAAGTATAGTGAACTTCTATAATGTAATTTCACAAAACTTGCTTTCTCCAAATTTGTTTATAACTGGTATACCCATTCTGGACGTTGCCCGGGCAATCTTTTATTTGACAAAATATTCAAAAGTTATGCAGATATATCGAAACTCTACGCATTTAACATTCGCCTGTCTGATTGATCTACCAAGTTTTCTTGGGTTGCATTGTGATTAATTTTCACTATTTGTGTAATATTTATTATCTGCTTTAAAAACAGGGACGTTCTCTTATTCAGGCTACTGGCTAATAACAATTTTCATTTGGCGCTTTATATTAACGAAGTATGTTTTGGCATATCTAATTCCATCGAAAAACTCGCCGCCATATTGGATCAGCCATCTTGAATCTTTAGACATTCTTTTTACACAAACCTTTGTTGTCATGTACATCACAGCTCTTCAAAATTTCATAGCAATCGGAAAAACTGTTTACAAATCCATAAACAGTATTCAGCCAAACTGTGACTTTTATATACATATACATCCGTATTCATAAAAAATTAAAAGTAGCTTACAAAGCCTTTACAATGAAAGTTCTCAAAATGTTATTGATAAACTTCCAATATTTTTAAAACACTCTTACACACGACTAATTATCCAGAAGTGCTATTTTTTGACTGCAGCTATATTTGCATATATGTATAAATATTTCTGGGAAATACCATACATCGTTTACTTCGGCAGTATGGAACAATGATTTCCGTAACTCCGCTGTTCCTCAAGGCGCTATGTTCGCACCTCTATTGTTTCTTGGCGCATAGCTAGGTAATCGCTCGGGGTGTTAAATAAAATTGGCAAAATTGAGCCGAAACTCCTCTTCAAAGGCCTTGCTGAAATTAAAAGTTTCCACCTAATAACCGTGACGTAAGGGGATAACGTAATTATCCCTGGCTGTCAGGGTCAAAAAAACGCTCAGTGGGAAACACCTCAGAGGCATGCAGGTACATCGGCGAGGAGGACTATCAAAAGAGATTACGGACAAACAGACAGCAATAACTAACCGACACTATACTAAAGGGAAGAACCACTTCATAATATCTCACATGGGGCTGAGCCCATTTCGCTAAAAGACTGCGCACCAGACCCAAAGATTTATCTGGCGGGCACCGGGGCACATGAATTGCGAATCGATTTAATCGGGCCCCAGTGCGATATTATACAAAACGCCAGCCATCTTTCAAGATCACACGATCTTGCACGTTCGCCGGAGGCCAATAAAGCAATAATGCACGATCTCGTTATTATTTTCCGCTCTCTGCGCGCGTCTCTGAGGCGGGGGCCCTTATCGGCCCCAAAGTCCCCCCAGGACACAATTTCAGAAAGCGCGTCTTGGGGTCTTGCCACGGTGTGGATTCAGAGCACCGACCGTGGCGAACACATGTTCGGCAGTTCAGTAAGTGATCGGAATTTAACCTTTTGCCAAAATGATGTTATCGGGGGCCCTGGCTAACTACATTCGCGGGTCCGCGAATCCGCGGATCCGCGAGGCCCACAGACCGGGACGGAACCGCACCGCTGGGGTCTGATCGTGAGGCTCGGACACTATCAAAACAAATTTCATTGCCCCGCCCTCGTGTCGGAGCCGATCCGGGCCGATCCTGTCAGAGGGCCCCGAACCGCACAAGTGAATGAAAGCCGGGGAAAATGCAATTTTCACAAAATAATAACAAGAAGCAAAAATAAAGTAGGTAAGCGCGCCGTACCTGGCCGCAAAAGATCGGCTTCGGGAGATTACGGGCCGTGGCGGGGCCGCTCTGGTCGCGCGGGATTTCTCATGTTTACAAATAGCTAATAAAGACGGCGGTTTTATTGAGACAGCGAACGTGTTTTCGCCGGAGACGATCCAGCGGCCCCGCCATTCGTACACCTGATAATATTATTATTGGTGATAAATTAGCCGTAATGCGCGGGGATGTGACAAATGCCCGGTTTAATGGCCGCTATCATTATTGCCTTTTTATCGACAATTTCGCCCTGTCCACGCTCGGACCACACACGCACCTCACCTGGCCTCGCGGGCTCTGGAGGTGCGAGCATTTTGTATTAGGACTACTTACGAGTCCATTACTCGCCGGCTTGTATTGCTGCATTGCGATATTTATAAAGTAGTTATTTTAGACATTTGCACGTAGGCGGAAATCAAAATTACAAATATATAAATGAATATGTATGGAAATTCATAAGAAATTATTAAAATTCTGTCTGTCTGTTTGAGAATTTTTTTTAACCTTACTATTACAAAAGTTTTTAAATAAAATTCTGATTTCTGACAATAAAGAGTTGCAAAGTGATTTAATATTAAAAGTATGATACAGATATTTAGATTTCAGAAGCTAATGAAAAGCGAAAACAACTTAATATTTTTAGAATATGGATTTTAGCGACATTTAACCTGACTGAAAATATTTTCCTTAAAACCCATATTTAAAATCTCTCTCTAATTTTAGCATCAATGCTATTGAATGGAATCATCTATAATGGTTAATTATTTCGTAAGATATGTACATTAATCTGTAGATAGAAAGTAAAGTAGGTATAATAACGTGCATATTTTATTCTACCTGTTATAAAAAAATCGTAGTAAAATAGGAAAACACGAAACGATGAAACGTCGATGATGATTATAGTGTTATTATGATACAACTTTTTTCTCAGGAATAACATATGCCATCAATTTAAAATTTAGCGTAAATCATAAGTGTACTTGTAATAAAAACCATTAACTAATAATTTAACGAAAGAACATGAAAGTTTCAAAACGAAAGATTCAGATATTTTTTTTTAAGATACAAAGTACAGTACCTTATTATAACTATGTATGTACGCATTATAAATATTAGATTGCAAACAAATTTTTGCTGCTAGTTCAAAATTAGTTCCTTCTTTATAGCAGAATTCCATTGCGTCCTTTGGATTTCAACTAATAGCGGTCTTAAAATAACAATGCATACCAAGATTCAGTAATGAGAAAAAAGTGTGGTATCATCATTCCTCCTACACTAGACAGTTCCCCAATATCTTTCAGCGAAACGCAATTTCATTTTCTTCTGCCTAGCAACACCATTTTGCAATCTGTTCGCATGCTTTACTTGTAAAATCAATTAAAACCAACTGATTAACTTCTAATGAGGTTGGCACGCAGCCAGGTATCCGTGTAGACTGATTTTAACAGTCATTGTTCCGCCAGAGTAGCCCCAATGGGGCCCCCATTAGTTCCGCACACCATGGCGAATCGCGAACTGACCCAAAACACAATCTGTTTGCGCAGACGCTCTCTACCTGGATCAATTACGTCCCGTAAAATTCCCAATTAACCATTAGAATCAGAATCCGGAGCATCGTGAGGACAGCTCAATAGCCGCTCGATTGACTCCCAATTGACTGCGATCTGGCAAAATGCCCTCGCGAGTCAATTTGGATGATCTCGTTCTGTTCCGAGGTGTGATCGCTCTTTCGGGGCCTCGTCACGATCTAGAAACTACAAAAATCCTACAAAAAGCCGTAGAGATGCTGGGAAAAAAGCGGGAAAGTGGCGGAGAAAAAAAATCGTTTAATTTTCCTAAGACGTGACGAATGAGGACGGGGCTTTTTGGCGACGTCTGGGGGGAGATGGGCTCGCGGAACACGATTCCCTCGTTTCACGTCATTTGCTCACTCATGCATGATTTTGTGCGATTCCGCCGATGTGATACGAGCTTAAGTCCGACCCCGGGACCAGGGCAGGTGGGTGTAGTGGCTGAGGTGGGTGCTCCGCTGGGGTCCCTCCGGCCGTGGCCGAGGTCTGGGTACTTGGTACCCACCAGCAGGCAACAAAGGAGATGTTCTTTGATTGATTTAATGGCAGCGTGCTCATGAACAGCGTTTACGTGCCCGATCAGGCCCCTCTTGGAAAATTGCACCATTCGAAAAAGCCGACGTTTTACTTAGGGGCATCGAAAATTCCTGTGATTTGCAGTTTTTCCATTTTATTTTCAGCGAAAATTGTTTTGCGTATACCCACCAGGGCCAGCCTACATAAACGCCTTGACCCTCGAAGGCGCAGCAATTTGGAGCCGGCCGAGAAGCGATATGTTCGCAGCACGACGAACTCTATGCTGTCGGCTGTCGATCAGACGCAAATCGGTTCGAAGTCGGACGGCCGGCCACTCGGCAGAAGCTGTGGGACTCATTTAAATGATCTTCAATAAATTAACCGGGTCCGAATACCCGCTGTTTTGATCACCCTTTGATATGTCGAACGAGGGATCCCCGCCGCTGCCGGCGGTTATTTACAGGTCAGACCGATCGGCCGGCGACGGATCGATCGATCGATCGATCGGAGGGTCTCAAGAGCAGCCTACTTTACGGCGGATCGGCGTCAACAGTTTTGTCATTTGAATACAATGAGGTCTGAGGTAATTCTGACAATTGTTATTTCTTACTCCGCCTCGTCTAGTGATCCTCGAGCTGCGGCTATCTTGGTAGACATATCTAGCGGTTGGCTCGCTGACGACATCGTGTCAGCCGCGGTTTTATATATCAATCACGACCCGTTCGGCGCGGAGTAACTGGGCTGGAACCGCGATTCCACCGCTGCTCCGGGAGCTCCTTTGCCGGCAGATTACCTCGGCCGGAACAAATGGCATCAAGTGAATTTGTTCAGATTGTCAGCAAAATAGTTTCAGGTGATTATACTCTTTGCGCACCGGCAATTAATTTCACCGTGGCGGCGGCATCGGTGAGAGCAAATAGAACCATGTGATTGGCGCCCTCCCTGGGACCCCCTTTCCTACGGATGGGGCATCGTTTTCTTTATTTCACCGCCGCCGATCCTAGACAACATTGATTGGATCAGGGCAATATCTCAGTCTTAGAGAAGAAGTCGCGTACTTTTATTTTTCTAGATTGAAATTAACGATATATTCTTTCTAAGGATATACCGAGATGCGCAGTATACTTCCGCAAACAGATATTATACGACTGAATTGACTAAAAGGACATAAATATTTTTAAATAGATATACATATAGCGTAACTTTGAAATTTATTTACCTAAGTAAACCAATTTTACCTTGATGCGAGTTTTCACCCGTTTTAATATTTCTGAATGTAATTTGATACTCATAATACACATGACTTTTAATGTTCCGCGCCAAAATGAATAAAATGGATTACTCAGAATAGGTAATCTTAATAAAAATCATAAACATTGAGAATTGAAGTAAGCCTGAGAAATTTTGCTACGACTCGAAAAAATCAGGTATATTGACTTAACATATCAGTAGAGAAAAGTTTGTTTTCTTTCCGTCTATAAAAAATCTGGTGAAGATTTTTTTATATCCTCACGATTAAATATGAAATCTTTCGTTTGATTAGAACAATAATTTTAACAACTTCTTTTCAACTACCAACTTTCGTTTGTTAACAATTAGTGCTGTAATGCGTACAGAAATAAATAATAAATAGGTTAATAGAATTTTTGCAACTTCAATAAGAAAACAAAGGTAATATGGTGGATATGGATACTATTTTTCAAGATCACTTACTTTCCTTATGGATTCATACAAAAAACGAATTGTTTTGCTACATCCTTACATCAGCGTAAAACATTTTAGATTTGTTGTTAAAAGAGACGTTTAAATTATTATAAAAGAAGGTAGTTTGAATATGGATTGATTTTGGTTACAGATAAGTTTAATGAGACAAATGAATTATTTATTTATAGTTGGTTAAGTTATGTATTCTGCTTTTCTTTAATTTTATAATATTACTATAAGGTTCCCAAAATAATTTTTATTTAACTTTTCAAAGAATATTCAAAGCAGACATTAAGATTGCATCTTTCGTTTAAATAAACCACCCTTGGTGGACCTATAGTAAAAATTTATATCAAATTTGTTGTTACACAGTGTACAGACTATGTATGTATGTACATACATATATACAAACTTTAGAATATCATATCTTCGGATTTCTTTAAACAAAATCAAATGAACATTGTAAAAATATTGATTTTGACATAAATTTGACTTCAATCCCAAATCAATATAATAATAATTATGAAAATAAATATGATAGGAATGTTAAATTTAATTTACATACATTGTCTCTGGTATTATTAGGATACGTTCAAATTAGTTTGTTTGAGTCAATAATTTGCGATTTTTCGGAGTACCACCGAAGATAAATTGTAATTATGAGTAAATATGTATGTATTTACAAAGATACTATCCAACTTGCATCAAACGAAATGTTATTGTGTCTATTGGACACTTGTGGGTTGATGCGACACTATTTCGTTTTATTTTTAATAATTGTTGAACTATGTACTTACTTATGTTACGAAAATTATGATGCTGCTTAGATTTAACGAAATTCTAGTAATAATAGATGTAAGATAAAGAAATTTTTCGCAGAAATAATCACTTACGATTTTATACATAAACAATTCAGAGATGTTTTCGCAGGCCGCGATACTGCAGTTACATCTATTTTACGGATGTGTCACCTCGATTTTCTTCGCTTCAAATATATGGATAGAAAGATTCCTTTTTTAGTCTGCCTCATGAATGAATACCTCTCAGCAATTCTCGCGAAACCGATCGATAATCCTCTGGATTATCCGGGATTATGCCAGAAGGTGAAACGCTTTCGAAAACTTCTAATCAGCTGCCCACTTTACAGTTAAGCCACATGTCGAATCTTAGTCGAAGGAATGCGATACATTCGTGGATCGCGGTATCATATCGGAACGGCCGCGACTGTTCATCATCACAGCGTCGCGTGTTTTTATTGCCTTTTCGACAGTAATATGAGCCCGGTTTACCTGTTTTTTTAAGCTAAATTGCGGTACAGTGGCTGCAACTGGGCGAGAAGTAGATTTAAACAGGATTCTGGGCACTAGCGGATCTAAGATCTATCTACCATGGGCAAGTACCTAACTGTAGACTGTCTGTATGATCGACCATAATTAAAGTTGATATGTTTAAATTTTTTACTTTATTATATCGCTATAACAAAAAATAAGAAGCAGAAATACCATTCTTCCAGAATCAGGTGTCTGTCTATTCAAGTGAAGAATCAAAATCAAAAATTTCCCTAATCCCCTTAATGTCAATCAATTCACCTGCGAACAGAGCCATGGTGCCCAGGGTTGATCCTCAGATTGTTGTGTCGTGATGTACACCTGTCTGGGATCCCGTGATCCAAATCCGATAAACGTTCCTAATCACGACGACGAGAGTAGTGAAAGGGAAAAGAGACGAGATCCAGTTCGTCCCGCGACCAGAGCCGCATATCGTAATTGATTTATCACACTTCACCGCCGCGACTATTTATAATGACCAGGCACCTTAGGAGACATCGCTTCACCGGTGACTCCGGGATTAATTGCGATCTCGCGATTCCCGTGCCCAACCCCGCGACCCACGGAATGTGCGTCTTCGCGGACTGATGTGCTTCCTCTAACGAGACCTCCTAACAAGAGGAATGCTCCCGAGCTGAAGCAGCACGGCCCTCTTCATATTCACTTAGCATTTTGATCTGGTCCAATCGGTCATAAATCATCAGCTGCTGCTGTGTACCTGGATGAAGCCGGCCGGTGAGGTGATCGTGTCTCTTCAGAAAATGGTACAAATGAAGAGCCAACCCGTGAGCCGGCCAACAAATGGCCGAGACAAAGGATGCATGTCATAGGAATGGTAAGTGGTGTGCCCGCGGGAAAAAAATAACACATTTATATGTATTATATGAGCGAGCCGGGGAAACTCGAAGGAATAAATCTTGGCGCTGCGAAAAAAAGTCGTCTTCGCAGCGTGGACAGAATGAAAACAAATCGCTGAAGGAAAACGACTTTTTTTGCCCATACCACGGAAAGAGGAGGGTAATGACAATGGCAAACCTCCCGGAGCGATTTCTAGAGGCATGGTCGTTACCACTGGCCAGAAACTCGTCGCTGACTTCTATTTTGCATTTTCAATAGAAGTCCCCGGGAAAAAAGGTGTGAGATTTGTCTCTCGTTTGCTCGGTACGTGAAATCACCATAAAAGGGACGAATATCAAGTGGCTAACGTAAAAAACCCGGGCTCATGAACTGGCTCTTCTCCCGAACTTGGTCTTCATTAAGAAGACATATTTATGATATGTGCATCTAGAATAGAAGAGCGATTTTTGACATATCTTTCTTAAACCCTGTTGAAATAACTATACATGAGTTAAGACTTTTCCTCGTTCAAAATATTCAACTTGAAAAACCTCTACTATACTTTGAATTAACAAGCAACAATAATTTTTAACTATACCATACATTCTATACAAAGTAACATAACAGTACTATACAATAAGAATACTATAAATTTTCTTTGTTTCAAGTTTTTCTGCGATAATTGAATATTATTCGAAATTGATAATTATTAACATTATAATATTCATATTTTTCTATTTTTTTCCTTGACAAGCATAACTCTCAAAGAGATTCATATAACTCTGGTAACATTTGGTACGTCTATATAATAGATGGCACTTTTAACACAGATGGAGTATTTCGTATCAGTAGATAGCAATTTGTTATTCGAAAATTGTCGATTTCAAAACATTTAAGCAAAATTAGGTCGCTACATCGAAAAAGTTAAAACATGTAATAGGGCAGAAATATTTTATAATCGATAAGGGACAGACTTTGGATATGATGTGAACTAGCAAAATTTACAAATGGCAAAGCAATATACCGCAAGGGCAGAGGACCTTCAAAACATAATAAACACCCTACGAGGTCATCTACAGTTTCTTAATGAGTACTACAACATGTGAAAAATAAAACTTAACATTATTTTACATATCCATCAATGCAGCAAAATATTATAGGAGGGCGCATCAAATTGTCCAAAAGCATAAAAATTTAGGATTGTACCTCGCACAAGAACTTAACAAACCATGGGATGCTTTAACTGGCATCCAAAACAAAGACGATCCAACAAACAAGAGAATTAAGAAGTAAACTCATACTGTAATTAAAGATGAACATATCAAAGCTACCATAGAGGATTCTCATAGTTAAGATGCACTTAAATAAAATAGCCAGTTAGGTATTATAGTAAGGTAGTTTCATATTATATAACAAAATGAGTAGAAGGTATCCTATAATTAATATCTACATTTTCGAAAGAAATGCAAACTAAAAAATCATCCAATCGCTATTAATGCAAAGAACTATTCGTAAACTATGTAGTAAATATGAGGACAAGAAGACTGAGCTCTTAATATATTTACTTTTAAATCCATAGACAAACGTAAATGTCAAAATGAGTACTATAAATAAAGTACAATAAATAAACGAATAAATAAAACAAATAACTTTTGTTTTAATATATTTGCACCCACAGTACATGTATAAAATATATTCGTACCTTCGTAATATAAGGTTATAAAATATGTGAAGGTTTGAAGTGGCCACACCGTTCGTAAAAAAGCAAAACTAAAAAATGCGCCGACCAATATTAGATTTCACTACAGATTTATCTCCAACGTATCATAACAAAGTCATTCTTACCTTCCATTATTTATACATATTTACTATAAGAGTGTTCACATATATATGTATACAACGATAGTGTGCAATATGACGTTTGAAAGTAATATCAATGAAGCAGATGGAGCTTGAAGGTCAAAATGAAATACCAACCACCCTTCGTATGTAGCGAATTTCTAACTCTTACATATAAAATAGAAAATTCTATTTGAAATTAAAGGAATATAACTCCTTAAAAAAGTATCTGGAGTTAACGAATGTAGTTGTGGATTAAGAAGGCACTCGAGCAGATCCATACCTAACTTTTTTCTGGTAATCACCAGCACCAATCTTCGTTTTCCACTTGTTAAAATTCACAGACACTCAGCAAGATGCTGCAATTCGATAATCCACCTTCAGTTAGTGTACCAGCCGAGGGGATTCCCCGTGCGGGCGCAGCAGCAGCAGCAGCGCTAGTTGGGGCCCCTCTAACATAAAAGTGCAAAACATTTGAAAGAGTAACACGAGGAACGAGCAAAGTTAATTGAGTCAAACAAGTCGATTCCCAGCTCGAAATTGGACAAAACCACTTTATCGGGGGATCAGTGATCTTGCGCAGCATCACCCAGCCGAACGAGTCACTTTGCGTGACGATGCTGCTAATAACGCAGTCATTGTACCCCGGAGGTGCCGAACTGCGCTGGTAAAACGACGTTCGGTCTAATGAAAATTAAGGAGTCCCCCGGAGCCCCAGCCCAACAATGTGCGATTCAGAAACGGATTGACCGGCGCAAAGGCGCAAACCAGCCGCCTTACCTTTTCCATTTCCGATAGAGTTTTCTTGTCTTGTTGGGGCCCGCCAAATTGCGATCCCCCGCGCCCTTCTCGATGGGGCCTGGGCTCCGGAGTCCGAGGGGCGGCAAGCAGCGCACCTTGTTAGCTTTGACGGTGTGTTGACGGTACGACGACGATCTGCACTGTTCTGAACCGCTCTACCGCCGCTGCTGACGCTGCTGCTGCTGCCCAAACAAGACGCAGAGATCCAAGACAAGGAACAGGCATGTTTTGAAGATCATGTAGCTCCCTCTGGATCGTTTTAATTTTGCTTTTATTTTTATTTTTAATTTTTTTTTTTCTGAAAGAATTTTTTACCCAAGACGTTCCCAAGACGTTCGTTTGTTTCGCCAAGATGGAGCCAAAAAGGAGAAAAAAAAGGGTCAAGTCCACCTCAGTTCTATGCACAAGTCCCACAATCCAACTTCTGACAACGGCGGAATCCATGACGATCGGTCGAAATTCGTGCTGGCGGAATTATTTTGTTCTTTTGAAAGTATCCACCAAGGCAACGTGTGTGAGATATGCCCATCCCAAGCCCGACTTTACCCTCAGATGAGGCTCCACTCTTCTGGGGGACCCCGTGCACCTTCCCGATCACTCGCATACTCCGAACATACCCATGACCATCTTTTGTAGGAGGCTGATCTTTTATTTGATCTTGTGCGTTCGCGCACAACGTTCGCCGGTATGGCACGGCTCCTCTCCCATTTGGGGCCTATTAATCAAATAGGCAATCTCCTTGCAGCCGCATGGGCCTCTGCCCTCGGTTTTAGAGCTAATAAATACGTCGGAAGGTGGCTCCGATCGAATCACAGTTCACTGAAAAAGGTGGGAAAGGTGGAAACCTGTCGTCATAACTAAACTGAAAAGGTTCATGGGATCAAGTCAAGTTCAACGGAGTGGGCTTTCAGGGAGCGGATGGGATGTGTGCATAAGTCAACTAATCGATTCCCTGATTGACTTTTCAAATTAACCGGACACCATCAGCGTACCACGATCACTGATGGGGATCAATGGTATTTTTATTAGATTTTATTGAAAAGATCCCATGGTGATGTACCAAGCTAGACCCTAAATTGCTTTTTCATGTTTCATTTTGCTTAAGTGCAAGCAGTATGTCGGTAAAATCATGACCTGACATAGTGAAATTGAGGTGGTAGCCCTGAGTAAGTATACGTTTACGTCTTTGTAAAATCAAAAATTCAAAACACTAGAAACCTATATATAACAAATATTATTGACATGAATTCAAAACGAATATTAGTTTTTAATAAAGTTATAGCTATTTAATAACAATTTAATCAAATACCAGTTCCACTTACCGAAAGCGATAATTAATGCATTAATTGTATACGCATTATATCTTAAGAGCACTTCCAATATAAATTAAAATCACTTTCTTAGAAAGTCCGAATTATTCACTTCTATTAATCGGTTTGGGAGATAGAATCAGAAATGATTATATTATTAGAGATTGTTGTTGTTGTAATAAAAAGGCATAGATTGCATTAAAAATCGCTTTTCAAAAACCTCACTAAAATATATATAATAACACTATAGAATTTCTTCCTACCTATTATTATTAAAATTTACAATAGTTGTGCTGTGTATGAAATTAGAGCATATGAAAAAAGTTCGAAATACCCATTTTCACGAAAAATTAGAAAAAAAAAGTATATTTGCTGTTTTGGATAAACTACCTACAAATACTTCAATTTTAAAATTTGTGGACCCGAATTTAACTCCAGATTCCTTACAAAGCAAAATCCTCCGATTAAAAGGGTTTGGTACAAATCAGTATCACAACGAGAAAATCAAAGTTATCCCCGCAAGTCAAAATTGTTTTGGAAACCATATAAACTCTTTCTTTCAATTATTAGATATTAAATTGAACTTAACAATTATATGAGCAGTGCTTTTGTTATAAAAATTAGTTTATTGCCAAAAATTTTATAGAAAAACCCCTAAGTTAAGTGCAAAACCACTAAACTTAAAAAAAGAATGTACGTACATACATGGAGTGTATGAAATACCTTGTTATAAACTATCAATCTTTTTCATTCTGTAATTTAAACTAGAAATTAATAGAAAGGAAGGGTTATAGCCGTAATTTCAAATATCATTAGCATAATAAAATGATGATTAAGGGCATTTTAATTTGCAAAAAATAGTGTAGATCGCACGCAACGAATTAGAACAAAACTTGATTAAAACCAAAACTATATTAAGGCAAAGCATTAACGAGTTTTAATTCGCGATCATGCCTCCCATCGAGTCCAGTAAAAAACTTTCAGTTTCCCACTGTTTTATCTACCACTCGGCGGTCGATGCAAAAAATCAATTAAACGGCGGTTTTACTATTTAATTAACTGCAGAGGTTCAATGGACCCCTAGTTTTGATCGATCATCAACAAATGCGTTCCGAAGATAGTCTTTCGTCCACCGAAGACCACAAAAACCGCGCTAATACGCGGTCTGGATGGAAAACACTTTAAAAACAACAAGAAATACCCAAGGGTCTCGACAGGGAACATTATGGGACCCATGGTGGTTTCAAATTTTGATTGACTGTCAATGATACGACGGTTGATTAATGAGCACTTCCTCACCGGCTCACCGTAATTAGCCCGACGAGGTCGTGACAGCCGCCGCAACAATCCCAGCCATAATTAATTTAGAGTTGACCGGAACAAATGGCGCGATCGCGAGCCCGCGATAACCGCGCCGTTCCCATTTGCAGTCCCGGGGGAGCCATCGTCTGCATAGATCTAGAATTCCAGATTCCAGACCACTCTAAGTACCGCAGATAATCTCTCCGAAATTCTGATTAATCCCAAGTTTCACCGCGCCAGCCACAGTCGGACCGGCGTTATTTAAGACCCGCTGCCTGTCCGCGGCTTGATCCGCGATCTGCATACGCGGCGAGCGCATATAGGCCTTCGGGGCGCGCAAGGACGAGTAAAGACTCAATTATTGTGGCTGATTGCGCGGCGGCCTGCACCGTCGCTTATCTTCGCATCTGTGTAAATCAAGATTAACTTAATTATGAAATTCTTTTGTGGCCCTAACAACGCTGCTCGCCATTTTCCGGCCGGCTCCTCCCTTCTAAGGTTGGATGCCATCAGCGCGGCGATATCGCGGCCCGTTTCGCTGACTGACGCCGCTGCCGGCCGCCCAGCGTTTCAGATGTTTCGATTCGATTAGCCTCCTCAGCATTTCACGAGCTATTTATCTGGCGGTGGATAATAACCGACATCGAAATTTATTATTTTCTAAACGTCTTTAATGGCTCCTGACATTTGAATGGCCCGATCGCTGGGGATGATGACGACCCCGAAGCCCGGGCAATTACTGCAATTAGTGCGGAAGACAATTGTTTGGTGGGTGAACCAATTGCCAATCCCCGGATAAAAGTCGCTCTGCAGCTGGCTCGAATCGAGTTTATTTCAATTTGCATCTATTTCCACTCAGTACACATGCCGATCGTGATAACCGAGCCAAGCTAGGTCCTAGTAAATCCTAAGAAAACGAGCCCCGAGGATAGGCCAAATTTCTAATACTTTCTGAAAGATAGAGTTTTGAAAAAAAGTCCAGAAAGCTTTATCGAAAAAGATATACAGCCTATGAAAGCCAATCTTCACTTAAATAAGTCTAACCCCAGACACACATTTATAATGATGTCATTCAAATTTAAAATTACAGAACTTTCTTATTTTAATTATTATTAACTCTGAAAAATATGTTCTTCTCAAATTCGCAAATCGAAATACCTTGATAATTAGGTACAACATCGGTTTTCCTAAAATTTGTTAGGCATCTTTAAATACAACTAGCTCATTTTGCTACATAATTTTTTTGAACTTCATAAAATTGATCAATACATTTATGTATGTATTTACATACAGTCAGTAGTAAGAAAGTAGTTTCGCTAAAATTAGTTAAATTTTGAATCCTACTTTTTTTGTAAAAATGAAATCTTTTTATCCTAACAAATTTTTAGACCACATTTAATATGTATAAGGATATGGAAAATATTTGACAGGATTTTCAAATCTTTATATCACGCAAAGGAATGATTGCGCAAAATTGATTTAATTATTTAGTGTAAATTTAAAAACATTAAATGTTACGTTGCGGAAAATTGAAATAACAATAATTTGCTTGCTCGATGTATTTCTAATCTTAATTAGTTGAGTACTCAAGTTCAAAGTCCTGAGTTTGAGTAAAGGAATTTTGACTATCTGAGTACCTACTCAATTAAGGAGTATTCGTATTCGAATTGAGAGTATTTATCTAAACACATAGTTTTGTTTGGCACGAAATTTGCTTGATTTCCTTTTTAGACAACTTTTTATAGACCCTTCAAAAGGACTAGAAATCAGGAATAAAAAAAAGTATTCTTTAGAACTTAAATAATCATTTCAATTTCTCTCAAGGATTCAGTCAAACAGTGCAAATCAATGAAGAATAATTCATACACGAGACTTTTATTTATTTTAGCATCACATCACATATTACCACATGCCTTCTCCATATGTTTCAAGGCCATGTCTGGTTCTCGTATATTTTAGATAGACTTTTTATGAAACTATTATACACTAAGTTAAATTTCTTTCAATGATAGAAAATTTTGAATCAAACTTACACAAAGCAATTCAATGTACAATATTCTCCTGATTAAAGAATTAGTCAAGTGAGAATTTAAACACGGAAAAGTACAATAGCCAATAAGACTCAAGCAAATGAAGGAAACTTGAGCACACTTGATAAGTAGAAATAAAATTGTTGTGTCTAAAGAAAAGAACCTCATCTGCAGCTACTGACCTTCACCTCAATCCACCTGTCCGTCGCAAATGTCCAGAAGAAAAATCCACCATCAGTCCGAGCGGTCACCACACAGTCACAAGATCACTTTACTTTCTTCCCATAAATAAATAAATCTGGCGAAATTCGTTGAACCAACAAAAATCACTTTGGGAAAGCGCTCCAGAGAATTTCACTTTTTCCAGGTGCATTCACTTTTGCCCGACCACTGAGGGGGTGGTGCCCAGATGGACAGAGGTCCCAGGCACCAAACCGACTGACGTAAATTATCTCGGGGCCGATCAGCAACAGCGGCGCTCCGGCGTGTCCGATCGATGCGAGGTCTGAATCCAATCTGAATCTGACGTTTCGCCAGAATTCTCCGAGGTGCTTCCCTCTTCGCGGCCGCGGCCTTGCCTCCTTCTTTCAGCGTTTTCTTCTTCAGCGGAGCCCCAGCTGCCGCCCGGCGCGATAAGATCGGATCGGGACCGGGAGTTCTCTCCAGAGCCGTCTTTCTTCTCGGGGCTCCGCAGCGCCGCGGCGGTGCTGGACAGATGCCGACGACGACGAGTGTGCGCGGGCTCCTCCACTGGGGCCTTGTGCGCTCCCAGAGCCCCCCAGGAACGTAAACAGGAGCAGGCCCGGTAAAGAAGTCACAACAAAACGGTACAAACAGGGAAAAAGTGAAAACGCGGAGTGGACGACAGTTAACAAGATCTGATAGGGCTCCATCCTTCCCTCAGGAGTGATCTCCACCAGCCCATCTGACCGAGGAGGCTCCGGGAATGGCGAACTGCACTCGCTGGCTCACCACGGCCCCAATGGACCTTCAAATTCAGTCCAGTTGTGACTCCGGATTTGTCAACCCTGTCTACTACTAACTTAACTCAAAATTTCTGCATTCTAGAGTACCAACGCCAAAAAACCGATTTTCAAATTTTTACTATTAGTCTAACGAATATACCCATGAATGTCAGATGGTAGATACTAAATCCGTCTCACTACAAAAACACATTTTCCAAATATAATAATAATACTTTCAAAGGTTTTTTTTAACGGATAGAGTTTATTTTACCTATGCGAGGTTTTCAAAAATTTCATTTTTGCAATTTTCAATTTGTTTTAGTGCAACCACATCGATACCAGTAGGGTGCACCACACAGCATAAATATCTAATTGGAACTTAAAAGTTAGGTTGGATCAACCCCATTCAAATATTGAATCCAATTTCAGCATATCATATTGATATCTTTAGAGTTAAAATAACGCTTTAACCATTTTAGGGTTGCTATTGTTTTCTGAAACCCATATTTTCCTGACTTTTTGCAGATTTTTTAATAATATCTAAGATTTAACGCTTTAAGTTCAATTATCATAATATTTAAAAAGTTTCATTTGGAAGAAAAATTAGTTGATCTTTTAGACGATGTGATGCAATCTGCAGACAGGAATTTAATTTGCGGGAAGTTAAAATTACAATTTTATCATATCCTTAAAGACAGTATAAACCTAAAAACCAACCAATGATATTTAAAAATCTGAAACTCAATAAAATCACGTTAAAAAGGTTTAAAAACATGCAGGTAGCGTTTGAATTCAGTTTGGGAAGAAAACTCAGCGTCAAAAATTAAAATTTACGCTGAACGCAGATTTCTCTCACAGAAAATGTTACAGCGGCGAGATCAAGTCTCTTTTCACAAACTAAATTAAGTTCTATCCAAAACAAACACTCAAACGGAGGATTTTGAAACAATTAAATTTTTAAGGTCCACTTAAAGGACAAATGTCCTCTAAACGCCTTCAGGAAACATAAATAATTCAAGTTTCGACAAATTGCAGTCTGTTCAGGAAAGAAATAATAGAAGAATGGTAACTTTAACTTATTTCTTTGAAAATTTAAAATATGGAAGCATCCTGCATAAAACGAATCCAACATTTGAAGTCATGAATTGTAGCATTTTTATATTTTTATAAATATCAAATATAACTTTCTCAACAGCTTTCTTAAGTGTTATCAATTTTATTGATGGCTTTAGTTCTCAAGAGAAAATGCTTTTCGTGTTATAATCAAAATAATTTTAAGTGCAAAAGAAGTTGAGCAGGCATCTTAAATTTATTGAAATCGCACCGGATGTTAATTACCCTCTTTGGGATTTAAAAGTGCGCAAAAACAGTAAGTAGAAGATGCTAAGCATAGTCTCTGAGATGCTCAACAGAACGGTGGCAACTCTATCGCGGCTCACCGCAGCCGAATTGGACCTTGGGGAATTGGTTCATGCTCTGTCACCGTGGCAAGTAGCACTCCAACCCGATAAATAAATATTTTTTTATGCTTATATATTTTTTTTAATTCCGCGGCTCCGCGAGCCTCCTCGGTTTTCTCTCGTTGCAAGAAAGGGTTAATGTCGCGCGATCGCGGCCTTCTGATAAATCTCCAGTGGCACTGTGCGCTGCTCGCATCACGCGCGGATTGATAAATGCCTCCTTCTCCAGAGCAGCCCAGCCCTTCTTTTAAATTAAAATCTCGTGCAAGTCGCCGGCTCCTCGCCTGATTAGAATTAATATGTTAGCGGTGGCGCGCAAAGAGACACACAAAGTCGCGGTCCAGTCGCGCGAGATTATTTAAATGCGGCGGCACCGAACGTGATACGTCCTTATCTATCCCTGGGGACTGGGCTTGCGGAGTCCCAGTTCACTCGGCAGAACTCCAACGCAACCGGTCCCTGTCCAGACCGATCCATTTCACTTCCATCTTTCTGGTTGTTTTGTTTGCTCCAGATCATCTCGTCACCTGTTTCCCGGAGAGCTCCATCATTTTGATATTTATGTTGTAACACACACCACGCCATACTATTGACAACGAATTTTTCGACTTCAATTTAAATTTTTGACAATCAATCATAATCTTAATGGTCACCATCTCAAATAAGAACAGAATACCAAATACCAATGCTTGAAACTAATAGTCCATTACGTTAAATAATGAACTAAACTTTGTCAGTATTGAATAATGACCCAACTAATTGACAATTATATTAATAATACCATTCCTCTAATTCCAATTTGAATTTAAAACTACATCATATACGACTCGTAATTCGGAATATTAAAATCATGGATCCAATTGCGATCAAAATTCTAACCTAAAGAATTTCAAAACATTTGTGATTGGCAATTTTTTTAAGAAAATAACTATTTTATAATTAATTGACTGACATGTCTTATCTTCAACCTCTTTCACAGGCCTAAGATATGCGATTTTGAGAAAAACACGATTATGCTTTTGAGTTCATTTCATACGTATGTAAAATCTTCCCATGCAAACCAAAAAAATCATAATGCAAAATTAACCGTCTTTGAACTAATGTTTTTTTGAATTCGAATTTTTTTGTTGCCTCAGGTCAATGATAAAACTTTTCAGTTATAAATATTTAAATTTCTGACGAAATTTATATTCGGTAGTATGTTCCCCTGAATTATTTTAATAAATTCAAAGTTAATAAATACTATCGTTTTGTAATTATGAATGTACGTAATTAGGAATTTCACTTATAGTTTGTCCAGAGTTTAACGTTGAATGTTTGAGACTTCCGATTTAGAATAAATGTGTGCATGCATTTGTATATAGGCATTACTTTTAAAATGCCTTTTTCCATTGATCTATGGATAAATATTTTCTCAGCACATTGAGCAAAAATAAAAAAAGTAGAGAAGTCTATTTAGAACGGAAATATGTATAATGTGGAAGCTGATTGGGATTTGGATTTGCTTAAAAAAAATTACAGGATTCTGAGTAAGTATATATCTATGTATGTATAGAAAGAATGCTCCGATACAAAAAACACATGTATATTGTACAGCATGTTACAAAAGTTGATCTGAAAAAGAAATAGTTTGATATGGATTAAAAAAGGGTATGGATTTCCAGAATGCATTCTTCTAATTCATCAATGTTGTAATATCCCAATAAATCTACAATTTGCAACTTTCCCTTAAGAGCAGTACCATTCTTCAGAGGCTTCGGTGCATCAATAAAAATTCTCGAAATTTTCACAAGTTGCAACGTTTGGTGGGACACCTGCCTGCAAGTCAAGATGCGATGATGATGACATACCTTTCCCGCGGCAGTTCTCCGGTACTCCTGGCCTGCGCCGTGACTTCCAGCGATCCTTCAGGTCTCGCGAATTGCTCCAGATCCATATATGCGGAACTGGGAGACGCAAACATCCCGGAAGAAACTCTGTTGTCATCTCGCCAACAAGTTGTCGTCTCGCTAAAGTGGTCCGCGGAACGCGATAAATCAATTACCGCGACTCCCCCCAGCGCTTTCCGCGTAAACCTCTTTTGGGAGTGCCGTCCTACTAAACGAGGAAGCGCAGTTCGGGGCGGATAGATGGCGTATGTATCGCGCAGATCATAATATCACTCATCCGAGACCTCTGGGACCGAGTGTTTTCTCAAATTGTCGCGTTCACACCTTGGCCAGGTACAAAATAGAAGCCCCTCCCTCCCCCTTTTCACGTAAGATCACTCTCGTTGGCCGGGACCGGGACTCTCACGAGAATTAGCTTCATTAGCCGAGGATCTCGCATCCGACGCAATCGGCCTTTCTTAAGTGCGGTGTGGGGCGAGTGGCAAAAAGCCGTAATCCGCGCACTCAGGTGCAATTGATCCGCGTTGCGTTCGCGCAGGGGTCCCAGGCAGCGGCCAGCCACCTATGCGGCGGATCTAATTAGAAATCAGAAGATGTCACTTTCTTTTGCACGTTCCCATTAAATCTTGATTTCTTCGGAGCGCGAAGGAAAAAAACTTGACGATGATGTAAAAACCCGTTCCCCAGGCCACCTTCTTTTCCACCTTGGGATTTAGATGCGCGCGACGGGAGGGGCGGGAATTGCATCGCATCGCATCGAGAAGCATAATCGGTGTTCGTTGGGCGATGGGTCCCTTCACAGGAATCCGCTGAAACATTATCGCCGCCGATCTGCGATCTACACTTTTTCTGCAAATGAATACACTTTAGAAGTAGCTGAGAATAGGGGGCGTTACTTGACAGGGAAACGTGTCTATTTCCGGTATTTAATACTTCTTTTGCGATGGAAGGCACAGCAAAAACAACCGCAAAGGGCGAAATTGCATGTTTTACTACTCTTGGTTATGCTAATGGAATTTGCATGCCTTAATGAGTAAAAGCAACGCGAAAAATAATGCATATAATTTAAAGCTATAATTCAGGTATATGTATGTACATATTTCAAAGTTATGTACTTTAGAATGACATACATTAAAATTTAATGAGCCGCATATTTTAATATTTTTATATACTTATAGCAGGACTTAAATTTGTTCCTTCACATTTTTAGCGGGAGCCCTACGACATTGATACATTGGCCATAAATTGGATACGAGTATTCTACCCAATGCCTGGCCATTTTCAAAATGCTCAAATTAACCACATTGCCCGTAACATATACATTGTACCATATCACATAACAACATATAAATGTATTTCAAAATTCCTCCCACCTTTCAACATACATACTTACGAGCTAATCCTATCCTCTTTAAAATATTTAATACTAATTAGCCTATAGCGCCCTTGCACTCTCGACAAACACGAAAGACATTCCCAGGTCATAGCTGGTCATAAAAAACGAAAGTCAAAACATAATTGACCCCCGCATTGCTCCCACACGCAAATCGCGGCGTCGGCAGCATCCGCGCCGGACCAGAGCACCTTCGGCGGATGCCCGTTGGCGGCGTCCACCTGGGGTCCGTTCGCCGCGCTGCGTGTCACATTCATTTAACTGCCAAAGCGTCGCGAATGCATACAACCGCTTATCGGCAATTTTAATTGCTTCCCATTTGCATAATGGAAGAGTCGCGTTTCTGCCCTTTTCCTAGTTCCACACTGCGTCGTGGCGATCGTCCGCGCCTCTGTCGTTTAGCGGAGGAGCGCGTCCGCGGGCTTTGGGGTCTTAAGAGGCGCACGCTAACCCACTTCGCGAGGTGCCGCCACCTTGAACCTGTTGCGCTAGAACTGCTTACCTGATTTCATTTTCGCTCCTGCCCCTTGATTATTTTTATGGTTTTCGGGTCATTTCCTTGGCAGTAGAAGCAGCAGTACCAATAATTTCCAATTCCGCGAATAATTGCACGGTCCATTTAGGGTCTCGCCGGTGCAATTTCCTGTTTTCCGCTCATTAACTTCCGATTGTATGCATCGCCAGACCGCTCACTGAAGCGTTCCCCGAGGCGGGATTTTCTTTTCTTCTCCTTCCCGTTCCCGGGGCAGACGCAGCCTCCGGGCGCGTTCCTCGCCGCCGCGCCACCGCCCATTGAGACTTTATTAAATTTGATGACTCTGCACCCGTCAATTACTCACCTCATCTCACCTGGGCCTGGACCAGGCGCTGCGAACTCGCGCACGCTCCGCTCCATGGCCGCGTACCTATGATTTGTTATTCCTGATGAGCGCGTCATGTCACGAGACTTTTGTCTGGCTGCGTGCCAATGAGCGTGCAAACGTGTGAGATGTGTCGCACGAGTGCATCATAACGAGGCTAGAGGAATTTCCGCGGACTCTTATGCGCGCTTTAACCGTAAATTGCAGCATAGAGAATTCATCTTCATCGGCGGATGGGTCGTCTCATCGCTGGCTGTATGTCTTTCGAAACGGTCTCTCCGCTGTTTATTTACAGTTATTAAGATGTCATGTCTGTTCGAATGTTAATAAGGTGTAGGAAGTGAGAATTTAGTGTTATTGTCTGTTTATGGGCCTGAGACCGCTGACTAGCCCCTCGAAGAAGACGACGATCTTGGAGCAACTGTAGACTTAGACAGAAAATAGTTAGCTGGAGGCTGTCAAGCTTTAAAATAAAATTAGAAGAACTTATATTAGCACCAACAATTTCTTCTATTTAAATTAAACGATTGAGAAATATCTTTACAGTCAATTAACATAATTTGTTATATCTTTCACGTTCAACTTTCTATAGACCACGCAAGTGCGTAGGATATGCGGTTTCTGTCCTCCATATTGATAAATGTTGATCTTGCTTAAATCTTCTGTAAATTATTAGATGAACAAGCCGCAAGGTCCGTTATCTACTTCCTACATTTATATGCGTAACATGCATTAATTAAATAAAATTCGTCAATCATTAGTCAGCACTTTGATTTTTACTAGGCTCTTTAGTAGGTACCTATAACATTTTAGTTTCATTTTGATCCCAATGTTTTCACTAAAACGCTATGACGATTCTATGTACACTTATATTGAAGCCCATTACGATAAAGAGTAAAAATTACAAACATTACATAATCCAATGAGAACACAAATATCCATGTATTCTATTTTTAAAAGCGATACTACGAAACGATAACTTTTAAATTCATTCTAGCTCCTAATTGTTTGTCCCCAAAAAAGCATAAAAATAACTCAATTCTATGAAAGAAATGAAATTAACAAAAAGTAGAAAAGAAAAATTGGATTCTATATAATTTATATCCTTTCCTTTAAACAAGCTCATTATCACTTCACATGATTGTTCCCAACTTCATTACGTGATAGAGTATATGGGTTTTTCTACAATATTAAAGGAAACCTTTCTATTATTCAATATATTTCGATATTTCATACAAGTATTGCTGTGAATCTTTATATTGCATAATTAAATTTATTAAATCGAAGCACAACTCCCAGCTAACAAATCAATATTTTCCTAAACACAAACGAGCAATAAATCAGCTATTCAACGATTCACAATGAAAATAAAGATCGTGAAATTACATAATTAAAACATGTGTCTAATTCTGACTCTCGAATTTCAAACTTCATACTTTGAAGCCCTTGTAGGAAAAATGTCGGGCCAACTATATCTCTATTTAGGTTCTCTATGTCCCAATTTCAAAACAAAATATTAGTTCCAATGTAGATAGTCCCGTAAAACCTAGCTTTGGATCCCTGTTACTATGTATGTAGACATATTTACATATACATTCGTTCCCATTTTGGCCACCGAGCGAATTATACATAGTAGAACTATTTCGAAGATCTAAAAATTGAAATATCAAATTAATAAATTAATTAACTTTATTTTGACTCCTCGTTATTGCTTCGAGGATCTAAAGTATCAAAAGTGGAATTTAATTTCGACTGATGGACAAAATAAGAAATTTTATGTTTAGATTTTTAGAGATATGTATATGGGTTCTAAACGGAATTAAAATTTCAGCCCAGGATGCCGATAAATTCTTTTCCCTTTGAAATAAAATAATAGCATGCTATCCGAAATTGAAATGGTTTTTTAAAAATAATACTTCGAATTAGAAGCCCAATTAGTCTAAAATTGGCTTTCAAATGTAAATGTTCTAATCTATAAAAAACAAGTTATTTAAAAATTGTGTATGATGGTCAAAAAAGTACTTGAACAACATTTTATGCATTCCTCCTAGGGCATGATGAACCAATTATCTTGATCAGTGTATTGCACAGAAAAGCCGTTAATAAGATGAGTGGGTGGTAAGTGATTTTAACTACCTTTTCTTTCCTTCGAGATCTCGGGAAATTACCTCTATGCTTGTAAGAAGGCACATAAAACACTTCCCACCAGATCCATCCGCCTTCAAGTCATGCCGAAACCAAACAAGATCCCGCTGATAGGCTTCTCCGGTATGCGTCCCTATCAAATGAAGAAATCACGAAAATATTCATAAAACGTGTGAAATTAAAAAAATCGTGACCACCACTCAGCTGCTCGAAATGACCATGCGGAACCTCCCCCTCCGCCGGATCATGCGTAAGGCAACGACGTCGCGACGCAGCAGGGAGGAAGATCTTAAGAAAATATTTGCATCGTTACAAAGAGGGAGCACTTAATCTCGGCCGGGCAGAATTCAATCGATCGTGGAAGCGATATCCGCCCGGCTGGACGAAGGGATAGGGCTCCGCTGCCTAAAGCCAATACCGCACGACCGCTGGCCCATTTATTTCGAGCGCAAGACGAATCGACGCGATTTGCCCAGGGTACGGGAGTATCTCGAGAGCAAATTAACCACCTGCTGAACCCACCGGTTATTACGTCGGACTGGCCAGGGCTGGTCTCGCGGCACCGACCAAAGATAGCCCTTCGGTGCCCACTTTGCGGAGCGTCCAGATCTCCAGCCGGCTCAAGGTTAATGGCACCTATCAATAGATCGCAAGGGCGTGGCTCCGCACTGGGAGTAATTCTTTTTTTCCTTCAAAAATTACACTTTACTTACTTTATACTGCGTTTCTATCTATTTGGGCCACATTAGATGAGGATCTATAAAGCAATGTGTGAAGAATTGGTAACTATTGCGAAATTTGTTTACTATAGTATGTAGTGCGATCCAACCATATGAGAGTATACACATATGTATACAGGTACACCAGAATTCAAAAATTGTACAACAAAACATCTTTGGAAAAGTAAATATATGTATACATGCCCAGAAACTTTTAGGTAATCTTTATTTTAACACTAAACCTACCAGCACTCAAACATCACTCAGCCAAGTAATTGCACTCATTTTGCGTGTCTATAATATAATGCACCTTCAGAATTGTAATAGTAATGATGACTTGAAAATGGTTTCTAAATATGTCGCAATTATGAATCTTAATAAACATTGGCTTAAATCTTAGCCTATAAGTTTAAATATTATAATTCACTCAAGAAAGAAATTAAATACCGGTCAATTCGACCGATCTTGGTAGGTTTAGTGTTAAAGAATTAGGCCGTGTCGAATCGGTAGAAAATTCATCAGTATTTAGAAAGGAAACAACTAAATATTCTATAGTATAAATTTTATGACTTGTTATTTGATATTTTTGTAACGACTGTTTTGAAAGTAGTCACGATGATCAAATCAAATAAATATATACTAAATAAGTAGCATGAAAATTCATAAGAGTAAGCAAATGAATTTTTTACAATACATACATATATGTACGTACATATTTAATTTATTTAATACTAATTATACTTTAAGACTACGTGACTATTGGTTGTCCTTCAAATCCCTCGGCGTATTTTGTTAATTGCATCACCAGAAATTTTCTAAAACTTAAACAAAAACCAGGAAACAAGATGAATTAGGAAAATCCATTTTCCTTAAATTAAAATAGTCGTGGTAAATTAAAAGATAAATAAAGTCATGGAATTTGTAAAAAATAATTTAAATAATCGCAGTCGCAGGCATACAAATAGCGGGAATCACAGCATGTGTCATAAAACATAAATCTGATGCATCCAACTGCAACTATTTATCATATTTAATTGGATAATTTTTTACGGATTCCATATATTCCATCACCTTTTAATTGGTAGAATCACGACGGATAAAAACAACGACTATTTTAATGAAAGCAAAAGCCCTTTCCATTATACCTGCATTTTATTCTGTTCCTACGTCATTTTGTTTTCATCGCGTACTATAAGCTTTTTGCTGCACGGTCAGGTTTTTTAACCTTTATCATTTGCTTTTTTTGATTGACTTTTTTTAGTTTTGTTTTATCAATGTATTGTTAAATCTTGTCTATAAATACTGTTTTTAAGATGCCTTTCATAATCACTTTCCCTTTATTTTAAAACACCTATTTAGTGATACATATGCCACACTATAAGTACGCAATCTCTATTTGGTCTCTACCGGCATTTTGGTTTTATAAAAACAAAACTTAGCCTATAGCCATCGCTCAATTTAGGCGTATCGTTAGACACCTTATTAATTAAAGTCCATACAGCCGTTGGAATGGTTCAGGGTTACAAAGAATTCTACATATGTACATACCCATAAATGAAAAACATATGTAACCCTGTTTGCTATCTCGCAGTTTGGTAAAAGTAAAAATTAATATACGTCACACAATAAATTCGAAATCTTAAGACCAGTTCGTTTGAAATTAGAAAACCGTCGCTATTTTTATTAGTTTTGATTTTTCCAAAAATGTCGGCTTTCTTAAGGCGACGACATGATGAAATTGAAAATAGATATAACTATCAATATTTATTGTACTTGTATCGAGTCTAATCTTGCAGATCTATTTCTTCACATAACAAAGAGATATCAGAAAAGAATCAAGTGAAAACGTCCTCGTCGTAGTCATCTTATCAATTCATTGTCAGGTCGAAGGCGATGGGCTTCTTTTCCGCAGATTGCTTTTTATCTTAATATTGCAAATTTAGCATCAGTTGTAAAATACTCAAGTACCGCGATCTCGCTTTTTACTGCTCAGAAGGCACTTACCAACTGCTAACAAGCGCTAGCCTAATCTCCGCTACTGTCCACCAGAGTGTAATTGCGCAATTAGAGGACATTAAAAAACTGAAAATGGTCCAATAAAACAGATCCCGTGCTATCTGTCGCTGGGACTGCAATGGCGCATTTTATGGGCTTCCAATGATCACCTGACGAACGGCGACCATAAACGTCCCCCGTGGCCCGCTGTCTCCCGGATTCCACCACCGGAAGAATTCTTTTATGCCGCGCGCTTTGAATGAGCCCCTGCGCGGCCCCATGAAGCGCCGTTCCCAGAGCATCCGTCAAATTATGCTCGGGCCTGCCGACAACCCAAAATTACACCGAATTAAGAAGTAAATAATTACGAACACTGAAAGTATGTAAGTAAAATCGCCAATTAGCGTCCGCGCGACGGCCGCGACCGCGCCTCATCAAGTGCGATGCGGCGGCGCTTCGGGTGTAACAAGAAGAGCTCGTCAAATTGAATTAAATCATTTGCCACTGGAGCACCCGGGGCTAGGAGCAGGGGCTCCGGGGTGCGTGCAAGCGCGAAACGAAACACACCTGATCGTGGCTGGGGACCGATTGAATTTATCGCCCTGGAGCCCCCCTTAAATAGTCGGTCAGTTGCTAACAAGGGTCCTTAATTGTCCCTGATTTGCATAACCAGAAAACGCTGAGAGTTTCTCTTCCGCTGCAGTTGGGGCCGGTTGCGAACTCCTAGAACCGCGTCTTATCTCTTCGGTGGAATTGGTGTTTGCATTTTGACCGATGCATCAAATATGTCGCAGTAGTGCGTGATAATTTAATTAAGAATGAAAGTGAGACTAATAACATTTAGGAGCAATGCTGCGAACCAGTAGTTAACAGCCTGTTTTTATCTTGGCTCTGAAACTCCGAACCATGTAATCGACTCTGCGCATGTGCAATAGCTTAAGCAGAAACAAATAGTTGGTTGACTTTAATTAATCTATCACTTCACTTATCTTCCTAATTTTCCTACAATATTCTAGACTTGATTCTATTTAATAATAACTTGTACTTTATTATGCACTGACTACGTGTTTTTGTAATATTGAAAATCAATTAGCTTTAACTTTTAAGTCACAAGAAAATTAAATTACATAAAACTATTTAAGCATTTTTCATTTGGAGCTCTTATTTTTTATTATTTGTTTTTTATATTTAATATTAAGTTATACTAACAACTTTTAATAACAATGGTGATTCTAAGTTAAAAGTTAAGACAGTTAAGTGTCTAGCCCTTGAGCTATTTTTACAAATCACTTTTCTCCACAATGAAAGGATTAATTTATTATATTAATAAATGGCAGAACCTTGCTTCGGAAATTCCTTATATGATGCATAATGTAAGTTTAACTGTTACCAAAGTTAAAACCTTTTAACTTTTACTTACAATCCGGGAACTAATTCAGATAAATTTACAAATAACTTTCACAGCACATCCCCAATTCTACAATACCTTAAATTATTACTTGCGCGGTACAATTTTTCATGTTTCTGTAAATCTAGCGATATTTAAATATTTTCTATAAAAGAGCTCGGAAAATTTGAATTATAAAATTTAAATTCCTTATGCCTAAGAATATGCTAAAGCACATTTTCATTTTGAAAAAATTAAAAAGCTTTCCAGCGCGAATTGCTACGGCGAATGATTTTAGGCGTATTATTAAATGGCTTAAAAACATAAACGGAAGCTCGAGTGACGTTTTGGGTTTTGAAGTTCAATGAGCAACCCTATTAGGAATTTCGTCGAAATTTAATCCAAAGGTGTTTAGCAAAACCCTTTGTAGATAAAACTTCAATAAATTGTCTAGATTTTTAAAAGATTCGGTTAATTGACTTCAAATTAATTTTTCAATTTAAATTGGTTGAAATAATCCGATAGAAATATCCAACACATATATTTTGACGTTACAAATCAAGGAATTTTTACTCAAAATGGGGTTTTTTAAACTCTATTAGATACGATTCCTGCGGAATTCATGATAGGGGTGAAGATTTGAAATAAATGTAAAGGATCGCTAAATTCAAAACATTGGACGAACTAAAAATAATTTACAAAGGCTTGAATTTTGTTGTTAACAAATTTGTTTTGAGTAACTTTACTTAAATAAATAGGACATTCAGAAAATAGACAATAAATGTTCTTTCAAGGGAATTCGAAATAGAATAAACTTAACTTAAAAACTCTTCACACGGTGAAGAAACTAAAATTGGAGTGCTGCGAGACTGTTTTATGGACTCTACTCCATCTCATGTAATGCAAACAACAATGTTCTTGCTTAAGATCTAAAACTATTAATTTATTATTATTATTACCCCAATATTTGTATTTAACTTCCGGATTCTACGAGAAATGCACGAAATTACATATTCGTAGTTGGCACATTTCTTTTTGCTTTGAAGTAGGTATTGTATTTCAATTACAGTTTGACTTTGCAACACAAAGCATTACAACTAATATCATATTACATATTTTAAAAAGTTCTATTAATTTCTGCAAAAATTATCAATCCACACTTTTAGAAAGGTGACTAAGTGAGAATGAGGCGGGGTAAATTTCCCAAAAATTCAATAAACAAATTCTTAGAATGAATCTTTGGACTACAGCGGAGTACTTTGATTATTTTCCCTCAAATTTCCCTGGGTGAATCTGTGAATTATGAGTTTACCACGAATTATTTACAAGCAACTGATATTTCAGAACAGATACCATTCAATATTACTGATAGGAAGATAAGAAATCGGGCCACCGAGGCTGAATTTCTAGACGAGCAGTGCCTAATGTCTCTAATACCAGGAAAATTTATTTAAGAAACAACTTTTTGGTGTTAAATTGCTTTAATTTTCCCTACACTGAGTATATTTTTAAAAGTAAAGTTCCTATTACAAAATGTTAAGCGGGTATTTTATGTGCTCTATAGGTAGTAAATGATTAAAACATTTCTTTTAAATATCACATACATTTCAGTTCTAAGAGATAGAACAACTCATTCTATCTGGTAAAAAACAAAGAGCCCCTAAGATGTCCCTGTTTTCGAATAATCGCGAAATACCTAAAGAGATGGTGAAATATCAATTCGTTTACGAAATACATTTCCCCCTTTTTCCCTTCTGTTTCTGGTCGTACACCCCAGGGAAGGGAAGTAACTCACTGGGCTGGAATGGGAATCAAAAGTTCCCTCACTTTTTTCTTTACCTGAACTGCATTAGCCCAGGGGGTTCGAGTGGGAAAATTGTTCTGAAATTCAAATAAGTAAATTAAAGGTCGCGAGGCTACACCCCAAAGGGCTCCGTACTTGAGGCGTTCGCTGCCTGAGGCTGGGGAAGTAGCCCCACGCTGGGGGGCTGGGGACCGACTGAAATTAATTGGCCCCACCGAGATAACAGCGTCCGGCTCAAAGTCGTACAATTTAAAAATATCACAAGAAAGCTGCACAAGCACTCCGGGCAGAGGTGGCGAAAAATAAAGCCGCAGGAAGCGTGTCACCATCTCTGATGCAATTCGGCCACCGCAGGCACTTCCACCACCGAATTATGCAAGCAAAACGAGCCGTCCGGGTGCATCCGACGGGGGTTGGTCCGCCCGGGCGCCCGCTCGCAGGACCTCCGCCTAAAAAGGAAATTTCCATGAGACGAAACGCAAAATGCGGATGAGATTTTTAAAATCAGAATGTCCCTCGGCCGCGGCAAG
The DNA here is from genome assembly GCA_959613345.1 of Tolmerus cingulatus. NCBI lineage: Eukaryota > Metazoa > Arthropoda > Insecta > Diptera > Asilidae > Tolmerus > Tolmerus cingulatus. The sequence goes on from OY390707.1 coordinate 25,805,895, forward strand.
ATTTATTTCTTCCGAAAAAGACGCCAAGCCATCCGGAGCAGAGCAGGAAAAGGCACTGTGCGCCACCACAGAGAGAGCTCCGGCCGACTTCACGTGTATACATAGCTGGCGTTCGGGTCGCACAGCCAGCCGCCAGACAAGCAGGCATGCGACCATGACAACGCGAAGAGAAGCCCCAGTTCGATTATGGACGCAGTGTAGAGTGTAAAGGCGCTAGCGGTCTCCTCAGAGTGTCGCCCCAAAATAAGCAGTGTCCACCTAGCCGAGTGGTGTTTAATTGTCGCGCACCGACCGCCGCACACCTGTCCTGTCACCGATCACAGGAATTGAATCGATTCGAGAAGGAAGACTTTCGCCCCGAGACGCAGAACCGGACCGCCAGCGAGTGATTGTGTGAGGGAAACTGAACGCACTTCCAAAATGGTCGACTGGGGGATGTCAGATAATTTGTCAAACTTGTGTCGGCTTTGCCTCCAGGTAGACGATTTTATCGTCGACATTTTCCACCGGTTGGACCCGAATCCGCGGAAGAAGCCGCTGCCCGAGAGGATTTACGATTTGTATCAAGTCAAGGTAAGCGGGAGGGCGAAGGTGTTAATTTTCTGCCGAAATTCAGAGGTTTGTTTGTGTTTGTGCAGTTATGGCGGTTTTTTTATTATTCAATTCCAGTTCAGTGAGTCTCACACTGCCATGCCATGTGATAAAAGTGACAGTTTTCGCGGGTTTTTCCCTTTCAGCAATTGGCTGCACTGTTTGTTTTCATTCTTTAAATCTGGCCAATTTTATAAAACCAATTAAAAGTTAACTCTTTAACAATTTTTATTTTGTTATTAAGTTATATCTCCAAATTATAAGACGGTGCACACATTTTTTCTTTACTATTGATTGATATTTAATCCTTGCAGTCTTAAAATTTAGATTTAAAGTAGCATTTTTACAAAAATATAAATGTTGCAAGGATTATCTCAAAGCGTATTACAAATTAATAAATATATATTGGTTAATTTTTTGAATGAATTTATGAGTTTATTTACTAGTATTTTACAATACTCTATAAAACCATTCTTTAATTGCTTCTTATATTCCACCCCAAGCTAATCTTGGACGCCCTCAAAATTGTTATTATAAATATAAAGCATTGATTTTTAGACATCTTAATATCTCCAGGAATTTAAGGCTAATATTTTAATTTCTAGCATCTGTGATAACCAGTACCGGTAGACAATTTTAACACTGTTTACAAAACAATGAAAAATGTAGAATGCATAAGAATTTCTGACTTGTTTAGATTTTTTTAAAACGACGATTTATAACTATGTTTCTCTTCGCTACAGGTCTCAAAATCGGATGGTCTACCCACGAACATTTGCCACCGCTGTCTCTACTTCACAGAGTCGTTCACCGAGTTCCGGGACAATGTCCGGAAATGTGAAGCACGCCTCCAGAGCTACATAGCGACTCTAGGGATCCTCGGAAGTGTCCGAGTGCAGCTAAACTCTCCAAAGAATGGGATCAAAACAGAAGAAGTCGACGAAATTGAGGATTACTACAGTAACCTGCTTCCAGACGAGAACAGCATGGTTACTATAGTGGACCCCAATCAGGACTACGAGAGCTCCGACGAGGAGTTCTCTCTGGATTCAGAAAACGAGTACCCCATCCAAGCCCCAAAGACGACCGACGACGACAAGAAGGAGTCGGTGCAGATAAGCTGTCTCAACATGGACAGCAACGATCCAATGGACGCCCTTAAAAACGTTTTTCTCTGCCAATACTGCGACATGGCGTTCACGGGCCAAATTGAAGCGGCGGAGCACGAGGCGCGCCACGATGCCGCTAACCCGCACTCCTGCAACTATTGCCCCTTCCGGTGCGCCAGCCGACAGACGGTCATAGCTCACATCAAAGAGCTCCACGACGGCGAGCGGCCCTACGTCTGCGTGCAGTGCAACAAGGGGTTCGGCCGAAGATCAGATCTCAAAAAGCACACAATTGTCCACACTGGAATCAGGCCGTTCACTTGCCCGGTGTGCTACAAAAACTTCTCAAGGAACACAAATCTTACCAAACACCTCCGAATCCACACCGGGCTGAAGCCCCACGTTTGCCAGAAATGCCCCCGCTCATTCACCACCACCGCCGACCTCATCCGCCACCAAAGGGTCCACAACGACTACAAACCATTCCAGTGCAAAAAATGCCCATCGGCATTCACCAGGAAGGACAAGCTCATCCACCACGAGAAGGTGCACCAGAAGAAGGAGAAGTGCCCCAATGGGACTGCCAGCAGGGCCAATGAGCCCCGGACAGCCTCCCACGACGGGGACGGCTTCGACACCGAAAGCATGGTCATAGCACTGGACCCATTTGCCGACATGAACCAAGGGTCGGAGCACATCGACCACGCCAATGATTCGCTTTACTTCGCCCAGAAGCTAGCAAGGATGCTCCCGCCCCTTCAGCTAACCACCGAAGATCTAGCAAACCTGCCCGCAAACTTGTCAGCCTCCCTAAGCAAGACCCACGAATTGCTCAAAGATTTTGACCTGTCTGATCCCAATCTCCTGGCCGGTTTTGAGAAATTTGGAAACCGTACCCACGTTTGTCCCGTCTGCGCGAAGGCGTTCCTGCGGAAGCGGGAGCTCCAGAGGCACTCAGTCATTCATACAGGGATTAAGCCATTCGCCTGCAAGGTCTGCCACAAAAGGTTCAATCGGAAAGATAAAGTTGTTCGACACGAACGCATCCATATCGAGGAGAAATACTTATGCTCCAAGTGCCATTTGGGATTTTCGAAGCAAGAAGCTCTGGACATGCACCTGAAGGTACACGAATTGGATAAAATACCTGATGAGAACCAAACTGTCCCTTCGGAGCCCGCTCTCACTTTCCAGCGAAGCCTCGAGGAAGGTTTTCGGCCACAACTAAACTTCTACAGTGAAATCAAGTCCGAGTTCTCGGAGGATTGAGAAAACACAATTTCAAGTATTCCCATCAAGCGCTTAGAATCACACATAGTCTGTAAGTATCTCCCATTGTTAGTTGGATCCCTACAAAATATAAATATAATTCTAGAAATTTATGAAGATGCTTTATTTACCAAACAACCTCAACCTATAACATCATCCCGAAAAAAGCAAAAGAATTTCAGCTACTAAAACATTTTAATAATTAAGCTATGAAAACATCAAACTACAACTCGCAAGCACAAAATTACTGATTTTGATTAATTTTACAAAATAGGAATTTTGAGTTGCATAACGTCGATTTAAAAAAGGCTCGCCTATAGAAAAAATCGTTTAACCCCATTATAGCGACGGAAAGCGGTTTCAAGTTGTTGTAAACGAGGTTTGAGCCAAGCTTAAAATATGCTTATAATGTAGCCCTGGCTTGAGTTTAGTTTAGGATGAGCTTTAACAAAAAGATGACAATTTTACCAATTCTTAATTATATTAAAGTCAATCGTAGGATGGTAGAATCCTTTCTTACTTTTGCCAAAAAATCACTTTCAAGATGATCTTAAAACTAAAATCCTAAAAAACCTCAATTTCAAATCAAAATTGTTCACTATGAGCGTTTTTTGATGCGCCATAATTCACATATAAAATACAAATTTTGTAACAGTTTTTTTTCAAAGTTTAAATAAAATGTTTTTTCATGCATATTTCTTTAGAATAAAAATGCAATTATTGTATCCGAGAGGTACTTTAATAACAAAATATATATCCACCCTTCGTTTCACGATTAAAAAATTTTACTAAGTCTAAATTATCCTGAGAGTACCCATTTTTCATGGCCTAGTCAGCCTTCGCGGAATGAAGCAATTTCGCTTCCTTGCTAATTTTATCGAATTCCGTCTGCATGGTGTTCCTAGTGCTTGTGATCAATTCTTCAATGTTGTCCTTGTTGAATCCCTCAGATTTTATTTCAGGCAGGATGTGAATAATCACATGTCCTGCATTAAATATTTTCTTCGTTGTGTCGAGGAAATTGTAGTGCGATACAACGACGGGCTGTATGGGGCACTGATTTTCTACGGCGATGTGAAAAGATCCTTTCTTGAAAGGGAGTAACTTTTCTCCAAGATGCCTCGTTCCTTCCGGGAATAGCAAGAGCTTGCAGTTTCGCTCGTTTATCGCTTTCGACTCCTTGTTCAGGGACTGGATTGAGTCGGCCTTTCTGGATCGGTTGATAAATAACGTCCCACACATCCAAGCACCTGCTCCAAAGAATGGAATATATAAAATCTCCTTTTTGACCACCACGGTGGCTGTTCCAATCAGAGGCCAGAGGTAAGCTAAGACTGTGTGAAGAGTTGAGTTAAGAACAAATATACTTCTTATACTAAAAAAGTTATTACCTAACAGATCCAAGGCACTTTGATGGTTTATTAAAATTACACTGCCGTGCTCTTTTCGGACATTCTCCTGTCCGCGCACCTCCATTGTAACGCCAATGGCTCGTCCCAGCATCCGACACAGAAACCCTGGAAAACTGTAAGAACATTAGATTTATTGGAAAAACATTAGAAACTTAGATAGCTCCTTAAGTTGGTATGGAATGTGAAAAATATTAACAATGTCTCATTCGACTCAAGCTTAATAAGACATTAAAATTATAAAAAAAATAAATTGCAATTAGGTTTTGTGCAGTAATTTTTGTAAACACATAAAAATAATAATTAGCGTTAGTTCTAAAGAAGACGACAATTTCGGAAAATATCAATAATTTTAAAAATGTAATTAATTCTTGTTTAAATTGTTGAGTAGGCTTTAATTTAAGTAGAAAATTAAAGACTTACAGAGCATTCCTATGATCTTTCGGACGGAATATCATAAAAGGTAATGAAATCAAAACGACTATGCCTGAACCCATGAGAAACACAGCCACCTTTACTTGATATGATGCCTTCGATAAAAGGCTCAACAGGACAAAGCCAACGCATGTCAGTCCAAGTAATTCCCAAAGGCAAACCATTTCTGAAATATGAAGAAAAGCAGTATTAAATAAAATAAAATATAATTTTTAACATATATAGATACGATATGTCGTTAAAATTGCTATACAATTTTAAATAGCTAGCTAGATCGAAATTCATAGACAGAAGACGTTCTAAAATTTTGTTAAATATAATAATTTTAAAATTATAGGCTGGAACGCTGAGTCAAAAGTGTTAAATGCTCAAATCAAGTTAGGGTACTGACTTTCCTCCATCAATAAGTAGAGTAATAAGCAGAAAATTCACCGAGAGCAAAGCGATTATTTTAGCTACATTTTCCGTAGAATGCGCAAGCGTAACTGAACGGAGCATAATCATTATAATTTATTTATCCACAAGGTAACTAATGCCTAATATATGAAATTAAATGGAACGACAAGTAAGGACTTGTTCTATGTACCCACTTATATACTTAAACTCCATTATTTTTGATAAGTTTTACCTTGCCATTCCTTTTAGAGAAATTGTAAATTGAATAAGTAATGTTTTTATTAGGATTCAAAAGCAAATATATACATATATAAAAAATAAGCGAGCAGAAACAAATTTGAAATGTATTAGTTTTATATTTGTAAAACTTCTGACAAAAAAATTTATGGCTTCTCATAAAATTCACAAATTTTACTTTCCGTCGCCCAATATTTATGCAGAATCTCATTAACATTTGTGCATAAGTATTTTATTTTAAGAATAAAACCTAGTCTTCGAATTAACCAGCAAATTTCTCGTAGATGTAAGACTTTAATAAATATTTCGTTTTCTTGATTTGGTTCCGCAAATTTTAAGTATACAGGTGAAACAAACATGTTGTGGTTATCTAGGAATCTCAGAAATCGGACTTCGGTCCGCTATAATTCAATATCTTTCACACACCTAAAATTTTCGACTAGAAATATATTTGTCACATTCAAGTAAGTAAATAAATTTACACTCCATCATGTATTTGGTGTTTATATCAAATTTGCATAGTTAAAAATATAAATAAACGTTTTGATAATATTTGGACACAAAAACTCATTAAAGAAAATAATGTTCAATATTGTAATACACTCTAATTTCTTTTAACGATTTTCTAAAAATATCCCAACTGTTTGTCGTGCCATATTATCACTTTATTCACTTAATTCAAACTTAGGGAAAATTTCAAGTCGCGACAGATCACGATCATCCTATAAATGAATGCACAAAAGATCTCGATCAGCACATTTCCTTGAACCAATTGAACAAATTCTAATAGCGGCTCTTATAATTTAAAAAAACAGATCGCGGAACATTTCTCACCGAAATAAGCATCAATATAATTAACCACTAATAAAAAAGCATTCACTAAGTGCACCTGCAAGGGTCATCAGAAGTTGTCACACCACAGGTAAGATCCAAAATCGCGCGGTCAATCCCAACAACTTCACGGTCGCGTACCTCCCTAGCGAAACTAAACTGCGCTAGCTCCGTTCCAGTGATATAAAATAACGTACTTGTCTTAATGTTATAATAGGTCTGTTCCCTTACTTCTGCAGTTAAAATGTTCCTGCATTTTCCTTATTCATGTGGTGGGGGTTGATATGTAGGAGTTAGGGAACGACTTTCCAAAAGTTTCTGAAAAATGTCAAAACACGCGTAAATTTACACAATTCACATTTGTATTTGACAATCAGGAAATTTAAGGCAACTCAGACCTACTGCAAAATTCTGAATTTTCCTGCAGGAGGGGAAGTTGTGACGTCAGCAAGAATTAAACATGAATTCGAGTTAAGGAACGACTTTCTGCAGTTTTCTGATAAGGAATTATAATTCCTGCAAGTAAGGGAACAGACCTAATAATTCATTACTGATTGTATTAAAAACAAAGGCAACCATTTTGAATATAATTTTCTTATCCCCAAGATTGTTCTATTCTTATAAAGTGTTACATTTTTTCTACAAAGTTTTCAACTATCAACGTTTTTTTGCTGCATTTTATATATGAAATTACCTGTAATTATTTTTTCTATGCTAAATTCTGCTATCGTTTTAATTCATTATTCGCAAAATGATTATACCTACGAAGTAGAGACGACCATTACGTTCTAATTGAATAAGAAAAATATAAAATGAATTTAATTATACTAAAGTGTGCATGGAGCACGTTGCGCGCATGCATCGCAAATCATTAAATTATTATATTATTTATCATTTCCATTCAGAATCCACAGTGAGTAAACCTCAATAAATATCGCAATAAAAAAAATAGATTTCTGTCTACTTAATCGATTTGCTTACATGAATAATGTAAGAACTTTCAGTTATACTATGACCGTGAAGGTAAAGGTCCTAAATATAACCGGCAAAATTGTAATCAGCAAAAAATACTGCGTTATCGCATGTTAGGATAGCAATTATTGAAATCACGAGCTTGTAAGTGAGTCATAAACGCTTTGTGCACTTTTCGCGGGAAAACTACTTTCGTACCTATTTAACTTAATCAGGCGCGGATGGAGGGAGTGGGTGAGGCGTAGGTGAAGATGTCTTCTTTCAGATGTTAGCATAACCATGAAAATTATGACTCGGACAATTAATTCGGTAAACATCAGTAGAAGCATGCACTTGAGTTTATTTTAAAGTATGCTCTTCACATGTTCACCATGGCCAGAGAGTCATTGAAGCGAATCGATTGATTATTCCTTACATGTCCAAAGAAACTAATTGGGTGCATTTCAATAGAACACCTAATTGGTACTAAATAATTCAGCGCCTTTCTCCTGTCGGTCTTATCTTTATTGATTGGAGCACGTTCTGGGCATTTTGGCTTTTACTTTCATCTTTCCAATTTATTATTTGAACAGCGAACTCACTGCTGATTGCAAAATTCAAAAACAAAAGATATGAAGTGTGATTGGAGGCTCATCTCACGCGATAAAGATTACGAATCATACAAAAAATTTATTTTATGCGTTTAATTTAACTTATGCACAATTTCTTCCCAGAAGTTCTTATCAGTATTGAGGTATGTACATCTTTAGGAATCAAATTTAAAAATTTAAGGTAACAAAGCTGAATCGCGAGTTAAATTTTTTGATCAAGGTTTTTAAGTGAAAGCGTCTATTTAGATGATTTATTGAAAATTGGCACCCAATTTCTAAATTTCCGTGAAACAATCTGTACAAATTTGAACTTTTTGTTTATTACTGATTTTGATAAAACTAACACATAAGGTAATACAATTTCTTCTCAAGAATATTAAAGGCAATTGTATGCTTGTCACTGTCGATCGTCCAAATATTTGATTTTAAAATGAAAATTTATTGCACAGAGTGCAAAACCTTGCAACCAAAAAAAAAAATTGCTGCATTGCCGGTTACTTCAGCCTGCATTAATTTTAAATGCAGCATGCATCCGGAAAAAATGTTGTATGACATATTGTGATGGCTTCGTTTCGATTTGACCATATAATGCGCCTCTTTCGTGGCAATTGTCCAAGAAGAACCCCCTGCGCTTCGCGAACCTGGAGTCCGTCGAACCCTCAGGAAACAAACAGACCATTTCTGTCTTTACATAGCCCAATTCCAGAGCAGAGCACACCCCCTTTGTACAGGGTGGTAAAGCGAAGTGGGAAGGATATGAATTTTCAATTACCTTAGTCTCCACCAAATTCGAAGAACCGAAAGCCAAACGGCATTTTTAGGAATGAAACGCAAACACTTTTGTGCTTTGGACATTTCATTCGTAAAAATGTCTTTTAGGTTTCCATTCTTCTAAAAATCGATACTTGCAATAAATTTTTAATAATACATTTTTGGTATCAAAAAATGCAACAACGTTATTTACATATATACACATGCAACATAATATTTGTTTACGTGGACTTGTGCGTGGACTACGACCTCTGCGGCGACTGCGAAGCCAAGGGCAAGCACAGCGAGCACGTCATGTTCCGGCTTCCGACCTTGGTGAAGGGCGCCTCGTTCGACACACACACCTGCAAGAGGCTGAAGCGCAAGTACCCCTTGGACAATGAGAGCGCAGAGGACACCCCCAGTCGACACGGTCACGCCAACGAGGACCGTCCTACCTTATCCACCTTATCCACCGACTTGCCAGAGAGAACCGAAGGTCAGTACGATCAAGTATTAGAATTTTTTTAAATATCCGAAAATGTCGGGCAATTGTAATATCATAATGTGATTTAACTACCATTTTATTAGAAATGAAAATATCAAATATGGGCAGTAAAATTGTGTTTACATTTTATCATACGAGATTTTAATCTCAATAAAAATATGTTATAAAGCCCCTTTTACCATACTTAATAACGACGTAATATTTTTGTTATAACAAGACCATTACCAGTAACTTCTTTTGGTGAAATCTCAAAATCATCTACCAGCTATAGGGCTTCAACGACTGATGTACCGTCAGCGTCAATTAATTTTGATTCGTACTTTAACAGAAACATCAGGAACAGCGAAAGCAACCTTGAAGAGGTTGTAACAGACACAAATCAATTAGAAACTAACTCATTTGTAAATTGGTAACTATTATGTCTTTTAAATAAACTCACAATCACTTCTACGTTTTTATTACTTTGACATCCAAATTGTACTGACTTGCTTAGCCTAGTCTTAAGTCTAACACAATAGGAGTAATTTACAGTAGTGCAACTTTAACTTTAAAAATAAGTGTGACATGTTTAGTGCGTGCAATGTTCCGTCGGATTTTATCGGATTTTTGTAGGTGGGAAAGGATTTTTGAGTGAAAATACTTTGAGCGTTTGTCAAAATTCGTTCAGATCCTTCCGTTTTGGGACGAACGGAAAGCGCAGACCAAATTTCATCAAAATGTGACATAGGTGACGGATGCAACATTATGCCATTTAATATCAGACAGAAATGTCCTCGTCGATTTTTGCTCAGTTTACATCATTGAGTAACAAATTCAATTTGCAAAAAATATATATATATGTATATTATGCAAGCAATGTAGCCCTCGAATAAAATTATTTTCATTCCGTTCCATTATATGTTTATTTAATTTCCATATTTTTGTCTTGTACATTTTCAGAAAAATTCCAACAAATTGTGTTCCACAAGATTTACGCGCTAATTTCTTATAGAGAAGCGGTGGCCGTGTCACAGATAGAATCCTTCAGTCATAAGACATTTCACTGCCAACTATAACGGACCGAACGTAACGAAACTTGGGCCCCGACAAGGGTAGGCATTTGTAGACCGGTTCTAAGATCCTCTGCTCCAGAACGTCCTTCTTGTAAGAAAGGCGTAACGATGCAGAAGACCATAAAACCAAGTTACAGTCGCCGACCAATGCCCGGGTCCAGTTTCGTCCAGTTGGCCCTTTACAGTTGGTAGCGCGTTAATGTCCAAGCCAACTTTACCCGGCATGGAGCTCCGAAAGAGGACTTTTGTTATTCAAATTGGTAAGTCCAGAAGGACGTCTTCAACCAGATTAAATGTCCTGAGGCGATGGATCGGATATCGACAACTTACAGCTGCATGTCATAGATAGGTACGTGTATATGTAGGCGGTATTCCAGTATTTCTGCGAGGCAAATTCTATCTATGGAGGACGATTAGGTCCTTTACAAACAATTTTCTGCAATTAACAAAAAACATGTATTAAATTTAATGTATCATACAATAATTGATTCGAAAGAAAAAGATTTTTTCTCTTAGTAAAATATTACTATTGAATATTAATCAAAACTGCTGAAAGCTAGTAGTTCTATGAGATAAATTTCCTTTCTAACAGTCAGAAGATTTCATGCCACCTTCATTTTTTCAGACATTTTTAAACTTAAAATTGCGATGAATTTTGTTTTTTTCAAATAGCTGTCATTTCACATTGTTTTCCCCATGCTTTCTATCTGTCCTATGCCTTAGGTAATAAAAATAAAATATGGTTTAAACTTTATCAAAATCAGCTAAATCATCAGTTTCAAAAATGTATAGTTTCGAGGTAAAAGCAAAAAAAAATTTTAGCCAAAAATGCAGAGAATATTCTGAATCACATTTGCTATAACTCAGGTAGTAATTGAAATTTTGGTGCACGTGGAAATATTTAAAATATACTTATACATATTATAATACATCAATGTAAATAGCAAATCTAGGCAAAAAAAATTTTCTTTTCTGAAAATATCAGGATGGTGTAACCTCTTAAATATATGAAATCATTAGAATTTTTATTTCTCAATGTTAATTTTTAGAATAGGCTATAGTCAATTCAATTATTTCGGTTTTAAAATGGTTTGAAATTTTTTAAGAAGCGTTTAATCGGTTTTTCTCGGGGATTTATTGCCCTCCTACCATAATTGATTTTCCCGATTTTCTAAAGGGTTACTGAAAAACGGAACTTCTCAATAGCGATTATATCACTTATCTACAATTATGCAGGATAATTAAAAATACACAAAACATTATAGGTAAATATTTCGAGGTACAGGAGTTCAAATCAAAATTGAATCAAATTGAAAATATTGACAATTATATACTATAAAAAATATCTTTATCAATTACCTTATATTATTTGTGCTCAAGCCAGTAGAGTCACATTCCGGAAGATAGTACAACACAATTAATTATTACGGACGATTTATTTTAAATATTAGAACTTCACTGCACGGAATGTAAAAAATAAATGGGAGTTTGTAGAAAAAGCTGAGAATCGTCGAAATTCAAGGCATCCTAGATCTCACTAAACTTTTCAGTTTCCTTTGATTTCAATAAAGTTTTTAATCAAAGTGGTCAAAGTAGCTCGGTTGGAAAAGTCCACTTCGAATTATTTTGATGTTGAAAGTGGAAAACCTAGAAGAAATAAAAGATAATAAAATAAATCTGTGAGAATTTTTATCCAAAAAGGGCGTTTGAATTAGTAAAAAAAAACGAGTTTTCCGGAAAAAATCAGCCTTAATTTGTCTATAAAATCGTAATTGTTTATGAATTATAAATATCTTCCTTATTTCAGTAGAATCCTCCTCTAAGGAATTATAGTTATAATTTCAAGTTAAACCTTTAAAAATTACTTGATTTCAAAAAGATGAACTGATGATGAGGTAAATGCATTCAAAGTCTTAATAAGTATATAAATTTTACACAAATTTTTCCAAAAAATCACTTTTATAATGGGTTCATTATTATTAGAAATTTGAAAAATGGATTAAAGTTGTCGTACATTCAAAAATTTAGCTGTAAATTGCAGTGTCATCAAAGATTAATAATTGTACAAAATTTCAAGGCTCGAGCTTTAAAAGAATTTCTGCTACTAAAACATTTAAATAATTAAGCTATGAAAACATCAAACTACGACTCGCAAGCACAAAATTACTGATTTTGATTAATTTTACAAAATAGGAATTTTGAGTTGCATAACGTCGATTTAAAAAAGGCTCGCCTATAGAAAAAATCGTTTAACCACATTATAGCGACGGAAAGCGGTTTCAAGTGGTTGTGAACGAGGTTTGAGTCAAGCTTAAAATATGCTTATAATGTAGCCCTGGCTTGAGTTTAGTTTAGGATGAGCTTTAACAAAAAGATGACAATTTTACCAATTCTTAATTATATTAAAGTCAATCGTAGGATGGTAGAATCCTTTCTTACTTTTGCCAAAAAATCACTTTCAAGATGATCTTAAAACTAAAATCCTAAAAAACATCAATTTCAAATCAAAATTGTTCACTATGAGCGTTTTTTGATGCGCCATAAATCACATTTAAAAAACAAATTTTGTAACAGTTTTTTTCAAAGTTTAAATAAAATGTTTTTTCATGCATATTTCTTTAGAATAAAAATGCAATTATTGTATCCGAGAGGTACTTTAATAACAAAATATATATCCACCCTTCGTTTCACGATTAAAAAATTTTACTAAGTCTAAATTATCCTGAGAGTACCCATTTTTCATGGCCTAGTCAGCCTTCGCGGAATGAAGCAATTTCGCTTCCTTGCTAATTTTATCGAATTCCGTCTGCATGGTGTTCCTAGTGCTTGTGATCAATTCTTCAATGTTGTCCTTGTTGAATCCCTCAGATTTTATTTCAGGCAGGATGTGAATAATCGCATGTCCTGCATTAAATATTTTCTTCGTTGTGTCGAGGAAATTGTAGTGCGATACAACGACGGGCTGTATGGGGCACTGATTTTCTACGGCGATGTGAAAAGATCCTTTCTTGAAAGGGAGTAACTTTTCTCCAAGATGCCTCGTTCCTTCCGGGAATAGCAAGAGCTTGCAGTTTCGCTCGTTTATCGCTTTCGACTCCTTGTTCAGGGACTGGATTGAGTCGGCCTTTCTGGATCGGTTGATAAATAACGTCCCCCACATCCAAGCACCTGCTCCAAAGAATGGAATATATAAAATCTCCTTTTTGGACACCACGGTGGCTGTTCCAATCACAGGCCAGAGGTAAGCTAAGACTGTGTGAAGAGTTGAGTTAAGAACAAATATACTTCTTATACTAAAAAAGTTATTACCTAACAGATCCAAGGCACTTTGATGGTTTATTAAAATTACACTGCCGTGCTCTTTTCGGACATTCTCCTGTCCACGCACCTCCATTGTAACGCCAATGGCTCGTCCCAGCATCCGACACACAAACGCTGGAAAACTGTAAGAACATTAGAAACTTAGATAGCTCCTTAAGTTGGTATGGAATATAAAAAATATTAACAATGTCTCATTCGACTCAAGCTTAATAAGACATTAAAATTATAAAAAAAATAAATTGCTATTAGGTTTTGTGCAGTAATTTTTGTAAACACATAAAAATAATAATTAGCGTTAGTTCTAAAGAAGACGACAATTTCGGAAAATATCAATTATTTTAAAAATGTAATTAATTCTTGTTTAAATTGTTGAGTAGGCTTTAATTTAAGTAGAAAATTAAAGACTTACAGAGCATTCCTATGATCTTTCGGACGGAATATCATAAAAGGTAATGAAATCAAAACGACTATGCCTGAACCCATGAGAAACACAGCCACCTTTACTTGATATGATGCCTTCGATAAAAGGCTCAACAGGACAAAGCCAACGCATGTCAGTCCAAGTAATTCGCAAAGGCAAACCATTTCTGAAATATGAAGAAAAGCAGTATTAAATGAAATAAAATATAATTTTTAACATATTTATATAGATACGATATGTCGTTAAAATTGCTATACAATTTTAAATAGCTAGCTAGATCGAAATTCATAGACAGAAGACGTTCTAAAATTTTGTTAAATATAATAATTTTAAAATTATAGGCTGGAACGCTGAGTCAAAAGTGTTAAATGCTCAAATCAAGTTAGGGTACTGACTTTCCTCCATCAATAAGTAGAGTAATAAGCAGAAAATTCACCGAGAGCAAAGCGATTATTTTAGCTACATTTTCCGTAGAATGCGCAAGCGTAACTGAACGGAGCATAATCATTATAATTTATTTATCCACAATGCCTAATATATGAAATTAAATGGAACGACAAGTAAGGACTTGTTCTATGTACCCACTTATATACTTAAACTCCATTATTTTTGATAAGTTTTACCTTGCCATTCCTTTTAGAGAAATTGTAAATTGAATAAGTAATGTTTTTATTAGGATTCAAAAGCAAATATATACATATATAAAAAATAAGCGAGCAGAAACAAATTTGAAATGTATTAGTTTTATATTTGTAAAACTTCTGACAAAAAAATTTATGGCTTCTCATAAAATTCACAAATTTTACTTTCCGTCGCCCAATATTTATGCAGAATCTCATTAACATTTGTGCATAAGTATTTTATTTTAAGAATAAAACCTAGTCTTCGAATTAACCAGCAAATTTCTCGTAGATGTAAGACTTTAATAAATATTTCGTTTTCTTGATTTGGTTCCGCAAATTTTAAGTATACAGGTGAAACAAACATGTTGTGGTTATCTAGGAATCTCAGAAATCGGACTTCGGTCCGCTATAATTCAATATCTTTCACACACCTAAAATTTTCGACTAGAAATATATTTGTCACATTCAAGTAAGTAAATAAATTTACACTCCATCATGTATTTGGTGTTTATATCAAATTTGCATAGTTAAAAATATAAATAAACGTTTTGATAATATTTGGACACAAAAACTCATTAAAGAAAATAATGTTCAATATTGTAATACACTCTAATTTCTTTTAACGATTTTCTAAAAATATCCCAACTGTTTGTCGTGCCATATTATCACTTTATTCACTTAATTCAAACTTAGGGAAAATTTCAAGTCGCGACAGATCACGATCATCCTATAAATGAATGCACAAAAGATCTCGATCAGCACATTTCCTTGAACCAATTGAACAAATTCTAATAGCGGCTCTTATAATTTAAAAAAACAGATCGCGGAACATTTCTCACCGAAATAAGCATCAATATAATTAACCACTAATAAAAAAGCATTCACTAAGTGCACCTGCAAGGGTCATCAGAAGTTGTCACACCACAGGTAAGATCAAAAATCGCGCGGTCAATCCCAACAACTTCACGGTCGCGTACCTTCCTAGCGAAACTAAACTGCGTTAGCTCCGTTCCAGTGATATAAAATAACGTACTTTGCGCCAGATCGACGCTGGTCTTAATGTTATAATAATTCCCTGATAGCCGCCGAACTGATATTAAATTCAGTGTATTGTATTTTCACACTTCAGAGCACTTCTAATAAAGTTTAAAAAATGACCAAGTGAACTGCAACGAATCTTTGATACGTTCCATGACGCAGTAATCATTTTTTTGGACACCCCACACCCCCGATGGATTCGTAGAAAGGGGTTGACTTTATTGCGGCCGGTCAGTTGTTGCCGATTAGAAAGCACGAGATAATCCCGTGGACTTTTCACCTCCTTCCAACGAGCGATGCTCGCGACTTTTCCCAAAAGATTGATAGTGGGTAAGGTGATCGATCCGATTGATTACATTTTATAAGTAAAATGAGTAAGAAGGCCGACAACGTTATCAATGGCTGCCTTATCAAGTTAAAATTTGAAACCCTCGAGTGGATTTAATAGCGAATGAGTCAAGTGCATTCTTCTTCAAAGCGCGTTTTCAGCTGTTTTGATAGTATAGCCTAGATCACTTCCGCTTACTTTGTTGCATACAATTTAGAATTCTTAGCATATTTAATTGATAATAGGGAAAATTTTTTTCCATAAGTACTTCAAAAATGCAGACACAATAGAATGTGGCCAAGTGGGTAAATATGAGTATTTTCGAGATATTTTTAAATATCTCTTTTTGTATCCATAATTTAAAAAGTGAAATTCCACCATTAGTCTGACTCTGTGATCGAAGAAACATGACCAATGCGAGGTTTATTTCGCTAGTACATGTAATTTAATTGACGCAAATAAGAGCACCCTTTTACTTAATTTTGTGGAATATGATCGAAAGGGGCCTTTTGAGTAGGTAATGAATGTTTTTTAATACATACATACATTTGTACATATTTGTGAAAAAAGTCAAATTAAGAATTTTGTAATTTAGAAGACAAATAGCCTAGAATCGATCGTTGACTCTTTTCGTCTCAATTTTTAAAGAACTGACAAAATATTATTTCTTTAGTCTACAATATGCTTTGAAATTCCTCAATATATGTTAAATTATTGTAGAATTTATCGTCAAAATAGAAGAAAACACTAATCAAATGTGAGTCAGACTCAAGAAGTAAGGGAAATACTGTATGTTACGTAGCTAGAAGTTTTAATCATGATCGAAAATTATTTCATTTGATTGTTATAATTTATAATTTCAATTCTTTTTTTTAAAAGGAAATTTTAGATATGTTCTAAAATTAATTTCAACTATTTTTCAACTATACAATAAACTATATTTGGTATTTCTTTCTTAAGTACAGGGTATGAGTAATATTGTAGATAGCTATACATATATACTAAAAAACTTTATTTTAACTCAAACCTATATATAATAACTATTTAAGCTTTTTAATTTAAATAAATGTTTACGCAATAGCTCATGCGAATTAAATATTGTTTTATTTATTTAAACTGATGAAGCATTTTCCTGGGTACTTTGATTTGAATAAAAAATGTTTTTTATTTATACATAAATAATAAACATATTCCAATTTTTCTACCACAAATTATCAGGTTCGGCAAAATAACGTTGACCAGTATTTTTGTGTAAGAAAACTTTATGATGAAACTAAATATGACCAAACATTTCATAGTAGTAGAACACAATATTAAGAATAAGATATTTAACTGTATTCAAAATCACCACCATTATTTTTTAATACACATGTTCAATCGCAGCAACACTTCGGCAATAAAAAATGGTCTTTACATCAGAACTCTGCTTCAGCAAATAGGGCTAAAACGACGCAATAATCGTTTAACGATCATTTACTAGGTCAAATCACCCTACCCCTCAAGAGGGTGAAAGATAAGGTGATTATGCTCTTCCCGGGGGTGGACCGGCTCACCTCAATAAATATCGCAATAAAAAAAAAAAAAAATTTGTGTCTACTTAATCGATTTGCTTACATAAATAATGTAAGAACCTTCAGTTATACTATGACCGTGAAGGTAAAGGTCCTAAATATAACCGGCAAAATTGTAATCAGCAAAAAATACCGCGTTATCGCATGTTAGGATAGCAATTATTGAAATCACGAGCTTGTAAGTGAGTCATAAACGCTTTGTGCACTTTTCGCGGGAAAACTACTTTCGTACCTATTTAACGTAATCAGGCGCGGATGGAGGGAGTGGGTGAGGCGTAGGTGAAGATGTTTTCTTTCAGATGTTAGCATAACCATGAAAATTATGACTCGGACAATTAATTCGGTAAACATCAGTAGAAGCATGCACTTGAGTTTATTTTAAAGTATGCTCTTCACATGTTCACCATGGCCAGAGAGTCATTGAAGCGAATCGATTGATTATTCCTTACATGTCCAAAGAAACTAATTGGGTGCATTTCAATAGAACACCTAATTGGTACTAAATAATTCAGCGCCTTTCTCCTGTCGGTCTTATCTTTATTGATTGGAGCACGTTCTAGGCATTTTGGCTTTCACTTTTATCTTTCAAATTTATTATTTGAACAGCGAACTCACTGCTGATTGCAAAATTAAAAAACAAAAGATATGAAGTGTGATTGGAGGCTCATCTCACGCGATAAAGATTACGAATCATACAAAAAAATTATTTTAATTTAACTTATGCACAATTTCTTCCCAGAATTTCTTATCAGTATTGAGTATGTACATATTTAGGAATCAAATTTAAAAATTTAAAGTAACAAAGATGAATCGCGAGTTAAATTTTTTGATCAAGGCTTTCAAGTGAAAGCGTCTATTTATGTAGGTAATTTATTGGAAATAGGCACCCAGTTTCTAAATTTCCGTGAAAAAATCTGTACATATTTGAACTTTTTGTTTATTACTGATTTTGATAAATCTAATACATAAGGTATTACAATTTCTTCTCAAGAACATTAAAGGCAATTGAGTGCTTGTCACTGTCGATACGTCGGAAATACAAATCAAAGTTTGATGCAACGCAAGGAACGAATTGCACTTGGCAGAATCTTTTTCAAGAAATATACAAAAATACAAAAACAACCTACTTGAAAATTCAACTTGTTTTCCAAATTCAGCCTCTAAATATTTGATTTTAAAATGAAAATTTATTGCACAGAGTGCAAAACCTTGCAACAAAAAAAAGCAATCGCTGCATTGCCGGTTACTTCAGCCTGCATTAATTTTAAAAGCAGCATGCATCCGGAAAAAAATGTTGTATGACATATTGTGATGGCTTCGTTTCGATTTGACCAAATAATGCGCCTCTTTCGTGGCAATTGTCCAAGAAGCACCCCCTGCACTTCGCGAACCTGGAGTCCGTCGAACCCTCAGGAAACAAACAGACCATTTCTGTCTTTACATAGCCCAATTCCAGAGCAGAGCACACCCCCTTTGTACAGGGTGGTAAAGCGAAGTGGGAAGGATATGAATTTTCAATTACCTTAGTCTCCACCAAATTCGAAGTTGCGATAAAGTCGGTTAAAAACTACTGGCATTAAACCAGGGACAAGGCCTCTTCAACCCAACGTCCACCGTCGGGGGTATCACAGTCAGGGGGAGCGCGCCTCGTAGCACCCGCAGGATAAAATTACTTGCTAGACCCGGCCAGCGGAACTCACTTAACGATCGTCCACCTTAACGCGGCTCGAAATCGACTCACTTGCCAGCAGCTGACCGGTGGGGACTCCTGTGGCCCCCCAGAAGACCACCCGCGAAATTTCGACAGCAACGGACCAGCGGACGAGAAATGCCGAGCGAATCGAGCAGCCGTCGACTGGAGCACTTTTCGGAACCTGTCTCCAGAAGTTCCCAGTCAACTGCTACGGCCCCAAAACAATTGCGGAGTTCGGCGGAAGCTTCGAAAGCTCGATGCTCCCGGGGGGCTCAGGTGGGGCGCGCACAATCCCGCCAGTGTCACACTCTTCCAAATCCTTCAGAAAAGTGAACGACTTGAATTTGAGGGACGCTGGACCTCCGACGGAGCTTCCTACCCCACCAACCCCAATCAGATCCACTGGTCCCCGGGGATCGTTAAAGTGCATAACTTCAATAAAGCAAATTAATAGTTATATTTCCCGCCTAACGTCTTAACTATGATTTACTAGATTTCCAAATTTTATACTTTTCGTATTCATTATACACTATAAACAAAAGAAAAATTTGAATAAAAGCGTTAGAATCCAATTATACTAATAAAAAAGCAATGAATTTTTCAACATGATAATCTTGAGTAAAATCAAACAGATTGGCATGAGTGACACTTTTTATCCCTATTAACTCTGCCTATGCAATTTCAGGGTACTTGTTAGACAAATTTTACAGGATAATATTAACAATAAAGGCGTTTTAAATAGAGTATAGAGTAAATACGGTAATTATGTGTTAAAATAATATTTTAAATATTGTATAAAATACTCGACCATTTGTTACCTTTTTAATGACAACTTTCACCGACGTAACCGACAAGGTACCAAACATACTTAATGCTTAAAAATTTGTTGTTAATTTTCCAGTTCTTAGGAATCATGTAACAGAAAGTTCTCATTACTGATTTTCCTGCACATACATACATATTTTTAATAATGTGTAAAATAAATTGATTTTTTATATAGAGAAGACTAAGAAAATGTATAAAATTTATTTTGGAAAAAAATGACCGACTCAATTTAAAATACGTTAAAAAGCATCGCCTAAAAAATGCGGTGCCTTTTTTCATCACCTCTTATTTCGATCGTGATTTTCAAATGGTAAGTTAACTTCGAAGATGTCCCCTTTGTGACGTTATCATATTTGCGATTGTGCGCCCATCGATAATTGCTTCTTTATCTCTGTAATTAATTTTCCAGTCTTATTTACAACGCCGCGAGCCAGAACATCTAATAGTTCAGAACGAAGCCGTAATGCAATTAGACTTTAGAATATCGCGAACCAATCCACTACAGATGAATATGAAATCGCGACAGAAGAGCGATTTTGATTTTTAACTTAATTCAATTTGAATATATATTTTATCTTAATAAAAAACTCAATTTAATTCAGCTGCATTTATTGATTCTGAGGCAGTGCAAAGTTCGCCGGGGCAGCCATGGAGTCCTGCACAAATTTGCGTAAGAACCTAGTAAGCCCTGGCTGAGGCTTTACAACATCCGCTTCTGTGATTGCAGGAAATTTCCGGATGACTCCCGTCCTCATACTTCCAGGCACCACTTCCATTGCGTTGCGTTTATTCTCCTCGTAACAAATGGAAAGTGGTAACAACACCGTAAAAACTATTTGTTGAAAATTCCGCTATTAAGCTAGGCAACAAAATGCCTACTTAATTAGCGGAATATTGTTGCTATGTTATGTACGATACATATTTTTGTGGAGAATGAAACCACTATAAATGTAAATTTAAATAACATATGTAATGTTGATGTAGACCTTATGTAAAATTCCGCATACACAAAAGAAGCGAAATACGTAGGATATGTAAAAACACATACGTAGATGAAGCAGCATTTCACATAATATTTAAAAATACATACACTACGTAAACTAAATTCGGTATTGTGTGTAAAAATACATATCAAAACCTCCAGGATACTGAAAACACGCCAAGATGTAACGTCTTTACTGACGCAACCAAAAATGGTACAGAACTGTTTTGCGATATTGAATAAATATGAAATTTATTTGTAATTTTACGCATTCATTCTGAAATGTACAGAAAGGATTCGTATCTTTCAGCTTTGCTTGGATAAAATTTCCTAAAGTTTGTGTGTTTTTGTTGAAAAATACCTAAATTTGTATTAATATACATAATAGGATGGAAAAGTTAGTCATATTAACTGCCGCTTTGCATAACTTTTATGAACAATTTAACGGAAGTGATGATCACATCTTTCTTCTTCAAAATTCTAATAAAGTGGGGGAATAATAATTATGCACGATGTAAAAATGATTTTTTATACATAACTTGGACGCAAAATTGTCAAAGTTTATTTATAAATCCTAAATAAGTTATATCAGTATGGAAATTTACACATAAACTGAATATTCAGACAAATATTTTGTATATTAAATGAAAAATTTAAAAATACATATTTCCATTAAATGATTCACTATCTTTTAGATAACAATTTTCAACAAATTGTATGCACCATTTTTTACAGTGAAATTGGCTGTCACCGCGAAAATATCGCTTTGAGGTGACATGTAGTGTGATTAGGAAAAGACGATTTCAGGTGGGTGATCGGTGATCGTTCTTACTTAAGTGTTATCTGAAAAGCGATAATTTTGATTACAAATAATCAAACTTTGGAGGTTCTTGGACACAAATTAAATTGACAGTTTCGAATATGAATCCAAATCGTCTAGTCTAGAAGCATTCGTTCTTTTGCAGCAGCCTTTTAAGAGCGGGAAAAGTGCTTGCTTGAGATTGAGTTTGACCGACTATTTGAAGTTGAAGTTTTTTTGCTTGAGCAAAGAGAGATTCTTGTAAAATGTTATGAACTTGTTTAAAACATTATGCAATATATGAAAATTCGAATTTCTACATCTTCCGGGACTCGCACGATCGCTACACTTTTCTATAAAGACTGGTGGGTCTTCCTCAAGTGTTTACCGAATATTCATCTCAGTTTGTTACCGGAAGGCCCTTACGATGGTTCGTTGCCGAAGGGGCTCCGCGTGTACTGGATAGGTGAGTAAAGCCGCATTTCGCAACAAACGCTTGACTAATTTTAAATGTTTTAGACGAGGACACCGACGAAATCGAAATAACCGGCTACGACTCCTACGACTACTTCAGATCCCATGCGGACCTGGCGAAAAGGAAGCTCTACATCGAGGAGGAAGAGGTCCAAACATCCGGGGCGCCGAGGTCTGAGAGGAGACACCCGAAGGGTCCCGCCAGGACCTCCGAGCTGGCGGTGCATGAGAATATTGTGTGCGATGGGTGCGACAAGAAGCCTATTGTCGGGTTCAGGTACAAATGCGCCGAGTGCGTGGACTACGACCTCTGCGGCGACTGCGAAGCCAAGGGCAAGCACAGCGAGCACGTCATGTTCCGGCTTCCGACCTTGGTGAAGGGCGCCTCGTTCGACACACACACCTGCAAGAGGCTGAAGCGCAAGTACCCCTTGGACAATGAGAGCGCAGAGGACACCCCCAGTCGACACGGTCACGCCAACGAGGACCGTCCCACCTTATCCACCTTATCCACCGACTTGCCCGAGAGAACCGAAGGTCAGTACGATCAAGTATTAGAATTTTTTTAAATATCCGAAAATGTCGGGCAATTGTAATATCATAATGTGATTTAACTACCATTTTATTAGAAATGAAAATAACAAATATGGGCAGTAAAATTGTGTTTACATTTTATCATACGAGTTCCACAGATTTTAATCTTAATAAAAAGCTGTTAAAAAGCCCCTTTTACCATACTTAATAACGACGTAATATTTTTGTTATAACAGGACCATTACCAGTAACTTCTTTTGGTGAAATCTCAAAATCATCTACCAGGTATAGGGCTTCAACGACTGATGTACCGTCAGCGTCAATTAATTTTGATTCGTACTTTAACAGAAACATCAGGAACAGCGAAAGCAACCTTGAAGAGGTTGTAACAGACACAAATCAATTAGAAACTAACTCATTTGTAAATTGGTAACTATTATGTCTTTTAAATAAACTCACAATCACTTCTACGTTTTTATTACTTTGACATCCAAATTGTACTGACCTGCTTAGCCTAGTCTTAAGTCTAACACAATAGGAGTAATTTACAGTAGTGCAACTTTAACTTTAAAAATAAGTGTGACATGTTTAGTGCGTGCAATGTTCCGTCGGATTTTATCGGATTTTTGCAGGTGGGAAAGGATTTTTGAGTGAAAATACTTTGAGCGTTTGTCAAAATTCGTTCAGATCCTTCCGTTTTGGGACGAACGGAAAGCGCAGACCAAATTTCATCAAAATCCGACATAGGTAACGGATGCAACATTATGCCATTTAATATCAGATAGAAATGTACTCCTCGATTTTTGCTCAGTTTACATCATTGAGTAACAAATTCAATTTGCAAAAAATATATATATATATATATTATGCAAGCAATGTAGCCCTCGAATAAAATTATTTTCATTCCGTTGCATTATATGTTTATTTAATTTCCATATTTTTGTCTTGTACATTTTCAGAAAAATTGCAACAAATTGTGTTCCACAAGATTTACGCGCTAATTTCTTATAGAGAAGCGGTGGCCGTGTCACAGATAGAATCCTTCAGTCATAAGACATTTCACTGCCAACTATAACGGACCGAACGTAACGAAACTTGGGCCCCGACAAGGGTAGGCATTTGTAGACCGGTTCTAAGATCCTCTGCTCCAGAACGTCCTTCTTGTAAGAAAGGCGTAACGATGCAGAAGACCATAAAACCAAGTTACAGTCGCCGACCAATGCCCGGGTCCAGTTTCGTCCAGTTGGCCCTTTACAGTTGGTAGCGCGTTAATGTCCAAGCCAACTTTACCCGGCATGGAGCTCCGAAAGAGGACTTTTGTTATTCAAATTGGTAAGTCCAGAAGGACGTCTTTATCCAGATGAAATGTCCTGAGGCGATGGATCGAATATCGACAACTTACAGCTGCATGTCATAGATAGGTACGAGTATATGTAGGCGGTATTCCAGTGTTTCTGCGAGGCAAATTCTATCTATGGAGGACGATTAGGTCCTTTACAAACAATTTTCTGCAATTAACAAAAAACATATATTAAATTTAATGTATCATACAATAATTGATTCGAAAGAAAAAGATTTTTTCTCTTAGTAAAATATTACTATTGAGTATTAATCAAAACATCTGAAAGCTAGTAGTTCTATGAGATAAATTTCCTTTCTAACAGTCAGAAGATTTCATGCCACCTTCATTTTTTCAGACATTTTTAAACTTAAGATTGCGATGAATTTTGTTTTTTTCAAATAGCTGTCATTTCACATTGTTTTCCCCATGCTTTCTATCTGTCCTATGCCTTAGGTAATAAAAATAAAATATGGTTTAAACTTTATCAAAATCAGCTAAATCATCAGTTTCAAAAATGTATAGTTTCGAGGTAAAAGCAAAAAAAAATTTTTGCCAAAAATGCAGAGAATATTCTGAATCACATTTGCTATAACTCAGGTAGTAATTGAAATTTTGGTGCACGTGGAAATATTTAAAATATACTTATACATATTATAATACATCAATGTAAATAGCAAATCTAGGCAACAAAAATTTTCTTTTCTGAAAATATCAGGATGGTGTAACCTCTTAAATATATGAAATCATTAGAATTTTTATTTCTCAATGTTAATTTTTAGAATAGGCTATAGTCAATTCAATTATTTCGGTTTTAAAATGGTTTGAAATTTTTTAAGAAGCGTTTAATCGGTTTTTTCTCGGGGATTTATTGCCCTCCTACCATAATTGATTTTCCCGATTTTCTAAAGGGTTACTGAAAAACGGAACTTCTCAATAGCGATTATATCACTTTTCTACAATTATGCAGGATAATTAAAAATACATAAAACATTATAGGTAAATATTTCGAGGTACAGGAGTTCAAATCAAAATTGAATCAAATTGAAAATATTGATTGTTTTATCATTTCTTGCCAAAAATAATAAAAACAATTATGTAAAAAAAATATCTTTATCAATTACCTTATATTATTTGTGCCCAAGTCAGTAGAGTCACATTCCAGAGAATAGTACAACACAATTAATTATTACGGACGATTTATTTTAAATATTAGAACTTCACTGCACGGAATGTAAAAAATAAATGGGAGTTTGTAGAAAAAGCTGAGAATCGTCGAAATTCAAGGCATCCTAGATCTCACTAAACTTTTCAGTTTCCTTTGATTTCAATAAAGTTTTTAATCAAAGTGCTCAAAGTGGCTCGGTTGGAAAAGTCCACTTCGAATTATTTTGATGTTGAAAGTGGAAAACCTAGAAGAAATAAAAGATAATAAAATAAATCTGTGAGAATTTTTATCCAAAAAAGGCGTTTGAATTAGTAAAAAACAACGAGTTTTCCGGAAAAAATCAGCCTTAATTTGTCTATAAAATCGTAATTGTTTATGAATTATAAATATCTTCCTTATTTCAGTAGAATCCTCCTCTAAGGAATTATAGTTATAATTTCAAGTTAAACCTTTAAAAATTTCTTGATTTCAAAAAGATGAACTGATGATGAGGTAAATGCATCCAAAATCTTAATAAGTACATATATATTAAACAAATTTTTCCAAAAAATTACTTTTATAATGGGTTCATTATTATTAGAAATTTGAAAAATGGATTAAAATTGTCGTACATTCAAAAATTTAGCTGTAATTTGCAGTGTCATCAAAGATTACTAATTGTACAAAATTTCAAGGCTCGAGCTTTATGTGAACATAGCCTTTAAAAAATACAGCACTTTACAAAATCATTTTTTGCAAATTCCTAAATAGAGGTAGCAAATGTGTTCTACTATTTAACTCACATATGTAAATATTTTAACACTCCGACTCCAAGTTTCGAAAGTCAGTTCAGGATTTTTGCAGATTGGACTTTTTTGCAGCAATTCGGCTTTCCCTTTTCTGAGAGACTCGAACGAAAAAAACCAAATTGTTTTTTTCGTTCGAGTCTCTCAGACGATGTGACGAATGTGAAAAAATGATTACAATTGTCAAACCGACTGTTAAATAACGAAAAAGCGGGAAATTTAGATTTGTGAAGTGCAGTGAGTAAATCCCCAAAGGGGTAATTTTGTGTTTGTTTTGTGTTTTATTTCCATTAAATGTGGGTTATAAAGTTTAATTTTGATTATCTAAAATTGTTTTAATTTGTGAAACATGCTAATTACATCTATTGTGGGTTATTTCATAGAAAAAACTATGAAAAAATGTCTAAGAATTTGTGCCTGACTGCAAACATGCGAACAATCCTAGAAAGTATGAGATTTCTTTTCACAGGTAAGCATTTAAGAATATTATACTCAATTGATAAAAGTGGTGAAAATGATTGGATTTTGCCTAAAAATTCATTGTTGACTTAAATGGGTTTTCTTCCCGAAGCACTGTCAGATTTGGGCAAAGACGTCGCCATAAAAATTTTCTTGAGGGGCATAAAGCATAAATTAATATGTATATTAATAGAAATATTACTTTATCCAATACTTTGTTTTTATTGGATTATGGCTACCGAGCGATGTCCATATGGTGGCTATAAAAGTTTAATTTTAAATCACCTTTGCGCCTTTCCAAAGTACCAGCAAAAAGTTAACCCCTGGACTGACTGATATCTATGGGTTAGTAGTTTTACTCACACATCTTTGAAATGGCTTCACTTCTTTCGCCTTGTCACTCCCTATTCATGCGTTCCCCCGAGATTTCACCCTTCACCTCCCTTAAAACCGTAGCTTGCAAAATTGTCGTCAAACAGCGAGCTCAGGTGTTTTCAACGACTTTCTCAACGAACAGAGCTATTGAAAAACTTTTGACATTTTTATTAAGAGTAGGACTCACTTTTCAATATTTTAAAATATTGTTTTTGGATTATCATTATTTTGTAATATTAGTAAATATATGATTTTGATTACTTCCAGTGATCGTCACGATTATAGCTATTATTTAAAACCTGTTTTAATTTATATAATATAACTTCTTGAATTCGCTGTGAAACGATTTCAACTTTTAATAATTTCAGTTGCTTCTAAATTCATTTTATAAACTGACGATTCAATTCAAGAATCTTTTAAAATGCGTTATCTTAAATAACGTGTGCCTAGTGTTACCCATTTCGTCTGAGTTCCACACCAATTCAAGCAAACTTCTGACTGTTCGAATCGTCTAATCGATTTTCGGCCCCTTCAGCGAATCGGTTCCAAACACGTTCCACAATTCACACAACCGATTGCAGTTGCATCTTGCAGCGAATCAGCTGAGCGCTTAGTCACTGTTTTGATTTCTTTGGGAGCAGGTTTTTGGTGTTATCTGAAAAGCGACCATTTTGATTACAATTATATTGTGGGGATTTCGCAACTTTGGAGCCAGTTGGCCACAACGTGAATTGGCAGTTTTGACTCTGAAGCCAAATCGTCTAGAAGCATCCGGCGCGTTCGGTTCTTTCGCAGCAGTTCTTTAAAAGCGGATGACTGAAGGCATAATCCGTGAAAAGTGTTTTCTTCCAGCTCGAGATCAGACCGACTACTTGAAGTTAAAGTGTTTTTTGCGTGAACAAAGAGAAACTCTTGTGAAATTTTGTGAAATTGTTTAAAACATTATGGAGCATATAAAAATTCAAATTTCTACATCCTCCGGGACTCGCACGATGTTTGTCCCTCTGGCGAATGACTGGCATTCCTTCCTCCAGGTTTTACCGAAGATTTGCCCCAGTGTAGGATCGTCGGAAGGCGTTTTCGCGACTTCGTTGCCGAAAGGGCTCCGCGTGTACTGGATAGGTGAGTAAAGCCGCATTTCGCAACAAGCGTTTGACTAATTTTAAATATTTTAGACGAGGATTCCGACAAAATCGACATAGTCGACGACGACTCCTACCATTACTTCATATCCCTTGCGAAGCCTGCGAAAAAGAAGCTCTACGTCGAGGTGGAAGAGGTCCGAACGCCCGAGGGTTCGAGGTCTGCGGCGGGTACTCCGCAGGGTGGTGCCAGGGCCCCCGAGCTGCAGGTCCACGAGAATGTTGAGTGCGATGGGTGCGACAAGAAGCCTATTGTTGGGTTCAGGTATAAGTGCGTCCAGTGCGTGGACTACGACCTCTGCGCCGACTGTGAGGCCAAGGGCAAGCACAGCGAGCACGTCATGTTCCGGCTCCCAACTTCGATGGAGAGCGTCTCGTTCGACAGGCACACCTGGAAGAGGATGAAGCGCGGGTGCTCCGCGCGTCCCGAGGGCGACGAGGGTACCTCACGCCGACATGGGCACGGGCACGGACATGGACACGCTCATAAGCACCGTCCAAATTTCTTCTCCAACTTGTACACCATGATGCACGACATGGCAGAGGGAACCGAAGGTCAGTGCCACCAATTCTGGTGAAAAATGTCTTTAATTATTTTATGTATCGAAACCAAAACAATTAAAATAGGATCTCGCAGACTTTCCAGGGTTCATTTTGTTCTTAGACAGTTCTTTCATAGTTTTAACCGTTTTTGTGAAAATGCTAAAAACCATAAACAGTAATTCTAGAAGAGGACTTTTAAGACCCCAAGGAAAATTTGCCTTACTCTAAAATTCGATTATATTTCATATCTAACTCTAAATAAGCTTCGGCACAAAACATCAAATATTTTAAAAACGGAAAAAAATCAATTTCTATTTTAAAAATATACTTCTGAATAGTTGCATTTTAAAAACATTGAAAAGAAGTGTAAGGCAATTTTTCGGATTTCATAACATGATGTAAATCCTTCAATCGATTAATCATATAATTCTTTCGCTTGTGACTAGTCGATTAGTTTTGTCACCAAAGTTCTCGATTAAATGTAGAGTTCTGAAATTCCAATTCATGATTGTTGATGAGATTTTAAATTTATTTTATAAAGTGGGTTAACCTACGACTACTGACTATTTAAACCAAATTTTGTTACTTCCCACAATATTTGTATGAAACCTTTTTCTCTAAAAAAGTGTTTTGTAAGTTACAGTTACTTTTAAATAAACGCGAACAACTCGTTAAAAAGTAAAATTGATAAATTTTATCCTACACCATAAAGTGATGCTTTAAATTGTTTAAATTTTACCATATGACCGCCGACATTATCTTAATAAAACGCTACTAAAAGCCTCTCTTACGGCATATAACGATTACAAAATATTTTTGTTGTAATAGGACCTACTCAGGATGATTCAGAGAATCCGGCTCCGGGTGGTGAAAGGCGGAAGAAGAAGGAGGAACGAAAGTCCCGTAGATGTCACCAGAATGATGTGCCCATAATCCCAATAGATCCCACTTACGTTAAAGCTGGGGTTCAGATTTTAAACAATTTGAATGAAATGTTTGTTAACATGCTGAACCCTACTGTGGTACCGGACACGAATGGTCCTACAGCCAACAAAGGAGCAGCAGGATCTAGTGGAGAAAGCGCTACGGCTAATCCCCAGGAAAAGGAAGATGACGCCCCAAAGGGAAATGGAGCTGCACCAAAAACTTCTTCGGGTGAAAATGCAAAATCATCTACCAGAAAGGAGGCTTCAACGGCTGCTGCACCTTCAGCACCAATGGACCAGGATTTGTACATCAGCAGCTCCGAAAGCAGCGATAGCGAACCTGAAGAGGTGGACATGAACCCAAAGGCTGGGGAGCAAAATAAAACTGCTCCATCTGCGCCAGCTCCTGCAAAACAATCACAGGAGCCGCAACCACCTATCGTCTACCACAAGAGTAAGTTCGATCGCTTTTTAATATAATAAGTCCTATTTTGAACCTCGATTTATTTCCAGATCCTGCAATTAACCGCTCCGTGCATGTGATGATGGCTATGGGATTCACCAATGAGGGAAACTGGCTAGCGCAGCTCTTGGAGTCGGTCAATGGGAACATCTCCCAAGCCTTAGACCTGCTGAAGCCAGTTAAATAGAACTCTTTTTTATCTTTTGGACTAAAAGCAATATTTTGTTACTATTTTTTATATATCGACATTTACACATATACATTTTAAATGGCAGTAGGGGAAGACTATATTTACAATTTTATCTGCTTCACTTAGAGTTTAAGCACAAAAGCAAATACATGTATTTTGTCATCAAATCCAAAAACATTTAATTTCCTTTCAACAATTTTCCTTTAATTTTTGTTCTTATAAATTATGCAGATCAACATATTGGAAAGGGTTAAGATTTTATTTTAAAGATTAGGTTGAAAGGTTAAAACAAATTTACTTTGGACATTTTTATAAATTTTGCAACAAATAAAGGGAATTTGAAAGAAGATAATCGTACGACTCATGAAAATTTTATTCCTTTCAACTGCTGCGAAATATCTAATGCTTTTGTTCTTTCTGAAAGAATTTTGGACTGCGGGAAACGAAAAAGAAGTATTTTTAAACATCGAAAGGTTTCTCTGCATTTTCGAGTTGCATAACGCAGCTCAGATAAAAGAAAAATGCGTTGATATTAAATCATATTTATTATTTTAAGGTACGCATATAAATTTTATATAAAGTTTATTTTCGAGATGCTTTAGCATTTTCATGGCCCTGCAAACGTCTCCATCGGAGGCTACTAAAAGATGATCAAGCCAGTTGCCCTTGTTGCTGTATCCTTTTGCGATCATTTCCTTAACAGCTTTCTCGATCTTTTCACCTGAAAGTGTAAAACGAATTATTTTAGAAATTAAAAATGGGAACTGGTTATCTTCGTTACCTCCAGAAGTGTTCGTACCAGATTCCTTTTCTCTCTCCAATCTTGGAGCATGCATAATTTTATCTTCAGCCTGAATAATTGACTCTTGAAAACGGTCAAATAAGGTCGATAACGCAATTACGGGGTCCGTGTCTTCAGCCTGATATCCAAAAGTTGTGGCGTCGGAATAGCGTCTTTGTTTTACCGCCCAGTCCTTCGATTCCTTTTCTATGGATTCGGAAACAGGAACCGTATTAAGAGACCCCAAGGAGCTCACCATTTTAAAGAACATTTCATTCAAATTGCCCAAGATTTCAACGCCAGTTTTAAGCAAATTCTTATCAATTATGGGGACTTCTTGTTCATGGGAGTCCCCACAAGCGGAGCACTCTATTCCTTTTTGTGTACCATTCAAAACGGGACATGCACTGTTGCGCGACTTATTTTTTATCAAGAAATCTTCATTAAAAGATTTTTCATTGTCAGGAGAATCGAAGCGCAACATAACATGCTCTTTGTGAAGCTTCCGAGATTCGCAATTTGCGCATAAGTTGAAATGTTGACATTCAGTGCATTTATAAAGAAATCCAACAACCTGTATGTTGCACTTGCTGCAAACAAAGCCCCAATTTTGAACTGGCCCCAGGGGTGGCGCTTCCGGGTACATCCTTCCTTTCCATATGATAGCTTGAACCCTCTATTTCGGACATTTTCAATAATTAAATGATTTTTCCAAAACAACAATATAAACCGACTTGGAAACTTTGCCTATATGTAAAATTAAAAATAATATTTTGTATCACTTTAAAGAAAAACGCATTAAAATAAAAAATACAAAATTATTGATACATAAATATTTACAATATCTCAACACTTATTTTTCGAGTTGGTGCCAGCCAAGGCCCCTTTTATTTCTTTGTTTTTGTTGTCTATATTGGCACAGACTCCAAAAATAACTAATTAGATATTGCAAATATTTAAATAGGGAAACATGGGATACATAAACAACATAAACCTAACTACGTCGTCTCAATTTCCATGCCATAGCAATGGTGTTCACGACGTTTCCGCACCATTAATGTTGCAGCGTTGTGTTCTAAAAGTAAGTAGCAAATTTGTTTTTTATGTACACTGAGAATATACACAAATTGGTATGTTTTCAAATTGTATACCGCGTGCTATCTCTTATATACATGTATGTAGAAGAGTTGGGCGTAATCTATTACGCTTATGATTACATTAATTACAATCACAAAATAATCAAGGTAAATTTGAAACCGTGGTTACAAATAGTCCATGTTTCAATTACAAAGTAATTGACATTATTGGTAATTTTCTCACTTTTAATTAAGAATATATATACATGGTAATCGTCACTACCGATTTCTTTAGAATTTGATTGAACCATGGTTTTTTAAATAACTCAATCTTGAAAAAAAATTTTAAAGTGCTCGAGTATTTAACGCAATTTACCTCTCACAAATAATATAGTATACATCTTTTCGTTATACATTTTCTATAACACTGTGACAGATTTTAGGACCACTTCAGTGCTTCGGAAAGTTTTAATTTGTTGAAGACAATTCTTCTAAGTGGAACAGAAGAAGAAAATCAATGCAAAACAAATACTATTTGTGTTCTGGAATGATTTTCCAATTTGTTCACCATACAAAAACAATATAAAATTTTAATCGATTACAATTTGCCTATCTCGTCATATAGTTTAAATAACATGATTGTTGTTTCCAAAAGCGCGATATGAGTTACAGTAAAACAAAAATGTTATGCTTAATGAAATGGTAAAAAATACGTTTTCAAACCTAACTGTAATTTGGTCCTTGGGAAGGACCACCCCAGAAAAAACAAAATGTCAATAGTGAGCCGTTTTATTAAGGTAATTATTTTTTGAGTTTCAACACTTGGAAAAGTTAATAATCGAACAAAAATAATAAAAATAGAAAGATGGATTCCTGTTTCAAATTGCAGCTGCGCTTGGTTTTGGGATCAGAGAATTAATTGCAAATAAAATTTATTTCCCGCAAATTTTTTCTATGAAATGCACTTCACTAAAGCGAAGTTTTCCTTTAGAGAAATGTAGCAATGTAGCTATAAAGTTTAAAAAATAAAATTAAATTCCTATACATATTTTCTATGGATGAATGAAATAATTATTTTATTAAAAAGTTAAAAAATAAACAGAGTAGTACTTTAACAAAGTTGATTGAGTTGATAAACGATATTGATTTTGAATAGCGTTAATTTTTTAAATATATGTAGGGGAGGAGTGGCATGAAAGAACCAGTTTACTAAACGGAGCAAAAAAATATAGTTTTAATGAAAAAAATTATGATTTTCTTTCTAAAATCAATTATTATTTATAAAAATAGATAATTTCATACGAAAAATCCTTAAACACAATAAAAAAAACAATGAAATATGCATTTTGGAAAATTCAACCACTCTGAGATTCACATAATGCAATGTCAGAAGCAAATAATTTTATAATATATAAAAAAATGTATAATTATTATTATTATACTTTATTTACAAAATTCAAATGCAGGGTTATGAAAAAGTCAGATCAAGGCGTATTCACCGGCTCTTTCATAACTTATTCTTAAAAAATATATAACCTTCAAAATAACAACAATATCAAAACTTTTGCGGTTCAGTTTTTATGAAGATGCAAGGTCATATATATACACAAACTCAATCTACAATTCATCTACTTATATTTGTTTACAATAAAACCAAAAAACAACTTAAATGAAGCAAACTTTTTACGTTTTACTGCCAACAACTTTGAATCGATGTACCGGCGTCCGTTGGTTTCGGCGAACTGTCAAATTTTTGTGGGTAACGAGAAATCAGTTTTGCCACTTAAAAATAGAATCCAAACCAAATCCGTTCCTGAACTACCGAAATGAAGCAAGTGGCTCTTTCAAAACTTGACTCCTTCATGCCACTTCTCCTACTATCAAATGCAAAATTAGTAGATTCCATAGCCTTAATTTGTATACCTATTTTTAGTAAAGATAAAAGATAAAAAATTAACAAGAATAAAAACAAATTAGTTATTAAGAATCTGAGATACGAAGGCACTAGGTGTAGAATAACCGAGAAAAACATTAGACTACTTCTTACTTGTTTAATTAATATAGAATACTTCTTACTTGTTAATTAAAATCTGACAGACCCAAGGGAAAAATTGAAAATATCATTGCCATGAAAATTGGTGTTTGGTTATTTGTGGATGTCCTTATTACCATGGCGTACAATGATTTTCGAAGTTCAACGAATTTAAATGAAAATTATTACTGTGAATATTATAAGATAGTTTCGAATTTACTATAAAATGCTGGTAATTAATAATGACGGACCCAATACCGTGGCCAAAATATGTGTTCACCGGGTGAAACCGAGTAACACCCCTTGTATTAAATAAATAAGAAGTGATATATTAAACGATAATTGGATACCCGATAAGTAGTTTCAGTTTTTATGTTCAATAATAATAATAATAAGAGAACAGAAAATGAAGAAAATAGGACAAAATATCCTGCATTGCGAAAACATCGAAGATAAACTTTCAGACAATTCCTATCTTAATACTCGTAATTTACGACACATTAAAAAGTTCTTGTAGGTTTCTCTCCGTTTTTCGCTAAGAGTGCACAACCAAAATGTAGGCAACGAATTTGAACCGAAATTACACTACAAGAACAGAACCACTTTTGCAAAGTGGTAATGATATTACTATCAAAGCACTTGCTAAATTAATGCACTTCTATTTCTCCATAAAGAATTGCTAATTTTCTAAAAGAAATGATAGCAAGGGACTTCTTTTTAATATTCCTGCAAACCCTACACATTGCATATTTATAAAGAAAGTTTTAAGGCAGAGCGAGATGCATACAAAGTAAGGGAGGAAGGGAAATAATTATTCTAGAATGGTCAATGAATTTAAGCCAAATTAAAACATAACACTTTCTTTCTTTCTTTTCTGAATAGAATGGGACCTAGTTCCGCCCGATTTCTGAACAGTGAGGAATCAACCCTATCGCTCCGGAATTCTTTTCTTAATACGGCTAAAATGGACGGCTTCAAAGGCGTTAGTTTTGCAAGCCATCAGCTAGAAGAAGATACGTACCTTCGTAAATAAAATTTATAATTAGTTATTTTTCAGGAAAAAAAATACAAAATCGATAATGTAGTGCGTGAGTGCCTAGTTTAATAACAGCATTAAGTTTGGCAATTTTATGTGAAATAGTGAAAAATAGCAAAGAAATTTGAAAAAAAAATTGTTTGTGAAATCTCTCGCTAAATATAGCTTTGCTTTGCGCCAATTATTTTTATCATATTTAACAGTTTCAAGCGTAATAGTATGTCCCTACAGAATTGCACTTACGTACGAGCGCAGTTATTATTCTAGGCCAATTCCAACGACTCATATTTTCAGTTGTTATTTAACTATTTACAAAATCTTTAAATTTTACAAATTCACGTAAAATACATAGTTCACAAACGTCTTCTGTACTCGATGAACATGTTAATTCGCAGTGTTTTTACAGTGAAATCGTAATTGGTATAAGATCAGTGAAAGTTTTCAAATTTTAAGAACAAACTCAGCGGAAAAACCTGTTTTTCCATGTTCATAAAAGACTTTACGTTTTATCTTGTTATACCCATTTCAAAGCAATAAATCTTAATAGCAAAACGCAATTTTTGTTTGTTTGCTGTTGGTGACAAAATTTAAGTGCAATTTATAAATTCCTCTCCCTCGTCCCTCTTAATTTTGTTACGTTCCAATAAACTCTTCCGCTTAACCCAGATAATTGGGGGAATCCCCGTATAAATTCAGTGCACTAAAACTTCTGTCATATTTTCTTTTCCGTCAGTCTCAATCAGTGAGGTTAGGTTAGTCGCGTTGGTTGGTAAAGCAGTTAAAGTGAAATAAATATCCACGATGATTTTTAAAATACAAATAATTATGTCATCCGACGATTCGGTGAGGACGGTGTACAGAGAATTGTGGTTCTTCTCACATTTGGGAAGTAATATAAACGACAGTGAGGTTCCTCAGAAGATTACAGCCTTACTCCACAAATTCAATGTTTTCTGGATCGGTAAGTAGCGTTTTTAAAGGATTATACTTTTAGTTAATAGGGATTATTGCAGACGCAGACTCGCACAGAGTAGAGGTTATTACTAGGGAAGATTACGACAATATGTTTTCAATGATGTATAAAGTCCCTACTCCTACATTATACTTGGAAGAAAAAAAGGGTTTTTTATTGAAGGCCAGAGTCTTAGGTAAAAATTGGGGTTTCTCCTGCAGCAATTGTTTAGTTCAGAAGATTGCGGGGTTCTGCTACAAGTGCCTCGAATGTGAGGATTTCCGCTTGTGCCCAAATTGTGAGGATTTGAAGGTGCACAAAGAACACGTTATGCTTCGTTTTAACTCCATTGAAACGGAAACTTCTTTTGAAGAAAAATTCTCAATAAAGAAGAAAATTTTCTGCGAGCCAGAGTTCGCTGATCGAGAGCGGTTCTACTCGATGCTCTCAGAAATAATCAGCTCGATCGCGGCCCCGCAGTCCACAAGCAGTGCCCCTCCTGAATACCGCGAACAGGAATGTAACGTCGAAAAATGTCCTTCAAGTAGATCAAGACGTTACTCAGATGCCACAACTTTTGGATGCAGCGATGATGTCGACCCCGTGGCTGCCTTAACAGCCCTATTTGATCGTTTTCGTGAGACAATTTCGCAGGTGGAAGGAAAATTACTCAGAACTAATGAATTGGAAGACGTTGAGGAGGATTTGAACCCAAAAGGTCCTGGCGGTAAGGTAGAAAATCTATTTTGTAGGAATAAAGCCATTTATTCATCAATTTCAGACAAGCGATTCCAAGACGCTGTTGAGAAACTGGTGGATATGGGTTATAAAAATAACGGCAATTGGCTAGCTCATCTACTTCTAGCCGCTGACGGAGACATTGATAAAGCCTTAGATTTATTAAAGCCTGAGAAGTAAGTCATTTTACAACCCTAGAAGTTTAATGATTTTAAGCTGAATTTTTAAAACTTTAAATGCATAATTAGGCTAATCTCCAATAAACCAACAAAGCCATCTTTATTTACATATTTATAAGCCAATTTCCAAAGTAAAACTAAATTTCGGATATTTGTCGCTGACCGTTCGTTCATTGAAGACCTTTCTATATACAAATAAGCGTTTTATAACTATATTAGCTTGCTAGTCCCAGGCGTGCGGACAGATCAAAAGACAGACGCGTCGGAGGACGCTGTTTTGAAAAATGTAGTGACATCAGTGGGAACTTTTGAAAATTGTTTGGTATGAGCGGTTATAACTCATATAATATCTGACCCGGGGTCGATGTTGCCCCGGCAGAAATATTCCTATAATAAAGCAAACCTTTAGTAACAAAAATATGACGTTGCCGATTTCAAATTTACTACCAACGCTGATAATTTTGAAGAATGTAAATGATGTGAATAATTCATCCTTCACTCTCGCCGCAACATACCAATGCAATTTCGTCTGAGTTGGACAAATATGTAGTTTTTGCGTAGTTCACCATTAACATATCACTGGCCAACATTTCCGTCCCGCCATGTCACTCAAGAGGTTATCCGCAATCTGCCCATAGAATCCTACCTCAAAATCAGGATTAAAATCGATACTGAAAAGTAGCCTATGGCCTATTCCAGGGCCTAAGGTAAGTACATGTGGATATACCAAATTTCATGAGTATCAGTCCAGTCGTTACGGAGCTGAGTGGCAACAAACATATACGATATTGGTAGGGTATATATTTAAGCAATGAATGTCTCAATTTTGTAATACAATTATTTTTTATACTATATTAAACGTTTGAAGTTTTTGGATTTTTAAATTACATACTTTGACTTATAACAATTTTTCCTCCGCAATTGATGGTTAGATCTCTGCATCCTCAAGACCTTTCCGAAAAAATAGGTAAACTTCCTTGTAAATGTTTTTCTTAAAGTATATAAATTTTTAAAAAGCTCTTGGATTGATTTACTTTATTGAGGTAATCATACAATTACGAGAAAACTCCAAACATTGGCTTTCAAAAGGAACAGAAGATTAGAAAACGTTAAAAAGCGAGGTATTGAATTCCGAAAAATTATAAGATTTAGAATTAGCAAAAAATCAGCAAAGCACTTTAGTTGGTTGGTTCGTGGTTGGTTGGTCCGTGCATTGGAGAACGGCCTTAGGTAACCAACCACGAACCAACTAACCAAAGTGCTGAACTGGGGAAATTACCGTGTAAAACACATATCGTTGCCTGTAGTTGTGCTGAAAAATGCCACAAAACCGTCTTCAAGGTATGATAATCATTTTATCCCCAGCGCCATTTTAGGCTTGATGCGCGTCATAACGTAAATTTCACTTAAACTTCACTTCTCAATAGCGAAGTCAATTATAGCGCAATTATTGAAATAGTTGCCACATATGTATACTGTAAGTATTAGATTAAGTAATTTTTCATAGAATCACTATACCTTTAAGTCATTAATTACAAAAGGTTGTGATTTGTGAAATTTGAATGCTGTCACTACCTCTAGTACAAAAATTTACTGAATGGGCAACTAGTACTACACACATGAAAAGGTTAGTCCGGTCGACCAAAACACGAGCGAAAGGGAATATGAGGCCGATATGAATGTGGGACGCGATGAGGCGATTTTCGTTGGTCCGAGCATTGAAGATTACATTTAATAAAGAACATGTTTACGAGCTTAGTCCGGTCAAAAGTAAATTTGAAATTATTAATAGGGCTTATGCTCATCGCGAACAGTTTCCCATATGAATCGCCTATGCTATAACTATACACAAAAGTCAGGGCCTAAGTCTAAATAATGCGCTGATGGATATCGGTTTTGCAGTATTCACATCTGGTCAAGCTTACGTGGCACTTTCGAGAGTTACAAGTCTGGGCGGCTTACATCTAATTAATGTCGACTTTGGAAGTAACAAAGCGCAGGAATCCTCAATTTGTGAATACAATAGATTAAGAAGCATTTACCGTCCAGACTTGTCAACAATTGCAAAATCAAAGCATCTGAGAAAGACCCATAAAGACAGGGAGTGGCCTTTGAGAAAAACTGTAGCTGAAGCTCCAGAAGTAGTACCGGAAAAGAAAAAGAGGAAGACTACCTACAAAAATAAAAAAAGCTCATAAGACAGAGAGTGGGCTTTAAGAAAATCCGTTGTTGGTATTCAAGAAGTAGAAAGTACCGGAAGGGAAAAAAAGCCATCGCATGAAAACACAATGTATCTCACAAGTAATACATATTATATTAAATTAGATTGTTTAGTGCGATTGCCAAGTCAATCTATTTACTTAAAACATAAAAGACTTTTAATATTGCTAGGTTAGCTATTTACGTAATAACTTAGGACAGAAGGACCCTTAAGTAGGGACTGAATAAATTA
Source organism: Tolmerus cingulatus (assembly GCA_959613345.1). NCBI lineage: Eukaryota > Metazoa > Arthropoda > Insecta > Diptera > Asilidae > Tolmerus > Tolmerus cingulatus. Next base: position 25,845,289 of record OY390707.1, read on the forward strand.
ACCGACTCGGTATTACATGGATTTCACAACTTTTTACAGTAGAAGAATTGAGTTGCGAGACTTGGTTTTTTTTACAAATTATGTTTTTAATGGCATTGAATATTTGCTTAATAAAAGACTGAAAGTATTTTCATGTTAAATATGGAATGCAAAAACATATTTAATTATAAAATTGTTTGTTGTATATCATTTAAATTTTTGGTTTGATTTATCATATTTTCAGGGCATGTGAAAATCATTGGCTACCAGAAGCGAACGTACATATGTGAGTAGGGGAACTTTACATGCTTAACATAAAATTTATATATATATATATGTACGTAGTATATAAAAACCTAAGCCATTGTGATGCTTACAAAGCAAGGGAAGAAGGAAGATACTTTTTCTAGGATGGTCATTAAGTTTAACTCAACTTAACCCATAACACTTTCATTCTTTTAAAAAGTGGCTTTCATGAAATTAAATATAGACAGAAACTAGTTTTCTTTTAAATGGCTGGTTTAGTGTCACACGAGTAGACTTCAGACCTCGCGTCAAAGAAACAGTTGTTATTCCTTCATTTTTTAAATTTTGTAAAAAAAAAATTTAAGTGAACACATTAAAAGGTGTTTTGCATAACTTAATAATTTGTTTGTTTAGTTTTAATTTGAACTATGCGAACATAACTTAATATAACAAGTTCTTGGAAAAATTGACATCCTTTGCAATAACACTCATACAATTTATAGCTTTCGTATAAAAATAAGCATTGGCACTGACAAAGTACATTTGTGCTGCCGATTGAAGTAACACATCGTTGTAAAATCGCACAAATAAACGCAGAATTAATCATTTGAAAATCACAATTATAAAACAAAAATAAATAATAACTAAAAAATGTGAAAAGTATAATGAAAAAAAAATTATAAAAAATTATACGGCATCTGAAAATATGTATGTTATCACACTTATTATTTAAAAAGAAAAAATTCTTACAGCTTTTTCAGCATTCACTACCTTACCTTAAACTACTGTACCACGAGTATTTCACTTAAAAAAATCAAATTATTACTTACTTTTCAAATTCAAAATACGTTTTGAGCTTTAAACTTTCCCTGGGCTCTTCTGGATCTCCAGTGACTACGTCGGGTTAAGTGACTTAAATTTTTCGCTGATGGAACTTTTGAACAGGAGTTCAAATAAAAAATAAAAAAAGTAGAATTGGAAGGTTTTACAAGTAAAATACACAACGATTAGACTTTTTCTTAATGCTACTAAATTTCTATTATAAGCAGAGCCATAACACACAAATTACATTCAATAGATAAAACAGTAAATAATGTATATATAATTATTTATGAAGCCCTCCCCCGGGTAAATAAGACAAAATGTGAATGCAGACATCCTTTTACTGAAGCAGTCTACTTAACCGGCTTCATTAAGTCGAGCGCTTGAGAAATATCCCCGTCAACAGACTCGAGAAGTTGAGTCAACCAGTTGCTTTCGTTGCTAAAGCCCATGGCCATCATAGCTTCCACAGCGTTGTTGATTCTGGGATCTGAAAGTATTTCATAAGCGTAATTTGATTTTACAACGACATGAGGCAGAATTAAAACCGATAATTTTAATTAGTCTTAATAAATAGCAAACTTTTTAGAAATAATATTACTTATATAAAGAAAAATTACACTTACTTTTATGGTAGACAATTTGTGCGCGCCACTCGGCCTTTTCTAGTTGTTTTGGAGCGACTGGTACCGGCTCTTCGGGTTGTTTTACTTCAATTGGATCGGGTTGCTCAGGTTTCTCTGGTTCTTTTACGACGACTGGTTCTGGCTCTCTTGGCTGTTTTATTTGGACTGCTTCGGGCTTTTCTGGTTTTACAGCAACTGACTCAGGTTCGGTGGTCTTATTTTGCTCCACTTCCTTCATAATATAGTCATGTAAATCCTTACTAATCTTTGCATAGTCGAGGGGCGGAGTAGCCTCCTTAGACTGCCCCGATAAGCTTCTATTGCTCCTTGCGCTGATACTGCTGGCTTCCGAATCACGTCTTGGACTATTTACTGGCGGATTGATAATTGTCCAATCGCTATACTCCTTCAGGAGCTCAGCAGCAGATTTGCTCGTAGATGGGGCATCAGTCGCGGAAATTTGTGCCCCAGCGTCTTCTGCGATCGATGGCTGGGATTCTTTAGTTGGGAGAGGTTCCTTGTTATCATGGTTGTCTTCTGGAGCTTCATTATTTTTCTCCTGTGATTGAGCGGGAGTGTTAGTCCCACTAAGATTAGTAGTTTGTATATTAACTGCAAGCTTTTCTCCGTTTCCCCCTGGAGCATTAGAGTCTGGGACGACAGCAGGATTAAGCATTTTGGCGAACATTTCGCTGAAATTGTTCAAAACTTGTACCCCGGCCTTAAGATACGTGGGATCAATTGGAATCGTTCGGACCTCCTTGGGGATGTCTTGCTGGGTCTTGTGATTCCCTTTTTCCTTTTTATCATCACTGCCAGCACCAGGTTTTTCGTCCAGGTCATCCGGAACGGGGCCCTCAGTTCCCTCAGCCATGTCGTGCATCATTGTGTACAAACTGGAGAAAATGTTGTTGTGACGATACTTGTGACCGTGCCCTAGACGACGAGGGGTACCCTCTTCCGCGTCGGGATGGACAAAGCATCCGCGCTTCTTCATCTTCTTCAAGAATCTCCGATTAAAGGGGATGCTTTGGAGCGGCGTAGGGAGCCGGAACATGACGTGCTCCATGTGCATCTTTTTGGCCTCGCAGTCGGTGCAGAGGTCGTAGTCCACACACTGGGCGCACTTGTACCTGAACCCAACAATAGGCGACTTGTCGCATCCATCGCAAATAAATCCTTCGTGCACGTCCGATTCAAGGGCTGTAGTGGAAGTTCCCTGTGGAGCGTTAATCGTTGACGCATTAGATGACGAATCCTTTCTCTCAATCGGTTCCACGTACAACTTCTTTTTCTTAGATTTCGTGAAGAAAACAGAACAATTTACATCATCGATGATATCGATTTGCTCCTCGTCCTCATCTGTAGGGAGACTGAAAAATTAAAAAACGATTCCAGGGGAGAAAATGGCGACTTCACCTATCCAGTAGACTCGGTGCCTCTTCAAAAACTCCTCGATGGTCAAGGCGGGCTCGTCCTTCTCAATAAACGATATTAAAGCGTCGAAAAATTCATCGCTTCTCCGCGACAGCAACTTGTATAGCGTCTGGCTCCCGGACTGGGAATTCACCTGCACTTTAACGTACTCCATTTTTGCGAAACGTCCTCAACTGCGACTTTGCTCCAGCACAAAGAAAAAGCACTGACCACCAAAACGGAGGATGCGGCTGCTTTTAAGCGGTGCCCTAGAGGTTTCTGGACGAAATCCCTTCAAAATTGCCAATTCACTGTGCCACTCGGAAGAATCGCAGAAATTGTGAAATGCTCAAAAAAAAATGGACGTTCGTGAAATAAACTTGTTCGAGAAGCAAAGCAAAACAATGACTCGCAGCTCCAGCTGATTCGATCGTACTGCGCCGCGCTGCGGTTTGTGGATGATGTGGACTTTAACGGGGAAGTGGAACCGGTTCGGCATCGCCCGATGCAATTGAAATTGCGTCTCCGCAAATTAAAAAAACAGCTTTCGACCAGTTTTCCACTTGTTGCTCAGACACTGGGGAAATGAAGAACAAACAGTTCAGTGGGCAATGTTGGTCCAGGTTGGTAATCGTACTTATTTTAAAAAAATATTTAGTAAACCCTCTGTCGTCGTTGGCCATATTGTGTGTATGTTATGTTTATTAGAAATTAAAATTACTCTAACTTGTAAATAAACTGCAATCTGTTAAAGAACTAGTCACTAGATTATATTTCGACAATAAAGCCAAAAGTAGTATTCAGTATGGATAACAACATTTTATTCTACATGAAATTAACTGCTTTTAATAAAATATTTGCATATTGCCTCTGATTATCTTTTTTGTAAATTGCAAAATTTGATAAATGATCTAATGTATAAAAATTTTATCATATCTAATGAGTGGTGTATTTTAAAAACTCAATTTGTTAAGTCGGTTTTTTTAAATTTTTTTACTAATAGCACTTTACTTTCAAGTATATGAGCTTAGTTTTCTTTATATTAATTGTTTTCCCAAATTCTTCTTCTTACCGAATAGCTGTCAATAAAAAAGAAAAGTTAACAAGTAATCAAATAAAATATTTAACTACTTTAAATATGTTTTTTGCACATTTCTCCTAAACTTTCTATGAAAATTTTATAAAGTAAATCCAAACTTCGTTGAGGAGTTATCTCCAAAGTTCCCCTTCCACAGATACAATTTTCTTATTTTATTTTAAATTATTAAAGCACAGTTTAAAAATGAGATTATTGCGATATTTTTCGTTTATTTAAGATTAGTTAATTATTAAGAAACCAAAAAAAATAACGTAATGTGATTGCTCAAACAAATTTCTTTAGATCTAATCAGTTATGTGTACGCACTATAGCTATTTTTGTTACTTTTAATAATCTATTTTTATTTGAAACGTTTAAGTTGGTTGAGTTCGATCATCATTTTATTAATAGTAATAATCATATGTTAGCACATTCATAGCCATTTTTACAAAACAAACGTTATTACGTCAACTTGTCCTTCACAAACAATTTTTTTTGAATAACCTTAAACTAGTCTCTATTCTAAATTCTAATGGTAATTTATTGTATTTTTACAAATCCCTAAAAATCAAACTATTTGTTGAAGCTTCGTTCCTAAATTGTTGTAATGGAAAAGCACTTCTTGTTTTGTACCATTAGGTATCTTAAGGTAGAATTCGCCATTTCCCCTTAATTTTCGGTTGATATTTCAATATTTACAAAATGTTTAAACTTTGCAAATTCACGTAAAATACATTGTTCACAAAAGTCTTCTGCATTCGATGAGCATGATTATTCGCAGAGTTTTCACAGTCAAATCTTAATTTATTTGGTATAATATCTGTGTAAGTTCTCAAATTTTAAGAACAAACTCAGCGGAAAAACCTGTTTTTCCATGTTCATAAAAGACTTTACTTTTTATCTTGTTATACTCATTTCAAAGCAATAAATCTTAATAGCAAAACGCAATTTTTGTTTGTTTGCTGTTGGTGACAAAATTTAAGTGCAATTTATAAATTCCTCTCCCTCGTCCCTCTTAATTTTGTTTCGTTCCAATAAACTCTTCCCAGATAATTGGGGGAATCCCCGTATAAATTCAGTGCACTAAAACTTCTGTCATATTTTCTTTTCCGTCAGTCTCAATCAGTGAGGTAAGGTTAGTCGCGTTGGTTGGTAAAGCAGTTAAAGTGAAATAAATATCCACGATGATTTTTAAAATACAAATAATTATGTCATCCGACGATTCGGTGAGGACGGTGTACAGAGGATTGTGGTTCTTCTCACATTTGGGAAGTAATATAAACGACAGTGAGGTTCCTCAGAAGATTACAGCCTTACTCCACAAATTCAATGTTTTCTGGATCGGTAAGTAGCGTTTTTAAAGGATTATACTTTTAGTTAATAGGGATTATTGCAGACGCAGACTCGCACAGAGTAGAGGTTATTACTAGGGAAGATTACGACAATATGTTTTCAATGATGTATAAAGTCCCTATTCCTACATTATACTTGGAAGAAAAAAAGGGTTCTTTATTGAAGGCCAGAGTCTTAGGTAAAAATTGGGGTTTCGTCTGCAGTAATTGTAGAATTCAGAAGATTGCGGGGTTCTGCTACAAATGCCTCGAATGTGAGGATTTCCGCTTGTGCCCAAATTGTGAGGATTTGAAGGTGCACAAAGAACACGTTATGCTTCGTTTTAACTCCATTGAAACGGAAACTTCTTTTGAAGAAAAATTCTCAATAAAGAAGAAAATTTTCTGCGAGCCAGAGTTCGCTGATCGAGAGCGGTTCTACTCGATGCTCTCAGAAATAATCAGCTCGATCGCGGCCCCGCAGCCCACAAGCAGTGCCCCTCCTGAATACCGCGAACAGGAATGTAACGTCGAAAAATGTCCTTCAAGTAGATCAAGACGTTACTCAGATGCCACAACTTTTGGATGCAGCGATGATGTCGACCCCGTGGCTGCCTTAACAGCCCTATTTGATCGTTTTCGTGAGACAATTTCGCAGGTGGAAGGAAAATTACTCAGAACTAATGAATTGGAAGACGTTGAGCAGGATTTGAACCCAAAAGGTCCTGGCGGTAAGGTAGAAAATCTATTTTGTAGGAATAAAGCCATTTATTCATCAATTTCAGACAAGCGATTCCAAGACGCTGTTGAGAAACTGGTGGATATGGGTTATAAAAATAACGGCAATTGGCTAGCTCATCTACTTCTAGCCGCTGACGGAGACATTGATAAAGCCTTAGATTTATTAAAGCCTGAGAAGTAAGTCATTTTACAACCCTAGAAGTTTAATGATTTTAAGCTGAATTTTTAAAACTTTAAATGCATAATTAAGCTAATCTCCAATAAACCAACAAAGCCATCTTTATTTACATATTTATAAGCCAATTTCCAAAGTAAAACTAAATTTCGGATATTTGTCGCTGACCGTTCGTTCATTGAAGACCTTTCTATATACAAATAAGCGTTTTATAACTATATTAGCTTGCTAGTCCCAGGCGTGTGGACAGATCAAAAGACAGACGCGTCGGAGGATGCTGTTTTGAAAAATGTAGTGACATCAGTGGGAACTTTTGAAAATTGTTTGGTATGAGCGGTTATAACTCATATAATATCTGACCCGGGGTCGATGTTGCCCCGGCAGAAATATTCCTATAATAAAGCAAACCTTTAGTAACAAAAATATGACGTTGCCGATTTCAAATTTACTACCAACGCTGATAATGTTGAAGAAGTAAATGATGTGAATAATTCATCCTTCACTCTCGCCGCAACATACCAATGCAATTTCGTCTGAGTTGGACAAATATGTAGTTTTTGCGTAGTTCACCATTAACATATCACTGGCCAACATTTCCGTCCCGCCATGTCACTCAAGAGATTATCCGCAATCTGCCCATAGAATTCTACCTCAAAATCAGGATTAAAATCGATACTGAAAAGTAGCCTATGGCCTATTCCAGGGCCTAAGGTAAGTACATGTGGATATACCAAATTTCATGAGTATCAGTCCAGTCGTTACGGAGCTGAGTGGCAACAAACATTTACGATATTAATAGGGTATACATATATTTAATCAATGAATGTCTCAATTTTGTAATACAATTATTTTTTATACTATATTAAACGTTTGAAGTTTTTGGATTTTTAAATTACATACTTTGACTTATAACAATTTTTCCCCTCAATTGATGGTTAGATCTGCATCCTCAAGACCTTTCCGAAAAAATAGGTAAATTTCCTTTTGTTGACTGAAATTCAACTCGAGTTTTCGCCTGAAAAAACCCAACAAGAACAACGTTCAACAAAATCATAAGGGAACTCATTGAACTACATATTTGAGTAAAATATCGGAGTAACGCAAATGGAAAGTCAAAAGGAAAAGGATTACCCATTGAGCTATGCAAAGTAGCTAGGTTCTGGCTAAAAATATATGTCTTTGAAAGCTCTTGTAAATGTTTTTCTTAAAGTATATAAATTTTTAAAAAGCTCTTGGATTGATTTACTTTATTGAGGTAATCATACAATTACGGGAAAAATCCAATCTATCACAACATTTTGTCGACCAGCTTCGTAATTTTTTTATAAATATGTATAAGGTATTTGCTTTGTATTTAAGCCAGAGTACAATGAATTTTTGGTGTAAGGCCACTTTACATCATTAATATTAATGGTGTAAAGTGGCCTTACACCAAAAATTCATTGTACTCTGGCTCGGTAACTTACTTTCGTAGAGGAATATACGTTTAGTTCAAAGGAATTATTGCAGGTGAGCACTCGTACCAAAGACTATGGAGCTTACATTAACTAGGTTCCATATTTTTTGACTCGCACAGAGTAGTCATTATTTCTGTCAACTTAATACATAATTGGTAAGAGTTAATGTGATTTAAATAAAAAGTATTAAAGTCTACAAGTCAAAGTCGATTCTTTCTGAAACATATGACTGAAGAACATAGCCAAACACAAGGAAATTAAATGAAAGTAAAACATGTTTTGGGATTTCAGAAAAATTGTAATTAACGGTAGAATAAGAAATTACAACCCTTAAGAAAGTTCAGAACTTTATAAAAGTGAAAGAAAATTACTTACAATTGCACATCAACTTAGCGATTGTTCACTAAAATACAAGTTAATATATTCATCGTAGAACAATAAAATAGTAAAAAACATGCCCAAAAGGTACGAACATTTGTTTCATATTGAATATTTGCTTAATAAAAGACTGAAAGTATTTGCATGTTGAATATAGAATGCAAAAACATATTTAATTATAAAATTGTTTGTTGTATATCATTTAAATTTTTGGTTTGATTTATCATATTTTCAGGGCATGTGAAAACATTGGCTAGCAGAAGCGAACGTACATATGTGAGTAGGGGAACTTTACTTGATTAACATAAAGTGGATATATATAAACCTAAGTCATTTCTGCTATTGGATTGTCCCTTTCTACATTTTCCAAATGAGCTTTCGTTAAAATACACTTCGTCATATGACAATAGCAAGGCAAGGGGTGCTCCTCGGTGTCGGGGTTGAGAACCTCGACTTCCAAATTGTACCTGCAATGATAACAATAATTCAATTTAGCATAGAAATCATTTTTTCTTTCGATTAATGAATATGTATTATATGACTTAGGAGCATATAAGCCCTTAATTACAAGTCTTCGAGAAAAAAATTATATGCTACAAAAATTAAATGAATATTTTAAAAACTTACTTCCTGTGATCGTTACAGCTCCTCTGCATTGAAATCTTAAAAGCGACTGGCTCCTTGGGCTCAAGGTCGTCACAAGCACTATCAGGCAGAGTAATAACGCACTGCTGCCAGTGGGTCTCCGGGTATTTTGGGCTAGTGGAAAAAACCACTGGATCCTGGTTTTCGGCCGACGGGAACTGGCACTCGAACCAAATGCAGAAACCTTGATGTTTGCCCGCCTTTTGCACGGCGACTACCTCCTTGGAATTGATCTCGTTCAGTTGGCCCACAGTGACCTGACTCAGATCTAGCCAACTCAGGACGATTCCCTCGTGCAGAAGGTCCTGCTCGGCGACTGTAATTATGTCTGGTTTGTTTGCCTTCATTTGGCGGAGGCTTCTTCCGAATTTAGTCATCCTGACCCCATCAACGTTATCCCAGTAGTCAAAGCGATTTGGGACCGAGCACGGGGCTACATAGATTGTGGCGTACTGCGGGAACATGAGCCCATTCTTTTTCAGGAATTTATCTCGGGCAATTATGACAGAGTCCAGCATTCCCTCGTGCAGTAGGTAGAACCCCATCCATTCTGAGACGATGATGTCCACTTTTCCCACCTCTGCCGGAAGGCTGAATTGCTCGATTCGAGATTGGACTACTTTAATCACCTCAGACATTCCGTTCTCTTCCACGATTTCAGCAGCCAATTTCGCCAGTTCAGAGGCTTCGACAGCATAAACCAATCTGGCGCCGGCTTTTGCACAGAATATTGAGAGAATCCCGGTGCCAGCGCCGACATCCAGGACCACTTTACCCTTAAGCAGTGCCGCATTTTCAGTGATTGCTTTGTAGTACGCCTCCTGTCGTGGCCGATCCTTCAGCATCAGCTCGTGCACCTTTTAATTGTATCAAATAATGAGAAATTCTTGTTAAAAATGCTGTAATTACCTCCAAATCTTCGTAAGACTGAAAATAAGCATCGTCGGACATCCTACCGAGTGAAAAGTTTGACTAGTGTCAAAATGTTAAGGTTATGCTAATGTTTATAGCCATTATAGCGTGTAGTGGAGAGGTGTAAAATACATAAATTCAAATTAATTGTCTTATTCAATACAAATATAGAATGTTTTATGTTCTTTAATGAATAAATTAATCGTTGTTGTTATTACCGAAATTATAATATATGGAAAAATTTTAAGGTCTCATATTTTACAAATCACATGTGCGGACTATTCTTAAAATAAGAAGAGGAGTGATTTTGTTTTGAGCATTTGACATTCAAAATATATTGCTTACTAAAAAAAATCTGTTAAATTGCGAGCAGTGGTTATTTGAATTGTGGAAAAAGGAAGAAAGGAAAATGATTCACGACATACTTTTATCTTTAATGAGTCCATACTCAAAAAAGCTTCCGATCGAAGCATTTTTGGTAAGCAATCCTTTTCACTAATTTTTCATTGGCATATGAAATAGTTCTTGTTATTTTTTAGGTGTCTGACGTTGTTTCCAACTTTATTCATCCTGGCGAAAGGAAGATCCTTGAGGAAATACTCGATATTATACATAAATTGCGAGAAATAACCCAATTTACACGAGAGTATGGAATAAATTTAAAATTATCCATCTGCGATGTTGAAGGTAGAAATTGATTGAACATTTTTAAAAAATGAACGATAATATTTGCCCCTCCCGTTATAATCAAATCCGAGATATTAAAAATGACATTAAATTAATGATTGAAATATAACTAATTAAAATGTTACAGCATCAAGTGAGTGCTTTATAAAATAAGCCCTTTTTATGGCTCTGAATCACAATTTGAGAGGAAATATAATACATACACTCATTTGAAAGGTAAAAGGCAGCCCGCTTTCTAAGCTAAATATGAGACAACGACGATAAGTATTCACAAATAAATAAATTTTCACGGCAATAGGAATTTTGGTGTAAGACCAATATTTAAGCCTCATTCAAGGAAATACGTGATTCTGAAGTATCTAAATATGAACAATACAATGGCATTGATTCGTCAAAATAAAATATCACATTTCATACTACTTACTGCTCAAGAAGCAGTTTTTTCGGTCTAATTTCAAAAATCAGTAGGGAATTTTTTGTTTTATTTTAGCTGGCAATTTATAGAAAAGTCTTATAGCAGTGATAAGTTTTTTTTATAAGATAATTGCGTCTCGTTAGGACTCTATTTTGTGGTCTGAGTTTCCGTTTGATCATTGCTAGATAGATTTGTCGTCAAGGAATATTTCAAAATATTTTGCTTCTTATGTTCTTTCTATTGTCTCGAGCTTGCATTATTACCTTGATGTGAAGATTTTTTTTTTTTTTGCTCAAGGTACATCGATAGTTGTTAATTTTATTAATTCATCAATTTGTTTTTAAACACAACTTTATAAAATTCATCTTTAATGAAGCAAAGTAAATTTGCCGGGAAATGATAATAAACTTGATTAATTTTTCGGGTGGGAAATCGAATATTAGCTCAAATGACTTATTTTTTGTTACAGAACCTTTTCAAAAAGGTCTTTATCTTCAGTCATTGGCATCTGGAATTGATAAAGTTTTGGAGGGGTACTACAAAGTTATATCCGAATTAGAAAAGAACTTTTTACAAAACTCATCAAAGTCACTTCTTTTCATTTACCATAAAATCGACGTATTCCAGCCAGTGTTTCACTTTCTGCAGAAACTCATAAGAGGGATTCGATCCCAACGGCTTCATGGCTGCGCTATTTTGCAACACATTCACCAAAATAAGCTTCATGGAAATAGAGAGATCATGCGAGCAATGAAGATGTGAGTATTTTCCAATATAACCTGTCACAACAAGCTGAATTCGGATTATTTTAGCATCCAATCAACTGTAAACGCACTTTTCTTGAAACAACTAACTCATTGGATTTTGTATGGCAAAATTGTCGATAACTATGGGGAGTTTTTCATTCAGCATTCTGAGGTTAAAAATTTCACGGTTGATAGTGAACGAGGTGGCAGTTGTGGAAGTGGAAAACAGAGCACTACTCTTTCTGTATAGTGTATTAACAAATATAGAATTTCATAACAATTTTATAAAATTTTTAGGAATCTGCCAGTACTTACACGGATATTTGGCGGTATGAAATTTGTTATGATTATTTACCTCACTATTTGCCACCAAACTGGGCTGAAAAAGTGTTTTTTATCGGACAAACTGTACTCATGTTTCAAACAGATGCAAACCAATCAGAAAATAAGAGCTGTATGTGGAATGAATCCAAAAAATGTTCAATTGATACTTCTCTTTGGACCAACAAGGAGCATATTTTCTTTAAAAAAATTCAGGAGCTTCAACAGAACGATGAAATGAACATGTCACAGTATGAAAAAGTGGTGGATGAAATTAAGGGCTATGTAACTGAACGCCTTTCTCAAATTGCTGTGGATCAGGCGCATCTTATAAAGCAACTTAAATTGATCAAAGATTTTTACCTCCTCGGTAGAGGCGAATTGTTTTTGGAATTTATTAAAAGAACGTATACTATTGGGAAAACTACTGTTAGCGAAACCTCTGCGAGGGACATAACGAGGGCCTTTGAAGTAATATTGCTAATTTCCGTCTTTAATATTTCTTTTATAGACAATTTATTTTTCCAGGCGGCAGCGCAAAGTGTAAACGTATCTGAGGATTTGGAGCAGTTCTCTTTAACGATTCCAAAAGATCGCATCGATCTAGAGGAGTTCGAGAACTTTGGATATATGCAGCATCTTAATTTACAATATAAAATCATTTGGCCGCTTCACCTTCTTTTTTCTCCGAAAGTTATGGACAGGTATAATGAACTTTTCCGATTTTTACTGCTGGTCAAGAAGTTACAATATGAGCTGCATATAATCTGGTGCAATCACCGTAAACACCGAGAGAAGGGCGATGCTAATATTTTAATGCTAAGAAATCAACTAATGTTTCTCTTGGATAATTTGCAGTATTACATACAAGTTGATGTGCTTGCAAGTGTGTATTTTATTTTGGAGGTGGAAACATGCAAGCTTCCTATAACAACTGTTTTTATTACAGGTCAATTCAGCATCTTAATGAATTCAGTTGTCGACTGTACCGACTTTGAGCATATTCAGCGCGTTCATAGCGTGTTTCAGGCGAATGTTATGAGCCTTTGCTTTTTATTGACCAATGTAAGTGTGAATATTTTGCTATTACTCGGAAATTGGTTCAATGAATTAGAACTGAACTGATTTAATTTTGCAGGATGAACCTACAAAGACTAGTGTTCTTCCACCACTTGAAAATCCAGCCTATATAATTCTCACTAAAATATTTCACGTCTGTGAGTTGTTCTGTACTTTGATTAATTCAGCTCACAACCCCATGACTAAGGAAGAGCTCGAGGACTCGAGTTTACTGCACCAGCAGTGAGTAGTATTTGTAAACAATTTTGTAATTTCAATTGAATCGGACCAAAAATATTTGTTTCTAAATTAAAAATCCATTGATTTTTTTTGGTTGGGTTCATTTGAAAGGCTCTCTTTTTATTGATTCATTTTTCAGACTAGTAAAACTAACAGGCCTACTATTGAAATTACTGGCGGGATTAAAATCAGGTGAATTATTTGTTTCAATATCACGTAGATGGTTGAAAATTCTTGTTTCATTTCAGCGCAAAGTTGTACTCCTCTATCGCAACTCCTTTTGCGGCTCGATTTTAATTATTGGTTCAGTACTCATCGAAAAAAGGAAGAAGATTCTAATTAAATTTCTTTTACATTATTTTTGTCTATAATTAAGTAAATCATTAATAAAAGATTTTGCATATCTCTTAATTAGACTGTAATCACAATGGGCCTACCTTGGCCAAGTGTGCCTCTTTTTGGCAGCCACTTGAACCTAATTAGAATGTAGTTTTCTGCAGTTATGTTGGTACTAAATGTCATTATTTTGACATTTTAATTTTTAAAAATTCATTTTTTATTGGGGTGACATGATCTAAAGAAAATCAAATTGACAAGGTCATGATCCTATAAGTAAAAGTGAGTTTAGAATTCATCTACTGCATATTCATCATTTATGCACCAATGATATTCTGTACATGAGTAGGGAAAAAGGGAACTGATAAATACAAATTTTGCTTTAAGTGAATCACATCATCATGAATAATAAAAAGGCATTCATAGATTACATTTTAAAAGCTTCTTAGAAAAGAATTAGTTATCTTATACCAGCGTAGTCAAAGCCGCGCGAACAACGCGAACTGAAAATCGCACTGATGAACATCATTTTAAGTGGGATAGTTTTTTTTTAATTTAAACAAATGTTTGCTTCTCACTAGTTTTTCTTTTTTAATTTTGTCAATTACGTTTGAACATTTAAATCTGAAATTCGCCAATAAAAACTTTTACATTTTCTTTCCAATATATAAAAAAAAATATACGTGCTCCTAACTGAGAAACGAATGCTGCCAACCAGCCGCACTAAATGCGGGCATCGGTAGCAACACAAGGCAGCGCGGATCTTACAATAAAATTGAAAATAGTAAAAAGACAATGACTACTCCTAATCGTGTTAACATTTACGCGCATTCATTTGTACAACAATTGTTTCAGTAAAAAGGAGGGTATCCCTTTGGGTGTCCCTCTCTTAACAGAATTTAATTCAATTACGTTTTAATACCAACAGCTGGGTAAAAACAAGTAGGGGCTGCCTACCCAGCTTTACAATAGAAAGATAATAAAAAATACAAAGCATTTCCTCATTTTTTTAAAATTAAACATCAAATAAACTCTAGGAGTTTTTTCCATACACTATCCGTGCTTATTGTGCATATTTAGCAAAATTCTTCTCCAAATTCTCGCTGTTAGCACCCGAAAATCTATCGACTTCCTTCCCGTTCTTGATGAAAATGAAGGTCGGCATGCTTTGGATTTGGTATTCTATAGCAATTTCCTCGCAGTCATCAACATCAACCTGTTAGAACACAATTTGTTTTTAAAATTTGCTTTTTATATAATTGAGATATTACAATCGCCTTGCGATAAGGCACCTTATGCAAACCACCAAAACATTTGTCACGTCCAGCATGAACTTGATAAGATAACTTACCTTCAAGACGATCACCTTATCGTCGTATTTGACCGACAGCTCTTCCAATTTGGGAGCGATCACTTTGCATGGCCCACACCATGTTGCAAAAAAGTCGACAACAACAAGCTTATCGCCAGCACCTCCTACCCTGTCGTCGAAATCTTGCTGAAAAATGATGATCATATTTAAAAATTTTTTGCTAGCTGTAAGTTGGTTGGGATTTAGATAAGCTTATCACAATGGGCCTTTTCTGGCCTAAGTGTGCTCTAAGAAGCAACCACTTTAACTAAGATAGAGGTTAATCAGTATGGTTCTCATTCAGTATAGGTGGTATTGGATAGATTAAACTCAATGTACAGCAAATACGATAAAATTTAACATAGGAAACCAATATATTTCTTGTTTGCAGGATACTGTTGAAGAGGAGGAAATCTGAACCTCTACAGGTTCGCGGACAATATCGGATATAAACTTTTTTACGATAAGCGGTATCAAGCAAGGCGTATTGGATAAAATGAACATGTTGGAATTAAATATAGGAAAAATGAATGCTTTTATCATACTATCTGAGATATCGATCCTAAATTTTTTTAGAATTATCGATTGATAAAACTAGCACTATTTTTAATCTTAAATTATCTTAAAACATATTTTTTTATACCGCCTTAATTTATTCAATTCCGGATAATTAAATATACATATGTACAGTATTAGGTCTTAAAAACTATGCAAAGGAATAAATACAATAAAAAGTTTGATTGCCTTTTGAACTTTGTAGGATTCAAAAATTTAACATTTGAAATCCTTCACACTAGGTTTCATGGAAGCAACTTTTTATCAATTTGATGTGATCATGCAATTTACGTAGAACTAGTTATTGCTACAATTAAAATAAATTGATAGCGGTGTCTAAAGCATGTACATTCCCACGTTGTTTTTCCGACGAAATAATTTAAAAGATGTGTGAATTAAAAAAATAAATTAGTATACAAAATCACCGAAGTGAAAAATCGTATTATTCAGAAATGTGTTGCATTGTATTGTAAAATCGATTAATGCGAAATATAAATATAACCATATTATAATATTAAACAAACGAAACACTACCATAGGTGTTAACAAAATTATTTTATGTAGATAGTTATTATTATGTAACATTTTCATTCACCTACAATTGATAGCTCAAGTGAAAATCGATTTTTTTTTAATAAGCTTTCCGTATTCCTGGTAGAGAATTTACTTTAAAAACAAACAAACAAACGAACGAAGATTTCTGACTGGTCGTTGGCTCAGCTAATTTTTTGGACTGTGCTTTTTCTCATAGTTCTTCTATTGAAAAGAAAGTTTTTGACTTTCTTAAGAAAATAGAATTCTGCAGAGAATTGGATCCTACATCAAGGTTAGACACTTGCAGGATAAGCAACTAACAAGCCATTTAACCTTGACATAAATTAAACATAACTGGTTATTGGGGATAAAACTAATTAATACTCGTTTTCGATTAGCTAAAAGCAAACAAAGGCCTCGCGGTCGTTATTCATTTTAAGCTATGCTGCGTTTCATCCGTATGGCTAAGCGGAATTCTCGTTAGATCTTAAGTTTCAAAGCGTGATTATGCGGAATGGCACGCCCGAGCAGAAACCTGATGAATCACAGTGGGAGCTCCTTGAGAATATAATTCGCGCCTAAGCAGCTCTTTAAACGCACGGACAGGGGATCGGGGGACCGAGGTCGTCTAATTATGATACCTCTCCGAACCACAGCCGGTCTATCAATCAGAGTTTAGTGTGGATAATAAAAAAGAATTGAGGAGGCCGTTCTAATATTTATTTTCGTGGAGCGGCTGCATCGACATGTATCCGGGCAAGTTGTTTTCTTATGTCCCTAGGAAGCCCCAGAGCGCGTGTCAAAACCCCAAACTACCAGCCAAATTAGCTCTGAAGTCATCTCAAGGTGCTGGTCAACACCTCGGCAATAATCCGAACCAGTTATGGGGCCGAGCGCGGGCCTCTCGCGTGCACCTTCCCATTCCAGGGCGGCCTATTCATTGCACGTTTGGGGCCCACAGCCGGGGAAAAACAGCACCTAAAACCCTCAAGGTCTCTTCCTCGTTTCTCGACAATCAATTATCAGAAACTCCGGCGGGCTCGGGTGGAATTGAAGCAGCGCGAGAATGAGAATGAGAAAATAAAACTTGGGTCAGAACAAAATTTCGCCACGCTTACGTCATAACAGTAAATCGATGTGTTGGACACGAAGCCAGAGTCCAGTCATAGCGGCTGACTAACGGCTTCTGGGTCTTCCCAACTATTTTACAGTAAAAATGCTTCGTTTTAACAAATCAGAATTGAATTTAATCCCCGAATTAACGCAGTCACGCGAATTTCCCCGAAGTTTATCCGCAAATTGTGATAACCGTGCCGGAAGAGTCAAACCACCAAATGGACGGTGGGACAAATCACTCACAAATAGCATTAAAACGGGGTAATTCCTCACGAGATTCTCTTTTTTGTATACAAACAGCTTGCAGGACTTACTTTGCTTTGGACAGCGTAAACCATTTTGGGAGTTAGATGAATTTACGATAAAATTCGTTGAAGGAAAACTGACACTCGCGAACTGATCGGCTACTGAAAGAGACAAGGCAACCACTGGGACTCGGCGTTTACAGCGAAATGGCGACTGCTGGTGTACTCGGGTCCTATGAGTGAAGTTTGCTGCGATGAACGATGAGCTTGGGCGTGTGAGTCACGTGATTATAATTAAACCCGGGTTTTAAGGCTGGGGCCGAAAAGAAACTGTGTATCGGCTAAATGAATTTGAAAGATAATTCAAATTAAATTCCTGAAGTTCTTGATTTTAACGAGAAATTGAAAAGAATTTAAATTTGATTGTTGTATTTATTGATTTCTCTGACACATTTGGTTGAATTTCAATTGAATTAAGGATTTTATTGGCTTCTTTGATAAATTTTGGAATAAATTATATAAAGTAGTATTAACTTCAAAATTTACAAATTCTTAAAACGAGCTTTTATTTCATTAAATACTTAAGTTTTTTAGTTACTTCGTGCAAAATCACAAATTCAACCGACATTTTATACTTCCACTCTTCTTATCGTTCTGAAAACGTTCGAGCAGATACCAAAATCTTGGAGGAACGAATGAATAGGGAGTGTGCGAAAAAATGAAGCCATTTCAAAGATGTGTTAGTAAAACTACTAACCCATAGATATAAGTCAGTCCAGGGGTTAACTTTTTGCTGGTACTTTGGAAAGTCGCAAAGGTGATTTCAAATTAAACTTTTATAGCCACCATATGGACATCGCTCGGTAGCCATAATCCAATAAAAACAAAGTATTGGATAAAGTAATATTTCTATTAATATACATATTAATTTATGCTAAATGCCCCTCAAGAAAATTTTTATGGCGACGTCTTTGCCACCCATTTGCCCAAATCTGACAGTGCTTCGGGAAGAAAACCCACTTAAGTCAACAATGAATTTTTAGGCAAAATCCAATCATTTTCACCACTTTTATCAAATGAAATTACTAACTAACTAAGTATAATATTCTTAAATGCTTACCTGTGAAAAGAAACCCCATAGTTTCTAGGATTGTTCGCATTTTTGTAGTCAGGCACAAATTCTTAGACATTTTTTCATAGTTTTTTCTATGAAATAACCCACAATAGATGTAATTAGCATGTTTCACAAATTAAAACAATTTTAGATAATCAAAATTAAACTTTATAACCCACATTTAATGGAAACAAAACACAAAATTACCCTCTTTGCGCATTTACTCACTGCAGTTCACAAATTTAAATTTCCCTCTTTTTCGTTATTTAACAGTCGGTTTGACAGTTGTAATCGTTTTTTCACATTCGTCACATCGTCTGAGAGACTCGAACGAAAAAACAAATTGGTTTTTTTCGTTCGAGTCTCTCAGAAAAGGGAAAGCCGAATTGCTGCAAAAAAGTCCAATCTGCAAAAATCCTGAACTGGCTTTCGAAACTTGGAGTTGGAGTGTTAAAATATTTACATATGTGAGTTAAATAGTAGAACACATTTGCTACCTCTATTTAGGAATTTGCAAAAAATGAATTTGTAAAGTGCTGTATTTTTTAAAGGCTATGTTCACATAAAGCTCGAGCCTTGAAATTTTGTACAATTTGTAATCTTTGATGGCACTGCAATTTACAGCTAAATTTTTGAATGTACGACAATTTTAATCCATTTTTCAAATTTCTAATAATAATGAACCCATTATAAAAGTGATTTTTTGGAAAAATTTGTTTAATATATATGTACTTATTAAGATTTTGGATGCATTTACCTCATCATCAGTTCATCTTTTTGAAATCAAGTAATTTTTAAAGGTTTAACTTCAAATTTTAACTATAATTCCTTAGAGGGGGATTCTACTGAAATAAGGAAGATATTTATAATTAATAAACAATTACGTGTTTACAGACAAATTAAGGCTGATTTTTTTCCGGAAAATTCGTTTTTATTGTGCTAATTCAAACGCCCTTTTGGGATAAAAATTCTCACAGGTTTATTTTATTATCTTTTATTTCTTCTAGATTTTCCACTTTCAACATCAAAATAATTCGAAGTGGACTTTTCCAACCGAGCTACTTTGACCACTTTGATTAAAAACTTTATTGAAATCAAAGGAAACTGAAAAGTTTAGTGAGATCTAGGATGCTTTGAATTTCGACGATTCTCAGCTTTTTCTACAAACTCCCATTTATTTTTTACATTCCGTGCAGTGAAGTTCTAATATTTAAAATAAGTCCTCCGTAATAATGAATTGTGATGTACTATCTTCTGGAATGTGACTGTCTACTGGCTTGGGCACAAATAATATTGGGTAATTGATAAAGATATTTTTTATAGTATATAATTGTTTTTATTACTTTTGGCAAGAAATGATAAAACAATCAATATTTTCAATTTGATTCAATTTTGATTTGAACTCCTGTACCTCGAAATATTTAGCTATAATGTTTTGTGTATTTTTAATTATCCTGCATAATTGTAGAATAGTGATATAATCGCTTTTGATAAGTTCGTTTTTCAGTAACCCTTTAGAAAATCGGGAAAATCAATCGTGGCAGGAGGGCAATAAATCCCCGAGAAAAAACCGATTAAACGCTTCTTAAAAAATTTCAAACCATTTTAAAACCGAAATAATTGAATTGACTGCCCTCAGAGTTGGGCGTCTTCATAAAGGGCCAATTAAGAGCTCTTTGAGGGATCAGAAGGGATTAGCGAAAGGTTTGACACCCGAAATCCCGGAACAATTCGTCCTTAAGCACTTCATGTACCAGCGTGCGCCTCACAGCCAAAATCATTGAACAGGGGTAAGGGGTTCCCTATGTCCTGCATCGGGCGGGATAGGATTAAATTTTTGGGAAAAAAAGGTCTCCTTCCGGCAGGATAATTTATCACCTCCCAGGCTTGCTCCTCTCGCGCTTATCGCGCAGCCCGAAAGAATTCCGTGCGGATATTTGCATATCGAAGTCATCCGAGGTGGCATTAGCCCAGTTAAGTAGCTTGTTATGGGTTCCAGCACCCCTCAGAGGTTACTTCCACTCATATTTCATTAAATCAGTTTGCCCGCGAGCGGCGTCTGTCATAACTTGAAAAGGACATTTACATATGTTGCCGTTTATGCAAATTTCCAGCCCATTATGAATGTGATTAATCATGGTATCGGAAGACGATTAATCCTACACTCGTCGATAGGGATAGGTGTGAATTTCACTGAATTTGTAATACGTAAAGCAGGATTTTTGCTAGTTATTACTGCTTATTATTATAGTAATGGTAATCAACGAACTAGAGTTGCCATTACCAAAAATGATGTTGGTACTTCACAATTACCTAAAATCGTACAAGAATTGCTTTTGTTTTCATTAATTGCATAATTCCTTATTACTGACCCTTTTTCTGAATTACCATTACTCTGTGATTACACTGTTTTAGTCAGAATCATCCCGAGTATAATGGTGAATATGTATTGCTGAGTTAATGTAAAGTAATGATTAAGTAGTGAGTAATGCAAAGTATTACAAAGTAATATAGTATTTTACAGTTTTGTCTGTGGGGCAGGTCATAAAATACCAAATAGTTAGTGAAATAAAAATTAATTTAATTCCTTTCCCAAATGTCTCTCCACTTGTTGAGATATCCTTCATTGAGCTGGGACATGATGGTAAATGGTAAAGGCCGTGAACTGCATGGTGCTATAATGGCCCTTTTAGCACAATGCAACTTTTATAACATTTTTGTAAACTCAGCAAGTACCCTGGCATTGTTCGCATAACAAAAGCAGGGACGTGCGTGGTGGTGGTCATACGGAACCCGTCGAACATTGTGGAAGTCAAGGATCAAGGGCTACCTGGGCTTCCGTCAATTCAGTTCCCTTTTATTGCCTATTTTTCCGCATTTTTGGGGTAGATAAAATCATAAAATGATCGAAGATAAAATTTGCGGTTGACCGGATTCATTGTACAATTTAGGTCTTTTTCTAACTCTTGAGAGTTTTCAAAGTGAGCTAAAAATTATATTGGGGAAAATCAGAAAAAAAAATTTGGCAAATTGGTGAATTCACAAAACTAGGAGACAGCTGTCCTTTAGACACTTTAGCTAAAGCAACCAAATATGTAGCCTATTCTAAAAATTAACATTGAGAAATAAAAATTCTAATGATTTCATATATTTAAGAGGTTATACCATCCTGATATTTTCAGAAAAGAAAATTGTTTTTGCCTAGATTTGTTATTTACATTGATGTATTATAATTATATAAGTATATTTTAAATATTTCCACTTATAAAAATTTCAATTACTACCTGAGTTACAGCAAATTTTATTGAGAATATTCTCTGCATTTTCGTCTAAAATGTTTTTGCGTTTACCTCGAAACTACACATTTTTGAAACTGATGATTTAGCTGATTTTGATAAAGTTTAAACCATATTTTATTTTTATTACCTAAGGCATAGGACAGATAGAAAGCATGGGGAAAACAATGTGAAATGACAGCTATTTGAAAAAAACAAAATTCATCGCAATTTTAAGTTTAAAAATGTCTGAAAAAATGAAGGTGGCATGAAATCTTCTGACTGTTAGAAAGGAAATTTATCTCATAGACCTACTAGCTTTCAGCAGTTTTGATAAATACTCAATAGTAATATTTTACTAAGAGAAAAAATCTTTACTTTCGAATCAATTATTGTATGATACATTAAATTTAATACATGGTTTTTGTTAATTGCAGAAAATTGTATGTAAAGGATCTAATCGTCCTCCATAGATAGAATTTGCCTCGCAGAAATACTGGAATACCGCCTACATATACTCGTACCTATCTATGACATGCAGCTGTAAGTTGTCGATATCCGATCCATCGCCTCAGGACATTTCATCTGGATAAAGACGTCCTGCTGGACTTTCCAATTTGAATAACAAAAGTCCTCTTTCGGAGCTCCATGCCGGGTAAAGTTGGCTTGGACATTAACGCGCTACCAACTGTAAAGGGCCAACTGGACGAAACTGGACCCGGGCATTGGTCGGCGACTGTAACTTGGTTTTATGGTCTTCTGCATCGTTACGTCTTTCTTACAAGAAGGACGTTCTGGAGCAGAGGATCTTAGAACCGGTCTACACATGCCTACCCTTGTCGGGGCCCAAGTTTCGTTACGTTCGGTCCGTTATAGTTGGCAGTGAAATGTCTTATGACTGAAGGATTCTATCTGTGACACGGCCACCGCTTCTCTATAAGAAATTAGCGCGTAAATCTTGTGGAACACAATTTTTTGGAATTTTTCTGAAAATGTACAAAACAAAAATATGGAAATTAAATAAACATATAATGCAACGGAATGAAAGTAATTTTATTCGAGGGCTACATTGCTTGCATAATAAATGTATATATTTTTTTTGCAATTAGAATTTGTTACTCAATGATGTAAACTGAGCAAAAATCGACGGGTACATTTCTATCTGATATTGAAATTTAAATAATCCTATTCTTAAATTTCTTTAAGGATCAGTTCTGTTTTTGTGAGCTCATAAATAAATGAATTTACAAACCTCCTCCCTTAATAATCAGCTTTAAGGCTATTTAAACAAAGGTTGTACCCTATGATGAACTAAACCCTAGAACTGAATCAAATCCAGAGGATCAAGTTTCATGTGAGTACATCTTTTACTCTATACGTAAATTTGTAACCGAAATAGACATCAAATACAATTCCCTCTTCGTCCCTCGGCAGATTAGCGCTATTAGAAGCAAAGATCACCGCTTTATTAGACTATCAAAGGAGCTCCAATGTTTGCACATTTATCAGAGGAGTCCTTCGGCTTTCGAGTGATGTCGGCGCCCACCCCAAAGAAGCGAACCAGGAAGCATCCGAGTAGACATCATCCTAGAAACAATGGATCGTGGGTCCATTCTCTGTCGTGGGAGCTGCTCATCTCGAGGGGTGATTCCGGGGCTGTGGTGCAACTCGATATTTGTGTAACCCGAAAATAAGTGGATATTCAAACACGACCGGAACGAGTGCTGCAAATGAGCAGCTTCCCCTCTAGAGTTTAGTCCAGGAAGTGAGAGAAATCCTCCCGAGGGATGGCCGAGCGTTTACCCTCTGTTTATATCTGGAATATGCAAATTAGGACAAATCGCTATAAATCTCTTATTTTGCGACCCTTTTTGTTGATATTTGCGGTGTTTGTTGCTACTGAATAGGATTAGTTGGGTGGTTGTAACACAGCTGCTTTGACTATCAAATTCACTAAAAATAACAACATTTTAAATTTAAGTTATATTATAATTTCATTACATTCTATGTTTGAATGCTTCGAATATTTACTTTGTAACTGAAATACTTCTCAACACCATTATGAATAATATCTTTAGTCAGAAGGTAGTAATTAAGATTATAATAAACTCCAACTCTTTACTTCTATGAGTGCAAATTTAAATGTGTTTTTCAGATATTCCAGAAAATTAAATACTTCTGAAAACGAATCTATTATGATGGTCTGAAGGAACATTCGAAAGCAGTTGCAGTGTGTACATATAGTATTTTTAAATACGCTCCACGACGACATAGAAAAACCGAAAAGAATTGATTTCTATATTAATAAAATCAACTTAATATGAGGAGATTTTAGCAACTGATCACCGAAAACAAAGCTGTTATTTTTAACTTTATAAATAGTTGATCGAAATCTCAGTTTTCCTGAAATTACTTGCCAAGTGAAGTATAATTAACCTTATAATATATTTATAGATCTACAATTTCTACAACTTTTTATTTTTTGTTATTTATAGGGTAAATTATTTGGAAATATTTGGGTTTTTATTTTTTTTTTAGAAAGAATGAGATCAATTGAGTTTACTTTATATGCCAACGCTTATACACCTAAATTGCAATATATTTTTTTGGTTGACCAAAATAAATTATTGTTAAGTAAATGAATGAAATAAAACCGCAGCGTTTAATTGAACATTTAAGTTATTACTCAATTTAAATTTTATACCTTGCATCGTAGGTATGTAATTCCTTTAATTACTCAAGAAGTCCCTAGCTTCAGTTTATGGAGATAAGATTATTCCTAATATTCATTGCAAAATTACATCATGATATTTGTAATTTGTTTATTTGACAAATAGTGGTTAAAATACAATGTTTTGGGTTTTTTATGTATTTCTGTAGTGTCGTATAGTGAATTTGTGTAATGCTTTATTTTTGATTTATGTATAGGTTCGCGATTATAAAACACTCAATGTGTTATAATAAATTTTTGAGGAGAAATGAGGGGAAGTAGTGGAAAGAGAATAAAATGAATAAGGGTTGTGAAAAGGGGTGAAGAAGTAAAATATTTTGTTATATTTCTTCATACAATCTTTAATTAACTCATATATCGTTTGGCTTACAACAGAACAAGATCTTAACACAAAAACTATAAAAAAAAACACATCGTGCACCTACGAGCTACACCTATCTTAAGAACGGAGTCTAACTGAGATCGTTAAGTCACCTCTCAACTAAAACAAACATGACTAGATGAACAAAGTTAACAAAGTGGGACATCTCTGGGGAAGTACTTGTCGCATATTTACAGTTGTGGAGGTCACCTTCTTCCCTAGAACACCCCGGTGATCTCCTGAGCCACCTGGTAGCTCTGGTGGTAGCCTTGGGAGTCAACCTGAATGTTCCAAATGTTGTCCCGCCCCGAATTGCTGTAGTAAAAGTCTGGACTGGAGTTGCCCGACATCTGGAAGTGTCCTTCGTAAGTCTGCAGGTTGTCCGAGTAGGTGGAGGTAGGTGACGCTTGCTGTTGACACGGATCCTCGTAGCCGTTGGGCGTGTATCCGTTATCGCAGTTCTGATAGAGTCCCGTTAGGCTGTCGTAGGTGGCGCAGGCCGGAAACTGTTGTTGAACCTGTTGACCGGTCATGGGTTGGCTGGTTCCCGATGTCGAGTAGTAGTACTCTTCGTATCCGCTGGAGCTGCTGGTTAGACTGGAGGTGTCGTCACAACTTTCGTACTTACAGTGGTCGACGAGCCATTTTGTTTCGACCGAGGCTGCTGTAGTGGAGTCTGTTTCCGCTGGGGCGGTGGTCGGCGCGTGCGTCGATTTTCCCTCGGTGTGGGGGTTCCCAATGTGCGCCCCCTGGTGGTAGAAGGAATCGTTCGTCGGTTGGTTGTAGTAGCCCAAACCTTGCGCCGCTTCGATGGAGTAGCCCGAAGGATTCTGGATGGGGTTCTGCGGCATGTACGACTGGCTACTGTATGGATGAATGTCCTGGGTGGTTTGGTGGGGGGCTATCGTTTGAATGTAACTTTCTCCGCCATTGGTCCATGTGTAGAACGCTCCCTCAGGATAAGGGACGTAGTTGTTGTTGTTATTCCCGTGGCCGATGGAGCAGCTGCAGCTCTGCTCGGGACACAAACATTTTCGTTTCAGGTGAGGCGCGTATTCGCTGTGCAGTGGCGGTGCCTTTGCAGGGCTGCACTGTCGTTTTGGCGCTCGGAGGCTGCACAGTTTCGTATTGAGGGCTGCATCTCTGGCCAGCATCACTGCAAGACTCCTCATACGTCTGCCCCCGCCTAATGCCCGGCGCGCCTCGCTGGAACCCTTCGCTTCCGGCTTGGGATGGTCATGCGTTCCTTTCGCTTGGAAAAATATTGCGTTGCCTGTCTGGCGCCAGAAGTGTGTCACCGGGTAGCCACAATGACCTCGACATGGCTGGATTTCCAGACGCCCTGTGCAATTTCTGGAAGTACAAAAAAATGGGTTGTTTTACTATTTTTGTTGATTAAATACTGTCCGTATAGGTATTATAGAAGGTGCGGTCATACTACTTTAGGATCTTTTTAATACTTTCGTATAGTTTTCAAAATCGTAAAATAATTTTGTACTACTTCGATTAACCCAAATACATATAATACTTAACAAATTTTTAGCCAAATATCATATAATATTGTGCCTACATCAAATCATTTTAAGTTGCCTATACTCATATTCATTTTTTATTAAATTTTATGTTTTTGTTTTTACAGCGCAAATATTTTTGTGGCAAGCCTTTTTGGATAACAGATATTGAAAGAATTTTAAAATGTTCCTATTCGTCTAGCGTAACGTACTCAAATTTAAATTTCTCTTTTTATTGGATTTATCTATCATCTTTAAGACTATTTTATCTTACTTTTCTTCTTGTATGGCTTCTGAAACTTAGAAAATCTTAGGTACTGTTGAAATTTTTCCCAGCAGGATCAAAAGGTGAGACAAATTTTTTGTCGTCCTGATGCTGAACCCTCCGATAAAACGTGTAGGGAAGACATCTTGGACCCTTCTTAAGATAAGCGATCTGATGTTTGCTGACATTAACGGCTTTTTATGATTCATTGACATACTTTTATTAAAAATGCATTCACGTTCTTTTAATGTGAATAAGCTTGATAAAATGTTCTGTCAATCTCAAAAGAAAGGAAAAAGAACTGGAATGTTCACAAATGTCGAAAAAGGAAATTTAAATTTACCTAGTTTAAGAATTATAATGTAACAATCCTAATTTTATTTAACCATTAACTAATATTCTAAAACAGAAATTGATGAAAAGTAACAAACGATGTTTAAGTAAATAGTTTACGCTCTTTTATACATATGACCTTTGCAAAGAGGTTAATTGAGAGAATTGATTAAAACCACCTATTAAAAAATTGATGTAATGGAAATAATGCTTCATTTTCTAGTATGCGACGAATTGAAGTAATTTAATTCATAATTCATTTACAATTTTAATTCACCTGTTTTGTAAGCATATATAAATTTAATTTCTTGGTTTTTGATATTTCACTTGGATGACATAAATATTGCTGATTGATCAGTGTAGTAAATTATAAATTAGTTAATTGTTATATTTTGTCCTACATACATATGTATAATACCATTGGTATTTTGGGCTCATAGATTTTGGTAACTTCGAAAAAATAGGGTTTTATTGCTTTTTGTATTGTTGGGAAAAGGTTTGTAAAATCGAATGACATTATAACGGCCAAGCCATCAATTTTCCATAAAAATTTTATAAGTGACTTATTTAGTTTTTTATATAATTATCTTCTGGAGAAGATTGATTATTATTGAGAATATTTCAATGAAACAAAACAAACCAATGATCTAAGAATGGTATATACATATATGTATATAAGTATAGGTCCATTAGAAAGGAAATTACTTGATAATGAAAACATAAAATAATAGAATCAATTTCAGTGTTATTCCGTTAAAAAATAATTTTGAAATTAATTTTTAGAACAGAACACTATGAGAAAGAAAACTGCTTGATTTTGTTCTTAGAAAATCAAGAAGTAAATAAGGTCTTCTACATTTTTGTATTTAACAAATAAGTAAGTAAGTTTGATCATTATTTGATGGTGCAAGCAACTAAGTAAAATACATATGTCGCATTAATGTCAAAAAATGCGACGGAAAAAATAAAATGAGTTAAAATAAAAATGTTTTAAGTAATTAAGGTTGAGGGTGTATTTTAATTTCCTTTCCAAAATTTCATTAATACAATTAATGTTTTCGTAATCAGTTGTATTAAAATATAAACTTAATTAAACCGTATTGATTTATATATAAAATTTTACGGAGTTTAGTATCTGTTCGGCTAATAATTGGAAGTTTAAAACTAAATCGGAATTCTGAGATGCTGGTTCGACTTTCACAAGTCCGATGTGATTTTATAATAATAGCTAACAAAGATGAGAAATGGGTTAATGGTATAAGCGATGAACGGCACCAGAAACAAAATGAACAATTTGACTTTTGGACATTTTACAGAAATTAATAAAAATGCTATAATGTTTCTAAAGGTGCACTTTTGCAAGTAAATCGATTATAAACATATTTTCACTTTGATATCGCGGTAATAATTTTGTTAATGCGGAAAGTTTTGCGAAAATTGTTTTGCACTGTAGGTATTTCAAGTGATTTATCATTTTTTGAAATGGAGCTTTCGAAATCTAAATGGTATGTATTAAAGTGGAGATTGCTACCTTTGAGTCTATAGTCCTCAATTAGTAATACTAGTTAAAGTAGCGATTAGTGGTCAAGCTAACTGAGATTAAAACGCACTAAATTTACCTGTTGGGACATGGCTTTCCCTGCTGCTTCCTTCTGGCTTTATCGCAGATGGCCGGTCGCAAGTGGACACGGTCCCCATTGGGGAGCCTGCACTTCGCGGTGCAGAGGAGCACCCCGAGGCAGCTCTTCTTCAAGATGTTCACGTTGTGGTTGTTCGTATTCCTCATGGCCCACCCGGAGGAGTGCTTCTTCGCGTCCTCGCTGGTCGCCGCGTAAACCAGCCGGCAATGACCGTTGGCCCACTCACAGAACTCGTCAAATTCACTTATCACTGGAACCACGGTGTCGTTAATATCCCAGTCAATGTTCACCCGGGACTTGGTTGGCGGTCCCTCGGGGGAGTGACTACCACCACCCGGGGCTGCTGAAGATGGTGCGGTCATTATAACCATTTTTGGTCCGTTTTACTTATTTTGATTTAGTCACTTAATCACAAAGATAAATTAGAAGGTAATGATAATAATAATAAAAAGAAAGAACAACTAAGGGAACTATTACGAATTCAAAAAGTCACAGAGCTGGCGGACTTCTTTAAAAGTTTTTCTAAACACTTGGTGGACACGTCTGAGCTCAAAGACTGCGCAATCTCTACTGAAGTGCGGCCCGAGTCAGCGGAGGCTCCTCACCTACGGTTGGCCCTCTGCAACAGCTGAAGAACCAGTCTTCCTGCTCGTGCCCAGCGCAGCCCGGCCTGGGCCCCGGGAAGGGGTGCTTCGCTGGAGCGTAACATCCCTCCGGGGAATTGGTCCTATTCATGCCGCACACTCTCGCACAACCCAGGGCTCAATACCTGATGACCTCTTCGGCGCGACACAACCGTGTTAACGGCATGTTCGCGGGACTGGAGTACATGGTCTCAGCGAAGCCCCTCCCCCGGCGATTATCCGGAAAAATTTCTAACCGGAGCTGCCGTGTGTAGTTCCCTATATACCCCGATTAGGCGTCCTCCCATTGGCCGGATAAAACGGCCGGGCTTAGGTTGAGCCGAGGTGTGTGCGGCGGATATCAGCGCCTAATTAACGCGCCCGACCGCCGCCGCAGGGCAGGTGGGGTGGCGATTAGGTGGGATGTTTTTCGGTGGCCGCCGTAAGAGGTTTACCTGTGAATAGTTTGACTATACCTGCCCGACTAAAAAAATTCAAGACTTCTGGTGCGGAAATATCTAATTAGGCGCCTCTCTAGCCTCCTCCCGGGCTGCACCGGGGAAAGATAATGGCGGAGGAGCCCCAAAAAGTGCCTTGGCGCTCCTTCTTAATTGTCGGCAGCGACTGTGAGCACAGGGGGCTCTTTGAGCCGGGAGCCTCCGTTCCGGGGGCCCATGGGGCTATGTAAATATTTGATGGAGACATTCGTCATCCAGTGGAGTGAACTCTCCTCTTTTGTGGGTGTCCGGGAGCGGAACGATTTCTTCCACTTTTTTTATTGTCTTTAATGCGTTTTAAATGGTCGACGACGTCTGTGGGACCACCAATTGCTTTTAGTCAAATGAAAGTAGCCAACTATTTCTGGACGAATTACAATTTTTTATTTCAGTTCAGGCACTTAGAGAGCTCTTGTACTTTTCTAATTTCTAATTTCATAATTAGCAACCGGGGAATGCTTGTAATAAGTGCTTTCTTAATTAACTATATATGCTGTATTTAAGGAAATGGAAAATCAGACAAACATATCTACCACATTTTCATCATAGATATGTACATGCATAGGAACCTACTAAAAAATGGTTAAGCGTTTCGGAGACCCAGTTTTATCCACTAAATTATTGTATGTATGAAGAAGGATTGTCATGTTTTAAATTCTTCCAAACTAAATCAACAGACACTACCTATACAAAATAAAAGTAAATATAAGAACCTGCATCTGCTACACCGACCAAATTTGTTAATTATAATTTTACTTTATTAATTAATTCGTTTTCATTTGTCAATTTTCATTTAATTAATTTTAAATTAACGGATAAATAAAATAGGTAGAGACATATGTATGTATGTATGAAGCGAGAGGGTAAATTAATATTTAGAAATTAGTAAGTTAATTTTAGAATTCTTTCCTAGCTCAAGCGATCTAATGAAAATTGATCTCCAATTCGTGTTGACAAGATCTTTCAAGAAAAGTTACAAAGGTCAGTTTTAAAAAAGGCGTAACAGTGTACTTTATTCGTTCTAAATAAAGTAAAAAAGCGATACAAAATAATTTAAACTTGTTTGATACCTTTTTATAATAATAATTTCGAAGTTTAAAGATTTTTCACTAACTTAACTGAAGCTGTGATACTTTTTTGTAAGTTAAAAAAATTCATTAATCAGATCTTTCTTTAATTTACCAATAAATAGGTATATACTTTTGTCTCCGATTGTATCTCCAGGGCTATCATAAATTGTTATTAATTAATTGTGAGATTTGATAGAGAATTACAGTAAGCTTAAGTTCAAAAAATATTTCCTTTCTTTCACAATCGTACACTAAAAATGCCCCGTGGTTAAATCCGGCTCTGATTATTACATGTATATTTAGTAACAAATAAGATTGTAAAATTTTAATTTTTTTAGTTTTTTCTTTGCATCATTAAACAGAAAGAAATAAGAAAAAAATCCAATTTGAAATTGTTTGACTATACCTATTGTTTTAAGTCTAGGTAGTTCTACAGGCTCCAATTTGGTCCTCTGAACTGCCAATTTAGCAGTTTTAAACGTCTCGTTCGTGCTAGACTATTCGAGTAACAAATTATTACTTTACTTTACTTGTTATTCATGTACACCGCGCTTTACTAGTCAGTTCTTGTGCAATTGGAAATGCAAATTTCTGTACAAAGCTCACCTAAATAAATAAATAAATAAATAAATAATTATTGATCAAGGTAGCTTAAACAACCTCTTTGTCGTAGACTAGGTCTTCAATGTACTTAGTTTACCGAAAAGCAGAAGAAGAGAAAAACTATAATGTGGAACCCTTTTCGAATACACAATTTAGTGCATTAATTAAATTAATTAGGAACATTGCACACGATTTTTGCAAGATTTATTACGTAACTAATTTGCGACTCTTTTTTTGAGTATCAGAGCTAGGCTAACTACCTGATGATTAATTAAGAAATGTAAACCAATTAGGGTATATGCATTGAAAAGTAGGTAAAAATTACCGCAGATTGAAGATGTAACAAAAGGTGAAAAAAAAGACAAAAGAAATCTCGGTATTAAGAAATTACAATTTATGGTACTCCAACTATCTCTTGACACGTTTAAGAATGAAGAATATCTCAGTTAAATCAGCAGGAGTCAGTTGCAGTACAGCTTCACAAAAGAGAATTAGAAAAGAAAGGCGGTTTCCAATTAGAAGATCAATGAGAATCAGAAGCAACAATTGATCGGTAAGAAACACCGCCTTAAGATCGATTGGTCAGTTAAAACCTTTTTGGGGAAATCCGAAAAATGCGGGCAATTGTAGTTGCCGATGGGATTCTCAGCAACACTCTTCAAGTAGGCAATTGACTCGTTAAATTGTGTCACAGTTCTTCTCTTTTCCATCTCCGCCATCCGTCGTCGCGGCATCGCTCCCCGGAATCCGCTGGGCTAGGTCAAGGAGCAGCGGCGAAATTAATCAGGGAAAAGGCGGATAATTAACCAATCTGTCGGCGGGGCGCACCGCCCATAGTTAAACTACTTTGGGTGCTTTGATTTGCGGCCACGGTCCCGCTGGGCGTCTTAATTTATCCCGAGGTGCCGGCGAAGATGCCGAAGCGCGGTTACCTGCCCTGGGCCGCTCTAACAGTAGTCTGCACAGCGGTAAAAGACCTTAATGAGCTAATGGTCGTTTGCCCGCGGAGGGAGCGCGGCTCAAACAGAGGAATAATTAATTGATAAGTTTTTCGCCGCATTCCAGGTATCGTTGGTGCCTAGGCGCGCCCAGGGGAGGCACCGGCACGCGCTGCGCCGGCTCTGATCGCCGTCCCTCGCTGCGTGCCGCTCGTGCGGAATGAGGCGCGCCGGAAGGCCAGGTATCGCCGTATCGGAAGGTGAGGAAGTGCGCCGCGTCGCGGCACTGATAGTCGACGCACGCAATGAGTGTGAATTGCAGTTTCCACCCTCGCCAGAAAGTGGCGGCTTTGTGCGTAACTATCGGCCACGAGCGTGCTATTTTTATCACATGGCCCTGCGTCACACGCGTGATCAAACCCATCGAGCCTGGCGCTATGCAGGTCTTGTTTCGGAACGAAAAACTTCACGCATGGGAGGAAATTCCTTGACCGCAAGGAACTAGCCTGCATTTAGATAAGAATTTGAAACCCACTAACTCCTAATTTTTAAGTGTATGAAGATATCTTTGAGATAAGCATTTTCCTTTCAATAATTTGCAAATACAATAATTCTAGTAATAATATAATATGTATGTAGACATAGTTACTATAGTTAGTTACCAAAGAAAAAAAAACACCGAAATTTTGTGAAGGTACCAGCATCTGCGAAATTTAAATATTTCTGTTTATCTTTAAAGCATTTTATATATAGATACTCGTAAGCTTTCTCTGACATTGGCATTAAATTTACAACTGAAAAACGCTTCGACGACAATATAGAATAATTTGCCAGATCCTTTTGGGTGATTTGTATGAAAAAAACAGACAAGGAGTCAATTCGTAAGTTTCTCACATAACTAGATTTTCAGGAATTATAACTCTATAAAGCTTTTAACTAGAAAAGCTAGAAATTGATTTTAATTGCGTTTTACATGTTAGACAGTATGAGCAATTAACTTTGAAAGTTTTGCTGTCTTCTAACAATAAGTAATCTCACAACTTTCAAATTCTCTATCCAGATATGTATTTATCTCAATATTATTATAATAAATGTTTTTTCCAAGAAGAAACAAAAATGCACTGTATGTAAATTTTTACAATGAGGATCATCGGAACAGATTGACTTTTAAAGGTCTCTTTATGTTAATTTGGGATCAACAGCGATGTAAAAAACCTTTGTCGATTGGTGTATAATTTAACTCCGAAATTTAAAAAAATGACATATTTCGTCTACGAGTTTTTCCAAGTTCCTATAACGTTTTGTTCTAAAACGTGAACATTGAATACGTAAACGCAATTATATTTAATTCTGTTTGGATGAATTTTTAGCTTATTGTGTTATAAACGGCAGACAAACAATAATTTATAACAACTACTTAAATATGTTATACAAAATTGCTAAAAATGTATAAGTGTAGGAATTATCATCAAATCCATAAAAAAAAATTCCGATTTACAAATACTTTCAACTTCATTAAGTCGATTCTACGAAAATATGGATAATCGCTTTGTCTCAATTGGAAGACAAAAAAAGGCAAGTAACCCTTAATCAAGTTTACATAAAACTCGGCGTTATCTTGAGTGATAATTTCACGAGAAAGATCAATTAACGGCCCTTGCATACGATTTTCCATGCCCTTCACCAATTAAAGCCGCAATTCGTGTTGTATTGAAACGCCGCGGCGCGCACCATCGCATCGTAACAGTCGGCCAAGTGAGAAAGGGAGTTGTTCCTTAATTGGTGAATATATGGCCCTGGCGAGTTTTCCTCCACCAGAGTGAAACAAAACGAAAAAATTCACGTTTCCAGCCCTGGTGCAGTTAAAGGAATTGTAATAGAGCCGCTCGGGCGGGGGGAGCGCGCTTAATTGAAATTAATTGAACCAGAGAAGTACTCTATCGCTGATATTTTACCCTCGGGACAAAGGTTCCCTCGGGTCCGGCCGGGCCTTTACAACTTCCAAAGTGAATCACAATCAAATCCTATTTCTGCTCCCTGCCGCCCTAGACACTTGGATTGGTTACTTCTGCTGCGCCGTGTGCGTGTGAGTGTTTTTCCTGTCAATTGACGCTCATTGCGCTTAATTAGATTCAATTGGGAGTGTTGGGACGCGATCACCTCTCCTGCGCGGAGGAGCCGTCCGCGCAGCCGATTGCGCCAAATGAAAGGCACTTTGCATCCTAAGCACCACCATGGTTCCTTCCCTTCACTCCAGCCCAATTAAGACAGGAGTTTCTCTTTGAATGGACCACAATTCCTAAACAAATCGTAAATTCAACCACAACAACAGAGTCGATTCAAAACTATTTACATTTTCTGTACAGACCTCAAAATTTACGATCCAACGCACTAAAGGACAAAAGGATTCATCTCAAATTTATGACGCCATTTACGTCCTCGAAAATTGCACTATTCGACTTCGGCGACTATGCGCTGTGTAAGTAACGGCTCAAACGCGGCACAAAATTAGACTATTCTAATTTTCCGCCGAAGTTTTCTCACACGTAGGGGTCATGCAGGGGCATAAATTAAGGGTTTACGCCCGGTCGGTACCATTGCCACCCTATGAATAACATCAAGGTGACGGCGGTAAACACCTCGAGGACAAAAGTCTTTTTGTTCCGGGTATTGTGCCAAAATCAAACCGATTCGCTCTAATCGCTGCAGTGATCTTTAGCGAACATCTCAAAGCATTTCCGTTGAGATTGACTTATCAAGATCGCTCCTGAGGAGCGACTTCAGCAAAAGGGTGCAATTTTTAGCTATAGTACCTTTGAATCAAATGAACTCAAAGGGAAGAACGTGTTACGACTGGTGATGACTGTATCTTCTGAATCTTGGAAGAAACTCTACGAAGGGTAGCGTTTTTTATCACCTCTTCGTAACAATGGGCATCTTAATGAAGGCTGTAATTTCTTACTACATGGAGAAGATTTTATCAGAGTTCACCGACTAGGTGACAAACTGCAACGGACTCTATAATTATAGGATTTAATCGGACTTAATTGTGCTGACTGGCAAAATGAAACACCTATAATACATATATAAATTGGAAAAATAGCAAAAGTTCTCACGTTGTAAATATTATTATGTGGAGACAATAACAATATATTATAGGTATTAATTGATCGAAAAATCCTTTTCTTAGTTTTGAAGTATATTTATATTTTCATTATATTATTCGCTGTTTTATACTTTGTGTAGGTACCATTTCAAAAACAAAGTTTTGAAAAACATGCGTGCTTGAAATTTGTTGTGACTGTTCCGAATATTGAATATTAAATATTATATATTTGGTACCCTTAGTAGTGTTTCTCATCCATAACTCTATTATTTTTTAATATCACCCATCAGCCATTTGAAATATAATAAAGTCTAATTTCAAATGGCTTTTGCATATAGTCTGTGCGTATATTCCTCCAAATTCGGAAGACTTAAGTATTCCTTT
Source organism: Tolmerus cingulatus (assembly GCA_959613345.1). Taxonomy (NCBI): domain Eukaryota; kingdom Metazoa; phylum Arthropoda; class Insecta; order Diptera; family Asilidae; genus Tolmerus; species Tolmerus cingulatus. Next base: position 25,881,151 of record OY390707.1, read on the forward strand.
AAAAAGTCAAAATACTCTTCTAGAATACTCACATATACACGGGAGGCTCCAGAATACACTGAAAGACGCTGTGGAATACTATATAAATAATATATATAAATTTGAAGATCGCAAGGATATGAACGATACTGAAGAATTTTATCTCGAGGATATCTATACATAAATATAAGTACATACATAATTTAATAATATAGTATTTATTATTTGCTATAAACTCTAAATACACTAGCTCTTATTCAAATAAGGCGCCAGTTTAAAATATTTGCTCTTTGTGCAACCAGATTCATAAAGTAACACCCCTTTTTAAATAGAAAATATTGAAGTATCAAAATTTGCGTATTGTACATGTTGGAAGAGGAAATTCAATTTATACTATTTTGTTGAAGACTATATAAGAAAAAATTTGAGTACATATGTTTATATACTATCTCTTCTAATAATGATATGAGTAACGATATTGTTAAAAACTGGTATACCATCCTTAATTTGTCTTGCTTCAAGAGACCCAATATAATTCAAGTTTAAATAAAACTGAATCAACCATATCCCTTTCGCAATTGAGATAACGATGTCGGAGAAATGGCTTGTGCCATCTTTACAACTCAATTCATCCGATATTAATGAGAAAATTATTTAAATGATTTTTTTTCTGACAAAATGCATATAATTTCGTCTGTTTTGTTTTTTGTTCCAACCACAACACGCCGTACCCTTGGGCCTTCACAGAGCATTTATCACCGCGACATGTCATAATAAAGAATATAGTCAGGGACAATACGCATCACTATTACAAAAAAAGTGTTCTCTTCAGCCCTTTCCCAGCGTCTATCCAGGATCAAAAAAATTACCAATAGGGCTTCAGAACAGATGGGTATTGTCTTAATCAAGCAGTTTGACGGGGATTCTCATAATAATAAAAGTCGCTAAACTTTCCCAAAATAACATTTCCGGCTGATTAACGAAGTTGTAACTCCTTAGAGGTCCCTATCGATTTGAGCTCTTCAGCGGGCACACCTGATACCGTCTGGGTAGGAACAATTTTCTCACAATTACGAGAAAAACGAAAACCTTACCCTTATCAATCGGCCATTTAAAAGGGATATAACGATGTCGGTTTAATTAACTATATAAGACTTCATTTAAGGGATTTTCTTCACGCAATTAAAGCCGCATCCCCGTCGATAGCCCTTCCAAATCCAATGGAAGGGAAGATCTTTTAGGACAGATAAGGATGCAATTGTGAGGGTCGAAGAAATCGTTGTAATTCCCGAAAAACTCCCAAAAATACTTGCGCCTTAACGCTGTCCTGCGGTGAGGAGACAGATTTTTTTGAAAAGATAAAAATTTCCCTTTCATTAGGCCTGAGTCCTTTGTCCCTTTTGATCACAACGAAAAGAGATTTTCAGTGAAAGTGGCTTCTAGTATTTTGAAGTAATCCTCCTCTAGTAGCTCAAAAACAAGTTAATCCTCTTCAAAATATTTTGCATCCTTTTGGATTGAACTAATTTTAGAAAAAGGATTAACATTATGAAAGTGAAATTTTTTCACTTTAAAGAAATAAAAAATGTTGTTCCCAGGAGTGGCATGGCATGACTGTGTCCTGTTTAAGCCCGCATTTTGCGCGGGACTTCGATATAATTTCAGGAATGAAACCGAACTGCTCGCAGGACTTGGCCTGGGGCTCCCACGAGCATAAAAGGCTCTGTTTCAATGCAAATCCTTGGCTGATGGGCTACGCAGAAGGAAAAACTGTTGCACTTCCACCCGCAGGTTTTGGGAAGTGTGGGAAAGCCGGAGGACTTTTTTTTGCCACCTAATTCAATCAGGACATAATGAGATCAATTGACGACTTCATTTGAGCACTCCAACGATTGTGTGAAATTGCTTTTGATGTATATTTTTTGTGTTGGTTTCCCAGATGATTGAGAATGTTTGTTGGGTAAGTTATTTATATTTATTTAAGAGCATTAATTTAATAAACTGATTTAATTTGAATAATATAATTATAAAATAGTCAAATAATAATTTAATGTTACGCTAAATAAAATTAATTTAATTTTGTGCTGAAGTACTTTCTTCATTCAACAATAATTTGGTAATATCGTTGTTGATTTTTAACATATTATTGCTTGTATGTATGTGTAAAATTGTAATAAATTTACTAGGATAATTCAGTTATGTTCTGCATTTAATTTAAAGTAGTTTCCACTTACATACTTCTACATTCTTATTACATATATCCATAACACATATTTACCGACAAATCGTACATACATTACGATTTACGAGTAAGAAAAGCAATCGATGATTTTACCCAAACTTGCTGAGCTTAACATCGGCGTTAGTAAAATTCGGTATTGGGTTAATCGAGAAGTGGCCAGAGTTCAATTTTTCTCGTTCGTCATGCGTTAACAAATACTTTCGGGTAAGAACATTTTACCTGTTTTATTTTTGGGTAAAAATTTTAAAGAGAGACATCTGAACATGCCTTATTTTTATCAGCAAACTTTATACGTTTAGAAAATGTCAGTGTTTTGTCCAGATATTTTAGATATTTTATTCCATCGGACCAAACAATGGTTGTTTAGCTTGAAGTCGCTGTCGGATTTTTGGTTTCTTGTGAACAAAAATATCTTGTTTCTTAAGACATCGGATAATTGGTTATATTACCACTTAAATATAATAAAAATCGTTGAAATCTTTCCCAAAGATAAGTTAATAGGTATTTTGTGCTTTGGAGATTCAAATTTTCAAAACTTGTCAATATCGATACTTCCTATCTCACAAACTAAAATTATTATAGAAAAAAATACTTTCCAAATCGGAGAAGTTTAAAAAAAAATGTCTAATAAAAAATAATTTGTTTTTGCATTTAATTGATATCCTCTTCTTTCTTAAAACTTCGAAGGTGGGAAACCCTAATTTGAACTTCTTGACTTTATGCAGAAACCGCAGACATGAGGAGCTTTTATCCTTTGTGGGTATTTACTCAGCTTCTTTGGAAAACTTTACATAATCCTTGGGTTCTCGCAAGTTAGGTCTTGTGACTTCGTCGCCTTATTGCGGTTTTAACCCTTTCAAAACCACGATGAATCCTTACGTATGTACTAAATTTTTGACTCTCGAACCTCAAACCATATTATTTAATATGTAGCTGTAAAGATGCTGCAAATAGGTATTACATCTCTATAATTTGAATAATCAGAGAAATCAAAATTGAGGAAATTCGTTTCCAAGTCTTTTTAAGTCCAAAAAATGTACGGAAACCTCATCAAGCCTATTATCACCCGATTCCCGGATTTTCGAATTGTTGTCAGATTTTCTGTTTGGGACTCAGGACAAGCGCCGGAAGATGATCAATCAACCAGGACCAATTCATCGCAAAATTCGGAAAGTGTGATTGAGGGAAATTTCCTAAAATTATCTTCTTTTTTTGGGGTTTAATGCGAAGGCAGATGCTAAACAGCTCATCAGGAGTTAGTGTCAGCATCAGCGCAAACATCCTGGCCACCCCAGGGAGATGGATGGGATGGCGAACATTATCCTTTTGATCCGGGAATACCCGGGGTCAAATGGATGACGTTGCGCCCGTCGTCATCGTTTTCGGGAATATCTCCTCCGTCCATCTCGCCGGGGCCGCTCGGCCACTGTTGGGGTGTTTTGAGCGTCCCTGCTCCTGGAATCCTCCTCTCAAGTGCCGTTAGACAATCAGCCAAATTAGGGAATTTGTGCATGTCCGCACGGGAGGACGATTGCCTTTTGGTCGCTTTGAGCCTCGCATTGTTTGCCGTGATTAAATCCACCCATTTGTGGCGGTGGGGTGGGCTCAGAGCGTAGCTTTGTTTTTGGTTGCGGCAGCTTTTGTGCGTATGACGACGAGCCGCCCGATAAAATCTTCAAAACTAATTTGAAAATCCGCAACTGGGAGGCATGTGTGCCGCAACCGAATTGCGTGCTCATACATGCGATCACGTCAGGACAACAGCGACTGGAGTATGTTTTAGACGTTTCTGTCGCTTTCAATTGTCGTTCCGGCTTTTTTAGGCATTTTCTCGTATCAAAACCGCGCTTATCGAGGACTCTGGTAAGTGAGCATCCTTTGATCCTTTTGTTTAGAAAATTGCTCATTCTGCGAAAAATTTGTAGGTAAATGGCCTTTTAATCAAATAGGCCAAAATATACTTAAATTAATGAATAAATACATATATATGTAAATAACACTTTTAATTAAATTTAAAGAGGGAATAACATCATTTCAACAAATTCTTTTGAAAATAATTAAATCACTTTAAGTTAAAGTCAAGATTTTTTTGTAGTCTAAATTGCATATCTAGTTTCAGTAGCAATTATCAACAATTATATTTTTAAAACTGAAATTTTTGAAAAGGTCCCATCTTTTTCTAAATAATCTGATCTGGGTCAACTACGAACTCAGCCTAAATTTAGTCCTTACAATTTTTTTTGCAAAATTTCATTTTATTATGTTATTTCTAAAAGAATCTGCATGATGTACAAAATTGATATGACAATAAAATTCAATGAAATAAAAGTTCTTTGATCTCTGATTCATATAGCTATTTAAAATAAGGCGGAAAATTAGTTTTAAGAGTTTCTCAATAAATATTCAATTTGTACTCGATACTATCAAAATTTCCTTACATATGTTGATATTAATGAATGAAATATGATATTTGTCATAAAATAAAGCAATATCAATGTATTAAACTATATGTATTGTATGTCTCTCACATTTGAAGTTTTCAATTTGAGAATGGCCCATTTATAAAACAAAAATAATATCGAATTGCATTTAAAGGACTTATTACTATGTAATTAAATATTTTGTGAAAAAAATGCTAATTCAAATAAAATTTATTTGTTGTTGTATGTGACTCTAATTTTGTGAATATTTCGGAAACAATGAGAGGTGGAGTTTTTTTTATTATTTCTCCCTTTTCGGATATATTAGAATCCCAAATATCCATATTACAGCGTTAAATATTATATATTATATTAGACGACAATCCGAAGTTAAAAATACAGTAAAATTGTATGGTTATACAATTTTTGTATCTAGAGACTTGTGAAGGCTCCAGGGCTGCTATCTTGGCTGCTGCACTGTAAAATCGGTTGTTTTATATTTTAGTGCAAGTAGCATTTTAGGAAAAGGTGTAATTTCAAATTGTTTAAATTTTAAGTATTTATGTAAATAGGTATATTACTTTTTTTTAAGATCTTGTCTTCCACATTTAAGCATCATGCTTTTTCTGGAATACAACAATATACCTTGAGGCTTGGGACATTTCCCTAATATCCATTACGTTCTTCCAGTAGGTCGGCATCTTGAGGACTTCCGCAGATCGGAGTATCGATATAACAATTGCAACAATGGAAGGTACAGCTCTCAAGGTTTCCCAACAATATTACTCCGAACAAAAGAAAATGTAACATAAAACCGCGCTTCGAAACCTGCATCCCTTAAGTAAGTCCGCGGAGCGAATACCCTCCAGAAGCAGATATTTTCCTTAAGGTCTAAATGTTCTTCGCCGCTACTCATTTTAGCTGAAAAGGAGCTGAACCGCCGCGGATTGGTTTCTTGAGTGGCTCAAATTTTCATTGTTTCATTCATTGTCCGCTGCGTGAATATGAAAAAAAGAATACATAGCTCCTTGTGAATCGATATATAAAGAGAAATTGCATAGTGGCTCCATTCAATTTTCGCACGATTTTGAATCTTTTTGTCATACTATTGGTATAAGATCGAGTGTATGCAAATTGTATGCGAAGTAAATATTCAAGGACTCTTAAATTCGGTTTCAATTCTTTAAAACTCTCTACAATGGCGCATCGGTCTCGAAGTTTTGAAAAGGGATTTGAATACGATCGCCATGATCGTGTGGTCTCCATGGGTATTGCATTTCGCAGATGGTTCCTTTATTCGGTTATCATTGAGATGCGATCAAATTGATCAGAGCAGTCAGGGAATTTTTACAAATCTACCGTAAACAAGAATCCTGCAAATTCTACGATAGTCACAATAAAATTCGTTACATTGCAAAACCAAAAGCAAGTTCCATCAAATCTGGAGAGGGGTGAAAATGTGATTTATTGCCGTAAAAAAAGCAGCAGAAGTCGATGGTTCGACAAATGAAAAATCTCACCCCCTGTCCAATAGTAAGGCATATGCTAGAGGTGCCCTTCGAATCGCACATTTCCGCGTAACTAGAGGGGTCGGCCGACATAACGCGGATATTAGAGCCACTCGAGGAGTTTTTAAGGGCTCAGATTTTTATTTATGATTTTTAATGCGAGTACTCGCCCGTCAACTCTCGTTCCGCCCTCATTAAGGTCGATTCGGTGACGGGTCCTTCGGGTTCCACAGGGCTGGTGGATGAGACCGAGATTCGTTTGCGCCTTTGTTGTCGAGGGTGTGCTCGGGACATCAATAACCTTATTTGACAACAAAGTGTCGCATTGCCTCTAATAGAGGGTGACGCGGGGTAGAAAATTAACGTATGTTTTCTCTAATCACTTCTGTGTGCTACTTGATGACGACACAATCAGAGGGTGGAACGTGATGAGCAGTTTGGGGTGGTACTCAAGGGCGTGAGAATTTTCTTTTATGAAGCAAAGCTTTTGGGGTATTGTTCTATGAATCATAACAAACTCAATTTAAAATGTATGTAAATTAATTATTAAAAAATTATTTGACAAACTTAACAAGTTTTTCGTATCCCTTTCATATAAGCTTTTGTGCGCCTCATAGTTTCAATGGCTAGGAAACTTAAATATTTTATAGGTATCTACATACATTAAAAAATTAGTAGTTTGTAGAAATTACCATAAAAACATTGCAAAATTGTTGAGTAGTAATTGAGTGAATATTTCTAATCAATTTAATTAAGAGTTCTATTACAATACCTTAAATCACACACAACCAATTGAGTTGTTATTTAACACTTTGCGGGTTAAGAGATTTTGAAGTTTTTTTTCTCTTAAATCGTAAACGTTCCTAAGTATAACTTTTCTGTCTTTGCACTCAAAGTTTGTAAGTTTTAACTTACATGTTAAAATATTCCGAAAGATATAATTTGGTAATCATAATCTTTTTTTGGTTTTAATGGACATATATTTAACTTTTATTAAAAACAGATCATTCTGGATTTCATCATAAAAGCGATTTCAGATACTGCGTGAATGAGATTCTTTCAAAAGTAAAATTAATACCATATTCAATAACAAATTAAAAGATGTTCTTCTGGTACATAAATTTTAATGTAAGTTAAAACTGGGTTAATTTCCATTTATAGTTGAAACTTTAGTTGTTAGCTTGCTTACGTAATTATTATATCCCAGATGTAGCTTGTGTGTTAGTAACACTATTGTTGCAAATAATTAATTTTGGTATTAACATAAATTGAGATCTGAATACAAATATTTTAGCTTACTTAGTAATTAATAAGCGGCCTTGTTGATTCTTTAAACCAAGTTTTTCTTTCAGTGTATGAAAACAATTGCAACTTAGAAATTAGTCTTAAGTCGAGGAATATGCTGAGAATCTAAATAAGTTAAGATACATATGTATAAGTAAAGTACCAAAGCTACTATATAAATTGTGCGGATTCAAAGACAAGTCATCAATTGCAAGTAATATGCAACGCTGGGTAGAAGAGATAAACTTTCGTATTTAACCATTGGTCAAATTTTTGAAAGTTTTAGTTTAATGGGATTAGGTAATTAGTACCTATTAGAATTTAGGCAATTTTGGAGGGATAGAAATGAAAAACGATATCCTTGAACAGTGAACAGTAGTTAGGTACTTTGAGATGATATTGAGCTCTTTCGAATAATAAACACTTAACTAAAAATATTTATTTTTCTTGTGATCATGATTGTGTGTTTGTGTAAAAATTGAGTACAAATTCGAAATCACTGAAACTGAAAATTCCATGTATAATCAAACCTTCCAATAAATTTTGGCCAGCACGTTGTTACCTTTAATTCTTATTGAAACAACCGAAAATAATGCAACATTACCCCCCACCACCAGCCTGATGGGAAAAATATTGATGCTGTCGAACTTGTGACGAATCATGTGAATGAAATTTTTTCAGTCCACTCACGGTGCCGCGGCCGGGCGTGCTTTGTTGTTTTGCGCCCGCATAATCAAATGATCTGAAAATTTATTTACTGCCACCCCAGCGACCAGCCCGAACGGCAATTGAAACCTCGACAAGAAAAATCAGCCAAAACCCAATTAAGGGCCGCTGGGACGCGATGGGCTCGGATGCGTCGGGAGCACAGGAGCCCTATCCCGAAACCATTCCCATTCTCCTCCCTGGAATGAGTAATAATTCGCCGCTGGGGCTCCGGCTGTTTTTCCTGCAGCTGGAAGTGTTAATGGTTTTGAGTGAAATCAATCCTCGGCTCTTTGGATGCTCTATCTGTAATTTGGTTTATTTATAAAACTGTTGCTAAATTTCTTTCTACAGTAGTTCTATATTTGATTAGGATTTTGAAATCGATTTTGAAGTTGTTCGTCGTCATTTTGATTTCAAAATCTAGTATTTTTTTTACCATATGTAGTTGTCCGTCGAAAACCCGATGCAACTAGTTTTTATTGGAATTCTTTGAACTTCGATTACTTCTATTTATATACGAAATATCGTATTTACCATATTCAAATAGAAATTCAAAATCTACTATACTGTATGTAAAAATTCATCATATCATAGAATAACAAATTTTTTTAAGTTTCATGTACACAGATTATATAGTTTTTAAGTATAGTACATATATTGCATGAGTATATATTAATTTATGAAAATTGAGCTATTATTAAATTATTATAATACTACTTGATATTAAATCGAGATGATAAAAAATTTAAAACTTTTTCGAAAAAACGAGGATCTGTGATTATGATGTTCTGAGATATCCTTTAAGGTTAAATAAATATGTAAAGAAAATGTTAGACAAAGTTCTGAGTGGAATTAAATATATTTTTTTTTTTAATTTCAGGCAGTGTAATTGATTTTTTAGTATTTAAACCTAAACCTAGAACTAGCAGCAACAATGGAGCGGAGGTGAGGTGGGGCTCAAACGGGCAATCGGGTAAGGAGGATCTGTGGAAATTTCTTGGACCGTGTCCACTAGCCATATCTCACAACCTCTGGCTCATCTGGACAACTCAATCGTCTCCTGTCCAGCGGGGATTATTGCGCGGAAAAATTCCTGGGAATGCCTGGTGCAACAATGCCGGACAGACGGGAGATAGAGGAGCGAATAAACCGCGCCGCCGCGCGGAAACGACCGCAGCCAATTCCATCCCAGAGAGCTCCCAGCGGACTATTGACTGATTCCAATCGGACACTGCCAGCGAACAACATTTATGGGCACCTACGAGGCCGTAAAACGACATCCAAAAGAGGAGCGTACACGCGCGGCAGGTATGCGCGTCGTCGTCCACAATTTTCAATAATTTCGCGTTTTATTATCCACCTAGAAAAGGTGCCTATAAACTTGACGGCCGAGCCCGCGCTGGGAGATAACTTGACGCTCTGCGCAAGCCCTCGTGTGCAGAATTTGTAACTGCGGCACACTCTGCGGCGAACCCGAGGTGCGAAGATATGACGACCGGAACGCGGTGGGGCTCCAGGGTTCTTGCCGGGAACGGTGAAGATCTAGGAGGACATAAATAAAACATATTTGAGCTGGCGATCTCTACAAGGTGCACGGGGCTCCGGCAACAATGAGATCTCAAAAATTTGATGACCTCGACGCACCGCGATCATTGGGAATTTCACTTGTGTGACCCAAAACCTATTCCAGAATCTACAACCAATTGATGGGCTCACTGGCTGTCTGACCATCTTAGGGTGAGAACGGCGGTCTAAGGCCAATTGAGAAACATTTTCATACTTCACTTAAGAAGTTTGATCAAACATGAAAAACCCTACTCTATAAAAACTTTCTACATATAATTTGTTCTTCCTCTTATAAAAATGTATCTACCCTTTTTCAAAATATCCTTCGAATTGTTAGAATCCCTTAAATTGGACCAATAAGGCAAACGATATTATTTTTAAAGGTGATTCGAAGAATATATTATAAAAAAAAATATGGGTTCAAAATTTTTAAAGACGGAAAGGGAATTTCGGAATTTCATTCATGAATTCAATAAGAAAGATTAAAAGTGAAAATCTATGGCTCGTATGACAAAAGTGAGCAAAAGGCTCATCCTCAATATCACAGACCTTATAACTATAGTTATAAGGTCTGTGTCAATATTTAATTAAAATACAGAAATCTTGTTTTGACACACGATTTCAGGTTTACTATACTTTTTCCTTTAAACACTTTTTCAACATATTAGTCAATGTCCATACATATAAGGCTACGTTATATTGCCGAAGTGTGTCATCAAAGGGGTTAAACATCTGATAATTTATATAATGATCGTCCAAAATATGTATTAATCTATTCTAAAAAACTAAAAGCAAATCTCGTAACAATTTCAGGAAACTTCGCAATATTTTCAAAACAGTGAATTGAAAATAAAATAAACTACAATACTTGCATACATAGTATTAACTACAATATGATGCCATTCTAGAAAATTTTTGTTTTGTTGTTGAAATATTGAAATAATAATATATATTATTTATAATTGCTCACAAGAATTTATACATATAACATATGTATGTAGATATGTACGTGCCAGTATCTTGAAAGAGGTTAGAATAACACATTTGACCTTGAAAAGCCTTTAATTGGTCAGGACTCGTGAAATTGATAAACTTTTATGTGAGCTATTTCAATATTTTGATTTGACTGTAGTTGGAAAATAAAAATAGTTCAAATTCGAGGAAGATGCCCGCCCTTCACTAGAGCTAATTAAAAATCGCTAAGCAGGGGGTGGTGGGATGCTACCCGAGGAATATTGGTTGACTCCCGCTGATAACCCACTCAGCGCCCTCTTAGGCAAACGACCGCTGCTATCCTGACTGCACCCGACGCACATCCGTCCAGGAAGTTGTTTTCGGCGCAAAATTCAAATAACCTCGAAAAATCCTTTCCACGATCTCAATTGAAGGGCTAGTGCCAGTGGTTTTGTCTCCCTGAACCCCTGAGCCCTTGAAAATTGTCGTGGCAACCGTTTGGCGAAAACCTAGTGCACCAGGACTCCTCGGGGTCCGGGACTCAAGAGGACATTTACATGCTAGGGAACAAAGGGCGCCGATCGAGGTCGGCTAACCGGCGCTCCCTGGGGACCTCCGAAGTGCAGACGCCCTGCTCCAACCCTAAAAAAATATGCTACTTGTCGCCGCGCCATTGTGCTCAATGTTTCCATTTATGAGTGGGTCATCTTGTGAGTTTTCACTCCGATTCACTCGAGGGATAGTGAAGGGCTTCACGCAGCTTCGTCTGAGACTTGAGTGGAAATTTGCCGGGAGGTTTCTCACGCGAATCCGATCCTTTTTTAATTACATTTGTAGTTTTACATGCGTTTGGTGGGCATTTTTAAAATTTTTTAGATAAAGTCATAAATCAAATCTGTTTCGTTCAAATTTAATGGCTCGTCAAAGGGATCCTTTCTTCCCTAATTCGCACTAATGGTGTGAAATTCAAAAGTCAACAAAAAAGTGATCATTTAAAACGTGCACCGCGACTGCCACTTTATTTTTCAAGATTAATGCCCTAGAACGGGAGGATGTCGCTTTAAAGGAGCGGAAGGTTGCGAAATACATTGCCGTTGGGTGTTAACATGACTGAAAACACTTCCGGATTTGAACTGCAAAATTGCAATTTACGAGCTTAAAATTTCCACAAAGGGCTTGCTGTTTGGTGCGTGAAGGGTGCGCAACTCCATTCGACGTCGAAGGGTTGTGCCAATTTTATTGCCGGATCAAATCGCTCAAAAGCTTGATTGCGTGCGTTTATTTATCTATTCCTTGCGATGTCCCTCAAAATTCTTTTGGAAAAAAACGTTTTCGTTAACATCTAAAAATCCCCTTAATTTTAGTTCTTAATAAATTAATAGATATTATTTGTATTTTTTCCGTGTGTGCAAAAAAATAGAAAATTTTATATTGAGCTCCGCAAAGTTTTGGAAGAGTGTGTGTCAGCTACTATGTACAATTACTTGCCGTAACTCTTTATCGAACTGATTACATTCAAAAATGACCGTGTCGTGATTTATCTTGGTTACTCAGAAGAAATACAGAACAAATTAAAAATTGATTTATATACTTAGTACATCGAATGGCTTTGAAATGGTTCGATCTCGACTATTTTGAGATTGAATGCTGCCGCATTATATTTTCTTCAAGACATGATAAGATTGTTATTTATGTACGAGTATATTCATTCGTTGACTACAACATGTACAGAAAGTTGTGGTCAATTTAGATGACTTTTTATGCAGCCCATTATATTTACTTTTGAAGACGTAGACGAAGAGTACATTGGTTTTTTGTTTAAGTTAGAAAATTTCATATTTTTGATTGACAGGATTTTGTTGAACTAGTTTATGAATGAGCGTTTGCCATGTTTTTTTATTCATAATCTATTCTATGAAATAATCAGTTTATGGAAAAAATTCCATTCTTATTTCGAAATATCGCTTAAGCTTTCTTTTGTGTTTTACTATCAAAAATTCTTGTGGTTGTTTACTATATGCAATTTTATTGAATATTGAAATTTATAATAAAGAAGTATACAAGAAAAAAATAATTTCTTTAGTGCTGATGATGACGACGATGATGATGGTGGTGATGGTGATGATGGTGATGTCCTGTCCCATTGAGGGGGAATAGTCGCTCCCAGACAGCAAAGCGGTCAGTGTATAAATTTTGTTTCATTTCTAATTCCGTGCCAATGTCCAAATAATTTTCCTTTTCGTGGGAGAAAGATGTCCAATTCAAACCCTTGAGGTATTCGTCATTTGGTTTATTTGGATTACTGCAAGTAAGGTTAAATTACAATTTAATTTATTTTTTGTACGTTTATTTCAAAAGAATGGTTGCATAGAATTTAAATGTATGCCTACATAAAGTAAAATATAAATAGTACGAAAAATAAACTTTAAAAATATATTCGAATATGTACATATATTCAAGTGTGTGCCCTTGAAAACGAAATTTCCTGTATGGCTTTTCAAACGAATCCAAATTTGTTAATTTCATTCATATTCGGTCTATTCTATTCGTTAGCATACGGCAAACATTTCCAGATACGCACAGTACATGGTTGAAAAATATTAAAAAATGCATAAATAACTCATGTTCTCTTTAAAAAATTTCGTTATTTTGAGGATAATACAAAATTCAAACCTTATTGACTTCGTCTTTAGATTTTTAATTCTAATTTGAGTACTTCAAGTTGTATTTTAATTACAGAACTCACCCAGTTAAGGCAAAATGTGTCCACATTTTTGTAAGTCTTTCGACTGTTACGTGTTCTGGATCTTCCTGAGTGAACAGTGGCGTAATATCGGGAACAGCAAACAAATATAACAAATCATCATGATGCACTACCCCGTACGGCTTATCTTCGGGATAATTTACATGACTGTAGCGACCTTTATAAGCGAATTTGTAATTCCAAACCGTCGTCAATTTACTCGCTAGTTGTACAAATCTGTGCATCCCAAAACCGATTACACCATCAGAAAAAAGCTGAACAAAATTAAGAATTGTACACAGATTGAAAAATAATTAAACCTGCATCTTACATAACCCAGGCCTTCGATTGATTTTGGCAAGTTCAGAGTTTGATTCCCAAGGAAACTCTTTCGTAATTCTTGAGTTATATTGTGGGATCGAGGGGTTTCTCTTTCGTAGAGGAAACATATTGGAGCATACGTATCAAAATTACTATCCAATTGCTGTTTTAAGTTATCGTCTTCGAGTACCCCTAAAGAAATTTATTAATTTTGTAAAATCGTTTTATCGAGGAATAAATACTACCCACCTATAGCTGCTCCTACAAATTCATCTTTTGTTATTCCAGCAATAATTGGGATTTTCATAAATTTCCCTTCTTGGTAGGATTTAACTGGATCTTCAACTAAAAATCTCTCTTGGCCAAAGTCTTTTTCGACAACTGGAGACCACAGAATTATTGGGTGGCCACTACCAAATTCAAACATTGGACCAACAGTGTCTACAAAATCATTCATCGATTTCTAGAAAGAAATTGCAGTCGTTCATAGTATATTACATATTTTAAATATAAGTAATTTACGCCAAGAACGAACGTTTAGTTCCAAAGTTAATTTAAACAATCGATAATGTATCATGTCGTAGTTTTCAAGTTCTATGAAATAAACTAACGACTGATAAAGAAAATTTGAATTGATAGATCTAGGAACATATACGATAGTATGACAATCTTACTTGTTTCAAACAATTAACTAGTTCGGGGACATTATTTTCCGAACAGTTGAGTAGCCTGGCTTGCTTTTTAGCTAAATGTAGTTGGTTATTCGGAATTTCGAATTGAGATACAGCCGAACCACTCATCACAATCGCTTTGTGGAATAAGTTCGTAGACATAGGCGACACCATGTGCAGGGTTACACTCATCGCACCCGCACTATAGCCCATTAAAGTCACAGAATCGGGATTGCCTCCAAAGTGACTGATATGCTCCCGAACCCATTTCAACACCAACACCTGATCCTTTAAACCTGCATTTCCTGGAGCTTCCTTTGTCCCAGTCGCCAAAAATCCCAAGCTAGAGAGTCGATAGTTCGCGGTCACAAGGACTATATTTCGATCCATCAGAAGTTGGGGTCCAGCAAAATTTTTGCTCTGTCCTGAGACGGAGTAATAACCACCAGGGTGGAAGTAAATTATAACCGGCTTCTTTGTTAACGACTTTTCGGACGGATCAGGTGGTAGTTCGCTAGTATAGACGTTAAGACGCAAACAATCTTCAGATAGATCAGATGTATTTCTGCGGCGCTGGGGGCACATCGGGCCGTCTTCGGTAGCATTAAAAATGTCAGTCCACTCTTCTACGGGTTCGGGGGCTGCAAATCGCAACTCCCCCACGGGAGCCTTCGCGTAACGAATTCCGCGGAAAGCAAGAAACTTTTTCCCCAGTCTTGAGGACATCGAGCTCCCAAGAATACGCCCCAATTTAGTCGTCACGATCACATCGTCGCCGTCGGACTGAACTTCCGAGATCGCACAGATCGCAGCTAGAAGTACGACTGCTGCCGTAGAAAAGATCATTTTAACCGTCTGCCTCAATAAGAAACACTGAGGAGCTTTAGTCGACTTATTACTTATTTATACCCTCCAACTGTTTGAAACGTCTTGAGACGGTGCTCTCAGAAGATAAGTCATGCATTCAAACCACGTTCAGGGATCTTACAGCGGCTAGTACGATAGATTGTTTTACATTTGGTGTGATTCCCCACCCTCTACGAGTACTAAGGTGAACTGCCTGCACAGTTATCCCATATAAGACGATTGATTGTTTTCAGAGAAAGGTTCTAAGATTGGTTTGAAACAGTTTTCCTAATCAAATGCATCAGGGGAATTTTCACAAGTACTGTCTTTTTGTTTACATATAGGTTTTTTTGGTAGATATTATTCAAATCTAATACCATTTTTCATTTGCGATTTTGTTTTCCGTATTCGTAAACGCCTATTTAATTAAATGACCTCTTCACTTCTTAAAGATTAAAGTGAAAACTCCCCGAAACGTTGAGCGATTTTAATTAACATAGATTAGTTTATATTCCAATACATTCCAAGATATGTGTTATAGTAGGTAGTGCGTAGCCACTTAAAAGATCTTTCTTTCTTATTTTATTCGTAAATTAAGTATAATAAAAATTCATATTAAATGCTTCATAAAGAGCTAGTAAGGATTTTTAAAAAACTGTTTTTTGTATACTTTTCAAATATCAATACTGATCCAAAAATATTATGTAAAACTTTAAAGTTGATCCAATGGTTAATTTTCAAAATATCCTATAATATCCGTAGGACTTTCCTCCTAACGATAATTGTAATAGTAAAATAGTAAAATTTTAGATGTCTGTTGCTTGAAACTACATCTTCTTCAAACATAGTGACTTATTTTAAAAATTACTCGGCGGATGTAAATAAATCTTATGAAACATATAATGTGATATATATTTTAGACATTATAAAATAGTGCTTAATGTTGTTTGTTTTTTTCACCAAAACTTTATTTTAATAAATAATAAACAAGGCCTTTTTACCTTTACTAGCAAATCACTGCTCGTATTTTTAAAAGAATTTTCAACAGTACAGGTCCAGCAGATAACTTTGCACAGGATAAAATTTGCTATTTTGAAATTTTCATGATTTTTACTTTAAATGTAGTTAGTGTCAATATTTGGTATGTAATAGATAAAAAAAATAACCAAATTCCTCTAACACCGAAATAATTTCTCTATAAACATGAGTTTTAAAAATGAACACATTTCTTCGGCAAAACATATATGTATAAGTTTCATGAGCGTTAATAAGTCATATTGTAGACTTTATTTGCAAAAAACTTGAAACTGTGTACTGAACTCGCATTCTGCATATTTTTAATTTGTCGATGTAGATAAAATTATACGGAAAATTGTTGATGAAATTCAACTTTACGAACCGTCATCTACGTTATATGTACATATATGTATGTATGAAAATCAAAATGCTATGATTTTTATTATAAGATTCCGAGATTTGATTTTATATGATCAGTAATGAGCCTCTGATATGAATCCGATTATTCAAAGACAAATCTTTCACTTAGCGGATCCAAAATAAATGCATATATAAAAGACATTATAATTCGAAATTTGCTTTGAATATTTGAAATTTTGGTTCAGCCTTGTAATCAACGATCCGAATAAATTCTTCGAAACCAAGTTTTATAAAAAGAAATAAATAAATGTGTGCCGGCTTACCCGTTATAAGCAAATGATTCCCACATTCTTGTCAACCTCTGCATAGTCACATGTTCCGGATAGTCCTTAGTAAACGTGGGTGCTATAAAAGGTCCAGTAAAAAGATACAAAGTGTCGTCGTGATGAGCTACTCCAACAGGTTTGTTATCAATCATGAAATAACTCCACCTGCCCTGGTAAGAAAAGCGGTAGTAGTAGACCTTGGTAAACTTGGCAGCTAAATGAACGAATCTATGCACACTAAAACCAATCAAAGCATCTGCGAAGAGCTGTTTAAGTAGAATTGATAAATTATTTTTTATTACAGCTGTGTACAAAGTTTAAACATACATATCCCATTCCTGGCATTGAATTTTCAAAAGACAGCGCTGTTGTCCCGAGGAACTCCTTTCGTAAAGTGTTACTAATATTGCTTGAACGAGGCGTGTTCTCTTCATAGTGGAAGACAATTGGTGCATACTCCTCCCAGTTTTGATCCATATCTCGACTGAACTCAGCACTTCCGAGGACATCTATTTAAAAGGTCAGTTAAATATTAGATATGTGTGAATTGAGTTAATCACCTACCATAGGCTATGTTAAGAAATTCATCTTTAGCGATGCCAGAAATTATGGGAATCCTCATAAACCGGCCCTCTTGATATGCTTTAGTCGGATCTTCAACCAGGAATCGTTCTTGGCCGAAATCTGCCTCTATAACTGGCTTAAAGAGAAGCACTGGTAGACCTCCAATCCAAAACATCTGTGTTAAAGAGTTACTAAACTCTAAATAGGGTTTCTGTAATTAAAATTTTATAGGTAAGTATAAAAGTGGTTGACTGCTTCTTATTGGAACCGCTTATTTTGAAAATGGCCTAATTCCATTTACGTTAAAATCAAGATATTTGCTTGCGTTTTCAAAATAAATAATTTGTCATTTTATTAATCAACTTATAGTTGTTATAAAAAACTTTTAATGATTTTAAACAAATTTTGTACAACTTGCTGCAAAATGTAAAGGTAACATAAAAATGTATGTAACTATTTAAATAACTAGCTAAATAAATGGAAGCAGGCCACTTTCAAAATAAAATTTTTCAAATAATCAAGCATTGTTTATATGTATATTGAACTTAAAATTCCTAGTATTAGTATCTTAAAGTATAGTCTAAAAAGATTGAGAAATTAAGTTCTTTCATAAATATAAATACTGATCGTAAGAAATTTTATATCCGAGCAAGTAAAAACTTAGTGCTACAAATTTCTATTTGTGTGAAAAGTTATATTTAAAAAAAAATTAAGTTAAGGGAATGAATTGAATTAATAATTTTAAATTTGAAAAACTGGAAAGCGTATTACAATCAGAAATGTATAGAATTTTTCTTACTGTTCTCATGCAGTTGATCATCTCAGAAATGTTGACATCAGTACAATTTAAGATGCGTGCTTGTCTTTTGGCTAAGAAGATTTGTTCTGGAGGTATCTCAAATTGGGCTATAGCAGATCCGCTCATTACAATGGCTTTGTGGAATAAATTCCTAGACATTGGTGAAACCATGTGGAGCGTGATACTCAAAGAACCCGCACTATAACCCAAAAGGGTCACAGCATTGGGATCACCTCCGAATAGGGCAATATTTTGTTTGATCCACCTCAAGGCTATGACCTGGTCCTTAAGTCCAGCATTTCCTGGTGCTTCAGGAGTTCCAGTTGCGAGGAAGCCTAGGGACCCAAGACGGTAGTTCATGGTCACCAGAACCACGTCCCTGTTCATAAAGTACTCTGGACCAGCGAAGTAACCACTGTGACCCGACATTGAGTAGTAACCTCCTGGATGCCACCAGACTATCACGGGCTTCAGGTTCTTCGGATTGGACTCAGAAGGCAGGTGGTGGGTGAAAATATTCAAACGAAGGCAATCCTCGTCGATGTCGGCGCTGTTGTTCCATGTTTGAGGACACAAAGGTCCATCTTTTGTCGCATCGAAGATTCCGTCCCAGGGCTCGACGGGAAGTGGGTCTTTGAATCGCAGTGGTCCCACTGGCGGTTTTGCGTATCTTATACCGCGGAACGAATAAAAATCCCTCCCAGAAACGGAGGTGAGAACATTGCCGCGGACTTTACCCGCCGTTGTCGTAACGAGCGGATCAGACACTTTCGCACCGTCTTCAGCCGCGAATGCGAAGCTCACCGCGAGACAAGAACTCAAGACAATCTTAAAGTGTATCATTTTGATCGCCCCCGTAAGCTTGGCGAACTGTTGGGGCTCCGAGGTTGCCGCAATATTTATAGGTTCCCCTGCTCCGAAATTGATAGCTGAGTGGTTATATCACATTCACTGGAGTTGGAAATTGTCTTGCTACTTATATTTATAAAATGGTTTTACCTCGTACGCCTTGGGATTCCCATAATTGTACTCGGAATTTTCTTATTTTTCTCTGAGATGCATGCAATTGCGATTCCAAGCACAAACGAAAGGCAAAATGAAATTTTGTTGATGTACTATCTCTTGCAATAAGAAGTATTTTTTGAATCTTCTCAGAGCGAGGAAGTGTCGAAAAGAGGTATTTTTAACCGAATATACAAATAAGAGACGCAAATACCGGATAATTTGATTATATTGTAATATTTTTAACAACTTTTGTATTTTTCCTTTGTCAGAATTCTTGGAAGTTGTAATCTATGAAAAATATTTTAAATTACTTACGCTAAAACTTCTCTAAAGAACTCATTTAAGTTTATCGCTGATGTAAGAGTTCTAGAATTAGAGCAGTAATTAAGCCTTTTATTCAAATTTACTTATTACTTTTGGTAATAGGTTCAAATAAGTAGCACAAGCAAATTGCGCAACTTTAACTGAAGGCAATTTATTTAAACTCTTAAAAAAGTAATTAATTTTCCATTAATATAATTCCAGAAACAAATCATAAGACAGCTATACTTAGGATGATTTTATTATAACTTTTAGTGACCTCTGGCCTTTTCTGCTCTACCAAGCACCAAAGTGTTGTAACGATATTAAATTCATAAGGCCACTTTAATAAATACCTATGCACATTTAGTCCACAGTTCTTAATTATAAAGGAAACATTAAGAATTAAAATTCGAATGTGGCTTTACTAATAAAAAATTGTTGAAAATTCGGCGCGAAAAACTGTTAAAATGTTATGATTGAGCCACCAATAATATTTTGCATCTGTTTCTCTACAGAAAAAATTAAATTAATATTACAATAAAATCAATTTTGTTCGTATCATGCTTCAATCTTTTCCACGTACAAAGCATTTCGAAATGGAGAAGGTTACTTATTCTAATTTGTAAAACATTCTGGTAAAGTCAATCAACTTAATGAAAGCAAAAATGTTAATATTTACACAAATGCTGTCTTTCGTTCCGCATGGAAATTGAAAAATTTAATGAGGCAAGGCCTAATAAGAAAGCTTGAATTGAAACTACCATATGAACAATATGAGTAATATAGCTGTTAGTATTTCAACACTATATTTGACATAAAACAATATTTCGATGATGAGCAATTTTTAAGAAAATATAGATAATAAAGCGGTGTTACTGTTGTAAAATGTTATGCTTACCAAGACTAGAAACTGTTTAAAAATCTTTTGAATTAATAGTTGAAATATCTATGTATCACAGCTAAAATGTAAGCTATAATGGTACCTTCAGCGTTTTTATCATAAGTTTTTATTATGAATGTGTAAGCTAGATTAGGGTAAATAAATTCTATAAAAGGTAGGACTTTTAATTCATTATTTTCAATGTATTATTTTTATCACGAATCTGTGAAGGTTTAGTCAGCTTAACAAGTTTTTGAAGCTGCTACTATGGATTTGTATAAAAAATAGAAGGGTTATCCGATCTGGGAAAAATATACTCAACAATTACGGAAAGGAAATGACTGCTATTTTTGTAGCATTCAAAATGCGGATCCTTCGAATGAAGAAAATAGGTTTCGATTTGCCATTCATATAAAATGTTGGCATGATACGTTAATAAATACTGGCAACGGATTTATTTGTCCTTAAAGAGTAAGTTCTCATTCATCATCTTAGTGATTATTTAATTCTAAACTCTTACATTAAAAGCCGTGAAAGACTACACCCGGCCATGTTTTATGTCCACGGAGAATATTTTATTAGAATCCGCGGTATTTAATGGACAAAGATTTTGTGGTGGTGACTATTAACCACCGAGTGGGACCATTCGGATTCCTTTGCACAGAAACTGAGGACGCACCATGAAATGTTTGGCCTTAAGGGCTAAGTTTTATTTCTGAAGTGGGTACGTGATATTATTAAATATTGGATTCTTATACAAAACTAAAATCAGGTGCAAATATTGTCCCAAGAGTCCGATTTATAGAATATGAAAATACGTTGATATATTTTACTATTGGTATGACTTCGAGAAACGCTATATAATTCGGATTATGACCAAAACGGAAACCTCCATGTTAATATACGAGTACATATAAAGTTTTGTTTCCAAAATATTAATTTCATTTTTATCTGCAAAATTAGAGAAAGTGATTCGCAGAATGTGCTGTGAACGACGGTTGTTTAAAAAGGGTGAGATTATTATTCAATTATTTGATATGAATACGAAATTTACCAAAGATAAATAATTTTAGAGACTCGAAAAATAAAACCAATCCGTGGACATCAAATATTTAATGGGAGTCATCCAATACATAGGTTGCTAAAATGTTGTACATTTAAAAGGAAAGTAGTTTAGAGCCTGAGTCTCATCAAAATCGAATGGACCTTAGGAAGAGGCTTTCTACAGTTGTTATCTATTTATTTATTTATGTATGTATTTCTTTATTTAGTATCTGCATAGGCTAGCAAATATGCATACAGGATCTCACTAAAGAGAATTACTTACATATAACAATCAAATGGTATGCAGAGAGAAGTACGAGTATAATGACAAAATTGTATGACGACACAGATAGATTTGTGATTTTTTAAATGTAATTAATTGCGATTCCAATAAAACTTTGGTCTCGTTACGATTTCAAAAAATTTTGGGATTCTGATTGCCTATGTCAGAAAAATACCTTAAAAAATAATTTTTTTTTACAAAGTTTCGAAAATATAATAATCTTAAAATATTGAAATAGAAATACAAAATTGTATTACAGTTATATTCAAGCTCAATTCATAAATTCAGTATTGAAGTTATATGCAAACTCAATTCATAAATTCAGCTTAAGTGCTTAATATATTAACTTCTTCAATTGGGCACTGGAAAAAGATTGTCCCAAACCTCCATTCGCTCTTTAAAAGGCTCAGAACCGAGGTAGTCCTTCTCATTGACATAGAGAATTTTAATTTCATCTTTATTACATGGCTCCCAACTGATATCAGATGTCCATGGATTAGTTTTATTATTCGGATTCCTAAAATTATTTATTGAGTTCCATGTTTTTATAAACCACTATAGAATCAGTATCTCACCCAGTTTGAATAAAGGTGCTCCAAAACGTTGTAAGCTTTTCAACCATAATATTCTCTGGGTCGTTTTCCGTAAACATAGGTGCTTTTTCCGTATGAACGAAGAGATACAAAAGATCGTCGGCATGAGAAACACCTAGTAAAATATAAATATGTTATTTATGTGTATTAATTATATGAAAATTATATACCGTAAGGTTTTCCATTAGGATCTAAATCCCAAGAATAACGCCCTTGATAATCAATTCGATAGTAGAAGACGTCGGTGTGTTTCCTAGCAAGGTTCACGCATTTGTGCATTCCATGGAGAATGTAAGCGTCAGATTCTAGACGAGCATACGCATCTAAATTTGCGCTTGTAATAGATTCGTTCTTTAAATAGAAAGATCTTAGGGTTTCTGTTACTGATGTAAGCGATGGATCGTACAAAAGTACATCGGGTGCTTTTTTATAAAAATCAGTATTAAGCTCGTCAAATCTCTTACTATGATTGAATTGAGCTAAAATATTATATCATGTCAATTAAATAGTGAAATTGAATTAAAATAAATTATTAAATAGCTTTATTTTTTAGTTATTTTTTCACTCAGAACTATCTCATTTAAGAAAAAAATTCTTACCAAAAACAATGGGCTCATATTCATCTTTGGTAATTCCTGCTAAAACAGGGACTTTCGAAATCCTTCCTTGATCGTAAAGTGCAATTGGAATTTTCACTTAAAAATTGTTCTTGTCCAAAATCCTCTTCAATATCAAAGAACCAAGTTGGCTCCTCGGAAAAACTTGTAATTAAATTACTCCACAGGAATGTCCGAAGGCATTGAACCAATGATTTAGGGTCATTCGCAGGACAGAAATTTTCACCCAATTTTTTTGTTATATTATGGTTCCTAGAAATGACGTGCAATAAACCTGAGCCGCTTGAAACAATTGCGCCATGAAATAGTCCTTGAGACATTGGTGACACCATGTGCAAGGTAACCGACATTCCTCCAGCACTATTTCCTGCTATGGTCACTTTGTTAGGATCACCTCCAAAATATTTAATATTATCACGAACCCACTGCATGGCAACAACCTGGTCTTTAAGTCCAATATTCCCTGGCGCATCTTCTGATCCTGAATTTATGAAACCAAACGGTCCCAGTCGGTAGTTAATAGTCACAACCACAATGTTCTTATCCATCAAATAACGTGGATTCCAAAAAATCTCACTGTGACTCCCTCCCGTTGTAAAGTATCCTCCGTGGATATAAAATAAGACTGGCAACCGACTGTTTAAATCTTTTGTGTAAACGTTCAGAATCAAGCAGTCTTCAGACATAAGACTATAAAAAATTCCTCCTTGTGGGCATATAAATCCATTCCTAGTGGCATCTAAGGTACCATTCCAAGGTTTCACGGGCATTGGTAGTGAAAAACGATTTTGTCCAACTGGTGGTTCGGCATATCGAATTCCACGAAAAGAATAGTAATCACTTCCTTTTCGCGATTTGTGAGTAAGTCCACGTATTTTTCCCAGGTGGGTTTGCACCACAATTTCTTTACTCAAACCTCCACATAAATAGGTACAAATTACAAAAATTAACAAATTCCAAAACATTTTTCTATCTGAATAATTCAACTTCAATCTACTAAATGTACGAAAAGTCAATTGCAAACTGCTGCGATTTTATAGAAAGCCATGTAAATTGTTATCTCAATTCTTACTTTCGGTAGTATTGTTTCTTAATTATTCAGACGTAATTGAAAGGTCGACGCCCTATTGGTCATCTTATTATAAATTGTTATCAGTTCTTCTTAAGTGAAAATAAGCAAATCAATATATGACGATAAAGGTCATAATAAAGTATTTATGTCACCTCAGGCAGTTAACTACTTCTGATTAAGCACATTAATTGATAACTTGTTTTTGCTCTGAGCGACACTCCCGCTAAAAAAACAAAAATCTTGAAATTCGACCTTGCCAAATATTTACAAGAATTTAATTGAAACTTGTAATGATAGTAACAGATAATTGGTTTTCTTGTAAGAAAGTGAATAAGGCAATTTAGAGCTAAGTTTTTGAATACCTTATTTACTTTCCAAATATTTTAATTTTATATTTTGTTAAAAATAGGAAATAAATAATCCCAAAGTTTCATTCTTTTGCGATATTGACGTGGTTCATATCCAAGAAAACTTCTGTTGTTTAAAACAAGCATTCTAACTTGATTCCTATTTGTCGAATTCCACCTAATTTTAGAAGTCCACGGGTTGGTTCTATTATTTGGGTTCCTTAAAAGATACAATCATTGAATTATTTTTTTTTATTTCACGCTACTATATCCCCATATTGAACCCTTACCCAGTTTGAGCAAATGTGGTCCACAACGTTGTTACGGTCTCAATCATTAAATTTTCTGGATCAGTCTCCTTTAACAGAGGTGCTTTTTCAGTGTAGACGAAAAGAAATAGAAGATCATCAGCATGAAAAATTCCTTTTAATGTATATAGTATAAAAATTTGTATGAATGAAGGATTATTAAAATGAATCTTTACCATAAGGTTTTCCATCACGATTATACTCCCAACTGTATCGTCCTTGAAAATCTTGCCGATAGTAAAAAACATCGACATAACGTCTCGCAAAATTTATGAATCTGTAGATTGCATGACCAACAAGTGCATCAGAGTATAGCCTCCCATACGCGTTTAAATTCTTCCTTGTAATCGGTTTATTCTTCAAGTAAGCAAATCTCAAAGTTCTTGTAACTGAAGTGAGTTTTGGGTTATATTGTAAAACCTCCGGAGCCTTTTTGTAAAAATCTTGATTCAGTTCATCAATTATGCTGCTCTGGTGAAACTGAACTGGAAAACTTGGTAAATAATTTTTAAAAAAATTACTTTTAGAATTTTTTACCATATGCATCTGGTTCAAATTCATCTTTAGTAATTCCAGCTAAGATTGGAACTCTAGCAAATTTTCCTTGAGCGAAAAGTATAGACGGATTTAAAGGCATAAACATTTCTTGCCCAAAATCCTTTTCGATTTCACATGACCAGTCAAACAAATCGGGAATGATTTCAATAAGCTTTTCCCAAGGTACGTTTCGAAGACATTTTACCAATAATGTTTTATCATCTAAAGGACATTGAAAATGACTTGCTAACTTTTGAGTTGTATTTCGATTTTGGGGATGCATATGTGATGTAGCTGCGCCACTCATAGCAATAACTTTGTGAAAAAGGCCGTTAGACATTGGAGACACCATATGCAAAGTTACCATCATAGATCCGCCACTGTGCCCTAATAAGGTGACTTTACTAGGATCACCTCCAAAATATTTGATATTATCGTAGACCCACTTTAAAGCAAGAACTTGATCCTTCAATCCAAGATTATCAGGTACATCTTTGGATCCAGTGGATATAAATCCCAAAAGACCTAGCCGGTAGTTAAAGGTTACGAGCGTGATTTCTTTATCCATTAAATACCGCGGGTTCCATAACAGGTCGCTGTGACTTCCTCCAATCGCATAATACCCTCCATGGATGTAAACAATTACTGGCAGCAGTCCTTCTTTCAAACTTTTGGTGTATACATTGAGAATTAAGCAATCTTCCGACATTAGCGAATTTGAAAGTATGGGTTGTGGGCATAAAAATCCATCTTCAGTTGCATCCATTTCACCTTTCCACCCTCTAATAGGTATGGGTGAGCGAAAACGATTTCTTCCAGTCGGAGGTTCCGCATATCGCACACCGCGAAATGAAAAATAGCTACTTCCTTTTCGAGAAAATTGAATTATTCCACTAATTTTACCAAGTTTAGTTTGAACTACTATTTCTTTATACGAACTAAATTCTGAATAGATAACAAATGAAATAATTACTATTTTCCAGATCATAATGTATATATGTAGGTATTTAACTTTATTTTACTACATAATATTATATTCGCGAAAGTAACTCGTAACGTATTCAACTCGCAACTTGTACTGGAAGAATATTTTGAAACAATATAAAATTTTTGGCTACCTCTTTAGTTATAGTACTTACCATACCTTATCTTATATTTGTGACAGTGTGCATAACTTAAATAAATATGAAACATTTTTCATAATTTCACATCCCCGGCTTTTGTTTACTGTGGAGCTCTAAATATTTACGATAAAAAATGATAAGAAGCTCCAAAGTGTCACACTCTCACTCTTATTCTTCAGACAACAAAAATTTTTGTTATTTTTAAGAAATTTGAGTAGTTAATTAGAGCTGTTCTTTGTAAGTGCTTTGCTTAAAAACAGGTTGTTTAATGATGTACAATGTTTGTAAAGACTAATTTTTGTTAAACCTTAAAATAAATAATAAATTAAACATACAAAGTATACGGAAGTGTTCACAGGAAGATATTAAAGCCGGATAACTCTTAGTAACACATTTATGTAGGAATGGAAACGCCCATTATTCTCAAGAGATAATGAACATTTTGAAATCTGTCGAAAGAAATTCGGGTATAAATTATAATACTCTTCGTTTTTATACTACGCACTATTAAAGACTTACGCTTATTTGCATAGTTAATTAGTTGTTAAAGTAAAGCAAAAGATAGCAGCATACGCCCAATGTAAATTAAATAAAATGTATAAAGGAACATGATTTTTCACAGCAAAAGTTAGTATGATAATTATCAGGAAAGAAAAAATGTGCTGATTGTGAACCTAAGATTAGCAAGATCAATATTTGGATTTGCTTCTTTCTTACTCAAAAGCGTGCGCCATGTTAAGAGCGTTCTTCGTTTTCGCGATAATTTCCCACTTATGGGAAGGTTTACATAGTGAAATCGTTGTTAAAACGAAATTGGGTAAAATACGGGGAATTACTCAAAAATCGCGAAAGGGTAGCGATTATTATTCCTTTCGAGGTATCCGATATGCGGAACCACCAATAGGAGAAAATCGTTTTCGTGATTCTACACCAGTGAAACCTTGGGAAGATGAAATGGATGCAACCAAGGATGGATTTTTATGTCCTCAAGGAAGAGTAGATCCTTCTTTAATATCAGAAGACTGTTTAATTCTAAATATTTACACAAAAAGTCTTCAAGGATCACTTCCAGTAATGTTTTACCTCCATGGAGGTTATTTTGCAAGTGGTGGCAGTCACAGTGAGCTGTATTGGAATCAACGATATTTAATGGATAAAGACATCATTCTAGTTACAATTAATTACCGATTGGGCCCATTTGGTTTTCTATACACCGAATCAAAGGATGCAACAGGAAATTATGGAGCAAAGGATCAAGTAATCGCCTTGCAATGGGTTCGAGACAATATTCAAAATTTTGGTGGTGATCCTAACCAGGTCACCTTGTGGGGTCACAGTAGTGGATCTATGATGGTAACTCTGCACATGGTGTCACCATTGTCGCAAGGGTTGTTTCAAAAAGTTATTGCGATGAGTGGTTCAGCTACATCACATATTAGCCCTCGAAATCTTAATTCAACTCAAAATTTGGCACGTCATTTTCAGTGTCCTCTTAGTGATACGGAATTATTAGTAAAATGTCTTAGAAATGTACCTTTTGAAAATTTAGCGAAAATTAGCTATGATTTCCTTGATTGGTTCTTAGTGGTTGAGCAAGACTTTGGACAAACTATATTTTTACCAAATAATCCATCCGCTCTGTTTGCTCAAGGGAAGTTCGCTAGAGTTCCTGTTTTGGTGGGAAGGACTAAGGATGAATTGGAACCAGATGGATATGGTAAAGATTTACTAAGAACATATGTTACTGAGTATTAGCATTCAATTTTTATAGTTCAGTACAAAGAGACGGACAATATTCAAGAATTAAATGAAGATTTTTATAAAAAGGCGCCGTATATGCTGGGGTATGATCCAGTACTTACTTCAGTCTCAGATACTTTGAAACGCTTCTATTTGAAAAATCGTCTGATTACAACGAGAAACTTAGATGCTTATGGGAAATTGTACTCGGATGCAAACATAGTTCACGGGATCCATAGATTTGTAGAACTTGTAAGAAAGTACACAAAAGTTTTTTACTATCGCCAAGATTTTCAAGGACGTTACAGTTGGTCTTATGACGCTAATGGAAAGCCTCGTGGTAAATAAATTGTTAAATAGGTACCCCAAATATTAATTTCAAAACATATTGCAGGAATTTTACACGCAGACGATCTTTTATATTTCTTCATCAAAAAGAATAAAGCTCCCATGTTTACAGAAACTGACCCAGAAAATGTAATGGTTGAAATAGCAACAACACTCTGGACAACATTTGCTCAAACTGGGTAGACGAAGTTCACTTTAATTTTATAAAATCCGTTTCACTTTAATAAATGAAATTTTTTAGGGATCCAAACAACAGAACAAATCCATGGACGGCTAATATTTTCTGGAAACCGAGCAACAGATTTTTAGTAAGAGTGCTTAACATTAACAAAAAGAGCCATATGGGGTTAAGATCTATTGGAAAACGAATGAGGCTTTGGGACAATCTTTTCCCTGTTCCTAATCAGGTTTAAGATAAGGTCGCTGTAATTTCTAAAGCTCTTTTCCGTTCTTATCAGTCTCAAATAAAATACAGATAATTGTGACAATTTGTGAAGCTATTGTAATTAATTCTCTACACTCGAAAGTTGATTTGGAAAGTGATTTTACTTTCATTTGACTATATTTATTGTAATTATATGTTCAAGTCACAAAATCATATAATATTTGTTGAGATTTTTTCGAAATCCAGAATATACACCATAAATTTTACAATTGTGAAAAAATCATCCATTATGTTTTTGAAATTACATATTAAGGAGGTAATTTGTTTCACTATTCAAATCAATTTTCTTAACTTCATAGTATTTTTAATAAATAATAAATGAAGAAGATTTATGAGAGCCAAATTCTACCACTATGTATTTGCGTAAGTATATGTTTCTTTATACATATAACTCAACAATTAATTTTGACCAGGCACCGGAAACAGGTTGTCCCAAAGATTCAATCGACTTGAATAGGCTTCAGGTCCTAGTACGCTTTTTCTATTGATGTAAAGCATTTTCACACTGTTTTTGTTTGAAGCTTCCCATTTTATATTAGAAGTCCATGGATTGGTGTGATTATTCGGGTTTCTACAATAAAAATTATAAAAGTGCTTAATTCTTATAATTAGTATTATTTAAAATCTATTGATCTCTTACCCAGTTTGAGCAAATGTAGTAAATAATGTAGTTAGTGTTTCAACCATAAAGTTCTCTGGATCATTTTCTGTGAACATAGGAGCTCTAGCTTTATACACAAAAAGATATAGGAGATCATCTGCATGGTTGACACCTATAAAATTGTAGAATTTAAAATAATGCGTTTTTAATTAACCTATTATAATTCAATAAACTTACCGTAGGGCTTTCCATCAGAGTTATACGTCCAACTATATCGACCCTGAAAATCTTGGCGGTAGTAAAATACATCAGTAAATTTTCTTGCAAGATTTAAGAATCTGTGCATTCCATGACCAACGATCGCATCCGAGTATAATTTTCCAAATGAATTTAAATTTGCTGCCGTAATTCGTTCATTTTTCAAATAAGCAGATCGCAAGATTTTAGTAATTGAGGTAAGAGTTTTATTGTATAGTAAAATTTGTGGAGCATATTCATAAAAATCACTGTTTATCTCATCTATTATTTTAGTGTACTTGAAAAACACTAATAAAATAAAATCTGTAAGTACATTGTAAAATAAAACAAATTAAAAAAATAAATTACAATTAACAAACGGCTCGCCCTCATTTTTGGTGATTCCAGCAATTATTGGAACTTTGGCGAATTTTCCACGCGCTAAAAGTAAAGTTGGGTTATCTTCCAAAAATCGCTGTTGACCAAAGTTTTCTTCAATTTCATAAAACCAATCCACAACGTCAGGAATTTTCTTAATAAACTGTTCCCAAGGTACCCTGCGAAGACATTTAACTAATAATTTATGATCTTCAATGGGACATTGAAAGGCCTTTGCTGTATTTTTTGTGTTATTTTGAATTGGAAATTTGTAGTGAGATATGGCTGTACCGCTCATAGCAATTGCTCGATGAAATAATCCTTGAGACATTGGTGATACTAGGTGAAGACTGACCATTTTAGATCCGCCGCTGTGTCCCCATAGTGTAACCTGATTGGGATCACCACCAAAATATATAATATTATCACGAACCCACTGAAGGGCAAGAACTTGATCCTTGAGTCCAAGATTCCCTGGAGCCTCTTTCGAACCTGTAGATATGTAACCAAGAATCCCCAATCGATAGTTGAATGTTACAAAAACGATGTCTTTGTCCATTAAATATTTCGGATTCCAGAAAATCTCACTATGACTACCACCGTGAATAAATGAGCCTCCATGGATATAAAACATGACCGGTAGTAGTCCTTGAAGGCTTTTTGTATAAACATTTAAAATTAGACAATCTTCGGACATCATAGAATGAGATTGTTTTTCTTGAGGGCACAAGAAACCATCTTCAGTTGCATTCATGGTACCATTCCAAGGTTTTACAGGAATGGCAGGCCGAAAGCGATTTTCTCCAGTTGGAGGTTCCGCATATCGAATCCCACGAAACGAATAGTAGTCACTGCTTTTTCGGGACTTTTGTATAATTCCTTGTATTTTTCCTAGTGGAGTTTGAACTACAGTGTCACTACAGAATACTGGCCAAGTTTGGATCACCGCTGTGAATACAATCACTATTAAAAACATCTTTCATAGCATTAAATTAGGAAGAGCTACTTTCACGGATAAAATAAATTGTCTACTAAGCTAAAAAGTAAAAACTCTGGGCTTATATACAAAGAACAGCTTCCATTGCTCCCAAAATTTAATCTTAGATATCAGATATTGTAAATAGGTCTAAGTATGTAGGTCTAAGATAACAATAAAGAAGGCAATAGCAATTATACTGACCTTATTGTTGTAATGATTAGAGAAAAATAAATAAGTAACTACCTAATTTGGAAGTAGGTGCCTCACCTGCGAGTATCAACTTATTTTTTTTTCGAAAGTCGACAAATTCAAACAATATTGACATTCTTAGGTTTTCTTTAATAAAAACATATAAAGATTTATTCCTGCAGATCAAGAAAAAGATTTAATGAATGAATTCAGGAATTTGGGAATACAATTTCTAAAGTACAAAACCATTATTTTTTTTTATAAATTACTGAGAGGTTATCGGGAAGAGTTTATCCCATAGAATCGTTCGGTTTTGAAAAGGTTCAAGCCCTAGAAAGCTATTGTTGTTAAAATACATAGTTTCTACGTAGTATACATTTGAGGGCCACCACCTTAACTTAGACGTCCAAGGATTTGTGCGGTTATTTGGATTCCTAAATAAAAATTTATGTGTATATAAATGCCAAATAATATTTACTATAAAATCTCTTACCCAGTTTGAGCGAATGTAGTAAATAGAGCAGTGTAAGTTTCAACCATTAAATTCTCCGGATCTGTTTCTGTAAACATAGGCGCCTTTTCGGTGTAGACAAAAAGATATAAAAGATCATCTGCATGATGCACTCCTAAAAATTTTAATCATCAAAAATTTCCTTATTTTGTAGGTGACCTTAATTACCATAAGGCTTTCCATTTGCATCAGTTACCCAACTATAGCGACCCTGAAAATCTTGACGATAGAAGTACACTTCTGTATATTTTTTCGCTAAATGTACAAATCTGTGAACTCCATGTATAACAATTGAATCAGAAATCATATTTCCGTAAGAACCCAAATTTTCTTTGGTTATTGGCTGGTTCTGTAAATAAGCCAATTTAAAAGCACTAGTGACTGAAGTCAGACTAGGATCATATGTGAGAAGTGAAGGCAATTTGTTATAGAAATCTTTGTTTATTCCACCAATAATCTTGTCCTGATCGTAGTGCACTGTGGATTATATAAATTTTTATTGATGATTAAGGGGATACAAGTGGTTATGAATTGTTACCGTAAGCAATTGGATCGATCTCGTCTTTTGTGATACCTGCAATGATGGGCACTCTAGCAATTTTTCCTTCTGATAACAAAATTGAAGGATGCTGTGTCATAAATCGCTCCTGGCCGAAGATTCCTTCAATTTCATAAAACCAATCAAACGTTTTTGGAAGGATTTCAACAAACTTTTCCCAAGGTATTATTCGTAAACATTCTACCATTAGCATAGCGTTTTCAGTCGGACACAGAAGAGTTTTTGCCACATTGGTCGTTGTATTTTGTACGTATGTTACTACGTGTGATGTGGCTGAACCACTCATGGCAATTGCCCTATGAAAAAGTCCAAGAGACATTGGAGACACCAAATGCAGGGTGACCATGATGGACCCACTACTATGACCCCATAGAGTCACCTTGTTTGGGTCACCACCAAAATTTCGGATGTTGTCTTGGACCCATCTCATTGCAAGAACTTGGTCCTTGAGTCCAAGATTTCCTGGTGCTTCTTTAGATTTTGTTGATATAAAACCAAGCATTCCTAATCGGTAGTTAATTATTACGACCACGACGTCTTTATCCATTAAATATCGTGGATTCCAGTAAAGGTCGCTGTGACTTCCGCCAACGGAGAAACGGCCTCCATGAAGGTAAAACATTACTGGAAGGAGGCCTTTTTCTAGACTTTTGGTGTATACATTCAAAATTAAACAATCCTCAGACATTAATGAATGCGATAGTTCTTCTTGTGGGCATATAAAACCGTCTTTGGTTGCATCCATTACACCACTCCAAGGTTTCACGGGAATAGCAGGCCGAAAACGATTTTCTCCTACCGGAGGCTCGGCATAACGAATCCCACGAAAAGAGTAATAGTCACTGCCTTTTCGTGACTGTTGTATAATACCCCGTATTACTCCTAGTGAGGTTTGAACATCAACTCCACTACTTAAAACTAAGCAGGAAGGTATCAGAATTGTTAGAATATTTACTTTCGAAAGCATTCTATAAAGTAAATACTCCAAATTACAAAAAGAAGGAAAACAACATCTATTTATATAAAATTTTAACAACTTAAAATCAGTTGAGGTTTTAGTTATTAGATATTAGAACATTTTGTAATATAATCCTCATATATGTAGTCACTTAACTTTATCAAAAACGAATTTCTATTCGTTTTATTTTTACTTAATACTTTTACACTTAAATTATAATATTTGCAACACGTTACAAAATAAATTTAAGAATTCACTAGGATCTTGTGGCAAATTACACCTGCTTCGCAGAGCCGAAGTAAAATACTTTTGACTTCAAAAATGCTCAAGCAAAAAAAATACAGAACTACCTAGGCCTCACAAATATTATCTCATCTAACAATATAAAGAGTATATTATTTTATGCAAGGTTAAAAAGTAATTTTTATGGTTGTAGAATAGGCATCATAAACTCATACCAGAGCAGGCGTATTAAATATTCAGTACATGATAAGAAAAACACAATGGCGACCTGGTGCTGATCAAACCAAAATACATATCTCAAAATTAAGAATTCAATAACAACAAAAATATGGGCATCATACTTTCAATATTTCTAAAATGATATGCGAATGTTTTTTGCTTACTCCTTAAAGTTGCATGTAGTGAAATTATTTATAATTTGAAAAATTTTAAACATGTGTCGTAAAATTTGTTGAGTTATAAAACGGACGAAATTTTTATTTTCTGTACATTAAGTTAAACAAAATCTCTTGTTTGGTACGACAGTATACTTTCATTAGTATTGTAAAATACTCAGCTGCTAGCATGATTATTGTTATTGCTAAATATTTTGAATTTATATTAACAATAAATAACGCTGTTAGAAGCTTAAAAATGATTACTTTATCAAGATTTTTCATCTTATTGCCAACCAACAGCAATCTAAAAATATTATGTACGCAAGGTAAGAAAAGTGTCAATAAATCATAAACTCTGATAAAATTAGTTCGTTGCCTGCCACATAACATAAATATTTGTTGATTGATGCTATAAACTAATTATTTTTATCAAAGTATGTACTATTTACATATATAGAAGAACCCAAAAAAAACATTACGGTTTTTAAAACATTCCTTAACTACATCACAGATTTTATTTATAAAACCAATATTAAATAAAGGAGCGCCAAGTCTAGAAACTACGCTACCGAATAGGTATTGGAAATAATCGATTCCAAAGTTTCATTCTGCTTTGGTAGGGTTCCAGCCCTAAATATTTTTTCGTGTTTATATACAACATTTTTACATAATTTCTGTTCGCGGGCTTCCATTTAATATCAGACGTCCAGGGATTGGTGTGGTTATTCGGATTTCTAAATAAAGATGTATAATTAAATGTTTAAACTTTTGTTGAATAGACCTTAATTTCTTACCCAGTTCGAGCAAATGTTGTAAATAAAGCAGTAGAGGTTTCAACCATAAAATTCTCCGGATCTGTTTCTGTGAACATTGGTGCCTTTTTTGTATAGACAAATAGGTACAAAATATCATCTGCATGGCAAACTCCTAAAAATGCTAGCATTAAAAATTTAATTGTTTTCAAGGCTACTTTAAATTACCATAGGGTTTTCCATCAGGATCATATGCCCAACTATAACGTCCTTGAAAATCTTGACGATAGAAGAATACGTCTGTGTACTTTCTTGCAATGTTTACAAATCTGTGGACCCCATATCCAACAATAGCATCAGAGAGTAGTCTCCCGTAGGAGGCCAAATTGTTTAGAGTAATTGGTTGGTTTCGAAAGTAATAAAATCGTAACGCCTTTGTAGTTGATGTAAGAGTAGGATCATAATTGAAGACTATCGGTGCTCCTTCGAAAAAATCGTTGTTTAGTTGTTTTATAATCGTTGTGTTGTAATAGTGAACTGTGAGTTATATATGTAAATTTAAGTGATATAGGACGACTTGTGCAAAATTTTAAAACTCTTACGGTGAGCAAACGGTTCCATTTCGTCTTTTGTGATACCTGCAATGATAGGAACCCTAGCAATTTTCCCTTGTGATAAAAGAACTGAAGGATTTTCTGGCATAAACTGTTCCTGGCCGAAATTTTGTTCAACTTCATAGAACCAATCAAATGTATTTGCATTTATTTGAATAAATTTGTCCCACGGTATAACGCGGAGACATTCCACTAACAATTTGGAGTTATTCGTGGGGCACAAAAGAGTAGTAGCTACGTTTCTGGTTGTATTTTGGACGTAAAGTTCCACCTGTGAAGTAGCTGCACCACTCATAGCAATTGCTCTGTGGAAGAGTCCTTGAGACATTGGAGACACCAAATGCAGGGTGACCATCATTGACCCAGCACTATGTCCCCACAGAGTGACTTGATTCGGATCACCTCCAAAATTGTAGATATTATCACGAACCCACTTTAAGGCAAGCACTTGGTCCTTGAGTCCTAGATTTCCTGGTGCTTCCTCTGAGGCAGTAGCTATGCAACCAAGAATTCCCAATCGGTAATTAAAGGTTACAAGGACTATGTCTTTGTCCATTAAATACCGCGGATTCCAGAATACATCACTATGACTACCACCACTTGCAAACCGCCCTCCGTGGATGTAAAACATTACCGGCAGTAGTCCCTTTTCCAGACTTTTTGTGTATATATTTAAAATTAGACAGTCTTCGGACATTAAAGAATGAGATATTTCTTCTTGTGGGCAAATAAATCCATCTTTTGTGGCATCCATTACACCACTCCAAGGTTTTACGGGAATAGCAGGCTGAAATCGATTTTCTCCAACGGGTGGCTCAGCATAGCGAATACCACGAAAGGAATAGTAGTCATTATCCTTTCGCGACTTTTGAATGATTCCTTGAATTTTTCCTAGTGCAGTTTGAATCACAATTTCAGTACACAACACTAAACATAAATTCATCACAATTGTGACGATAATCACTTTTAGAAGCATTTTTTAAAACTCTCTGGTTATTAAAAATGCATTTATAAAAGAAAGTAACTCCTAAAATAACTCAAACGTACTAATAATAAACCTTAAAAAGCTCAGCTTTATATAGAACTACATAGAAATCTAAGAAAATTTGCTTTGAACTTGAACCTTAAAAAATAATTTTTAAGTCAATGGCATACATGCTTATGATGTCCTCATAATATCTGATAGCATCAGTCGCACGACGGCCACATAAGATAAATACCATTTGTTTATAGTACCGATAAATATGTAACTTTAAGAGATAAGCAAGTTAAAAAACTGAGTAAAGTTTACCTTGAAATCAAAACTGATTTTAACCTACAGTACGGTTATGCTAAAATAACGAGGGAGCTTCTACGTACATATATAGTGTTATTAATTTTAAAAAGTTTGGCATTTTTTTATAAAATAAATACTAAACTCTAGACTTCTAAAAATACATACATACATATGTACACATACATAATATATTATGTTACTGATCAGGCAAAAGCTTTTTCCAGAGGGTAAAACTCCTTCGGCTAATCGAGTTCTACATAAATGTTTACATACGTAATTCCTGTTCGATAGTTTCCACTTAAGAGCAGACGTCCACTTAATGGTAAAGTTGTTTGGATTTCTAAATAATATCGATTTGAAATATTTCGGATTGTGCTATAACATATACTACAATTTGTGTACAAAACTATTGTAAATAGGGCATCATCATCATCATCATCTGCAGAACTAATTGCTAAAAATTGTAATTTTTAAAATAATGCTTTTCTAAAGAACATACACACATTTGTTTAATATCTTTCTAAAACAAATAAGGCGAATATTATTCTTTATAATTCATAAGTACGTCGTTCACACGAGGACAGTAACAGTTATTTACTGACTTTCAGTAACTGCTGAATTATACCTGTGTACTTTTTCCAAGAGAAATTTGGATCTCAATTTTAGCACATAGCATTAATTAAAAATGGGACACAATTTATAAGGAAAGTCACATATAAAAGCATTGTGCAAAGTACAGGGCGAAAAAAAAATTTAAAATATGTTATATAGTACAAGTGGATTACAAAAATAATGGGCTTGTATATTATGTAGAACTACGAGGACTTAAGCCTAATTGTTATAAAAAAATTCTTTTAACGAATATGAGAAAGTCATTTGTATGCTTCTGATGTCCTCATAAACGTTCGTAAGATGATAATTAACATTGGATTAGTACTATAAAGATATTACTTTGATCATAAAAAACAGGCCATAAGAAGATAAGTAAGTAAATAGAACAAAATTCTTAGATAAAATCAGTTTTATTTAATTTACTGTATGGCCGTTTCTATCGAATTTTCTATTCGAAATATAAAAGGTTGCGATTTTCAAGAAATGTTATTCATTATCTAAAAAGTCCTGACTAGGAATTGGAAATAAATTATCCCAAAATTTCATTCGGTTTTTATAGGGTTCCAGTCCTAAAAAGCTTTTTTGATTAATATATAAAGTTTTAACGTAATTATTGCTTGAGGGCTTCCATTTGATATTGAACGTCCACGGATTAGTGCGATTATTTGGATTCCTGAAAAGAAATATAGTTTTATCTTTTTCTGTTTTATTTGGTAAAATAATAATATTTTTACCCAGTTTGAGCAAATGTCGTAAATAAAGCAGTAGAGATCTCGACCATCACATTTTCGGGATCTGATTCTGTCAATATAGGTGCCTTTTTTGTGTGGACAAAGACGAATAAAATATCATCTGCATGACATACTCCTAGAAATTCCAATTATTAAAGTTTCAATCTTTTCAACGCTATTTTGATTTATACCATAAGGTTTGCCATTATCATCATAGACCCAACTATAGCGACCTTGAAAATCTTGACGATAAAAGTACACTTCCGTGTATTTTTTCGCGATATTTATAAATCTGTGAACTCCGTGCCCAACCGAAGCATCAGAAAGCAGCTTTCCATAAGAAGAGAAGTTTTTTTTGGTAATTGGCAAGTTCCTAAGATAAACAAATCGCAACAATTTTGTTACTGAGCTTAAAGATGGGTCATAATAAAACATCTTTGGAGCTGTGTTGTAGAAATCGTTATTCAACTCCTCACTAGCGGTTTTGTAAAATGGAGCTGTGGATTAGACATGTACATATGTAATAATAACATAAAAGTGTATGCGACATTTTTAAAATCTTACAATAAGCAAATGGTTCCATTTCGTCTTTTGTAATACCTGCAATGATAGGAACCCTAGCAATTTTGCCTTGTGATAAAAGAACTGAAGGATTTTCTGGCATAAATTGTTCCTGTCCAAATTCTCCTTCAATTTCATAGAGCCAGTCAAACGTATTTGAATTAATTTGAATAAAATTCTCCCACGGTATAACACGGAGACATTCCACTAATAATTTAGAGTTATCCGTGGGGCATAGAAGTTTTTTAGCTACATTTTTCGTTGTATTTTGAACTGGAGTTGATATGTGTGACATAGCTGAACCACTCATAGCAATTGCTCTGTGAAAAAGTCCTTGAGACATTGGAGACACCAAATGCAGGGTGACCATCATTGACCCAGCACTATGTCCCCACAGGGTGACTTGATTTGGATCACCCCCAAAATGTTTAATATTATCACGGACCCACTGCATAGCAACAACTTGGTCTTTAATTCCAAGGTTTCCTGGTGCCTCCTTTGATCCAGTAGATATAAAACCAAGTAATCCTAGACGGTAATTAATTATTACGAACAGTATGTCCTTATCCATTAAATACAGTGGATTCCAGAATATATCACTATGAATTCCACCCATGGCAAAACGTCCTCCATGAAGAAAAAGCATAACCGGGAGGAGTCCTTTTTTGAGTGTTTTTGTATAAACGTTTAAAATTAAACAATCTTCGGACATTAACGAGTGTGGTATTCCTTCTTGTGGGCAAATAACTCCATCTTTTGTGGCATCCATTACACCACTCCAAGGTTTTACGGGAATAGCAGGTCGAAATCGATTTTCTCCAACGGGTGGCTCAGCATAGCGAATCCCACGAAAAGAATAGTAGTCACTGCCTTTCCGCGACTGCTGAACTATACCTCGTATTTTTCCAAAAGGGATTTCTATCTCAATTTCGGTACATAGCACTAAACATATATGGCTCACAATTTGAAGGATAATTGCATATGAAACCATTTTAACTGAACTCGTATTCGCGGGAGAAAGCAACTGCTGAAATATCTCTAACGTATTAATATTAGAAAGTGAAATGCTTAGCCTTATATAGAATAAGGTAGACCTGGAGAATGTTATCTTAGCAAACAATATAAAAACAAACTCTTTTTTCTGGAGCAGAAAATGATGTTTTAATGATATTTTCTTCATAAACTGTAATAGCATCTGTTTTATGCGACTGTTGCACGAGATATTAATATCACTTTCTTGTATTCATGCTATAAAGAGTATTTTGCTGATAGGAGCCATTTATGTATTTTTTCGCAGGGAGATTGTTTTTTATCTGTTTCTCATTTATTTTCACGTGAACTCAACTAAATTGCTACTCTGAGAAATATTTATAATATATATTCTCGCTCGATCTCCATTTTGCTTAAATTTTTGTATTGATCTTTAAAAACAAGGAAAAGATGAAAATGTTCATGTTTTCAACTTTCACTTCTGATAATTAAATTGTTGGTATTTCTTTTCTGGTCGTTACCTTCCCGTTATGAAAATTTAAAGAAAAAGAATAATTGTTTTCAGCTTATTTTATTTTGTAGTAGAAATTGTATATTTATTAATATTAAGAGAGCTTATCCTTCCAATTCAGGAAATAGTGAGTCCCAAATATGAAGATAATCCAAGAAATCTCGATGGGAATTATCCCATGAAAGCTCATACCAATTAAGGGAGGAGCTATTTGTAGGTGCCCAAAATCGCTTTCGGGGTGTCATAGGCTTACTGTTTTGTAAAATAAAAGTCATAAAATAAAATGTAATAAATTAAATTATAGCAACTTTACCCATTTTTAGCAAAACTAGCCCAGATTCGAGTCATCCTTTCAACCATGACATTTTCCGGGTCTCCCTTTCTAAACATGGGAGCTGGACTTTTGCTAACGAACAGGTACAACAAATCGTCGGAGTGAACCATGCCAAAAGGCTCTCCCTCAGGGTAGTAAAGGTTGCTGAACCGTCCGGAAAATGAATTTGTGTAGAGGTATACTTCAGTGTGGCGCCTTATTCGGTCGACAAGCCGTTTTAGACCACTTCTTAAAATTCCGTCGCTAAATAACTAATTTTGAGAATGAAACAATTTTGGTTGAGAAGGTAGAAAATATCAAATATCACCTACCTGTGCCAACTGATCAAAATTCTCCTCTGAAATTGCCTCGTAGTCGAAGTACTCGCTTTTGAGTGTGTTGCTAATTTCATGAGACTTGTCTGTTTCTCGTTCGTATAAGAAGCAAATTGGAGCAACTTCATCAAATTTGTAGTTCATGTCTTTCAGAAGCGTTGCATTAAGGAGTATTTCTAAGATTAAATTAATATTGGTTAATAATATTAAAATTATAAAGAATTGCAGGCACTCACCAATTGCAAAAGTTGCAAACTCAGTCGACGTAACTCCCGTCATGAAAGGAACTTTTTCGAATCTTCCTTTTAACATCGCCAAATTAGCATCCTCTACAAGGAACCTTTCCTGTCCGAAATCTTCTTCGACAACCCAATTCCACTTTCGAATTGGATTATTTCCGAATTCATTCAGCCGATGGCTAGCTTTAATCAGCTCTTCGACTGGGACATTTCTCAAGCAATTCACAACTTCTGCTGATGATCCTTGACCTTCAATCGGCTTGCATCCAACTGCTTCAGCGATAATTTCTGTTTGTTTTTTATTTAGCGCCGAAATTCGTGTGCTTGCTGACCCGCTCATTGATATCACCCGATGGAACAAACCTCTTGACATAGGTGATACCAAGTGTAA
The DNA here is from genome assembly GCA_959613345.1 of Tolmerus cingulatus. Classification (NCBI taxonomy): domain Eukaryota; kingdom Metazoa; phylum Arthropoda; class Insecta; order Diptera; family Asilidae; genus Tolmerus; species Tolmerus cingulatus. The sequence continues at coordinate 25,922,462 of OY390707.1, forward strand.
TGTAACTGATATTCCCCCTGCACTCTGGCCTACGATTGTCACCTTGTTGGGATCACCTCCAAAATTTTCAATGTGTCGGTTAATCCACCTGAGAGCCATGACCTGATCTTTGAAGGCGAGATTTCCTGGTGCTTCCTTAGTTCCGGTGGTAATGAATCCGAAAATTCCAAGACGATAGTTGATCGTGATGAGTACGACGTTTCCTTCATCCATGAAGTACTGCGGTCCAACATAGTCACTATGTCCAGAACCTGATATGAAGCTACCACCGTGGATGAATACAATAACTGGCTTTTTAGCATTTAAGTCGGTACTGTAAACGTTTAGAACCAGGCAATCTTCCGATAATTCTGATTGATCTTCCCACTCTTGAGGACACATTGGACCATCTTTCGTGGCATCAAAAACGTTGCTCCAAGGTTCAACTTCTTGAGGAGGTGCAAATCTCAAAGGTCCTGTCGGTGGCTGAGCATACCTCAGTCCTCGAAACGAAAAATAGTCTCTTCCATTTCTGCTTTTTTCAGTAGTCCCAAGTACCTGGCCTAGTTGTGTAGAAATCTCCACAGCTTCCACGTCTAAGAAATTTGAAAATATCAAAGCCACCCAAACGGCGAAACTTTTACCACACGCCATATCGTTCGAGTGACAGTGAACTGGTCGCGTCTTGAAGACGTTTAAGACTGTCGACTGTCGACGAGATGCTTTCTTAAGACGGCTCTATCTCAGCGCGGCCTCAAGTTGTCTTGGTGTGATAAGGTGGAAATGCAAACATTAATTTTGCTTGTTAATTAGGAAAAAACAAAACCTTAAACAAAACATATTGTGGGAGCTTCTTTGGGTGGATTGACGAGTTTTACTGATAGTTGCGGTCGGACACTGACTTGTGTGTGATTATTGAAATATTTTTTTCTTTCAAACGAGCCGTCGGCTTAGTTCAGTTTTTCTTTTACGTCCGACAAAATATCAATTTTTATGAGAATATTTTGAATAAATTGCTGGATGAGCAGTGACCCGGACTTTTAAATTTGGTATGTCTTTTAAACATCCCGGGCGAAAACTCGAGGGGAATTGTCCTCAGAACTTTTATTTACCCCCCAAGGTTGGAAGGACTTTTGTCCAAAAAGGAAGTAAAATTCAAAATATGTATAAAATATGCCATATTTAAAGGTTTGGTAGACATTAGCGGCCGTATTTGTATTCCGAATTTTAACTTTCTCAAGAAAAGTAACGAATTGTGTAAGACGGCTTTCTTTATACTTACACGGAACTCTAAAAACAATTTTATATGCAAAATATAAACAATAATAATAAACGAAAGAAAACATAAATGAGCAAAGGTTACTAAAAGTATCTTTTTTTAATAACAAGACTTATATTTGTTATGTTGTCAATAAACTCTGCTCAAGCAACGCAATAATAATAATAACATGTTTCATCGTATACCAAGCGGAGGTATGTTAATTTGTTTAATTTGTTAATAAAATAAAATAAACTTGAAGAGTAATTATGGAATATAAAAATCGAACAAATTGCAAAATTTAGTTATACACACCAAAATTTATGTACCATATATCCCATGAATTGCAACGAAATTATTGCGGCATAAAAATAATAAAGATAATCGCCGATTATATAACAATAATGCATAAGGTTTTTTTTTTATAGATTTGACTAGTAAGTTGAATTTTACAAACTTTATAAACTTGGCACAACATTTTCTGTGACTTTAAACTATGTATAAAATATTCCTTTCCCATTAAAATCACTGAATCAATTTTTAGTCTTTTACTATTATACTGAGGCATACAATTTAGCCACAAGCTAACTTTCTGAAAGTGAAAAGTCAAGATATTTAAAATTGTTTAGCTTAATACAACTATTTCAACGAGTTATGATTTTGATTTTAAGTTATTTTGAGTAAATGAATATACAGTCGTATTCACAATATGTACAAAAATATCTTAAAATCGCTTTTAAGCGTTTATTACTTAAAACACTCTTAAGACTAATGGAAGTTTTAAGTTCGAGCTATTCATAAACGCGTTGTAAACCCTTGAGGTTTGAGGTTCACAATATACCGAATACTGTCTTTTGGAAAACGATTTACTTTTCAACCGCTATTGGATCTATGTATAACAAATTGAAAGGATAACAACAAATAATTTGTTGTCCTAATCACGTCATTCACGCGATAGTAAATAACCAGAACTTTATAAAGTAGGTGCGAGTCTTCTGTAAATTTTCTCAATTTACAAAGCTGTTGTAAGAGTATTTTAACGCTATTGGACGTTTATGAATAAGGTTTTTTGACACTTTCATTTTAAAGGCTTTATAAGCCTCTTAAGTTTTTATGAATACAGCCAATAGTTTATATCGATTGTTGTAAAACTAAATTCTACCTTAGTAGAGTAAAAACAAGCCGGTTAGGTGGCTAATTGAAAGAAATGACATTTTTTGATCTTGAATCTAAGACTTTTTAAAATAATATAATACTTTGTTAATCGTTTTATTTCTAGTTTCTGTGAGCAAGGCAAAATATGAGTATGTGCTCCCCATCTGACTCACTCGCAGACGAAAGCCTTTCTAGCGCCGAACCGTGACAAACCAATAAATACCCAACCGCGGCCCGGGGAGCCGACGCAGCTCCATTTCTCCATCTTGATTAGATCTCAAGATCCAGTGTGTCGCCGCGAGAGACGCTGGAATTCGTGGCATTCATCTGCAATCTACATAAATGGCTAGATCGGATGGCGGCCGGATGGATGATTAATGGCGGCTAAATCATCATCTGCCGAGCCGAAGACATCACAGCGATTGGTTTCACGTTGTGATTGACTTGAGCAAACAAACAAATCACCTTTCGTTGTAACCTTTTGTCCGAAATCTATTAGGAGTGCGCCGCCGCCGTTTTGGGGCCCTTTCTCAATCTTGGCTTAAGCGCGGCCAGTGGAAAAGACAAGCGCAAGTGCTTGGGAACTCCGTGGAGGTAAAAAACGAAAGGCAAAATTTTTCGGTGAATTAGAAGGTAGCCTTGCACCTACCATTCTTTCACCGAAGTATACAACTGGGAGCGAACTTCGGATTGACTAAAATTTGGGACCACGGCTTGAGATTAATGAGATCCGATGATCTATGAGAAAAGCGAAGTGGATGGCGGATGGAAATTTGAACCGAGTGACCTCAGTTGGAAGGAGGTCTCCATGTCATTTCAAAAAACTCCTGAAAGTTATTAATGACAGACGCCTCCGTTCGTTGCAAGGGATAGGTTTGGTCATCACGTTGATTTATCCAGGAAATTCTTCACAAACTATTGCCTCATCTCAAAATGTTCTGAATACACCGAATGGAACCCTGTGCAATGTGAGTGCTCCGAACTCCCTTACAAAATATGTCTTAATAAATTTCTGATTTTGGCAACTAACAATGTTAATTAACATTACTTCAAAATAAATTTAATTAATTAAGTTAAATCAATAGCAAATAAAGCCTCGACAACACAGAAGGAACGAAATTTCATATACTACATAATTCCAGCGTTGTTAACAGCCTGTAATTATCATATTTAATGATTTTACGAAAATCTATGTAAGAAAAACAAACTAAGCGTGTGGCAGTAATCCTGAAAAGCTAAAAATAATTTTTATTTGTTTTTTAGGATATTTAAAGAAAACTTGATTATAATTTATTCTTTTAGAACTAGACCAGTCAAATTGACTGGTACTCAATTTCTTGTTTGAGTGATTTACAATTTTTAAAGTTATAGGTTCAGATTTACTCCAACATTTATCAAGATTATGATAACAACATAATCAGAAATTGTTTTGAATTTTTTATTTTAATCCAAATTTGAGGGTACCTACAGTATATTAACACTAGAACTATCAAGACCAGTCAAATTGACTGGTGCTCAATTTCTTGTTTGAGTGATTTATAATTTTTAAAGTTATAGGTAAAGATTTATGCTAACATTTTCTTAGATTCATCATTACAACATGTTCAGAAATCGTTTTTAATTTATGATTATTCATCCAACTTTTTTTTTATATTAAAGGCGCAAAAAATGAGTGAAATTGCACATTTGAGTGCTGGAAGTTCTAGTGTTAAAATGAAATCAACAACTTTTTGAAGCGCTATCGTCCATAGTCCAATTGTACTTTTATTTGGTAATTTAGCACTATTCTCAAGCACAAGAAATCAGTCAGCGTTTCGCATAAACTCTTTGAATCCTTTTACAAAGAATTTAAGCAAACAGGAAAACAGAACTTCCTCCAGACAGGGAATCTTTTGAGAAGTTATCAAAGGGTCGAAATCGGAGATCAAATGATTTCCTTAAAACCTGACCAAATTGGCCCCTTTTGGTCGCTGGTGGAAGTGTTCACTTGCTCTTGACGCACAAAGAGGACAATTTTCAGGACAATAAGGATCAAATCGATATCAATCTTGCTGAAAATGCCGCATATCTGAGGGGTTGGAGCCCAAGAACAACTCCAAAGAAGGACGAATGCAAACATTTGTCCGATTCGGGGAGTAATCCTTGAACGACTAATTAGTGTCGCCTCACTAATCCTTTGGAGCAACAAAAGTTGCCGATAACACTGAGATTAGGATCCTTTACGATGGCTAATTCGAAGTAATTACTCCAAGCATGAGGGTGGTGATGGGGGGCGGGGGATGGTCAGGAGGAAATCTTTTTCAGGAGATTGTTTGAGGCGAAACGCTTTGATTAATTGATGGGAAGCCAAAGGAGGAGTTGTGGCGGGCAGAGAAATCCGTTTTAGTCCCTTGGCTTGCTCCTGCTTTCAGTTCTGATTAAGGGAACTGCGAGGGATGCAGAAACGCATCCGAATTATTTATTTGATCAATTGCAGCCAGCCACCCTCTCGATCAGCAGTCAATAGGTAGCGACACAAAGGGCTGACATTTGAAGGTTCTTCAAATCGATTACAACCCTTTGACGCCTTTCTTTATCCCATCAAAGCTGTCGGCCGGCTGGAAAAGGGGTCCCCTTCTGCGAATGAACTCCCTGACAGACTCATCCCATTCCGGGTGATGATCTTCTGGTCACAGCCTCCCTCGTTTCCGAACTGGCTGCTGGTGAGGGGCATGTAACCAAATCCACCAAAACATGGTACGTTGCACAACCCAATTCCTTCCTCGTCAGACGGCGGCGGCCGGTCTGCAGCACGAACCCTAAAACCCTAATTGGGAAGGCATAGTCGAGGCAAAACATCTGCTTTTCGGTATTGTTGGGCAAAAATTTGATATAAATTGCATTTCAGGATTTCTGTGGGATCGAAAGGTGTCTGTTGAAGGACTTGGCCACTTTCTGCATGTAATCCTCTTTTATGAAGTCGAAAAGTTGCCAAAAGAGGTGTCAGCATATGACCCTTTTGCATCATTAATCTCTGCCGCCGAAAAGAAATGATTGAGTTTATTTTAATTATCTTTTTTATAGCATAAATAAATATAAAACTTAAAAGTGAATTGAAAATTAAAGGAGCACCACAAATTGGACAATGCATTTAGCAGTGGATTAGACTAAACACTGGGAGTATCAAATTTCTTCAAAACAAATTGACGAGGGAATAAAGCGATTCTGGAAGAGCAGGGAGCCATTGTTGCCGGAAAAACAGGGAATAGACCTCAGATAACAAGATGAGTGTCTGCTCGAGCGATGGTTATTCATTAATCAGACTTTTAGGAAAATGAATGGAATTCGAAGGGCTAGATTTTCTGCTGTTTTGTTGAGATAGCATAAAAACTACAAATAGTTAAATTTAAGTAACATAAGTTGTCTTTCTCATATACCTAAGTATCACAAACGCCTTTAAAATTAATTACAGTAAAATTACTCATCTTCCGACTTGAAAATTTGTATTTCGGTGATAAGTATTAAAATGATTAAATTTTGATTAAATGTTTTTGAATTTTTACTCTTTTTAAAATAGTTCAGATTTGGGTTATTCTAATGGATATTCGAATTTGAGTTTTAAATATTTACGGAATACAAGCTAACATTTTTGTTTCTTTGAGGATAGACTTTTAAGGTTTCAAAAAAACAATTCTTTTATCTTAAATGATTTTTTTGAGCTCACGTAATGAAATTCTAAAGGATAACAGAATGAGTTTTCTTCAATTTTAAATTAATTTTTCTCGAAACTAAAATTTTTGAACGATTAATGTTCAAAACTGCAGAATTTAGAGATCTCCTGTTCGGATTTTCGATAGTTTAATTTGCCAATTTTAGCGACTAAAAATAAAGTCGACAAATTTCGTTTTTGTAAAAAATAATTCCATGCAAATAATATAATTAGGTCATAAATTATATCTTTTGTTTAAATCCGACCAAGGTAAGGATTGAATTTAACTAACAATTTATTTCGGATAGAAATACGAAGCCTCAGACTGTTAAAAGAGTAGACCAAATTTTTGGAAGCACCTTTATTTTTACATTTTTAATAAAATTGTTTAAAAAATATTTAAAAATATAATAATTATGTTTATTCATTTAATTATGTTCATTCCTAACCCCAAAAAAAATATCGTTAAAAGATAATTTGGTTATCTTTTTAAGAGGTATAGGTACTATATATGAACAGAAATGAGCAGAGCCTCAAGAATATTAAAGTATTAAAAAGTCGTTTAATATAAATTTATTTTTGATTATTATGGTTTGTAGAAATGTATCTCCATCTTTGTTATATCAAGGTTTGTACTACTTTTTGGAATTTACAAAGATGCTAACAACCAAAGTTAGGTATAGCTGCATGATATTCGTTAAAAAATGGAAGAACAATAGCCATGTGTGTGGGCGAACAATTGAAAAGAAATTAAGGACGGATAAAGGACGTGAACAGCTCCTTTGACCGCAATAAAGGACTCTATTTGGTAACGAGCTGCCACCAAGTGACCATTGTCCACCGAGGAAATATGGCCCATAAATTGCCCTCTAGTTGAGGTCCATAGCCACTTTGTAGCTATTTGTCACACTTTCGCTTCTCAACAAAAGGAGCTGTTGCCTCTGCAGGGGAACAAGGACATAAGAGGCACACTTGGCTCGCTCCTTTCGCAGAAGATAATCCGATCCTTCAGTTCAAGGAGGTCTTGGCGCTTCTATCCCACTTCTTAAGGCTGCCCCAGGACAATAGACGTCTTGAGGAGGCACAGTCCTACAACAAAGACAGGGCCTTTGATGCTCTTCTTAGCCGTACTCAAATCGGGCTGCAGAAGGCGAACGACACGCGGTAAAAAAATTATTAAATAAAATATAGAGGACGAGTTAACGAGAAACGATCTCGAGCGATTTGGTTTTGAATAAAAACGGCACGACGACGATAAATGGGCCTTAAGGACAAAAGGATTGAATAACCTGCTTCAATGCGGACTGATTTATCTCGGCGGTACTATCTCTCGTGTGGTTCGAGGATCCTTTTGTCTCGGGGCCGTGTCATGTTTACATGACATGTTATTGCCGGCTCTGAGGATTTTTATTACCAGTGAGCGCGCCTCCCTTATCTGGGAGCCCCATCCCGCCAGCCCCGGGAAGAATCCTTTTGTCTGGCCACAAGAGTTTGTAATTAGATGACGACGATTTCGGGTGGCCTCTAGATTCCTCGAAGAATTTACGTGGCAGAGAATGGTAATTTGCCTACTTAAAGGTCGAGATAGAGAAAAATTCCTTATTTTTGTTTTTTTCAGGATTATAGTGATATGTAAGCAAATGTCTTTATATTACTGTCTTTAAACTCTTTAAGGATACTGACACAAAATATGCACATTTTTGGAAATACAAAATATTTTAGCTGAAAAAATAGAAACAAAATTTGTTAAAAAATAATAATAAGAAGAAAACGTTGTAGTATGACGCATGTTTGTTCGCAAATTTAATTTTATTTTGAAAAAATTTATTATTTTTATGTTTAGAATTATTTGTTCTCCTCAAAATGTAAATTAATTAAAGATTCGTTTACTTGGAAATCCGACATTTCTTTTACTTTTTGAGAAGAAAACGTGTCTTGTTAAGCTAGTTTTAAAGAAAATATCGAAAAGTTTTTTGAAATTAAAAATGTTCAGAGCAACAAACTATTCTCTGCTGTTACCTTTACTGAAAAACTTGTACAAACCCAAATTAAATACACATTTAAGAAAACTTGACGATTTTGTAATAAAATCCAATATCATTTTCTTTAAACCCCTCAGTGGAAAAATATTTTCATAAACCAGCTGATGCTATCGTCTTTTTCATAACAATGAAGCCATTTATAATTTTAATACTAAACAAAATGGAAATTAACAAATTTTTGCTGTTTTGTGTATAAAATAAGAAATCCCGTCACGCCGCCACAAAAACCTCCTCATTAAGGGCCGAAAGGGAATCCCTCCGATGTCCGATCAATAGGCAATTTAATGGCCGCAAATTTGTGGAGTGCTCGATGAAGCGTGCGAGGTCCACGGACCGTGTCGCATATTTTGTTGGGTGCACTCCACCGAGAATAGATGCTAATTCGGGATGTGTTGCCACTTAATGGCGTAATAAATTATGTTCGGTGACGCACCGCGTCGGGCCCAGGTAGAGCCCTCCTGGAGGACATTCAAATTCCCTTGGTTCGGATGCGATGGCCTGAAAAGGTGCATTAAACAGAAGCGTGGTCCAACTCTTGAGTCTGATCGAATTTCACGCGTGCACAGGATCAAAGCGTGTGCCAGACACACTCGTCTGCGAGGAGCAGCATCCTCGAGGGAGCAAAAAAACCCCGATCATCAAAACGATGATGATGATGTACCTTCGGGAGATCACGGGAAAAATGAGGCAAAACAAAAATTAGAACAAACAAAAGAGCATCATTCTGCTCTGGACGCATCTGTCCCGAAGGACAATCGAAAGCAAAAATCGAGAATCAAAGGGCGAGTCCTCCTAGACGTGTCGTTCTTCAGGAATTGATCTTGGGGGCACAGAAAACTAAAAAAAAGTGCAACCACTCCAGAATGATCAAGATGTTTTTCTGGACCGAATAACTACCTCAGAGGATGGGGTAACTTTTGGTTAAGAGGACACCTTTAATTGTAGAACAAACAGAAAGATCCTGATAAGGACCTAGAACAAAGCGGCTGGCTGAGGACCTCACATCGTGCCCGAGATGTCTCTGATTATGGCGTTATTGCCCGACTCCCACAGAGCTCTATCCAGGTGCTTCATTCGAGAAATTGATACTTTTTTCCACAGCCATAAATATTCGCTGGGCACATTTAAGGACTTTTAAGGAGTCACACCTTTTCGGGAGAAGACAAGCAATGCCCGCGGTTATTGAACAGGATCACGCAACTTTTTCGTGGGAAAATTGTTTTCAGGATCGCGAGAAGCACGTGTCTTCTGACGGTGATAAAACTGGATTAGTGCGGGTAAGAACGATATTCGGGCTCGGCTTAATGGCACCGATTAATTAAGGTGCGGCGGATTGTTTTAAGCCGGGAAGGTCACAACCGTGGGAAGATTTTCTCTTCAGAAACTTATACCTATTGCGGGAAGTTTTTTCGATTTCAGTTTGTTGATCTCACACCTTTAATTATCGATTCCATTTCCTCAAACTTTACAATTAATCCAAAATATTTCCCAATTTTAACTCGAGGAGGATTAAGATAAGATCGATCTAAATCTGACTAATGCCTACAAAATTTCGTTAAAATCGTTTGGGTGGCTTAGATATAAGGAAACAGAGGGAGTATCTCTAATAATGGAATAATAAAGTTAATTTCTTCAAAATACGGAGTGAGCAAAATAAAAAACATGTTTCTTACACATAAAGTAAGAAGAAGTTTAGTTTAAGGGAGGAACCGAAAATACTGATTATACATATACCTAAAATTTGAAAGTAATAAATCATCACTTTACGTAAAGTTGAATTTTTTCGTTTGTAGTCTTAAAGATTCAATTATTTTTGCAATAAAATTTCTAGTTTTTTTTCGGCTAAATTAAACTTAAAAATTGGATAGTAAGGATTATGAGGTAATTTTTACTTTTCGATAGCTCGATAACGATTATCAAGTAATTATTATTTTTCTATTAGTAGATAATAATAAGAATTAATATTTAATATTCGGTTGTTCGAAATAATTGTATTGCTTTGCTTTTCTTAAGGGGTGGACGGTAAAAACCTAAAATAAATAAGAATGATACATAGTAATGTTGTGCATAATCTCCACTTCTTTCAATTTTCAAAGGTTCCTATTTTCACTTCAAAAACTAAATCTAAAATAACAGAGAGAAAGGTAAAAGCATTTAAAACTAATTACTTAATTTCTTTAGGAATAATTATTTTAAAGCTGAGAAAATAGTTACCAAATTCGGTTAAGTACTTGCTTACTTATATGTATGTATAGTATTTTATAGGCAGCTATGTATAAGGAGAATAAGAAAACACAAAAAAAATTATTATCACACAATTGATTGTAAAATGCTTTTAAAAGAGATACATAAATAAATAAAACTAATAAAATCTACAAAACTTATCAAATTATGTTTTAAAATAGAGCCATCATTAAAACTGATGAACTTTTACTTTACAATATTTTGAAAAGCAGGGAATTACCTCAAATAAAATAAAGTGCTGTTCATGCTGCCTTATACTATCAATTTGTACTAAGTTTAATATTGAAATTTAAAATACAAAATCGTCGAAATTGTAATTATGTACCCCAAAAAACCACAAGCAATGACAAATGTAAACTATTTATAAAAGACATTAAAAAACACGAGCTTTTCCCGGTAGAAAAGCAATAAATTTGCATAATTGCTGGGACCATATTGCACCGCGCTCCGAACACAAGTGGTCCTCCTCCGAAACATAAATTATTCCGGATGAGTCACTTTCACGTGGTCGGTAACTCTTCCGTGTAGCATAGATCCATCTCGGGGGCAGCATAAAATGCAAATCAGGCGATTTAGTCCTCGAGAAGGGTCCGTGCATCTGGCGTGTGTCAACATTGATGCAATTCTTGCGTGCGGTCAATTCATTTTGTTTATCATTATCAAGTTCCTGTCATTGAATTTAATTGAAGAAATTGAGATCGGAAAGATTATATGTACTTATAAGACTTCAATTATGTCTTCTAATGAGCTTATCGACACATTTAGGACTCTATTTATTTTTGTGAAATTATTATTTTGCATTTTGATTTTGAATTTTAAAAGTGCCTATGGGACCGACTGGAACTTTCGTTTTTTCTTTTTAAATAATTCGAATATTATACTATATTATATAAAAAATTTAAATTTTTCCGTATGGCAGTATATTCATGATCTACGAATGTTGATCTTTTCAATTTTTAATAGCATAGTTTTAAAAAAATGTGTAGCTTTACAAAAGATTTGCTAATGATCATAAGGGCAAGTTCTATGTTCTGATAAATAAATATTTGTAGTCGATGTGTATTTATTAATAAGATCAAAAGACAAACTTTAAAAACTTCAAATGATCCTCCTTTTTCTGACTCCTACCGTCGAGTCCAACTAGCCGCGGAAAAATCCCCATGAGTCCATAAGCCACGGATGGAAATTCCGATAAGAAACATTCAATTGAACCATCTGTCGGAGCATAGCCCTTCATCCCTATTCACATTCATTTCTGCTAAATTAAAGTCGGCAAAACGCGACCGGAGCCAACATTCCCCCTGGTTCCAATAGGAAGAGGGTGGCACGGTCACTTACACCAGACATTAGCAGAACATCATCACATCTGACGAGCGAACAAAATAACAATTGCACTCGCCGGTGAAATTTGTAAATAGCGTAGCTCGACTGGCGCATCCCGGTCCCGGGGGAGCGACTCGACCCAGAACCAATTAAGATCCATATCACAATTGACACGATCACTGGAAACAAAAGTGCGGTGAGCTCACCAGTTTAAAGTGCGAAGCCCTATCCCTCCGCTGTTAATTAGTGCCTCCTGGGTGTCTCGGTTAAGTGTTTCACGGCTTTCTATCGTTTCCATTGTCCAACGTAACTGGACGACCCAAAGACAGTGGTTACGGTCGATTGCGGACCTTCTTGAGCATATCAACGAATCCCGAACCCCGCCCAGGAATGGAACAAATTAATTTTTGTGTATATTTTTCAGGGCAACCGCAGAATGCAAGATCATCGGGATCACAGTTCAAAATCGTCTCAAGGACGATGTCATAAAATGTTTTTTTAAAACCACAGTCTGCTACTAAAAGGCGGTGTCGCCATAAAAATCTGCTGCATGATCAAGATGGACAGAAATTTAATTAGCTGCTTGCACTGGTTTTGTCTCAGTATGCTTTAGCTCCGATTATCGGCAATTTGCAGGGTGATGCCACGGAAAGAGGCAAAGTAAACATGCAAATCAAATTCGAGACGCATGTTACCCGCAAATTGCTACCACGATTGACGCGCCATGATTTGTCGTGGATGCCGAGCCTTCCGCAGCCGCCAAAACCAACATTGGACGGTGGTTAAATGATGGTGATGCGCTGCTAAATTACAAGACACTCGTGGAATATGTGCTAAATTACACGGCTACGCACTTGCGCCAGTAATTGATACCTCCACGCAATAATGAGCCGTCGTGGTGGCGTTGATATAAATAGTATGACAGTGAATATAGAGAGTGTTCGATTTTAATCACAAATGAAACTTAGTTTATATTTAATTCATTTTATATTTATAGGCCTAAATTTTGTAAACAATCTACGAACAAATTTCGGATCTTCAGAAATTGAATCACTTTACTCGAAATTTCTGTTAAACTATAAAGTTCAACAAGATCAATTTAAAGCAAAAAGCTAAGTTTTATCTTACTCGGAATGTAGTCGGCGGTTAAATAATTTAAAGAAAAATTAGCAATACTTTCTATTTCTGCTTTTTGTCCTACTCTCTGCAGAATAAGAAGCTCATTTCGAATGTGATCGCTTAAATAAGTCCGGTCCAAAAGATCAGTGATCCTCTTCTTGTCTAGAGCGCTAAGAGGAATGGATGGTATCGCCAAAAGTTCTATTTCTGATGGATGAACGCCAATCCAATGTACTTTAGGACAAGCCAACAAATCAGAGTTGTACGACATAGCCTTGACATAAGATAGATTATAATTAAATATAGGCTTTTTAAAGGTGCAATAAATATACCCTTGATCCATATCGATAGACCATCAAAATTTCAATACCAAAGGGATCAGCGTCTACAAGACAATAAACGGGGAGTTTAAGTGAATTTAAAATCTTCTTAACCATAACTCTGGTGTTAATATCTGGAAATCCTTTTCCCTGAAAGTATAAAGTAATTGGCATGCAGAAAATTGTATAATATTAAAGACAACATTTTAATAATTCAACTATCTAGAATTAAAATCCATTCTTACCGTAATAAGGATTAAATCATATCCCAAAATAGTTAAAATATTTCTCTCTAATAGTCTTTCGAAAACGGTGTGTTTCTCCACTACCAGCAAAAGTTGTGCAGTTGTCTCCAATTTTTTTATACCACTCGTTTCCTGTGGGATCAGTACACCTCCAGAATAACGAGAGCAGTCTATGACACTGTCGTCAGCCAAAGTTATTTGAATATTCCCCGCTATTAAACCTTTTGACGACGATAAAACTCCAAGTTCCATAGGTGAGGCCTCCAAAAGACAGCAAATGTCTTGCACTGATGCAATAACGTTGATCTGCGTTTCAAAAAGCTCGGGATCTCTGTAGTAAAGTTCCCTATTTAAAAAATTCATACAAATTACATGTAAAATAAAACTGTGCGATATTTTAAACTTAAACAAATAATAATAAATACCTTAGAGTGCAACTACTTCCGATAGTTAGAAGATGGTAAATTTCTTGCAAAATGTGAAGAATTTGTGAAAATCTTGTTCTAGTGCCATTATTTGATGACGAAATTCGTTTTTCCGTCGACTCACCAGTAGGTTTTAGAGTTAAGCTTTAAAAGAAAATTTTAACAAAAACTGGATAATTGGTTCATTTATGTATTTATCCCAAAATGTATTTTTATTTTATGATAATGCATACAGAATGAAACAAAATTACAAAATTGGAAAATAAATTGTCTAAACATTTTAAACACTACCAAAATGTTTTTCAAAAAGAAAATACCTACACATTATCCACTAGGCTACAATTGTCCTTAATTTTTGTATTCCTGATTAAGAGTTCAACTGGTTCTCCGGCAGCCATTTTTTCAAGGAGCGATAAAATTAAATTTTCAATTTTTTTAATAAGTTCCTTACTTCGATCGGATGTCGATGGATCTTTGTCCTCGACCTTACAAGCTCCAGTTATATCTTCTTCCATAACCTTTTGCATCGTTGCACAACTAAAGGCTATTTCATCCACTTCAGCGTCGTTTTGATGTTCTAGTTCTTCACAATCTTCGAAGATATCTGGGGACACACATCGGTTAAACTCGGAAATTTTAGTAATTGGCGACTTATTTGCTTCTCCGAGTATTTGAATCCTGCTCGAGGATTGAAGCTCGTTATCTAAAGACTGACGAATGAACTGCCGCAAACTTAGTAAGTTATCCTCTTTTATAAGTCTCTCTTCGAAATAATCAAAATTGGGATGAAAAACATTTTCCTCGTGGGGATTTAATATGAAATTCGCTGCAGCTTCCTTCAAATCAGTAGTTTTAAATTTCTTCTCGTATTCCTCAATAGCTGAGGGGATTTTATAGGGATCCTGGTAAGGAACAAACTTGTGCCCCAACAAGTGTATCGGGGAAACGCTTTTATATCCAGATTCATTTATTCCAGAACTAGACTCATCAGCTGAGAAATTATTTTGAAATATATTCCCGTATTCTTCAGTGCCATTTATTCCACGTTTATGCAATTTTGCCACTTGTTGCGAAAATGTATGACCAAACAACGACATGGGAGAATCAACAGCGCTCTGCTTTCTCTTGTTCATAGGGCTATTTAATCTGTCCATTTTCTTAATGGAACTAGAAAATAATAGAAAAAGCAGATTTTTATAAATATAGTAGATTCTATATCAGTTACCCTCAAAATTCCGCATATTAATTTTATTTTTTAGTTTTCAATATTACACTCGAAATCAGTGACCCTGAAAACCTCTTAGTAAAAATCATTTTGATAGTATTTAATATTAAAAATTTATAGTTTCCACCGATTTCGAATTTTGGTTGTTGTTGCATGATGTTTAAAGTAAGAAGCAAATACAAAACAAACATCGATTTCTTAAAAGAACAATTAAATATATAAAATTTTGGATGAAACTGGAAAAAACAGAAAACTTAAGGTTATTAATTTCTTTATTATCGAAGAGGAGCAAAACGAATTTACGGTGGCGCTGTTATCGAAGAAAAGTAGAGCGACCGTTGCAAAAGCAGCAGCCACTCGACGCGCATGAAGAGCAACAAAATCGAAAAAAATCTACTTGAGCAGCTTAATTAAGGCAGTCATCGTTAAAAAAGCAAATTCTGCTCTCAATCGCGCGTTTTCATGCAAATGAGGCCCCTATGGGACGATGTATGACGGAAAATGTACTTTCCTCTTATCTGACATTGGACTATCGTTCAAAATAGGGTGATTCCCCCTCGTCATCGAAATAGACAGAAAACACCGCGAGGAACAATCGGAATTACGAAAAATTAAGAGGAAGCAGACAATTTCTCAGCCGCAAATAAATTGTACAACTTTTGTCCTTACGCGGAGCAGAGGAGCTCAGGTGTTCTCAAGTCTCAAGGTGTATTAGATACTGCCCTAGACAAAATTGGGTAGACGCCGAAGAAGGGTAATTCCGACAATGGGACATAAACAACTGTTTAGGCTCCTCTCAGAAAGCAGAAAACCGCGAAAATGCGGGCTCTTCAGGTGCAAAAGAGGTGAACCAGTGGTCCCCAGCGTCCAATGGCACGTCTCCAGAATTATCATATTAGATAGGCGGCAGCAGTTCGACGGCACTGGCAAATAGAGCAAACTTGAGTGTTTTCCTTTTTTATCTATTGTCGTAACGAGTTTTATGCTGCAGATACGTCAGGTGTCAGGTCGCAATGGGTAATTAAGTGCGTGCTGCTGCGGCTTGCGTCCTGCTATTCGTTTTTATTTCGGAAGCCAATGGAACGTGCTGAAGAAATGTTGACTTAAAATTTAAGGTACTAGAAAAAAAAGGCGGTCACGATTCTATCATAACTTTTACATTGGTTAAACTAGTCATGAAAAACACCCTTTTAGTATTGACATACAATACATATGTAGGAAGGACTAATGTCTAATGTGAAAATTAAATTCCTTTACACATTTTGCTTTCATTTTCTACAAACACGATTGTATTTCTTAGAAAAAGGGCATTATAGACCAAACCAAGCCAATCAAAAAAAAAATTTTGTTTTAAGTCTCGGTTTATTAATGTCATCTGCCTAAATAATGAAAAAATTTCCACAACCTATTTAAAGTTTGCTTTTTTAGTGTTGGTAGCAATAATGCAGATTTTCAAAACAATATTTTAACCATTTTTAACTAATTATTAAAAACTAAGCACCCATCATAGACGTTTAAAACTTCACTTAAATGAAAGCCTAAGTCCTAGCCATGGATTACATATAAAAATGTTTTGAGGCCTTTTATGTTTGTATGTGTATAATATGTGCAATATGTACTTTAAGATTCACAATTGTATTTAAGTTAAAACGAAAATAATATATTATTTTTATTTTCGAATTTCTAATCTGCGGAAAAATCCTATAGAATTGATCTGCTATTTGTATGGGCTTAAATTTGGTATTATCTAACCTATGTTAAACTTCGTAACTATGTAGGTAATGTTATTTTTTGTAAAATTGGATTTTGGGTGAATTTGAAAATTCAGTCAAAGATTTCATAATTGATAGTTAGTTAACTTCAAATCAAGCATGACCCTTATGTTGAAAAATTATGTACATATATATGTATGATATGGGTAATTTTTAATAGTATGAGTGAAACATTTCATAAAATCAGATTTCTTTGAATTTACCTAAACAGAATTAGATTCTTTCAAAACGTTGCACAGCATCTTAAGGCAGATCGAATTGTTATGCAATCGATCACACCGCATGACAGGTATTAGGGCCTGTGGTACCATTGCGACGTCTTCGAGGTGCCAATCACGCCGGACGCAATCTGCATGTGGTAAAAGAAGTGGCTGCGTACCTTTTGCGCCAAAGCACCAGAAACGAGCTTAGAATGCAAATTAAGCCGCCTGCAATTACTCCGATGCAGATGTCCCGTGGAAGAAATAAAGGACCGAGCGCACCTCTGAGGTGTTCTGGGTTACGAGTGAGCATGTGCCACAGGAATGAGCGATGTGGCAAAGGTGCAATCGGGCAATTGGTAATTCCCGGAGCGATTTGCCGACGAGGCGGCCCCGAGATTCCCGGCCCCGGAGTCATTTGTCTAGGTACACGTCCCTAGACCCGGCCATCGCCTGGCAGTTGTCCCATTTCTCGGTAGAACTCGTCACGGCGGTTGGCACGAGAGCGCTTATGACGCCCTTTAGGTGGCAGGTGGCTTTCTGTGCCGCTGCGAGGCTGTGACAGGCACCGCAGGATATGGCACGCCGTAACGACAACTCCTTTTGAGGCCTCCTTTTATGGCCTTTTGTTTCTGGAAGGCTGCGACACGTTGGTCTCTTTTCTCAGGTGATTGAGCGATATCTTATCTCCACCTGACGGGTACCACGTCTTCTTAGATAAGCTCTGGCATCATAATTTCTGCTTTTACAGCGAATTCTTTGGTACGGAAGCAAACGTTTACTAGCCTCTATATGGGAGGTCTACATAGTACCTGTACGAAAATGACTTTGCTTTTAGTTTACTTGAACATTTCAAACTTCATAATAGAATATTCAAAGTATTTTATCAGAAGTTCTTTAAGGTTCAGTTTTATTCATATACAAACTTTTTATTCGAAGAAGACATCCGTGTTTCTTACCTGCATATGTAACGTATAGTACAAATTACATCATAAAATAAAGGTATCTAAAACTAAATCATTCGACATCTTTCAAGATTTAACTGTCATAAGTGCTAACGTACTCAATGAGTAAATTATGTGTGAAATTATTGTATGTAATTAAACCACTTAAAACAGTAGAAAAACCACTTGCTAGTGGAGTGTTCAATGAAGTAGACCAGCCCCGTAGTTACGTGACAAACACTGGATTGAAAATAAATAATAGCGGCTAGTCGGTTTGGTTCCACATTCTGATGAAGTTTGTGTTTCTTTTAGCACAATAAATAATTCTTACTATACAAATTATGATTTTGGCGCAAATTTTAAATTAAGCCAGGGGACTGTTCTAAAATTTTGAAGACAACATTTGAGCGCTAATATTTTATAATGGAAATCTATTTAAAATTATGCTTGTATTTTTTAAACACTTTATTCTTGTTTAAATGATAGATTTTAATATTTGAGAATTTTGTTAATAAAAACAAATATCTGTTGTATCATCTTGTAATTCTGCGAATGGGATCGGTATGAAATGAGCCTATTTTTTGGAATATTTGAACAGTATACATATAAATTAAGGTCGCAATATTATGTCATTTACACGTGCTGTGATACTCTAAAAACAGAAACGTATTATTGTTTTTATATACAGAACTCAGGCATAATAATTTCAAATACATATAAAATTTGCCTCGGATATCGATTTACCCATTAGTATAGAAAGACCCGCATAATTAATCTATTAGGCTATATGGCAGAAATTATTTCCGGGTTTGAAAATTCATACATTAGAGAAAATCAGTACGCATAGAAAACCTTATATTATAATAAAGCCAATATACTAATTACTCTACTATGGAAATATAAAATTGCTATTTATAAAGTTATATTTTAGGCCTTTACGTTGTTAAAAATTACCAACCTATAATAATAAACTTAGAACTTCTAGGCCAACAACTAATAAAAAGCCAAACTAATTTAAATAAAATAATTTCCTTTTTAGAAATATTCGAAATATTGAAAACTTTAAATTCAAGTATTGTTGCTAAAACTATTTTATTATTAAAAAAATTAGAGGCTGAAATTAAATAGTATAACTTGAGTTTGAGATCTCCTCAGGGATTTCAATGAAACTTTGTAGGAATGTTCTTTTAGGACCAAATGTGATGGATACGCATAACAACGCTTATCGGTTGTTTATATTTCCTGAGATATGAATATTTTACTTTATAAACAATATTTCGGTATAAATTATAAAAAAAACCTTAAATTAAAAATGTTTCCACGTTACACCTGTTAAAAGTTTTACATGAGTGCTGAAAATAAAAAGGAAAAATTTGCTTTATTTCGATTTCTTATATCATAAAAAAAACGCGTCCTTGTTCGTCGTCGATAAATTCAAAATGTTGTATTTACTTTGAATTCCAATTAATTTAAATAATTTCAAAAATTGTTGAAAATTTTTTAGAACCAAAGGAGGAAATGTCCTTAATTTATGGTGTTTAAACAATTCGTAAAGAGACTACATACCTGACTATGTGTGCAAAATGTCAATTTGCTTGATTTTAGAATTAAATATCTCGAGAAGTATGTATGTACAAGTAATCGTCAATTTTTTTCGATTTTGGTCACTTTTGACTACAAACGAACACTCCTCCTATAAGTACTAGGGAGGAGATTTCAAATTCGAATCTGTTTCAATTAAATAATAGCTAAATTGACTGAAATGTTCAACTTAAAATAAAAGGAAACAACTGGATAAGTAAAAAAGCTACAGGTATTTGTTTAATTTGTAGCTAGAATAAATCTACCTAAAAAGAAATTGAATTGTTGGATTATTGCTTTGGCACCATTGATCTACGATCCTCTAGATCGGTGATTTCAAGCACTCCTGAAATAAAATCGCACGTTGGTTGAGTCTATCCCGGTACGCTTATCACAGGTCTTAATTTGAGCCGTAACTCAGCCGTATGAGGATAGTTTAAGCTACCCAAACGGGAATCAGTCTCTGATCAGCTCCAGCTGCGATGCTGCTAATAAATGTGCAGCCAGCGAGGACGGTTTAAGCCAGTGAGGCCCCTGCTTTACTCAGAAATTGGTTCGCTGGCTGATCACTGCACCGCGGTCCGGAGGTGTCTTTATTGAAGTCCGCGGGATTTCGCTAGACCCAATAAATAGCTGTCAATTGAGATGCCCGATAATATCGGATGTCATCACTACATACGGGTGAATGTCTCTTTCTTGGTCTCCGTCTTAAGACCCGATGCAAGACTCGCGGCGGTTTCGCTGGACTTATTGCGGTGGCAAAGTGTGTCCACACAAAAACTTGCGCCGATATGTAATGATTGCCCGCCCCATAAATGAATAGCCCCGCGAGATATGCGGCATCGATTATGTTGGTCGTGTTTAGTTATGGGTCTATCTGAGAGCTGAGGTCCCGACGAACGCGTATCCCATGCAAATGAGATATTTAGGCAGAGGAGTAGATACACCCAGTAGCTGGAAAGCCCTGGGCCCTTTTTGTCATGTGCGTACTTAGCGATCGTGATCGTGATCAGAAAATTTTTGCTTGAGGTGATCAATAGTCGACAAGATCAAAAACGTGCCTGAGAGGATCCTGTGACACCACCGATGATTACGACGAGGACGCGTGTTTCAAGGTATGCTAATTAGAGGTCGGCGATGGACGGATGTTTGATGAGCTGACACCATAAATCAATTTTTGAATCAGGGGTTCCGACGTTAATTTCGGAAATCAGGATATGTTTATGGATCATAAATGATCACGAATAACTGCCCGCATATTTTATGCGAAAATGATGAGAAGCGACTGCTCGCCAGTAATAAGATACAATGAAAAGGAGAAGAAGAATGAAGTGTAATAAAGCCAGCACACCGAAATATGCATAAAATATGACTGCACCATTAGCACTTCAAAACTTTAATTATTAGTTACATTTTGTAGTAAAACTTAATCAAATTTTTTTTTGAAGTCATTAAAAGTCAAACTTCAAACTTCTTATGGATTTGAGAAATATATTTTAATTCGTTTTGTTACAGTATATTGTGTTACTAATTAATATTCTATTGTCTGCCAAAGTTCCCCAGGTAAGAGCTTCACGAAGCTCAAAAGGGTTGTGCTTATTATTATTTAAAAAAATCCCTTACACAGTATCCACTTTCATTGATTTTGGAGTAAGATTTATGCATTACGTGAATCTGCATTTTCCGTTGACCCCGACAGCGTACCGAAACTATGAAATCTCTAATTTTCATAAAAGCAAATATTTTGTCCTTGTATCGACTTTTGAGATAATCTGATTATAATTAAATATAAACTATTAATTGAAACGTAGGTAATTATAAAAATAGTTATAAAGATATATACATATGTACTTATGGTGCACAATTATCAAAATGTGTTTTGGATAGATATCAAAATAATTACAAAACAATGATAAGCCTTCAAAGAGCGTATGTTAAAATACAGGCCTCTAATTTTTGCATTCCGATGCTTCAATACAATCTCAGCTGTGTGTACAAAATCAAAAACAAAATAATCTAGTTTTGTACATTTAATGCTTTCTATTTTCCAAAAAAATTATGTAATCTATATTTTCCAAAAAAAACACAAAACAAGGTCTTTATTCAATATAATGTCAGTAAATTTAAATATATGTTAATCGTTTCAGCGATGTTTTGGATACATTACATATAGTATGGTAGCTAAAGACTGTCCGTGCATCGAACAATATTTATTGGATTAAATCTTCATTTTTAGTATACCATTTTTTAAAATTATAATAGTAATAATCAGGTGAGATTAAGGTTAATTAAAGGTTCATTAACGGCTTAAGTGCAATATATAAGAGTTAAATAACGAATCATACTTATTTAGTGAAAGTAAAACGAAAACATAAATTAGATTCTGCTTTTCTTTCCCTGGAAAGTTCACATCATCGGTTTCATACTTGTTTTAATGGTTACTTTTACTCCAGGCTCAAACAAAAATACCTTTTTTATAGTCCACTAATTTATAATTAACTTTGTTTCCCAGTAGGTAATTTCACTTAAAATTAAGGCAATTAGAAGTTCAGATATTTCTTATTTTCTGCCACTGTGCAGACTGCGGGCCCTAAAACCTCTGTTAAACGCAAAAAGAGCGAAAAACGAGTGGATTAAAACAAATTGCAATTCGTGTTAAGTGCAATAAAAGGTTGCGTTACCACTCGCAAATGATTTAATTAAAGGTGCCGTGGCAAGATAAATTGTCCGCTTTATTACGAGATGACCGCCGCAGGGATTCGTGTCCACCGCAACTTCTCGGCCGTGGCCACTTTTTTAATTATTAAAAATTCTTATCACAGCCTCGGTCGCAGGTACGAAATAGGAAGGGGCGAAAAAGTGCCTCAATAAAATTGGCGGCGATTTTAATTTTATCACAAATATGATCACATCGGGAACAGGTTTCCCTCCGGCGGCACGTAGAGGACTCTGGTCAAGAATTCAAAAGTGAATATCTGAAGAAATGTTCCAGCCCGATCCGGAGTGGGTTAGTAGTCAACCAGAACGGACCGATCTTCTTTTTCGACCATTAAAATGTCGCCGAAGATGGGACCACGAAGAGCACATTCAGAGCACGCGTCATCTTAATTAAATCTCGAGATGATAACACCCGTCGCGGCGACGAAAAGACTGAAAATGAGACGTCTTGGCGGAACTCACCGGCAGCAGATGACACCCGGCTAGAGCACAAATCCTAGGCGCAGACAGGGCGCATTAGGGCTCCTCCGGGTTCAGCTGGAGCCCTAACGAGCCCCGCGCCGACCGGAGACGCGGTATTAAGCCACGCGAGCTTAATATGCGCCTCCGAAGGCTCCTCTGCATATAAATTTATGAACAGCATGTGTTTTGTCGTGTCCGATGGTCTTTAGCACTATCCTCAGGTGGACACCGCCCGGTCTTTGATTCAGGTATTCCTCTTTGGAACGAGGAGATGATTGCGACCGGGATGAGGAGGACCATCACCTCTGCGTGGAGTGTGCCGGCATTCCGGCAGGCTGCCAGGTAGGGCCACTTTTATTTTTATTATTTAAATCAAGCCGCTCGCACTCTATGCGGGATTTGGAACGGTGCGCGCGCGGCTCGGTCCCTCTGGAGCAAAAAGACGCGTGCTGCTTGCAATTTAACGAATGTTTTACGTCCTCCGAGGAGACAATTTCGCGGAGATTAAGAGACTGAAGGTCGCGGCACCGGACCTAACAAGGACAGATGGATTTAAGGAGGCCTGCTGAGGTTTTTTGCTTAAAAGTTTTAGCGTTTGTGCCGAAGTCAGCAGGAGATTGCCGCGTGCCCACTCTACGCAATGATTGCATTGGCAGCCACCTGGACTTTATGGAGCAATTTTTATTTATGGCGCACTATGAATAAAGTGCGATTCAATTAAATTGGTCGGCGGCGTT
Source organism: Tolmerus cingulatus (assembly GCA_959613345.1). NCBI lineage: Eukaryota > Metazoa > Arthropoda > Insecta > Diptera > Asilidae > Tolmerus > Tolmerus cingulatus. The sequence goes on from OY390707.1 coordinate 25,945,899, forward strand.
CTTTTTCAGCGCATTTAGTCCCGTGCAGCAAATTTTTCTTATGTTTCTGGAATTGGTTATTATGAGGAGGTGGAGTAATGGCTATTGACAGATACGGATTCCATTAACTGCACCTCAAAGCCCCTGATGAGATAATGGATTTTTTTCCTTGTTGAGAAGGCAAGTGATGGTACTTACATAAATCACAAGATTAGTTACTTTTGTAGAAATCTTGTATTTAAAAATGCCAAAAATAAATAAAATGTGCAAATTATAATAGAAATATGCATGTATATGCATATCTTTTACTAATATTTGAAGTTAATATTCTAAACAAATCGCAATTTTATTCAGTCACATATTCAGCATATATGTATGTGACTGAATAAAATTTAGGAGTCAACATGATATAAAAAAATATTGTTTCTAAAGTTAATCAGCAAGAATAATTGAGAAGTGCTGGCTCAAAAGCAGTTGAGTTTACACTAAACTTAATTTTAAATAAACTGACGAAAAAATAGGGATCACTATTCATATGAATATGCAGGTAGTTTTTTTTTTCAAAACCATTATTTATTTAAAAAAACAAATTGTTCTTCAGGTATGTAGGTTCTTTCTCTTAATCAGTATTTCCACCAATTGCGTTTAGGATATAAATAAATAAAAGATAAATTTAATAAGAGTGATATTACGCAATACAACATTCAGAAATCAAACCTTTTTCTTCATGTTAATGTTTTTTAAATGTCACGTAGAAATGTAACAACAAAAATTGTTATTTTTTACTCAAAATAATTGATTAAAAGCTTTTTAAAGCCAACAAAAATTTTAAACAAATGGACGAGGAAATAGCTCTCTTTGTTCAAATTTTGCTGATTACGCCATGCCATTCTGGAAAATATCATAAATATTAAACGTATGTAGTTTAACTGTATGGGTGAATACAAACAAACAGCACCACTTAATTGGGAACATAAAATACTGCTTTTGGGCAAAAGTAAAAATATTGTTATGTATGACCTTACATTAGTGACATGAGAAAAAAAACTTTGAATGTTTATTAAGGTGTAAATTATAGGGCCTTTTAAAGAGATACTTATTATTTGGTTTTTGTTTTTCAGAATATAAATTAATAGTAGTGGGGCAATTTGCAAATGCAAGTATAATAAGACGCTAAGGAAATTGAAAATTAAAACTTCTAAAAGTTAGGAATCCGTCTTCTTCAGCCAGGGCTAATAAATAAATAATCGAATTAGTAATACTGAGGATGTGTTCTTATTTTTTTCTATTTCTAAATGTATTAGAAGGGATAAAAATCGTTAAGTTGCCATCACCGCCGACGTCGATAATCCCAACCTCAAACAGTAAGATGAAAGGGTGTAAGAATGAGTTCGAGCATAAAATCAACAAATCTCTGTAATCAAAGAGCAAAAGTTTCAGCGGTTAAGACTCGTCGGAACTATAGTCGAGATGGAGGATTTCGTCCTCCCTGCAAAGAAGGGTGTTCTTCCCGTTCTTCGATTTTTAGGGAACCGAAGAAATCCACACGTGCACTGTTCTCGCAATTGAATGTGCTGTTTTAAATTAAATTTAAAATCCACAAGCGATGGAAAGTATTGTGCTGCTGTTGCACCATAAATAATGTCCTTAAAGCGCTCTGTCGGAGGACCTTCCGGGCGCTCTCAGTGCCCTTATGGCTTAACGAGTGTTAATTGAAACATATCAGGGCATATTATTGGCTTGCTGCCGGTGCTTCGTTTACGCATTTTCCCGGCCAGAGTTATTTCTAGTCCTCTTTTGTCCTTTTGTCTGGTAATAATAACTCTCGAGTGTTTGACTATGGTTTTTACCCTCGATGGGTTAATTCGATTTTTGAATCATTATGACACAATTCGCGTGATTTGTTCGGAAATAATTAGATTCTAAACATAACTTAATTTAGTTAACTTGTTATGATGTATATTTTTAACAAAACCTTCTTAGAAATCCGCGATTGGTTTTCCGGCTTCAGTATGTTTTAATGTCGGCTGGTGGTATTCTTATAAAAATTTGTATATAGTCAGTTTGTTTTAGCTAAAACATTTTACCTGAAATACATAATACATATATTTTATGATTAAACAATAAATACGACTCCTCGTCTTGATATGTATGTATACTTATAACATAATATAACACGTATGTATGTAATAATAATGTAACATACAAATTTTAGATGTTTGAAGAGAAAACCATTTTTACAAACTAATTTTAATTTGTTCATACTGGCAAAATAATTTTACCTCCACAAATTCCAGGTCAATATCGGTATAAGTTAGTTAATTTAGGATAGAGAATTTGCTGAATAATCTATATTCGTAATTAAAGTTTTTTTTTGGGATTAAAAATATTGTATTTGTTAACTGGTGAAAATCAAAATATTTTGTTTAATATCTTTTAGAAGTTTTAATGGTACCTATTTAAGTTTCAACGGTTCTATTGTTCAAACTAAATTAGTCAATGAAATTAACATTTTCTTCTAGTTTCAATGGATACAACATAAGGAGAAGAAGTAACTTGAATTTACATAACTGTCTTTCATCTTCTTGGAAACGGTTTCCCCAAAAATCCAAAGGTGCTATTCCAGTTACTTAACCAAACATCAAAGAAACAAAGAAACAAAGAAACATTTTCCGCAAACGGAGGAATTCCCATCGCATCGTGGCCTTGCCAACTGCACCCACTCGAGTCGCACCCAAGGCACCGCACTGTGGATTGTGGGGGATGTGTGCGTTAGAAGTAAATAACGGTCGCACACCAAGTGGAACTTTATCCGTCCAATCCGGTTCCACAATTCCCAACTCCGGCCGCTATGTCATCCGCAATCAATTAGAATGTGCCTGTGGTGCTCGGCCGGCTGAAAAGGGGCGGAGCCCTCCCGAAAAAAATTGAAACTCAGGCATTTCGGAGACGAAACGCTCCTTGGCCCTGCGAGGAGCACAATGCGTGCCGCGACTTAATTTCGCCCCAATGTGGGGTTCACTGCTCCAATCCACAAACAAAAGGCGAAAAGACGCGGAGAAAAGTTGCGCCGCGGATAATTTTGTTGTGATCGTCCCCCGTCTCGCTAAGCGGCCGCAGCAGCCGCGGTCCACGGTGACTGATGTCTTCTTAGTGGAGGAGGAAAAACTTTGCGCGTATCTCGTCGTCGTTATCTCGTTTCCATCTCTCAGATTTGTGATTTAAGATTACCCATTTATCTGTTCGCGGTTCCTGTCCTCGTCGCGGCGCTTCAGTTCTTCCTTCCTTCCGTTTTTGGGAAAGTATTGTAGTATTATAGAAGAAAACCGCAAAATTTCGGGAGTTCCAAGTTGAGACGACAGTTGTGCATGGAGGTATAGTGGAAGGACCTCCAGGGATATGTGTCCTAATTTTGCGGAGTGATATATTTGCCAGGTATATCTAGTGAGAGATTTTATCCGAAGATTGCGTATTTGCTGAGACTGAATCTAGTGAGCAGGACTTTCTTAATGGAATATGGTTATTTTGTAAGTATTACTTTGACTATATCGGTTGTTTTATTATCCCTTTTGTATACTTAGATGAAATCTTCTATATAGTTTTACTTATACTTTTACTTACGCATAATTTTTTTTTAATTCAATTTCTATATCTGTTTGTGCATCTGACTACCACATTATTGTAATTTTTAAGTTTCTGGACAGTTTGATCTGAAAAACATAATTTTGCTTCAAAGTTATATTGCTTTCTAATACAATACAAGAGAGAACTCAACTTAATATGTATTTTAACGTACTCCCACGACAGTGCCTTATTTCCAAAACTCTGTAACAGGTCACACATTATTCGTAATTTTTTTCCTTAGAAGAAAATTAAGTATTATAATACTAAAAATTTAAAATTCCATTAATCAGTTAAAGTCAACGAAAAATGGGATCATTAACACGAAAAGTTCTCATTTTGGCTTCATAAAATTACAACATAGTTTATGCTATTACACATTTGCTCGGAATACCTTAATTTCAAAAATTCTTTAAACAATTCCGATGTTTATCAATTTAGTTTAAAATTTCTATTCATTCAATGTTACTGCTCTACTCAAAATGCCTACTAGCATTGTAAATCCGAAAGAGTACCTGTCTATCTGTTTGTTTGTTACCTTTTTACGCTGAAGCTACTGAGCCAATTTTACTGGATTTTGGATAAAGCACGGAGGACAAAATAAGTAGGATGCTTTTTATCCCGAAAAATTATATATTTCCCAGGAGATGATCTATACATATAAAACTTACTAACGGATTCATCAACGCCGAGCCGAAACCGCTAAATCTAATTACATATATAGTATGTAAATGGTGGCATATCAACCCAAAAAGGATTTTACGAAGTCCTTCTCCTAAACGGGTAAAATGGTACATTCAGTTTATATGAAAATAAATTAGTTTTGAAGTTAATTTCATGAGAAAATAGAGTTTCAGCTTTAAATTAAAAATTAAAAAAGCTGTATTTTGGTATATTTGAAAATTTTTTCATCAATGGTAAAATAGGGGATGAAAGTTTTCGTGGGAATTTCTTTATTTTTGTAGATAAAACTATGCAAATTAGAATTTATCGTTTCAGTTGGTAATTAGGAACGAAATGTTACAGCATTTGTAGAAAATATTTACATACATTCCAGATCCCTACAGACAAAGTCGTAGGCAGGAAGCAGTATCTTACATTTAATATTCAGTTGTTAAAAATTGCATTAACAATTATTGGGATGTTATTGAATGTTCACGTAACATACTTAAAAGCGATACAGCCGAAATATAATATAACAAAGTTCGCACAAACTTTATAAAAATTTGTTGAAATGCCCCAATTTAATTTTTCAATTATCAAATCGATAAGTACTTATGTTCAATTCCCATTTGATTGCTGGAAATGTTTACTCGACATCCATTACAAAAATCGCCTCCACCATTGAGCCGAATCAATAGGAACTAAATAACCACTCAAAATGCAATCAAATTGGGCCGTAAACAGCGCTGCTATCATCGAAACGACCAACCTCATGCGGTTCGTAATGTCGGTGCATTTCCTCCAGCTAGAATTTTTTGAGCGGTAATGGGATAAAGATCGAAACAAGTGGGCAACTCGGAAAAGATAAAATTGAGAAAATCGAACTGGCCGGCCGCATGGACCACCCATAAAGACAAAAGGTTGCCTTAAAAGACGTTGTAGAACATAACAAGTAAATTGTTTGACAACAAACTTAACCGAAAAGATCCCGCGCCGAGGAGGTGACAACCTGTAGGTACACGAATTTGTCACCTACGTTAAGAAGAATCTTGATTTGAAGGTACGACAGGTTTTTTCTAGGTACCCAAACCTAGATGAGACAACGATCAGGTCCGAGGTTGTGGGGAAAGGTAACAGAGATTCCTGGGATTCAGTTCCGGACATTTAGGAGATCGGAAAAAAATTTAAGAAACAAAACCTTAAAGAAGCAACGTGGAGGTGAGATGAAGTGATTAAGGAGGGCCACTTAAGAATTTAATCCATCGGGCAGGTGCCTTATGGGCGTCATTAATTACGAAGCCAGCTCGGTTGGTGCGGAAGTCTAATTTCGTTTGATTCGGTTCAGATTTATTGGAGGATCATATTTGATCTTGATGTAGACCCGGTTCAGGTGTGCCATTGGCTTCTAAATCTCTTAATGGTCATCGGCCGAAGGAATAGATAAAAGAGAGTGAAATCAAGTGTAAACCAGTGATGATAGCGCCTGATTACCGATCAGATTATGCTAATGCAGCGTCTAATTTGGATTTATTTGAACTATTGCGGCATTATAGAAGGGTTTGAATATCAATGTAAATTAATCTTTTGGGAAAAATCAAATTGAATTTCTTTGTTGTTGAAAAGATAAAAGAGAACGATATCACAACTTAAATCGATCAAAAGAAAATAAAAGAGGAAAATCATACCGATACTGATTCTACGTATTTTGCCCTTTAATTAAAACACCATTGCAAAATAATGAGAAGAAATTAGAATCCTGAAGCTTAGTATTGTGACCTCATTTTAAAAAAATAAATCCAAAACAATATAATTATTGTTTATATTTGACTTATTTGATGCGAAAATCCTAATTTTGGTATTTTGCGGTTTCTTTCTAAATGTAAAATAAAACTAGTCTCAGAAATTTTTCGTTGTAAAATGTGAAACTATTTAGTTGATCTTCCGAGAAATATTATTTTCTTCTAAATAAATAAATACGATGCTTAGTTCGTTTTATTTCTAAACATGTTTTGTAAAATATTATAGCTAAAACAGAAAATGCAGATAGGCTAATGAATTAAAAATTTATGAAAACATTTTCGCATTTTTCAAATAAAATAGATTTTAGATATTTTTAAGTTGTATGTAGGTACTAATTTGAATGAAAATCGCATTTAGATAGATGGATAGATAGATATTTTTATTGTGTCTAGGAAAATACAATTCCATCACAGGGGTTCTGTTATTCATTAATTATAAATGCTCGTAAACGTAAACAATTTGAGACAAAATAATAAATACAATTCATACAATTTTCATTACTTAACATCAAAAGTTTTTTGACATTAGCTATTTCGTCTAATTCAGTATCAATAATTTTTCTAAGCAAAACATTTCTCAAACTTAGGTACCTACATTGGGCATTTCAATAGCACATACATAATCGTTTCGTTTTCATTCAAATTGCATATTGTACATAATTGTTCCAGGTAAATTTTATATGTTAAACCTTTAATAGTTATGATACAAATATAGTATATTTGGAGGCAAGTCTCAGTTGGCACATGAGACGTTTTATAGCGAAGGCACAACGGTTTTGAAGGTAATCAGTCGAAGACATTTCTCGGTTGATTTTGATTTGACAAAAAGTGGATTCGGAGTATTTTACAAGGTCTTGCTGTTTCAAAACCGATTTGAGTTCGTCGCATATGTTTTTTCTTTTTTCTACCCAGAAACGTGGATCTTCATTCGCCCAAAAGTCTTCGTAACAAACTTTCACCAAAAATTCATTCACTTGCGCTATCCAATTATATTTCACATTTCTCATGCCTGCTCTATACAATTCTAAATGACGCAAAAAACGTTTTTTCGGTAGACGATTATCTGGCAACTCAAGTAAATGTATTATCCAACCCAAAGTCAAGTCGACAATCCTACACTCAATTTTGTCAATTCCCAGTTCTAACCGCAAGATTGAATTCGACGTGTTTCTCGGGAGACATAATAGTTTTTTAAAGAAATTGAGTTGACCTTTTTCTAACAATTCTGTATATCTGAGGTCCCATGTGGGTACACCGTACAGTAGTACGCTGAAATAATAGCGTCGTTCAATTTTAACACTCCTTGCCACGAGTCGTTTTTGCCTAACGCCAGCGTGGCTAGCATGCTGCCCATTGCTTTTTATTTCTTTTCGCAATGCTTCATCTGCCGGTAGTCTTCCCTTAGCCGAAATCGCATTTAAAATTTTAATTCTGCTACCTTTGCCTAATATACCAGTTTAAAAATTGATTATTGCTACAAATTTTAAACATGTCTGTCGTTAAAATACTAAATTCTACTGACGACATAAACGGATAAAATTAAGATATTTCAGATGTTGTCGGTTTTTCTGGATTGTTTGAATATCTAATAAATTTGAAATCAATTTTGATTGCTCTCAGCCATGAAATGAAAATTTCTTAAGAGAAGCATTCAAGAGCAATAATAAACATGTACATATATCTCACGCTGTACAATTCACGCCATATAGTTTAAACTCTCGAAATGTGGTAAAGTAATCTTAAGGTTCATAATTTGAAAACGTAAATTTCAAATATTGTAAAAACAATATTACAGAAAACGAAATAAAAAAGATCTCACTCAGCTGCAGTTCTCGTCACTAAAATCAGACGTAAATTACCTTAACCATCATAGTGAGATTTTAAAGACTTGTAGGTGCGCACAACTCAGATGTTGAGAATCGAACCCAAAGCCGTGCGTCGTCTCCTAGCAGCAGCAAATAAAATGCTGCCACTACCCTACAACACAAACTTCGAAATTTAATCAAATACGCGATAGTTTTCGGTTGATCCAAAACTTCCATTCAGTTCATACATATAATAACCTTGTAGTTGAATTACGAAAAGCGTTTCTTATAAGGATCTCACCACTCAGCTGTAAGCTCATCATGCAAAAGAAGTGATTTACCAAAATAAAGTCCAATGCTTCATGCTTTTATCACATTTAACACGCGCTTTGGTGACTTTTATAAGATTTCATTGCTTCAGGATTTTTAAAATTTTTATTTAAGTTCATCTAATTCTCGTTCTACACATTAGATACGTTCGACAAACAATTTGTGGCGATATTGGCTACATGGAAAAATATATGAGAAGTACAATAAACAATTATCAAAAATTCTGGTAGAGTTCACTTAAAAATTTATTTTGTGCTCGCACATTTTATTTTCTCAAATGTATCTATTATAAAAAATAAATTATACTCTCAAAACCAAACTAAATTGCGTAAAAAAGACTACGTGCTTATTCCATGTATAATTCGGGCAATTCCTCTCATATACGCATATAACTGACATAATGTAACAGAATTATGAAAAATATAACGCAAAGTTACAATGCATACTTGTGAGAAGTGGGAATTAGCAAAGTGATAGAAACAATGTAAGAAAACTTTATAGAATATTGAAAATGGTCTTTTTAACTCAAATTCGTGTACAAAAAGATATAGGTGTGCACCATCAAATCAAAGCCGCAAATAAAAATCGGACTATTTCGAACTTGTTTATGTAGAGTAAGGTTATCTAATTTTAAATGGATCCAAAAACATTTCTACCACCAGCAAAGAAAACATTTATGAAGCGACATATTCAGCACAGCAGTCGTGGCCGAGCGGTTAAGGCGTCTGACTAGAAATCAGATTCCCTCTGGGAGCGTAGGTTCGAATCCTACCGACTGCGAAGTTGGTTGAGAGTGAAACTCCTTTTTTGGTTCTTTTCGGAATGTTTTTGTATCAAGCGATTTGGAATCAGAATTTTTAGCTATATAAATATTGTAACATTAAAATATGCAAAAACTTTTATTATTTGAGCAACTTGTGTGGTGCAATGACTAATGAAATCCTTATTAAATAAAATTATGTTGGCAGATTTTATCAGACTTTATTTTTTTCTTTTCTACTCGGGTACGATTTCTTGAGTATGTCCTTTTACACTGATTAATAATAATTCCGTTACTTGTGCTTACCATTTCCGTGACACTAATAAGGGTAATGAAAATGCCGTTTAACGTAACTCTAATACTGCAATTTTGGCAGACAATCTCAATCTGTCTTTGGACCGATGGCAAGCGCATACGCTGCTGGTTCCAATGTTCAGTGGTGGTGTGGGTTCAAATCTCACGAAGTAACCTCGCTGTGAAGTTAAAATTTGTGTCTGATTGCTTCCACAATGTGTGGATACTCTAGATACTTCGCCTCATTATCTGGGTCTGAGCGAAGGTTTCGTATTTTTATAAATTGCATATGCCATTTATTATATTTTTCAGCATAATTTCAAAACTTAATTTGAGTTCTAATTCAATTTACCCTTTTGTGGTTTTAACATGCTTTTATTAGCTTCACTTGTAACTAAGTACGTAAACAAATCCTAGAAGTTAAATTTGATCCATTTGCTGATATCCGGGAAGTTCTAGTTATTTTATGCATTCCCATGATATGGGTATCTAATGAAAGGTTTTGCTGAGAAGAATACGAATAGTAAAATTACGTCGCTCTAAATTAATATGGCGGACACCCAAAGATGGCGGACTAGTTTTTTTTTGCATTCACATGATATGGGCATCAAATATAAGGGTTTGCTGAAAAGAATGGGAAACTTACGAAACCCCCAAACACACAATTCCCAAATAAGAAAAAATCCCCAAATGCAAAGTCCCCGAACAGAAAATCCCAAAACTCGAAATTCTCAAAAATTTATAGAAAATGGCGGCGTCAAGATAAACCAACCGCGACGTCGATACTAACTGAGTGAACTGTAAATGCAATCTGAATGAGTAATAAATATGTTAAAGTTATTTCAAGACTGAAAAGTATAAATAAAATAAACGCATTTTATCCCTGCCATATGCATATGGATGTTTGCGTTTACTCTATAAAGAAAATGGATTTTAACCCAACATTAATGCTAAATTTTGGCAGATTATGTCGAGCTGGCTTTGGACTGATGGCAAGCGCGTACGCTGCTGGTTCCAATATTCAGTGGTGGTGTGGGTTCAAATCTCACGAAGAATAACCTTCGCTGTGAAGTTAAAATTTGTGTCTGATTGCTCCATCAATGTGGACACTAGAGATAATTTGCCTTATCTGGGTCTGAGCGAAGGTTTCGTTTTTCTATAAATGCATAATGCCATTTATTATATTTTTCAGCATAATTTCAAAACTTAATTTGAGTTATAATTCAATTTTCTCTTTCGTGGTTTTTCCATCGTATTTTAGTATCCAGCAATTTCAAGATGCTAAGTTCGAGAACAATATCACCTTTTTGGTAATCAGAATATAATTGATCCTGTGTTTTACATGCAAATTCCGAGTTGATAAAGACATACCTACATAGATACATATATTATCTAACTGGTGGGGTTTTACTAAAGAGATAACGTGGATATCTTTGAAATATTAAAGATTATAAAGAAAAACCTATTAAACAATGGACACATAATACAAAAACTAATTAAAACGTCTGAATTGGTACATACATATGTATCTTATGAACAGCCAAAAAACTTACCTTAACACACCAACAAAATGTGTTTCATTTTGTTTGAAGCTGAGAGATGTGAACAGCTTTGCAAAATTAGATAAATATAATCATTGCCGAAGTGACTGAGTAATGTCAGCAACTTACTTAGAATTTGCAGCATCGATTATTTTGATCGAGGATGCCCTAGAGTTATAAATCCTTACAAGAAACTTAAATTTGTAAAAGGCGCGGGTGCGTTCAACATGTTGATGTGTTAACATTCTCGGGAGATTAAAATTTAGTTTTAACCTATCGGCTTCCAAAATGTATACCTATATTGCAAATAGATCTTTTTTCTTTCATTTTTTATACATTAATTTTCTGATTACAAAATAAGCGCTTGGACTATTTCCAATTGGGTCTACTGTGACTAGATAATAGTAGTAATAATAAAAACAAATTGTACTCCTTTTACTTGTAGAAATGGTTACCGCAACAAGAGCTATATTAAAAGAATGTCTTCAAAGGAGTGGGATATAAATGACGCCCACGTTCCCGTGATATCGGAGGCTGAGTGCAACGATTTCAACGAATGGGCCGATGGTCACGTCCGTTACGTCTACCCGAGCGGAAGTGAGGAGGCTCGAAAGCACGTTTCCGGCTGGGCCATGCGGAACACGAACAACCACAACGTGAACATCTTGAAGAAGAGCTGCCTCGGGGTCTTGATCTGCTCCCAGGGGTGCGTTCTTCCAACCGGGGAACGCATTCACCTGCGCCCCGCAATTTGTGATAAGGCAAGGAAGAAACAGCAGGGCAAACAGTGCCCCAATAGGTGCTGCAAGGGGGGAAAACTTGAAATTCAGCCCTGCCGGGGACACTGCGGCTACCCAGTGACGCACTTTTGGAGACACACACCTTCGGCGATATTTTTCCAGGCGAAAGGAGTCCACGACCACCCGAAACCGGAGCCAAAAAACTCTAGTGAGGCTAGAAGAGCGCTTGGAGCCATCGCGGGAAAAAAAGTTAAGGGACTGACTGGGATTCTAAATGCGGAAACAGCTTTAGGAAATAAGGTACGATGCTTCAACGATATGAAGTTTATTTTGTATAGTTTTTAAAATAAACAACAAACACATCTTTAATAGGTAACATCAGGAACTATCAGATTTTAACTCTTAAGCTCGAAAATGGTGTTCTTATACTTTAAAATAGATTTCTTAAACAAAGCCTAGGTATCAATTTTACATATGCAAAATCACTTAGAGATACTTCTGATTTAATATTAAACACTGAAAATAAATTTAAAACGAATGGTTCTGGCCCCTTTCAAGTACACAATTCAATAAATAAAATTACTGCGCTTAAAATATAATTTCTAGAATTCAAAAAAAGCGAAACTCCTCATTGATAAACAAAATGAAAATTATTCATTTCTCTATATTCCAAGAAGAGAGCCAAATATATTTTGTTTATTAAATTGTCATTATGAAATTTTTGGGAAATGATTTTAGAATTGAACGAAACTGGATATCAGGCCGTCGACTGTAGTCTCGGTTTTAAATAAATCTTTACAATACCTAATAGTAATAATAATTTTCAATCAACAAAGAAAAACACTTCACAAGTAGATCTTTATTAAGAATTGCATTTTTTCAGTTGCTTAATCTCCGAAATGCAAAGAAACCGAAAGGAGGAGCTCTCCATAGCAACGGATTTCAGCGGAATGAATTAATTAACAATTTTTCAGGTACTTACCACTTTAAATTACTTCAAAAACTAAAATGTTATCAATTGTCTGCTTTTCACTTTGACTTTTGAAAAACTGCCGTCGGATGCTTCTTGATAGCTAACTGTACTGAATTATAACGGTTAAAATATTGCTCTTGAAGTTGTTCGAAATTCGTTTGAAAGCACTTTTAAAGTGTTTGAAAGTAACGTACACTTTAAAAATGAGGGATTTTAATTACTTTGTTTTTTTTTATCAAAACATAGGTTGCAAATGCTCTGGGTACACGTGTATCTGTGGAACAGCTAACAAAACTATTTCGGATCCACTTTCATCGTGCTCTCAAGGTTTTTCGGAGTATCCCCAAAGTACCTGGGCAACCACCTTACCCGGGATGAATCCATTCCCAGAAAATCTAAATGATCAGCATATGTACGAGGATCGTATTTTTCACCACACTGTGCAAGGATATTATCACGTTCAGAACGCAGCTGTAATGCCCCAAGGAGCAGCTGCTCCTCTAAATCCTGTGGGAGTGCATCTAGACGAAAATGACCAGAATAGGATTGGGGGAGGAAATTATTACGATAACAACGATCAGACCGGGGCGACCAGCTTTTACTGTGATAACTACAAAAAAAATTGTACAGATTTTGGTGAAAGCGCTGAATTTATTAATTACTGCCAGGTGCAGACAATAGACGCTAACTACAGCCACAAGACAGTGAAGAGGAAAAACGATGAAATCAACTTTGATCTAACCGCCGAAATAAAAACGGGTACGCGGGGAGAAATGGGATTTTGGGATGGACAATACAACGTCCCATCAATTGGAACGAATAATAACCAGTATGAGACTTCGTCGGGAATATTTAGCGCCTCCAGCTACTTAGATGTGGAAAAGTTCCAACAGTCCAGCCACAACCTGCAGCATCCCCCTGGAAGCTATTTCGGATCATAGAAGCTTCAGAACGTCCTCTCAAGATCTCAATTTTCTTTAGGAACCACCAACTATTTTTACCTGTAAACATTTTCTTAATAAAATGAAAAATAAAAGTATAAACATATTTCATTCCCTTTTTTTCAAGAACCAGAAAAATGTAGTCTTTAGAACATGACCCTTTATTGTTGGTTTAAGTTTTGTTGTTTTATTTATTTTTTTTTGTTTTTTTTTTTTGTTTTTTTTTACACTAAATGAAAATGAAAAGAGGATATTTTCGCATGGTGGGCTTTGGCGAAATCCATTATAAAAATAGATGCAGTTTGCCCAGGATGCCTGGGCACCGCTCTCGGGATAATTATTAAACTCCTTCCAGGCTCCTGAATATCTTACATAATTCTACAAACATTTTTATCTAGTTATGATGGGCATTGTCTTATTTCATGAAATTCATTAAATACTCTTCAATGGTCTTAACGACTAAAGTGTTCTTAGAGATCTCGACAAATTCCCGGCTCCCGTTGCAGTGAAACCGCTTCAGAGTGCTTGCTAAGAAACTGTTAATATAGTGGAGATAATTTGGCTGATGAGGCAGCATCAGAAATTCCTCTCCAATTGCAGACGACACAAGGACAAAATCCCCATTACAAAGAAAGGAGTCAGTGCAGGCGAAACTGGCTGGAAGTTCGTGGGTGTAGACTAGCCGAAAGGAGGGTGTGCTCGCGGATAGCGTCACGGCCAAGATTCTTAGCTGAGGCTTGCCTACCTCCATTGTGCGAATCTGATATAAAAACAGGTAGCTTTCGAACTGCAAGTGAAATAATTTATATATAATAGGCTGTAATACACAGAAGAATGAGAACTAACATTGTTTTCAGAATGATTTAGACGTTTTATCTCTATTTTATTTCTAATAATACGAGTACTTGCACATTAACGAAAGTTCACACGCACTAGAAGTACACTGATCTTGATTTTAGTAGATGAAATTAAAACATTGCAAATATTTCGCCAAAACCACTTTCTTTTTGCTAAGCTTATAAAAGAGCAACTTTAAATTCTTGGAAGCAAATAAAGCTGATATAAATGGTTTAGATGTTATGTTTTTGAAATGTGATGGAGCGCGTACTCGTCGGTTTCCTCGAACCGTATTTTTCTTGTACACTTTTGAAATTCATGATTCGAATGACTAAAAATGCCCTTAGGCCTCCAAAAAAATGTAATAAGGCAAGCTCTCATTCTTCAAGAAAATAAAATTTTAATTACCTGTATCGAACTCAACACCGAACCAACATTTTGTCCTAAAGTTATTCCTAAGTCGAAATTAGTGAGCACATCACCTGTCACATGGTCCCAGATAGTAATCTGGCTGTCTCCAAACCCAATCAATTTATTATCTAAGGAGAATGCAGAAGTACTAAAATCGGAACACAATGTCGATAATAATTCTAGTTTCTTACCACTTATGCACTCTAAATGATTGATCGTGTGCCTCATGTGTTTGAACTCCCTGATGCTCGCAAGTGTCCCAAGACTAGGGGTCAATGCGTACTTGCAGAGCCCCGTCCGACTCACACCCATCGGGTTTTCTTGCTTCCAGCACATGATGAAGTACCGAGAATTGGTAATAGTAGTATAGGTCACATCGACAGCAAGGCTGAAAAACGAAAAAAGTACTTTATAGCTCAGCAAGCCTTAATTTAAAACTTTTATCAAATCTGAAATACTGTTGAAGCTTAGGTAGTTAAAGGGTAAAGGCGGTTTTACCTTCCCATGCAAAAACAAACATATATTCCTGTTAGAATCAGAAGCCAATATCGACTAAAATAATTGACCACTTACCCTCGGATAGTATCCAGCTGAACCGAGTAGCTGACTATCGAAGCTTTCCACTCATCAAAACTGTAGACATTCATATATACTGAAGCTAGATTGCACTCCCTGGACAAATCCTCCGGGAACTGTCTTGCCCTCATTTCCATATAAATAGGATTCGTGTCATTTAAACACATTCTGTTCTTGTAAGGAGCTGACACCTCATAGTCTGCAAAAATATGATCAAAGTGCTTTAAATTTTATTCCGCTTCCTCGACCACCCTAAAAATACAAAACAAAAAATATACAAATCCGTTTTCCTTACCATTTAAGTTCCTCGAACATTCGCCCAGTTGCTCCCATTCCTGCGTCTTCCCCAACATTTGTACAACTTTTAAATACTTCCAGCAGCTAATCGTATGTTCTTGAATAACCACTAACAAATCGTGCACGTAATAAGCATGTAAAACTGGGCCATTTTCACTATTCAGCGGATTCGGTAGACAATTGGCACCGGGTACTTCGATCACAGCATTCAACTTTTCTTCCACTAGATCATCAGTCTTTTGCTCATTTTGTGATACTTCTATAATTTGAACTTGATTTCCACCCAATTCAGGGGTTGGAACAACTGTCTCTTCTCCATCAGTTCCATCCATTTTCGCAACCCTCGCCGGGCTTAAAAGATTCATTGATTTCTCTGAATTGCATCTCTTGCGTGGTTGCTTTATCAAGCGCGATTTCGTCTTCCTCCCCAACGATTTGGCTGTGATCAAAAGGTACTTGCGATTCCGCAGAATTTTTTGGTTTGAAACGGCCGATCGCAGGAATTTCACGCGCTGAAATCTCCGAGAATTTGCTTTTTCAGTGGTTGCCCTTTGGTACTTTCGAGTTGTCTTCGTTGGCTTTTTAACTTCATGGCCTTGTGATTTATTTTTGCCTGAAGTGACCGAACATGTGGTCGACGATTTGAGATTTATCAGGGCTTCCAATGGAGGCTTATATAATAACTGTGGCGAAATTTCAGAGGGCTGTTCATCATTAGCATGCTTGTTATAATCAATTTTGACCAGAATAGAAGTGGATTTCTCTTGTGGAGTCTCTTTGAGAGCCGCCTTAATTTCCTGAAATTTATTGTACATGATATCCACCGGGCTGGACTGATGGTTAGTGGACTCTTGAGTTAAATCTGATTTGTTCGACCGCCTTGTTACTATCTTATCGTTCACCGGAGTCTTCATGCCATTTTTGGGCTTCGGAACAGTGCTAACCTCCGGGGGCTTTTCGGTCCTCTCAGATGAGTCGGTTAGATCTCGGCAGAAGGGCGTTGGCCGCGGATGCTCCTGCAATGCAGGTGATGTTTTTTCGTAGGCATGCCTCATAAGAACCATAGTATATTGCGAACCCTCTGACTCGGCATAGCCCGGGGATTCGGAGTTTTTGCTTGTGTTCGCACTCAAACGATCCAACTTTGAGTCGGGCCGGGAGCTCATCAACCTGCCTTCTGGTGCTAGGGCTGGGGCAGGTGCTGCTGCTTTGATCACAGGTCCGCACGTTCGACGTGACTTTGTTGCTAAGGACTGAGGTTTGTCATCATTTTGGGGCTCTTTTAAAGGTTGTAATATACTGAAATAACTTTAAAAAATGTGTTTAAATAATAATTTATTAATTAATATTCTGATTTATTATAACTACGCAGGTAATTTACTTTCTTAGCACATTTTAAGGAAAAGTAATAAATTGTACACCTCTTAACCTTATGATAAATGGCAAAAACGCACTCAGTTGCAAAGTTCTTTTAATAACACAACGCAAGCTGTTTTCCGCTACGTTTGCCATGCAAATTAGCAAAGAGCTAGGAGATTTAACTACCTTCACCTGTTCCTTCCCACAATTATGCAAAACTCGGTGTTGTTACTTTTAACAATCGGTCATTCAGAGAGGGAAAATTAAATGTACTAAATAAATAATTTAGGATTTAAGTTTACGAAGAACATAATAGAGAGAACTCTGTCCACATAAAATCCATCAAACAAATTTCCCGATATATTTCGTTTTAAAATACGATACCTACGATAATCTGATTCAGATTAGGTAGCAAATTTTGCATTGAATTAAATTTTAACAGCCCTCACAATATCAAAATTTTAAAATTGGGGAAATGAACTAAATTGACATAAAATTTAACTATCACAACTTCTACCCTTGAACCAGATATATTGGGATTAAGCTTTTGATTTGAAATTGTGTAAAAATTCAGGCAATTTGACTTTATTTTTGCGAAATAAAGTGTTTCATATAGGTTACCCTTCAAAACATAAAATCGGAACCAATAGGAACAGAACAATGATAAGTTTTATAAATCAAGATACTTTCGGATTGTTTTATATTGGGTGCCTGGGCACTTCTGTTTTTAGATGGTAGATTTTCATACAAATAAACCATTGCTATTGCGTTCTTATAAATCTTTTATAAAATGCCTGAAATCTAGTTGGATAAACATGTGTTAAAGATGTTAATTTCAGTAAAATAAATATTTACCTTTCCACCTCCTCTTTAGGAGCCGGTGAAGGTTGTGCGGGCTCGCTTTTTTTCTCGACCACAACTGCAGGCGGGCTCTGCTGAAGCTGCTGTCTCCTAACACGCAGAGATCTTCTCTTATTTTCGTTTGGTTCATGATCATCGTCACAATTTCCATTTGGAGATCGTGTACCCAGTCCCAAATACTTGTAAAACTCTTCTTTTTGGCTCGAGTCCATTTTACTTGGGAGATACTTCCGAGGAACATTGGGTATTTTGAACTTATCTTGAAGATTATGGTTTAATTCTGGTTCCGAAGAAGCCATCTTCTTCCTCAAATTGGACTGAATCAACTTTGTTATTTTATCAATTTCCGGATTGAGGCAGGCCTGCTTAAAAATTGAATCATCGTCGGACCATACGAGCCTTACAGAGCCCGACGTGTTTGTATCATTTGTGTCCAGCATAATTGTGTCATTCTTGAACACTTCCATCGTTTTTGTATTAATCGACATAAGAACATCGACCTGAGAGGGTGGCTCGCCTTGTTCTGGGTTTGTTATTTTCTTTGATGGATTAGACCCCACTCTCGGCGCTAGAGTTTCCTTTGGAGGCGTTTTCTTACTCACTGGTGCTACACTTGATTGGCCATTAGAATTAGTTTGTCCCGAAGTAGTGGGTTCATTAGTTTTGTTCTCGTCATACTTTTGCTTCGCCGTGTGGTATTTCTTCGTCGTTTTGTACTCTTCGTAGCGTTTATCAAACTCAATGAAGTCCTCTACATCACTCACGTCCGTGGTGAACTCCCAGAGCAGTACTCGGTCCCGAAAGGTGCGAGGTCCGTACTTGCGAGTTATATTCGCCAAATAATTTTCAAAACTGTCGACTGGACGTGTGTTCTTCAGCCTTGGTCTGGGCTGGCTGCTTTTACTGGAAAACGAGACTTGAAACTCGCTCGATGATTCGCTACATTTGAGTCGGGTATTCCTGTCTTGGGAGGAGACGGACGCTATTTCAATTACTTCTTGCTCTGGTGACAGATCCTTGTTTGAGATTGTGTCTGGAAATGAATTTGATTTAAAACCAATATAATGGGAAAGTGGGAAAAAAGCACCTTTGACTTGTAGCAGAGAGTTTTCGCCGTCTGACACTTTAGCCTTCTTAGGAATTATGTTCTGTGTATTCAGAAGTCGCCGCTTGCTTGTGGTTGCGATTGTGCTGCTCATAAACTCGCTATTAAAACGCTTGAGTAGCTCCTGGTCAACGGGGCTTGCCTCGGTGTTCTGCCGGAGCTGGATCGAGATCTGCGGGACCTTGTGAGGGTGATCATCTTCACTATCGTCCGATATTTCAACGCATAAAACATCTGTGCTAGCAGCAGCCTTCTGCAGGGCGTTTGCTTCCATCCCGACTTTGGAGCGTCTCAGTAAGCCGCTCCTTAGGGGGGACACTTTAATGATACTCTCGTCAGGCTCTTCCTGCATTTTAGGAACTTCACCAGAAGCAGGAATACGATGCAACGGAGGATTTAACGTATTAATTTCATTTAATACATTATTTTTATCGTAACATTCGGTAGTATCTTGCGATAGGACTGTTTTTCCGCGTTTTCTCGTTTTCATTCAGCGAAGTAGTACCGTAAACAAACCTAGCCGCGAATTAAGATGAGTATTTCACAGCGTTCGTTGATGTAAGCACAAATTATTTCAGAACTTTCTTTAAGCTAATATCTTTATTATAGCAAACACGCAATTATTTCGTTACAAGTTGTTAAAATTAACCATAATAAAGACAAGTCAAAATTTCAGGGGTATTTTCACGAATGCATCCATCAAATTGTTTGTCAGCCTGCCTTTTGTGTTTATATGTTGAAATGGTTGACGGCGCTACAAGCGTTTTGTTGTATTGGAAATGTTTAAAGGATTTTAAAGTATAATTGAAGTTTTATCAAATATCCCCGCTGTTATAAAATTTCCTTTTTAATTTTGCTATTATAAAAACTGGTAACATAAATAATTACATTTAATTTTACGAAGTATCTAATTACTTTGCCACCTAAGAACTGCACATGCGCTTTTCTAAACTGACATCTCAAACAAACATCAAAACAGAACCCGTTCGAGTTTGAAAATTTGTTTTGACGAAAACTTGTTTAAAAGCTCCCTAAAACGTTAAAATAATATTAAAATTGTTCAAGAAAACAGCAACGATTAAGTTATTACAATGCCAAGTGAGATAATTACGCTGCAATTGGGGCAATGTGGGAATCAAAGTGAGTAGAAGAAAGGAGGAAGGAAGGGCTCTAACAGTGCAAAAAGAGCGTCTTTTTGGCGGATTATTTTTAGAAAAGCAAGGCGTTGGGAATATTGAACATAAATAATTTCATTTTAGTTGGATTCGAGTTCTGGAAGAGGCTATGCCTAGAGCATGGAATCTCCCCGACCGGCGTACTGGAAGATTTTGCCACAGATGGTCTCGACCGGAAGGACGTATTTTTCTACCAGGTTTGTTGGCCTTTGCCCTAATTTGAGCAATATTTTAAACAAATTCAATTGTTTTTTGCAGGCGGACGATGACCATTACATTCCAAGAGCTGTGCTACTCGATTTGGAGCCCCGAGTTATTCATACAATCATGAGCTCTCCGTACGCAAAGGTAAAAAACATTTTTTATTTTTAGGTACAAGGACAAAATCCTTAAAATCCAAATTTAGAAGAGTTCACGTTATTATTGGTATTCTGTAGAAATTCTGGTAAACGTAGAAAGTAGCAAAAAATATAATTAATAGTTCTGGAGCGGCAAATTAGCAATTGGATACCCAATTCGATAAATTCATTATCATTTTCAAAATTATATAAATATTTTGCAATATACATGCACTGTGCAAAATTAGATTAAAAATAATCTTGAGGTGTGATACTACTAGCCTATGCCTTATTTAAATTCCTATTTAAACTAAAATCTGTTTTATATTATACGACGCCTTTAAAGATTTCAGCGGGTTAAATATCGTATACCAGTTTAGACCATTCTACTACTGCAAATCATAAAATACGAAACAGATAAATATTCCATTTAAACTAAATATTTTCAATCCTTGTTTTATGCATAGAACAAGATCCTACAAATAAAAATATTTGAAGCTTACTTCTTTATTACCCTCGAAAATCGTCTAATGAATTAACAACTTACAGCACGTTGGAACACGCACTGAGCTAGCATTTTATTCAACAGTAAATATATCTATAAACTTCAAAACCGTAAAAACCATTTACTTTCAATATTATTTACTTTTACCAACACTTGTTCTTCTAGAAGTCCAAAAATATATTTTGTGTATAGTTTTCATTAAAAATCGGATCAAAGTTTAAACTTAATTCATTATTTATTAGCGTAAGCAAAAGTCCCAAAAGCGTGACCTTTAGATACATGTAATTGTACTTACATATAATTGAAAAAAATAGGAAACTTGCAGAAGAGATATACGAAGTTAAGAAACAGTATTAATGTGCGAAATTAAGTGAAATACTATTTTAAAGAAATAATAAGATACCCATGAATAAATTGCTCATTATTTCCATCTACAGCTCTATAACCCAGAAAACATATACCTCTCCAAGCACGGCGGAGGTGCTGGGAACAACTGGGCGTCTGGCTACAGCCAGGGTGAGAAGCTCCAGGAGGAGATTTTCGACATAATTGACCGAGAAGCAGACGGCAGTGATAGCCTCGAAGGCTTCGTTTTGTGCCATTCAATAGCCGGAGGCACTGGCTCCGGAATGGGCTCCTACATCATGGAGCGGCTCTCTGAAAGATTCCCAAAGAAACTCATTCAAACTTACAGCGTCTTCCCGAATCAGGACGAGATCAGTGACGTCGTTGTCCAGCCATACAACTCTATGCTCACATTGCGTCGCTTAACGAGCTGCGCTGATTGCGTTGTAGTCCTCGACAACACAGCGCTGAACAGGATTGCTACAGATCGTTTGCATATCCAAAATCCAAGTTTTACTCAGATTAATACCCTCGTCTCCACAATAATGTCGGTTAGCACAACTACTTTAAGGTATCCCTCGTACATGAACAACAATTTGATCGGACTGACGGCGCCGTTGATCCCAACTCCTCAGCTTCATTTCCTGATGACTGGGTACACTCCACTAACCACTGATAATGATGTAAGTGAACTGAACAATTTTATTTTACTTGGGCTTACTGAAATTTAAATTATTTTTAGCAAACGGGCAATGTTCGAAAAACGACAGTTTTGGACGTGATGCGAAGGCTGCTGCAACCAAAGAATATGATGGTCTCTACGGGGCCAGATAAGACTAACCACCACTGTTATATTTCCATTCTAAACATAATTCAAGTAAGTTCTATTTGAAATCGTAGGATTACGAAACTAGTTTTTACATATGCTTAAATATAGAATGAATCTTGTTTTGTAAGTAATGTTAAAATTATTTTTCCCAGGGCGAGGTCGATCCAACTCAAGTGCACAAATCCCTTCAGCGGATACGGGAGAGAAAACTGGCACAGTTTATTCCTTGGGGACCGACAAGTATACAAGTGGCTCTTTCCCGGAGCAGTCCGTACGTTCAGAGTAGCCACAGAGTCTCCGGTCTCATGCTGGCGAATCACACGAGCATCTGTTCGCTGTTCGAAAGGGCTCTGAGTCAGTACGACAAATTGAAGAAGCGCGGCGCTTTTTTGGATCAATTCAAACGCGAGGATATGTTTAAAGATGATCTCTCAGAATTGGATGAGTCTAGAGACGTTGTTGACTGCTTAGTTCAAGAGTATGAGGCAGCCACTCAGCCAAATTACTTGAACTGGTCGGCCAAGAAAGGTGATAACTGAAAGAAGTTTGAAATATTTCGAAGCTCATCATAGTCTCATTGAAATGTGTTCCAATTGTTTTACTAAAATTAAATTAAATAAGTTGTCGTTGCCATTACACTTGACTTCTTTATAGCCCCAAATTAGAAACGTTGTTATCCTTTGAATAGACAAATTTTTCTCAACCCTCTTAAACTTTTACAGGATCTCCTGTTATTTATATATAACAAAAATAAAGATTCTTTTCTTCAGTCGTTAGAAACTTTTATTTACAACTATGAGAATTAAAGCGAAGGTTACACGAGGGGTACGTTTGGAGACGTTTTAAATTCGTAAAAAAAAAATAAATAATTGGATCAACCTTTGATAACCGCAATGGGGCGGAGTTTGATGCATTTCTTGCTGATTCCAGCTGCATGGCACGTATTCACCACGTCCGTGACATCCTTGTAAGACTCTGGGGCTTCTTCCATGACCAGTTTCGGGGAGGCAACTCGAATCGCGATGCCCATGTCCTTCAATTTATCGAGAACGTCCATGTAGTCGAGGTTTCTGCGCGATTTAGCTCGGGACAGAGCTCGACCCTGTTTTGAGAACAAAATTTGTATTATTTATTGATGAAATTTCAGAATTAATTTAATTTAGTGAAATATCATTTCTGCGGAATTTCGTTTAGATAAATTTTCTAGTGATTAAGTCAAATTAAATGACAAGCTTTAACAATTTTTTAGGACAAAGTAATACTTAAGAGATTTTCTGAAAAAAGAAAAAATGTATTGATATATTACTTACGGCTCCATGGCAAGTAGAACCAAAAGTTTCATTCATTCCACGCTCAGTCCCTGTTAGCACGTAACTGCAAGTGCCCATAGTTCCACCAACAAGAACTGGCTGCCCGGTGAGTTGATAATCGACTGGAATTAGGGGATGATGTGGCGGGAATGCCCTTGTAGATCCCTGAAAATAACTTAAAATTGCAAGAACTATGCCCATAACGAGAGTACCTTACCTTTCGATGCACCAACAGTTTTTTCTCCTTCCCGTCAACTAAATGCTTTTCGATTTTGGCGATATTGTGGGAGACATCGTAGATAACATGCATATCCAGGTCATCTGGGGTAGTTTTGAACATTTTGGCGAAAGCCTGGAAATAGTTTTCTTAAAGCAGGTTCTTTCCTAGCAGTAATAATTTCGGATTTACCTGACGCGTCAGGAAAGTCATCGAGCTCCTGTTAACCCATGCGAAATTAGCAGCCGCTGCCATCGCCTTCAGGTAGTTCTGCCCTTCCACACTGTGGATCCTCGCGCAGGCCAGCTGTCGGTCGTTCGTTTCGATTTTGTCCCTCTTCATAGCTTTCTCCATCTCGACGAGGGCATCCGTGGCGACTTGATGTCCAAATCCGCGACTTCCCGAGTGAATCATTACGCAAATTTGACCTACCTCCTCGATGCCCATCTTCCCGGCACTCCACTTGTCGTAGATCTCGTCCACAACTTGGATTTCAGCGTAGTGATTTCCAGCCCCGAGTGTGCCGAGCTGTGGCAGTCCCCGTTTCTTTGCCCGCATGCTCACCTTTGAGGGATCCGCCTGCAGCATCCGGCCGTATTCTTCGCAGTGCTCCTTATCCTCCGCCCACACGTAGCCCTCCCGAAGGGACCAGTCCATGCCCATTTCGAGAGCTTCCTCCAAATCCCTGGCGTTCATGGGGATGATTCCTTTAGATCCCACCCCGACTGGGATGTGATCAAACAGGGACTGTGCCAACTGCTCCTTGACAGGGTCCACGTCCTTCTCGTACAGATTTGTCCGGAGCAGCCTCACCCCGCAGTTGATGTCGAAGCCTACGCCGCCCGGAGAAACGATGCTGCTGGGATCGTCGATGTCGAATGCGGCCATGTTCCCAATCGCGAATCCGTAGCCCGAATGGATGTCAGGGAGTCCCACGGACCGCCCCACGATTCCAGGCAGCGCAGCGACATTTGCAATTTGTTTAACTCCCGGCAGGAAGCCACCAACCATTCCTGGACGGCATGAATTTCGCAATTCGTCGAGCATAAGCTTCTCAAGTTTTGCGTTTACATAAAAACACCCTTCGACGTTCATGCCCGGCTGGAAGCCCTTTTTTATACGCCAGCAGTGGTCGCTGATTTTTTCCAGGTACTTCAGTTCCTCGTTGTAAGTTCGGACAACCATTTTAGTGTGATTTTAGCGCTCTCGTGATGTTTTAATTGAATAAAACTGAGGAATTTCACAACAGTCGCCGGATTGCGAGGTTATGAAAGGGAAGTACAAATTACAAATTGTCAGATTGGCTAATTGACAGCCGAACGAAGCAAAGTATTTCTCAAGTGATTCCGGCAGATGGCACAGCGACCTGGAAAGCGGAATTTTGACAATTTAACGAATGTCATGCAAACGCCGTTGTGAAATAGTACATTGTTCACCAAGGGAGTAAAGTAGTACATTTTTACCCGGGTGTAAAATTGCCACCCGAGCCGTAGGCGAGGGTGGCAAACACCCGGGTCAACATGTACTACTTTACTCCCGTGGTAAGCATACTTTTTTTTACCACATCACCGTCGAAAGTTCATTTTTTTACCCAACTTTTAAGGAACAAAAAGTAGCGTTTTTTTGCCCTGAAAAATTTACCAAGGGAGTAAAGTAGTACATTTTTACCCGGGTGTAAAATTGCCACCCGAGCCGTAGGCGAGGTTGGCAAACACCCGGGTAAAAATGTACTTTTTTACTCCCGTGGTAAACCATTTTTCAGGGCAAAAAAACGCTACTTTGTTCCCTAAAAGTAGGGTAAAAAAATGAACTTTCGACGGTGATGTGGGAAAAACTATTTTATTTTTTTTAGAAAGGTAATTTAATTTAAATGCGAGCGTTTTATAATCCAAATCTTAGTGAATAGATTTTAAACTCATTATCTTCCCTCGGGGATCAACCAACGAAAATTCTCAATTTTAGACATTTATTGGAATTTTTAAATTGGTGTCAAATAAAATTGAGTACTTCGCGGTGTGAAAAAGTTTTGTATCTTCCTTTCACAACAAAACATAAGTTTCATTTTGTTTACACGAGTTCTTTCATATTTGCAAGTAAGCAAGAACAAATTACACATTAGCTGAAACAATTTCTAGTAGAAAATCGATCTTTAAACATGATTGTGATGTAATAAAATGTTAGTTTCCTTATTAATCTGTGTTCGTCCAGCTACACTTAGAAAATAAAGTACCACAATAAATATGTTACTTTTATATTGTTGAGTTTTTGAGAGCATGAGCAAAATATCTAGAGGAAACTAACTCGCTTTAAAAAAAGATAAAATTAATATGCATGGTATTTAGGTTATAAAAATATTGCATGTTTGAAACAATTTAGCTAATTATTAACCTTTTGAATTATTGATTATGTTTGAAGATATCTTTATTTGGTATTTGCTTGTCGTTTACACACTTTAATTTCTTTTGCATGTTGCTAGATTTTTTCTTCCTTTGCATGTTACAAGCAATAACAACCCATCGAACCAAAAAATTAAATTTTTATAGCATGCACTTGTAATTTAGTTGCTTGATTAAGGGGGTATTCGAGTGTAACAAGGGCATTACTTTGCATGTAAGGAAACGCTTAAAGTAGTGCGATGTCAAGATATGCTATTAGTAACTGCAGTATTTTTATTTATATTATAAACTAAAATTTTGTGATAATTAGATATGCCGGTTACAAAGGTTGCTTTGCAGTATTTAAGGATACCACCTAGCCGATAATATGTGACTTCGAATAGTGAACCTGATAACAATTTTTTTGAGTTTTATAAAATTTAATGTGGGTAAAGCAAATGATGTGACCGATGTGAAAATGATGACATTTTTGGAAATTTATAGCAAATCTTTTTTTTTAATCATAAAGCTTATATTTTCATGCAATTGTACTGAAAATGTGTATAGGTGATAATAATTTGGCCATATCGGTTTACCATAAGTAGGTTTTAAGCGAATTGAAGCAGTTCCAAAGAAGTTCACTATATTTTTGTATTTCAAATAGTTTTTAAAAATTTTGCTTTGAATTGTATAATCAGTTTGTTAGATAATTATTTATAAAAATTGTTATGTTATTGCAACAACATTTTTCCTAGCATCTTTTTAAATTTCAGGTAGTATTGGTATATAGGTAGTTATCATCAATAAAATAAAATAATGTGATTTCTGAATACATAAAACCTGGTACTTTTACAAAACATTCAAAGAATTCGTCGCTTGCCTTTTGTTTGCTTACATTTGGAGGATAAACGTAAGTGATATAAAGTATTGTTCCTTAATTCGATTCAGATTTAGTTTTGAGACGATTTTTGAAGATGTTTACTATGCGGAGTTTGAATGATCGTGTTTTTGCTCTGAAGATATTTGTTACGAAGTATTCCAAAGACGAATTCTCAACATTCATTGAAAACACAAAGAACCGCTTTGGGTGTTTTATTTTAAAAAAAATCATTCCTTTGATTGCTCGATCAGTGGCACCCACAAGGAGAGAGAGGTAAAAATCAAGAAATCCAACGAATCGCCTAATTTGCGCCCCAACGGCGTGGGAGTCACTTCGGGAGCAATGGCTTTTCATTAGCAGTCCAAGATCGACTGCAAAAAGTTATTGACTTGAACACACATTTTTTGCATTTCGGGTATGGGCGGAATCCGCCGCGACTGCTATGTGCGCGGGAACCGCGTCTCAGAGTCGGACATAAACCGACCCAGCCGGCGACAATTCCGGCTCGCATGGACCTGGCCACTGGGGTCCCCAGGGATGATGAATAGGTCCAGAAAGGGGCTTTGCTGTGACTAATTGATCCGTGCGACTTCGCGTGCAACATGTTTCCACCGAGACACCGCACGAAGGCCTTCCACAGCGATTTTGCAACAGAAGTGGCGCGCGGACTTTCAGTTTTCACTTGAACTCGGCGGTTGTGGTGCCGAAAGAAACGAGGAGGTATGCTTAAACCGCTGCGGTGTCTTAAGACGGTAATTGCCCCAACTAGCGGATACCACTTAACTGTTCTATGCTGGGATAGCGGATACCTCTAACTCGTGCATTGTCACAGTTAAGGTGCTCTCTTGTGATTTGTGCGCTTGAATTGGGCTCGTCCCCGGCGATGAGGGCGATTTTCACCTCGTTCAAGGCGACTCAAAAGAAACACCTCAAGGAACCGACGACGGCGGCTGCGCACATCTGGAACCGCAGCATCTCGGCATCTCGACGGTGGCCCACCTTCAGGTTGCTGCAGCTCTTTCTTCCAGGTAAGGCGATTGCATGCAATTTTCTACTACTATTACTTTTTTTCTGCGAACGGATTCTTGAGCCCGCGAGAGCTCAATTATCGGTTTCACTTTTTGCCCATTGCCAGCCGGAGAAGTGGCGGTCGCTCCACTTTGCATGATCTTGGGACTCCGGTGCCAGCTGTGGGGTTTATTTGTTTGATCATAGGTGCGATTTGTTGCGCTCTTTTTGCCTCCACCGCAGCGTGTTACGTGTTACGTGTCACTTTGATCGGGTGAAAAGGGGACTTGATCAATTGGTGGCAGCTACACCTGAGGGCCAAGGTGGTGGCACATGCCAGCTGGCTTTTTTTCGAGGGTAATTAGCGCAATTATCCAGTCGAGAAGAAATTTAAGTTTTCCGGAATGCTGCTGTGGAGCCTTTTACTCACTTCGCTGCGGTAGAAGGTTAAAACGCAAGAGAAGGTTACGAGGAACAGAAGTTGGCCTTATTTTCAAGTGAAGCGAATTTGTTTGGATATATGAAGACAATTTCATAACGATTTTTTAACAGGATAATTATATGAGCCATTAATTCCACAAAGCTCTATAATAATAAATATTTGTTTATGTTTTAGAGCTAACATCATACAATATAGGTACATATAGAATTTCTACATACAATTCATAGAACCTAATAAAGAAAAAGAAAATAAGAAAACTGTAAATTCTAAAAAAATGTTTGCTGATTTTGATCTACAAAAGATATAATATAGCTATAGTGGGTATAATAACTTGAACGGATTTTAGGATTTCATCTACTTAATTAGTTTGCCTAGAACATTTTTTTCGTAAGTTTGTTATCATCAGACATTTTGAGCAATTCATTAGTAAAGATTTGTGACATCTATAATTTATATTACGAGCTTTAAGCACTAATGGTTTGCGAATAAAACGACATAAAAATGGTTATAACGAAACATATATAGAAAAGATTTCTTTTCCACATATAAAGCAAGGATATATCGAGTAGAATTAGAAGGTTTGAGATTTTGCACCTGAGTCAATAAGGACGTTGAGTAGTAGTCAGAAATTAATAAATATTTACCTAAAAATGTACATGGGTAAAGGATATATATTAGTTACTTTTTTTTGTAGATTCTTTGTGAAAATTTAACTTTTGTTCGAATTTTGAATAAAATAATTTTGAGAAATTCGCGTCTTTATATATTACTAGTAAACTTAGTTTTTCGTATAGTCATGTAATTGTTCTTACGAAATTTTAGGAATGGAATATTGATATAATATTATTTATTAGCTATTTTTCTAATAAGAATTCAATTCTACACTGTTTGGCTGCATTTATGATGATATTCGGGAAAAAGTATGGTAACCAGGACAAATTAAAAGGCAAAGATGTAGAACAGTTGTTATATGATACGATTAAAAGTAAACAGCTGAATCCGCATATCATAAATATGCATGTCGCATATGTTAAATTAAGGTTTTTTAAACATTTTAATAAATTCTTATCTTTATTGTAGATATTCTTGATATGCCGCCAATCTGCCATTCTCCATTAATTTAAAGAGTCTGTAAATAAACCTTTCCGTCATGTTACAAAATTCTATAACATTCCTACTCAATTTAAGCCTTCAAGCAGCTGGACTCCAGCATCTGATCTGGTCTACTTTACAAAAAGCCAGTGGCCGTCATGTGTTTGCTCTTGGCAAATCGCATTTCTCATAATCGCCTCCGAAACCATATGATTACAGAAAGCAAATTACAGTCGATTAGACCATAACTGGTTGCAGTAATTGTCCATTTAATTTAACCTTTCACATAAAGCACGTGCGTGCACTCCGTCGCCGCCGGTGCACTTTTAATCAGCAGAAAATATAAATAAATATGTGCGTCTCTTACTCACCTCTTGGACACTACGCGGTAAAAAGCTTAAAATGTTGTTTTTATTTTCAAGGTCTACCTACGATTAGAAATTGATCGATTTGATTTTAAATTTAAAAAAAATGTTTGATTTCTTAACATTTTTTTTCTCTTCTGAGAAGAGGAAAAAGTGATTGCGGTTGCAGACATTGTGGACTACCTGGAGCTATTGGAAATGAGGAAGAAGCCTGTCTGAGATTTTAAATACGAAACGAAAATTTATAGTGAAATAAGAACAAAATGCACAACCAGCTCCATAAAGACCATATTGCGTCATTGATTAAAAACTTGTTCTTTCGAAACTCCCAAAATATGATACCTCTGCAGTTCAAAGAGTAGAAGAAAAAGTCAAGCAAGAAATTCGCCTGCTTCGGTACGTTTATGCTTCGTGTTTTTTATTAAATGTTTTTTTTTTAATAAACCTTGCCTTTTATGTCGGATACCGAAGAACATTTGCAGTTTGAATCATGACGATGGATAAATAAAGTTATATTTTTCATTGTATTATAATAAATTGGACTTTAACGGATTTCTTGCTAATTTGCATTTTTACATAATTTATTTCTGGATTCGTCTTACAATTTTGACCAGTTTTCCTTTTATTCTAATAATGTATTAGAATTTAATTTGTTTACAGATTACTGATGAGTTTTTTTAATTAATTTATTTGAAAGGTGACGGCTAAAAACGATTAGAGTCACACTTGGCTAAAGTTTCAGAATTTTAGTTTTAGACTTTCATGTCTAATAGTTATTAGTGGTTAACTTACATTTTTCATTTTTATTTATTCATTTTTTGTTTTTATTATCTAATTTGTTTTCCAAAATGGTATAGTACGTATGTCCTGTTTGTATATTAAATCAAAATGACTAGATCGTTTTCGGCGGAACGTTTCATATATTAAGGTCTTAAAAGGTATGCTTACAGGACTAAAAGTATTTTATTTCAGAATTTTTTTCCACCATTTTATCAATTTCAAATCAAAATAACCATCACAAAAATTATAATAAAAGCAAAATTATCACAGCTAAGTAGGCACTACTAGGTTGGAAATAAAAGTGCACAAACTTATAACATACTTGCATATGTGTACATAGATTTTGTCTGTATAAAGTTCATAGAAGTTTTTTTTACACTGTACGTGGGCCGACTCGCAATTGGCCGATTTTTTAAATTCTTTTTAAAACATTTAACCTTAAAAATGAATAAAGAAAGTCTAGTTAAAAAGCTTCTGTTCTCTTTTTTGAAAAGTTCTCTTTATATGAAAGATTTAAAAAAACCAAAAATTGAAGTCAAAAGTTTATATAATTTGCTTCATTTGAAAAGAAAATTTACAAAAGCTAATATACAAAAAACGTATATAGTGAAGAATGAGTTTAGCTTTGTTTATAATGAAATGAACGGCATTTTTTTGAAGACGCTTTAACGAGAAATTAAAAACACTTACCGAAAGATTTCAACAAGTTCGTCGCTTAAGTCTTTTGTTTATTCACGAGCATTTTTACCGTCATCGACCCGTTCAAGTGCCGTTACAGTTACCCTCATATGTCTCCTACTTGACTTGTAAAGTAACTTTTCTTAAGACATTTTTGCGACATAACTGTAACCCTAAATTTGGTGTTCTTTCAGCAAACTTGTTCCATCTTGAGAGTGCGACAAGAGCTGACAACCGATTGACAAATTTCATTTTAAGTATAGGGAAACCGTTTCCTATCTCTTCAAAAATGTCTTCTTCTTGACTTGGTGCTTCACTAAGCGTTTAGTGAACGCCGCAGAGTACAATTGATGTTGACACGGTAATTTAAATCGGATTGGATAAATTAATTACGTTTAATAAAAGAAAGTTACATTCTGATCTTTTGCAGCCTCAGATAACGAAAGCGGTTTTATATCTTAAGGTTTGTTGGGCTAGAAGAAGTTACCTTCGAGCGAAAGACAGTCATCTTCTTGTCGCCTAGATGCAGAACGATTTGGTCTCAGACAGAGGAGCGTCTGTTTTGCCTACACACGCGTAAAGACATTAAAATTCATGAAAAAGCGAACTTTTAGTTGATTTGCGTTTCGGTTCAGGAGTGGTGGGTTAACCAGGGCGGATCACGTGGAAGATGGTGACGATGATTAGGGGCAAACCAACATCCAGGACAATAAAAGCGACAGAAAAATAAGAAAACTAAGAAGATAAATAAGAAGTAAAAAAGATATGTGCAAGCAACAAGCGAGCGCCTTGGCTTGGCACGTAGAGCGCGCTTCAAAACAATTTTCGCTAATGACTTCAACGCCCAGGCGCAGCTCGTGAAATTGATTTTACGATTTCTACTTGGGTGGATGTACTCAATTTGAGGTTTGTCCCAATTTTCCTTGAGGATTACTCTTATGAGCATTGCCCCTGGAAAGTGATGGTACAGCAATTAGTCATTTTCAGATTTTCTAGCAATAAAAATCAATTTTATGATTTTTAAGAAAAAAAAACTCAATTTTATTCGAATGTAACGCCTACAACTTCTTCAGGTAACCCCGTTTAAAGAAATCTTGCTTTCAAATGCGTGAGAAAAAGTATCATCTTTGTTTGTTGTCATTTTTACTTTTTTTTTAACAAAAGTTTGCTTCCGTTTCATAGTATCGTTTTTCCACCATTTAAATTTAAGCTAATTTTTACAAATTTCCCTCTCATCGACAAACATTTCTACGGTATTTTCTGAATTAGTGCTAATTAAAGTCGAAACTCGGAAGGCCTAAAGCTCTTGAGGCGCTCTTTACTAAAAATCAAAACCAGTCAATGAATGCGATTTGCATAAATGTTGCCATTTGTGTGCTGTCACAATTATGCAACTGATCGATTGGTTATTCGAGACAGTTTCGTTACGAACATATTCAGAGTCTTATTAATTTCCATCGAAGAGAAATTGTTTCAGACTGCCAGAGTGAAAGACATTTAATGGCTAGGGCGATGGCCAGATTAATTTAATTAAATAAAACAAGTTGAAGGCGCTTCCGTAATTAATTTTCGGTATAATTTACTGTTTCAAACTAAACACAACAAAATGTCTAATTAATTAGTGATATTAATTATCCAACTGCAGTTTGTATGAGCGGAATCCAAATTTTGAATGAAGGCCTCTATAAGCTTAGAAATCTTATATCTTTTTCTTAGTTACTTATTTAGTCGTTTGTAATAAACTAAGAAATTTAATGGTATCACAATAATTTCCACTAGTGAGGTGCGAATATTTGTCCACGAAGGTTGTCTGGAATGTTAATAATTTTGAAACATCGTTTTCAATATTCATATTGCTATTATTCAAAACAATACGCTTTTATGACATTGAAAATCTTTACAATTTAACGTTACCAAAACTGGGTGATCTAAGTGCGCAGACAGCAACAAAAGATCACCTTCTGATTAATAAAAAGATATTTCCGT
The DNA here is from genome assembly GCA_959613345.1 of Tolmerus cingulatus. NCBI lineage: Eukaryota > Metazoa > Arthropoda > Insecta > Diptera > Asilidae > Tolmerus > Tolmerus cingulatus. Next base: position 25,979,116 of record OY390707.1, read on the forward strand.
GTTCTTTGATCATTGCAACGAGACAACCGACAATTACTTACTCGCTAAATGCGTCCAGATCATCGACTCATTTAATCGTAAGCCGTCTTTAGTTATAAAGACAAGTGCGTTAAAAAGCGCTCCTTAGCTTCGTTGCTCCGGGTGATTAAGTGACTAGTCCGACCAAGTAAGGCGGTCGCAAGGCGAGTTTCTTTGGGAGGTGTTTATTCTGAGATTTAAAATTAATTATTTTGTGCGTTTTTCAACTTTTCAATATCTTATACTGTTCTGGGAGAACTGCAGCGGTGTTCTATAGTATATGAATCGTGACCGGATGTTCCGCGACATGATTGCCTTAAGTAGAAAATCCCGAACTTGGGATCGCTATTGTTGGTATACATATATATGGTATTTTCGGTTTTAAAAATACAAGGTACCTATTTTACATTATTACATTCAATGAACTATAATACAATTATATTCTTATTATTTTTCAGATAAAATTAAACTTTTTATATATACTAAATTTTTGGTATTTGAAAACCTTGTTTTCTTTTCGAGGCTACAAGTAAAAGTGAAAAATGATTCAGTAACTCTTACCTCTAAATTAACTACATATCATACTAAATATTTATTTTATGAATTTCTTTTGAATTTGAATTTTCTTCTTTTTGAACTATCATTAAAAATTAATTAATTATTATTTTTATTATTTATTCTAATTCAACCTTACAAGTGTACGTGTACAATAGAAATCGCATAATTTAGTGTTAAAATCCAAAAATATTTGTTCTTGAAAACTCAATGACAAAATTAATGAATGAATAAAATTAAAGATTGTTCTATACTTTATTCCAAAAATAGCAATTTCCTTAATAGAGAGTATTTTACCTTTTAGTCTTGCAAATATAAGCATACATATAAACATTTCTTTTCTCCTATTTTCGAGTTCTATGAATTTAGTCAGCCCCATGGGGGCGTAGAACTTCGTATTCTTGATTGACGTTCTAAGTAAAGACGTTTAAATGGGTTTAATTGTTAAATTGAAACTTACATTTAATATTACTGTTTTACTATAAGGCACTTGAGTGTGCTTTAAAATATTTATTTTTGTTTATAGAATTCAATGCAAGATATATGCTAAGTACAAAATGTAAAATTTTTAATACAAATTTGCAGTTTTTCATATTCCTGCCTTAAACTAAAAAACGTACCACCTACTGAAGACTGCACTGTCCAATAAGTGAGAGGTGTTCACGTGTTTGCAGTTTATTCAAATTTTGATAAGCTTTATATGGATAATAGCACTTATACCCTTATTTGTTTAAAAAATTACTTTTTTAAATAAAGAAGTTGGCGTATCTTAGCTTAGCCAAAAAACGTTGTCACGCCATACCATCATTAGACAATCTCCTCACGTCTATAGAATAAAATAAAATACAATAAAGTAACATAAAATATAACTCTCTACGTGCCCCACACTACTAAATAACCTTTTACCATGATATAATTTGCCGGCACTAAATTTTTGTCAGCGCAGCAGCGCCTGCAGCAATTTTGCAATTGGAAAAGTTAAGGCCCACGTCGTCGGTCGGCCCAGAAACAAAATGCGCGCGCACCGCTGCCAAATGGCGGCACGCTTCCATTAAGGGGGAAAATATAATCAACAAAAGGTGCAAAAATCGTGTGAAAGTGATTTCAATTTCTGTAGCAAATCGACTCAATCGATGATGCGAAAAATGGAGAAACATAAAAGAGAATTATGAATCAAATCAGGAAACGAAAGACTTAAGGCACGAACTCGATTCTAGTGAATGCATTCGATTTCTTTGAATTCGCCAGGCGTATCCACCATTTCTGAGACGTGGTACTCCACGTGCGAATTAAAATCAGTATGCAGCCGCTGATTAGCTGCAGATTGTTATAATTCGGTTTTGGACGATCGCTTGCCATGTAGGCGGCTAAGATCAATATACTTTTGCATGTCTTCTTTGTATCTTTGCATCTTGTATTTTTGTATTTCGGCGAAAGGTAAACAAGCGCAGAATGTCAAGGAGAATTGCTTTCCTGCTGGCCAGCCGTAGGTGGATGCTCTCTCTTCCTCCGGGCCCCAAAAATACAAGACGAGTTCAAGAGGCTCTGAGCTCTGATTTTTATCGCGAAACAAGGAAACATTGCGAAATGAAATGGTCTTCGTTTTTATTTTAGCGGGGCCATGACTTTTGCAACAAAGTCTCCAAAGTTTGTGCGTTTTTCCTATCTTTCGGGTTCCATTGTCCCCACGACGGATGGCGGCATGGTGTGGCACAGCATGGTCACAATTTCGATGGATTTCGTCGCTTCTATTTTGAAGTTCAGGCCGTGCTCCGTCGTGACTTGAGGTTTTCTTACAAAATGCCCTCAAGCCAACCGACAACGGACCGAATGTCATCAGATCACGAAAACTTCGTCGAAAATGAAGAAATTGCGAGGTTTGGCGGAGAGCGAGCCAAAAACACTTCTACGCCAATCTACCGTGCAATCACTGCTTGCGGCTCAGACGCGCGCTGCACAATTTTCATGACTAAAGTCGCGTGCCAAACGATTTTTACTTACCCTTTTTTATAAATTCCTGAGATAAGTATTCAGAGTTGCTAACTCTGAACCCATAAGTATTCTATTATATTTTAGTCAGTATACCCTAAGGAAGTTACTTTGGACCTCTCTTTGTTAATTATCATTTTTATTCATAATATTGTTCAAATTAAGAAAATAATTTCGACTATAGATTCAAAAATATCAACAGCGCTGCTACTTTTTTGAAATTTAAATGTTTATGAAATTCAAAGTACATACCAATGAAGTAAATAATCTAACTTTAAAAAATTTGAAGGGTTTTAAAGATGCAATAATACAGATGTCACAATCTGTTTATAATATTAGCCTAGAAATCTAAATCGTAATTGCTTTTTCCGAAAAAAAACTATAATTTTTTATTTTGAGACCTTAGTTCAACCTACGTATTCAAAATAAAGGTTCCAGCCCACTATACAGCAGATAATTTAAACAAAAGCAAGGAAGAAAGGTAGAGAAACATCCACCCGGATAAAACAGATCATATTTGAACTACTTTTAGAAACAAAAGAAATATTCGGCGACTTTTACCTCTCTGCGGCTGCGGCTTCGAGCTACCTTTGATTACCCTGAAATTTATCAGCGGCGGTCACAATGGCAGCTACAAAATCATAAAACAAAAGGTCTCAAAAAAGGCGCCAACCCACCGCTCGCTGGCGCGTTCTGCAGCTGGCTTAATAAAAGCGCGCAGCCAGCTGGGGACATTTTGGGGCTTGATAAATGGCCTGCAGTTGCTCGCCTTCGCAAAGAGAGGCCACAGAGGCCCCAAGAGCCCCAGAGCCCCAGAGCCCCCGGAGGCCCGGAGTGCTGAACTTATGCAACGAACGACGACTGCCAAGGAAGCCGGGTCAGACGCCCGGATTAAGTGTTTCATTTGAATATTTTCCTTGCGGCATTGGAACTGCTGCGCGGGTTCGCCTTCTTTATTTTTGCTACTCTCTGGCCAATGAGCCGTGACCAAAGTCACTTTTACCTCTTTCAGTTGGGTTTCTCTGGCATCTACCAAATAAAAGTAAAATTTACCTTGTTGCAAGAATGTTATGATTTAAATATTGGCGACGGCAAAGGATACAACTTAAATGCTTTTAAAGAAGCGTCAAAGCTTATTACAATAAAATTGAAGTTTTATTGCATGTTAATCCGCTTCAAGGAATTTTTGAGATTTCTCAGATTTGGAAAGAATTTACCAGCAAATTTTTGGAGCGCTGACTCAAGTTGTTATGAATCAAAATTTAAATCAACACTATAGCTCGGGTGTGTCAACTTTGGTCCCCGCTGCAATAGCTAAAATTACCTTAGGTCGGACAAGCAAAATAAATTTGTACTTTAAATTTATTCACATAACGACTCAAGTGAGCACTTTACTAAACTTGTACGGATAGATTATGCTCGATTAAATTTAGTCATTTATTCCTAAAAATATAAATATTGATTTGACGAAAAATATATAAACTGTTTGTTGCTTTCAAATCAAAATGGATTGTAAACTGTGGGTATATTGGTGAATATTAAATTTCCAATGGCCAAAATTCAAAAGTTTAAATGGTGCAAATTTTTAATTACCTTGAATGTATTTGTTATATGAAAATGGTTGCACTAAAACAATAGGCCTATAGTCTATTTATTTACTTTATTCACATTATATAAGTTGTAATGTTTGATTTGATAGTATTTACTTACTAAATCTGGGTCCAAAAATGTGTTACTTAAACGTATTTACAAGTATGTGCAGGATTTTTCATAAAATACCTAACAATTTCAAACTTATGAACTGTTACACCTTTTTTAAAATTAGGTTTCTCCTTCTTCAGTAAAAGCAGTTGTGATTTTTAAATGTGCTTTGTCAAATTGAACCTGACAAAATTTATTGGAGTTTGACCCAATTACTTACATAAAAATATAAATTGTAATGTTGCTAAATAATCTACGATTTTGAAAAATAATTTACAAAAATCGAAGCATTATTGTTTAAAACCTTTTCTTTGCTGGAAAAATCAATGAAATGAGCGAACAATAGTTACAACCACCCCTAAACTGATGCAAACTTCAGCAACAGTGCAAGACGACACTTTGTTTATTTTCTTTTTGAAATTGACGCGGGGATTTTGGTGCTTTGCGGTCAATAATCTCAAAAAAGAATTTTTGGATAAACTTGACTTCCTTTCTCATAATCCAACTGAAAAAGCTCTATTTTTGGAGTACACAAGGAGGACCCCCGCAGTCCAACTTTAACATACATACTATTCGTGATAGTTGTAATTCAAAAAGTGGTCCATTTGTTTAAATATATTAAAACTAAAACGTTTGGATCATATGCTTTTAGTAAAAACACAAGAATTTCTGATAAATGACTAGTTGGGATCTCGCAAATCTGCTTGGAGTCTTCAATATCATCCATCGTGGGAAGCAAGTACCTTCCTGGAAAAAAAGTGCCGAAAACTTTACTTCGACAATTATAGTTGAACTCTGCGCACAAAAAGGTGTTACTTGCCCCCTGGAAACGACTCATATGCTCGAAAGACCAGTTCTACCTGAACTGACTTTCGCACGTTAGCCAAGAGAGTTAAAGAAACCAAAAACAGCAACTCCATGACATAATCCGTCTATCCATTTCACGTTCCTGTTTCGACACCAAACGTAATTAATTCGAGTAGACGGCAGGAAAGTTCACTTATTGATCGCACCAATTTTCACGTGAGACCTTAACGTCTGCGTTTTTTTCATTTTGGAGCATATTTCGTTTTTTAATGGTAAAGATCGTTCGCGTTAAAACAAGACGAGCCCGCAAATCTTGTTTAATGGGCTGAGCCCACTTGACTCGGACCAACCAGAGCAAATCGCATTACTCGGGCTCCTGTCGCCATCATTTCGGGGGGCCCACGAGTCCAATTCTGGTAGACCACCTGAAAATTGGCTCTGATTTATGGGGAGTAACACCTCTCAGCTCACATCGATTCTCTCCGGTTGCGCAAGCGTCGAAATCGACGCAAGCGAATCAAACATAAAAAATATATTCAAATAAATTTCAAGAGTGGCAGCAAAAAGAATATCGTAAAAAACGAAATATCAAGCCGCGCTGCGTGGAGTTATCTACGTGTCCGCCTAAGGTGATCACTCGCTAAATAATTTTCAATTAATCAAAACATAGACCCCAGGGGCTCTGTCTCCATTACGCTGGCGCGTGGTGCCCGCAAAATTTTGTTGATAAATTGGGGCCACGTTCACTTAAGTTGTTCATATTTTGGTTTTTTATTGAACTGGAGGATTTTTTCCCGAAATCTGATGATTCTAGTGACGCAATGCCCGAACGGCCCCCAGTCCTCGTGTTCAGGCATCTTAACGAGTTCATTGTATGCAGATCTTGGAGGTCGCGTCATTTTAGAGCAGATCCTAGACTAACTTTAGCGTTTCTAAGTTACCGACCGCACGTACTGCGGACTCGGGTAGAATGAGAACACTTTCTAACGACCCGAGCAATGGATCGTAGTTAGAATGCAAAGTGAGAAGGAAATCGCTAATTAAGTTAGGTACTTAGCAAAAAGTAGATCCATATCTTTATGCTAAATTTCATATTTACGCTTCAATAAGTTTGGGGTCTAGGTGAATGATTTTGAAAATTTCCAAAATTCAGTTGATTAAAAAATTCCTGCAAATTTGTATAGAATCATATCGTGAGTAATTTTGGCGTTCATTTGAGTGATTTTGAGAAAAGTAGGAATAGCAGTCAGGTAAGGAAATCAACATATGTCAATTTGGATTTATCTTTTAGAAATAAAATTTACATATTTTATATCTGCGAAAATGTTTTTAATTAAATACCCTCGCATTAACCGCATTATTAGCAGTCTGAAATTTTAAGCATTTTAAGTTGAGAAATTTTAATCCTTTATGTACATACATTATGTATTATAAAATTGGAAGGCAAATATGCTAAATGCTATAAAATGTAATTTATTGGTTAAAAATATACCAAAAATTAGAGAACTTCCTACTTTGTTACTTAAATTGTGAAAAGGAACCTTAATGGTGTCACCTCGTCCGTCTGTCTGTCCGTCGCAACTGCTTATTTCAACAACTACAAGTTCTATCAACTTGAAATTTAGAATAAATTTAAATAATGCTTGCCCACCTCAATTTCAAATGACATGAATTTAGAAAAAAAAATATTTTTATTTTCATTTCAAATGAGGGCAAATTTTTATAAATCAGAAAAAATCTTTTACGAACAAACGTAGTTATGTTGTCGCAAAATTGTGATTAATTGCTTGCTAATAAATTATATAAATCTTCATAAAGTATAATTTAATGAATCACTAAAACCACATAAACAGTTTCCAAGAGGCTTATTTAAAGTTTATAGTAAAAGTACGTAGAGCAAAAGATAAAATTATTTATCTATGATATATAATATATCATATCATAATCCTTAGTCTTATTGTTTTAGGGCCGGTTGATAAATTTAACTAGATAACGTTTTATACGTTTACTTCCGAGGCATGGTCGCATTTCGCCAATATTTTTTGTATTTACCAGTGGTAAATTTGATACAATAGAAAATATAGATTTTGTTTAAAAATTTATTTTAAAGTCGTGTTGAGTTGGCTTTAATAATTTCGGTACAAACATCTAACGAATTTGACACTAGAAAGCTAAGTAGATATGTAAATGTGTAAGATTGATCTGTTGTCTATGGTTAAAATCTGTAAAATTTCACCCAAAAGAAAATACTCAAGGCTAAATGATTTGAGAATTTATGAGACGAAGAACTGCTTTGGGCCATGACGAATGTCTTCGCGACAGTGGTTGAACTTGAACAAAATCACTGAAATCGAAAATATGAATTTAGTTGGTGATGAAGTTGACGATGACTACCGAATAGGAACCAACCAAGGGTGAAAGTTAACGAGCAATAAGACGTTCTCCTCAAGGTCTGAGACCGTCGTCATCTAGACTCTAGAACCGTCTAATTTCCTCTTAGCGCTTTGTGCTTCCAGGGTCGCCGGTGTCTAATAATAATCGGCTTGTCGCAAATTGTCCTCTGTCTTAAGAAGATGATAGCCACTTAGCCGCGATGCAACCTAACTATTGCGTTCTATAGGGGCAACCTTGAGGAGCGATCTTTAACTGGCGTGATATAGTCACTTTTAGAACCATTCGAGCACTTCCGTGCGGCCCAAGAATTCCGCCACGGATGGCTAGCACTTGTTTACGACAAAATAAAAATGTTCGGATCGTCCACTCTACGCATAATTGGCATTCAGCGCACCTCCGGACGCATAAATATTTTTCGAATTGAGATTTGAGGATGGTAAACAGAGGTGCTATTAACACCCGGCTAGTGTCCGTCGTGTGGCTCAAAAAAATTAAGATTTCGACAGCCTCATTGAATTGGAAATTGAGCGTTGTGTGCGATGATTTATGCCGCCAATGCTGCGAAGATGATTTGCTTGCCAAGGAGGTTCACCCAAAACAGGCGAAGATATGAATGACCCCTCGGCCGGTGGGTTCAAGTCGTTCACCAGGTGCTAATTTGCAGTGTCATTAAATGGGCAAACCATTTCGAGCCAGCCTTTAAAGGTGGTCTTTATTGCTGCTTTTGTTGCTAGAGAAATTTTCGCTCAATTAAATCATTCCCAGCCGTTTCCGCTGAAGAAGTCGGAACGCCTAACATCCACATTTTGGCGGGGCGCCCCCTGCGACAACGTTTTAATTGTCTCTGTTCTCCAAGACGCTGAGCCGAGTGTAAGATCGTGTACCAATCACTCCCACTGGCAGGTGAGAATTCACTCGCGACATGCATCCCATTACGATAGAACGCGCGCACCTGAGCCGATTCGAGCGCTAGAATTATCCGCGACGATATCCGACACCCGGCCAGCCCAGGTGGGTGGGTGGCGGCCTGTTGCTGCGCCGGCTCACGACCTATTAACGAATCTCGCGATCATCTCCCATCTGCGGAGGATCGACAGTCTGGCTGTTAATTACAGGTTACAATTATTGTTTCGAGTGTTGACACTGTCGAGTACAGGTGGGTTCCAATTCGCTTCGTTACCTGATCGCAACACCAGCCTACTTTTCTGGCCGCGACCACCATCGCATGCGTGCGCCGCACGGTAGGCGCGAAATCTGGGCTTTGGTTCTTTGTTGTGGGATTGCAATTTGCCGGCTCAGACCAAGAATGACTAAAAGCCATTTTTTTGGGTTTGAATTGCAATTTACGACATTTCATTCAGAAAATTTATTGAATGGATTGATTTGATTTATAAGCGCTTCTAAAATTTACTAAATGCGATTATAGTTGACTTTAATACCACATTTTAGGTGGAACCTTGAATGCAACCATAAAATATTTTTACCAGAGCGAAAATATCAATCGTAGGTGTATGGGATATTTATACTATCAAAATGTTTATTTTTGTAATTTTTTTAGACTTTAAATTTTCTAAAAATTAAAATCTCATAATTTCTTTTAAAATTTTTCAAAAATAATTAAAATACTTCAAAATAAATCCAAAATATGTCAGTTTAGATAAGACAATCTTGATGTGTTTCTGAAATCATGGGACTTATACTAGTTAAGTTTTCACGTCGTTTTCAAACATCTAAGAAAATCTAAACATGTTATATTGCAAATAACAACGAATTATTCTAAAGTCAAAATTATGTTGTTCTTGTTAAAACTTGACTTTTTTAAAAATTAGCGTCAAATCAGCCCAATAACCCGTTCGCACCGATGCTTGCTAGTTTAGTATCAAACATCTTCATATCCGTCTACATGAATTTTCATAATTTGGAACTAAATTTAAAATCGATGGACTTAAACGGCCGTGTATACATATAATACTTTTTTACAAGATGAACTGATCCTAGGTTTGAGCAACGACCATTTGTTATTGCTGTAACTAAATAAAAATATTGCATAAAACAAAATGATGAAATAAAATTGATTCCTCAGATATCAAGTGGCATTACAAGCTGAAGTATCTTGACATCTCAGCTGTTTACATATAAACCGGAACTCAAATCTCAAGACGAACAAAAAGTGAATTATATTGAAAACAATTTTCCGACCTGTTTTTGTATGGTGCACCTATATTGGTCTACTATGTTTTTTTCAACGCTCCAACCAAAACCAAAATCAAAATTGATCTTGTTTCTCTTACAGTTTATAATTTCATAAACTATTTTGTACAAAGTACTGTGAATAATAAAAAGGATAAATGCGATTGGAATTCACGCCTTGTGAGCTTAGTAAAGCTCCTTTATTATTAGGTATTTATTAAAGTTGAATCATACAAAAAAGCATTAATATTATCACGTAGACCCTCAATTTGATAAGGAAATAAAATTCAACATAGAATTAGAAATATGTAAATAATTATGAGAATTGCTTTTTCAAATTTTAGTGTTGTACGTCACCGAGACTTATCCCATAGGTTTTGATGATCAGTCATTTCGGAGAGTGGGACTTTTAGTAAAAAAAATATATATGTTTTAACAAGCCGTATCTTTTTATTGCATTAAATTAGAAACCTTAGATACTGAAAGATAGCAACAAAGTGATCCTTTAAGGATTCCATTATTCCACTATAAAGTACGAAAATTTAAAAATGAAATAATCGCGATTTTGTAGAACTAAGTAAAGATTTTTTAAATCATTATACTTATTATAGTTTCCCTCACTTATTACAATATTACCTTAATTATCTCTTTCTAATCAGCCGCTTTCAAATTTCAACTGGAAAAAATGTTAATTTCTAATATTTATGCCGCTACCTCTTTTATATAACTTTAATATACTCTTATCCTATTCTACAATATTTTATAGTCGCAAATTTAGTGCAGTTTCCTTGCTTCAATTAAAGTACTTTGTATTGAACCTATTCGTAGGACATATTCGTTCTTCGCATAATATTAATTCACAAAAAGTTACACTAAGCCAATCATAGCTAGTCAAATGTAAACCTAAATTTGTCTGCATATGATAAAGTCTCTCGGTATATATTTGGCATAATATCTTAGTTTCAATTTCAGTTACGACATATTTTCTTGATTAAAGGGGAATAAAATCGATTTATAGTACGTTTCGTCATTAGGTCTTAAATTTAACTGCCAACCAGCTACATCGCTTAATCGCTTGTTCACTTTATGGGCTGAAAAAGATAATAGAAAAAGGCAAAAATAGGAGTAGGTAATCCATCACCATAAATCGAACATAATGTGCGCTGGTGAGGAAAATCAGTTACAAGGTGATCAAATCACCAACGCACTTTGGAAGGTGTCAACGGAGTAGGCAGCCGGGCTGCTACTGTGTCACCTCTTACCAGATTGGGATAATCTGGCACCTGGGACACATTTTTCCCCGCGGATTATTGTAATTTAACCCGTCGAAGAAGTGGCGCGCAAACATAGCATAAAAAAAATTGCATCTGCGAATAGTGCGGAGGTGTGACACAACTTCATATATTATAAATTTTGTAATTTATAACATTTCCGCTAATTAACAAGCGCTAATTGGGTTTGGGCTCGGTTCTTTTCGAGTTATAATCGATCTGATAGGCCTTACGGGGACAGCCGGTGATTTGTACTGCGGCTGCAAATCCCCGGATTCACCTGATTCTGACTCACTTGGACTGGGTACTTCTCATTGCAGTGTTCGATATGCTAATCAAATGGCCAAGTCGGAACGATCGGTTGAGTCGAATTGCCCAACACGCAGCAGGGAGCAATTCGTAATTTCCCCATCAATCACCAATTTAAGGCGATTCCCTAATTGCCCCAGTCAGTCGCTGCGTTGCGACACTCTGCGTATCCAATTACGGACAGTCGACCACTGGAATTACACGTGCCGGAGAGCCGGGATCGCACTAATCCCCGCGTCGAATTGATCGCCGATCCGCGGCTACTGTTTATCCGGCTAAAAAGATAACGAAAAATCCGATCCGCGGCTGCATCACGATGATGGCCAGGGGCCATGCCAGTGGCCTCGTTAAATGGAAAACCGCGCGACTCCCTTCCCGGGTTAATTAATAATTTAACTCAATTAACGGGGAGGAAATTGCAATTTAAATGATCCGAACAAGCCCGGTAATTACCTTTTAAAGCGGGGAGAGCCACGAGTCGATGCTATCGGCTCCGGCCAGATAAATGCCTTCCCATACGAGCCGCCACCAGCCGCCGCCCTCTCGCTCCGGCCGTCGCCGGCGGAGCCCCAGCGCTCCTTCTTGGGGCCCCAGCTCCAAGATCTGGTGCTACTGTTGCATTGTCTTGTCAATGCCGACCGATATCAAGCGTATCTAGCCTAGCTGCAGTTCTTAAGATTTTTCTCCCTTTTTGCTTCTTTTTCTAATTGATATATCCACCGCGGCATGATCGGTTTATGGACTCGCCCGATGGATCGATCAAGCCAAGAGAATACCGCGCGTCGTCGCGCACAGCCCCGCGAAGACTCAAATAGAATAATCTTTTGTTCAATGTTGGATTAAATTAGGTGAATATCGCAGCCCAAACTATATCAAATGAGTTAAAATGACATGGTAAATAATAATTTTCTGATTTGTCTAATTAACCCTTCCCAAAATTTTATGTAACTTCACTTAAACTTAAAAATTTGGTTTATACTTACCTCATATAACATCGCAACATGGCATCCTTTCAAAGAACAAGATATGTATGTATGCACTTTTATTACACTGCTCTCCAACACAAATTTTGTATCTTGTAGTACCTGAATTTGTTTCATAATCGTTTTAAATGTTTTGCATCAATATAATAAAGTAAAATGCCCTTTATCTTCCTTAAAGTATGCTTCTCTAGCAATGGAAGTGATAATACAGATTTTGTAGACAGTATTTTGCTCATTTTTGAAAATTTAATTGTATGGTATAGCTTAAGATTCAACTTAAATTTAAATTATTTTAACTTAGGTCCATACATAGCTCCTACAACATTTCGCTATTTTTTAATGATGTTTTATAAATTGTAAAACGGGATAAAACTATGACCTTCACTTCTTAACGCTATTCGTACTAAAAATTAAAGAAATTTAAATATATTTACTTTCCAAATAGTAGTCTAGGGATAAATTTCTGTAGAAATGATTTGATGTTGCATTTATTCTCCTGTTTCTCCTGAAATAATAATCGCACAATGATGTTCGAGGCGACAATCGACAACTGCATGTACCCTCTTTAAAGTCGACTGTGCAAATTATATGTTTTGCTTTCTGTGCATTTTTGCTAAAATGCAGTTATTTTCGTAATCAGATACAAAATTTTACGGATCTTAAAATATATAAAATTTTAGATGAATTCAATAATGTTGAAAACCATAACAAATTGCTTCTGGAAATATATAAACTATATTATCATTTTTATATATACATATAATGGATAATAAACATTGAAACTTTTAGAAATTGGATAACTTCAGCTTTACTACTAATAACGATTTTAAAACATGATCACATCTTTGATTGGAGACAATTCTTACTTGAGATACAAATTCCTAAGGCCTGTGTCTTCAGAACTAAGCTTTAAGACACATGTGCAGGCGTTTGAATAGCAAAACAATTATTTGTACAATTGTCTCCATGTTGATAGATTAGTTTCAACCAGATGTAAAATACAACAAGAATGAGGTTATGGTTTCATATTCATGTGTTACCTGCGAATTTTTCATATTTTCATTGTAGCAGGAAACTTAAATCCTTACAGGAAGCTATTTATAATTCAAAATTGATTGATTGGTTGACTGATTACGATTTTTAAATTTCTTAACTGCCTTCCTCAATTTTTTATTTAATATTCTTATTTATAAGTTGGAAAAGAGGGAAATGTCAAAATATTTTGACAACCAGAAACCTTAAAAGGCTAAAACATGTTTATAATTGTCATTATATTTTAGTTGTACAACAGAAATAAATAAATGATCTAAAAATAAATAATACAATAATGAGTAGGTACATTTTATTGTGAAAATAGAAACATATGTATGTATGTAATGCCTCTTGAAAAAAATTTAGTTTGCTCCTTTATTTCTATAAAAGGTTACATATTAAAATTCTTAATTTATCGTTATTCCTTTGAAATGCAATAATTATTATTATTATTATTATAAATTATCTAGTTGTCGCATAAATTGTTTTATGCTTGCGCAAACAAATTGCTGAGAACAACTAGCTTCATCAAACTCAACGAAATATTTGAGCATACACTTCAAACAAATATTTAAGTTGGCATTTTTCGTACAGAGGGAAAAGTAAACACTTGTTTGTTTGCTAATCATCTACAAAATACACTATATAAGCAGTAAAAAAAGTCACAATTGATCAGAAAAGAAAACGAGTTCAATAGTTGTACAACAATGAAGTTTCAATTGATGTTTCTTGTAGTAGTCTTTATGGCAGCATTCATGCAGGCCAATAGTGCTGCACTGGAGCCTAGTAAGTACAACAAATAGAAAATTCAAAACTAAAATTTTAAAATTGGCAATTTGAGCTATGGTTAATTATTTGCGACTTTCGAGTCTTATAAAATAAAGTTAAAAAATTCAGCAGTTTCTAATTGCAAAAAGTTTTCAAAAACACTTTCGAAATGCAATAACTTTCACAAAACTCTTTCGAAATCGAAAAAATGTCACGAAAGGTCTTGCAGTTTTGTTATACTATATAATGAAATTTATTGTTGAAAAACGAACTGTAGCATGTTTTATTTGATTTTTCCGTAGTATGCCAGAGGCCCGCACATATTGGAGATTGCAGAGCTCATATAGCCCGATACTTTTACAATGCTGCCGAAAAAGAGTGTCAAAAATTCTACTATGGAGGATGTGAGTCCAATGGAAACAACTTCGAAACTAAGGAAGTTTGCGAACAATTTTGTGCAAATGCATAAACTTTTTAGCACTAGGGAAATAATGTGGAACATTTTATTTATAAAATAAATGATATATGACACGTATACCAAAAAGTAATGCATTTTCATTAAAAGCTTAATTATTAATTTGATATGTTTCAGTGTAATCTGTATGAGTTTCGTTGCCTACAAATTATGGTAAATTATTTTTTCTTCTTTAATTTGCCATATCAAAACTAGATTTTATTCGATTTTGATGTAGATTTTTTCAAACCATTGTAGGGTTCTTTCGATATACAGTAATAGTCATTGTTGGTATATAACTAGGTTTCATACTATTTGATGCACTAATTTCACAGTTAAGAATTGGACCGGGAATGGATCCTTTGAATTTATGCCTCGACTGACCATTGAACTCTTCATTAAAAGTGCAGAAATATTGCAAATCCATGTAAAAGAGATATGCTATGATATATGATAGAAGTTTTAGTCATAATGGGAGTCAACGCAAATTTTTAATTTTTTAAAACTTTATGTGAGGCAAATGTTCATGAAACATCTGTGCTTATCGATTTTTTGTAATATACTAGTTTCAAACAAGCAAGAAATTTTAAATTTCATTGTTTCGGGGAACAAAAGAACGAGTTTACTTTTAATTTTGTTTATTAAATCAGTACAGAAAGTGACATATTAAGCAGTGAAAAGCCATTTCATCATCCCCTAAGCCTAAGGGGGTTAAATACATTATATGAATGCTTGTCATTTTTGAACTCGGAAATATGGGAATTGATGTTTAGGCTTCTGTTTATAAAAAAAAATCAATTCTATCAGACTTTCTCAAAATACATTTGGCACACGGCTACTAATGTATACATAAGTATATGTTTATAGATTCGTATGGATATAAATATATTTACTATTTGTATTAGATACAAAATGGCAAAATTACAAACAGTTTGAATATTTATTTTATCCTAAATTTGGTTGAAACGTCCCTTTTGGCTCTACTATCAAAAATTTTATTGCAAAACGTTCAATTTATAAATATTAATACACTCCTAAATTTTAAAAATTTCAATGATATTATAAATTGGTATTGATAAATTATAAACTATTATAGTATTTGTTATATGGATACGAGTAGATGAAACGGCAATTTCTTATTTTTGTCTTTTAACAAATAAGCAAAATTCAGTTAAATTTTTAATGAATTATCATTTTGAAATTGGAGAAGTTCAACTCTACTTTCTAAAAACGGTTTAAAACATCAGCGTTAATTGCAGGCAATACTTACTTGAGATATAAATTCCTAAGCCCTGGGTCTCCAGAACGAAATTTTAAAACTCAACACGTGCAGGCGTTTGAACTGCAAAATTATTATTTGTTCTTTGTTTCCATGCCGATGGATTTGTTTCAACCGGGTGTAGCATATAACAGGAATGAGGTTATGGTTTCACATTCATGTGTTACCTGTGAATTGTTCACATTTTTATTGTAGCATGAAACTTAAATCCTTACAGGAAGCTATTTATAATTTACAATTGAGAAAAAGAAATACTATTTTGTCCACAGAAAGTAGGCTTTTTGAATGATAGCCCAAGCTCATCATGTATTTGTTATAAAAATAAGTAAAGGATCTTAAAATATATAATAAATAAAGTCACAATGTGTACATTTTGTTGTAAACAAAAAATGTTTGTAGTGCTTCTTAAAGAAAATTTGGGTTTGCTTCTTTATTTATATAATAGGTAACATATTCAAATTCATAGCTATTCAACTTGAATGCAAAAAACATCACTCAAAACTTCGTAGGTACCTAGTTCGCTCATATTTTGCACGTGCGTTTTGCTTGTAGAATGAAAAGTAAACACTTGATTGTTTCCTAATCAACTTCAAAATGCACTATATAGGCAGTGAAAAATATCACAATTGATCAGAAAAGAAAACGAGTTCAATAGTTGTACAACAATGAAGTTTCAATTGATGTTTCTTGTAGTAGTCTTTATGGCAGCATTCATGCAGGCCAATAGTGCTGCACTGGAGCCTAGTAAGTACCATAAATAAAAAATTCAAAACTAACATTTTAAAATTGGCAGTTTTAGCTATGGTTAATTATTTAAGACTTTGGAGTCTTATAAAATAAAAGTAAAACACTCTGCAGTTTCGAATTGCAAAAAGTTTTCAAAAACACTTTCGAAATGCAATAACTTTCACAAACCTCTTTCGAAATCGAAAAACTATCACGAAAGATCTTATTAATAATTGCTGTTGTTTTATTCTATATAATCAAATTTGTTGTTGAAAAGCGAACTGTAGCATGTTTTACTTGATTTTTCCGTAGTATGCCAGAGGCCCGCACATATTGGAGATTGCAGAGCTCATATAGCCCGATACTTTTACAATGCTGCCGAAAAAGAGTGTCAAAAATTCTACTATGGAGGATGTGAGTCCAATGGAAACAACTTCGAAACTAAAGAAGATTGCGAACAATTTTGTGCGTACGCGTAAACTTTTTTAGCATCAGAAAATTATGTTGTACATTTTATGTATAAAATAAAATAACAATAACGTATACCAAACAGAAATGCATTTTCAACGAAAACTTCATTCTTCAAATCATAGTAGAGGTTCTTTCCCCATGCAATTTTCATTGTTAACAAATTATTTACGGTTTTGAAATTTCATGATATTTGAATACTACTCAATTTCAAAAATAGGAATTGAATCTGTAGCCCTATCTTTGAATTTACGCCTCGATGCTCTGACCATTGAGGTCTTCATCAAAAGTGCAGAGCCTTATTTGCAAACGCATACAAAAGAGATATACATATACTATTTATATGCTTATCTAATGTAAACTTATTATAATAAATGTCATAGCAACTGTTTGACATTTTAAAACTTTATGGAAGGCAATTGTTCATGAAACATCTGTGCACATCAATGTTTTGTTCTAAACTAATTTCAAACAAGCGTGATATTGTAAATTTCATTGTTTAGGGAAACAAAAGAACGAGTTTACTTTTAATTTTGTTTATTAACTCAGTACAGAAAGTGATATATAAGCAGTGAAAAGCGATTTAATCATTTAGAGTTCAGAAAAAGTAGAAGCGCTCATTAATTGTTCGACAATGAAATTTCAATTATTCTTTCTAGTAGTGATTTTTATCGCAGTATGCAGTGGTGCTGTATTGAAACCTGGTAAGTATTCAGCAAATTTCAAATATGCATTACTTGAAACCTTTTCTGAGTTAGTACTCAAGTAACAATAAATAAATGTAAACATGGCGAGAGTTTGAAATTTTGTTTGCTTATTCGTAGTTACATTCGATTGATATACATATTAATTCCTTTTTGCTATTTCGTTTCTAGTGTGTGAGAGGCCAGTGTATATTGGGTTTTGTAAGGCTAAAATTATACGCTACTTTTATAATGCCGCTGTGAAGAAATGTGAAAAGTTCAGTTATGGAGGATGCGGTAGCAATGGAAATAACTTCACCACTGAAAAAGAATGCAGAGCCACTTGCGCAAAAGCGTAAACCACTTCGTCCTTGGCGAATAGCTTGATGTAATTTTTATATAATAGATATACAAAATAAAAAAACACTGTAAATGAAAACTTGTTATGTTCTTATATTATTTTTCATATGGGTACAATATGACTGTTCCTTTCAAATCCCAATTTTCATGGAGATAAAGTGGTTATGAGAATATTTTTGATGATGCCTTAATTTCGGAAACCAGTATATATTATTACAATCTTGTTAAAATTTTGAGATATTCGTTAATCAGGTTTAAGTAAATTTTAAAAGGATAGAAGTGAAGGTTCAAAGGAAGAACAAGTTAAAAATATTAGGAAAAATGTCTAGGTTCTCCAAAATTTTAATCTGATACCATACATATTTTTATTTATTCAACTGAATATTCAATTGTTATATGCATTATTGCGTATAATATTTTGTAAAAATATTTATTTTATTATTGTAGACTTCTTACTGCACACACTAAACCTGCTAACGAGTGCTTATATTTTTATTTAATTATTTAAAATATTGAAAAATGGAAGTTGTAAACTTTTTTTATTATAATTTAAATTTAACATTAAGGAATTTAAAACTTCAATAGCTAGCTTTGAATAATTTTCTGGTACAAAAAATATGGACTTGGTTTTGAAGACCCATCTCTTTTATTTCAAAGAGAAATAAATATGACAACTTTATACATTAATATTATGTTATTATATTATTCTAGAATATGGTAGAAATCTTCACTAATATTTATGGATATTCACTGTATTTTAGGCCTAAAACTTAGCAATTTAAATTAACCGCTTTAAGAAAAAAATTAAGACTGAAATCTGTTAATAGTCTAACTTCCATTGAGTAATTAATAGTATTAATTTATATCACTATATTTATGCAATAATAGAAAATTTAAAATGAAAACTTTTTTCGTCTACAAATTATGACATTCTATATGCTTATAATAAAAACAAAATAAACAACGTTTTTTTTATTTATATTATGCATAGGTAGAATTAATCTTATGATCGCTATCTGAAATATTAAGGAGAAATGTTTCATTCGACTGATATTTTTATTCTTTTATTCTTTATTTGGCTGTAAGGAAAAATTAATTTTTGATTCCAATATTAACGAATAAATTCAAAAGCGTTTTTAAATCATTTAGCTATGTATTTAATGGATTTTTATGTCGAATAATGAAGACTACCCATACGAAATTACCCAAAATTCGGTCGGTGCAAAAGGAAAGTTATATTTTAAATTATTGGTGATAATCAGTATTCAAATTGTAAACAGATGTTAGCGCCTAACGTATTAATAGCTATTTATTTGGTCAAGCGAATTATTTCACATAAAAAATGGAAATTGAAGTTTAGAATTCTATAACAGAAGAGGCTTCCACAACTTTAGATTTTCCATCTTCAGAACTATAGTTTAAAAATCTCATTGTCAATATCAGCCAAGAAGGGTGGAAATAAAAATTTTAAAAAAAACAATTCAATTCATAGTAAAGTATCAAAATGAAATTTGTTTATTTGCACCTACTTAATTCCCTAAAGATTTTTGATATCGATTAAAGGATCATCTAATCTTGTGCGGTGTGGTCAGAGACATCGAAGTATCTAGGCTAAGTGACAAATTTTTGAAAATAAACCTTCTCAGTGTTCTATTAACACTAAATGTACCATAACCATAGCCGTTTAAATTGACCGATTTGTTCATTTGGCTTTTAAAATAAAGTTAATAATTGTTTCACTTTTTTTTGTTTTCATCATAAAATCAATCATTATTCTTGTTTTTCCTCTCCTTTGACGACATGACTGTTTTCTTGCCTTCAAATAACTTTAATTTTTAATTAGGAATGTAATTGGCCTTGAGAATCAACAACATTGGTAAAACTGCCTAGTATTAGCAAATAAATATTGTATAAATTAAAAACAAAATTTGTGATCTTAAGTCTTTTTTAAGAAAATTTGTTCTTTTTAAGCCTAAAACTTGGCAAATTCGAATTTTTGTGAAATTAAATTTCATTAAATTTAGGGTAACGCATAAAACCTTATTTTCTTCCAAAACCTAAAATAGCTACCATGATTTCAGAAACATATATACAGAAACGTATGTAGAATAAAATGTCCTATATTATGAGAGTTTTATTTTATATGACTGGCATCTTTGTTAATTTCGTCATCTTAATCCAAAACACCTAGACGTCTTATTCAATGGTGTTAAAATTCGAAGCCACATTTTAGGAGTGTAGAATGTTTTTTAGATTATAAGCAATGAGCACCTGTACCTACATACACATATATCATATTTTAAACTTGAAAACTGAATACACGATAAATAAGACAAAGTGAAAAATTTTGAAAGAGGTAAAAGGAAATATCTGAAGCAGAAATTTGTTGACTAAATTGACTTATTTTTGATATAAAAAGAGTGAACAATTTCGAAACTATGCAGAATACATTTAAACGACAGTGTCGCTGATTATGAAAAATGAAAACTCAGTTGATAGTTTTAGTTGGAATTTTCTTTGCAATTTGCATAGAATGCAGTAATATCCGATCTGATGCACTGCATCCTGGTAAGTGATAAAAATCAAATGCTTTAGATAACCTTTTTGAGGTTTTAAAATACACTTTAGTGTTTTATTATATTTATGAATAAGTTAATTAATTCAGATCACACTAAAATTAAATAATTTTACAGGTATTGTCTCCCACGGTTTAGAAATAGGTAACGTTTATTTCAAGAAACTACCATATACGATCTTTAACAAGAAACATTGTTAATTTCTTTCTCTAGAAACGATAGATTGCCCTGCAACACAGTGTTGCTGTTCAGAAAAATATAAGAGTTGTCGTCTTTATAATTGCGACAAGAACGTGATTGCAACGCTTAATTCCTGCGAAGATTATCCATACTTAAGCTGCTGAAGCATCCATATAGCTTTCAATTTGGAAAATATGTATATTTTAAATAATGTACATCAAGTGCAATAAAATTGTATAGAATTAAAAAGAAATTTCGTTTTTAATCTTATCTGATCTATTCTTAGATATAATCAAATATGAATTTTACCCGTTTAATATTATTTTGAAATTAAAATATCTATTTTCGGGACATAAACCAAAATTTAAACAAAAGTTATCATACTTAACTAATTTGTGGCTTCAGACACAAAGTTGTGAATGATCAAATGAAGTTTGTTATATTAATTTCATAAAACGCTGTTAAACCATTTACGAAATTTTTTTAACCTTGCAAAACGATATCACGCTACATCATTTATTTATTTTAAACAATCATTTTAAAAAAATGCACAAAATTTATTAAACAATATTTTTTAGATATAAAAAAAAGATAGATTTCTGTTTTAGAAAACTGCTTGAAATTCACTAAAAACTAAATTTGTTGACTCTACTCTCTTTTAAGGACTTTATATATTATTTTTCTAAATATTTATAAACAATCTATTGGTGTCAACCTTACTTATAAGATATGTAGTTAAACATTATTAGGCATAATATTTGAACACTGCTTCGTTGTTAATTTTCAAAAGTTTTTACGGCGTTGAGTCAATATTCTTTTCAAATAAAATAATAACGCCTTATTTACATACATAAGTAAGTAAGTAATATTTATTAGAAAATATAAATTACCGAATGTTTGTACATCATAGTTTTACGAAACAAATAAAAATTAAATACATATAATATAAGTTTATAATTTCACTAAATAAAACGAATGTATACTAAATCTTTCTAAAAATTAAAAATTGGTGAGAAGACACATCAATAGCATTAGATATTATGCAAAGAAAGCAATTTTTTTCTTCTGAATCTTTTAAAGTTATTGAACGTCTTAAAAAAGAAGAGTCTAATAAAAAATTTGTAGTCTACAGGTAAAAGGTGTCCTCTGGGCTTACGCAAACAACTTTACTGCTGCTGTTCGCGAGCTCATCAATCACAAAAACTAGAAAAAGGTAGCCAAAGTTGAATTGACCTTTCATCTGCGAGTTTTTTTCGACTTAAGAGTCTAAAAAGTGCCTTGCTTAACTGCAGCTGTTGACTCTTCACTCACCTTCAGTTCGCGGGAACATTGCACATCTTCAGCAGTTAGGTAACCTTCAGGCTCCTTGGGGACAACTCCACTACCGTGTTGAAGTTGAAGTTGTACTAGAATTTGGGCCACTGCGGTCGTGTGAACTTGCTTTAATTTCCTTTCAGATAAATATCACAAAAGGTTGAATTTCTCAAAATTTCCGTCTTTTGTTGGAGTCTACTTGACTCTACTCTCGGTTTAGGGTCTGTCTTAGGCGTGAGTCCGAGTGTTGGCTGATACAAACTAAATTTGAGTTTGAACAATTTGGATTTATGGCAAATTGTCCAAGTCATCGCGACCCAAAGGAGTCATAACGAGCATTAAAATGCATTGATACCAATATCGGGCATAGAAATCAATTAAATTGGATGAAATGAAATTGGTTACATTGCGACGACAGTGACCTCGGAACGCAACCGGAAGACACAAAACGTGGAGACCGGGGAAACTGATCCAGAAAATTGTTTTTCGTGACCAAATTCGAGTCAAGGGGTTTTATGCTCAATGGAAGGCCCCAAAAATGTGATGGGTCATTCTGCGGTTCTCTGATTTTTTCAACTTTCTCCTGTCGCTTGTCGTTGATGCCCTTGAACAAGTTTAGAAGCTTAATAGTCGAGGGAAAAAATTTTTTGTTGTGATTTATTATAATATAAATTGGGATATTTTTAGAATGCTATTGTATTCTGCAAGTCTAAGCTTTTTCAAACTGTGCTTAAACTATGCTTAATGATTTAAACATAATATATAAAACAATCATACAAATAAAACAAGATTGTATAATTAATATAAAAAAAAGATAAGGAACATCTCGGGACATCCTTGTGTTGGGTTCCATAGCCGGCTACAATCGATAAAATACCAATAATACATTGCTAAATAAAATAATACCGAGTACTTCGTTTCATTTTTGGATCTGTTGGAGCTTTTCACAATGCCCTAACACTTCGACGACTCTATTCGAGTCTAGTCAGACTTATTCTGGGATGCTGCACTATTGCCTGCACCATTGGTGAAAAAACGTATACACAATAAGATTATTAAGTTTCTTGTTATGAAACCCCAAAAAGGTCTTTCTTGTTTTAACCTTACTAAGATCTTCTTAACGCTGAGTAACATCATTTAAAATGA
Organism: Tolmerus cingulatus; assembly: GCA_959613345.1. Taxonomy (NCBI): domain Eukaryota; kingdom Metazoa; phylum Arthropoda; class Insecta; order Diptera; family Asilidae; genus Tolmerus; species Tolmerus cingulatus. The sequence goes on from OY390707.1 coordinate 26,002,319, forward strand.
GGAGAAAAAAACCTAATTTAATATAACTTTGTTAAATTTAATGTCAACTTCATATTGTTGCAGGTATGAATCTCATATCCAAAACAAAATTATATTTACATATACATACATAACGTAATAATATGAAGGTATAAAAATAAAATTGATAATACACCTCCTACGCGCTTCAAGGTGTTATAAATGTAATAATTTTGCACATGAGAATATTTTGCGCTTTTTCATGACTTCAACAGTCGTTAAAGCTGCTGGAAAGACCTTGACTACTAATAGCCGTTGGCCGACATTTCGTCTATGTGTCCACCTCAAGAACGACCTAAGCCGTCAACTCGAAATAAGGAAGCACTTAAGACACTCCCATAAGAGGATCTATTTATAAGAATTTTTGTTTTACGCTTTTTTGTACGAGTTATCCTCATTGCCGAATATTTTTCATTGTTGGGAATGACTGCATCATGTCGTTGGGAGTCGTTTTGCTGATTTTGTTTTTTAAATTTTGGAGTATTGTTTTGGGTCATTATCGTGATGATTTTATTTTTGTTACAAAACATATTAAAAGTAGCATCCTGTCTACAAAATTGAATTTTTTAGTAAAATTATCATACTGTTCGGCTTTCAGACTATATACTATATACATATAAGATAAAAAATAAAAAAATGTTGCGTGTTGTTGCAACGCCGGCGAATGACTACAATCTTGAAAGAGAGCAGAAATTTTGCGGACAGAGTCATTCCGCCCAACTTCTCAAGATGGTTTTACAGTTCCCGTCTCAGCTTGGTATAGTGGTATAAACGCGCATATGGACTATCTTTTTTTATATACATATATTTTTTGGTTTCTTCATTGAATCAAACCAGCTCGGGCCTTTAATGCTCAGATTTTATAAAAAGCTCACCGGCGGTGACGGCGACGACGACGTAGGCACCGGCGGCGGAGCCCGATTTACCTGTACACGCCGGAAACCTACCGCACAAGCGAGAAACACACAGAGATAAATCTCCGACGGTTTCTTTAAGACGTCTTTAAAGACCTGATCGGGGCTCAGCCACTTTACAACAACCAAACATACCACACAGACACAGTCTCAGTTCGACGCTAAGAAATGTTTCTTAAAAGTTTTCTTGTAAGTTTTAGTACCGCGTTGGCGGGCAGCCCAGTCGGATGAGAAAATTTTTCTCAACGATCTTAAGACAGTCAATCAGGAGATTTACGTGCGCGATCGTCGCCTCGACGAACGGCTAGACTGCTTACTAGAATTTAAAAAAAATTTAAATATATTACTTATTAATTTTTTTTGTATTGCTAAGAATCCAGCAAGGGAGCAAAGGTTTTTTCGGTGTTTTCTTGAATGTTTTTTAAATTTTCGAAAAATTTCGAAATTCTTAAAAATTCTTTTAAAAAAGTGGAAGAGTGAAAATCAATTTCTAAAGCGCTTTAGTGCTAAATGGGGCCCTGCGAACCAAGTGCCGATCGCAGAAAGCAAATTAATGAAATTTTAGAACAAATGCGATTCGACTATCGCCAGTTCGGTTATTTTTAGTGAAAGTGACTAAATAGTTCTGCAAGTTGGAAAGCAGGGTTTTGGATTTGAAATTTGAGGTTTTTAAGGATATCCAGGAGCTGGACTTTTTAACTTAGGTAAGTCTAACAGGCTTATGTTAAATTTTTTTCTTTTTTTTTAAATCAAAATTAGAAATGTTTTACATCCGGAACCATGATTGGTATCTTGTCTAGATCGATCAGAATACAATCGGTCAAGCGAAAGGAGATCGCATGCCTGCACTATATAAAACTTGATCTTATTGCACTCCGTCGAATCTCCACCTCCTTGCGGCTGCGGCCAATGACTCCAGAAGGTTTCTGAACCTGACCTCCGTCAGCTCCGCGTTCGCTGCCTGCCAAGCGAGTTGAGGAGGGCCGGATTGCATCACAAAATTAGAATTTTCAATAAAGTTCGCGTATTGAGCATAAAAGGACTGATCTTAACGGATCCGCCGCGGTTAAGCCGGCTTATGGACCTTAGATTTCCCCGATGGTACAAACGAGTTCAATTATTTGCGCAATGTTTTTCCTCCACTGCCATTTCTTCCTTGATTTTTGTGCAATCATTGCCCCAGCTGTTGTTGTTACCTCCGCGAGTTTATTCACTTCGCCTTCCAGGTATACTCCGCGGAGGAGAGATGACTAAGAAGTTCGTCTCGAGACGAGATCGGAATTACGCCATAGAGTGCGGAGAAAGAACCCCGATCTCATCCCGAAGACGGGTATTCGATTGATTGGATCTTACGATCGTTTGGGAGGTGATCAGATGATCTTGCCATTTTCTTCTATATGTTTTTTTTTGTTAGGTCCATCACCATTTCTTACTTGTAACTGTACTCTCCGATCTTATTGTTCTCAAGACGCGGCCAATTTCGTCATTTTGTTTTCACCCAGTCGCGCTGTTTCCTTCAACTTCTTCTGATGCTTGATGGTCACCTTTTCTTCTCAACTTCTACGACAGCCGGTAAAGTTTGGGTGTCGCGATCTTGTTCTGCGTGGGTGGACTGTGTGTGCGGATAAAGCCGTGTTTTAATTCTTTTATTATATCTTTTTTATTCGCTTTATTGTCCCTCCTCCCCGTGACTCGATTCATTCCGCGGAAAAACCTAGTAATTGTCACTGGCTTTGTCGCGATGTTAGGTGTTGAATTTATTTTTCTGCCTCACGTTTGGTTTAAAGCTATTTTTACACCTAATTTCATTGAAGTCGAGGGGGTTATTTATCGTGTTGCGTTCTCGCCTTTGAGCGCATGTCAAGTTTTCAGTTTCATTGTTTTCTCGCGTTTTTAAACGTGTGCCTTATGAGCCTATTTGGCGGGCACTCAATTGTAACAATTTTCCTCCATGAGGGTGATTACAAATTTTATTGGCCTTTTTTCGTAAGCACTTTTAAGGTCAGGTATTTCAGACATGTGGCATTCAAGAAGACATATGGCTATACAGACAATTTCTTAACTTCAGGAAACGTTGGAAAATGGAAATAGTTCAACCAAATTTTTGAAAATTTTGTAATTTTCCTTTTTTTATTGAAAACTTTATCAGAGCTTAAATAAGTCTTTGTTGGAACACCACAGGAATGACAGCAAAATGCTTCCATTTTTATGAATCTGTGTGTCAAGAATGATACAAAATTAAGCAAGTCCTTACAATGAATGAAAACTGGCCAATTGCGAATTGGACTCGCGCACCGAGGTTTTCGTAGGAAAGAAACGTACAAAAAATTGTTTAGTTAAATTCACCGACCATCGCAAAAACGATTAATGTTACAGTTTTTATATAAACTTTCAGTAAAAGTAAAGTTTATTTTTAAAACTGCATAGAAGTTTATTTGTGAGGAATTTTTGCTGTTTCCTAAAAAAATTAAGCTAGTAAGAGAGATCGTCTTATTTATTCTATAATATTTACAAAAACATTCATCAATTTTACTTATTTTGAATTTCCCGCTCCGTAAACTTTATAAAAGGGGAACTATAGTTTATTAGACATTTGTCATCATAATCGAAAACTGTACGGCATAAATGATAATGAAAACCTATGTTAAAATATAAAAATTTCTCAGTTAAATAAAACTTCTGTAATTTGTAGTAAAGCTGGAAAGCATTATTTAAAAATATTCTGAGTTATAGTTTTTCAAATAAGCAGCTGGACCTACAGACGAAGTCATATCAGAACATTTTCTTTTTACCATGTTGGTACGGAAACCTAAAAATTTTGAACGGGTTGAATATTTTTGATAAATGTAACTTATTCCAAATACTTTCTGTTGATAAACTTCAAAATTTGACATTTTGAGTTTTGATCTCATTACCTGAAATTGTTTAATCAATACTTATTAGCATCTTCCTAAAGAAAATGTTTAAAATGACAAAAACTTCAAATTTACGAGTTTGAAACTTAAATTGGAGTTTTAAGCTTCTTCTCTTTCAAACATAATTCCAAACACCATATACTCGTAGTCGTTTTGCAAACAAGACGCCCCGAAACTAGTAACATTAATCTATCGGTGGCAATAAAACGCCAAAAATATATCTTTTCTTCTCTCGTATAGAACGAGGTAATCAACAGGATATTGCACAACGTCTTCGTATATTTTTTTCATTTAAATAAATGCTCTATGGCAGAAAGGTCAATTTGTTTCAAATATGGCGAGGAGAAATTACCAGAGCCACATTTGTACGGATCCCACGTCAAAAAGACGCGACTACTCTGGCTTTGTGATGTTTTACAGCCTCTCCGCGTAGATTTTTTATTTTTTGGCTTCGGTAAGATGCCAGATGAAATAGGCGAAAAATTGGTGTCTTTGAAGAGTCGCTGTCCAGCGTGGTTAATTGGCAGTAGGCAATTATCGGAAAGCAATTAGAGGCTCGAATGAATGCAGTTTACGAAAGGCTCGAGCGATTTAATTGCAAATTTGAGTAATGAATGGACCTAGATGCAACCGCGTTTTTTTGGTAGAAAAGTGTTTCAAGGCTTCTAATTTCGTAATTTGATTTGCTTTCAATTTGAATTTAAAAAACTGAAAAATAAAAACAAATCTTAAACTTTACTACTGCAGCCTAATCCTAAAACGATATATAGAACAAATCAAGACTACTGCTAATATGTTATTATACCTAAAATAAAAGTTTTTGTTACCAGAAAACATTCTCATATGATTTATTAAACCCACATTCCAGAACATAATGAGATTGGTTAGCGCATATAAAGAACATAAACTGATGTAGTTGTGTCATAAATATCTTTTTATCGATGCAGTTAATAAAGATTTAAAATAAATGACGATTTGGGATTATCAACAAATTATCTGGGTATTAATGTAGTGGATAAATATGAATCATAATAATTTAATAATTTATTCTACTTGGGTCTCTAATGTCATCTTATTTGCGTCTTGAGTCCTTATTCATAAAATGAAACCAACAAAAGTTTACATGAATTTGTCAAACTATTTAGCAATTTAAGATTAACATTTACAGTCATAAACATTTGTATCAGAACTTACTCTAAATTTATATACCTACACTAATTTTAATTTAATTGAAAGAATTTTCTTCGGTTTAATTCTCATATTAATTATGCACGAGCCCATCCCCATTCACAGTCTGTTTAATCTTAGTTTCTAATTAGTGCAAGATAGATCCAGTTGCATGTATCGGATGAGTTATTGCATTTGGCATTTCGTAATCTACTGTATCACAAGGCACTTCCACTATAAACATTTGTTAAAACCATATGAATAGGCTAAGTAAGTCGTTTAAGTCAGTTAGCATATGACTTAAATCGTGAATATTTTCATAAAAAATAGAATGCGCACTTATTTTCAAATCGTGAGTTAAAACATGTTATATGAAGATAATAAATAGTTGCGTTCGTTACCTGAATTTATTGCTTTAGAATGTACAGCCTCAATATAATAATAAAACAATAAAATTTGAAAGTAAAAGAATACAACATTTTTACTTGGTCAACTGTTGCTATGTTCGATGATCTTACCAAGGAAGGACAGTAGAAGAGATGCAAAATTAATTTTAATTGTTTGTTCAATCACTTATGACTTCTGTTTTAGAGATTATTGAGACAACTCACGAATTCATATTTATTTTAGAAACGATTCAATAGAAACACGTGTGCATATTTAATTTTATTAATTTAAAGAACAATCATTTCATGGCAATTCTCTCGTAAATTAGTGAAGGCATTAACAACATAGAGATTTAATCAATGCGACATTCAAAGATAGATTGTGCACAAGAGAATAATTTGTTTGACAAGAAAGCTTACTACTTGTAAACACTTACTGCCGTTCATATTAACCTCCTCATTATTTCAAAATGAAAGTGCCATTACTTAGAAAAATTGTCCATATTTTTACTTCAAGTATGCAAGCAGGTAAGAGATAAAAAATTATGCGTTATGTGATGTATGCACGAAAATTTTGTTTTTATCGATTATAATATTATACAACTTCAATGAAAATGTTACGTTTCCCAGTTATGCGCAACATGCCCATAACATTTCTCAATCGGATAAGTGTTTTTAGCGTGACGCTCAATAAATATATCACTAACATTCAAAATTTCGTAAATTTTAACAATCGCTACACATTATTCCTCAAGACTATTTCTTGTAGGTACGCCATATCTTCCTTAATTTTTCATCAAATCCAATGATTGGGTCATCATTTGGAAGATTGCCTTGACCGCTAATGACGAAAAATAAAAATAACTAATAGAAATTAACATTTCTTTGAAAATTCAACAAAAGTATGTTTGCAAAAGCAGTGGATCACTATTCGGGTCAACTGCAGTCGCTGTCGCAATTTAACATTTGGAACTAAAAAGATTTTTTGCGATGTGCTTGCACGGGTCAAATAGTAGTAAATATTTGAAAAAAATAGCCTATCTCACTCCTGACAAACTCCACTTCGTGTCCGTAAAATTTTATACAAATTGTCGAAGATTAATCCGAATTTCCACCAAACTTGGTACTTAAGGGTTTTTAAGTTCGCTAGCATATTTAGAAACCATCGTCTCGTCACAGCAAATACAATTAAGGAAATATGATCTCAATCGGTCAAATCATTCAAAAGTTACACGATCACTATCAGACGCATTAACCAATATACATATGTAAGTACACATAAAGATAAAGATAGTCCTCCTTATAAATACAAAATTCGAATAAAAGTTAATACATTTTTAATGAAACATTTCAATTGCAAGTTTCTCACTTAAGTCTTTTGTTTTATTCATCTAAAATAATGCCGTTTACAACATTAAAATCATCCTTTCAATATCTACTTTAAAATTTGTGCGAAGACTTTAAAAACAAATTATATTCATTAAACTGTATGTTCAATACGAATAGATTTTGTTTGTTACGAAATGTTTGTAGGAATCTGTGTGAGAAAAATTTGTATCAATTTCATGATTAAAACTGGTTGTAAATGTAAAAGCTTCAAAGAGTGACGCAACCGGAAAACCAAAACTATGGGAATTATCAAGTGAGAAGGTGTTATAATTTGATTACTAATAACACTCAAATCATAGGAATTACTCAGCATATTTTTTACGATGTTTCTATGTTTATATGTGTGTATATGCATTAATTAATATCACTTTAATTTCAACAATGAAATAGTTGTTGCGAGATGTTTATTTTGACAGGCAGGTACCTAATTAGGGTGTCTTTGTTGTTCTCTCTATAAAAATAGTGGGTATTGGTGATCTAGTCTTTTTAGGATTGTTTTAGTTATTAAAATCAAGGTCTTATTCTTAGTACCCTACTATAAAGAAAAAACGCTAAAAGATTGCAAGCATCCAAATTATTATGTTACAAAAGCCTGCAGTTGCATCACTTCTCATATGCGCTCGCTTTTTGAATTTCACAATCAAATCATTACCAGTTACATACGTCTTGTGGTTTACCAAAAATCAGATTCTCTCTTTTCTGTAGTAAAGTTCAGCCTCTACACGGTAAATGACCCTACAATTTAAAAAAGTAGAAATATTGAGCGAATTTTCAATTAGCCAAGCCGTCGTCGGAGCGCTGCGGATTTATTCAGGGTCTAAATCAAGCCCACTTTCACTAATCCGAAGCGAAGCCGTGAGTTTATGCCACTCGAAAAAATTGTCTGCTCTTTTCGCGGTTTGGACCGCAAAACCTCTTTTGTGGTCCGAAACTGAAGTGCAAGACGATTTCTTGTGTGAGAGTAAATTCAAGAAAAATTGAAATTAATTCACTAAAGCTGACAAAATGCTAGAAAATTGTCTGAATTTGTGCCAGCAAATGGATTTTTAATCGCAAGCAGAAGTCGGTAAGTCAGTGGCTGATACCTGCGCGGATTTGGCGGAAGAAGAGCCAGGTGAAAATGTGGAAAATACTGCGAAGCGCTTCCCACAAAGAGGGACTTTGCCAGCATTTACCGGCAATTAGGACTTTGCTAATGGGAGCAAGCGCCGCAGATTGCAATCGGAGTGCGGAAGTGCTTACGGTCGACGAAGTGTGGGAAAATCGATTGCATCACTTGCGCAACTCGATTGCGGCTTGTGAACGGATGAAAAATGGGAGTTGCGTCCTTTTGTGTGCGATTTTGGCGAAACGTTTCGTTGTTAGAAGTTGGGTATGTGCATATAAAACGACTTCTCAAATCCTAAGCTATTGAAAAGGCAATTAATAATATTAAAATGTATTAAATTAAAAAAGGGCCTAAAACTTATAATTTAATATTACAGAAATACAAATCATCTCTAAAAGGAATCCTATTCTCGAGAAAAAATACTGGTGAAAAAAAGCAAAAATTAAATCTGCGTTTAACGAATATTTGTCACATTTTCAGCCCACCGTGTTTTTAACTATAATGAAGAAATAAATTCTGTCAGTTATAGTTTTGTTCAATTCAACCGATTTCACTGGAAATACTAACAAGACTTATTTAGAAGCCACAAAACCATCAAATTAACCTTTCAGGGTTTGAGGAGACGTAAACCAAAATAGACCCAAGCCAGAAAAATGTATACTCTGGTACCCTAAACTAGGACCATAGTTTAAAAATCAGCTGGAAATCACCAAGATATTGGCAAATTATATGTTGAATTGCTGAAAATTACAAGAAAATAACCAGTAGCAGTTTAAAACCAGTTTAAACAATGTAGACAAACTAAGTTAAAATTAATCAATTAATTTTGGCTTTAATAAAGAATGCATTTTTGGCTTTGTTGAAGTGGTCCTTTTTGTTGCTCCAACTAAATTTTGATTGTACTCAACCAAATGTTTGGTCGAAAAGTGAAGCACGTTAATTTTGTTAATTTTACTATAGCACCATTTTTCACAGAGTATTTCTCTTGAATACTATCAAAATATTTTAAAATAATATAGTTACGTTCACATAATATACAATTTTTGGACACAATTTCGATTTTCTTCAAATTAGAAACACACTCCAAAATGTTGTTTAAATATTTTTTAAATTAAACATATTTTACAATTTAGCTTTAAATTAGATTTTCAACACAAACGGCTCAGCAGTTTTATATTCAAAACATGTTTAGAACTTTATGACTCAATTGAGAAGTTCTTCGCGTTGTGTAAGGCCTAGAACAACTTGTTTCTTTTTATAATCTTAACTCTCGATAGGTTTATGAAAATTGCAATAAAGCAAATGCGCTTTGACTGATTTCGTGTTCCGGTTGAAGCACTGTGAAGGACTACCTACATTTTACGGATCCGTGCAAGGTTGCACTTTTCGCGGCAAGCGATAGAAGATGCTTCGGCCGCATTCGTCGGAAGTCATTCTGGTAATAACCAGGAGCATAAATCGCGGTGAGCTGGCTAATTTTCATAAAACTTTTATGACACATCGCGCGATTGCCACCGCAAGTCTTACGTAAATGCGGCGATCGGTTGTGCTAAAAATCCCAAAATCGTCGCCAAATCGCCTTGTGCATAAGAAATCTGAATCCTCTGACTCATAATCAGTCCCGTCTGAGTGAGTTGCATGTCTCTTGCGACTTGTGACGCATGACAAAAGCCACGAATGTGACAAATGGGGCCCTAGGGGGTGTAGCTGGTTGCTTTTATGCTTTTATGTTTTATGCAACTCCGGCCCCTGCAGCAGCCGCAATCGGCTTTTGTGTATCTTTGCATGTTGCGCTGGTATTTCTGGCTCGAGTACGTCTGGGCACGCCGCTCGACTTTCAATGCCAGCCCGAGTCGCGGCAGAATCGCGGGGAGTTTTCATAAAATCTCGCGATCGCGCTCCGGTTTATTCGCGGGCACCTCGGCAATCAGCGTCGCGCCATCAGAGCACTAGGAAAAGGTACAAATTACCTGAATCAGCTGGTGCTGGAATTTTAATTTGCATGTCGTATGCAGTTATAACGTGGAAACCCGTCGAGCACTACTTCTTGTCCAGCAAATGTAAGACGTCGCTCGCTCGCCAAGGAGACATCGTTCCGCGGAAATTTACGACCACTCTGAGGCCATAACTATTTCTTAGCGGACTTCTTCGATTAATTAATACGGCGCTCAGGCAAGACTCCGATTCAACTCTTTCGGTTCCTCGGCTCTGGGGTTTTCCCGGCTCTTCCTGACTATTCCCAGTCAGTTCCAGCGGTGACTACTGCGACGGGAAAATGGAAATTAAGGGATGGCACCTGATTTGCAATTAATCACTGCGACAAGGGGAACAGCTTCCTTGATTGCTTTCGTAATTTTGCCATTCCACAATTTCGTAATTGTTTTTATTTTCAGTTTCATACTATTCCTCAACTTTATGAATTTTTATTACAAGTCATTTTATCGATCTGCATATTTATAAAATCTGGTTCATGATTGTTCTAAATTTAGACCGCTAAACTCTGTCAGCACATTACGATCACGAACGCTTTTAAGGGGGTCACCTAATAAAAGTACGCAGATCTATGTTAAATTCGCTTTCTGGTTAGATTCGAAAGAAAGTTTGGACTTTTTATTCAATTAGTGAACTTTTGGACTCAATGCAATAAAAAGCATTTACGTTGTTTTCAATTACAAGCAAAAATTTCTAGGTACCTACCTTATCTTTTTTAAGAGAACATTTACACCCCTTTTTCGTGTTAATGGTTGTTTTATTTTCAGCACAATAAGGTAAATAAATTGGGTGCTGGAAAAAGAAGTCGACCCATTTCTAAGTTTTTCTCAATAATACGATTTCACTTTTTCGAATGCTATTAGATCTATAGATCTAAAAAAGTTGAATCAAGTATTTTTAAGGAAAACACAATTTAAAGTTTTACAGTGTCAATGGACTTGAACTTTTATGGTGGTATATCACTCTGCTAAATATTTATGTATTTAAATTTTATTTTAAATAAAGGTGCGCATGTTCGGCGAAAAAAAACTTCATGAACAGGTACCTATATCCTACCTTTGAAAGAAATCATAATACCATTCTATTGAAACGAATTTGAAACTTTACGATCTGCTGAAATTTGTTTATGATATTAATAAAGGGTTTTATACCAACATGGTTATGAAATTCAAACGATCAAAATTTACGAAGTGGTTATGGGCGAAGAATTTCATTCGACCACACTCAATGTGAGTGGATTTAAGCTTAGACGGACACAAGTCTTCAACGGATTTAAGTAGAATTCGAGATGATTGAAATATAACATTTAAATACAAGAAACACAACTCCAACATAAAAGTTAAAGTGTGCTGTTTAGCGCTTTTGATGGGTAGTGAATCTGCTCAACTAGTGAATGTACTGAAATTGTAAGAGGTAAGTCATCGCTTAAAAGTTGAGCGAATTCAATAATTAACCGGATTCACTGTTTGAGTTGAGCTATGAGTTAATGCGAACCAATCAAATTTCATCTCTCATAAATAATATTTGTTTTTATTAAGAAAAATATAAGTGTTCCTTTTAGACCATAAAATCATTAATTATGATTATTAATTGCTTAGATATTTCTCAATTTGGATATTTTATCATATATTTTTAATTAAGAAAACTAATGATTTACGATTCATGAATCATGATTCATACTCCTAACGTTAATTTGTTATTTTGGATCATAAAAAAATAACTAGATATCCTTATAATCAGCATAAAATCATACGGAAAATGGTAGTTAAACATCAGCAAAAGTTCCATAAATAGCAAGACTTTATAAAGTATAGGGAACAAAAAGTATAAAATAAAAGATCATCCCCCTCAAGATCCCAACAGGGCACCGAACTTCTGCGGACGTCCATGGCCACAGCACGATTTTGCGGCATTCACTCCTTTTAAGGCTGAAGTCTCCCGAGGGTATCCTTATTTATTACGACAGTTACAGCAGAGTCACAACTCGCCATTCTATCTCCCAGCCAGTGTCATTTGAGCGCGGGGCCCCTTCCTCTGTCCTCGGGAGCGCTAGCGAAATCGCAGTAAAACAATCGAACTGCTGAAGATAGGAAGAAGATGCAAAAAAATCGTCAACCACATCGGGGGAACGCGAAAAAACCATGAAAATCTTCCTCGGATGCGTTCAATGGTCATCTTATGCACGATTTTCATGACTAAAACTGTTCTAGGCGCAATCTTCTCGGAGCTCTGCGGCCAGGCAATAAATGGGGCCCCAAAGCGGCCCCGCGATCATCAGCAGTCCCGGCCTTCTCAGGCAGGTGCAACTTCTATCAGATTTTCTACATGTGCCCAGCGAGGCTTATTCTTGGCCAGGCGATGTATCACCTGGACGAGATTTATGGGTCTAGACCTATCTGGGAGGATTTTTTCCGCCATTTGCGGCTGTCTGGATCGAGGAATTGGTTCTTCGCAGAATCCAAAGAGTTGCGCGGGACTGATTTATTGTACCAGTGATGAGATAGCTCCAGCCCCTGCACACGAGGAAATCTGGCGTGCAAATGATCTTTCACGCATATGCAAAACCGCATTTTTTCACATCCACTCATAAGTACTGGGATGCTGCGATCCTCAATCTCTTCGGGCAAGCCAATTTTTAGAAAGATCCGTTAAACGATCGATGAACGATTGGCTCCTCAAGCCCACACTCCTCCAATCTTAGTCAGGTCTTTGTTATGGGGCCATCAATCAGAGCCCGACTTGTTTACATAGGAAGTCCCAGTCACGATCGGCCACAATAGGAATTTGCCAAATTTGGGAGCTTTTCAAAAGAATTTCGTTTCGTATTATTTCTTTTCCCAAAAATAATAAATGGGGGCTCACTCAATGGGGGCCCCGCCCTGGTCGGTCTCATCGGAAGCGCGTAGTTCAAGCACCTCGAACCAAATCATAAGTCGTGGTGCTCGCAGTCGCGGATTTATAAAACCCATGACCTCCTTGACTGCATAGTTTTTATTGGGATGGAGCACCCCTCTGGCTTAGCCCCATATTTGGGGAACTGAAGTTTTGCAACTCTTCATATTTTGGATGAGCAACTGACTAGTTCAAGCACTGAAATTATCCATTAAGCATTAGTACCTATCGTCGACGTGATGAGGCAATGCAGAGGTGGAAACATGATTTTTATATTTTTTACCTCTGCTCATCTGCATATGCTTGTATATATAAGGAAACTATGAAGGAGGCCGAAATTGGAACATGATTTTCTAGAAACAGTGCCATAAAGGTATATTAGGATGTTCGTTATCTGCAGTTTCATCTTAGTTTTGATCTGAGAATAAATTCACGTCCTCAAATTGAACTTATGTAGCTTCGCAGAATATACCTACTGAGTTAAATTATAATCAAACTTAACTATAACAAACCCAAAAGATCAAAAAGAATAAATTTTGCAAAATACAAAACTTGAATTGAATTGTTCTTATAAAATTTTCGTCGTTCAAGTACCAATTTTTAAAATTTTGTAACACATGCATCCATATGAAAAAACGGAATCCTTATAGGATTTGTCTACCTGTGCAAGGTCATTTTTCTAAGAAATGGCTGGAGCTATCAAGTTAAAACTAATGTTGAATACTAAGAGCTATAGCTTCATTCTGTAAACAAATTTAAGTTTCTAGTTTGACACAATAAAAAGATACGACCTTCAAAGAGCAATTTTTATACTAAAAGTTCCACTCAGTGACTGATCAGAACAAAACGTATAAAATGCCTACTTCACCAAGACCTACAATCTTCACATTTAGGACTAAGAGAGATCTTTTGAGGCAAGTGAATGAAGAAATTCGAAAATCAATAATTGAAATTCATCGTTTTGAATTAAATTAAAATGAAAAACTTATTAAGTGATAAAATTAATGTTTTCTAGAATTTAAATTTAACAAATAATTAAAAACAAAATCTGTATCACGATATTGCCTCGTCTTCATATGTATATAAAAGAAGAGATGCAAGGGCAATGCTATTAATTTTAAATCAAAAGACTTCTATTCTCTTGATGCACACAATTTTACCTAAATGATGATGTTTTTCCCGTAGGTACCATAGATTTATTGCATTTTTTAAATAATACGTTGGATTTTCATTATTCTATTATACATTCGTCCTTTAAGTAAGAAATGTACAAAAAAACTTTTCAAATAATACGTTGGATTTTCATTGTTCTATTATACATTCGTCCTTTAAGTAAGAAATCTAAAAAAATCTTCGTGAAAATTTTGTCTAACAATTTCCACTTTGCCTGAATCTTAACAACTTCGACAATTTACTATAATTCAATGGAGTACCACAAGAACTTAAGTAGGTATTCTTGGCCCTTCGTTACTTCTACAACATCTGCAGTAATGTTGCATCCTACGGCTTATATTCTTTTCATGCTTAACGTGTTAAATTTAATGATAATAAACTGAAGGCTATTACAATAAGTACTATGTATAATAAACGAAGCTTATAATTGATCACAAGAATACTTATATATACCTCTCTTAAAAGCAACAGAAAAACATACAGCATCAAGCTCAACCTGTTTTCCTCAAATATTACGTGGTAGACGCGCCGTCAAAGCCAGTTATGATTAAATTTATTTTTTTGCTGTAGAGGGTAGCTTCAAGCCCAAGTCCATTCTCTACAGAAACCTCTACGGGCGATTTGACGGTAAAAATGGGTGAAAAAATAGGAGAACAAAAACGCTTCTAATTCCCTGTCCTTCCCAACTCATACACGCGGGCATAGAGCACTGAATGATTGGCACGATCGATAGTTTATCATTTCGATACGATCACCATACCCATTACGTTTTACCTTGTTCTCGCGCAAGGTTGAAACCAATCGCGAAATATGACAAAGGCCGCCAAAGCTATCAATCAATTGATTACGAAAATTGAGTAAATGGCCAAGAACCGGCCGGACCGCGGCGACTTGCGCGGCCTGCACGCCACTTACGTATTCTGTAGATAGCCATTGCTCGGAGATATCGAAATCATAGAATTCTTTTTTGCATACCCACACGACCCCCGAGATCGCCCGTAACCGGGGAAATAATTAGGCTGGCCGGACCTCGCCTGGCCTGCGATCAGTCCGTGCGGCCTGCGGCCAGATTTTATTTACTTATTTTTTATTGGTAGTAGCATGGATGAGATTAAACGAATTGATTAGGCCGATCTTGGTATTTATAGAACAGTGATTCGAAACGTAGTTGGACCCGTGGCAGCGCCCCAATGGCCGGCAAAAGTCAATTAATTTGCGAAACAATTAACTAACAATGGAAGCTTAAACCTGACAGTGCTACCTGTCGACTGTCTACCTAACTGGAGCAGTTAATTTGCAGTTGAAGTCAATGTCGGACAAATTGGTTCATTGTTTACTAATGCTATGGCATACTGGCAACTTCGTTGCCTACACATATATATAGTTTCAATTAAAATTATAATTTCAGTATTTGAGTATTAATTTTTGATAGTTATATTTAAAATTAGTGAACTCAAACATGCTAATGTATTGTTTTTCATTCC
Organism: Tolmerus cingulatus; assembly: GCA_959613345.1. Classification (NCBI taxonomy): domain Eukaryota; kingdom Metazoa; phylum Arthropoda; class Insecta; order Diptera; family Asilidae; genus Tolmerus; species Tolmerus cingulatus. The sequence continues at coordinate 26,017,757 of OY390707.1, forward strand.
AATCACTTAAAGTTTAAAGATTTTGGTCGCTATATTGGTTCCACCATCTTGAATTTCAAAATTTCAATAACGGATGCAACTTCTATATACAACTAATAAGTAGAAATGTATAAATTTTAATACTGATCCGTTAAAATTTAAAATTTTAAAATACGAGTGTGATCTACAAAAACGGAAAAGAAATGCTGAAAAAAAGGTATTCAATTTAAGAAAACCAAAGCTAAGGATTGGGAACAAAGCAAAAGGAGGAAAGGAAATGCCTCAAGTCCCAGAATCCGGAGTTGATTGGTCGAGTTCAGATAAAATAAATTTCTCTGGATAAAGGCGGGACGTGGCACGGAGCGGCCAAGACTGCCCGACGTTCGACGCTTGCTCCTGACCAAGAATTGCTCCTCGTTATTTTTCTTGGAACAGAAAGAAGTTTTTTTAATGGCATTTGCGAAAAGTCTGGTTTTCTGGCCAAAGCTGTGCACTGTACATTCTTGATATGGAATGGACAACTTGCGGAATGCTCCTTTTTCTTGCAAAAGTTTCTTTTCTTCTTGTTCTTCGTTTTTATTTTTCATTTAGTTTATTTTTTGCTCCACTGCAGAGTAATTCGATGACATGTTTATCACCATACTTGGTTCATATGAGGAGTATTCGAATTTCATTTGTCTGGTATGATCAGAGTTACAAATTAGAGGTCACAAGTTAAAAAATTGGGAAAGGTCTACCCACTCAATTGAAGAAGTTCTAATAATAGTTCATTAAAAACCTTTACGAGAAAACTACAACATCTAGGTATGTAGGTGTCTCCTAGGTTAACAACATATCAAAAAAAGAAATCAATTTGCATAAAGATAAGTCTATTTATGGAATATAATAAATTTTAAGTTTGAAGTCTTCAGAACACGAAACCTTTTTATCAAATGTCAAAACTCAGTAGGTATATTCTTTATATTTATCATTCTTAATTTATGCATTAATAATTAACTTTTAATTAAAATGGGTTAATTTTTAGAAGAAAAGTTAGAGAATCAAATTAATAGTGCCTACCTTAATATAGCTAAGTACTCAAACTTGACCAGATTTTCTGGAGTATAATATATTCAATCAATGTCATCTTTTAAAACCTTGTAGTAGATCAACTTTCTATCAAAGTATAACAGAATCTAATCACGAACGATCATCGAATCATTAGGTTTCTCAAAACTACCCAGATATGATCAGTATAACTACATAACGTGACGAAAAAAACGCGACCCCATACCAAAACCAGTCAAGTTTCTTTCCTTCTCCTTCAAACGTTTTTTGCAACAATGCAATAAACCGGCTGAAACATTTCCGCACCAATTGATACCCATGCCCGGAGCAGCACCTTTTGAAGCAGCGAACTTATGCGATCGCGTCCATCTCGGCGCTGAAAAAGGAAGAGATCGATGCCATTCCAATACAATTACCGTCCGCAACCCGTTCATTTCTGTATCAATCAAGCCTCGATCGATTCTTAAATAAATCAAGAGACTAAAAACGAAGCACGTCTATTACGCTCCGGCGGCATCCGCCGCTGCTGGACAATAATCCAGCGGCACTCATCCATAATTCATCTTCATCTTCATCTTCATCTTGAAAGTGTGCATTGAGCCTGATGCGCAGCAATTAATTATCGCAAATATTAACTTTGATTTTTCTTCTTGCATTTACAGTTAAGGAGCTCTGCGTGAACCTGTTACAGGTTAGAAAGATTCAAGGAAGGCTTTTCTGAAGACACTAAGAAGAAAATAAGCAGATCTACGACGACGAAGACGACACCGAGGGCAGTGAAGAAGCACCGCAGCGGCAGCACACGCAGCGCAACGCAACGCAACGCAGCAGGCACGATCGGTTCGACGCACAACGATGGAGGTGGCGATCGGCGCAAACGGGAACTCGCCGTTCCAGCGCGAGGTGCGCGAGTGGCAGCGGGTGGACCCGAACACGGGGGCTCTCATGAGCGGGCGGCTGGAAGCTGATCGATGGATCAATGGACCCCTCAATGCTTATGGGAAGGTGAGTGCACCCCTTAGTCCTACTTCAATCTTCACAAAATATTCTTCAAAGTCAGCGGTCGTTGTTCCAAGAAGACCAAGATCATAACATGAATTTCTGAAAACCAAAATTTTAAAATTTAATTCATATTCAAGAATTTAATAATACATTAAAAAGAAGTGGCTAAGTACGCGTCAGAAAACAGTAGTGATGAAAACAATTTATCTTTAACTTACAAAACTTCAAAGAAGGGAGTTCAGCTTATCAATGTATCATTAAATGGGCTTTAACATAGTACTCGCAAGTTATATAATATTTATTAGTACTCTAGACATTGTTTTCTTCCCAAACCTTCAAACATTAATAGCCGTATTCATAAAGTTATCTTAAAATAGCTTCTAACCCTCTTTAAGACTAGTAGGCATTTTAAATGCACTATTCGCTAACTAGCTGTAAACCCTTTGCAACTAAAATAGAATTAAAGTAGGTTTTAGCGCTGGTTAGTTGAAATAATTCGTCAAAATCCTGGTTTTTTTGACCAAAGTACATGCAGAGCCTTCCGTAAATTCATTCAATTTATAAAGCAATTGTAAGAGTGTTTTAGCGATATTGGTTGTTTATGAATAACGTTTTCAACACTTTTATTGTAAAGGATTCGTAAGATACTTTTAAATTTTTATGGATACGGTTGTAAATATAGAAATTGAATTTCTTCAAAATGCGATTTCTTTCATCTGTATGTATATTATATTTCAAAACTTAGGTAGATACTTTTTCCTCGACTTATACTATAGTGTCAAACTATTGAAATTACAAGCTGATTTTCAATCTAGCGTTTCACAAGATTAAAGTATTAACTAATAAATATAAGAATAGTTTAGTGAGTAAGTTTAAATGGCTACATATTGAGTATAAATTAAATTTATGTATGCGCAAGTATTATTATTTATGGCAAGAAAAATTACTACGCTAAGTAAATAATATAAATTAAAAAATAACCTTGAAAAACCCACTCAAGAGCGAGTCGGACTCGGGTAATCAGACTACTAGAACTTTATCAACAAACAGTCCATCGATCGAATTTTACTATGTTCATACATACATACTAATACCATATTTGATTTATATATTAAAACGAAGTCTGCTAAAAATGGAAATGTTAAAACGGAAGAAATATCACAGCTCCTTATTGTAAAATTTCAATAATATTACACTTAAATATGTAGATGTTCGAAGGAAGGATGATGGTTTTTCGTAGATTTTGAGTTATATCTTTATATTTATTATCAATTCACCAACAATTTTGAAAATATTTGTGAATATTAAGAAGTCTGTAATCAAATTTCTTATGGCTTTTGAGGTGCGGAACTCGAAAAATTGGTTTTTTATAAAGCATATTCAGAAATTTCAATAATCTGAAATAGCATTCTTAATTTACACTAACGAATTTCCACTAAATTTTCAATTTTTTAAGTTTACTAAAATCAAGACGATACTAGTACAAGTACTAGTAAATACATATATTGAACTGGAGACTTTTGATGGACATTTTCTAGGATCTATATAAGTATTTGTTACCACATTAATTTTTGGAGATGAAATTCTATTTTGTCTGTTTTAATTAATTAGGTATGACTTTCGTATTGGTGTGATTTTTTGAATTTCAGAAAACTATGTAAATCACTAATTGTGTTATAAGTCTAGAACACACTTTTCTGATTACGTAATATCGCGTCGCTTGTTCTATATCCCAACCCAAGACTGCCTACTTTTCAGGCCATGCAACGCGTAGGCTTAAATTCTAATTCCTACCCGGTTATAAAAATTTGACCACTTTATCCAGTGACTTATATATTCACCTCAGAATCCGCGTAATTCTTGGAAGGGAAAAAAGTAGAAGCGAACCGCGCCAAGACACCGGACCATGTGCTTTACCTGGCTCCGGCGACGCAAGACGCAGCCGCCGCGGTCTTAATAGAACCGAAACAACTCGCTAATTACGCCCATATTTCTCTGAGTCGCTGGGGCCTCGGGGCGGTTGCGGAGCACCCTCGTCGCCGAGCGATAAATTCGCCATGGGGCCCGCGGAGCCCCGGCGCATGAGGCGCAGCGGCCAGCTCCGGTCGCCGGGCGGCGCGGCGTGCGCACTTTTCCCAGTCAGCGGAGTGATTTCATGCGTCGGCAGCTCTTGCGGAGGTATTCCAGAACACCTCGCCGCGGCCGGCCAGCTGGCTCCGCTCGGCTCGTTCCATTTGCTTTTTTAATTACCTGGCAATTATGAGCGCAGGCGAGTCGCGGCCGCCGCGCAGGGCCACTGGGGGCCCCGGGGCGCGGACTTACAGTAAGTGCCGGAGGCATTGTCGCGGATGTTGAACTGACGCCACCGGGTTTTCTGGCCTTCGCCAGCCTCCGCGGAGTGGCCGCCTCGGGCCTGGCTGGGAGCAGTGCGCTTCCTTCGGGCGCGCGAAACCCGAGAAGGGCCTCCTTTCGACAGATTAACGCATGTGAGACAGTTTAACCGGTGTCAACTTACAGTCCGGTTTTCCGCCAGAATGGCGGAAAAAGGGAAATTTTTCCCACCGTTTCACCTTTGACTGATCGTCTTTCACTTTGTATAGTATAGGTAATAGCTAGGTATATAAGATCATCAAAATTATAATTTTACTTAATATACCATATAAATACAAAGGTTTTAACATTTAGGACTGTTTAGCAATATAAAACACAAGAATAATTTTGCTTTAAAACAATAAGATAAGGTATTTTATTTTGAAACAGTACGCATTCTTTTTTTATTTAAAAAATTTAAAGCGCTTTGCATACTTCAGTATGCAAAGTAGTAATTGTAATATACATTAGATACCTACATATTAAAAAAATCCGAAATTATATTTTACCAGATATTAATGTATGTACATAAGTATGATTCAATCTTAAAGTCAAATTTTTTGTAGTAGAATCTGTTATAATTATGTTATATTTAATATATATACTTAGGTATTTTTATTCATGTAGGATTTTTATTCATTCTTCTTTAAAGGTTAATTTCATTCTTTATTATCACTATATTTTTTTAATATAATATTACTAGATGAGAAGCCGATATACACCAATTTCTATATTTCTAAATAAAAAAACGACGAAATTCCATGCATTACTGTCATCCCCTACTTAATTCCGTTAAGGGATGAATTTTCAAAAATCCTTACTTAGTATCCAAATATGTTATACATAAATATTAATTATTATATATTATATTTGTGCGTATGTAGGTATATATATATTTTTTCTTTTATTAATCTTTAGATATGTATATGTACATTCACATTCATGGACTTTTAGAAGTCATTTTTTTAGTACACCACATGGTGGTTTTGAACCAATTTTATTCAATTTTCGGAGCTTTACGACATATATGTATGTACATACATGCATGTGTACAATAGCTGGTAGTTTCCTTCATTTATAGTTTTCAAAACCTTTTCAATAGGCAAAATATTAAAATGTTCAGTTAAGTATATACATATACATACATATATTTAAAAACGTAAATAAAAGTAAATTTTTTATTATTACTTTAATTAACAATAACGTCATACACTCAGTTCGCCAGTATTCCTGGTGCTAAAAAACCTTGTGTCAAGATCCGCAAATATTTTATCTACAATAGATTGATCAGAAAACTTTTTTAAGAACAAAGATTAGTTTTGTTTAAATAAAGTTCGAGTTAAATATTTTTAGGAAATACTAAGTAATTCGAAAACATTTCTTGGAATAATAGGTACCTTATATAGGAAAGCAACGCTGTAAAAGATCATGTAACTCTAGAAGAGTTTCGACTTTAGACAGATTGATTCATTTGAGTTGAGACAATTTCAACCACTATTATCTTACAGTCCGGTTTTCCACCAGAATAAGAGAAAAAGGGAAATTTTTCCCACCGTTTTGCCACCGACTGATCTTTTTCCACTTTGTCAGAAGACAAAAGAAAAATGAAAAGGCAAAAATTGTCACCTCTTTCGCAGAAGAGACGGGCTCCTCTGAGCAGCATCCAGCACTAGTTCTCCGGTGAAAATCAAGGCCTGGGTGCCGCTGAAGAAGAAGTGATCGTTTCGAGCACGATTTCGTAAATATTTACCGCGCGAGTCGTGACGACGGTAAATGCGCTGATCACCTCTCTGCCCCAACGAGCCCAGACAGACAAACATCGTCTGGGGCGCATCTTCTTAATTTGAACTCAAACTTGAACCCATTGTGACGCAGTCCGCGTCTTCAGACCTCCGACGATCCTCGGGCTGGATGCAGTTTTCAAGATGTCTTCTCAGCCGGATGGGGGCAATTTATTAGGCAAATTGCGCGGTTTTGCCCGCGCACAAAACCCCATGGATCACACTCGACCTTGCCGAATTTTTTATGCAAGCAACCACCCGACGGCGGTCTTCGCGGGGTCTCAAAGCAACCTGTTCACTGTCAATGGTGCTTTTGTAGATCAGATCGCATCCGCCGAAGACAATGGCCGTCTTGTTAGGCGTTCTCGCTTTTTATTATTACTATTTTTTTCATTTCGCGCATTTATGCTCATGATTTTCCAATACTCCAGCGCTACGCCGGCGAGTGCGCAGTGGCCCCCCAGCAGGTGTCTGCGCGGCTCAGGTGCCCCCGGAGGAGGTATTTCTAGGCTCCGGCACGTCCTCATAATACTTCGGGGCTGTGTGCCTGCTGATGAAGTTCAATGCTAACGAATAAATTACGTTTTCTTGACGGCTATTGTTCCAGCAACGTCAGGTTTTGCTTACTTTTCGACGATTTTCCCGGCTACCTGACATCTCTTCTTGTACCTCAACACCGCCCCGAACTGGTCGATAGTATCTTCAACGCGATCTCAATTAATTTTAATATATGTACATAGTAGAGGTGTGGCCTTCTGCCAGTTACGTCTCTTAAATTGTTTGAAGAAATCTAGAATAACTCTAGAAGAGCAGGAAGTGCTAGCCAGGCTCTTGATTTGCTTGGGTGAAGGTACATATTCGATAATAATGTGGTATATTCTGCAATTCTGTTAATATTAGTCACATTTTCACTTAGGCACTATGATTATTACTTTTATTCGATTTCATATCCCATTTATTACAGTGACTGTTAAAAGCGATAGCTTTTAAAGTCAGTTTAAAGTATTTTCTCATACTACATGGTAAATAGCATTATTTAATTGAAACCTACAATTTTGAACGCAAAATTGTATATGCAATGCATCTTAGATACACTTTTCCGACTGTCAAAATTTCAAGTCGTTTCACTTACACATCGTGAGGTTGAAATCTTGATTTCAACATAACAAAGCACAAACTTTTGAATCACTGGGTTTGAAGAATCCGATTATTCAGTCAAGTGGTTTTTACAGTAGAATAGAACCCAATATCTCTAAAAAGGGTTATTTACATATTTTTCCAAAAATTTCATCAATCGCCCACGGACCTTCTTCCTACTTTATCAAATTGAAGGACATGATCATTATCTGAATCTTATTTAGGTTCTACTTGAAACTTTTAACACCCATATATCTACATACATAATCTGCATCCTGCCATCCTGATATATATTTCTATTGAAATTTAGTAAATTTGGTATACGGACGTACCATAATTACCCAAAACGAAGTGAGATAGCTAAAAACTATACTTTTCGGACGTATAAAAATTGTTTTGGTTTTTTTTTGTATTATTTAGATAGGTGTTCGAACATGCAATAACAAATACTTTATGATCTTTTGATTTTAACACCTCAGTAACGTAATATTAACCTTCGAAGTTGTTAAACAAGCGACAATAAATAATTTTCCATAGCATAACAAGTTTATGGACATATAAGATTATTCTTTTCCAGCATTAAAAGGACCATGCGATAGATTGTCACAATTAGTTCTCGAAGATATTATATTCTTCAATTAAATTATAAATTGTTTATGCATAAACAATTGTATCATATCCACACGAATATTATTTATCTGTTAAAAGTCGCTAATAGCCGTTTAGTTGAAAAAATTTACATATCAAACCGTCGCAAAATATTAATAAGCATGTGTTACCGAAACAAAATTTATGGGTATATAAAGGCCCAGCTTGTGAAGGAATCTCAGTACTTTTTGTAATTGTCTTAGTTATGTTACTTATTAACTTTGTTGTATTAGCAGTTACCGGCTTGTGGTCAGTATATGTCAGTTCTTCACCAATCACAAATGGTGAAGAACGGAATGATTTATTACATGATCCATATATTGCAGTTTTACGAAAGGATAATGCATTTATATGTCCTGCGACTATCATCGCAACAAATATTGCCTTAACATCAGCAGATTGTGCCAAAAAAGTTATCGATAAAAGTGGTGAGCTTGTGCAAGGAAATTTAACACTTACAGCAGGATCTGCAAGGCGATATCTTGCCGACATTACGAAGGACGAAAAAGGACTGCTTCAGACCATAAATATTAAACAAATTGTTATACATCCAGATTTTGGCAAAGGTTCCGCTGGTGATAACAACATTGCCAAAGTGATCCTAGAGGGTAATTTCAAGGAAAATTTGTTCGTGCATCCTATAAAATTACATACAGGAGAGGGGGAAGGAATATGGAACGTGAAGAGGAGAAAAAGAGAGGAGGATGAAGGTAAAGTCAATGTTAATGAGGACACAGTACTTCTCGTGGGTTGGGGATTTGATCAGAATCAAACGGAAGTAACTACACTCAACTTTGGAGCAGCTACAGTTCTAAATGACGACACTTGCAAAGCAACATTTAAACCGGAACAAGTAACTGCCTCTATGGGCTGTGCCCTTTCTGCAGGGGGATCGGTTCCTTGTTTCGATTCTGGAAGTCCCGTAGTCAGTCAGGAGAACAGTTCATTCAACAATTTTCTAATTGGAATAGCATTAGACCAGGACGACTGTTCCACTTTCAAACCCTATTTATTTACCAAAATTTCTTTTCTTAGGAAATGGATTGAAACAGGCAATTAATTTTAAGAAAATAACTGGAACTTCATTTTTATTTGGCTTAATATATAAACATGTATATATACATATATAGATATAGATATATTTATAAATGTGCACATAAAAATATACATACTAAATAATGAGCGCATTACTTTAACTTTTATTATTCTTAAGTAGTTATCCTAACTAATATAAGGTTTATGAAGTAAAGAATATTCGAAAAACATCAGTTTTTAAAGATTCCCTTTTTAAGGCTTAGGCCACTCTCGACAGCTGAAAAAATTGAAATGTTTTGTTTTGCCTAAAATTATTCCTTAGGGTCTTAAAAATTAGGTTCAATAGGTTTTATAAGGAGAATATTTTATGCTTACAAGAAACCCATATATGTATAAAAAAAACTCATATGCACTTCTGTGGCTATTCTCATACACACATATACATACCTACTTGTGAAAGTAATAAATTATGATTTTATAAAAATTTGCCTTGTGAACTTTACGTGTCCTCTTAATGAGTGATTGCACTTCAAAACGACAATCGGCATAGACAGCTTTTAATTTGGATGACATTTAGTTTATATGTTTTTATTATTATTATTTTCATTTATTAGAAAATGAAATTTTGTCGTTTCTTTATGTTTCTTTTTAAATATCACGTAAACAAAAACTAAAAGGTTTTAGATTCATTTTCATATATGAAAATACATACATATATGTAGTATATAGATAACATATAATACTCTGTTCCAGAAAATTATAGTAATTTTATAGTATATTATTGAATATATATAGGCATTTGTATTTGCTGCTTTACTTCCAAGGATCAGACCAAGTTTTTCTATTATCATGGAATTTGATAATTGACTATAATATAAATAATAATAGCTATAAATAATAATACAGTTTCAAATACAAATGAAAGAATTATTCAAATCGGTTCAATTGTTTCCGAGACTCTAAACAATTTTAAAAAACATGTTTTCTGACCTTAGCAGAAATACAAATAAATGCACAAGTGTTAATTGGTGCAAAATTATAGTCGACTGTTAGGTTTATTATGAGCTTTCTATTCGTAAAAGAATTATCCTGTTGCATGTGAATATTAGTCAAAAACTCTCTTAAAGAACTTATAAAATATTTTTTAGGTTCCTCGTTAAAATTTTTAATCACTTTTTTAAGGATGAAAAAACGATTTTACGGGGAAGTCTCCAACAACCCTTAAAGCAACACCCTATATTAGTATAGATTTGAGTAACTTCCTGTGGTTGTATGGTCTTTAAACGCAGGTTAAAATGAACAAACTATTATTATATTACAAAGAAATTTACGAAAGCCACATCTCGATATCTTCTGTGGTTTTTTCATGATGCTAGCACAGACAGCCAGCGAGTTTCGATTTTATTTATATGCATACATACATAATGTAGATGTACTGTCTGTGCAAAGATAGTGAATCTTACAGTCTAGCATATTAATTACAAAATAAAAAAAACTATTAAGATTTTGATGAAATTATTGAAGTGATTCTCTAGATTTAGTTCTAAGTCAGGGTTTGAGTAATATTTGTGTTGCATTCCTTACTTTATCTTCTGTTCCTCTGCGGACATGACCGACCTGATCCTAATTTGGTCTAAGCCAACTTTTTAGTTAAGCATTTTTAAACGTTATTGAGAAGATGAAATTTTCGATTTTGTATTATAAAGGCGTAAATTACTATCCAATATTTTTAATTACATTTTCAATTTCCAGGTGGTTGATTCACAAAACGTATCGAAGCCGAATGGCACCCAACTCACCCAGCGTAAGCAGCTTGAAGTACTTCAGGCTCGTACCTCCTCGGGCTCTCTGCAGGTCGTACGAGCGCAGACAGTGCAAACGAGTTCCTCGCGATGGTCGGCGTCGGCGTCGGCGTCGGCGGCGACCACGCGAGCCGCGCAGCAGGCGTTCGAAGGTCAGCGCTTCAACGGACTTCACTTGACCAACGGTCATCCGCTGGACGGTCACGACCAGGCCCAGCTCCAGGCCCAGAACCACGGCGTCAAGCAGCAGCCGCAGCTGAGCAGTCGCTTGCTGGCAGCGCCCAGCCTTAAGCTGAGCTCACTGATGGTAGGTGTCTTCGAGCGCGACTATCTCACGATCGCGGTTTCTAGACCCATGCCTAAGCCACGCACCCAACTCCCATGATAACATTTTTCCATCTCGTTTTCGGTTACTCTCATTTTTTGCGTGCCACACTGTCGCCGGGGTCCCAAATTAAATTAATTAAAACCGCAGAAGAGCAGTCCAGCGGCGGCGGCGGCGGCGACGAATGGCGGCGGACGAATCAGCCCACACTCCCCGCAGCTCGGGGGCAAGCATCAGCATCTAGAAAATGAGACAAGATCCAGTGGCAGCCTCACCACCAGCTGCAGATTTCAGCCCACAGTGGGTGAGGTCCGCGTGGGTGTCGGGGGCTCCGCTGAACAGATGGAATCTTTTCGCAACGAAAGAGAAATTCGCGACTCCAGCAATTCGCTGTAGGTTTTTCCCATGCCTCCTCCCGCATTCGGATCTCTTGTATTTTAAACCTTTTCTTATTTTTTTCACCTTAAAAATTCGCTGCAACAGCGACCATCACGCGCACCTACCGCGGGGCAAGTCGATCTCAACCGACGACCTCAGCACGGAATGGGACCAAAACGAGGACGGGGATGAATCGTCGGAATGGCGGCGAGTTAGCAAAATTCGGAGATCTTTTCAGTTTCCGAAAAGCACCTCACCGAAACCCTGCCCTGGTAGTCGGCCTCCAGATCTTCCCGAAAATTCGGTGAGCGTATCGCGCATCCGGGACGAGCTGGAGAACGGTCGGAGGCTGAGCACCGCCATGAGGAACAATCACGTCGACTTGGCGGCTTTGAGCAATATTCTGAATGGTACCGCGGAGTCTGGTAGGATTTTCTTAATTTTTTCATTTTAGAAATTCGTGCTGACCCTTACTTGCTTGTAATATTTTCCAGAAACGAAAAGTTCGAAAAGAACCTCATTCCTAACGGCTGAGTCACTTAAAGAAATCCGCGGGAGGCTAAAGAAGTTAAGCGATGAGTCCCTGTACAAAGACGACTTCATCACCCAAAAGGAAGCAGATAGAGAAAATGATGTCATAACAGAGCCTCAAAGTGGACTGCAAGTGGAAAAGCCTGTTATTTTACAGGTAGGATGTAACAGAAGCTAGTTGTTATCTAACTTTTAAAATTTCGACTTAAAAAAAAAATTAAAGAATATAAAAATCTTAAATTTGCTGAAAACTCTTTTTCTAACTAAAACGATTAATTACGACAAAGGTAATAATATATCCATTCTAAGAGTCCAATATTTAAAAGCTAAAAGGTACTCGCATATTTTCGATTAATGGATTAATAAATTATTGCAAGGATTAGAACTATTTTAGATAGTTTAGGGGGTAAAATAAAGCAATATAACAAACAGAATATCAACTAATACTAGAAGTCTGAAAAATTTTCATTTGAACACTTCAAAGATAAACTTATGTTTGATTTTTGGTATGACGAATCAGAAAGGGTTTTCAATTTGATAAATGAATTCTTTTGTTTTAATTGGTAAGAGAAAACGAAAATTAAGTTGGTAGTATTTGACTATCGCTGTAAATAACAAACTTGGACAATTTCACATGCATGCATTAACGACCCAAAAGTAAAATTAACCAAATTTTATTTATACATTCTACAATTATGAAATACGACATTCTAAGACATTGTTTGCACGCTTTAGGTAAATTGCAATACTCAAACCAAATAATTAGCTATTCAGTAAAATAAACCGTACATGCTATAATTAAATAGTAAAAAAACAAATAAAAGCGAATAAACATATCTAAATAAAGTTACAAAATTAAACCTAAGTCGTTTATTCTACATAAATGCGAATTGAATATTAATGTGGAATTTATTACTAAAAAAAGAAAAATGTAGATATGAGGATAAATTGTCTATATAATCTGATATTCCTTATGTGTAATATGTATATGATAATATTTTTATTTTACGCCGTAGAATATTCATAAAATATATTCCGCCCTCCCAATCGAGAAATTTAAATGCGAAATTAGACAAGCATTATATTTTTCTTTTGCGTGTATAAGTTTCAATAAGCTTTTCAAGAAATATATAGAATATGAAATAGTTTTAAAACTATACTATATATTAAATAAATAAAAATTCTTCCCCCTTTCAGGACGCTCATGTTGTTCAGCAACCCGATTTCCAGTACCGTCCAATGCTGGACTCAAAGCTCGCAACCAATAGTCTAGAAAATCGTTTAAGATATCGAGACACCACATCGAGTGAATGGCACCTCCGACGAAAATCGTATGGTTTTGAAAAGATGGCACCCCAAGACCACTCAATATTCCGATCTGAACCGTCTACGGACAGTGGTATTGGCCGTTCTGGAGAGCTCTCCAATTGGTCCCCCACAGAAACTACACCTCGAACGACGATAATAAAATTTGGTGAAAACGCCACTTCAACAGTGATGAGTGGTCACGAGTCTTCATCCCCCAAACCCGTCGTACAAAGAAGATATCCAGTGAGCAGAAACTCAGAAGGTGAAGAAGTGAAGAGGCATTCGATTGCTGTGGATGAGTCTAAGTACGTTAGAGATAATTTGAGGAAGGTGTTCGATACGAAAACATCGATTCATCTAAATGGACTGTACCTCAAGGAAGCAAACTCTTCTCAAGTTAGCATCGGTGAAGAGAATGGTAGAAAGCAGAAAAGGGTGGAATTTTGCAAAACTGAAGTTCATTTTGCGGCCGAATCGGGTCGAGTGAATATTGTTGAAACAGATGGAAAGCCCCCACCCACAAATAACTTCCGACGCAGGCGTCGGGGTTCAGGTGGGACGTCTTCTTATTTAGACGCTATGAATTCTGGAATGCCCGTGATTCACTTTGGCGATGAGAAGAAAACGCTTTTCGAACAGGAGACAGCCGTTGAAGAAATCCAAGCGATGAAGAACAATGTGACGGTTTCTCTAGCTGTGACAAACGGCGGTCTAGAATCGTTAATGGGAAGGGATGAAGACGACGAGAATTCGGATGAGATTTCTTTAAGGGGAATTCTCAAGAATAAGCCGATTAAACCGAAGCCATATCATCTTGGGGAGAATGTTGACTCCAAGGACAATTTGTGGGGGGTTCGATTAAGGCCAGTGGCTTCAGAACTTATTTCGCCAAAACCTAGTAAAGACGAGGAGGAAGTCGAAGTACCCAAAGTAAATTTGATTCAAGTGGAAGATTTGAAAACTAAAAAGTCTGTCGCTGAAAGGGTCCGAATCGTCGAGGAACGAAAAGATGGAAGCGGTTACTCAACTAAGATCAATTTGAACTTGACCAACTCGCCCTATGCGTGGAATCCAGGTAAGTGTGATAATAGAAGCTTTTATCAGCAGTTGGGATGATCTATTTCTCCCGCAATTGCACCCATAGTGCATGAATGAAATTTTTAATAAATTAACTTGTCTCCCTGTAAACATTCGCTTTCATCTTAGCTTATTAACTCACATCGCACAATATAAAAAAAAAGCTAGGCAAACATCTTGAAACAACTAACTGAGATCAATCCATATGAAGTCAAAAATAAAGAAAAATATTGAAATCTGTAAAATAGAGAACTCAGTAATATTTTTTGTAATGCATAGAAGATGGATGGTATATACTCCTTTTATTTACTTAGAACAAGTGAACCTGCGACAATGTTTTTTTTTTATATTTAGAAAATTACTTTTTCCCTAACTATTACAAATTATCGTTAACATCAACATATAAGTTCATATGTTCGATTTCTTTCATATGGATTTGATCCAAGTAAATTCTTATTTACAACATAATTTGTTTAACAACACTTACCCTCTAAAACAATATGGCTGAAAACGCAAAAAAAAACAATTAACAATCTTTCAGATTCAGACAAGCATCACCCAGACCCCATTAAACCACTTCAGTTGCGCATTCAGGAGCACACAACTCAAAAAGTGTCGTCCCAATCGGAGGTTATCACCGAGGGCCTCAAATCGACTTCGCTTATTATGAAAACTATAAAATCCGCGAGCCAGTTTGACGAGGCTATGAAGCGGCTAAAACAGCCCGAAACAGCCTCTAACACTCTCAACTGTTCAGCGACGAAACTGATCTCAAACATGAACTCTATCACAAAATCGAGCAGCGCAAACAGCATCTTTCAGGACCAGCACAAACCTTTCAAGCCCAACTATTCGTCATCTTTAGACGGAGATGTCGTTCTAAGTGGTGACGAAACCAGTCAAAAAGTGATCTCTTCATCAAGTTTCAGTTCCTCGAGCTCATCTTCTTTCGTTTTCGATAAATTCGAAAAATACGATAAATTTGGCAACAACGCTTCTGAGGCTGTATCGAAGCCGATGGAGCCTCTCAGGGAGGAGCCAATTTCTGTTAATCAGGAGGCTCCAAGAAGCCCCATCGCAGCCCCAAGGATCAAGGTGATTGGGTCCTCCAGTGCCGTAAGTCACCAATTGTCTCAGCTGAGGCGGATGTACGACGCCACTGATTTTGAAAGCGATGATAGCGCTAGGGCTGATGAAGAGGTGAAGCGATATTTGGGAGGTGGTGGTTCCGGTGGTGAATTCTCTGGCAGTTGGAGCCGCCTTAAGGTTCAGCGGTCTAATAACAAAAAACAGTTGCAAAACGATGGCAAAGGTACTTACCAAAACATCACTTTTGATAGGTCATCCCATCACAATAATTGTTAGGATACTTTCTAAAAATATACAAAATATACAAAAAGCATACTGCTACTAACTTTCAGGCTAAATAATAAAATTTAAAAACAAAATATCTTCCACTCCCTTATTATTATTATAAGTATGCCAATCCTTAAGAAATTCTAGAGACATGGAAAATTTGTGGTAAGCCTACCTTCTAGCAATCGGCCACCTAAAAATTAGCCGAATGAACCTCAAAACCTCTTAGCCCAAAATCCTTCCACATTTTTAAAGATTGCTTTTAATTATCTTGCTGGTTAAATATTAAATATTTAAATCCTTGCAGCTGATGTTCGAAAATCAAATGTTGTGTCCATTGATTTACGATCACCAATCCAGACCGCTAAAAAGGAACCACAATCTCCGATTGCTATTTCGAGACGACCTGATGCTCCAGTAGCTCATCCCCGAAACGTAACTACAGGTAAAATTGCCTTGCAATTTAAAATATGCACATTTAGTGGAATGAGTGGTCTTAGGTCATCAACTTAGATCTTGGAATATATTTTCAAAACATTAAAAAAACATTAGAGTCTTTAAATGAGATAGTCTAGGGGTAAGATAGCATTGAACCTAAAAATTTTATTTGATTTTAATTTTATAATATTTTATAGAATTTTTAATTAAAACCTTAGTTTGTATACCTCTGTTAAAACTGAAATTGAACGCCAAGTAATTTTCTTGTATCTAGATATATAATTCTTTCTTGTGGTTTACTTTAGCTTATTCTAGAAATACTAGTTAAAACTATTACATATATATACGTATTATACGAAATATGATAATCTTCTTTCCATTATTTCTGAGGTAGTTTTGCTTCTTATTCAAAAACTCATACTATTCTAATTTCTTCAGTGAAAACTAGCCGATCTGGTCACAACGAAACGACGGAAAGAAGCGTCTACAAAACTGAAAGCCTTCGGTCACCGATGCCGCAAAAGCCAACACCTACGAAGGACAAGGAGCCTCTTAAGGTAGTTACGGGCGGTGCCCGGAAGCTTCGCGAACATGAACTCTCCTACTTCGGAGTGAAAGTAAGCAACTGCGAAGAAAAGCCCCGTGCTGCGCAACGAATCGCAACTAACCCAGAACCTAACCGAAAGCCTGCAGAAGTGGAAGTCACGTCGAAATGGAACCTGCCTAGTGATAAGCCAGATTTATTGAGGCACAGTCCAGACGGATCAACAAACACTTTCTCCAGACAAGAGGATGAAAAATCCAGGCCACGAGATGGACCCATCTACGAGAATCTTAAGAAGCCGAGCTCATACAGCAGGAAGAAGGACCTGCAGCGCGATGAGATGATCTTGAGCGAAATGACTAAAACTGCTGATCAGACAATGAAGGTATGGGTTTTAAGATTTTCATTATACTTTTTATATTTACATTTTGATTTAGGCTGTAAGCAGCAATACTTCGCAAAAGGATCATCCAAGGCGTACTCCTCAACGATCAACCAGACCTTTAGACACAATTCAGGAGATTCAACCGTCGCATGCGAAGCAGCACCAAAAAAGTATGAAATCCAAGGGCGTCCAAGTGTCCCGCGTTGCCAGTGAAGGATTCCAGCGGCAGTGTTGCTCGAATCGTCCATCGTCTGCTTCTTCAACTGAAAGCCTATCCAGACTCTCTAGCTCTAGTTCTGTGGGGCGTTCGAGATCACGGTCCCGTGACCACAAGGAAAAGGTTGAAAAAATCGAGTATGCCGCAGTGAAGCAGACGAAGAAGATGAGCAGTCCTGCGAATGAGTGTCCAAGGTCAAAATCTAGAAGAAGTGCGAGCCACGCTAGTTCGTCTGAAGATCTTGCCAATGTCCACCATCGAGGAGAGCCGCGTAAAATAAAGAGGGCTAAGCCGAAGGAGAAGGAATCAACCACGAAGAGTGAGGTCCGAACGAGGTCTAATACGAATAGGGCTGGTGCTGAATCGGAAGACAGAAATCGGAGTCTTTCTAAGACGTCTGGGTATGAACAGATTCGGCGATCTCATCGATCTGCGAAAGACGAAAAAACTGAAAGGGTTCCATCGTCAAGGACGAAAGGTAAATTGTTATATGTCTTATTAAAGTATCGAGATTTTTAAAAATCATAATGTTGGATCCTAAATTGTATCCTGCGAAATACGACGCTGACGTTAATTAGAAGAAAAGTTTCAGCACGATATTTCTTTGTAATCTCAAAATTTAAGTACATTTTCGAAGCCACTGAAATAAATAATATTAAATTAATTAAAACCAAATACAAATGCACTATTGGGTCTTAGAATCACCGATTTTAAATGTAGTGAGAAGTAGACAATAAATTATATACTTCAAGGCTCCCAGTTATAGACATTATAATTGGGGAATTGTAATTGCTAAAAAATGCCTATTCCACAGTGTAAGTTTAAACTCGAGTTTAATAAAGCTGGAGGAGGGATTTGACCCATTCGAAGGCTTAGCTAAATTTTTAATGAAATTGTTTGTGTACAATTCTAAGCGCTTTTAAATTAAGATACTTATTTCAAATTCGACTATACTATATACAGAAAACAGTTTTCGGTCATCAGTACTGGATTTCAAATATTTTATTGGAAACAAAATATACTTCTCTTTCAGCCTCGTCATCGGCGTCTGACTACCATCAAAAGACTCAAACAAAACCATCAAGCGCCGTAATTGCCTCAACGTATGTATCAAAAAATGAATCACACGTGCTAACCACAAGAATAATACCACCGCCCAGAAAGAAGCGGCGTAACAAACTGTATAGTGTGCCAATACAGCGTAGTTACTCCTCCTCTTCCTTCTCTTATTTTCCATCAGCAAACTTACTATACGCTATGAAAAATGGAGAAATGAAAAATAACACGAAACGACTGCACCGGCGTAAACCACTGGGAATTTGTACATGTTCATAGCCCCCGAAAACAAAAAACAAAATACAAAATAAAACACACACATACACGCATGAATCTAGATAAATTCCAAAAATGAAAAATATATTTCGAAAATATATCCACCTCCTTTTGGATAATCAAAATCGAGATGTGAGGTAGAAACTGAAAAGCGTGCTCCCCTCAAATACCAAAGAGACACATTTAACCGAAAAATAAAACAGATGTAGGAGAGAAATGTTTTTGACTCGTGTAAGGATTGTGTTCATTCTTTTCAAAATTTCCCGTAGACAACTATTTTTGTAGCGTTTTAGATGTAATTTAGACTTTTAGACTTACAAAAACACTACATTTTTTTCAAACTATCCGAGTTTTTTGGTTAAAACTTCTAGTAGTCCCTTCTAACTGGTCAGAACTTAGTCAGTTTGTCTAATTTGCACTCAAGTTAAAATTTTAAAAATATATTTAAATGACTAAATTCTGGCTAATTTCATAGATTAGACTAAAACGTAGAAATCTAACGTTTCATTCCTGCGATTCTTACTTTTGCTTTTATTTGATCTTAAAAGGACCTGTAGGTAGAGCGACTTGACTTACACTATTATGTAGGGATGTCTACAGTAGAATATCTGGAATTTTAGAGGCTATGAATGTCTACAAGTAAATTCATTAGCCACTCAATTTATGTTTTGCTCAGTATTTTTCTCCAATTTTTAATCGTTTTATTTTCATTTCTCTAGACGTTTCCACAAACTGTTTGTTGTATATTTCTTTCTGTTAACTACAATATTTAAAGCAAAAATTTTCGACAACCTTAATTATGCATGATTGATACATTTTGTGATTTTATAAAAATTTTCCAACTTACGACAAAAATTTAAACGTTACGGATATCAATCCAGAGTCTCTCGAGTATATTAATGAAAGTCTTAAGATCTTATTTTGAAAAAATTGTTTAAAAATGAGAACGGGTGCAGGCTGATATGCATGGAACACTGGAATACACATTTAAACTAGACTTTAATAACTCCGCTATATACTTATCGTCAATGTCGACTAATTCAACTACCAGACATTTCTTATTAACATTGTAATGGTAGTCTTCACTTCTCTTAAACATAACATTAAAAACAGAGCCCTTTTTCTATCGTATTTCTAACAGTCTATCTCTGTGGTACATTTTTAGGAACTGTAATCTTCTATTTGTATTCTTTTAATATGTTACCACTTAAACTAATTTATATTTTTACAAATAGTAAAACAATTTAAATATAAAAATGTTAATTTAAAACATATTCTTTCCGCAGCAGATCATCAGCGTCATCATCTTCCAAGCGTCCGAGTAAGCATTACTCGACACGAAAGTGAATTAAATAGACTTCTGGCCTAGGCCCATCACATCCCCGACAATTCTGGGCAACCTATTCATTAATATAAATTTAAGTAAAAATTATGTGATTGTTTTTTTGAAAGCTAATAATATTCCTAATCTTGTTTTACATTACTTTTTTTGATTTTTGCCTTTTTAAAAAAAACAGAAACAGCGAGTATTTATTTATCCAATGTATCTCTATGTTCCTCGTGTGAATCTTTAATTGTAACATTCTTCCTACTATTTTCTGATTATTATTTTTACGACTTCCTTACTTTTAATTTTACGTCGCTGCAAGCAGACCTAACGATCAAATGATACTCAAAACGATCTTTAAGACTAGTTATTTTCAATATTTTTTTACTATTTGCTTTACTATTTTCATTATTATAGTTTTGAGTATTATTCTATTTTTTTTTTACTTCTTTTTGTTGTAACACAACGAGAAATAAATGTTTAACAATTTTTTTAAAATTTTGTGTTTGTTTTCTATGCGTAGTTACGTTTTTGTCGAAATTCATATTATATATATATTCATATTATATGCCAACATTTACTTAGATTCATGATTACAATTTATACAGAAATCGTTTTTAATTTATGATTATTAATCCAACTTTAAAGGTACGTTATATTAAAAACGCTGAAAATTAGTGAAATTACACGTTTGAGTGCCGGTAATTCTAGTGTTAATTAACAATGCGAAATTTGATGGAACCGTTAATAAAAAATATAAAATATAATAATTCATGCTCATACTTAGAAAAATCAAATAAACTTAAGGCAAGTGGTTCGTTCAGGTGCCAACACTAATTTCAAAGATAATGCACATTTGTGTGTTTCATCTAAAATTAATTCAGATATCAAAAAGCAGCAGATTACACTCTAATTTCAGATAATGCGACAAGCTATCTCTCAGATCTTGTTTAACCTCAAGCCATGCAGCTTGTTTTAAAATTGTAGAAATGAATCTTTTACGTGATCTGGATACCTTCGACCGAAGGGAGTATTTTGTGTATTTGTTTATTTTTGGAGTGAGTTATTAATAATAAAATTTAAAGGATGAAAACATTAATAATTTGAAAAACATGTGAAATTTCAGATTACGAGTTTCTCTTTATTAACAGCGGGTGGTATTGTTTACAAGAATCTTTATAACTTTAATTGCTTTCTGCCACTTAATTTGTTATCTTCACCAAAGTACGCGGTTGGTGTCGGCGGTTTAACGTTTATGGTTATTATCTTCCGGTATCTGGCACTAGTCAAGGAAAAATGTTTTGTGAAAGTCATCTCATGGATTTTTCTAAGAGCAACATTTGGCATAGAGCTGTTGGTTGGTATTTTTTATTTCAAGGCAATCAGTAGTGAGGATGAAAAATTTAAAGATATTTTCTACGGCAACCATACTACGCAGTCTTGGAATTTTATTCAAAAGCAAGTAAGCATCTTTAAGCTGATTTATACGGTGATTTAATGTGAGCTTAATTTCCAACAGTTGCAATGCTGCGTCAATACTACTAATATAATTAATTTCAAAAACGAATATTGTGAAACGAACGGAAATGACTGCGGCGAGTCTCTTATACAATTCTACAACTCACAGAACAAAATATTAGGAGAAGTTATCATAGTCTCATTAATTGTTCAGGTATACAAAATAAATGTGGATTTTGAATATTGTAAAATATTTTAATCCTGTAACAGGTAATGGCCTTCTTTCTTCGGACATGCATTCGTTGTAATTGCCCGGAAAAAAATATGCATCATAGGAAAAACAGCAGAGTTCTACCGCGTTATTTAACTCGTCACGATGAGTTATCACTAAAATCTAGTGAAAATATGTCTATTGGGGATGCACGAATGATTTAACATTCGAAATGATGTTTATTATAATTAAATATAAATATATTAAATTTACTTAATATTATTTTATAGGTAATTATATTTATGTTTTCATAACAGCTCTACGCAATCAAATTCCGCTTTAACCAAATAAACTTTATAAATGTATCAGGATATTTTGTTTTTAAATCAAAAAGATTTAAATTTTATGCACAAGAGACCTTTGGAATCACAGCTGTTTTAATTTTCAGGTACATTGCTATAATTTTTTGATAAAACTATACTGTACAAAAATAGTTATAGAATAGTTACGTTAACAATGAATATAACTAAATACATATACATATATGGAAACTTTTTTGTTTATTTTATTACCTTTCTTATTTCTAAAAAAAACATAAAAATATCTTTACGAATTTTATAAAAGTTATGATCAAAAATAATTGTTTAAAGACAACATATACGACACCAGTTTAAACAGTCGGATATAAAGTTAAAAAATAGGTTTTACAATCGTATTTCAAACATGTAAGATCAATATTTCAAAATTTGAAGCAATTACTGAATATGAAGCAATCAACAAAATGTAAGTAATTAAATATTATTAATAAAAAGAAAGGGCATACAAAAGAGCGCTTCCAAAATGTTTATTATTTGAGATATTAAACGCCATCTTTTATCACAAAAGATATTAAAACTATTTAAAGTAGACTCTTAGGCGAACTGATTCATGCACAACCGAACAGCGAATATAATTTAAAATTCAGCTGGGTAGCTATTAGAGTGTTAATAAGACAATTATAACATTTTTTTAGCTATATTGCTTCATATTAAAATCATCATCGTCAGGCTATTATTAGTCAAAAGGATT
Organism: Tolmerus cingulatus; assembly: GCA_959613345.1. Taxonomy (NCBI): domain Eukaryota; kingdom Metazoa; phylum Arthropoda; class Insecta; order Diptera; family Asilidae; genus Tolmerus; species Tolmerus cingulatus. Next base: position 26,040,513 of record OY390707.1, read on the forward strand.
CAAATTATAGTAGGAGTATTAATTTTGAATGACTCAGGCTGAAAAGAGTTTGTAAATAAAACTAAAGTCCAATATTGAATTAGAATCGACCACAGTTTTATCTTCACTCTTGAGCATTGAAGTGATAAAACTAAATTACCGCACTCACCAAAAAGTTTCTTTCCAGACAGAAAATCGCAACAACTCTATGTCGAAAAACACCTGTGGCTGACTTTAGCGTCTGGGGGAGTTAAGCCCGACAGGTACAAGACTCGTCTACCTGTTGAGTGTAATCAGCTCAAAACGAGCTTGATAACTCTCTTCAGCCTCGGCACGCGCAAGCGTATCCCAGAATTCAGCCAAATCAGCTATAAACCGGCGTTGGTTTGAACTGCGATATCGTGGTATCGCGTTTTCGCCGAATTTAGTTGGACCTGGCACGTCGATTGTTAAGCATTGATCTTCAAGTGCACTGCAGCTGTGATCGTGAATCAATTATCGATTTTAGTGAGTGTAAGTGTGTCTGATAAGTATTTTTTGCGATATCTCTCACCCCTTGTTCATCGCGGAAAATGGGGTGTAATTAATACGAATCCACTAATTTTGTGATCATCTGCAAGATCACTTACATAAATTGAAAACAGTGATCTGCGCAACTGTTCTTTTGACGATCACGTAAATGCGAACGTGTCATGATTTTTTGAAGATAAATTGACGGTTACCCCTGTATAATAATAGTAATGGACAGTGCTAAAAATTGGCCTTCGTCATGCAAGTGGAAAATAAGTACACCTATATTATATGTCTGTTATATTGTGAACGCTATAACCGATCGCAGTAAATAGGCATATGACCACATTTTCTTATCACATTATCAGTATCTTTGTGATAAAAGGGGTTCAGTATTGCCAGTGATCGAACACCAATCTTCTCATAAATACTGCTCATACTTCGGTTATTTTTTAGATACGGGCGATATATCGATTTGTGGTGTCGCCGGAGGTTCATTCGTAATTCGTATGAATTGTAAAAGTTACAAAACGTGTTCGAAACAGCTTCGTTGCGCAACCGGCCGAAATGTGTCCATAAAAGCCATTTTTTCAACTTTCGGTTATCGCTTGGGTCGCGCAAAAGCGATCGGAATTAAGACAAATAAAACACCAGCTGTGCAATTAACAATATATACTTTATTTGTCATAAATACGTGTAACCAATTTGTTTTTTCATTTCTGTTTAATTCGACTTTATTTTGCAGTTGCAGGTTTAAGTAAATAATTTTTTTTTGTATTTGTACCTTAGTTGAAACTCAATTTCAGCCAATCTCAAATAACATCAAAAGCTGGAGCTTTAAAAAGGATAAATAACATAAATTTATTTAATTTATGTTATCCAGGTATCCGAGTTAATTATAGAAATATATCGATGAATGGGATTGAAAGTATATATTTTAAAACTTTTTTAATTATATTATAGTACTACATGAATTAGATCCTTGTGGTAAATTTTTTTTAATTAGAATCAAAAACTCTGTTATAGGATATATTTTATTAAATGTCAGAGATCAACTTGAAAAGTATAATTTGTATCGAACCAAATTTTGTCAAGAATACTCAAGATTTTATATCTCCGGAAATACTGCTGCGATAGGCTGAGTCAATTCATTCTTTCGATAATCGTTATATTTTTAATCTTGATTCGACAAGCATTTTTATCTGTTTCGTTGCGTTTTTATTAAGAGATTAATCTAAAGCAATCAATTATTGCGAAATATATGTAGTATATGAATATATCATAGAAAATGGCTACCTTTAAGGATTGTATAAATATTTATATTGCCGCCGTCTCCTCTCTCTTATCTCCTGGCTTTCTAAACATAAAATTTAGATTCTGATAGGGTTAATAAATAGTGAGCCATAGATTACCGAAAACTATAGGGTTTTTGACAGTGGAATAGGCAATTGCCGAACAAAATGTTTAAAATACAAATAGGCCTTCAGAAAAAATTGTATTTAGTTCAAGCATATATGTAGGTACATACATATGTACGTTGTTACATAAAAACTTATTTTTTTCTTTGATTCAAATTTAATTGACAACATACCACAACTACGTACCTAAACATTTGATAAGGAACTCTTAGGGTGCAAATTCTACTCGTCCTTGTTCATGTCCTTTTCGCTCTATTTGTGTCTTCCAAGTATGACGAATGAGGGCATAAAATTAAGTTTATTTAGTCCAAAAATGATTTCATTTCCTTTGGCTCGTGATTAGGAACAGGAAAATAAGTATAAATTTGACGGAACTAAAGATAAACAAACGGCCAAGTGAATGAATCCCAAACCTAAGATAAGCGGATAGCTATAAATCTCCCTCAACAACAAAATATGATAATCATTTTTCCATAACAAAATTTGCGTAATTCCCTTCACCAAACAACGACACTTTATCAACGACGTTATCATCGAGGGCCATGTGATTGAGCACGATAACGTCTCAATCGATAAGGCACCTGCAGTGCTGACAAACGTGAACCTTGCCTGTGAATAATCGAACTCAATTCATATTTCGTTTCAGACTCTGTGGAGTTTTTAAATTAGATACTTAGTCTTAAAAAGAAGGAATATATTATATAAAATGACACTGCTTACGGGGAGTGCGAACTGCATTAAATATGTCCTTTTCGCCTTCAACTTCGTCTTTGTGGTAAGTACTAATTATCAGTTAATTTGTAGTTATATTTTTAACCGAATTCAATTGTAGTTGACTGGAATCCTGCTGATTTCGGTAGGCGTAACCGTTGCGGGCGTCTACAACAAATACGAACTTTTCCTCATTTCGAAGTTCTTTTCGATTCCGACGTTCCTGATCGTGATCGGCGCCTTTATTTTCATCATCGCCTTCTTCGGATGCTGCGGAGCCTTCAGAGAGAACTACTGCATGATCCTTACCTTCACCGTCCTCCTCGTCCTGATCTTCATCTTTGAGCTGGCGGCTGGCATCAGTGGCTACGTCCTCCGGGCCGAGGCCAACGATTTGATCAAGGGCAGACTTCGCGACACTATGCCCCAGTACAATGTCACTGGAAAGGAGGACATCACTTTCATGTGGGACTATGTCCAACGCCAGGTAATTTTTAAAATGAATGATTCAGTCATTATTTTTAAAATTATATGAGGTAAAAATTATTATATGACATGCCCTACGTATGTACATATGTCGGATATCTTAAAACCGATTGTGTTTTATGATAGTATAAGTAATTATTATTTACGCATTTTGCGTCTAAACCATCCGGCAGTTTTTCTTCCTAACGATTTTTAAAACAAAACGACAAGATCATTAAGCAGAGTGTTGTATAAATTATTTTGCTATTGTGCTCAAATTGAGAATTTTCTAATCAAATAGATACTTAAGAATATATATTCTATACCATACATTTTTCTACCAAAATTTTCGGAATTCATCGAATTTTTCTAAAAATTGCGTATCAGAAGATTGTTTTGAAGGTAGTCGCTATCATAAAAACCTTGACACCATTACCAATCAACAAAGTTTTGATATGATGACATATTTTCGAGGTAAATCGTATTTAATCTTTCTCGATACATTTCTAAAAATCTTCTGTCTGTCTGCAATCAAGTAATTCTAACTTTATAGTTAAAAATGAATGAATGAATTAATTAATTAATGAAAGATATTAAATTAAATATTTTGAATTTTAGGAAAAAAGATGTATTAAGTTCTGAAAATATTTCTTCTTATAATCTAAATTTCAAATTGTCGTACTTCGTGAAATATGTGCATCTTACAATTTTTGAATAGTTAGAGGGCTGATTTCATTATTTATGGAACCATTAAATATATCTATATATTGCTTAATAACATGTTTCTATCTTCTCAAAATGTTGAGACTTCGCGAATCTATTAGATTTCTTATGAAAAATTTATAGGATTTTCCATACAAGAAGGCGATTTTGAAATCTTGAGATTTCGAGAGAAAACCACTAAAATATGATACTTGAAACATGAAATGAAATCGCGCTACTAGATGGAAAAACTTTCAAATCCCCAGATTTTGGAGAGTTGGAAAATATGGTATAGGAATGTATCCAAACTGCATCTGCAACAACACAGGAGTTGTGCAAGAACAAAAATTCGGATATAAAAGTAGTATAGAAGTTACAAAAATATTCTATAACATTCCAAACTGTGTCTGATATTATATTTTAGCTGGGGCTAGAAGGGGTATAAATAATATATATACACTGGGCAGCAAATAAACCGGGCCACGCGATACCTTGGAACTCTGATTCGATTTTCTCAAAAAGTATAAAACTTACAACCATCAAAGTTATACCTACAGAAAGTGCGTTTCATGATGGACAAAACCTACAGAAATGATGCGAAATATCCGACTACCCTTATTGTAGTCGAGATGTCTAGTCAAAACAGAAAATGGTTAGCATTGCGTTTGTTGCTTGGTTACAATGTGAGGTGAAGGTTCTTCAGAATAAATTCATAGTCATTTTAATGAACATGAAACGCACTTTCTGTAGGTATAACTTTGATAGTTGTAAGTTTTATACTTTTTCAGAAAATCCAATCAGAGTTCCAAGGTATCGGGTGGCCCGGTTTATTTGCTGTCCAGTGTATGTAATAGAAGAGGGTACCAAAAATCATTTTGAGAAATATTAGCTCATATCTAGCCTGGATTTATACCTAAGTGAAGATGCGAAAAAAGCAAATCGAATCATACTTAAACAAAATTTCAGTTCACCTGCTGCGGTACCAACAACTACAATGACTGGCTCGAGAAGGACGTGAACAAGTCGATCCCGCTGTCCTGCTGCGCCCTCCCGATCGGCGTCAGCGAGTACAAATGCACCGCGGAAATTGAGAACCACAACCTGCGCCGCGTGGGGTGCGTGCCCCAATTCGGGAGCTACATCAGCTCCCACGCAATCAGCTTAGGTGCGGCTGGCATTGTCCTCGCAATAATTCAGGTACTCTCCTCCCGTTTTATCCCGCTCAAAAAGTCTAACGTTATGTCGTCCAAATTTCAGTTTGCCGGGGTCTTCTTCGCGTGCTACGTGGCACGGGAGATTAAAATTCGGAACGGAGGAACAGGCTTCTTCTGAGGGACCGCTTCTTAATAGGACAACTTTTGTTGTGTTTTGTTTTCCTTATTAATTTTCGATTTGAAAATTATTATTTGTTTTGTACATACATATGTGAGAGAGAAGATACAATAATAAACCAGTACTGAGATATGTAAATGGATAAAATTTTGTTTTTATTTTTAGAAAGTTATAAACCCTTAAACTTTATTCTGTTGTTTAAATTTCAGACTCTATCCAAATTTTGGGATTTCAATAAAGTAATGGACTACGCTAACTATGAATTGTATTCAGAATTTTGATGGAAGAAATTAAAATTTAATTTTCAATTTCAGTACCTGCTAAAACTCAAAACTTCTAAAAAATTTTGTAATATTATGATTTACCTCTTGATCTGCAGTTCTAATATCTAAAATTACTATACTTAGAATTTCTAGAAGACCTCTTTGAAACATAAAATTTCATTCTAAAGTTCAATAAAAATTAAACCACTATAAAATAAATTATTAAAAAAAATACAGTGTGAATCGGATAAGTCTTTAATAAAATTGAATTTTCTCCAGAATAATTTAATTCCATATTTGATGACGGTTTTGAAAGCGATGTCAATTTCGAATCTTATTTCCATTTTGAAATCAGTAACAACCAGTATAAGTACGAAAAAGGTCGTAATTCTCAGCTTAAAAGCTTACTCTAAAATACAACACTAAATAAGAAATTATTTCTTGTATATGAATATAAATAAACCCAAAATTGTGAGCTTCAGCTCTTTTTATACTTTATTTAAGTTACGATCAAATACATAAAACCACAATTAAAGTAACAAGGAAATGAATTTTAAAAACTAGACCTTTCTGGAACCCGTTCACCACATTTAGTTAACACTAGGGCTGTTTGCAGTGTAAGTAACAGGCTCTGGGGTTGTGGATTTATGCAGTTGCGTATATCCCGGCTCCTGGAGACCCTTTCCGCCTGTTACCAAAATTCCCAAACTCTGCTGTAACTGCCATCGTCTTGCCTCTCGAATCGATTTATTCCGCCGAATAGTTTTGGCCAACATGAACGCAGACATGACTCCCAGCAGCTTTAGAAGGAAACGATTTTAAGAAAATAATAGAAATTGACTGAAAAAATGTCCTTACCTGAACAAATGCAACTGTGGTTGCTCCAGTTGCGACCAGCATCGCACTTTGGCTGATTAAAAAGGTCATGCGGTTTAAGCAGCCGTTTTCGTAGTATTGTTCGCATCTATTAGATTCAATAATGGCGCAGCAAGATTGCGGGATTGATTTATAAAAGGTCTTGTTCCCTAACGTATTTGGATTGTAATTTGTTTCCCAGTCTCTACGATTGTGAACACCACAACACTCGAGCTAAAATTTATTGAGTTTGAATAAATTTAATTTATCCTTAATAACTTAGGAAAAAACAGCATTTTACCTGAGATTGCATAAAATCAACACCTTGAAGGAAGTCTGTGTTGTTGTAGTAGTGTCTCATCGAATGATCCATGCTTTTAGCCAACATTGGGCGAACCTCCTTTTGCAGCATAAATGCTGCAACTGCGGCTCCAATCTCCAAGAAAAACACCAGAAACAAACAGATTCCGTACTAAAATTTGGATAATTATAATACTTAGTGACGGCGATCTTTATTTTGTTATTTTCTTCAGTACTTACCACATTAATGAGCATTGTGCTTTCCTTAACAGCTCCAATGCAGCCGAAAGTAGAGACGACCAGCATAATTCCTCCGACTGCTATTAATATCGCGGAAGGAGAGAAAAAGTGATCATCGACGAAAACTCTGAAGTCACCAAATATCGCTTGAATAGTTGTTCCGACCAAAATCAGCATGATAGAAGTCAACTGTAATTGTAGGCAAATTGTTTGAATATTTTATTTTGTAACCTTCTAATTTTTATAATACAACAAGTCCAAGCAAATTTAAAAAGATGCCAATAAACTATAGGGCTAAAGTGGTCTTCAAAGTCATACTAAAACAATTCATGATTACTGCACATAAAATTAACAAGATTAAATACATGCATTTGAATACACAAAAAATTATAAGCTTCATAACAAGTAAAAAAATTAAAAAAATTTGTATATAATATTCCTATCCCAATATGAAAAACAAATGTGTACTTACAAAAATTATCTACAAAAACATCAAAAAGTTTTAATTTTAGGTTTTTTTCCTTGACAACTATAAACCTGCCCAAGTTCTGAAATTGTGTACATATAATACATACATTTGTTTGTACACAAAATGGAGTATCAATTTGCACACTTTTTATTATGACCGTATTTTTAACAAAGCTCCTTTATAAGCGTTGAAATAAAAAGAGACGAAAATTGTACTTGTAAGTGTGACACTGAACAAACTTTCTTTGTCTTTATGGTCGACAAACCTCTAAAGTTTAGTGATCTCAGTATGTAGTAGTAGTATTTTTTTTTAATTTCTCAATATTTTGAAATATTATAAAAATAATCGAAAATTATAAAGCAGTAAACATTTCTCTAAATTATAAGAAACATTTCAAACATTTTCATTTTCCTGCGAACAACTAAGGTGTTCTAAATAAGCCAGAATTTAAGAGACCTTCATTTATAAGAAAGCTTCCATAATTGTTTAGAAAAACATGAAAACATTTCGTTTAACAATTTAAATTGGAGCAAACTAAACATAGCAATTTAATAAATGGAACAAATTTCAAAAATAGCAGTAAAAGTGTTACTCATTTCCAACAGGCTTATCAGGGCGTACCAAAATTCGATAAGATGATACGCGACTGTGCAAACTGATAACACCCACTTCCATACAGGTATGAGTTCCCCTTCTGGGAATTTAACGATTTTCACAATTTTTTTAATAAGCAGTCCTCGTCTAAGCGTACTAAGTACGCATAAATTTTTGAAACGTACCATGAACAGGAAGTTTATCACGAGCAGCATGTACTTCACGCACCGCATACCCGTGTTCAAATTGTGCGAATTCGTCGTCATTTTGGCATGCGTTTTCTACGACACCGTCTTTGGTTACTTTTTCTGGAACTGGCTTCCACCTCCGAAACACCTGAACCCGCGATTATAATGGAAATTATTTGTCAAACTGACGACGTTCAATGGAAATCAACGTTCAACACTCGCTCGCAAGCCGTCGTGGCTACTGAAACCCGAAAAGCTTCGAACGTTCATGGAGAAAAGCTGTCCAGATATTCGGCGCCTTTATCGTATCAACTTTTTATCTGATAATTTTCTTATGTGTAAATTAATTATCAGTAAACTGATAACGTTGTTTTTAAGTGCCTCTCCGTTCTTACCATCGTACAAGCATTTCTGTAGCTCTCTTTCACCGAGATACGCCCAGCTCAGTCGAACTCGGGGCGGCAGGTGAGTTTCCGATACTATTATCGATTGAGTTATCTACGGCAAGGGAGTCGATATCTACTTTTATTAGAAATATTACAAGGGGTGATACCCCTGCGATGTCCAAGGGGCCTAATTTACTAAATTATTTATTGATCAATTAACCACTTAAAGACTGAGAAAACATACTTTATAGTTAACATTGTTTAGGGCTGTTCACTTTTTGGTGAAGCAAAACTCAAAGGAGAGAGCCTTTAAAACAAATGCAAATCCTTCAATATTATTGTATAGGGGATTAGAATCAAAATAATTGACAAAGACAGAACTTTTTGAAAACCATTTAGGATTAAAAACGTCTGGTTCTATGATTGTTTTTTTCTGATGACTGCTTCAATCTTCTATAAAATCTGAATACTTTTATTGAAACTGCCTTGTATGTTTCTAAATCTAAATTCATATTTCACATATCTGTTTTGTATGTATGTACATATTAGAAGTAGATACATAGGTATTTATATGAAATGAAATAAATTCTGTCCGAGCCGAAAAAATGTAGGATATTTTATTAACTAATTAAATGTTATTACTTTTTAGTTAACCGCTAGTTATCTAAAAGTTAAAAGTAATAGCGCCAAAATCACTAAAGGTGTCAAAAATCGTCTCTCTTCCAAGGTACTTCATATTTTATAGAGAATATGTTTATAATATAAGTAATGAGTGTTATTTTGCTGGGTTTTAAAGTACTAATCACAAATAAACAATAACTCATTTTATAGAAAAAAGAATGATTTTCTCTATAATACTGTGAAAAATATAAAAATAAAAATTAAAATAAAACCGATTTAATTTTAATAAGTTCTCTTTTTAAATTTTAAAGAGTGCTTTTGCGATTTTTTCAAATTGTTGCATAACTACATAGTTAGTTATGCTTAACAATTTTCAAGTGAAAGCAAATTTTCGCGCAAGCATCGTTAATTTCATGATGTATTATGTTATGTATTTGTAATTAAGTGAATATGAGAAAAATTCGCTCATTAATTTTAGGAAGTCGCCTTAACGCCGAAGGTATCGAGTGTTGTGAATTTAAGAGCACAAATTTAATTTCAAGAATTTCAGTTTTAAGAGTAATCAGCGACACACACAAACCGAAATTTAAAATTTGGAGTATTCTCAATTTCAGAAATATTATTTCACTTTGAAATTTCTTTAATAAAAATAAATCCAACTTTAATTTCATAGCAACCCAAAACAATAATATTGTAGAATTGAATACGCCAAAATCCTAAATTTCGGTTGCCGTGTCGCTGGTATAAAATTCTGAAAACGAAAAAAAAACACACGATCCACACTCTTCATCTTACAGTTCTGCCATCTGACGGAAAATCTCTAAACTATTCTTATCTCAAAATTTGACAATTCTGCAAAATTTTGTAGCTCCTTGTTCACCAAGAGAAATGTTGTGCCCGTTGAAGCATTTATTGGCCACAAAACGAATTGTTTTAGCAAGTGGATCACCTAGACGCAAGGAGCTGGTTCAAGATATGGTAGCAAGAAAAAATTCCTTTGAAAATTCTCCTCCTAAACTCTTCCACAGGGTTTAAACGCAGAGCTCTGCCCGTCAACATTCGAAGAAAATCTCGACCCGGCGGATTTCAAAGATTTCTCAAGTTTTGTCGAAGAAACAGCCCTTGGAAAAGCCGAGGAAGTCTACGGCAGGCTGGAGAAGGAGTCTGAACACCCGCCGGATCTGGTCATCGCGGCAGACACGATGGTCACCCTCGGGGAGAAGATTTTCGGTAAACCAAAGACACCTGAAGAAGCCTTCGAGACGCTGAGCGAGTTATTTTCCCATCGCATGGCATATTATAAAATTTCTAACAAACCTCTTGCAGGCTGATAGGAAAATCGCACATCGTTTATACGGGAGTTGTTCTAAAACACCCAGGAGGCGTGAAGAAATTCACTGAAACCGCGAAGGTTTTCTTTGGGCAAGTTTCCACCGAGCAAGTCCAGGCGTATGTTGATACTGGGGAACCGATGTAATAAAAACTACAAATTTCAAAGAATTTAAAAAACATTTATTTAAATCCACAGGGACAAAGCTGGAGGCTATGGGATCCAGGGCACCGGTGGCACGATGATCGAACGCATCGAAGGCGACTACTTCACAGTGTTGGGACTGCCCCTGTATCGGTTGTCGCGAGAAATTTGTGATATTTTTGGATACCAAATAAAATAAAATCACTCCGGTAGTGTGATCTTGACAAAATCTCTAAGAGATCGAATTTGTTCGGTTACAGATGTCGGGGAGGTGCCTCCGATTGAGTTGTACTGCAAAGTGGCATCTCCGATGTTTTTAATAACGTCCTCGAATGCAGGATCAATCTTTTGGAGCGTTGACGAAGGTATCTTTAAAATACTCTGATTGTGCTCCTCAGCGTAAGAAACGAGTCTTCCAGTTAGCTCGTGAGCCTTACGGAAAGGAATTCCCTTCCTGACCAAACCGTAGGCCTGAATAAGAAGGTAAAATTTATTTTAAAGATGTGTTTCGATAAAAATTGACTTGAGCTGATTGATGAAGTAACTACTTTTATACTGCCCAATGCGAACTGGCTTTTCTGACCTTTTTAAGCAATTCCTTACAGTTCTATACTCAATTCAATTCAAATGTTGTTATATGTTTATAATCATCATCTCACTTGTCCTACGCAGTTGAATCCAAAATAAACCATTAATACTAGTAATTAACTTAAAATGGATAAGGTTTTAACTCTAAAATTTTTCCTAAAATGTGCCTAACCTGTAATTTTATAGCACTTATTTTCTCATAATTTAAAAATTTTTAAAATAGCAAGATTATACTACATATTAGAACTTTCTATCTAAATTATAACTTTGGTAGAAAGTAATTTTAGAACGTTAAAACTCCCAAATTACTTACCACTTCAGTGGCCATCATATCGTCACTGATCGCATTTTCACACTTCTTCCGGTTAACCGTCAAAGTCTCGACGACTCCCTTTGCAACTTGTAAGATTTGGAGTAGAAGATCGAAAGTATCGAAGACGTACTTTTTATCGAACTGCAGGTCTTTATTATACGTGGACGGTAGTCCTTTAATAGTCGTCATGAGACCCACCAACGATCCCAAAATGACTCCAGCCGAGCCCCGGATTAACTCCATGCTGTCCGGGTTCCGCTTCTGAGGCATGAGACTGCTTCCAGTGGTAAACATTTCCGATATAGTTACAAAGTCAAACTCTTTGGTAGAAAATAAGATCAAATCTTCCGCAAGCCGGGACAGATGTAAGCTGGTAGTTGAGCATGCGAAGATGAATTCAACTAAAAAATTTAGAGGGTTAATAGTTGTTAGGGGCAGTTTTCAATTGAATTACCTTCGAAGTCACGATCTGCAACAGCGTGCATACTGTTCTCTGAGACTTTAGAAAAGTCCAGCAATTTGGCAAGGTATTTTCTGTCTATCCCAAGTGGGTTTCCAGCAATAGCTCCACTTCCTAAAGGTAAGACATCTACTCGACTGAGTAAATCTCCCAGGCGTCCGACGTCCTCCTTTAAAGCGAATGCGTGGCTTAGAACCCAGTGGGCAAAGCTGACTGGTTGAGCTCGCTGGAGGTGGGTATACCCAGGCATCTTAACGTCCTGGTGACCTGCAGCAAGATCAACCAAGGCGGTTATAGTTTCCACAAGAAGCCCGGAAACTTCCTTGACCGCCTTCTTCATCCAAAGTCGCATATCCGTTGCCACTTGGTCATTCCTACTTCGACCGGTGTGAATTTTTTGACCAGCCTCTCCGCAGAGCTCAGTAAGCCTTCGCTCGTTGACTGTGTGGACGTCTTCGTCGCCTTCTTGGAACTTGATCTCCCCTTCAATCCATTCGACTCTTATCAGTCCGAAAGATTTTAAAATGGTCTCGCATTCAGCCGCGGTTATGAGCCCCGCTCGCTGGAGCGCCTTCGCATAGGCTTTGCTACCCTCGATATCTTCCGCGAACAGCCGCGAGTCAACCGGCAAACTGCGGTTCAGTTCGACTAAAGCGGAATTCGTGGCGGCACTGAATCGACCGCCCCACAACTGTGACCCCTCCGAACGACTCATTTCTTGCAACTGTCGGTCGAAGACAGCACCAAGCCGGGCTTATCTTAAGTCTAGCTGCTCTCTGAGGTTATCACTTAAGCCGCCTAAAGCTCTGTTTTCGTCATTAAAAATGATTTTTAAAAAACTCCCAAAATAAGATTAAATTTTTATTTGAAGGTCAATCTTTTGAATATTTAGAGCGAAAAGTTGTTGAACGACTTCTTTGCCAAACCCAGCTCTAATTTACTTGCCTCCCTATGCAAGCTAGGAATTTGCTATGAAATTAAAAATGCTATTAAGTGTGCCCGAACTCGAGTAAATAGAGATTTTTAGTATTCCTGGTAATTATAACTTTTTAGACTATTATTTCAACCTAATTTTAAATATTCAAAAATATCATTCTGATTCTGCCGCTTTTTGATGGTAAAATCTTGACTTTCTTCTATGCTAGCACTCTTCAGCAATCAATTTGGTTAGTACATCATATGGATATAATGTTAGTTTCCTTTGATTATTGTTTTTGCTTTTAAATTGACTATTGCAGAATAAGATATTAATTAAATAGGGACGAAATCTCTGCTTATGTGTTAATAAGTCCGTTTTAATTTTAAGTTTTAATAGTGTAAATCTGCTGAACGCTAGACTATCGAATCGGAATATCCATCCCATACATTACAAAGTTCAATATTGAAACATTCATTGAAAAATCTGGAAATAGAAATACAGCGTCATAACCGCCCTCGCGAGCTTCTCAACCGCACCGCACAACCGTCTACTATTAGAATGTTCGGTATTGTCACGTGAACCCACCCTAAGCTCGCACACATCCGATGATAGGAAGCAACACCCATTAGTCATCTCGCGCCTACTTTCAATTTGTTACAATGAATTTTCCGCCGCCAACATACCACCCACCTCGACATACACCTGGAGGTTGGAGCAAGCCCTTAACTGGGAAAATGCGCAACAAGTCGCTCCCCCTTTCTCAGGGAATAGTCCAGAACGCATTCAGCCGGCTTTTTACCTCCCCAAATTCAAAGGAGGCGGGCCCCCCTGCGCCTCACATGCTGCATTGGGTCCGCTCCGCATGTTTCTCCTTGACGTCATCAGAGCCCTGTCGGGCGTGTCGAAGGTAATGAACCTTCTGGACGAAGAAGTCGACGGCGACATGGTTGGCATGTGTGGGATTGACTGGCGGCGGCGGTCCATTTAGGCAAGTAGGTGGCCCCAATTCATCTGCGTGCTCCTCGCTTGAAATTTGATTAATTTCACCATCTTGGGCAACAAAAAGGTCCTCGCATTACGTTTTAAGTTTGCCTCGTGGCCGGATATCGATTCGTTGAATGGGGAAAGGTTCAAGGTCGCGAATTTGCTTGGCTCCAGACGTCGAGATATAGTCATATTTGGAAGAATCTCTAAAGGTCAAACTGGTATCCCTCGGGAGGAGATATGAACTGACTAATCCTATTTGAGCAGTATATCGGTGGTTATTTGAGAAAAATCCAATGAGCCACTTCAAACAGTTGTCTATTCTCCTTAAAAAAAAAATAAAAAATATAAAAGAAATTGATTTTCTTGGAAATACAAATCTAAAATTAGAACCACCTTAACCCTTCACTTACTGCTTCAGCGTGGTCTGTTTTATTTTTGCCGTTTAGGTACTTCGTAACTCAAACTTTTGCAATAATTACAACAAAGATCTGCTCCTTGGGCACATGAATAACCAGGTCAGCAGTACGAAGATGCGGGAGTTACGCACGTTTCAGAGCCTCATCAATGTTTCTTAGAACTTCGACCCTCGTTAGGTAAATTGAAATTTCTGATTTCTTCCAAGAAAAAGGAAAACTTTTAGCTCTTGCTGAAACCAAGTCTTTAATTTTATTGCGCTTAAATTATTTAAGTGTATTCGACATGCAAACGATGTATTTTAAACCAATCTGCATTTCATGATTTCGGTGCGCATAAGTGAAGTTTGAAATTTATGATATTATCTAGTAAGTTTGTAAAATTGCAGCAATTTCTTGGATGCACACGCGATATGCATATATTTAAATAATGATGAAAAGGAGAAAAATTGTGGATATTTAGTTATCTTAGCAAGCATACTAATTTTAATATAATAATTTTTGACGTGATAACGTCTTATAAATCGGTGCGGCTCGGAGACATGCAAGAAAACTGCGTAACGCCAGCCGGTCACGCCACGAAGCGCGCGCAACATTTGAGAAAGAGGCACGCTGGACCGGTGCGTGCTTGCGTCTCTCTCCCACTCGAGCGTTCTTGGCGTCGGAGCAAAAGGGTCTCAATACAAGTTCACACGTGCGGTTAAGATATCGTCAGCTGATTGTGTAGTGAAAATAGGAAGTGATTAGTTTCGTCTCTAACAAAAATTACAACAATAAAGGTAAATAATAAAGGTAAATAAAAAAAATAAATAATTCTACACTGATACTTGTGAAGGGGAGAGAATTAAAATATTTAAAAATATATATTGATATATTGAAATATTATTATTAAAAAAAAAAAAAAAAAACAAAAAAAAAAATAATGAAATACATTTTAAAAATATTCCACGATATTCCTGAGTTTTATTTCTTTGCCTTAAAAACAAAGGAATGCATTTGAGTTCGGGCCGCCTGCCTGAACAAATAATTAGGCTGCACTAATCGGGGCGTATGCGTTTCCCTTTCGCTAGAGTATCCAAAAATCCGGAAAATTGCGCAGCCGATCCTTTTAAGGATCAGTTTGTGGTATTTTTAGAATTTGAGGGTGGGGCCATAAAACGGCTCCGTGGTAAGGAAAATAGGCTTCGTGCTAAGGGGAATATGACAACTTCATTCAAGGTCTAGATTTGATAGTGAAAAGTTGTGGATAATTTATATGTACATTGTGTGAGGAATTATTTAGTGCACATTTTAAGGAGTTTTGAGGTGAGTGAATCTCACTGAGTTCTAGTGCATGCGGATTGTTGTTTTTCTTATATGAATGAATGTGCTAAGTGATAATGAATGGTTTTCTCCTATTCTATCAATCAACTGTGTACACCTCAGATGGGATGGTGTTCTCCTAATTAATGGATTGCAGGATGGTGTTCTCCTGGCAGATCCAAGGTGCTTGTCGATGGTTTTCTCCTAGCACTTGTGTACACAGCTGATCTTCCGAAATTTAATTGTTTTGTTTTTGAAAGAGAAGTGCTCATCATTATGGCTGTGTAGAAATAGTACTCACAGTATTATAGCAATTCGTATGGGAACTCAAAAGTTGTTTTTCTTTATTTTATGCAGAAAGATACCGAATTCGCCTGGTCACGACCAACAGCATTAAACCGCCCCATAAATATTAGGTAAAAGTTGATGTAAACGAAAGTATAAATAAAACTGAAAAACTAAATAAAACGAAATATGTCAGTGATTTATCAATTAAAAAGTATAATCTTCATTTAATCCTTTGTTCTAAAACACTTATACCACAAAAAGACGTTGTCACGTAAATACTTCGCCCGTAACGACTTTACAGGCACCCATTTTTTTGAATGTTGTTTTTGTTATTTAAAGAAGCTTAAAGAAAACTATATGTAGGTTATTTTCAAAGTTTGCAGTTTTGTTGTGGAATGGAAATGAAGTTTAATCTAGTTCCGGGTCAGTTTTCTAGACATATTTTAATAATAATACATAAAGTAAAAATCAATATTTTCTTTTTTTAACAAAACAACGTTTGAACGTGTTTTTCTCAAAACTTGTAATTTTTTGGACTGACTTTCAAAAAAAAAACATGAATAGCTTTCTTAATAATAGGTAACAGCGATTTGCCAATTTGATCTGCTACTTATGTGATATTTTTTCATGCAATCGAAACTTAATTAAATTTTCAACCAAATAGGAAGCACGTAGCGATTTTGTGAAAAAATAAAAATTGTTTATGTTATAACATACTTCTTCTTTTTCTCTCGGATCATTAAAGATATTTGCGATATTTTGTACCCTACATTTTAGATCTGCTGGAAGGAACCATATGTTTTGATGTCCGCTGCAAATGAGTACAAATTTGGCACTTGTATCCGCCGCAGCTCGTAAGGTTATTTCTGGATGGCACTTGAGAAAAGACATCACGTTGTTCTCCGCAAATCTTGTCATTAAATAGTGATTTAAGGGGAACATAGGCTAGGAAATTTTTAACTATCACTTGAACATCTTCCCTACCTTGAAGAAATCTCTTTTTTCGATGGTCATCACCCAGTTGTTATACATTTTGCCTTCCTCCTTTAATAGGATAGACGAAGGAACCAAAGGGTCCCTTTGTCCTCCCGATCAAAAGACAATTCTAAAGTTTCTTCCGTGGAATATTATATTTCCTTGAAACGCATTAATTTCATCTAATTTATGTGATGAAGTTTCCTTTAATACGCCTTGTTTTTTCATGGCATGATTTTCGGTAATATTAATACGTAGACTAATTCATTAATTTATGCTTTTGCCTTAATGTTTTCAGGGTTCTCGTTACTGGTTAAAGGAATCTTACCATTTTGCAGTCAGGAATCCGAAAACGGTAACGAGAACTACTGTATTTAAAACATATGTAAGTTGATTAATTTTAATTTTTTTAAGAAAAGACTAAAATAGTATAGATTAACTAATAAGATTTCCTCTCACAATATTTCAAATACATATGAACTTGCCGTTGTTAATTAACCCCTTGCCTTACGATTAAATCTCGAAGAATAATACGCGCGCAGACAATTAAATTTAGCGCAATTCTATGCGTGGAATAATCATAAAATAAAACTTAAATATTTTTGTTTTTGTTTAATATATTTATATAAAAGTAAAAACTATTTCATTGGTAATACAACAGGTTCATCACTTTCACTTTCACATGAATTATCACTTACATCTTCCCATGAATTATCACTTTCACATTCCAATTATTCTAATGTGTCTTCCTCATATAATTCATAGCTAGAATCATCACTTTCATATAATAAGCTTTCAATTGTTTCAGACATTTTTAGGATTATTTTATAGAATTAGATTTAATATAATGTTAAAACTTCTTTTCAACTCCGAACAATTGCGTTATAGCTAAAGAACTGAAGTAAACTCTTAGAATATTTCAATGAGAGCAACTCACGTTTTATTTAAAAAAAAAACTGTTAAAACCGTTATCTATAATAAGGTCAGTTTAGCTGGAATTTACAAAAGACCATGTGCAACAATAATAATATTTTTATTTTTACAAGTTTGAAGAAATTCATACGGTTTTTAAACATTAAAATATACTGCGGGCGACGCCCGTCAAATTCGAATTTAGTACAGAAAATCTTGACGGGCGAGGCCCGTCATTTCCACTCAAGGGGTTAATAATAATTTCATTCAATACATTTATGTGTAAAAAATTACGATTATGAAATTTATGATAAGAATAATATATATAAAATAATATATTAACGAAATATAACGCTTAAAAAAAAATTAAAAATGTCCTCCATGAAGCGCTGTGTAAAGTGAAAGACCATGGTACATTTTAAAATTTAAATTTTAAAGTAACAAACTTTTGCTAGGCTACACCTTTAACTCTTTGAGGCATGGATTTAAACGGGTTCTTCAGCATTTTCCTTGCTAAATTTTGCCATTTCTCCGCCAAGACATATTGTATTCTTTCATTGTTGTTGGCTTCCTTTGTGAAGTTCTCTCCCCTAAGACCTTTCAAACATTTTTAATAATATTAAGTCCTGGGCTACGGTACAACAGTAACATTATTGTAGTTGAACTAACTCATTGTCCTCTGAGCTACGTGAGGACGAGCGTTGTCCTGCCAGAAAATGGTTCCTCTCAATGGCATATTCCATTCTGCAAATGTAAGTAGTTTTCGATTTAGAATATCCATATAAGAGTCCTGATTTACGAGTCCTATAATTAACTCTAGCTCCCTATAACTGTTTCAGGATATTCCACCCCATACAGTTACATTTCCACCACCATATTGCCGCTGAAGAAATGCAGGGCCGATCGAATTGTTCTATTGGAAGGCGGCGAACTTTTACTTCTTGAAAGCAATTTCATAATGGGCTTAATTTTTCATAAACAACTGTGAGAAAAATTGTGGTCTTTACCAAGTCTCGTTAAAAACTCACACTAAGTAATTTAAAGTGAAAACTTATACATGTATACCTGGAAATTAATATAACCGTAAAAGATAAGGTACCTGAGTATAACTTTTTGGATTTTCTAGGTGACTTGTGTTCTTAGTAATCTTTAAATAAAACAGAGTACTCATTACTGTCTTACTTTCTTTTATTAGATAAGATATGTACCTTTTTTTATAATTCTTAAATAGGGTTTTAGTCAGAAAGTCAAACTCACGATCTTTTTAGTTTTCTTTGTGATGATATATTTAACATGATTCATAACATTTTTCATACAGAGAAAAGTGAAGTTTAATACCGATAATAGTGTTTGTATATATTTGCGCAATAAAGTGCAATTTATCGTACGAGTTCGTTGCAAACAATTAATTGCGCAATCGAAAGAACTGCGTCGCATTAAAAGATTTCACAAAATTGCTCAACCTCAAGCAAGGCACAGTTTGAGAGCTACAGCAACCATATGATTCTTTTTCGAATTTTGAGAATTACAGTAAATCCCGGATAAGTGCATTCAGAAAAATGTAAGAGATTTTGCGCATTTATCCGATGGATGCATTTAAGCGAATTTGGTTAGCTGCGTTAATAAATGCAGTTAACCGAACTCGTTTTAATGCACCACACTTCTCTCTTAACCGTAAAGAAAATGTATGAATACAAAGCTTATTATTTATATGTTTTTATTAATAAAAGAAAATCAACAAAAGCAATAACAAAATAATTCTAAATCTCTTCATAAATATACTGTAGAAGGGGAAAAAAAGCAAAAAAGAAAAACAAATTAAACTAAACATAAATATTTAACAAAGAAACCAAACAAATTAAGATAGAATTAATAAAAGGACACATAAGGGTTTCGCGTTTTGTGTATACCTTAAGCAAAATAATCTGTTATTTTATTTTGTGTCATATTTTTAACTTCAATTTTAAAAATTTTTTCCTCCAAATCCTCTATTTCATTGAAGTTCATATTTTTATTGAAAAGAAATTTTTTAAGGATGTCCAGAGCATTAAGAGCATCTTTTAAAATTGGTGGTGATAAATTTCCTGCACCTTCTACGGGAACTTCGATATCACTATCGTCATCATTTGGAAAATTTCCACGCCTTTCCCATAAGACATCATTAACTATTTCGTCTTCTGTAAGAAGACCGTAGCAATCGACGTTTTCATCACAAATAGAATATTCCCTAAAATCGTCGGCAGATATAAGGTTTTCCAAAGGAAAAGATGCTTCTTCCTCGACTAAACTGTCTTCTGTGGTTTGAATAAACCCTGCCTAGAGTAAGTAATAAATAACATTTGGTCAAGAAAGTATGTATTTTTTTATATTTAGTTTACTTACTTTACGAAAACAGTTTGCTATAGTTGTCGGCGTCACTAACCACCATGCCCTTTTAGTGTAGTTCAACGCATTTAAAATATCAATTGACTTTATGAATTGCGCTAAAGTAATACCCATTTCAATAGCAAGTATCTGCTTTCTAATTATGATTTGACGATACTGTGACTTAAAGGAGTGTATTACACCCATATCAAGAGGCTGGATCAATGAAGTCGTGTTAGGTGGTAAATAATGTACAGTGATGTTATGTAAAGTTGTAGTGACCTTGTGACATGCTGCGTTGTCCACAAATAAAATTATTTTCCTGTTGTCCACTTTCATTTCTTCATCCAGTTCCGCTAAAATAGTATTCCAAAGGGAAGTAGTCATCCAGGCGTTTTTGTTCCAATAGTAAGGTAGTGGTATATTTTTATTTTTAAAACATCGAGGATTTTTTGTTTTTCCCACCGCAAACATTTTTTTGAAATCCCCGGTTGCATTACACAAAAACAAAAGCGTTATGCGACTCTTTTGGGACTTGTGTCCTTTTGGCAAATCCTTGCTGCGAGCTATTGTACCTTTTGGAAGTGCTTTGAAAAATAATGCGCTCTCATCAGCATTAAAAATATTTTCAAATGAATAGTCCTTAATTATATTAGGTAAAACATCCTTTATATAACTTTCGGCACTTATATGGTTATTGTCAGTACTTTCGCCGGCAAACTTTTTAAATTTGATATTTTCTCTCCTTTGCCAGCGCCATAACCAACCACTGGTGGGTTCAAAATCGGAGCATAGTTTCAGCGCAAATTCTTTAGCTTTGCTCAACAAAATTGAACCGGATATTACAGCGCCTTGTAAGCGCTGCTGTTCAAACCATTTTAGCAAAGCATTTTCGACATCGCTGTGATTCCCACTTCTCAGCCTTTTTATGTTTATGTTTTTATTTTGTGCAACTGTTGTTCTTATTATGTTTTCTTTTTTAACAATTCGATTTATCGTGGAAATATTGCACTTGTATTCAGAACATAACTCTTTCTTCGTTTTTTTGTTTTCCTTAAGTTTGTTTAAAATAGCTAACTTTTGTTTTAAAGATAAACTAATAACTCTTCTTCCCATTTTATTTGCCAAACTACAAAATAACAAACACAACTAATTTCAAGATTAATTACATAGTCATTGCATTACTTACATTATTTTTACAAAATTCACCGTTAATCCGAGTATGTACATACATACATACATGTAACATTCGAGGACCTTTTGAAGAGCGAACGCAACTGACAAAAGGTTCTTCTTCTTTTTCCTAAAGTGTTCACCGCAAACTTAAGTTAAAAATACGATACAATACGAAGTCGAAATGAATAAAATAGTATGGATATGAACTGTCTTAGGCAGGTAACCGAACATTTTTGTATGGAAATAGTGATTGTGATATAAAAAAGTTGATGCATTTAAGAGAGTGACGCACATAAGCGAAGTGCTCTTAAAGGGGAGGATTTATACTAGAAATGAGGACAAATTAATGAAATCTAAAATTGTGTGCTATTAAGCAAAAGAGGCAGCTAAGCAGAGATGCAGCTAGCCGGGTTTTACTGTACTTCGAACACTCGGCCATTTTGCAGAGAATTCTTGTATATTATCCTGCCGTCATTTAAACGTCACTTCGCACGAACACACGCACGCCGAGGTTCCCGTTCTGCTGTTCACAGATCTGAATTCGGCCCGCTCGCACACACACGAACAAGAGCGACCGAAAAATAATCGGCACACGTGCACACGCGGACGACATTCGACTGTATTGCCAGCCTGCAGCGGTTGAGTGTGTGCGTCACGGTCCGCAGCGGAGCGAGGAGGCTATTTCCCTAACTGTTTTCCACATACTCCCAGTTAATTGGGAGACTTTCTCAAGTGCAGAAGTCAAGTCGAAGCCGTGCGAAGGTGCAAACCTCCCCAGAGAAGGGTTTTTTTTTGTAAGAGAAAATTAAATTCTGAAAGTAGAAGTGCAGTTAAATCAAGTATTGTGAGCTGTCAGAAAATTAACTGTATATTCCGATAAAATTTGTGTCACCGGGAGTGCTAAGGAAAACGGCGTTTTGGGCGTTCAAATTTCCCCCGAAGCAGTTTTCACATAAAAGTGCATCGACTGAAGGGAGTAGGGAAGTGTTGTGTTGTGGAGAAATTCGAGGCCAGTGCAAAGGCTGGAGAAAGGCAGGAAAGTGCTTTCATTTTCGATGTGTATGGCTAAGATTATGGTGAGTACCGTTTTCTTTGTATATTTTTTTTTTAAACACCAAAAACGGGACAAGTTTTTCCGCCCCATTTATTTTAAGAAACTGTCGAGTTCAACAGTCTGTTTTTTCGGCGGCCGAGGTTAAGTGAAATTCTCTAAGTGTTGTCTTTTTTTTTTTTTTTTTTTTTTGGTTTCGTTGTATAATTTTTTTCGTTTTTGTGGAACGGGAAGTCGAGAGGTTGCATCGCGACGACTCTGCCCTCTACTCCCGAAAGCAGCAGCATGCCTTCAGTGGCATCTTCCTCTCCTCTCTCGCAGGCCGCAGCTCGGTCTCTCTCGCTCTCGCCGGTGCCGTAGTGCGAGCAGGGTTCACGGAATTGATGACGTACTCGTGGGAGTTCTGCGTGGTGATGCCGTCCCCGCGTTTGTATGCGACGTTATTCTTTTTTTTTTCTGTTTTTTTTTTTGGCAAGAATAAGAATTTTCGTGCCGTGAGAATGCTTCGAGTATCGAATTACGGCAAAGATCGCATCCTCCTTGGGCGTTTTAGGGGGAAAACCGCGTGGTGGGGGGGACGATGGGCCGATTTTCCATAGAAGTGGGGAAAGCTGCCGCTGCAAGGCCATGCCGAGGTTATTTGTGATGTCATCAAGCGCGACCGTCGCTGCATCCATCGCATCGCTGACGCGCTGCCGGATGGGCGAGATTGATTGCGTCGATTCGTTCGCTTCTTCTTCCACCGCTAGCTGTCCGTTTCCTCGTCGTCGTCGTCGTCGTCGTCGGCGGCGGTGGCGGCGGGCAGCTCGGTTCTGTCGCCTGTCCCACTTCCGTGACGTGTTGATCTCGGGTGGCTGGCATATTTTTGCAGTGCGCTGGCGCGTTGTCCTGTTTTAAAGTCTTCCTGGTGGCACGGCACTACTCCCAGTAATCCCAAGTAATGTAGTTTTGTTGATGGCTTAACTGCCTTCGGAATTTCTCCAGTTACTTGCGAGTGTGTTGGGCTCACACTCCCATTTCATGTTTTTGTTTTGTTTCCCTACGTCGTTTCATATTATCATAAATGCATCGCACTGCTGCTGCATTTTTCTAGGAGTGGCGCTCACATAATTTATGTAGTTTATGTCAAAAGCAGATTCTACTTTCTTCTCTGCTTTGTTTATTTACAATCAATACTCAGCGAATAAAATTATTACTTGATTAAAAAATTGGAAAGAATACAATTCCTGAGCCGTGCTATGCAGACTCTAAAACAAAATTTTTTGAAAATAACCCTAATTAAGGTATTATGGGTATTATGTTATTTTTATTTCACTAAAAACAATTATACTCGTATTTACTTTTAATGAAGTATACTAAATAGTAATAAATACGGGCTCAGGTATTTCCAAGATTTTCGATTTGAGTACGATTCTGAAAGCATTTTATAGTAGGAAAGAAAATGAAACTAATAAAGTAAATCCACTTACCATTGTTTTGAAGCCATTCTTAAAACTAGTGCAACTTTTTTATCTTATTTACAACAACCACGTACAAACCAAATGTCATTTTATTTCGAATTTTCCTTTTACACAAAATATTTCTATCGGATAAGAATTTTCGTGATACAAAATGAAGCAAATAATGGAATAAACGGATCGTTCTCGAATCGAATAACCTCTGATATAGTAGAAGTGCCCAAATCATCGATTAACCTGATTTTGATAAAGGGTGTTGACACTCACAGTACAAGAAGAGAAACATCATCCCTTTCACGATGTGATAATTTACTTTAATATTTTTATCAAGAGACGTCCGAAATGCTCGTTACATCCTGGAATTCTAAAAAACTCATCAACAGTCACGTGAAAAATATCGTGACCTTCATACCAATTTAATTTGATTGGGGGCCCCCAAACAGACCATCTATTCTACTTTCAAGCACACATCTATAACATAAATTGTGTAATATAATGAATAAATAATAGTAATAAAATCTTTTAGCTACTTCATCAATAACACCACCTTTTAACTTTGATCATTAACTAATATTTTAGAGCAGTGTTATGAACAACTAGCCTATCCTAATATTTATCTTATCCTTTTATCTTAAGAAAAATGACAAACTTAAATCTCATAGTCTTAATATGCATTATTTATATATGTACATATATTGTTCATTTAAGGTTAACTAATGTACCACAAATAAATATTATTTTTAATATTTTCATTAATGGATTAATGTGCAATTGATCGTGCAGTAGTACAACATACATATATAAAAATGTTTAAAAACTTACTAAAAGTATGATAAGAACAACCATAATATCATACTAAGTTGAAATTCATGCCTATACATATGCAAAAATAAATATTTCATTTCTTAATTCTAAACAAAGATGTTAGGAAAATGCAAAATAAAAAATAATTATTTAGAAGAAAGAGGTATACTTAAATTTAAACATTAATAGACAACAGAAAAATACAAGATTACAAAAATATAAATTTAGATAAATATAACACGATGTAAGGACATAGCCAGGATGGATGAATAAAGATCTAAAAAAGAAAATTAGAAGAGAAAGAATAGCGAAAAAAGGAATTAGAAGGCAAGAGATCAGTAAGATAAGTAATAATAATATATTATATTTTGGGAATTTAAGAAAAATACTTGTGTATATTAAAAATTGAAGAATAGATGTTACCATAAGGAGAGCAATTTGGTCAAGTAAAGAACACTAGTTACTTCCGAGCTTGTTAAATCTATTGTAGAACGATGTATGCCATTCAAATTGAAGCTATAATAAAGTTTTGCAATTTTTCGAGTCTGATGAATAATACCTGTAGTTGTAAGAGCAGAGAAGCATTACAAATTGTAGAAGAATCACCCCCAATTGTTATTTTGAACATTTATAGGAAACCATAAAATCTTCGGTTGACACTTTCAGGGAGAACATTCATTTTCACAATGAAGTATTACGCCATAGAAGCTTTGCTCTGTTCACGAACACGTTAAACTAAACGGAATTGAAATGAATTTAACTGCTCGAAAAAATAACGTGACCAAAAGGCCTTTTCAACAATTTAAAAGTAACTTAGTCAGTATGACAAATTAAGGCAATAGAACGAATAATTGATGAATTTACAAAAATCCCACGAAAGGAAAAGCGTTCAACTTATTTCTGTTTGCAGTTGCAATTAACGAATTAAACACATACCGTCCAAAATCGCAGTTAAGGGCAAAGTGCAGAAAAGCCACGCTAGTTGTGTTTGAGTCAGCTCTAAAGAAACGCAACGCCTCGCAGCTCAAAAGGTCAAAATGGCCTCTTAATGGCTGCCAATTAAGACTTCTCTGGGGTCTTGACTTTAAAATCGCAAAGTCGCGCGCCCACATCGCGAGGAAGCGCGAAAAACTCGAGAAAAGTCGTCACCAACATCTTAAGAGTAAGATCTGTTACTGTTTCGGATGCTGCGGAGATTTAGCATAATGGCTAATTCACCGAGGCGCATTTGCACGCTGACAATGCCTGGAAGCCGAGCGCCATGTGTTTCCAATAATACGCGGAACAAGAAGAAGACGGGGCGTTTTAAGACGCCGAGCGTAGCAACAAGAGCTTTATTTTTATTTTCCCTTAGCGCCGAGAAAGGCGAGAAAGCTGGAAGCCACTGACTACACAATTTCGCTAATTGGACTTTTGTTTGTTGTTACTTCCAGCACGCCCCAGTGGCGCTGCAGCGAGAAAGTGTCCCCAGGGGCGCGAAACGGATAAAACAGGCAAAATGCAAATTCCCCGGCTCCGGGCGGGAAGTGGGAAAGTTTCTGGAATAATGTTACGGACCGGGAACATGCCCCGCTCAGCTGACGTCGCCGGGCGAGGACAATGTCGAAGTGGCCGTTAGTTCATTATCAGGTGCTGGGTGGGACCGGGAGCGCGAGACGAGCCGCGCTCGTGGATGTTATCGGCGTTCGATGGAACAGACGTTGACGAGCGATAAAACGCGATTGCCGCACCGCCGGCGCCCAACCGGTGCCTGGGATTTTTAAATCTAAAGTAAAAGACACTCAGGTAGAAATTCCCCGAAAACCATTTATCAAATAACAGGGATGCACTGAGGGACTAGGGAATGGCAGTTCACGCTTGACCTGGATAATGAGGTTTTGAGGAGAAGAGCTGCAAGATTTTTAATGTATTTAGTGCACACAATGCTACCTTTGCAGAACCCAATATACGTGACCATGATGTTGTCGAGCATTAATTTATTGGATTAAAATAAAATGCACAAAGCAAATTCTTCCTGATACACAAGATTCACCACTATTTAAGCAAAGAAAGAGAAATTTGGAACGGTGATAAAAAAAAATTATTTTAATGGGGTTAGACCACGTTAGGATGTTAAAAAATCGAGTTTTTTTTTTAACTTCAGGGGGTATTCTGGTCTATAAAGCCAAATTTGAAGGTTTTTTGGAATTGAGTTTAAAAAAAAACGAAACATACATATTATTAGTATCGGATTTTTGGCCAATATGAATTTATAAGATATAGAATGAAAATAAAAGAAATTTAAATAAAACTGTCGTCCATTTTGGAAATTACAGTGTGGTGAAGTGAAGCCTTGAAACAAAACCATGCCTTCTGGTTGACACGATTTAGAGTCTCCTAATGATCGGAAAAAAACCCAAAAATGGATTCTTAATTAGTAAAACTGTCGTTATCGTTATGCCTCGACGGAAAAAAAATT
Source organism: Tolmerus cingulatus (assembly GCA_959613345.1). Lineage (NCBI taxonomy): Eukaryota > Metazoa > Arthropoda > Insecta > Diptera > Asilidae > Tolmerus > Tolmerus cingulatus. The sequence continues at coordinate 26,067,487 of OY390707.1, forward strand.
TTTTTTTCGCAAAATGACAACTGTTTGAAAAAAGTTTTGCGTTGTTTTCATTATTTTTTTTCCGGTTATTACTTTTTAAAAATAGTAAAATTTTGTTTTTTAACGATCGGGGTACCGAACATAACGAGTTATATCAAGAAGGTGTGTAGATTCCGAATTTCTAGTCAATCGGTCCATCAGAACTTGAGTTATCGTGTCAATAGGCTTGAAAAAAGCGGTTTCGAGATAAACGCGTTTTAACATTTCAGGGTATAGTAGTTCCGATAGGACTGGTCTATTTGCCACGTTACTAAAGTAGCTGTAACTTCGCCAATTATTGGAATTTTAAAAAAAGAAGATATAAAAAAAATCGATTTTTAAAAAATTCTAGACCAGAATACTCCCTTAACTATCCAAAAATGCGCTACGAAAATTTTAAAGTGAAATTCGCATTCGTTCCAGATTGCATGAGCATAGAACCGCTCACTCGTCGGGTACGGGTTAGAGACTCGAGCACCTAGTAGGTAGGGCGGAATTTTTGTTTTTCAAATGCGTTTTTCTCAAAATGGCTTTTTTTCACATTTGCGGGACGTCTAACTCAAAAAGTAATAAACTAGTCATTATGAAAATTGATACTATGATTCTTTATAAACTTACGAGGAATATGAACTAACTTTGGGGATATTATGATTTTAAAGGTGTTATTTTTGTTACATAATTACTGAAAAAAATTGTAAAAATTGAAGTAAATTTTCCAACACTTGCAAAATTTTTAATTTTCATTATTTTCTACTGCATTAAGGTTCATATTCTTGGAAAATTAGTTATTTATGTAAAATGAAAACGTTTTTCATTTGATATGAATATTGGAATGGCAACACGTCTCGCAATTGGAGAACTTCAGTTACTACCTTTAGTGGACATCAGTGCGTAATTTTGTTATATTTGATTAAAAGTATTCAAAAAAAATCGCAAACGCTGCTCGAAATATGAATAAACTCATGTCAAAATTTTATTGAACTCTGATTAATTCTTCTTAATCAAAAAAAGATCCCAAAACATTAATGAAAATGAGCCTCCTAATGTGGTATCTCCCACTGATTCATTTTTATAGATTAGTCACTAGATTTTACTATTTTGGGCCGATTCTCACCACACATCTAACCTGGTTAAATAATATCAGAATGATTAGCAAGTGATTTCCGCAATCAATTATGAACTAATTTCCACAATCAGCTTTTAAATTAATTCCAAGAATAACTTCGAAAACAATTTTTTACCTAATTACGGATGCTGGAAGAATTGACTCTAAAATATAATCGGGGTAATATTGAATCCTGTGGCACTCCACAAAATATAGGCCCCAAATTTGAACCTGCATTACTTTCAGGCTGTGTATATCCACATGGGCTTACGAATTATAAATACCTACAGTGACTCAACTTTTTTTTCAAATGTTATGAAATTCTGCATATCATTCAAATTTACTTCTGGTTATAATAAATCAAAACAAATATTATTGGGAGATATCAGAAGAATAAATCATACTTATAATTGTGCAACTATTATTCTGTATATCATTTGGAGGAAGCGAGATTGAAGCAAATTTCGCATTTCATGCGAATCATTAGTTGAGTCACTGTATATAATTTAATACATTCATAATCCGGCAGTGTAAGATTAGTCCAGAATAAACAACTCATATTTTAAAATTAATGAGAAATACGTAAACTAGAGCACTCTTTATATAATGTTCATATGGTCAACAACGATAATATTTCGTTGTACAGACAATCAAGGCTGTTTCGAAAATTAAATCAAATTTCATTATTATTTGTTCTTCATGGAGACTAATCTTGAGGATATCTTAATATGCATAGCCTTGCTCATGTCTCTCATTTTAATCCAGAAAATTTCTCTTAAAACCAGCTCTCCAAATCGTGCGTCAGCAAACTGTATGTATAACGAAGGACAATAAACCTGAATAAAGCTTAAGAACAAAATCAGAGCATTCACTGGAATTTCTAATTTAAGATTTACGCTTTAAAGGAAGTGGCGTAAGCTTCTGCGGTAAGGGTAATGCTGTTAAATCGACCCTTTTTCCACGAAACGAAGCCCTTTCATCACTCGATCCCATATGAGTATTCTGCCCGGGAAAACCTTATTTGCCCTCAAAATTAAATTTTAAATTTTTAACCAGGCTGCTTTCGATGAAATAACTTAACTGCCAACTCCATTGAAAGTTTTATTAGCTTTCCAAGAAAAACAATTATTTAAAAACTATGACACAATTTCAATTGGCTTCTATTATATCGACGACAACAGCGTCTTACATGCGCATCACGCAATTTGTTAATTTATGGGAGCGCAGCTGAAAATCTGAAAGTGCATACGTCAGATTTGCGGTGTGTGTTGTTGTTACAAAAATTCGCATTGCTGGACGTCATTCGAAAGTCGTTAATGGAATGGTTATAGAATTCGAACGCGTCGATTGAGACCGCCGACGGCCGACTGGCGTGACGCTTCTGATTGAATTTCACTTTAATCAGGCATGAAATTCAAAGTCCCCTTTCCCGGGCCCGGCATTTAGCACATGTGTGACGAAGGTGTTGGAAATTACAATGAGGCCAAAATGGCGATAAATAAAAGATATTGCAGCTTTTATTTTGGGCGGAAGTGTCTATTTGTTTGTGAGTAAGGGCTTCGGAGTTTACCCTTAAGTATAACTTTTCCCCAGACTTTTGACGCAGATGTCATGTTGTTTTGGCAATTCTTTGTCTGAATTTTGATTGTATAGGGCAGATGTTGTTCACGTTTTTGACTGACTATTATTTTCTTTATTCTGTGGAAGAAGTTAAACTAATACGCAATGAAAATTAATCGTATCGGCGGAGTCTTCTCCAAGATTGGAAGGGACCTTTCTTATTTTACTTTTTGATGATGAATGATTGACAAAACGAAATTAATTCGTTTTATTAGTTACATTTAATAACTTGCACGAAACAATTCGCTTCGTTACTCAGAAAACACCTTGAAAATAAAGGTGTTACTCTACGTTACTTCACATATTGTGGTGAAGCACACTAGCTTTAAGTCGATAGGAAAAAATTAACCATACCTAACTGACCATAATGTTTCAATGGAACATCCAATGTTTTAGTATTTTTGTAGCGATTCTGTTTCATTTTTTATACTATAGGTTTATTTAAAATAAAGCTTACTTTTCCAGAATTGCAGCAACTACTTTTGCAATTGCAGGGTAGCGAAATTTATAACTCCTTAGTTTAACTGTTGGCTTTAAGCAACTTTAAAGCAACTTCTTTAAATGGAACTACTTAAGCCAATCACTGCAACCTCTCGCTAATAAGTATACGTATCTTGTCCTCAATTCGTTCAGTTTCCTAAACGTATCGTCGCTGTTACATCATTCGGTTTCAGCCAACCGATAAAAGTACGTAGAGCAAATTCTCACTACTTTTCGTTTTCATTCACTGCGACGAAATTGTACTTCTATTTGCGTCGCATTAACGTGCGCATTGTGCACGGCCCCCAGGTAAAGTGTTACAACCAGCCAAACCAGATTATCTTTCCTGCGACGTTTGAGGTACTGCTTAGTGCAGTCTGACTATATTTCTTTTATTTATAATATTTTCGTATTGTATTTATGCTCTCGATTCATGGCGAATTAGGTGGAGTGTCCGTTTTTATTAAACATTTCTTAGGAAGCCAAGTTAGCAGCATGACGCGCTAAAGTGACTAGTCGACGTCGAAAAAGACACAGAATTGGAGGTTATCTCAGCTGGAAAAGACTAGCGACTTTCTGGTACCGCGCGGCGGTTTGGTTCGGTAGCATAGAAACCGGCAGACACACATATTCCGCAAACAAGTGCTATTTGAGTCAAGGTTGAGCTGGAGCATATTTCGTCGCATCGACTGCACTTTGGCGCTGGGCGCTCTAGCATTTGGGAGGCGGCGTCTGGCTTGTTTGGGAGCTGGTATTCAGCTCGCCGCAGCACCGTCGGTGAGGAGGAAGTCAGTGCAGGAATGGCCCCAAACGGCCTCTCTGCCCCCCCGCAGCCTCTAAATTGCATATGTTGCAACGCAATTTGCAAATTAGAAAATTATCAACGACAAATCGATTGGCATGGACATGGACGCAGCATACGGCGGGTACAAGAAAACCCATTTTATCTGTGTCAAGAAGCTCGCGGCCGCGGTGCCGCAATGTGTGCGCCTATTTTGTGCGTCGGCCCCAATACTGTTCCTCGTAATTATCTCCGGCAGTTGGATTTGATCGGAATTTAACCAGAAAACAGGAAAGCTCCTCCATCGAGACTTAAGCCAAACATGATAACAATATCGCGACTCATTCATGCTCCTACGGCAGATATTTGGCGTACTCGCAATCGCAACGGATGCTATGCGGCGCGTTGTCCCATTATCTCCTCTGCCCAGTGCGCTCTGCGTTGATTGAAAGGCGGCTCCGTCTTTCCGATGTGTAGCCGCGTCGTTGTATGTTTGTTTGGCATTTTATGTTTGGCATCGATTCCCAAGGTGAAGTGAACGCTTAATGGTGCTACACGTGCGGCCTGTGCATTGCGTTGCATAATGAAGCTTGCTTTTACTCTGTCCACCAAGAGTTGTTCTAGCTGCTGGCAAATAGATATTATTCAAAAATATTCAAAGTTCAGAAAGACTGGAGGATTCTGGATATGCATAATCTTTGAAAGAGATGTATCCATTTTATGACACTTTGTCTAAAGCATCCACTCTGTGGTGGATTTGTGGGTCACGATCGTGCCTTGACACAATTGAGAAAATACATAAGATTCTAAATCTTTTTTTTTCGAGGCTTTATACTGTGTATTCGTGGTTGGTGATGGCTGGATATACGGCTGAATATGCTTTAGGACGCCTTGGTTAGTTTTATCCAAATATTGTAAATAACTGAATAATAATAATTACCTATAGTAAATTAGATAAATAATATAACAGAAGTTGAATAACGAAGAATAGTTGAATAAGAAGAAATGACCTTAATCCAATAAGAGTAGCTGAGTTATTATAGAATAAGTATAGAGAATATCTATGAATAATTTGAGGACTTCTTAAATTGTTTGTTTACCTCAACACCACAAGTAATTTTCCGCAAATATTAACCAATCATTTCGAAAAATTACTGGTTTCTCCTGAAAAAAGCATCTGTGGTGATGGGAAGAGAGTGCCATTCTCATAAAATTCGCCCAATGCAAATGTTTAACTTGAAGCCACGCGTAACAGCCATAATCGTGAAAGTCTGGAAAAGCGTTTAGTCACCAAGTGCCCTCATTTATTCAAAACTCAGTTGGGCAATTTTTGTTGGTCCCCCCTAAAAGCTCCTTTTCCTTACGTAAACCGCCCAGCTACCCCAAAACGCACTTGTCCAAAGATGGTAGACTTGGTGGTGGCACGTGCGTTCTCCCAAGACGCATAACGAACGTTCGTCGTTGTCGTTGCCCGTTGGGGTTATTCACCACAGCTCCAAATTATGTTAGGCTCACGCGTTCTGTGTCCGTCCCCAGCATTTTTCTCTTATTTTTTGTGTGGGGACCAGGGCTCCGAGCACGTCTGCCCGTGTCTAATGGGTACATTAACCCTGCTGGGGGGGCACACACCGAAATTTCCGAAGACCCCGGTGGTGGTGGCACGCACACCACCCAAGGAGTGAAGTGGCATCGCACGCATTGCCTGAGATACAAATCGCATATCTATAGACACATTTCGAACATTTTTATTGCGCAGAATCCCATCCGTGGATACGAAGATGGGCTTTTTGGCACTTTTGTCTTCCTTCACATTCAGTAAAAAGACACCCCCTTTCTCAAGCTTCAAGGATGCGGTATCTTACAAGAAGGCTTCCGTTTTTTCGGAGTGACTTTTGGTTAAAACCACTGCAATTGCGGAGGCTGGTTGTGATTAAGTACTTCTTAGGCACTTCTAAATGCTAACAAATTTTTTTCCCCAAAAATTGTGTGAACGAAGTCCTTGAGGAACAGAAGCATCAGCACAAAGTGTCCCATTAAAAGGATGCTGAATTAAATTTGCCAGAATATTTTTTTGCTTTAGATTTTGGACATTCATACCTATTATAAGATATGTAGAAGAATAGATAGAATAGATAATATATAATTGCACTACGTAAACTTCATATAAGATTATTTTGTTTGTTATCTGTCTGTCTGCCCGCGAAAACGTTTTTTTTCAGAAACGGCCCGAGGAATGAGTTCAAATTAATTTTTCTATTATACCTTGAGTTACTGAGTATTTTCGAAAATATTCATAAGATAATTCAGATTTTAAAGCTGCCCAGTTTTAGTTTAAATTTAAAACTTCTTTTCTATACCACAGCACAGAATTCCCAAAACATGAATGCCAAGTCCATTAACTTTCAAGTTGGGTATCTCCAAACCAGACCGCATTTTGGGAATTCTAAATTATATTTCAAAGAGTCCGTTTCCATTCTCAATCAAAATAATTCGAAGGCTAAAGACAATGCAATTTACTTTTGATATGCACCAAAGTAATCATATCTCAATTCATTGCTGCTCAAACGTGTCCTTTGTGATGTCATTAATGATGATAATTGTTCTTTATTGCAAGAGATCTTAATCATCTTTTGAAATAATAGGTTCTGCCATTCTTGTGTTTTTAAATGCTGAAAAATGCTTTATCATGTCTTTTGCAACAACTTTAATAATTTTAATTATAGTTTCCATATATCTGATTCATTTTTACTATATTCTGAGTATTCTGACAAATCTTGGCGATTTGATTTCAAGTTTCATATTGATTTTGTACGTATTTTTGGTTGATTTGCTTGAAGGCATTTACCTTGGGGAAAATGGCTTGTAGTGGTGTCTTATTATGATAGACTTAAATTATTAAATCTGTAGCCATTGGTGCGAAAGTATAGGATTGTCCTGAATTATTTTTACTAATCAGTATTAGCAGAAAATGTTCCCAACTCATAGTTCTTACAGCAGCGCTACTGGCTAAATAAATAAATTGTGCCTCTTACAAGATTTATTTGAACAACCCAAAGAGATTCTAGGAAACTGGCACAGTCTCAGAAAAATGCCCTTTATTAAAAGCTGTCAAACAGTGCCGAAAATGTGTTGTAAAAATACAACAGACATTGTACTTTGAATAAGAAGCAGTTGAATTCGAAAGGACCTACCGGCTTTGAAATTCGCGCCTTTGTTTTCCTGCCTCTTTATGCTCAGTCCAAGGTCAGACCCAGGAAAGTTTCCGCAATGGACAGGAGTCCCGGGAATCAATCATTATTGGCAGACCGTATCGTAGTTTATTGAAGGACAACTACTTTTCTTCCTTTTTTCTCGTCTCGGACCTCGCCCCATCTTAAAGATCAGTGAACCAAATCGATAGACGCAGGAAGTCTAATTGAGTGCAGTCTGCCGAAATAACCGGGAGAGACAGGCCCAGCTACACCACCACAAAAGACGAAATCTTTGGAGGAGCAAAAAATCCCTTTTCCTTGAGATTAAATTGAATTTTCGACGGACAAAAATTCCCAGACAGATTTCCAAAAGAGAGCGAATGAACGCGACGCATCGAAGGTCTTTGGCCTCGAACTTGAACTTTAATGTCTCCGCGGGTTCAATGTGACCATAAAAATCTCTTACCCGAAGTCCAGAGAACCCCGATTATTTTTATTTTGGGTCTAATTCTCTCTGGTTTAAGCCCCTAGAGTGGTTTATCCTGCATAAAGCCCGCTCCCTTAAACCCCCTTCTTGACCCTAAGTGGATCTATTAGCAGGAACGCAAATTTTTTTCGCGTCTCTGATTTTTGCTGTTTTTTTTTTTTTTTGTTGGTAGTTGGTTCCTCGCAATTTTCGGGTTCATTGTCTGGAAAACAGGACTGAGGGAGCGAGGGGCGCACTCGCATGTCCCCGAAATGAAAGGGTATTCGTTTCCTCCTGGCGGCGGTGGTCGACGGCCTCCTCGACGTCCCTGCAGGACAGACGGGACTCACTCAGACGGAATTTTGTGTCTGGTCCTGGTCTGCTCGGCTCTGGGAGCGAGTGGCTACCCCTAGGGCGTTGTGCCCCCTAGCCCCAGGGTGGAAAGAAGACGAAATCAACATGCCGTGGTGCGGCCGAGGGCGCCCTGCCCCGCCCCGCCCCGCCCGGCACATGTACGAATTCTGAGGTGCTCGCCAAGGAGGTTATCAACTCGAAAGAAACACAATCTCCTCTAAGAAAGGAGGAAGCGGCGGCGGATGAGACGGTGCAGCGACTCGGGCGACAACTGATATCCATCCCGGTCTGCGATGTAACCGCTCCCCTTCCCGCGCCCCTTCCCCGGGAATATAAAAAGGAACGAATAAAAAAATAAATGGCAATCTGCAAAAACGCGCCGCACCGCTCTTGAATTCAGACATTAACCTCTGGCCGTTGCTCTGCGTGGCGGCGGCGTGCCTCTGTCCACTTCGCGAATTTGCGATGCAAAAATTTCAAGCTGCCTTCCCCCCGCCGTCCCTGGCGGCTCCCGGGCCACCACCGGGTGCTCCGCTTGCGGTGCCGTCGCGCTGCTTGGACAATGGTCGCGGGGCCCCGTCTGACGCGCTGGTGTGCGGTGTCCGGTGTCTGGCGCGGCGGTCATCGGTCCACGTCGATGATTTATTTAGCGCGAAAGGAGGCCCCGGGAAAGTGAGTCTGAATGGAACGCACGCGGGGTGCGCTTCTTCGGTCATAATTTTTTTCGCTAAACATCCAGGACAGGGCGAAGCGCTGGGACTCCTCCAGCCGGGGGGGAATAATCGCGGCCGGGACTCAATTAAGCGGGTAAAACTTCAAAGCGGGAATGCAGCGAGACGCGCTGCAATGCGGAAGTGGCACAATCCCTGGCACGGCTGCTTTCTCTTTGATTTTTACCTCTTCATTTCGTTTCCCAGCTCTGGAGGTCAATTGGGTCATGGGAATCGTCTAGTAATTAATGAAACTGCTTTCCATTTCGGTTTTAAAAGTGTTTTGTGGGAAACAATAAATCCTGTTGCCAGATAGTCTCCAAGGTGAACTTCTTCACATGTTACTTATGAGATAACTCATTATTTTAACACAGGTAGACAACAAAATATTTGAAGTAAAGCATAAAAATTTCACATTTCCTAAAAGCGTGAGTTTCTTATCCATATAATCCTTATTTAAGTAATAGGAAACTTTAGGTATTTGACTATAGCGTTATTCAGCGTTATTTCTAACAAAACGGATGAGAAAAAAGAAGAGAAGCAGATTCTTTTGTATGCAAGATATTTAAATCGCCAGTGTAAAAAAAATCATGTTTATTTATGATCGTTTTTCGGACTTATAAAATCAAGAATCCAATTTTGCTGGTTTTGAATGAATAATTATGTTCTACCTATTCCTCTTATTTATGACGTTCTTTGTCTGAAAATTGAAGAATTTTTTAATGATTAGGAACTACAAATATAAACACAAAAATCCGGTTAAGGGCGAGTCGAATATGTTAGAGTCCTTCAAAATAGTCCTTTTGACCGACGTAAATTACAATTTAGGCGGCACAATTTGCCCCACCCTGAAAAAGGTAAAGTTTTAAAAACAATAACATTGTCAAAAAGATTAATTATTATATAAATAAGTTAGACTATCTTCAAAAAATATGGAATCGAAGTAACAAACATGGAATTAGTAGTTATGGATAACTTGTATACGTTATATTTTTCCGCTTTATATTAAATTTCTCGACTTTAACATCCAATTTCATTTGTTCACTTTTAAAATGAACTATGTAGTGTCTGGTTTAAAATTGTAGTGTATTAATTAGACCCGCAAGATCTTTTTGAATTTAGTCTTTATAACTTTTATTTTAAATTTCAATGTCAAGGTTTTCAGCGTCTAAAAGTATGAGAAATTCCAGAGTTACCTTACATAAAACTGGAAAAGGCGTAGTAAAATTAATAAGGTAGAGTTACCTTACATAAAACCAGAAAAGACGTAGTAAAATTAATAAGGTAGATTAGAGCTCCTGATAAAAGTAGATTCATATGAAAACAGATTATTAAATTATTTTTAGAAAGTATCGTTTACAAAACTAAAATAGTCTACCCGTGACCAAGGCTACAAATAGAGGGTACATATTTGAATACATTTGCCCCCCAATTTTGCCAGCTATTTTTGTCCTGGATACTTTTACCTTCCCAGAATTTTCTAGCTTAGACCCATCTTTAATGACTCCGACAAGCCGCGCATTGTTACCCCCATGAGTCCCGGCAATTCTTATGCTTGAGGATATTTGCCTGAAAAATTATAATAATTGCCCAGTGATTTATTTATAATCCCTTCGACTCTAACCCCCGCTGACAAAGTGTATGACTTTTAGGGTGGTGGGTGCCAACACTGGAATGAGTGGTTAGAAAAATCTGATAGAAATGATAACAAATGAGGGCCTTCCACCACCAAACAAAAAAAAAAAAATCGAAAGAAGCCACATGTTTCTGCCTTATCCTGCAGCAAAACCTTCAGCAAAAAGAGATTGGCCCTTCTGTGCGTACTTTTGAAGCGGGTCGGGTCGGGCCGGGCTGGTTTTTGGGATGATTATACACCCTCTTCCTTTAGAAGAGGTCGAAAGAGCTTTTGCAGCCTCGGAGGAGAGCTTTTCCACCCCATAAAAACCCAGAGGAGTCACCGAAGTGGATGTACGAATTGATTTCTATCGAGGGCGGAGGACCTTGCGTAAATGGGACAAAAGAGAACTGGTGGAGCCATCAAGGACAAAGAGCGGGTGGGTGTAGGTCGGTGCCGGCAGTTGACAAAAAAAAATTATATGTACAATACATACAATGTATGTAGAAGAGGGAGCCCTCAGCAACAACAACAGCGGCTAAAGTAAAGATGGCCGCTGCTCAGAGCCGACCGAGATTTAGGTCAATAACCCTGCCCGGGTTCAGAAGTGAGGAGCTTTTCAGGATCAACGTTTTGTGCAAAACTTGCAAGGGGTTGCTCCTGGTGCTGCTGTGTGGCGGCGGCGGTTGCTGCTGCTGCTGGTGGTGGCCTCTGGCGATGGGTTTGGGAAGGTGCGCTCAACATACAGAAAATAGGTTTCTCACAAATTCGTTATTTCGCTTAAGAAGGTTTGTGCGTGCCCCCGACTGCTTCCACAGGTTCGTAAATAATTCAGGGTAAGAGGCTTTACTTAGTGTCCCCTAAATATTTTCTGGGAAAATGTTCACCCCCGAACACCTCGTCCTTTCCTCTTGATTTTATTGAGATGATGCTTTAGCTGGAGGGAAAAAAGGGCAAAAAAGGCGTTGTCTAGACAGCTTGAAGTGTCATTGGTTGACTTAGTTATGTGTGCTGGATGGGTTAAAAAGCATAAAACCGGTCAAGTGCGAGTAGGGTTTGCTTTGTTAACAAAGTAAGCTCATTTTCATAATTTTTTATCTCCAAAAATAAAATAATAAAAACATAAGTTACAATTCGTAGATTTTTAAAGAACTAATGCAAAATATATAATACCTTTTATACCAAAATGATTTTGGGGTTGTCTCTAAGTAAATATCAGCTAGCAAAAATTGTATGCATACACGGTTTTTTAATAAAAATGCCTGCCATATATGCATCACACTTATATAATATTTTTGATGTTTATATCACAGAAGAAATGATAAATTAGTCTAGTTTTTGCCATAGATTGCGGATCCGAAAATATAGTTCACCAGAACATTAAACAGCAATTAAACTATATGGTTTCTTTGTGATTTAAAAATTTGTGAAAGGTGCATCAAATTGCCATCCATATTTCAGATTTTGAACCAGTAAATATTTGGATTAACTTTTTGACGCAAAGTGGGTATAATTGCAGGCAGCTTGATTTTATTTTCGCGAAATATAAAATCTTTATACACGTGACGGTTTATAAAATGTCATTTATTATAACGAAGTTTGGATATCATACAAGATATAACTCTAAATACCCTACCATTCACACCAAGTTGTGTTAATTTTCATGTCCTTTTATCAAAGGTGGATAATTTGTGTTCAATTAATGTACTTATTTAGTAATATTAGTATAAAAAATCTAACTTTTTGTGCAAGGGTCTCATAACTGATTAAAATTCTCGTACCATTTTTGTTAAACGTATTTTTATCTAAATATTAAGATATTTTGAGGGTGTAACAATTTAATCGCATTCCGCGAATAATAAAATCAAGTCCCCTGGAAAAATGCCGCAATACTATCTTTAATCGGCATGGGTAGGCAGATAATTATTGCGCTAAAATCGAGTTGATTACTCCATTCGCGAGCACAACATAGAATGTGGCGGAAATATCGCACTTATCGATGACGATGAGTAATTTTGCTTCCCGCGAAAATATCTATGCGATCAGCGCTGATTATAAAATATGGCAGCGTTCGCTGCCGCTCGCTAGGCACCAGAAGTTTAATACAATTTTTTAATCTCCACGAACCGCAGCTCTGCACACAGCCAGCAGCAAATGGTCGTGGTATTTATTTGAAAAAATAAGAAAAAATTTATGTTCAATTACCCTTACAGCGTCGCTGGGAATCTGACATTGAAAAAGTTTCGCCATGCGAATCAGATTCGCGAAAAGCGGGCCAAGTGGGCTACAACAATTTTATTTGCCACTTTACTCTAAGTAACATAATCAGTTGTCTGTTTTTTTATTTTTTGGTTCAATTGGCGCCAATTACGCACCTCCATATCGCGCTAATCGCTTGCATGTTTTATGTAATCGACTTTCGCAGGAAAGCAAAAAAGAAAGAGGGGTGTACCTGTCGTTTACGTACACTAAACAACTTCAACTGACGCCAGAGCTTCGGCGGCTAGAACAACTGCCATAATATTTTCCTTAAAGGTATTCAATTTCGTCATTTATTGTAAAGAAATTCAGTTGCCTGCTTGAGTTTAATTAAGTGATTTTGCAGGTCTTGTTTTTGGTAAACAATGCCGCGGATCTGGGCGTATCGTCTTTAGCAGTGACCGCAGCCGCACAGACTGCACTGCACAGCCTCATCGATTGTGGGAACGTGTCGACTTACAAAACCCCGACATGGCATAATTTTAATTTACATTATTACTTTGCAGCGAGTAAAGTAGTCAGCGACTGCACGGGCGGGGCCTTAAGCATAATTCCCCATTCCGCGAGAAAACCGCTGCTTTGTCAAGGCTAGGCGCTGCCGGGCTCTTGTGAGGCAGACTTACGCCGATACGCTTCGGCTGCACGTGTCACTGACTACTGGCACATTTCACGGTCGTAAGGCAATTGACAAAAAATATTATTTCGTTTTTTGTTCTAATCTAAAAATAGGTAGATAAAAAACAAATGGCTTAAGTTTGAACCCAATTTGTCAGTCACGTCGTGTGTGATAAGTGGCTTTTGCTGAATCTACAACACTTAAACGCAACTTAGTTGCATAGTTACTCTTGCAACCAATCAATTAGTAGGCGCCACTAATTTTAAGGGGTAAATATAATCTTAGTAAATATCTATTTTTTAGTTAGCATAATATCTATTGTATTCAGAAAAACCCTGGTTGCACATATTTACACACAAAATTTATGTGGTTGCGCAGAAAACATGCCACATTTTGCAATAAAACACAGTTCGTTATTAATATAGACGTTTGCGCATAATTGGAGGTTTCGTAAAAATTACACAATTTTCCCTTAAGTTAAAATTAACTTTAGTTGTGTATGCATTTGAAATATTCTAAAGTAAAAACTCGTACCCCATTATGATTATAATTTCCTTATTTAAATATAGTAATTTTCGCTAAATCGAGAAAAAAGTGGCGATAACAAAATTTGAACGTATCTATTAGACCTTTTTGGTTTTATATTCCAGGTTTCTAGGCTACTCCAGTCTTCGAGCTGGTAGAGTCAATATGCTCTACGTTATTAACAATGATTAAAGTGATAATAGCATACAGTATTAATTTCCAATTTACACGATATTTACTTTATAATTTGCATTCTAACCATATTAGTAGCGTTTTTATAATTCGATCTCTTGCGCCGTTCTATTTGAACAGCAATTATTAAAGTGAAGTATTAAAATGACATTGATTAACTATAACCATCAATTAAGAAAGCAACCCAGGATATTGTCGTCTACTTTTTAGAGCTGCGCACTTTATGAAAATACCGAAGCTATACATCGAGCCAGGACACTTTTTTCACAATGATGTTTTTTCCGTGAAATTTCAAATAAAAAAGAATTCTAGGAAGGGTCTTTGAGGTATAGAGCCACCCCAAGGAACTAAATAAAGGAATAAGGGCTGTTTTGTGAGCCTTTGCAGTGGCATAAAAAAATCTCTTTGTCCCTTAGCAGTTCATGTTAATTGTTGTTGTAGTCATAAAACGAAAGCGCGTGTAGCAAACTCAGAATCATAAAAACCCATAAACCTATACAGCAACAGGTCGAACCGAAATTAAGGATCTTTGCTTAATATTTTTTTAAGCCGATTAAAAAAGGTTGCCGAAACAGCAATCAGGCGGTACAAATATCACAGAACGACCGATGAGACATTTTCAAGGTTTTCGGGAAGAAGTTAGCGACTTTACATGCAATGGAAAAATGTGACAAATATTGTTCTGATGTTGTAGAGATGATCTTTTTTGTCTTGGGTGAAAGTAGAATAGAATAGCATTTATGTTGGAAAATTATGGACAGGCATTGTCATTTGTTCGTTTACAAAGATAAAATAGTGACGTGAAAAGATTATATGACGTGACATGCACGGCAACATTGTCGAAAGTAAAAATCTTGTTTACCATTTTGGGTTCAGTTTGAATAGAAGTGGTATACATACATATATATAAATTAAATAAAGGGAATAGTGAAGTGAAATAAATAGTAGGGGTCTCAAACAAGATCCTTTTGTTTGCCCATCATTTCTCATCTATAAAATGTGCGGAAAGGTTAAAAGAGTCACTATTTCGAAAAGTTAATTTCTTTTATCGTAACAGACGTTTAAACACTCCTCAGAATATCTGTTGTCTCGGCACTAATTTTTCAAGACAGCTTAAGCCATTTAATCCTCCTCCATTAGCTCCTCAAAAGCTTGTTGTTTGCCTTCTTTTTTATCTGTCCATGCTCCCATTTCTTTGCAATAAACTGTCGTGCACACAAAACACAGAATAGCAAAGTAAGAGGAAAGCCCATCGCAGTAACGCCCGCCCCCACACAATAGAGAGGCTGCAGCATAATATACAAAATAAAAAAAAATACGAAATGAAAAGAAATTATCCTACTTTTATAGCATACACTCGAATTTCATGTGTATGCGGTGGAAAATGGATGAAGCGAGTCCATGTCACATAAACTGGGTCGGTAAATCGATTGGAAGAGAAGCCCACTTTTATGCTCCAATTTTATATGTTTTGTATTTTGCAGTATATTTTCTGAAGTAATTTCCTGATACCTATGTATATAAAAGCCCAACAGAAGTAGCTGCAAGAAGAGTAAATGAAAAAATAAAAAAGCAGGGCACAACCCTTATTCAAGAAATTTCCACGTGCCCTATGATAAAAATAGATGAAATGGATTGATTTTGTCCCCTCAAAGCGGAATGAATCACGTGAGCCATTCATTTTGGAAGGAAGATGTTTCTTTCGGTGTATATAATATTTTTTTAATGTTGAGCCCAAACAAAATGATGTGATTAGCTGCCCTTGGTTGACATGACAGACAGGAGGACTGTGCAAATTGTCTATATTTGTCTTTCCTTGATCTTTTTTTAGAAAAATAATTTAATATAGCCTCACATTTTATGTTGAATAGGGCGCCGCCGCACAGCATAAATGTTTTTAAAATGCTGGCGTTTATGAGAGTTAGCTGTCTGGTAATATACTTTGATGACTTAATAATGGGCAAATATTTTAGAAGATAACTCTATCGATGAATTCAAATTTTTAGAAGCTCGTAAATGTTTAATAACACGTACTGGTATCATCTATGGGGCCAATATTTCTCTCCTAGAAGATGATGGATAACTCCAAACTATAAAATTTTACAACAAATAATAAATGGAAAATGCAAGTTTCAAATTCTAAATAACGCCTTTCAACGATTTTTACCTTTAATTTTATTTGCGTTGAATTCAATAGGTTGGTAATACTTTAAACTAATAAAATAGTGTCCGATCAGGACCATAAAAAGTATTATCCACTCCAGTAAAATCACAGTATCGAATGGTAGACCCAAAAATCGCAGTTGCATACAGACTAAACTTTAATCGCCTTTCATATTTATGGCAATTGATGTCTGAAACATTTCGCAACTATATGTGAAATAATAAGAATAAAATACCGAAGTCTGACTCCTACATACATATACATGTTACATCGCATCTGACAGTGACTGAGAGCAGTTAAACTTTTTAGCAGCTTCACTATTTAGGACGAGCGAAATTTCACATTCATATGCCAGATGAAAAATAACACTGTCTAATCAATTTTAAGCGCATTTAAATTTAAACGATGTAGCGAACATCGTGAAGCAGTGTAAATTCCGTAAACTCTTTCAAGTATAAAATTGAGAAGAGGAAACAGGTGCATAAGTCAGAAAATGATTTTGCACACCCCACTCGATTAAGTAAGACAGTTGAAACATTAATTGCAAAAATTTGTGTTCATATCCTATACATTATGTTAATAATAAAACTAATTCAAATTTTTTTTGTAAAGAAAAACTGTCATTAGAAACTACGAATTTTAGTTTGTCGAATGACTCCATGTCTTACATATGTTCAAAATATATTTTTAGATTTGTGCGTTGCTGTCTTAAAACTAAAATATTTTGTTTATATTACAAACACTTGGCTTAAATTGATATTTTCTTCAATATAGTTTTTCTATTGAACTATTGTAAATTAAGTATTTTTATTTAACTTCTTTGGTGTATATGTTATAATATTTTGCAAAATAGAACCGAACAATTCCAATTGATCGTTTGCAAAAAATGACTATTAAGCTTAGCCTAGACATCTCTAATAGGGTCCTTAACCCTAAGGTAGTACACCAGGCAAAACTAAATTGAATTACCCCAAACCCACCCTAAAAGACAAAGATGACAGCGACTAGGATACCCTCCGAAAATTGAATTTTCACCATTCATCCTTCGAACCGTGTTGTGCGATAATACCTCAGATTGTCTCGAGGGGGGCTCTCTCGAACCGTCGACGCGATCAAATAAATTCCATCCAATTTGCAATTTGCGGGGAGGATAATGAACCCAGCCTGTGGCAGCAGAGGAACTACGCGCGCACCACAGATGGAGCCACATACATACAACAGCAGTCAGACAGTCAGTGCCACTTGCTGCATATTTCAGGATTCTCAAAAAAAGAATAGAACGAAGGCAGTGCGCCACTAAAGGCCATAACCTGAATAATAAGAAAAGGAAAGAAAAATGGAGCCCAGCCCCAGACGCCGATGCCGGGAATGCACCTCCAAATCCCGGGGAGTGCGCCGGGGAGCGGGTTTGTGGTGCCGATGGAGAAGCCATCGGCATCGTCACAGGAAAAGTTCAACAGCACCACTTAGCACATTTCGACGAAAATACAAAAAATAAAATGTATAATAAAATAAAAAATATATATAGTATATAGTAGATGTGTTCAAACGGGAAACCAAAAGAGCGGATGAATACGGGGATCCGGGGCGGAACGGAGAACAAAGAGTATCATGGCCGCCGCCGCCGCCGCCACCGGTGTAAACACAGCCCGCTCCTCCAGAATTCCAGACAGGATGCTACGGCCAAACGGGTTGGCTGGCCGGGGATTGGATTGCCGCTGCTTCGGCAGTTAATCGCGGTTCAGTGCATGTCCCATCCTGGGGGATTTTTGTTGGCCAGTGTCGGTGTGCTCGCGCTCGTTCAGCGGCCGACGACAGGCGAGGGTCAAGGAACTCCCGGAGACGCGGTGAACAGCCTTTTCTTTGTCCGAGGTCGGGGTATGTATTTTCCCGCCAGATGGCGCATTTTAAACATTTTTCCCTCCAACAAGCAACGCTTCGACGAGGAGTCTGTCCAAACGACTGAAAAACGTCTTCCATACGACGACGCCGCGTCGAGGAGTCGGCGAACTGGTACCAAGTAGCGGACTCCTTTCGATCACCTTATTATACGTTCTTTTTATATTTTTGTACAATTGTTTTTTCTTACCCCTTCCTTTCGAATTTTTACCGTCTTTGCTGTCTAGCCAGCGCAGCCAGTTTTACGTGTATATTTTGTGTGCTAGACTTTAGGAAAGATGAAAAAATATGGGTTTATTGTACTCAAGTACGATTCCTGCCCTTGCCCGACTACTCTCTCAGGAGCAGTTACTGAACTGCTTCGTTTGCTGCGACGCTTCATGCTGGGCGCACTGAAGAAAGGAAGATAAATAAAATGAAAACCGCCAAAATGCACGACCAGACGAAGATACCATGCTCTTGCACTATGCGGATGGGTGGCCTTGTAAAACCCTGGTGATGGGAATTTATTGAGTTCGTCGTGCGATAAAAACATATTCAAGCTACAGGGCGCAGATAACCAGATTATGTTGGGCCGAGCTGAGGGGAAGAAAGGGCAAAAAGGAATTTGAGCGGCATATTCAACTTTACAGGTGTCATTAACTCGAATATCGAGCTATTATCCAAGGAATGTCGACATAATGGGCGTTGTTTCCTTGTCTTTGGCCGTCACTCGCTGAAAAAGGCACCTATAATTATTTTAAGGTGATGATACGAACGAGAGAATGTAAAGGAAGCAATTTGGAATGGCAAAGGTGAAAGGAAAGCGGATCGATAGTAAAAAAGGCGGGAATATCCTTGAAGGTACATATGTATACGATTGCAAGTTGGATAAAGAAAAACTACTTCCTTTAGATGGCCAAGTCTTTCATTAACGGACCGTATACTTTAAAATTGTCGATCATGCAATAAAGTCAAGTACACACGTATAAAGATAATATATAAAAGAAAATTGTTTTTCTTATGTTCAACGAGTTATATTTTGGTCGATAATACAGTTCAAAATTGTATTGTATTTCTATCAGTAATACAGGTTTAAAAATCGTATATAAATTTAGGTACCTGCAGAGTTTTTTAAGTCTAGAGGTGTACAGTTTGAAAATATAAAATACCAGGAACTAGAAAAGCTTTAAAGGACTTTAAACAACTTTACTCCAATGGCGAAAATTTGGTAAATTTTTCAGTAACTGACAAAAATTCTTCTGGTCTAAATTTGTTTTTCCTGGAAGGCCAAGCATAAGATTTGTCCCCTGGGGGCAATTAAGAGCCATGACGAAACAATTCAGAGAACTGGTAGTGCTTGCAGTGAACATTTGGACTATTTTTACGCCAGTTTCTTTTTGGAGATCTGACAAACTTTAAGTTACTGTACCATTCCCATAACATTTTTCATTCATCATATTTTTTTTACGATTTTTTCTAGAAGCATATTTTATTTTTAGAGCTTAAAAGAAATCGGCACAAGGCAAAGTAATTTAGAATAAAATTTAAAAATATGCAACATAAAAGTACATATTAAATTAGATTAGGTAGCAGTACAATTAATTTCATGAGCCTGTGAGCATAGTGTAATTTAAAAAAAATTCTACTTCCAAAGGATATTATACGTTTTTTTGAACACGAGCGCTAAATGAACGTATAATTAACTACTTCGCAAATTGGCTAGACTTCAGACCATCGCAGTGCAGTCGACTGCTTCTGAATCTTTGAGGGATTAGCAAGATTACACAAAACCAACAAAAAAAAAAAATAAACAGGCAAAGGGAGCCTCGCGAAAATTCAGTTATTTTAATGGAACTGTTGGCAAGAGAGGGTGCAGAAAAAATGTATCCTGTGATGCACGGTGCAGTCCATCCACAGAACTGAATCCTTTTAGCTTTTGCTAAATTGGAAGGACACCACTGAACCGAAATGCAGAACGTCCGAAAAGACCATATGCACTTTTCCAAGATAAATAATTCATCCGTTGAAACTCTTCCCGGTGCAGTGTAGAGTTGATGCAGACAACTGACCGGGAGGTCTGTAGGGGGAGGGAGGAGCGCCAAAAATCAATACCTAATTGCCTTGAAGTTGGGTGGAGCAAGGTTGGAGCGCCCGAGGGAAGCGAGGTGGACGATGGAACGCCATAACAACATAAACACGGCAGAAGTGGGCAAAATGTTGTCGTAGGTGGGATCACAGAGTCGAAAATTGTCAAAGAGGGAGCTGCAGTCGACAGAGGCCTTGGAAAGTGCGGCTCAATTCCACAAGAGGGCCACCCGAGGAGAAGTCACGCTGAAAAGGAAGTGCACTGCTGGCGCGCATTTAGGGGGAGTTCACAGTGCACCCGCCCCTGCTGAAACTGCAATTGCAGTCAGTCTGCAGCTTTGCATTCCTTCTGGGAGCCCTTTTTTTTGTGCATATTCGCCCCGTCAGTGCGCCATGTGTTGTGTTACACGGTGCGTTGTTTCGTTGCGTTTCGAACGCACATGAAAGAGTAATTGCCCGGCCGAGCAGCAACGGCAGCGCGTCGCACAAAAAAGCGCGGCAAACGAACATACTGCGTCATAGGTGGAAGCTAAGTAGATGGATGGCGGGTCATTGACCAATCGATAAAATGTCTGCTTGTTCTGCGCCTATATGAAATTACGAAGCCCCTGTGTGAACGTATCGTTCATGCCTTTTTTTTTTATATATATACATATATTTTATTTATTTTCGTTCCTGTTTACGTTTTCTATAGAACCTCAGCGCCGGAATAGGTTCAATGAAACCCCTCTGGGCTGTTTGTTGTCATGACCTGTACGCGCCGCGTTTCTGCCACTTTAGTTTGCACAATCACGCAAATATTCACCTGGATGGCACGTAATTACCTTGGCGCAGCGAGAGGAGGAAAAAGGGCTCTCTTATGTGTGGCAAGTGTACCATGAAGGTACCCCGGAGGGTAATTTTCTTGTGCAACCACCATAGGGTTGGAAATATAATGCAGAACAAAAAGGTATTTCGTTAGGAGCGTTAATTGGTTCTTAGACGGGGACTTTGTGCAATTTGCGCATCGTCAAAAAATGCATTGATAGAGGCTTTCAATAATTCACCTTTTCAGTATATTTTAACTGTTTTAACGCGTGAGTTATCTCAAATGCCATTAGAAAATCAAATTTAAAAGAAATTTTGAAAACTGCTTATCAATGAATGAACCTTCGTTGAGTAAAGTTCGTGAGGTAACCATTCATTTTAAAATTTTCCATATTTTGCAGAAATCCTAAATAAAATAAAAAACCATAAATACTTTTTATTCGATATTGTTTTAGGTATTCCAGCAGATTACAGTCAAATACTAATATATTGTATACATAGTATATACCACAAAATAAAATTCTGTATATTTGTTGTATAAGAATCAATTTTGTAGAATACTTACTAGACTTTTTTACTAAGATAAGACGATAATTGCATCTAATCTAAGTACAAATTTCTGTTATGAAAATCTACAAAGTACACTTTCCATTTCTAATGTACGAAATTTTTCCCAAAATCGACATATGTATGTAATCTTTTAAAGTCAGTTTTATTTCATTGCATACATTTTGAAATATTCTTATGCATATACAAAGATTGCATAAAATTTCAAAGTCATAGAGCCGAAAAAGATATACTTACATTTGATTACATTTTCAATCAGACAGAAAACAAAAAGGCAACATGATCAGGTTTAGACTAGACTGCAGTACGAAATCTGAAACCTCCCCAAACACGAGGTTTAAAAATGAAAAAAACAGTGGAGTTTTTTTTGCATCTGATGCTCGCACGGACCTTAGACTCTAGACGTCTTTAGTAGACGATGTCTTAAAGCAACAGGAGACGAAACAAAGCCTTGACTCATACTTCAAGTTCGGGAAGATAGTGTTATCTGCACACGCCACAAACAATAAACACTTATTTAAATTTTTACCTTCGATTTATTCTATGCTATGAGAAACTTTAGACCACTATCTGGATTTGTTTGTTAATATAAATCGTGACTGGCGTCTAGGCTCCAAATTGTCCGCAAAATATTATATAAACAAATCTGTCTTGGTTCACGAAAGTTTGTTTTCGTCGAATTAGCTCCAAGTGAAAATAATATTTGGAGGGATTTGTTTACTGATTGCCTTTTTTCCGCAGAGGTCTTTTCTTTTTGAAGGTAAAACGGCCGTCCCTTGGACTGTACCACAGACATGGGATTTAAATGTTTATGTAATCGATCACTTTATAGCGATCGATATCGCCGCTGGCGCTAGTATCGATTGTTTTTATTTAGAATCGTAAATATTATTGTCTACGGTTTCAGAAGCAATACATTTAGTAGGAATTGGTTGGGATGTATGTATGTATTTTAGCAGGGAATATTGCTAATACACATTTGTTTGTTCTTTTATTTTCGTTACCTTGTCTTGTTCTTAAATAGATACATTTATTTTAATTTTTATTCAAAACCAAAATTAAGAAAATTACATAAAATGTGGTTGTGTTTTCGGTTGGCGTTAAATATTTTATGACCAATCGTAATAACATAACCTTTTAAACCATTAATATAGTTACAATATTTCTTATGCCTTTGTATTTTCTCACTTGGCTTAGCTTAGTGTTGTAATAGAACAAGAATATTTACTGTAAATTCCCAAGAATTTTGGCGGTTAGCAACAAGTTGAAGGTTAATTTCTTTCGAACAGTTTTCATAACAATTAGAACCTCTTTGGAAATATTCCTTAATTTGACAAAGTTATTCTACGAAATGCAGGAAAATCAGTGGAAAATCAATATAACATGAAAGGCGCAATTTTCACAGAATTAGGCTGTATTTGTTTATATTCATTTATTTATTCTTTTCTCAGAACAATTGTCGATTTTTACTGCCAACCAAACATCGTAAGACGACCACAAAATTTGTATTTTCGCTAAAAAGACGTGCTGAGAACGCAAAATTCCCGCCGTCGCCATTTCGGCTGACCCCGCACTCGGTTCGTCTTGTCTTGGCTGTGTCTACTGACGTGACTCTCGTCACCGCAAGCGAAGACGCGCCTGCTGACCTTATCACAAGTCTCGGGGCGGTTTTCTTAGCATCACGGGCGCTATAAAAGAAAAGACAGAAAATATATATAAATAAAAAGTAGAATACGTATAATATGAAGAATCTACAGAGACGCCAAGACGCAATGTTTGCGTCTTCTTTGCGAAATCAATTAGGGCTTCAAAAATAGCCACGAAGGAGGAATGAAACGAAATCCAACCTCCAGCGCCTGGGGAGGCTGGAGACATGGACCCAAAAGTGGAGCTGTGGCGCGTGTCTGACCAGACTTTTTTTCGCTGTTCTTATTAGGGAAATCAGAATTAACGGGTTCATGGCGCGCGAAACGGTCTAAGATTATAGCTACTAATATCTCAGCCGATAAAAAAATAATTGAATGTGATTTAATGTTAAAAAGTTATGAGTTTTAACTTCAAATTAACTCAGTCTATTTATTTTTATTGTTATTTATTAGTAGTAATGATAGGAAAAAATATGCAAAATAATATTCCTATATATACATATGTATATGTAGTATATACATATAACTTATTACATCGTAAAGTAATTATACTCAATTTAAAACAAACAAAAAGTATTTTTGAGAAATAATTAAGTATATTTTGGAAATTTCAATACCCATTTGAGAGATAAATATTAAAAATTATATAATAAAAATTGATGCTTTATGGTGGTCACCACTCCTGTTCCAGTTCAAGTTTTTTAAAATTAGGATAAAACAATATTTCGGTCGTATATTCCTAAGCATAAGTAAACAAATAAATAATTTCTATAACTGTGCCCAATTTGAAATCGATAGTACTTAATTGTTACCGAAAATTAATGCTCATAAAATACAGACGCGGACAGATAGGCAGACAACGCAGTTCCACCATAAGAGATAGATAAGTAAAAAATTCTTGAAATAGATAAGATTTATGTATATCATCGAAAACTGTTTAAACTTAAACAAAATACATAAAAACATTCATTAAAAAACAGAATTTGGAGAAATTTGAGTAGCTCATGAGTTATTGTCATCAGTTTAATATTAGCAAAGAATATTCTTAAAATATAAAATAAAAACTATTCAAAAATTGAATTTGTTTCCGGTGAATTTTATGGCATCATTAAGTTTATAACGTCATTGAAAAATTCTGATTTAAAATCAAATTTAGGCGAACGTGAATGAGCTATTTTTTCGAAATTATAGTATAAACCAAAATTGATGTTTTAAAAGTTGACCTTAAATATTCAAAAAAAGCTATTTCTCAATGATAATCCAGAGAAATTAGTCATTCTGCTTCGAAAAAATGTCTAAAAAGGGATTTTGGTATGTGTGTTATATGCTGTGGGTTTAAACAAAATGTTACAAGTCCCCCCTCCCCATCGATCTGAGTGCCGCTCCAAATTTTATGCGGTCAAAAAGTCACCAAATCTGACTTTCGTATGTAATATATATATGTACATAAATACATATCTTCTTAACCGTCACTTCTATGGAAAAATATCTCTTATCAAATTTGTAGCTTTTTCTGTTTAATTTCTCTGGATTATCATTCATATATTTTAAAAACGGAAAATCGCTTTTCTATTTTTATTTCGAGTGGAGATTTCGCATTTTATCCGACTCCTTCAGACTCCACCCGTATATCTTCCTTTTACTTAAAATTTCTAATTTCACTCACCTTCCATTGTCTGCCGCGAAATCGTTTAACCTTTTCTAATCTTTTTGTTACCTGTGGAGGCCCCCACGGGTCTGGGGGGCCGCCGAATGAGGCGTATCGACGTGCCCCGCCGCGGACCCCCGCGAAAAGTGCTTTGTTTGTGTCTAGAGGAGCTGCGGAGAGACAGTCGAACTGGTTAGAAAGTGGTTCTTCGTCGCGCGCGCTGCCGCCAAATTAATCGCGATGTGGGGGTGCCGCCATCTATCGATATATGCTCGCGAATGAGTTATGTATGTATGTTGGCACATAGAGAGCCGTCTGCCCGAAGGAGCGTCTTATGTATGGGCGCATTCGAGAGAGAGGGGGTTCCCCGACGATTTCGTGTGCTCCTGGGGAGCTTTTGCCAGTTGGCTCCCGGCCAGTGTTGCCTTCCCATTGCCACTGATTGCGTGGTGTCTTCGCGAGCAAGTAATACGTAAGACGTTGTCGTAGTAGAGTCTGCGTTGGGCTTATAACATGCAATTTTTGTATATTTTTTGGAGCATTGGAGCGCCTTTGTAGTAACTTTGCGCGGGTGGGCAAACATTGGGGGGGTTTTTGAAGTGTGCTCAAGTTCAGATTTTCGGGAATAACTGTCTAGCCAGGCCCAAACCATCGTGCTCGTCGTAGTGAGACTGTACTAAAAAAGAAAAACGAAACGAAACAGTGCGAAGTAATTCATTGTTCCATCAAAGAAGTAGTAGATTTTGTGCTAACTTTTATACTGCAGAAGGGGGGGCCAAAGCGCTGAGCTGCTCCCAGCCACAGTCTGGGGGGACCGAGTTCGTCAGTCAGTAATTGTTCGTACTCAAATGATGAAAGAGGTCTGCTGCAGTAATTCACTTAAAGATTGTGACCAACGCCTCAGAATAGACACTTGTCGATATATTCTTGAAATTTTGTCGCGCCGCCTGGCATCCGCGAATCTTGTGAAATAGTGTGGATTAAACCTTAGTGCGCACAGAAAAGCGTCTTAGGTGGTCCCTAAGTGATTTATCTCATTTGGAAAAATAATAAATAAAGTGGAGAAATGCAAAATTGTTCCATGGTTTGGTGATATACAGCATCTCCGTGGAAAATTCTTCAGATTTCAGATAGTCTGATCTCCATTCAAGTGAGTGTCGTTTTTCTTTAGATTCAGATCTCGAAATAGAAATTTCTGCCACATGTCTAGATCTTATTGAAATTTCCTTTCCTATATATATATATTTCTTTATTTTATTGTTATTATTGCTTCTTCTGCTGTGTAAATATCCAAGTGAGTTGTTTCCGTTTCGGTGGGGTTTTTCGCGGCATAATGTAACGGCAAAAACGCGAAACAGCCTCGGCGTATTCAAATGAGCTGTGAATGTTATCACTCTCGTGTGGAAAATTTGTATTGTGTTTAATAAACGATAGTGTGAACCTCTCTCTCAGTGAATCACTAGATAACAACAGATACCATTTCAACACCAACCTGTGCGATAAAGTCATAGGGAAATTTCTAAGTGCGGAGAAAATATCGTATTTTAGATATATGTATATATAGTATATATTTTTATTTAATTTTATCTTTGAACGCAACAGCTGAAGCCACAGTAACCGAAAATATCTTCTCAGCCTCTGTTGTCCGCGCGATGTTCCCGTTCTTCCGATATGTGAATAAAATTTATCCGCTGATTTAGGCAGTGATTCATCAAAGATAAAATGTTTTTGTGAATTTTTTTCTTCAAATAATATTTACTAGTGTTGTTTTCTGATCCGGTCCGGAGACAGGACAAGTCCGTGTCTTACCTAAATTTTATCATCTTGTAAAATCTGATCTATAAGTCAGAGGAAATTTTCTTTCCAACAATTTTTTATTTGATTTTACTATCAGTGAGTTTGAGGGCCTTACTTTTTGTATATGTATAATATAAAAAAAATATGAGGAGGTAAGTCAGTCGAGAGTGATTTTTAAGCTTTTAATTCCTTTAAACACTCATATTCACCTCCATAAGGTGAAACGTTACGAAAGCGGTTAAATACACACCGCTTAGTCAGTTACCTAAATGCGAATTTTGCAGCTCGGTTACTTGTTTGTGAGATAATCCATCTTTCCGACATGGGCTCTGAGCTGAAACGAGCGGCCGACTGCGGTATCTCAGAACGCTATTTGCAGATGTTTTTTAGATAATGCAGGCTAGGAACTAAAATGAGGCCCCCTCACCCCCCTCTCCTATAGTGTTTTAGTGTATAAATAGTGTGTCAAGAAACTTCGAAAGAATTATTTTGTTTTGCTGCTGCGTCGCTGGTGCATTTTCATCGTGTATTGCGACATTTGAACGGATTCAAGGTCAAGTGACTTGCGGTCTAGTTGAATTATTTTATGTTGACACCGAAGGTCGACTCGAGCCACTTCCGAATTAACTATATGTGTTCGAATTTTGTTTATGGGAAGTTTATAGTTGTTTTTGTGCATTTTATGTAGTTCGAAGACTGATTGGCCGAAGCCCAGCTTTCTAATTAGACAAAGTAAGGAAATTGGAGGAAGTAGACAAATTAGACTTGTTATCCTCATAAAGGTGGAATCTTCAAATTGATCTAGACAATCTTCATTTGGTGTAAATCTGTCAATTTACACACATTTATCTAAAATATCATCAGTCTTATTATACTGTGGTTATATTCGAAAAATTGTCAAAAAGCTGTAAAGCGTAATTTTCTGCGGCTGTAATAGTAGAAATTTTATTGCTTACTTTTGTTTAATTAATACATTTACCCTTCGAGTTGCAGAGCTTTTTATAAACAAATATAAGGTAATCAAAATGCAATCTAATTTTCTATATTTACGTATAATACACGTATAACAATCTTTAAATTGATAGTTAAGAAAAACTCGTTTCATACAACTTCTAAAAATAGTAAATCAGCTGTGTAACAAATAGCACTGTCTTACTGAAACAATATATTTTAAAACATCCCTACCATCATTTTATAAAAAATTGTTATCATAAGCCTGGTAGTAACCTTTCTTCGAAATCATTGAATTGATAGCTGCAAACAGTAACGTATTTCAGAAATTATTTTTCGTAAACTGTCTTTCAAGCTGTATGTTTACATTTTCAATAAATTGAAAATAAATCTTGTCGTAATTTGTAAAGTAAGTCATAATCTTGCTTTAATTACAAAACGTATTTGTCTCACGCGATCAGTAGAATTAGCGATGATCACGTCTTTGCAACGTGTTGAAAATTTATCGACTAAAAAACTAAAAACCGCATCGCACTAACCGGCATTTTGTGTGATCAAATAATATCAATGAACCGACTTTTAATTGAAAACTTTCCAAGTAAGTAGAATCATATCAGCGCTTCCGCAATGAGGGAAACAACAAAAAATAATAATAACAATAAATAGATAAAGCGCGGTCTAGGCGAAAACTTGTGAGTCACTTTATCATACGCTCTGATTCTCGAAAATCAAGGAAGAGCTACATGAAATGGGGAGAAAAACAACATTTTGATAATATTGAATCGCTCTTCAGAGTTGTATTTTCAACTTATTTAAATCGCGTACTTGAAATCGCTAATTGCATACCTCTGGCATTCGAATCGTTAAATCAGGTGCAGATTATGTTTGTGATTGTGGATGTAATGATTTCCTGGTAAATGAAGGTTGGAGTCCGGAATTCTATTGGCAAATGACTTAATGAAGTATTTTAAGCGAAACTAATGTTTTAAATAAACGTAATTCATCAAAACCGTCCACTGTAAAGAGAAAACAAAAGTGAAAAACAATTAAATAAGTTATTTTTTAATTGAACAAGTACTCAACGGTAGTCAACTCTATCAATATGTTTTGTGTTATGTGGAGACGTTTTTTAATTATAATAAACAACTTGCAGAATTGTTTTTCGATTGCGTAATTCGTAAGAAAAGAACTTATGATTATGGCTTGTGCAATGATTACAATCGTTCTAGTCACTTCAAGTAAATAAAAATCAGTAAGATTGCTTTTCGAACCCTCAAAATACGCTTTGAAAAAAATTGGTTTACTTGAGATAATGAGCTTTGTGATTTTTTAAGTATCAGCAACCTCAATTGTTAGTACTAATTAAAACACACCTGATATCTAAATCTAGTCGTTACAAAAATCAGTTTTATGAGCATTTGAAATAAGAATTTGTATATCGAAAATAAAATTCTTATTGTAGCCTATATATATTTTAAAATTTGTTGTTGTGTTGTACTGTGACAAGGACCTTTGTTTTATCAAAGAAAGTATAACCATAAAGAACTTGCAAGCCGCACAAGGAATTTTGTATGAAAATTTTCGACTGGGGTCGCTATATAAGAACCCCAGAGATGCAACTCAGCATTCAGCATATCGTGAGCCGACCCCATAGAACCCCAGTCGTGAGTTGCGAGCTGCTTTTCAGCCGTTCAAGTTCTTGACTCTCTCTAAGTTCTCTCGAATTCACACACTTAGCTCACTGAATACTTTTGAAGATATTTTTAAAAATCATCGTGAAATGAAATTAATCAAGAAATATATACTGGAGAAATGTGAAGCCGTTACTCCGGAATGGTTCGATGAAAAAATTACATGTTACGATCACAGAATCAAAATATTAGATTCCTTCATTTTGATATTATTAAGGAAAAATTGTAAATGGAGCGTGCAAAAAAGAGACAAAAAAAAAATCAGAAAAACTTAACATTATAAATCGCTAAAACTCGTACATATAAGTTTTATAAAAGAAATAATTTCTCATAAAACTATTCCTGTAACGGCTTCTTTCAAAATTTATTAAAAAATCATAATGTGGAAAAATAATGCCCACAAACTCTCTTTAACAAATGGAGGAAATTGGTGATGAGGATATCTACCTGTAATTTCGATTATTGACAACGTTATGTGTTTGCAATATTTTTGTACCAGTTTATATCTGTGAAATGGAATTTTCAATGCTTATAAAGAAATAAATAAATACTTTAATAATTGATATTGTAGTAATAAGTTTTTTGGTGAAGCTGAAATGAATAAATAAATAAATATATGCCTAAATAAAATACCTGAAACATATGTATGTATATTATGATATGTAACATTGCAAACATTGTAATAATATCCTAATTTAAAAGCTTAATCAATTCATTAATTCAAGATAAAATTCGCGCATAAGGAGCAGCTCGTCACGGAAAAATATTTTATAAACATAAACTCAGGTTCTAGGAATTCTTGAGGCACAGGGACAACTCAAGTAGTTCAGCTCCTCTCAATGAACAAAGGCTCAGCTGGGATGCGCAAATTTTACCCGTCTCATGCACCCGCTCAAACACCGGAGAGAATATTCTCAGCAATCTCACTATCGCACTCCGCTGAATCTACAGCATTCAGCTGAACACAAGATTTCCCCTGTACAAACCCCCTTGCGCCGACCGCACAAGGCCCTTTGAAGTAAGAATTTCGTAAAGCGCAGACTTGTACTGGATGCAAGTTCTTTATGGTTATACTTTCTTTGGTTTTATCAAGCAGCGTAAGAAGATGATGGCATTTGACTGTTGAATAACAGTGTGCGCCAGCTATCTAATTTCAGAACACTTTTGCTTTGACTACTTGTATAAATCATAATATTTATTGTTAAAAATAATAAGCACAAGTTGCTGGGTCCATTAGTATTACTCAACTTATTTTTAGTTGACTAGAGATCTAAATTGATTTAGATTTATTTTTTTTTGATAAGGGTTTTAAGTATTAGGTTATGCTTCTTAATTTTTGTTGCTGATTGATTTACTACAACTTATTTTTCTTTTTATCGTATTCTTAAAAAAAACCTTTATAATATTAGAATTTACACTTTAAGAATATTTCGTGGTTTTACTAGTTTCGACTTAAATTTGTTTCTGTTGCCTGATAATTTCGTCAACCGCATGACACCATTTTAGGCTTATGGAAAATTTGAGCGTCCGTGCTAACTTCTGATAATTGCGACGTTATTTTTAGTACAAAAAAGTAGTTTAAAATTAATTATCTTTTTTGGATCGTTACAATGTAGCCTTGGCCATTTCGAGAAACTCAGTATATTTAATATTGAAACTTTGTCATGAGGGAAATTATTGAAAACTCCGGATGGACGCCCGCCGGAAAATAAGATGTACAAAGTAGAATAGGAAAGCAACAGGCTGTACGCCATTTCTGAAGCGCATTAAGAAATGAGTTCCGCCAACATCCGCTGCCTCCGGTGATCAGGGAATCTCGCGTTTCCCCGGTCTGCGGATTGTAAATTATGATGAAACAGACAATTGAAAGACGCTCCATCGCCCCCGAGGTATTGGGATGAGGACTGGCGGTTGGTTGCGCAATCTTAATCGCAACCGCCGCAATCGCGGACTTCATCTTCGAGCGATATCAAAATGAAACCGCATCGCGTTCTGGCCTGCGATTTTGGTTCTGTTTTGAGGTTCGAGGCGGTAATGGCTTGTTCTTCGCCAGTTGCGACACCAGAATAAATGAAGTTACGTAAAATTCGCGCCAAGTTACAGCGAAATCAAACCGCAGATCCGAGGGCTCGCGGCACCTATCTTACTCAGTCGTCGCGACAGTCGCCGGCGAATAAAGTGATAAGGCTCCGTCAGGGGGGAAATCGAGCGAATTTCGATATTTTGCGCCATCGTCTGGAGCTCCTAGCGCCAACCCAGGGGCCGGGGGGCTGGGGGGCTTCGCTCGATTGGCAGCAATATTGCGAAATATTTTCGCTTCCGGAAAAGTGCGCCTATCGTTTTTGTAATTGCTCTGGGGGAAGCCTGAAGCCACGCGAAACTCATTCAGATCATTAATCCCATGCTTTCGTTATCAAAACGTTCAATTTGTTCAATTCGTTTTTTCCCCTGAGCCAATGGGGTGGCAAAGGTTCGGGAAATCGCTTATGTATTGTTTGATTCGCGTAAAAAGCCACTTCGGAATTTCAGACGTCATTGCAGCTTTATCACTCCAATGAGTCGCAACGCGTTTTGATGCATTTGCAACCTTTGTTCATGGTGGCATCATCGATCAAATTTGTCCATTATATTTTTGGTTTTGCGTATTGCGTAGTTATGTTCAAAAAAGTCCGGTTACAACTTCAAAAATCTCATTTGATAAACTCACAATTTTTTTAGAGATTGTTCATCAGTAATTTCAAAAATAAACGAGCCTTTCAATTTGTCTGTATGAGATAAATTAATACTTACAAAATAAAAATGCTTTAACACTATCACATATTCCAACAATCAGAAACGACATTTTCGATTCTATCAAACATTTAGAAATATTTTTAAACATTCCTTTATTCAATTTGCTCAATCAAAAACTACTTACTACAGAATTTTGTTTTGATCATCGAAATTTTGGAGAAAAAAAGGAGCTATTTTAAATTAAAAGTAATAAAATTAATACCTATTACATAATTATTTCATATATTTTGTTTGGTTTGTTGTTTGACATCAGTTTTGAATGTAATGTAAAAACAAATTATTCCTGTCTGTTGACTGCGGCGCCTCTTTGCAAACTTATTTTAAATGGGGCCTCATATCACCGCAGGCGACTGTCCAATTTTCAAGGCTAAAAATACCTCCCTCCCGGCAATTTGGCATAAATTTGGATTTTGCTTTTAAAAAGCGCTAAAAACGACCGACCGCTCAGAGGACGGATGACGCGGTGGATAAACAAACGTCCACCGTCGGATATCTGCGTACATCTGAGATGGGGCTTGAGTCGGAGACCAGGTCACCACTGAGCGTGACCGTGCAATGAGATGTTACGTGGACCAAGGTCGCGATTCGACTTACTGAATCTCGGGATTTTCTTAGGTTTCAGTCTCAAGAAATAAAATATCTTTATCAATATCCATCCTGACTGTTCGATTTCCAAGGACAACATTTTAAAAACGTCAAAGTATGAATTACGCCGGTTGAACGAACAATGCATTTTCGAGAGACTTTATTTTAATTAGACAACTTTTCATAATTGGCCCCGCCAAAGATGGGATTATTAAGTCTCTGCAATTTCGCGGCAAATTTACGCGATAATTGCGAGGTAATGAATTTCGCCTTGGCTCTGGATGTTGCTTTGGCGCACTATCAAAATGACCTTTGGAAGACGCGCGGGAGAAAATTTCTCAAGGCTCTTCATCCCAAAAGGAGCCAACTGCGACGTTTATGAATTCCCAGTATAAATTCAATCTCGTAAATCGCAAGCTGTTTTCGTTGGCGTAGAAAACATTCATCCTAATTGCCACGCAAAGGCATGTCTTCCTGCGCCAAAAACGAAGGTACTTCGCTTTTAATTATCAACAAAAATTTACTTAAGGGTGGGGCTTCAAAGTACTAAAGGTACTTGCCCCAAAATCAAATTAGGGCATACTGGCCAAAAATCTAAAATAAGACTATCTATTTTCCACTGCACTAGTGATTGACATGCCTCATGCACTTGACACCTGTCCTGATAATGACCGAAAAAAATAATTAAACAAAAAACATCTTTGCCAAAAGCGAGCGCGCCCAAGCGCAGGGTGCCCCACTATGATTTTGAGGTACCCCCGCACTCCTGGCTGCTTGAGACGACCGCCAGAAAATATAATTTTAGACGCCAACAAAATACATAAATTTTTCTCACATTTGTCGCCCGTCGCTGGTTTATTTAGTCGCATTTAATGGTACATTGCCTCCTTGAAGATCTTCTGGAACTAGATCCCATTCCTATGTACTTTTTTCTATTATATTTTTTCGGAGGGTTGTTTTCGCTGTGCTCGAGATATTATTTATGTTGGCCCTTAAGGATGCTGAAACAAGAAAAAAACATATTGCGCATCACCGTAATTCCTTAAGGTGCTTGAATTCTTAACGACAAGGATTTAAGTGTCGCTTATTATTTTTCTCGACTGTACCGCAAAATGATTGATGATACGCAATTTTTCAAACATTTACTTTACCTGCTTGATTTTGGCAACCTTATCAAACTATCCGAATTAAATTTTTTTTTCGGTGGGACACCATCAAAACTGTGTAGAAGAACTAAAAGAAATGGGCGAATTTTAACTTTTCATAAAAGTTGTTAAATTTATTATATTTAATTAGATATTGTTCTTATTATATCAACAAATTCCACAAACTAGTCGAAGTAACTCTGGTTATGTTATACTTATACATATTTTAAAAATATTTTCATTATTTCATGTGGAATACTTTTCTTTTTAGAACATATAGTGGTGGAGAAAATAAAAAGTACAAGAGCTAAACATTCAAAATTTAACCAGGCAATCGCTTCAATAGACGCGTAAAAATAAATAAGTCTTTGTACATTTAGGATACTAACAAAAATTAAAATATATTGTTATTTGCACTTTATTGTAAACTTATAAATCTGTTAGTTAATTTTCAACTTGTATTAATTATTTCTTTTGTCAATATGTAGGCGTTAAATACCTACAACTAATTATTGTTTGCCTACTTGTTGTGTTAGTCTCGGGACCGGTTTAGTCAATCTCGATTGCTCTTTTACTGGAAGTGGAAGGTAGAAATTTAAGCTATTTTTAAAGAAAATAATTATTTTGGAGAAAAGCCTACGTACATATACTTGAAACATGGTCAAGATGATGGATTTCAAAATGATGATTGACATTTTGACCTCTAAGCGATGTTTAAGACATCCTTATATCATAAATATCTTAAAAATAATGGTGCTTTTACTTGTATGTGTAGGTATTTTCGTAAAAATGTCCTTCAATCATCAAAAGTGGTTATTCTTAACAAATAAATTTGTTTGGGTGTAAGCTTTCTCGGAAGCTGAAAGCCGGCAGAAAACATATTGTGCGTCATATAATTCCTTAAGATGTTGGAATCCTTAACAAGGAAGATTTTTGTGTCTCCTCTCAATGTTCTTCGCCGCGCCGCCCCGCAAGATGATTGATTCCGTGGAATTTTTCAAAAACTTACTCTATCTCTTACATGTCCAGAAGTGATTAAGTTCTTTCTTGTAGGCTGAAACAAATCCGTCTTGAGTTTTCTTTTGTGACTAACCGAAGTATGTCTGTTTATTTGCAGCTGGTTCGACCTGTTCCAACATCTATGGAGTTTCACCTAGACAGTGCAGAATACTGCCAAGCCCAGTACAAATAAGTAAGTAATGATGTTTTGAATCGATTTTTCTTGATAATTATATGTTTTGGCGGGCGCTGAACGAGGTGTCGTGACCAATAAACACTAAACATGAGAACTGTTTTAATTCATACTAAGCCATGCGCGCTATCGTTTGATTAATTGCAATTATTGTTCAGGTGATTGGAATGTTTCCGTATAATCGGAAAAAATTGTTTGATTCAAAAAACCAATCTAAATCGTGGCGAAAAAGCGCCATTTAATTAACCAGCGAACAAAAACATTTTTACATCACTCCTAGGAGCAATGAGCTTGCTGCTTGAAAGATTATACTTTTTTTTTTAGCAGTAGTTAAAGATGATTTGAATGGAAGTTGTGTTACAGAAATATGCTGAAAGAACACTTACTAACACATAATTATTGATTATTTGGAGCCTGCAGTTGGTTCAGAAACAAGAAAACATTTAAAAAATATTTTGGTAGGAAGTTACTAAATTTCTATGTACAAACTAGATGAGAAACTAAAAGTTATATAATAAAAATCTGCTTTTCCATTTAATTTTTGTCAAACAAATTCAAACCCCAAATTCTCGTTTTCTCGTAAAATTATAATATTTAGCCTTCTCGAATTGCGAAAGGTTGTTTTAAACATTTATGTTGTAGAACCAAACAACCAAATATATATGTGGATTTGCAAATTTCTAAAATGGAGTTTTCGTTTTTGTAGTGTTTCATCCAGTAGATAATTTAAACATTAAATTATTTAGAAAGAAACTGATATATTTACATAAATTCTGTATCTATTATTAATATGAATTTTAAAATTGATTGAGAGAATAAAGTGGTTCGGCGCACAGAGTTAATGTTTGGAAATTCTCGTTGCAGAAAAAATGAAATTTAAAAGTATATATTCCGTTTTTCATCCAGTTGTGTAAATTAAATATAGAATTAAACGATTTGGAAATAATAGAAAAATTCGATTTGTTCAACCATTTTTGGTGTGTTCGTCTTTCATTCGGCCATTGCGAGCAAAAGTCTTGCAAAAGAGTTGCAAATTTGAAACCTCAATTGGGTTAAAGAAAGAAGGCCGTTGATTTCCATCCAAGTGAGCAATCATTCCTAAGTTAACTTAATTTCCTATAAAACCCGAGTCGCTATCAATCTCAATTACTCTTAATAAATCACTTGTAGTCGTACCGCCAGTGGTCCGCACTGCGGGCCAGACGTCGGCGTCGTAGGAGCGGCCACTTAGCCCGTCCTGGCAAATTTCCTGCATCTTTCTCCGCGACAAGATCCAAAACCCCTGAACCCAAATGTTTGTCTCGCGCAAATGTTTATTGGTCCAAAAAAAAGCGAAAAATTCGAAAAAGTCGAAAACCGCATACCAGACGCCATACAAAATATGACATTTTCTCGGAAAACAATTTATTTCGAATCTCCGAAAGAAATCGGTTTCCTCCCCCGCGCACCCGCTGTCGTGTTTTATTTTGACCGAAGTGTGTTGCGCGGCGGGTCGCTAAAAATAGCGGCTTTAATTGCGGCGAGGGGTTAACTGCATTTGCGCCGCTGCCTCATTCCGGGAACATCATGTGAGCGGACAGGGCCATAAATTCCTCGAATTGTTGTGGGTGGTGGCGGTGGCTACGGGGAAATTCCCGAGTGAAAGAACCAACCCGTTTGTGTTTATTATTGAAGAGAAATTTTTAAGGAACACTGATTGCAAGATAAAAATATTATCTGCATATTGCGTCTTATCTTGGCTCAGGGTGAACCCGTGACGAGCTGCAGCAGGAGAATTTAAATAGCGCAGATTTTGCCACAATTAAATGGAAATGGTTGCAGAAAATTGGCATGTTTATCTCCGATTTTGGGTCATGACCTAAACTGTTTACAAACAGGTGTAGAAACATGAAAACATGTGGAAGCCACACGCAGCTCGAGGGGGTGTCATTCACGACGCCCGGTAATGGATATCGATTTGCCTATTTTAGACTCGCTCCAGTACTAAATCCGATTTGGAACCAGATCTCTTTGAGTAAGGTGGAGTGAAGCACAGAACCTTACGATTACAAGTAACGAGTTTTTACATGTAGCTCAAAGCTGCCTTTAAGCTACATACTAATTGTTTCTAAGACCTATTGTTGAAGAACAGCATAGATTTTATTTACACAAGCGTTAAGAAATTTAAATTTTAACTCTTCGACTGTTTAAAGTTTAAATTGCGCAAAATGTAAAAATATCCAATTCTGAAGTGGCTTTAATATTTTTACACAAAATTTTCAAAAAAAATAGATGTCCACATTCAAAAATTCAACTCAAACGCTTACTTCGTTTAGGACGTATATCAAGCCCGTTCCACCACTTTTATAAACACCTTTTTGAATACGGATCGTAATTTCGATACAGCTTGAAATTTTTCTGTCCACATTGAAAAGTGTCATAAACTTCTGACCTATTATTGTATTGTAAAGAGTTTAAAATAGTCATTTTTGCTTTTATACAAAAATTGCGCATAATGTCAAGATAACTCAATCGAATTTTCTATCGGATTTTGTAACCGTTGTGAGCGAAATATTTAATTTATTTCAAAAGTTAATGAAAGGAGGTTATGAAGATTTTAGCAACTTTATAGGCAGACTTGGTTCGAAAAGGGATTTTGTAATTTCTTGTCGATTCGATTCGAACGTGTTTCAGATTGAAAAAGGGGGTAACATCTTGGAAATCGGTTTGATCCAAGGCAGCGTTCAGTTCGATCGATGAAGAGTGCCAGGATTATATTTCGAAGTTGGCATTTGTTTTTTCTGAAGTTTTATTAAAAACGACAGCCGAATTTCATAAGCAAAGGTATACCGAATTGAAGTAAAGCAATTGTCTCCTTTCTACGTTGACCTCTTACCTACATTTTTTTACTGAATTGAGATATTAGTGATTATATTTCTTTTATATATTTATTGCCCGCTAATAATCTCAATTTTTGGGAAAAAATGTAGTTACCAAGGTAACGCAGAAAGAATGCGGACGAAAATGGTTTGAATGTCGATTTTCAGTCGAGATGTGCAATTGTAAAAAACAGATTGAATGACTTTCAAACTTTCATAAAACCTACATTTCAAACTTTTATTGCGGCAAATATTATCTTTTATCTATAAAAATATTAAGAAATAAAAGCACACGTTTTAATATTATCTCACGAAATTTTAATTTGTATCTTTTCAGACCTCCAACAGAGCTTATACGCTCCGGCGCGTAAAATTCCGCAATTGTATCGCAAACACGAACAAAAGAAACAAAACAGAAACAAGGCAGAAGAATAGCAGCAAAAAATATATAATTCGGTTATTAAAGTTGAATTACTTGTCACTATCCTCGCACATTTTAATTTGTAAATTGCTCGCCACGAAAGGCACTGCCGTCTTCGGAAGCGAGCCCGGCAAAGAGAGAGAGAAATAAGAAGATAAGCAAGAGAGAAAGAGAAAACGAACAGTTTAGCAGCAACTCTAGAAGAAAAGAGAAAACAATTCAGGTCAGTCAAAAGCAACTACAGAGTCTATACTTCTACGGGAGAAAGAGAGAGAGAGATATATAATCTATATTTTTGTGATATAACTGAGGAGTATTTAAAAAAAATATTTAAAGCATAATTTAAACGAATTGTAAACTTGCATCGTTCGACGAGTGTGAACTTTTTCGACTATCTGCCGATTTTAAGTGGAACATCGGCGAACTGGAGATCAAAATCGGTTTGAAGTTTATTCTGGCTCTGAATCAAGAATCGTATTGAAGTTATCTAGAGAGCCTCGCTCTAAGTACGCTAGAGGAAATCGAATTTGCTGTAAAACGTCACGAAGTTTTATTGTAATTTTTGCCTGTAATTTTCATTGTCTTTTGTAAAACTCACCAGACATCGCACACTTTTCTTTTATCGTTGCTTAAGAAGTACTGTAAAAAAATAAACCAAAAGATAATTAAAAGAGAAGATAAATAATATTTTTGTACTCCGGAAATAGAAGATAAATTTAACCATCCTCTTGTCCAGCAGATTTATATTTTCTCTAAGAACTTTCAAGCAGGTGACGATCGAGCACCGCCAAATGTAAACAAAATAATAACCAAAGGCCTTTTATTATACATAATTAAAAAGTAAAGGAATAACGTTTAGTTAGAAACACGAGGTCTATCCTATTTCGAGTGTATTTTAACTGGAAAATATAAAAACAAAGTAAATTAAAAAGAGAGACATTAGCAGCAGTAAGAAGACGAAGGCTTTCGATATTTTTGTTAGGACGTTTTTTTACACAAATCAGCCAGTTGTCTATAGTAGTTCTAGGGTTATTTCTTAAGGCGTCAGAATACACCAGACATTTGTTTAAATTTTTTTTCTAATTATAAATCTCGTTCTGTTTTAAATATTCGCTTTGTCAAATTTTTAAATCGAGTCGAGAACTGAGACAGATATTTACGCGCAGGTCATAGGCTAAAAACCGCTAAAAAGCAGAATCAATAATAACTTAGTTTTTTATTGTATTAATCGATTAGGATAAAATTTCGAGAAAATATATTTTAATGACAAGCATCATGCGTTCGAAGGACATGAGACCAGCCCCAGCACGTATTGAATACAAGGGAATGCAGTTCCTAATAACAGATCGGCCTTCAGATCTAAATATATCACATTATATTTTGGTGAGTACGCCTTAAACTTAATTACTAATTTCAATTCCATTACTTTTCAATTACCGAATTAATTAGTAATTTAATTACCATTCAAATAATGGCAAAATTATTTTATTTAGATTTACAATATTTCATTCCTTGAAATGAAAATTAGTTTTCTAATGGAATGGAATTGAAAGATTTGTGTAATTGTAAATTGTAATGCAAAGTAATGATCTTCTCTTTTATTTTGCAGGAATTAAGAAGGCACAATGTAAGCACTGTTGTGCGCGTCTGCGAGCCCAGCTACAAAACGCAAGAGCTCGAGAACCAAGGCATCAAAGTCATAGATTTAGCGTTCAAGGACGGTACATTTCCTCCACAAGAAATCATAGATGAATGGTTTGAAGTTTTAAAGCAAAAGTGAGTTTGTATTTTCATATTTTGAATTATGGAATAATTTTGCGTTTCGTTTCATTTTTAGTTATTCACAGAATCCAGAAGCTTGCGTCGCAGTGCATTGTGTGGCTGGCTTAGGTCGTGCGCCTGTTTTAGTTGCTTTGGCATTAATAGAACTGGGTCTAAAATATGAGGCTGCTGTCGAAATTATCAGAGAGTAAGTATTATATTTATGTCTGCCTCATTTTATGTACTTTTTTATTAATCGAATTCATTACTTGGACTTGATTGACTTAAAACTTCCCTGTGAAATTGTAAAATTAATAAAATCAACTACATTTTATGGATAACCCACACTTTAATTATAATAAAAGTGTAGCTATCGTTAAGATAATTAGATATTAATTTTCATGTTACTTTCTATTTGTAGAGCCCTTGAGGCAATTTAGTTCTGCGTGTAGATTGCACGGTATTAATAAATTTTGGAGACGTGAGAGAATTATTTTTAGATATATCAAAAGGGCTCAACTCCGAACAAAGTTGGGAAGAACTTCTACGAAATCAATTCTAATTGGTTTTATTTTATTACATACATTGGCATGAACATCTGTCGGCTATTTTCAGTTGAAGTGGGTTCCTAGATCAATTAAATACTCCTAAATTAATTAAATCTATCCTTGAATTGAAAGTTCAGATGTCTTCTGCATTCAAGCGAGAAAATTCATCCTCGACTTATGAAGATTTGTAATTCGTTTACCAAATTTTATTTCACAGTGGACTTGATGTATAGTTGGACTTTGGAAAATTAAATAAAAGTTCGGTTTTACACTGTGATTTCACTTCTAGTCTGAGTTTAATTGCAGGGACTCTACTAACTTTAGTCTTACTCTTTTTATTACAAATTCCTAGAGTTGTTTCAAGTCAGCAATTAAGAGCATAGTTTACATTTTATAAAAAGGTGTACCTTTTCACTTCTTTTTTTGCTGAAGGGAGCTTGCAATTTATAGCTGTGTTCCCTGAAAATTATTTTTACAAAACGACTTGTCCACACTGCTACTTTGATATCCAACTCCTATTTAGTTTAGAAGCCGATGTGTCCGCTTACGTAATCAATTTTATTTAGAGATATCCTTGAAAACTATTGTGCTCGATATCGAGCTTGCCATTGGGTAAATTATTGCGATAAAACTAAGCAATGAGGAAGAAGATAGAACTCAAGCGAAATTAAGTGTCGTACAATAATTTTCTTCCAATTTAAGTAAACATTAATGCGCATAGATATATTCGTTTTGTTCGACTTTATTCAATTTCTTAAATTGAAAACCACTTGGAGATATTTTATAAGTTTTTAAAATAGTATGCCTCCCAGTTATATTAATTTAATTAAAGTAAATTATTACAAATTAAAAAGCAACGTAAACAAAAATCTTGTAATTTGTTGTTTTTGTTTTTTTGAGTAATAATATAAATAAAAAAATATACTCTTACAAAGTTATTAAAATAGTTGGCTAAACGCATATGTATCAAATCAAGCCGGGTATTGTGTTCATTTAGAGGCGTAATTTTATTAGCTGCAACAGAGGCAATTGGCTAAAAGTGTTACAACTGCGATATCCTTTTTAAATGAAAGGTAGCAAGTTTTGCTCACTCTTTAATTTGAGTACTATACAAAGATTTTGAAAGTATATAACAAAAAATTAAAAATATACTATCAAATTTTGAAATATGTTTACTTTAAGGCAATCGGTTTAACAATTATCAAAAATTAAACATGAAAAAGAATCGTTTGCCCACATATTTTTGTTGTTTATCTAGCAGTTAAGTTTTCATACACAATTTAGTCACTAAATAAACATAATATCGAGTTAAAGAATAAGACACCTTGCATTTAAATGAAAAATAATCGTTTTAGAATTCGAGCACATCTAAAAAGTGAAAAGAGAACCCAAACGTTTTATTTTTCCAAAGACGGCCAGTAATTTCTTGAAATCTAAAAGCTTTGAATTATTTATCAACGAGAATGAGATAAATGCGTGAATTTAGTTTTATTACCTTGTATTTGAAGTAGTGTATGTAATGAATCAAATTATTAATTAATTTTTATTTTTATTTCAGCAAACGACGAGGCGCAATAAACGCTAAGCAGCTTTCATACTTAGAGAAATACAAGCCGAAATCGCGACTAAAGCACAAAAATGGTCACAAGAACTCGTGCTGTGTGCAATAGATATCAAAAATTCCCACCAGATAAAAAGTGTTCATTTTACCGATTATCCGAAATATATATTTAATGAGAAAAAAAACTAAAGGAATCAATTGATTAAAATAAACTAGCGGAAGAGAAGTGAGCAAGAAAAAGTTAGTCCAATACACGGGAGGAACGGTGTAAGCAGAGAGAAGACGATCGAAAAAGAAAGAATAATAATAATAATAAAGAAAATACACAGATGCTGAAGAGCCGGCAGTTCAGATAATTCATTTAATTTCCACTTTAATTACACATTATAACGATTATCGGCGGGTTGGGCTCCGGCGCGCTGCAACTTGGGGGAAATTTAACCATCGCCGATGGGTTTTCTGTTGGCTCTGCCCCCCGGGGGAAATTCCGCGATGTGCAGCTCGTCGCGAGACGACCCCCACTAACTAATATAATTAAAAAGAAAATAATGAAAAAATAAGAAAAATGCAAACAAAAAACGATGAAATGAGCTAAGATTAGTACTTTATGTATGTGAAATTCACTTGGGTATTGACATAAATCAAGTTACGCTCTTAGTCCAGTAAGAAGCGACTTTCTTTGCTGATTTTTCGTAAAGAGGCGCGAACGTTTTTTTTCCTAACTGTTTTTTGTACTTAACAAGGATAGTAGATTTTGTACTTTTACTAAAAACTAAAACAACTTATAAAAGATAAAAAGAAAAAGGGTCTACTGAAGTTTTCTACCGTGCAAAATTTTTTAAACTTAAGGATCATTCCAAAAGAATTAAATAAATTCAGGGTTCATCGCAGCGCTTCACTCTCTTTCGTTACCGCTCAATTTGTTGCTTGTTTTGTGGCGGAGAGTCCAGCGGCTGGCTGCTGACCTCCCTGAACCGCCTAACCTGGCCTGCCCAAAGCCGCGGCCACAGAGGTGAGAAAAAACGTCGTCGCCCTCAAGAAATATATATACATAATATTATATAAGAATACACTCGCACAGCGCAGCTCTTCAATCTTCCCAACAACTCTCAGCATCGCGGCCCTGCTTCTATCGCGACTATCTAACTCGCACTCAGAGCCTCATAAATCTGCAATCTGCAATCTGCAGCATCCGCCCCGCATAGCCACACCACAGAACCGCAAACGCATCGCCGCCAAGAATCGCTACCGAACCAGACCAATATCTAGTCCTCATCACTTAGGAGAATTTTTTGTATGTAATCTGACTTAGGTTAAATTTTTTGTATTAACAATAGCGCAGTGACGCAGTAGTCGCAGTACCGCAGCGGTGCAGTGCAAACGTCCATTGTTTTTTTTTTTTTGATTTTTTTTTTTTTTTTTTATAAATAAATCGGAGTCGAGGAGGAGCACTTGTATGACGCGTGAAAAAAAGAGACTTCATTACAACTAATATTTATGTGAATACCCAAAATTTAGTTGTTTTACTTCGGTTTGTACCGTTTTGATCCTTTGACATTCTTAAGTAAGCAAAATTGATTAATTGTTAAAATGAAGGAGAGAATTTTTGTATCGTATTTCGATAATTTCAATAAATATTCTTAGATTTAATAATAACACTCATGTCTTTCTACTTTACA
This sequence comes from Tolmerus cingulatus, assembly GCA_959613345.1. Classification (NCBI taxonomy): domain Eukaryota; kingdom Metazoa; phylum Arthropoda; class Insecta; order Diptera; family Asilidae; genus Tolmerus; species Tolmerus cingulatus. Next base: position 26,111,199 of record OY390707.1, read on the forward strand.
AATTCCCATCCCACTTCTGATTTTGAGAAGCTTTTCAATTTTTTGACTATAAAAAAACAAGTAATTAAGATAATTTTTTTTTAATACGATCTTTTATTACTACAAATTTTAGAAATGGGTTAGAACTGTCGTAGATTCAATTTTTTTTTCTTTTTGTAAATTATAGTCTCATCAAAAATTAAGAATTGTGCAAAATTTCGAGGTTACCTTTATCGGAACATGTTTAAAATTCGATCTCAAATTTTGAACCAATGACCAGACAAAGAGACACCCGTTCAAGTTAAATAAAAGCATTTCAAAATACCAATTGATAAAACTTCAATTTCACAGATTTTTAACTTTATTTTAGTGATCTTCTCTGAAGCTCCCTGTTTGGACCTTTCTTTCTGCGAATTTCATAAAACATCAAAAAATAAATCAATTGTCATTTTAGATGAATTTAATTCATTTACGCTGTAAAAACGCCCATATTCTTTTCAAGTTAAATCAGTAAACAATTTTATAGGAGCATCAAACCGACGATGAGCATTTAAATATTCATTGTAAAAAATTTATTAATACCCAGGTCATAGATAGACCAATTCAAATTGAGTCATTCGTATTACACTGATGTCGCAATATCTGCGTTTTTAATTTCTACCTATTTGTCTTAATTTCTACTTTTGAAAATGCAATAGAAAAAATAATATACTATGTAGGAATAAAACTCCGGATGCGTGCATTGAAATATGTACTACTTCTTTTAAATGAAAACAGTCGATTAGTTTTCAATATCTTTTAATTTTGCTTTTTTCATGTGAAAGGTGACATTTTAAAGTTTAATGTGTCCACCTTTAGCACTCACTACGACCTCAATTCGCTTCTTGAACGACGCACAAGATGCCTGTATGACGTCATCAAAAATATCCTTCCACGCCTGTGCCAAAGAATCCTTGGGCGAGTCCGATGTTCGCGGGCACAACCCCTGACCTCCAAAACAACCCCAAAGAGCGTAGCTCCATAAAGTTTGGCACGAAGTTTTTCAACCGATTTTGCGTCCCTTGCCCTGTTGGAACATCCAGCAATTGTCACGCGTCCTTTCACCAACACTTGCTCGTGATAAATATGCGGGTTTTTAAAACGAGTGGTTTTCTAAAGTTTCCGTCCTACACATGAAGATGGCAGCACTTGTAAACAAAAGTTGGGGAATATGTTTGCGCATGCTTTGAAAGCCACTCACCGAAATTTCGCCATTTTGGACGCGCAGTTTTTGCTTGACAGTTATTTGAGTGAGTCGAAACATATTTTTTGTTTTTTGAAAATGGAAAAATCGCATATCGAGCTGGTATTAAGCACATCTCAACTGCTTGTCCCTTTACAACGCCGTAAATTCTGACGCCTTAAAACTTTTGAGGAGCTGTGAGTATTGCTCACATTCCGCTCACGAGCAACTGTCGCGCAGGCACTTCGTTACTCGTCACTCTCTTGCGCATTTTTTCAACGTTCTGGCGTTCTATTTTCAAATCGTTTGATTGCACAATGTTTAGTAAATTCAAATTCGACAGCGCTCGACGATATTTGATTTGTTTTCTAACTGAAGTGCAATCCCATTTTGTATACAGTTTTACTACAGTTTACAACGTTTTGTATAGTTGACAGTTTTTATACTAAAGACCAATTGTGTTGAACCTGAGTGTTGCTGCATAAACGGTGTAGAAATTAGGGCTAAAATAATGTATCACTTCAAAGCACGCACCCGGTAATTTGAAGCCCTATATTTTACAAGGCATTTATAATAAAAATTCAAAACAACAATAGGTAAAATATCACCCCGTCGTATGAGACTATCAAATTTAATGCCAAAACAACTTGCTATTTTAGATGCAATATTTCACCATATGACTCCGAATTCGTAAAAATCATAATCTAAAAAAAGAGGATAAAATTTGACAACAAATCTCAAATCCAAAGCTATTTAATTTTATTTATTATAGTTTTCTTTTAAATAAGTTATAAAATTTCAAATTAAGTTACGTGATCTTTTCCACTTATTTTTATCACCACTAGAAATTAAAATCTATTATAAACAACGCAACTAAGCAGTTACAACCAATTTAATGTTGTGATAAAAGTCATTAAAAAATTAAAAAAAATTAATTGAGGACGTTTTAAAAATCGAATTGTTTAAGTTCATTTAACTTGATTTTATGAAATCTGGATAGATTTGGTTGAAATCGGAGAAATTTCTTAAGGAAATTAAAACAGACAATCGGATGCAGAGCCAAATTAGGAATTAACAATAAGGTCTAAAAATCAAAAAATATAGTTGAACGTATAAATTTATAAACAAACGCAGTAAAATTGAATATCACTTTGCAAGAAAAGACTAAGTTGGAGAGTCTGAGACCTACATCCACTTTCTTTAACCCTAAATAATTCCATAAACCAAGGAAAGTTTAAAATTTAATAGGGCGTGTTGTAATCATATTTGTGAAATCCTGAAAAATACCTTAATTTGACCCATTAGTTTTGTTATCTCATTTATCGTTTTCAAAGACCTAGCGATTGTCTTGTTAAAAAAAAAACCTTTTCTCTATTGCTAACATAAAATCATAATCATATAAAAATATTAGAAACTAATATAATTTACAAGAGTAATTCTGGTTAATTAACAAACATCGCATCATCTTTGCCCAAACCTAAAGCAATAGAGGATCATGGAGGCTACTCAAAAACAATTTTAAAATGCATCTCTACACCCAAATAGAAAATACGTTAATTAGAGTATGACTTTTAACATTCTTCAAATTGGAAACGGCTAAAAATAAAATCTGAATAGTTAAAACCTGAATCCCATATTTAGAGCCATTGCTGGCTTTTTTTAAATGGACCAGGAGACTTATAAAATATAAGAGGTAGGAATTAAAGTGATTGATCCCAGTAGAAAAACTTATAGAACTCTTAGAAATGGCTTAGTGTGCGAATGTTTTCTTTGGCATATTTGCTCATGAAACAAATTTCATAAATTAAAACAGTCCAGGGGAATTAGCAAACAAAACAACGACTTGATTATTTTAAGTTTGTTTTGGCTAAAACTAATGTGTTCAATTCAATTTTACATTTTTAAGGACTTGTTAAGGTTTCGGTATGAAAATATCAAGCTATACTTTAAAAACAAACGATTTTAAATATTATTTTTAATTTAAATTATTAGAATGTGTTTATCAACAACAAAACAAGTTAAATACGAGCTTTTAAAGAATCAAGTGGAACAGTACTTTCGTTTCCAAACTATGTATAAATTAGGGTAACGAAACAACCAGAGTGGCCTCATCACCAATTTTTAAAAACCGAATTGACATAAAAGAAATTATGCTAATTCCTATCTGTTTATAGTCGTTATAATGATGAAAAATTTTTACGTGTAAATATAATTTGGAGACAAATGCATATTATATTACAACTATCACATTCGCTTTGGAGTAAGAAATCCGGACAATTTCGAATTTCTTATGAGGAAAGAGGAGGGAGGAGTATGATTAATTATAAATACAAGTATAAAGTTAGAGTCAACTTTTATTCAGGTCTTCTCCATTTTGTTTTCTTATAAAAGCGTGCTAACAACAACGGTGCAACAACACATTAAAACCTACACGTCGTCTGCTTACCCTCTCTCTTCCGAATGAACTCCACAGAGTACGTACTTTAGAAAAATATTTATCCTAGCGGTACAATATAGCTTATCTTTCTAGTGTATATATATATAGATCTCTATCATTTTTCCTACACGTGTACTTTAAGTGACTTCGCGTCTCATCACACAAATGCGCTGCATTGATTCCCACCCGCGTCCTCTCGAGACTGCTCACAATTTAAAAATTGACTTCCGGTGATAGAATTTCTTAAGATTTCCGTCTTTTTACTCATCTTCTTCTTTTTACCCTATTTTTGTAATGTTGCGATGCTTACGGTCATACACGACCCCATCCCCGGTGAGAGGTCGGGAGGGTTGAGGACTAGCAAACCAAGATCGCCTGTGTCTCGTGCATCATTCGTTTTTTTTATTAAAGAAAAATTTATTTGTCTCAAAGCGTTTTTCTTTCTTTAGGGGAAGAAGTTCATCTGTTCGTTTCATATTATAAAAAATTTGTTTAAAAATTTCAAACGAGAAAAGACACGCTCCAAAAGTAGTCAGTGATGGCGAATGTTGGAACGGCGCTCTTAAAGGGTCTATAGTTTTACTCTACGTGCTAATCGCTTACTGGTTAGGGTCTTCTAGCGGCTACGCTGAATTACAAATTTACTCGCTCTTGCTAAAACATGGAACGTTTAATTGCTTTCATTTTTGAGTTTCTATTTTCTATATTAGTTTTTTTTTTGGGTTCTTCTCTACGGAGTGCAAAGCGCTCTAAGCTTCATGCTCGCGGTTTCCCAGTTGCACCTTTTTATCCTTCTCGCACGCGAGCATCGTGTACTGCAACTCGGGGAAGAGTGCATTGTTTAATTTTCATTTTATTTCTTTACTCGCTCGTGAAGGAGATGATGAGACTCTTTCGTATTGTCTGTGAAACCTTTTTTCATTGTCTCCTAATCTCAGCTAGTTTTTATGATATTGTTCGATATGCCGTTGGTGTGAAGAAAGAACAGAAATCAGTAAAATTTTGCACCACAAAAGACATGAAACTAAAGAAATATTTTAGAAGCAGAATATTGAGGCAGAAGCAGAAAATTTAAATATTTAAAATTTTTATATTAGCCTTACATACCATGAATTTAGTCCACTACATTATATGCACAATCCTGAGCTTAGCTTTAGCTTAGTCTAACCAAAGAAAATAAAAACTTTAAGAACAAAACTGATTCAGTGAAATATTTTCTTCTGAGGTACCACTCGTAGTACCCCAACCACAGTGTTTGGTGAAGACGTTAGGCGAATAAAATTTGATATAGCTTTCGCTCACGAAAGTAGTACTCGACGCAATTAAGGTTCCAATTTTTCAAAATTTTATTATTCTTACACTATTCACATTTATCTAATTTTTGACGCAATTTGTTCTGTGGTACAAGCAAAGAGTATGGAACCCAGTTACTAAGAATGTGCACTCTAATTCTGCGACGCAGTTATCCCTACCATGGCCACTTTTCAGAAAAATAAAACAAAAAACGTACCCATTAGTCGAAACGACAGGCTCTTCCAGTACCAAATTCTCATTTAAATTGCCTAATTCACTTAATACTTTGCGCTCCGGAGTTACATTGGGGTTTTCTGTCATTGTCACACATTGAAGGGGTTCACAGATAAGTTGGTTTACGCTTTTTCATCATAGGTTTTCCGTGCGCTCCGAAGGCAAATGCGTTTGGATTGCGAGGCGCTCCGGCGATCTGGTGGCTTTAGAGCACAGGGTGTTTCATTCTGATTGAGCTTTTATTGAATTTATAGTAAATGTTTGCATAGTGGAAAAAAAATTGTTCAATTGTTTTGTAAATATCTAAAAAAAAAATTGCGCTAAAATATATAGTGAAATAATAATTAATTTTAGCATAAAGGACTGTTTATAAAAAATTTGTGCATTCATATTTCTTCGGGACTCTGTTGCTCTGTATCAATTTCTCTAAATTCCAAGCCACGCCTCTGCCTTGTTTCTTTCGTTTCCACCACAATGCTTGAGCATGCTATCGACTTCTAGCCATATCGTGGGGTTGGGAGGAATACACGTACCAAGGTCGGAAAAATCGAAAATTTAAATTGCAGGAGTGAACAGTCTTTGTAACGTAGGTTCCATAGTCTTTGGCACAAGTTCGTGCTTTATAAAATTCTCGCTGTGAAGGGCCTTGCGCGGTTGGCGCACATGGATTTAAATATAACGTCGTCCTCCCAACCAAGAACGAACCAAAATCGCGCCATCGCGTCCCACATTCTTATTAGCTTCATATTCCCCATCGCTTGTGTTTTGGTCAACTTGGCTAATTTTTTCATGTGTGCGTTTGTATCACATAGTACTAGTACCCATTCAGCAACTTTTTGTATTAGAAAAAGTGATAACAATCATATTTCACAAATCAGAACATTTTTTAATTGATAGCTTAAAGGTATAGTGATGCCACAAAAACACTTTACTATTGAGAGATGAAAATCATGGCGCTTATGAATAACGGAACATCATACCATGGCGGAACAACCGAAAACGGGTAGACAGTATCCAGAAAAATTTTAAACTCTTCTCCAGTTGTGCTAGAGGGGTTAGAATGTGTAAGTTTTCCTCATTGTAGTAGTTAAGAAGTGACATTTTTGAGGGGGTCTTTCATTTTTTATACTGCTGAATAAATAAGAAAATGACTATTTGAAAAACTGTAATTAAAAATCTAGTAATGAAACAAACCATTATGATTTGATTTGGAATTAATCACATTTAAAGTGTTCTTGCAAAATTTCCTCGATGGCCCTATCCACTCTGCCTGAAAATGTACCGTCACTAAAAAATAAAGGGACATAAAAAATGGGAGATTTTGAAACGTAAAATAACTGGAAATTTGCATTCACTTAAGAACATTTATAAAATATTAAAGAAAATTCAAAACTGTTTTTAAATGCACATATCGCCGATTGTTTTTACGACAAAACGCACTTCATACTCAAAATTATCTTTAATAACAAAAGTAATTAAGAATTTTTCTTGCACTGCACCGAATAGCATACACTAAGTATACTGATAATGCTTTGATTTATACTAAATTCCGGTATGAAAGCTTAATTTACCCACATAAACAATCCAACTAACAAGCAGGCGGCAAAATAAGGGGATAAACAAAAATGCAGAGCTTTTACAAGACGAAGCCTCTCCGTTTTCGTTTGTTCCTCCATGCATCATACCTTGTATTTCTATACCATCCAATGAAATACTTGTCTGAAGAGTTTTGACATATTTTCGCACAATTACAGACAAGAATGTGTTTTCCACGAGAATTCCGCCAATTCAGCACTTTGGTTGGTTGGTTCGTTTTTGGATGGTCGGCAAATTCGAGAACGGACATAAGCAGTCGGCTTGGAATGCGGAGAATGCTGAGTTGTACCTCTGGGGTTCCAATATAGCGACACCAGTCAAAAATGTTCGTATAAAGTATTGTGTCTTGCAAGTTCTTGTTATAGTTTCTTTGGTTTGACCTAAACTTGATTCAATTTGGATTATGGTTTGACCTAAACTTGATTCAATTTGGATTAAGTTTGACTCAATCTCGTTTAAGATAATTTCACACTTAGTCTAGTTAACCGTATCAACTTAAATAATTAAATTATACTAATTTAGTTAGAAATAAAAACAAACAAATTGAAAATAGTAACTTAATTATTCTATAAACAATAAGTGCTTGAACAATAATTGAACATTTTTAAATGAAAATGTCCTCTTTTATACAATTATGATATGAAATAATTCCTTTAACCTTGCATTCTGCCTCTATTTCAAACTCTGTGTAATTTTAAGATCTGCTTCTGAAGCAAATATTTTAAAAGCACAAGAAGAAACATTCTGCTTCTGCAATTTTCCCTCTGTTCTTATAGCCACCATTTGTCTCTTGTCTTAAAGTGGACACAATAAAACTAAAATTAAAACTGACCCCAATTCACAAGTGGAGTCTGACGAGAACTTACATCAAAATCGTATGAAACCGCAGCTCTCTTGCAACGTCTTATAAAATAAAGTCGACGTCTCGAAAAGTACTCGAAGCAGTCTTAAACCTAATCGACAGCACTTAGGGGACATATTAATTGCACGTTACATTTCTAGTCTAATTCACAAAACACTTCAAAAAAACTTAAAAGAATTCAATCTAGAGAAATACGAAAGATTACTTTCCTTTTATACAAAAACAAGGAGGTGTTCCCGCGGAGTCCGAACTGAAAAAGGTAGTGCGGCAATTAAAACATAATTAATTGGGGAACGAATGGCAGCTGGAACTAATTAGTGGAATCAAACACAGGTGGTGTCGCTGTCGCGGTTGAGGTGATCCTCGCTATGGCTATCTTTACCTAGTAATTGAGCAGACTCTGGCTCCTGTTCGATTTGGATTTTGTGCTGCGAAGAGTTGCGCTTATGCTTGACGACGGCGACTCCGCTGGCGATGTTGACCGCGCTGGAGTTGGAGGAACTAGTTGAAGCACAGTTGACCGCCACGGCCACGACGTCGGTGGGCGTGACGAGGATCTTGAGATCTTTCGAATTGGTCCTCCTATGCCGGAGGATGCTTGCCGCCGAAAGGGGCACCTCCACAAGCGGCTTCATGTCTTTCTGGTTGAGATCCTTCGAATTGTTCCTCGAATGGTTGTACTTAGCCTCGGAGGCCTCATTCGAATTCTTCACCTTGTTCTCGACATTCTTCAGCAAGTTCACGTTCTTCTTAAATTTAAAAAGGTCATGATCGAATCGAATATTATTCGGTGTATAAATCTGATCGTAGGAGTGATTTCTAGAGTGTTTTTTCGTCTTGTGCCCGTCATCATCTTTTTTCAGATGATTCAGGATGTACTTGATGTTGAGGCTCTGGTCGTCCCGGGAGGCGTTCCTAGAGTGCGTCAACTTCTGGCGGAAATCTGAGCTTAAGTCATGCGAATTGTTGCGGGAATGTGTGCTATTTTTTGCATTCTTAAATTTATTGTTGCCGGAAGAGTACTCTGCAGGTGAGTCATACTCCCTGGAGCTACTTCGGATCATTTTTACGTCGCAGGAATTGCTGCGGAAGTGCTTCTTTGAGCGCGTTTGTGGGATGTTCGGAGCATGGAATTGTTGATTATTGCTATTGTCGCATTTGTCGTACCTAAAACAAAAGCGCAATATAAATTTTATTAATTGCATTAATTCTAATTAGAAAAAATAAAATAAGAAAGTAAAAAATATGCAAAAAGAATTCAAACAAACTAAAAATACATCTTAGATCACGGTTAGAAAGAACTGAGTTTTTGATTCATTAGTTGTTCCCCGAATCTAAATAATTTTCTTTTATTGTTTTAGCTCTTTGACTTAAAAAACAATTATGTCCTCAAAAAACAAAAGGTACATTTAGTTAAATGTTAGAGTACTTAAGTCCAGGAAAGTAAATAGGTTTTACATTTCAGAAAAAAATAACTTATATTTGTAAACATCATCTTATCTTTGTTGGAACTTTAAAAATACATGTACACACATGCATATACATATATTTAAAACATTCTGGTAAAATTCGAGGTTGATCGAAATAATTTACTTTTTTTTCATTAAATAGTCGAGAAAAACGAATTTAAAGCTTCAAACATTAGCGCGCCGAGCTCTTTTAATGCAATAATTTAATGAATTTTTATGTAAAATTGTGCAGAAATGGTCGCGTGTAGATATATAGAATCTTATATTGAGTTTGTTAATTTTGAATTTATATTAATGGATGAGCTAAGTATATAAAGCAAAAGGATAATTTGAAAAAGAAAGGCTTTGTAAATGTTTGCATATGTTAATCTATAAATTTTAGACTGCCCAAAAAGTTTCAATACAACGTGTAGATATCAAAAAGTTTGTCTTTTCTGCATTTGTAAAGAGTAGTACTGAAATGGGTTTCAATGGGTATTTTTTGGACACATTGCTTAAAAAAGAAAGTTTGTAAAGGTCCGTCACTTTAAAGAGTAATTATTATTTTTAAATAAAATCCTACCTGAGCTCCAATTGAATAGTCTTTGAGTCATTTCTCAAGTGTTTGGACGTAACAATGATCTTTTTGCAGTCGCCAGTCATGCTATCAGGTGACAGCATATCTCCTCCGTACGGAATTCCTTGATTATCGACAGTACCCTTTTCTTCGAAAACTATAAAATATAAATTATTCTACAGTTGCCTAACTAAAACTCGAGTAACTTACGCTTGTCCAGACTAATAATCGATCCGACAATTTCATTTGCGGTAATGGGCTTCAATTTCTCAAGCTGCTTTCTCCTGCGCACCAACCACCAGTCGATCATAAATATCGCAAGAGCGACTATCTTGATTCCGCCACATAGCCCAACGTATCTAAAAAGATTTTAATGCTAAAGTTAGTCGTATTTCTTTAGAAACGGCCTAAATGAACAGGTATTACTGATTAAGTCAGACTCTTTTCTCGATTCCATTTTGTTATAGCTGAAGAGTAGAATTTTATTTGAAAGAATTAAAGCATGTATCGTGGTTTCAGCCATAAGTTAAACTGAGAAAATTGGTTCGACTTCTAAAATAAGGGATATTGCTTACTTGTATCTGAAGGTCTCAATATCGTAAATTAGACATCTGCCGCCCTTCTCACCGCACGTCGACTTCCACAGCAAGCAGGTGGAGTCGATAAGATTTCCGAAGACAATTGGTGCGGGTATGTAGCCAAAAAGGCGAAAGATTACGAATTGCATACCTAGGGCAAACGAACGCTCCTCCTCCGAAACGGACCTTAACACGATCATGAGGAGGGGCATTTGTGTGGCAGCCACAATGAATGTCATAAAAAATAGTAGAATCAAAAATGGATATATAGTGCGACATGGTGTCGTGCATGGACCGGCAGTTGCAACAGGAACTACGGTTACTTCGGCAAAATTTTCGTGGGCGTTGAGGGCTTGCGCCGTACTCCCACCGCTTCCATGGAAAATGCTGGTGATGTTCGAGTGGACACCTTTAATTAAAATTATAGTAATATTAATATTAAAAAAAACTGAATAAATATATTAACTTACAAGCACAATTAGTATAATTAGAGCTAGACGAGAAAGCAGTACATCCAGCGTGGCAAGGGCTGAAGTAAGTAAGCCCATTGTTGCCACAAACTGGTTCAACATCAGTCATGTGGCACTCGCAACCGAAATTACATGCTGCGGTCAAATTCACTTGAAATGGCTCTGGAGATGTGTGGGTTGAACTATTGTAGTATGGGATCGTGGTCCCAGCCATTTTCAAATTTTCGCACCCCAAGAAGAAGAGAAGGGCGTAACAACAGAGGCAGACCAAATTTGAGACGAGCACAAATTGAACTGCTCCCTTTGGTTTCAACTGAAATCGTTTTAAGAAGCAGCCTCCAATGAAAATCCCAATGCATGCCCCAGGAACAGCGATGGATCCAGTGAAGACGCTCGCCTGACTTTTTCCCAAACTGAATTGGGTCTCCAGATACTTCGGAAGAAAAACTACAAAACCTGAAACGATCATTAACTCCATGCAAGCTCCTAAGCATGTCACGATGTAGACGGGGTTGCAGACCAGCCTCCACATGGATTGCGGAATGTCTAAGTTAAAATAATAGATTATTAGCAAAAAAAGTTATAGTATATAAATGAAATTAAACCTTTTATATCCTTTCCATATCCTGTGTCCACTTTACGTTTAGGTTTCTGCTGCTCTTGTTGCTGTTGCTTCTGTTTCTCCTGGCTCTGCCTTTGCAGACTGTTTGAGTTGTTAGGAGCCATTTGATGGGGTCTCATCTCCAATTTTCGAATCTTTTTCTTTTCCCGTGTTAAGACCTAGAACAAATAGATTCGATTTATAGTTAAATTTTGTTTTGATGATTGGCCGTTAATTGCAAGAGAATACCTTTGGGAATGAAAAAAATGGAACTGCCACAATGAGCAAAAGTAGGCCACAGAGTAAGAATCCACCCCACCACATGCCGACCCATCTGCGGTCACCAGGATCTATATAAATATATATTTGAATTAATTAGACTTATTGTAGGTTTTAAAACTAAATAAGAACTAAAAATACTGGAACTAGAGCTTTTCAAACCGAAACAAATTGTCTTGTCTTTTATAAATTTTATATTTATAACTGGTATACGTTTTATTAACTAAGGAACATATTTTAAAATTTCTGAACAATAAAAACATTTCTTTTCCTTCACAGTTTTTGTTAGAGGTTTATTTGTTTAGTTAAAAAGGATTATTTCAACAATTTTAAACCATAACGTAAAATTACATAGTTATGTTTAAGTTTTTACTAACCTGACTAAAATTTGTCAGAGTTCTTTTCGTTTTCAACGAACAATGTACCCTACGACTTGTATTTAAGAATTGCTTTAATTTTAGAAAGATGTGATCTACGTCACCTTTACTTGTAGTAGAAAAGAATTACTATTATTACTATAACCAATTTGCTTGAAATTAAATGTTGAAGCCATACATTCGTATGTTTCCAGTGCGGCTTCTAACTAATTAATAGAGTTAATCTAAGCCTTAAAAAATAAAACGTAAAACTCGACAATTAAAAAATGTTAAGTTTCACTTACCAATGTGAATAATATTTCCTGAAAACGAATCCATGTGGAACGATAACAAGTAGGCACCTAGTAAAAAACCTAATACCGGCCCGAAAGCGGCCATGCTATACATGCATCCTGCAGATATATAATTAAATTAAAATGTTTGTCCAATTAATTAAGTAATAAATAACAATCACTTACCTATGTACATCGATGAGCTCTCAGTTTTCACGTGGTCGTCTACGTAAGTTGTGCCGAGCGTGAAAAGCGGACTGCCTCCACAGCCAAGCAGAAGTTGCGCAAGAACAAACAGCAAGACTGGTCCAAATGTTGACGACTTGCCCTGGATGCAGTTGTCGCCTCGCAAGTTGTTGTGCGGGGCCAGGGGAGGATTCGAGAGTCCACTCGACAGTCGACCAAGACCCATGTCCTGTTCCCGCAACGACACTCCCCTGCATATGTTGTCTGAGCTGCGGTTCTGAAGTGTTACACCGGGATTGGGTTCGCCGGTGAAGTGGGGTACCATGAAAACTAAGGATCCAACACCCATTATTACGGCACCTGGAAAGTACAAGTATAAAATATTTCAAAAAAAAAAATAAAAAATTAACTCATTTGTTAAGAAAATGTTAAATATTCCTACAAAATTTTAGTTGTTATTTATAGCTCCTTTGATTTGAACTGTTATATTAGTTACAATTTTTTATTTTACATATTTATATCATAGTTTGATAATCATAGAGAAAAAATATAACAGTCGAGTGTATTTCAGTATTTCAAACTCTTATACCGAGAGATAATTGTGATACAAATATTTGTATGACAATATGTAACTATTGCATATAGCCAGATTAGAAAACCCAGTATAACAGATATATGAGGTGAAAAAAGAAGTTTTATATCAAAAATTAAGGATTAATTGTGAACGAACGGTACATTACTTCAAACGATATGAAATTGCTTACTGAGTCACTTGTAAGTTCACAAGCGAAGACTTGGATTCGGAGAGGCCCTGCATTCTACTAAAGCATAATCATGGCGTAGTTAACTACAATTCGTTCAAAAATATCCTGATGGTTAAAGCATAACTCTGTGCTTAACCATTATGTTCATACCCAACTTTACTGACATAGTTTAGCACCCGGGGTACCCGGGTACCCATTTACTGTAATCTTCAAATTTTTCATATTCCAGTAAAAAAAGTGTTTATAAATTTTTCTTTCTAAAATATACATTGTTATTGACTATTTAAGTAAGTTTAAGAGGGCATAATGTTGTAGAAATGTAAGTAACATCGTAAACTAGTTAAGGTCACCTCAGGTAGTAGACACGATTTCAATTTATCGGAGCAGAGCAGGAGCTCTCTACATTGAAAGGAAAATCAAAGTCAATTTTAGTCGTTTCTACAGCATACTAAAGGAAATTGTAGTTGGTTTATAAAGAAATGAGTGTTATATTTCTCTACTTTCACAATAAAATGTATTTCTATGCCTTCACAAAAATAATTTTGAATGTATTTCGATATAAATACTGATGAGGGTACCGGGGTACCCGGGTGCGAATGCAGCGATGGCTGAAGTTTAAACTAATTAAAATTAGAAAAAATAAGATATAATTTAAATTCATGATTTGCTTGCTTTTGAGCTAAATAACGAGGATCCGGGAGCTCAATATCGAGTTTTCATTTCTTTCCTCAGTTTTTTTTATGCAATTATAACACAGTGGACACCCGGGTACCCGGGTATGAACACAAGGGTTAAGTGACTTCGATAAGCATAACTCTGGCCAACCGCAGGGTTGACTGTTTAATTTTTGAACGCTCTCCAGTTGACCATACGACGTTACGTTTTACATTTGACCATTTTATCAAAACCAGCTTTTGTCAAACGGAGAAACTTATTTGTACCCCTAATATTTGCATGCAAAGAAAATGTTATGTAAAAAGGCTAAAAATCTTACCTATTCCAATCCAGACGGGGATGTGCCTTCTACTACCCAAGTAACTAACAAATATAACAGTTATCACATTTCCAATTTCATAGCTAGATGCGATCAGGCCAGAGTAGCTCGAGGGGATCTCGAAGCGCTTCTCGATCGTCGTTATCACGGAGTTAATGTAACCAGAGCTTAGGGCTTGCTGGAGTGTGACTAGTATTGAGAGCAACAGAACGAAAATTTTAATCCTAGCAAACTTTTGTATAACAATTGGACGACAGTTGAGAATGCCGCAGTCCCTGTTGAGATCGTCGTCGTCGCGCTGGTGGGCGGACTGCTGGGCGGCCTTCTCCTTCTGGTCGATTAGGGAGCTCGACGGCTGTCGACTGTGACACTTTGTAACAGAATCTGAGACACTGTTGTGGGGCTGGTGGTGCTGGCAGGTGGGCACCCGGGGCTCTGGACTGTCCGAAACCGGGGGGACGTCGACGCTGCTGTCGTCACCGTTCGACTCCGAGTAGAGGCCGGTCATTTGATACATCGACTCCTGTCGCCTGCAAGGAGAAATCATTTTGCTTGTTAGCTGGACAGCGACTGGGGTATCCATGGCTCAATTTTCCACGACTGGGAGGCAATTAAATTGAACAAAGGGCTCCCCTTTCCCGGGTCGATTGGCCTCAGGCCGGGACTCCATTCATTTTCAGGGACACGTCAATAATGCCAGGTTTACCTGAGCTCATTTAATAGCCAGCTCCACCGTTTGCATTCTGCAGGACACGTAAATCGAATGACCGGGAAAATTGACCGGCCATCTGCCGAGGTAAACTAAGCCCGTCGAGGAATCGATCAGAGGAATAAATAATTACTCACCTGTGCCCCTTCCTGTGGCCGCTGGCTCCATCGCTGCACCCCCCGGTGGTTCCAGCTGACGGAGCGCCGGTTGTCGAGCTCGTGGAGGACCCTGCGGGGGGCTGCTGATGATTATGTTGCTGCTGATGCTGCTGATTGTTCTGCTGCTGCTGCTGCGGCTGCTGCTGGTGCTGGGACTGTTGTTGAGTAATACTGGACGTTGCCGTCATGATTAAAGTTGTCAGGATTAATCCTTTCGCTATTTATCATAACATTTGGATGATGGTGCTGAAAAGAGGAAAGTTGCTGTGAAATAGCCGTGACCGTGTAAACCGGAGGTATAAATGATGTTTTTTGTTTTTTGAGAGAAAGAATCTAATGCTTACTCTACCGACAAATTTGCTGGCTTAGCCGCCGTTTCAAAATACCCTCTCTGTAATCCGCTTATTTTCCGGAAAAAAGCCCAGAATTGATTTGTTATGCTGGGTTTTTAGTTTTAATCATACAAAATCAAAAATACTTATTTACATTTATTTTATTGTCAATAGAAAGTTCTGTAAACATTTATTTGCTGCAGTTTTAAGGCAGCTTCCAAACGATTGATTATCCTCATATGATGAAATTTTTTAAATGTCTTACGTTATTTGAGCTAATTTCATTAAACATTTAAAACAAATTAGTTTAACTTTATTAAAAATACACAAAATATTATACTCCTATTGTGTTATTATCTTTAGTATAAACTATTCTTCATTCAGACTTTATAAACATTTTTAAGGTTCGACTAAAATAGAAACAATTTATTTTTAACTATTTACTTTCTTAATTTTTGCGCTTTGGTAAGTAAATTGTAGGTTAATTTTAACTCGTTGTTTTGGTTTTATTCAATTTTAGAACATTTCGGAATGTAAGTTTTCCCACTATTTCAAGGTAGTTGCTATGGTTTAATGCAATTCTTTGTATGAATATTTATCTAGAATATATTGACAGCATAAAACAATATTTTTCTTATTTAGAAGAATGTATATATACAGTAGTGGCCAGATAAAAGTTATCACTATGAAAATTTTGGAAAAATCGATTGCAAACATTTAGATAGCCAAAAAATGGAAAGGAAAGGATACATAATCCTTTCTTAGAGTATAATAATTAAGATAAAACTGTATGCTCTTATAAAAACCGATAATTAACTTTATTCTTGACTAAATATCTTCCTGTTAGTGGATCCAGTTTCACGCAACAACCTTAAAACTTTAAGGAACGTGGCTACATCCCACTTTACCGACAATCATCCTAGCCGATTGTCCTTCCTGGCTTAATGCACAAATCACACTCTTTTGTTCACTTGTAAGTTGTCGCACCATGTTCACTCCTGGACTTCCTAAACAACAATGCGTTTTGGCAAACACATAACCGTTAAGTAGGATCGGCCTAAGCCGTAAAAGTATTCTAGGAATATTAAATTCATAATAAGTAATAAAATTTTAAGGGCGCCTGAAGCAATTAAAGGAGTTTCATGACCGTTACCGCGGATTTCCCAAATATTTTAAGGTGGTAACTTTTATCTGGCCACTGCTGTAATTATATTTCTACTTAAGTTCAAATTCAGATTTTCGAAAGCCTTTCTAAACTATTTACTTTTTAGATGTATTGTAATAGGTAGCACCAGTTTTATATTATAATATATTATACATGTACAAATGAATCAATTCAATAAATCTTATTCTGAAAGGTGTAATTACATTCGGTTTCGCCACATTTATGAGTCACACAATATGCCAAAAATGTGATTCAGTTCCCAGATGGTTTAAGAATACCTCGAGCATCACGAAACGTTACAATGCGACTCTCGATCGCGCATCTCTTAGCATCTTCTTAAACGCGATAAATAAATAAATCACACGCATCTTCTATTGCGCTTACAATACAACTTTGTAAGACAGATCTGAATCTAAGAAAATTCTACTGCGCCCCCCTTAGACACGCACGCAATCTGCGTCAGAGACGGAATAGAATTAAAGAAATTTAAGCGTTCAAGCAAATTCCCATCGAACGCTAATAAAAGTGGAGCACCGCAGCAGCGAAATCTTTACAACTTCCGCGTGTTAATTAGATGGAGGTGCCCCGGGGGCGGAGGCGCGACCCGAGCAGAAAGACAAGCAGCTTAAATGGGCGCGGCGGTACAAAAACAGAAAAGCCCCAGGTGGTGCTCCCCTTTGTGGGCCGCTTAAGGAAGCGGAAAAACAAAGCGCGCGTTTTCCGTCTGAAACCCTTGCAGCGCCTTATTCGCGGAGTGGGGCTTGAGAATGCATCTAAAAATTTCAATCTCACACCTTCCAAGGTGAAGCCGACCGCGAAGGCGACGAAAAGCGACGCCGCCGCCGCCGAGACAATGGAAGACGACGCTCGGCTAGTCGATGAGCAATTTTCGGGGAGCTCAAAAATAGTCGCGTTGCGCCAAGCGAAACTTGTCGCGGAAGAGGGACTCTGCTAATTTCGGCGACTTGGCACAGCGCGAGACGCAGCGCGGCACGCGTTGTTGCCGTAAACAAATGATTGAGTGCGGGGCAGGTGACGCGGCCGCGATGCGTCGACCGCGCCGCGGACGAGTTCATCTCCTTGCGAGATTGCCAAAGTCGCTGGACCGCCGCATCCAGCCGCATAATTAAAAGCCAATTTGCGCCAATCAAACAACCGGGCACTATTCGCGTCTGCTCGTTTTTTATTTTGACGTTGTTCATTTGCGTTTTATTGATGGCTTTAAGTACCTCATTGCGCTGTTGTAATAAATGTTCTTGGGGATTTTAATACTAAATAAAGAGAAACCACCCTCATGAGAGTTACCCCGAGCAATTTGAAGGGCTCTTATTTGAGCAGTGAGGCTGCACGATAAACTAGGATCGATACAAAAAAAAAATATATTTCAAAGAGAATTGTGCGTAGTGCGTTACTTCGTCACTATCAAATCCGGACGGAAAATACTTGGAGCCTGGCTTGGGAATAGTATAGATAACTTTAAATTGAAGAATATCTTTTAAGCGGTTAGGGTTAGTAAACTTTTTAACAAAAACTGTTTACATTTTCCTGAAGTATACTATTATCCCCTCAAAAATCCATGGTATCTATTGAATATTTTTTAAGATTTTCTATAATAACTGTAGAACCGTCTTACTATTGGTGTACATGCGTTTTTCTCAGAACCATATTTTTAAGGCCGCGTTGTACACTGCAACTTTTACATATAGAAACTACATATTAAGGTATTGATTTACTTTTGAAAATTATCTTGAATGTTATTTAATACTACTTGAATATACCACCTACTGCGAAAAGTTTCAGGATCACTTCAATGTTTCGAGAACTTTTAAGACAGGGAAGGAAAATAAATGCAGGCGCAAATTTTAAATTCAAAGTATCCTTTCTATTGATTTTCCCCTGTTCAACTAAAAAAAGGTTGTGATCCAAAAAATAAGTCTTGCACAAAACGGTGATATGTATAAACTTTATCTAACAGAGGCAAGCATTCATTTTATATGAAATGAATAAAATTACTTGAATAAAGCAATATTCATTAAACATGAGATTTGAAATAGGATAACAATATAATATTTTTCAATATATGTACATATTTTATTATTTTCTTAAAGGGCCCTTCGTTTTAAAATGAAGAGAAAAACACATCTTTAGAATCTTTTTGTGCGAAAAGTATCATATTGAAAACAAAAACGAATTTGTTTAAGGAATTTTTTTATATTATGTTAAGAACATAAACACATTTTGTGTCAATAATATTGATCCTTTTTGGCGGGGTTAGAATGTTGGTCACCTTTGAACTTGTATAGCAAATACCTTAAGTTCTACTCGTCCGATTTTAAAAAATGAATAAGCATTTGATTCGTTATACAAAGAACTAAGTAGGCATTAATCCTTTAATAATTCATATTACTACCTGTGGTGTTGTTGTATAAGGACAGTGTCCTCCTAAAATAATGACTTTTTTTAAACATTTTCATAAAAACACAAAAACAATACAAAAAATGTTGTTCAGGCTTAGTCTGGCAAAAAATAGAAAAGAATACGTTTTAAGTGTTGAATCAAAAAATATATTTTTCTCACTAAAAACGTTGTTTTGCTTAATTCTAAAAGGAAATATCCCCTTGACAATAAATTTGAAATTAAAAAATCCTATAAAGAAATAATTGCAGTAGACCGTCATGGAATATTTGGAAGTGGAGTTCAGAATCAATCATTATGGCTTTTTTTAACAAGCTTAGAATAAGAACTTTGTTCCTCCTTTCTATATGAACAGAATTTTGAGTAATGACAATTTACTAGTTTCTTAAGACTTTTTGATTAAAATAAAATTATATTAGAAGGAATTAAGTGCCAGGAGAAGATACTTCCAAAATTATCAAATTATACAATAAATTCGTTATTTTACATAGAATTACTCGTCGACCTCTTAGAGATAGTTTTGAACTGAAAAGTATTCTTCCTCATTATTATTTATGCAGGCACATTTCAACATTTAAAAAACTCCAGGGGACTAACATTTCGTTGTACTTTTTGATAAAAACTAAGAAATACCAAGATATATATTTAAAAACAGAGTATTCCACAAAATTTAATAAAATTAGAACTTTTATTTATTCACTACTCATAAGTGTCGTGCGCAAAAAGCATTTAAATTCTTATTTGTATTCCAGTTAAATATATGCACATATATGTATGTGCTCAAAGTCTAAAGAAAAAAAGGTGTATTTCAATCCAAATAATACGTATTCTAGGTATCGCATTATAATTTTAGCAAAATTTTAATGAAATTCTCAAAAATAGATGAACTTCTACCTTATAAATTAAACGGGTTTTTTTAAAGATATTTTGTTCTTTGGCCTTACTTTATGTATCCAAAAATATTGGAGGACCTTTGTAAGAAATTTACAACGTCGTCGTCGTGGAATCATCACTTCAAACTACTCTCAAGGGTTTTTCAAAGAATCTTTTTTTATATATATCTGCCGCCCTTTCTGGGGATATCAAGGGCTCAACATTAATAGAAAGCGAGGGCGAGAATAAAGGACATAGACATGGACATTTATCTCTCTGAACTTGAAAAAAATAATTGAGCGCTCCTTGGAATGGCACGTTTCCTCCATCAAATGGCACTTGTTACATAATTCGGAGCCAAACAGTCTGCCTTCCTTCGGAACCCCCCGCCTGGCGCCCCGCGCGATAAGAGAAATGTTCATTCAGGCGCGTCCTCTGAAAAAGGGCTGGTTCAGCTCATGTCCTGAGTCCTGTCCCACACGTGGATGAAATAAATAAGAGTAAGCGAATTTTCCACAGGCCGGTGCTTCGGGTCTACTGTTTCTGTTTTTCCTGGAAATTCCGGACAAAAATGTGACAATGGACTTTTTTCAAAGGACGCATTAGCAAGCAGATGCGACCGGTGATAATTGGGACAATGTTTAATCATAGAGGTCCTGCAGAATGACTTGTCAGTGGGCGGATGCTGGCCTCGGATAAGCGCCATGAGGGAGGATTAATTCTGACCATTTATTTGTGGTAACCCCAGCAGCTACTTTATTAAGTGGCTACTGAGACTCAGGTACGATGCATTGCAGAAAGCGAAAACCTTCTAAGTACAGGGACCTTGCGCGGGGCGAACAATTGCAGAGAAAACTAGTTTCTTATCGTGCCAGAAAACAATCTTTAGCACTTCGACAACTCCGAGCAACAAAATCCGCTTCGAGCTAGTCGACATTGGTCTCATCTCGCTTACAAAGAGGAAAAAAGGCGCGTTAATGAGCACACGCTGCTCTAATTGTTTTAAAATAATCCAGCGGTTGTCTCGTCTACGAGATAAAGCCATTAACTCCCACAATAGCATACAAGAGCTGTAGAATTCCTCGTTATTTCTACAGGGAAGGTACTTTGACCTCAGAATCAGGTTGCGACCCCAATGCTTTTCTAAACATGTGAGTTCCTTGTACAAGAGGTCTTTAAGAAAAACGATAATTGGTTTAAATTCCTCATATTTTGATACGTTCTATAAGCACACTTTTAAAGGTCCAACATAGACAAAACTTTTCACATGCGTTCAGTTTTAAAACTCCGACTATGTTTTGCAATTTAATTAAAGAATAAAACAGTTTCGCAAAAATGTTCTTATTTCAAATACGACACCATTTCAATTTCGTATTCTATTTTTATAAACAAAGTTCCTCCGGGAACGAAAAAATTTGTTTTTACTGCTTTCAGACAAAATACGTTTTCTTATTCGCAGACAGTGTCTATTACGGCAGTGAAATTGTGAAACTATGTCTTTTAAGGTTAAAGCGGTGAGGGTAAGGTCTAATTGTATTAAAATTAAAAAATTCTGATACATATCTGACATGAAATGGAAGAATTCCAGACATTAATTCGTTTTCTTGAAATCTATCTAATTAAATATTTTTGATAAAAGCACCAATTTAATTTTTTTCGAAAGGTGCTATTAATATCCACATTTTACCAATTGATAACGTTTATTTAAAAACATTTATCCATATAATGAAATAAAGGTTCGCATGACAATTTTTGAAAATATATGATATTATTTTCAATTCTCATAAGTATATTGGAAACACATTTGTAATCAGCAACCCCGAAAACCCCAAATAGCTATTTTCAGGTAATTCTAAATTACAGGATCTGATTTCAGATGCATGCAATCAATACTTTCCAATTGAAGAATGCTGACTGTGCAATTATACATCGATTTTGTGTTTATAATACGATGTGCGCATGTAGATAAACTTTCTTGTCAGGTTATATAAAGTAAAAGACGAAATTAGAGATCTGAAATGTAATATTTAAAAATCTTCATTTAATGCGCTGTGGCCCTTTATCAAATTCAACAATTGCACTTTGACAATAAAAGTAGGTAGCAATTTATCTACTATATCTATTATCTGATGTGTTCCAGTTGGAGATAAATCCTCACTAAAATTGTGGACAATGGTTTCAGCCCCTCATCAGTTGGTAGTTAACATCATGACTTTGGTGATAGTTACGACCCACCTTTAATATGCAGATGCTTCTCCCTCCTCACCGAAACCCCGCCCTTCCTTCGTGATAAATTGAGGATACGCATTTAAATTGGAAACCCGTGTATATCCCATTTCAACTCGGCCAGCTGGGTCGCATCAGGCCGCCTTCTTGACCGAATTCCGGAAGTGCTGCAGAATACGTTCTTATCTTTAAGACGTTGTATCCAATTACTGGGAAGAAATGGGTTTCGTCCCCGTTTCCCATATTTCTTAAAGAGTACAGCCCGACTATAGTCTGCCTTTTTATTCCACGATGGAAGTGATTCCCAGTACCTTTTGAATGAAATGGGGTTACTTGAGAAGCGGGTAGGGCAGGGCCAGTCCTTTCACTAGCGAGTCCCAACGTTACAAAAATACTTTCCGGTCCGCCTCGCATATTAGAATCGGGCGCATTTCAATTAGTTTGCCTTCATAAGAGGAGAAAACTCGCCTTATGCAACACTTTTGGCCCAAAAAACCCCAATATGCAAGCTGATGTTTTGACTACTTAAATTTTTACGTAATTCCGGGCCGTTACGGTCAAAAGAATTATACAACTCGCAAATCTCAAAATTTAAAATGGTTTTCTTTGTATGGCGGCTGCTTTGCCTGTCCACGGCGAGCATTTCATCTCAGTTAACCCGGAAATGGAAAAACTCCAAAATTGCTTGGTTGCTCCAAAGGCAGTTGGAAGTAACTCTGCCATGAACAATTAACCCGATCACATTTTGGGCCATTTTCTCCAGACTTGGGGCAGGCCTCAGCGAAAACACCAAGTTAAAGTTTCTGCTCCAGTTCAGTGGGAGCTGAAATGTTGAGAAAACAAATAGTCGGAATTCTCCGATTAAATTAATGATGTGTGAATGAAGTGCAACTTTTAGGCAAAAGTTAATTAAGAAATCAATTTATTTTTAGTCGATGTACTTCTAACTGAATCGGGAAAATCTGTATACTGATAAAATTGGTTTTCATCGAAATCTAGAAAAGTTCTAAAACTGAGATACATACCTATACTTATTTGATTTTGTTTTTTTTTTCAATTATTTTAAATATTTTCCATAATTCTTCTATACAATAAAACTTATGGGTTACACTTAAAATACAAAAATTCAATAGAATTTTTACCCTTAATTTTTATATTATATGTATATCTATGTACTAATAAAAACTACGTCTGAAAATGGTTCAATATCTTTAATGCTGTACATAACGATCAAGGGTCCATCAATGAGTTCGAACCTAATGGAAGTCGTCCGAATATGCCCTTCGATGTTTAAAATGGTAACCTTCGCGAAAATCGATGGTGATGATATTTTTAAAAACATTTTTTATACATAGAATCTACGCTGCATTTTAGCAAACGAAAAAAGGACATGTTGAAAATTTCCATAAAAACTTTTAAAAACAACAAACTACTTTATCAAAAAGTGGCAATACTAAATAACTTAAGAAAAAGGACAACACATTTTGAATTTTGTTAAAGTAATGTGCGAGACCTAAAACTTTTTACTTAGCTCTCATCTACTTTTTTAAATGTAGTCCCCAACTACTGAACCTACTCCTTAGAAAATCTGCAAAAACATAAACAGTCGGCACAAAGTTTCCACGACCTTTTAAAACTGAAAGAATGTCTAGGGTTTACCCATTTTATGAGAATAAATTTCATCCCGCAACAAGTGCAATAACAACACTCGTCGTCCCCCAGGGAGCCAATCAAGGGACCTATAAATTTCTCCTGCATTTCAATTTGTCTTCCGCATTCCGTTCCCACGAGACAATCTTTTCCTCTTCCAGTTCCTTCTCAGATGTCGTCGTTTTTTTGTAGAAATTCAAACATAACTATTTCCTCGGGATTGACCCCGTTCTCCTTATTTGTGAAGTAAACAGAGAATTTGAGCTTGAGCCAACACAACCAAGCGAACTGGGTCACGGATTAGGGCAGAGGGATGGTTCGGGGGTGGGTTTTTTGTCCTCGATTACGGTGGTCGATCAAAAAAAAAACAGTTGATGGCCTTTAAGTGCTTGAGGAAATAAACTCCAACACCACCCGGAAGCAGAGGACGCGGTACAACAAGCGGAAGCGACCGTCAATAGATGGCAGCATAAACAACTAAGGAGGAATTAAGCGCTTCGGGAGGGTAAAGGAAAAGAAAAATCGATGCTCCTTCAACAATTTTTATATAATAAAAAAATGCAATGCAACTACTACCCCCAGGGTAACTGAGGAAAAAGAAATGAGTCAAAAGCAAAGGACTTTAACCCCGTGCTCCTTCCTCCCGCGGGGAAACCGACGACGCCTGTAACGTGTATCACAACAAATTAGCGCCGGGAATTTTCCGTCAAAATCACTTAAAAATGGCTTGGTGGTGGTGATGGTGAAGGGCTTTCATCCCTTTTCATCTTTTATACACAGCCCTGCACAGGGGACGAGATTAAATTTCCACCGGAAGCAAGTTATTTTATGCCTCCTGCGGGGGTGGTTGCTACAAAAGGCGGACTACTGCAATTTTTACGATATTTTTTTCCAGTACATTCCCAGAGCAATAGGGGTTGGATATTTTGCAGCCAGGGAATGCACTTTAAGCATAAAGTGCCCAGGAGCACAGCACGTGCTTGTGTTAGAGGGGGTTGCCGCCCACCCCCGCATTCGTGACAATCACGGTACACAAAGAAATGCACTCCAAGCGATGAATCATGCAAGAAGCATGCGTCTACCGGTGCAGCAGAAGGGCAGCTCCAGCCCTCACCCTGATTGATTGAGTTTCGGTGGCTCACTTCCCCGGGATTAGGAAACCCAAGCTCCATTTACGGGGCCCCATTAAAACTACATTTACGTTCGCTGCTTTTGTGAGCTCCCGGCGCTCCACTAAATCTGAGGGGCCACTCTGCAAGCACTGAACCAGTGCTCCGCCCCCTGGGGGACTCCTGCACCCGACTTTTGCCATTATGCACACGAACTACGGTCGCGACTTTATCAAAAATCTCGAAATTTTTCATTGTGGAATCAAATTGGGGCACTCTTTAATTACTTCTAAGCGTTTCGACGCGCAATTGTCTTCGGGGAGCCCCAACAACGACGGGGCCTTGGATGCGTGACTCATGCGGATTATTCCTCTGGGAGTGGACAACGGCCTTGGGCTCTTTTAACTTTATCATTTAATAGCCAATTGCTGCAGGCGCAATTGTCCTTCTTAAGGGAGCGGCTCATTTTCAAAATAATATTTAAATTCGGAAGCGATTTTGATTACATATTCAATGTCCAGTGAGTACTACCTATATAAATTATCTTTATGAATCTTCTAACTTTATGACTTATCGACTTAACAGTTTTATTCAACAAAGCAGTATACAATTTAAAAGGAACACATGTATAAGATAATATTATTACATACAATATATAATTATTCTGCAAATTTTAACGCAAAGTCTGAAAAATCTAATACAATTTCGATTTAAAATCTATAACCTTTGCTTTAAATAAATTAGGAGAGCTTAAAAAACTCCTGGTGAAACTTGATAGCAAGAATGAGTAAGCCTATTATTGAACATTTTGAAAAGCAAACAATTCTCAGACGAACGATCAATAGACTTCAATTGGAGTGCTAAATACTTTAGTTTAAAAGGTGGGAAAACACGAAGCAGATCACTGTGATAATTCGACTCTAATGAGCATCAAGGATAAAATAAAGCCCTGGAAACATAACCGAAAGTTTTCTTAGATCGAGGTTTTTAATGGGTTATTTTTCCATTTATTATTTATTTATACTAATACCAAATAATTACAAACATTCGAAGGTCATAGAAAAATTGGAAAAAAAGTTTCGAACACTTTTGAAGCAAGATTATAACCAAAAAACTCGCGGTGACATATGAAAAAAGTTAAATAACTTTTTGAGGTTCCGGGAAGCCTTACACGATTACTTTGCTCTCCATTTGTCTATCTGTCTATAAAGTATATACCTTTATGTAAACTTTGCGTTTCTAAAATATCAGCACAAGTAAGAAATCCGAGTTCTTTGGAATGTTTCTTCATTTAAATCAAAATGATAAGAATAATTTTTTTTTCTGATTCAAACTTAATAAAAAGTAACAAAGTAATTGCTTAAGTTATACGGATCCTTCAAGGTACGTGGTGTACTCGAATTTGTACGTCTTTTTTAACTTGTTATACTTTAAACAATGTGTAAACTTTAAACCAAAAACTGGGTCTCCTTGTTTGTTTAAGCATCATAGTACCTTCTTGTCACGAAGATGCTTCTGCGTCATTTACCCATCCTCTAACTTGATATAACTCCCCAAAGTTAATACCAAATTATATTTCACCGAAACTTGTCCATGACGACAGTAACTCATTTTGCGTCAGGAAAAGTTTTCAGTGACGTTTGAGAGTGTTTTCAAATGGCCCAACGAAGCAAGACAAAATAGTATTCATATTGTTGGTAAGTAGCCCACCCTTTTCTCTGGCGGTGGGGTTTTGTTCGCTGTCCTTAGCCGCCTAATTTCATGGCATTCGAGTGAAGTCCCAGCTGTCCCACAAAAAGGGTACCGCAGAATAAGAGCGGGGAAGCCTAATGACGGGAATTATAAATGTTTAAACAATGGGGCTTTCTTATCGAGTCGAGCCCAGGTAAAATAAATTATCCTTCGTCCTTGAACTGGGTCCGTTCCTTAGTTTCGTGCGGGCACCACTAATCAATATAAAGCCTTGCCTTCCCCGGGGCACCCTGGGGCACCCTGGGGCTCCTTCGGAAGTATGTGGTTGCCTATGTCGCCTAGTTTATTAATTTACCTAACAAGCCTCATTCAGGCGGGAACGAATTTGCTAAAATTTTAATGGGTTCATTCTCGGAATAACGAATTATGCACGAGGACATTAATCACAGGTGGAGGGCACACTTTTCAAGGGCAACGTGTCGTTAACAGCCATAAGATTTTCTAATTTCGCACCCTAATCCCGCCAAGGAGCTAATCATAGCACTTAGATTAACTCCTGCTGAGTTTCTAATCTCCCTGGGGAGGCGATCTAATTTCCTCGCTGTTAAAGACTTCAACGAGTTTAAGATTGTAATCCGGCCGGTTGGTGAGACTGAGGAGGAAAGTGCGCTTATTGCTGCCGTCGTTACGGTGAGCTAACACTTCCGCAGAGTGCTTCAAAACGTCTTCCGGAAAATGCACGAATTTACCCCGGACGGAGGAAGAAAGCGATTGGAAGGAAGCGTGGAAAAAACGCACGTGCCACTAGTCGGGCAACAAAATAATAAAAGGTGTCTATTTTTGGAGTCTCTAATTATATCCGCGGCTCCGTGCACAACAAACCTTGATATTTTCGAAAATCCATCAATCTCCGACCTTTCGAAAGTGACATCAGACTATCTCGAGTCAGTTGTGATCAGCCCGGAGGCGCAAGTTTAAAATCTAGCTCAGATCAGGTCTCCTTCACTTTGGACCACTTTTGCAGCCTGAAAACCCGCCTTCAGAAACTCCGGTTAAGTGACTCTGCCCAAGATTTATGCTCCTGTCAAAAGAAACCGCGTCCGGGCCTAAGAAGGGGTCCAAAGCGGCTCGGATACTGATTCTGCAAAATTTATCTAACTTCGATTAGCCTTGCGCGCCCAGGTGCAATGAGTCAGCGCGGCGCGCAACTGCGATCAAAATCACGTTTTTTGCAGAATGCGAAAGTAAAAGTTAATTCGCGTGAGGGCTACCTCTGAACTTTCGCAACCGCGCCGGGGACCCGCAGCACCCGACCGCGCGGAGGCGTGACGGCATCGCATCGCGCCGGAATGATGATGTTGGCTGGCCGATGATTTTATGTCCGCGAACCAGTTTAAAACCGCCAATATCCCGGTTTCCGATGGTCTCATCGGTAGCATTTATGTTGACGGAGTGCGGAAGGTGGTGGTATTAAACTCTTTCTGTAAGTCTAGGCTCCCAATAAACGTGAAAAGCGAGGTAGCAAGGTAGCTAAGCTATCAAATGTTATTAAGTAGAGAATTGTTGCGTAAACCATGTTTTTTGACGACAGTAATTACGCGCCGCTCGTAGTAATTATGCAGGTTTTAGAAAGCTGCGGAGTAACCAAGAGGCATTATGCGAAGTAATTGAAATGATATAATAAAATATCCATGGCTAATTTTGTTTTCAACTGATTTCTATTCGGTTGTTAGTTCACAAAAACTAGGTAAATGCAGAGAAACTCTTTTAAAATGGTACATAAAAATGTTTGAAAACAATGGAGGCCTTCAAAAGGTTTTATAACGATATTTTTAAAACAACTTTAAGTTTCTCATTTGTTGAAAAAAACAAATTTAATTTATTTTACACAAAAACCTTTCTAACCAAAACCGTATTTAACAAAAACTTTTTGCTTAGGCAAAACGCAGTTCCATGTATAATGTTTTTGAAAACATATAAAAAAAACTTCAGGAATGAGAAAAAACGATGCCATTACTTATATAATTTTTTAAAAGCAACTTACATCTATCAATAAAGAGAAAATCTTTAACAATTTCTGAATACTTAATTTCATAAAGAAAACCTGCACATTGTTATGTTTATAAAATGTAAAACAGTGAAATGAAATAACCCAAATTTTGTTGACTTCGTTGTGAGACTTAGAATTTTGTTCACTAATTTACTTTAAAATTCTCGCTCTATATATATATAAAGATATAAACTACGTTTCAAATGGACGAAAATTGTTAACATTCGAAATCTGAATATCAAACGGACAAGTTCAGTGAAAAGAGCGCTAATATTATATAAGATTTTCTTCAAGGTTTCTTAAAACAAAGTTAAGAAATTTGAATTAAGTAAGGTAAGCAAATAAGGATTCGGATGCACATTGAATTTTATCCAAACTTTATTATGCTTCCTGATTCTCAGCATGCATAATTTCCGGTAAACAAATAAGAAAAGCACGGAAATCCAGATTTTGGGTATGAAAATAACTTATCCCTTGAAATGTTTGTTAAGATTGTTAGAAACTCCTACACATGTCAGAATTTCTCCTTCCACCCACCCTGTATAAGAACTCGAGGGGCAAATAACAAAATAACCAAGTCAGTTCCCTGAAATTCCAAGAATCCACCGAATAAAGATTACTGAGGCATATGTAAACAAAATTTTGGCTGTAGGCTGGGAAACTCTCAAGGAAGAATATTCGTTTTGGTCTTCGAATGTCTAGGAACTAAAATGTACTTCGAGACCATGCTCTAGCTCCACATATGAGGCCATGTGGGGCGCTGATAACAAAGGTCTCGGGGTCACTGCGTTATCAGCGTCAAGTAATTTCCTGACGAAAGACACGTGCGATTAGAGCGGTGTCAGAAGGAGCCTTGTCTTGAGGAAATTACTCGGTGAGTCACCGGGTAAATTGAGTTCAATTTCAATGGATGCAAAGTGGCTGTAGTGTGCCTTTTCAGAAAAACACAGTCGACCTGAAGGCCGGGCAAGGGCATATATAAAATAAATTTTGCATCCGCGTATGGGTTGTGTACCCATAAACCGGAGGTTGCCGGTAGTGAGCTCAAGGATTATCGAGCAGAAAGCGGCAATTTTCTATTTTCCCTCAGAGCGATGAAAGATAAATCCATTCCTACTCGACTGCCGTAATTTGCCCGGTTATCTGCGCTCGAATCGCAGTTGGCAGTTGTTGGTAATTGGACGACTATTGAACGCTGTGCAAATACTTTCGTCAGAAGTGGGATAGGCAAAAACATTTTTTCCAATAGTTGATGTGCTCAAAACGGAGTATGTTTCCTTTTGGCGGCTTCGCTTCGTTCAGTTGATTTGTAACAAAACGGAGGATACTTCCCTTTGGCGGCTTCACGTTGCTAAAAAAAGCCGATTCCCTTCCGGCCCGGATACGGGGCCCAGCGCGGGGAGGACATCCTGGAAATCGACATCCAGTTTGACCTCACTCAGCCCGGTCGAAATCAATGGGGCGCACGCAACGGAACTCCGTTCGCCATTACAAATAATATCGATTTGAGTGAGTCTATTCCCATATGCACCACGGGTGAAGGCGGTAGAGCTAACTTCGTAAAAAATTCTATTTTGAGGGTAAAAATAAGAAAAATTACTTTCTTTGCCCTCGCCCTCAGGTTCATCTGCACTCAGGTGCTGAAGAGGTTTCTCCTCGAGATTGTGGGACGCCGAGCTCAGCTCCTTTGCCGGGTGGCGCATTTTGCGGGTAAGGTGTATTTTGTAGCGATGAGCTTACAAATTTAAGGGCCACGTGAGGATAGTTATAGTTGAGGGCGCCAAGTTTATGGCGCTCTTGAGCCGGCTTTCTTGGAAATTTAAATTAGCTCCTCAAATATGCCTAGTTTATGGGCTTTTCCTGCGATCTATTTCGTTTAGCAATTCATGAAGTCATTTTGCGGCTTCTTTGCTGCTACGACTTCATCCTGCCTGATGATGCTGACGCATATTAGAACATGCCTTCCTCACAAGCAAATTCCTAGCGAAAACATTTTTCATAAAGTTGAAGGTCAGGGTGAGGAATGGTTTATGGCACGGAAATAGCGGGATTAAATATTTTTACTTTTGGCTAAAAGTTTAAGAGATGTTCGCCATTTTATAATTAGTTAAAGAGACACTTGCGGATGCTGTTTATTATAAGCCGCTATAGTAACACCATCTCATTCAGCAAATTTTAACCATTGGAATTGAGATTATTAAATTGTTATCACGTAATGGTCTCCGTGATATTAATTTGGAACGTCAGCATACAAGATGCTGGTGTTAAGAAGAATGAACTCTTTAAAAATTTGTTGCTTTAACAAATTTTCAATCCTCTGTGAAATCAAATTTTTAAAAACTTGATTCTTTAATAGACGATATATACATGTATTTTTGAATGTTTCAAAACTTTAGGATTATGATTCAAGTTGAGACGCTAATATTTTACTATGTATTTGTAAAAAGAACTTGTAATAACGAATAATATAATCAAACTACGACTAACACCATAATACTTAACTACATTATCAGAAAAATTCCTTGACCCGTACGAATCATATCACTTGTACATTATAATTTGTTTGAATCATACCAAAGAAACAACAAATTGATATTTTCAAAGTTTCTGGAATTTTGTTATGATTGTTGTATGTACATTAGCAAACTATCTATCCCACAAAAACTTAATAATCTGAAGAATTTAAAAATTACCAAGTAAACCACTTTCAATTTAATATTTACACGAGGTCAAATAATAATTGGTTTTTTCAGTTTATTCTTATCAATGAAATGTAGCAACCAATCATACCCAGTTGGTCAGTTTGCTTCCGTTTTTATCAGTATTTGAACTCAATGGCGTAGTTTTTATTTTTTCTTACAAGATAGCTTTAATTTTCAGATGACATAAACTAAATTTTTGCCCATTCTGAATTATATTGTTTTCAAAATGAAGCAATTCTTTGATAAGGAATTATAGGAAACACCTCTCTTAGGGGTTATCAGTTCTTGTGCGAGTAGTATGATTGAATCGTGCTTTTTAGCTGTAATATGCGTGTTTTGTAACGGTAAATAACTTCTTCATAAATTAAGTTTATAACCTTAAAATATTGAAAATTCAAATGCGCAAGCGTCTTAATTCTATTATTAAAATAAATTATTGAATTATTGAATCACAATGAATCTTCTCTGGCCTAAGTATACCCCAAGTGGCAGCCACACGAACCTATGGAGTTATAAGCTTGTATAAGGAGGTTTATGAAAGCACATTTATAAATTTAGTTCATACTATTTTAGTTATTTTAAATGTGAATTAATATACATATATGTAGATTACCGTATAAATTTAAGTATCTTACCTGCGAACCAACTATTCAATCTTTTATATTTCAAGAAAAGGAATTTGAAATTGATTAAGCTTATTATATTGTTTATACCATTTCTGCCCTTCAAGTAACTCATAAAAACTATTTAAAGTCAAAAATTATGAAATGCAGTTAAAATTAAAATCAATACAACATTAAAAGGAAACAAAATTAAGTACCTAACTCTGCAAAGTATTACTGCATATTTCTTTAAGTTAGGATCATTTGTCAAGAGGTTGCACATGCAATTTGAGGCCCGTTAAGGCCTTGACATTTTCTGTCAACGTCACGTCAACCGCACAGCAGCATTCCCTTTCAATACTTTTTTTTCAATAACATTTCAAAAACATCTGGCTCGTTCAATACCAAACAACATTCCTCTGTCATCCAAAAAGCCATTTTCCTCGAATATCGTTTGAATAATGTTCGACAGGTGGACTGCAGTAATCGCACCCAAGCAAGCCTGGTCCTAAAATGTATTTTTCGCCCCCTAAAGATGGTTGCAGTTGCAGGCGGTTTTAATCCGGCACCATAGTCATGTTTTTTGCAGCCGGTTGAGCCAAAATCTAGGCCATACAGCGCCCGAACTGTAAATATCTGTATATTGATTGGGGAAAGGGTGGGAACAAGTGGAAGGGAAGGTGTAGAGGGAGTATGCACCGTTTATATTAAAATGTAAATGCCTCGGGATGCGAAGACCAGCAGAGCCCTCTGGTGTGCTGCACAAGCTCCCCAAGAAGCCGGACGGGCGGCGCTCCCGGCTCGATAGGCATTCGCAGGTATATTGCGGGGGCAAAATCCTCTGAATGGCCTACTTAGGGAGGTAAATATATGCAAACATGGCGCCACTTAACGGTGCATGCACTGCGCGTTTAACGCACACATGGCCACCCCGAATGACTGCACCGAGGTGACTCTATTTAAATTTTGGTGCCCGAAAATGAAGCTAAAATGCTGCAAGAATGCCTAGGGTTTTGGTACCTCAGTGCTTATTTAAGCCGTTCGAAAGGTGCTTTCGCCCGACGTCCCGCCCCCCGCCCGGTCGACCCTCTGCCTCGTGTGAGTTCAATTGGTCGATTCGAGTGCCAAGAACGCTTTGTGCACCGCAAGCTAATAACGGAAATGTCCTTCATCTTGAAATTTTGGCAGTCATATTGCGGCTACCACTGCTGCAGTTCATAAATAAGAAATTAAGTTGTTCGGGTTTTTTAGGGCTAACTTACTTCATTAGAAAGCTCCCCAAAAAGTGAGAGAGGCGGATTCGACCTCATTTTTGAAACAAAAGCTATAGCGTCGTTCAACCATACAAAAACTTATAAATTCCAACACGAATACCACACATAACTCGATTGGGACACTTCTGCTTCAACCTAATTAAATTCGTGTAATATTATTTACCAGCAGCGCAACCTCACTGAAAAGTAATTCCGTAACAGTTGTGAAAACAAATTTTAAATTGCGATCAAATCCACCGAGCCCAAACTGTTGGACGAAACGCGCCCAATTCAAATGCCTCTGGCGTTTCGCTTTGGTACCGCACGCAAAACCTCATTTTTGTTTTGGTATGAATTAACTGGAAATGGCAATGGCGACCATGTACCGTTCCACCGCAACCCGCACCGTTGGTTCATTTGAGCGCGCCATTGGAGAACATTTCCCGGATCACGCGAAAGATCAGCGGCCGAAAGATGGATCTATATAGCGAAAATTTTATGCCAAACCAAAACGATGAGAATCGTGAGCTTTTGGTGGTTGCCCCTAGATTTTTGGCCGTCAGCGGCCATTAAATTAGTCACGTTGGTCGAGGCACGTCTGCGAGCCACTCACTCTGGTGCCTGGTGTTGGAGGCACTTCTAAATTGGACAATTGATGGAACGGATTGCATTGGACGAACTGCAAAATTTGCAATATTCATAAAACTGCTTGGGTCAATTAACCTTTCGAAATATTTTTTCTTTTTTTATACTAACGAATGGAGGACAACATTTTAGAGTTGTTCACAAACACAAAGTGCAAAAATGATTGTTGGTCTCTGTTAATTGCCAGAGTATCAATCAGCTTTGGGCTGACAATTTTTTCTTTAGAATTATTCGAGATCAAGAGCAAATATATATAGATAATTAATTTTATAGAAATGTAACTCTGCGAGAAAATTAAAACTTATCTCTTTGGAAAACAAAAAATATCTATTGATATTTAGATCGCGATCGATTTGGCAATTTTATTGCTAGAGCGCAGCCAATAATTTGGAATCTACGCAAAATTTACGCAATTAATAATGGACTTAATAAAGAAACCTTTATTTAATATATATTAGAATAGTTCAAAACAAGTTTCAAATTACATTTTAAAACAAAAACAAGAATAAGTCTATGGTGAAGTTGCACAAATAGTTCAAATACTTAAAGACA
Source organism: Tolmerus cingulatus (assembly GCA_959613345.1). NCBI lineage: Eukaryota > Metazoa > Arthropoda > Insecta > Diptera > Asilidae > Tolmerus > Tolmerus cingulatus. The sequence goes on from OY390707.1 coordinate 26,145,501, forward strand.
GTGTTTAAAGTATTTTTTTTTAGAAATTGGGCCTCATTAAGAGGCGTAGCTGCCACTGTATCAGCTGAATCAATGATATAACACAATAGAAAGAAATCGTATTACGCGTTAAAAAATAAAATGAAATTGATATGTATATGTACCTGATTTAAAAATTCATACATTTTCTTGATCAATACTAGAATATTCCTCATGCTTTTAAGTCGTATTGATAAAAGTTCATCCGTACTGAACGAATAATAAAACACTTCGCCAAAGCTATACGTACCTATTACATATTATTTCATTTGAGGGAAAGTAATAAATTCAATCAATATGCTTCTAATTTCGAAACCTTGTTTCCAATCCTTGAGTATAATTATTAACAAGCTAAACCAAATTTTTATTTGTTTAACATTCATAGTTATTTATTTTAAAAAATCGAAAAATTATATCTTTACTCTCGTTTAATAACTTCGAATTTTTATGCAGCTCTACAAAAATTATTACAATTAGATCTTTTATGAGACAATACCGCATATAGAAAAATAATAATTTTAAACTCCTTTGTAGAATATCTTTGAGTTATAGATGACATAATATATATGTATGTTCGGCAGACAAAAGCAAGAAAAACGCTTATTTAACCGCTAGAGAAATTGTTTCCGTCTTAAATTGTTTAAAAATGTATATTCATATGTAAATTTGACAACATAAAGTCTGAATAACCTTAAAAACAAAGTTATATAATCACTTTGATCATATATTATACTAATAATATTGAATGAATAATGCAAAACTAGTAATCAAAACCTCCTCAACAAATCTTGTCATTTCAATATATAAATTACTTCAAAATGCGCAAAAATTTAATAAAAAGAAGCATGGCTTTTTCCATTTTATAAAAATACTCCCGGTAAAAACTCACAGTTTCATAGCAATGGCCTTGGATCGTTAAGGGGTTATATGTATATATTGACTGTGTTTTTTGTTTTGTTAATTTCAAATATCAGAACATTAATTTTTTTAAATATTTGTTAACAACATGAAAATTCTAAAAATATTTTAATATACATATGTATATATATGCATATTATATCTCACAGATATAGATTTTCTTATTCCGGACCAAAAGAGCAATAAGGTTGGGATCGGTAATTTTTTTTCTGGAAGTATAAAAAACAAAGGATTTGTTGAAATCCTTTGAAACATCTGCAAGCCACACTTAAAATCTTCATGAGTATACTTCGTTTAAGGATAACTACAAGAACATAATTTTTGGTCAGTCATGTGCAAATTTTCCGAATTTAACAATATCAAATATTTTTCTTTAAAGAGCTGTTTTCGTATAATATATTTTTTGGAAAAGGAACTGAAAGAAATGTTAATACAGGGTCCAGTAAAATTGTATACAAATCAGTTTAATCATAGGAGTAAATATTCACTAAACCCAACGATTTCTTTATTACAACATATCCAATTAATATATTTAATAACAGAATAATTAAAGAATTATTAAAGAATTTTTAATAGTAGAAAATAGTTTAAGCCTAATCTAACGTGAGTGAATTTGGATACGGTTAATATAAAAATTAGGATTCATCGAAGCGATTGATCGACCACTTTATTGACAATCAGAAAAGGGTCTAAGCCTTGAAAGGTTCATTTTCAATAATAAAATATGGTATCGAAATTATTGAATAAAAGCTTACCTCTGAAAGTCAGTTTAAGTAATCAATATTTCAGAGATATAATCTTGACCTTAGTTACTGGGTTTTGAATAAAGGCACGTAGGCCATAATTCCTTATGTTTAGTGCTCAGTCCCCCACAATGTCGTCGTTGCTTAATTAGAGTTTTGCTCGTTAAAATTTACAATCTACTCCACGTCTATTGAGTTGATGACGCAAATTGCCACTGCGTAGGCCACGCACAGCCCACTTTTGTTATTGGCGCCATTGAGGCCCTGGATAGTCCACTTTCTGATCAGACTGGAGCACCAGCTGGTCCAGCGGGCGCGGGCTCGCTTTCACAAATCCAGCGAAGCCCCACAAGATCTAACGCGGTCCCCATCCGGATCCAGCAATGGACGTCCGAAGTGAGCTAAGAGCTGCGGAGATTTATGGCCGAGCCCCAAAAAAGGCATATTCGTCTTGGGGCCCATGGAGCCGAAGAAAGCATCTTAGTTACACCTGGAGTTTTTTAGTCCTCTTTTCGTTCAATAGCCGCGAAAAGCTTTCACGGCAGCCGATTTTACATAAAACAGTAAATGTCTGTAGACAGGTCCAGTCGAGCTTAAAAAACCCATAAAAAGTCATCGGGGTGCGCGTAACACGGTGCGGGGCCACCTTTTCCAGCCGATTTGCATATTCCGCCGTTTACGCTAAGTGGCAACAAGTGCGTACTTGCGGATTGCACTTTAATCCGTGAAGTCATTGACAGCACGATGAAATTCCCTGGTCGGGGCATTCTTGTCTCCTTGCGTCCCCGCGGGCATCGGCTGCGGCACACGGGGAGATATGAATTCCGGTGCTCCTGAAGCCCCCTGGAGCCCCCTGGAGCCCGCCGGTGTGACTCATTCAACTCTTCTTGAGATGGAGAGTCTGAGAAGTCGTCGGGCTCCACGACGCGAAGCTGTGGGGCGATGTGGGGACAATAATTGTCCGAGGGGTTAAGAAGGCGTTCCTCGAGTACAGTTTCGTCTCGCTCGTCAGACTAGCGAGGTTTATGACCTTTTTAAGAAAAATAACGGTCACGACGAGTAGGGTATCTATGGATAAGAAGACGTCATCTTTCGTGAGACCACTTCTTACACTTGGGGCGGTAATTTTTGCACAATCTTGCGTAATGTGAAACGATTTTCCCTGCCACTCGTCTCATCTCGACGGCCTACTAGACAAGGCAACATTTTGTGACAGGAAAATTGTCGCGTCGGTACGACTTCAACGCATTCAAATTCACCTAAAATTGACCTGATTTCGTCTCGTTTTGCTTTATTTTCTAAACGGCAATGACCTAATGTTAACTGGTCCACAACCACCACAGAGTTCGCCAAGGTATACTTAAACCAGGCCTAGACTACGTTTAAGCCAAGCTTAGAGTTTAATTTTTTTAAATATTAATCAATTCAGGTCAGACCAGTAATAAAGGATTTCACTCATTTCTGAAATGGCATAGTTATCTACATATAATAAGATGTATCTATCCCAAAGCAATGAATTCAGTTTTTTAAAGTTTCTAACACTTTCAATTTAGTTAACCCAAAATTTAAATTTCTATCTATAGTTTAAAAATTGGGCTTCCGAAAATCCTAATCAAATTTGAATAACATTTGAGAAAACTTCAGATTTGTAAGTAGAAATATACTTATGTAATAAAATTCGGTATAAAAATTAGCCACAGAGACAATTGTATTAAGTTATATTATATTAGCCTACAGAATAAGAAATAGTTTTATTTTAAATTGCTTTGAATAGACTGATCAACATTTTTTGCATTCGTTTGCGTAACAGAACAATTAATACATAATTTCAATAGAATTTTCTCTGTAGATTACAAATTTGAAAACTAAAATTGTTCATCACGCTACATTTTTGGAAAAATGGATGAAAAACTAAAAGAAATTCGTATTTTGAAATTATTTCTAACATAACAAAATAATAATGTAATGTAATAAGAGCTCTTAACGTAGCTCAAACGAAAGCCTAAATCCTCATTTCGATGTATAAAATAACTACCATTCGATAGCTCTTGCTAAGCATATTGAAAATTTTTTCTTTCCTGAACATGAAGTAGTTGTGATTTGCATGCATTATCAATTGTATGAAGTAATCAATTAACAGAATAAAATGAAATTCATTAAATGTTCCGGGAAGTCTCAAAGACTTTAATATTTTAAACTAATAGCTAAAGGTTCAAAATTTTATTTGACTTACATTTCAATTCCCTAAACAATTCCGTTATTTTGTAAAGAATTCTTAAAAATGTCCTAAATGGGATATTTTATATTCTTCAAATCTATTTTTTTCGAAAACGAGATGTGAAGGTACATTTTCATTTCTGAAAGCTCTATGGAAATTGTGCTTCACTTGTTCTGTGCACAAATTGTATTGATCAATGATATTAAGAAAAACATGTAATAGGAATTAAAATCATACATTTTCCTCTAACTTTGTCAATCACCTGCGGAGGAGAATAAAAAATTGTTAAGTATTTCAAGTTTAATATGCTTAAAACATTCCATTACTCATTTATGCAAAAGCCAACCATTTTTCCATTTTGGATCGCAGGTTTCACTTTCAATCCGCATAGCCCAAGAGTAGAACGCACGTAAAAATGTTTTAATCAAAGTGATTGGAACGGGGTCGCTACCGTCCATATTTTTCGATTCGCCATGAATCTTTCTCACCGAACCGAATATTGTGCAGACCTCTCTGCAATCCGTATTTATGCTATCGCGGACTTTGCAGAAACAGCTGCAGGAAGGAGCGCGCTGCTCCAGTTCTGATAGCGCTGAACGCCTATCGGGGGACAGATTAAATTATGCTGCGAGCCTTTCTTTGTGCCAGCCGACGCACGCTCACGGCGAGTTTCTTTGTGGGAAAACGCGTCTTTATTCTTACGTCGTCTTGCGAAGTCGGTTGTGTGCATCGATTATCGAAAGTCAGTCAGGCATGCGTTGCCTAGCGGTGACGCGGTGCCTTGGGCGTTGTAAGCTCTAGTTCCTCTCAATTAAAGTCACATGGAGAACCATGTTACCTTTAAGCGTTCAGGTTTAAAATACCTTTTACAAATTATAAAAACTTCCGTCCGTTGCTAAATACTTATTCCTACATAAGATCTCATTAACGATTAACTAAATAAAGAAGTAACAACTCTTTAATCTCATTGTGCTATTTAATTTTTCTAGTAGATATTAACTTAAGGTCAGTTGGATTCTACAATTACTTGGAATACAAAAAAGCGAGATATTGAACTAGTTTTACGTGATCAAATTTTTTATATATTTCCGTCCTCAAAGGAAAATAATAAAATATTAATTGATACAATGGGAATTATGACTAACTAAAATACAATAAACTGTTAGTTTTTCACCTTTTTGAAGCCGTGTTACAAACTGCAAAAATTCAGATTTTGGTTTTTGAAACTTTTTTTACACTGTCTTCGCCTTCTATAAAAGGCATTATAAGAATTTTTTATAATATATGCAGAAAACAATTGGTATAACTTTAATTTAAACTGCAAGATATGGAAATTTGGATCGCAAAACTGTAATACTTTTGACAACTACAGAATTGCTTCGAATGATCATTTAAATAATGTTAACTCGTTTGTTATGATCTTGCTGTGATACACGACAGTAAACATTCCTTCATTCAATTAATGTATTTTAAAGAAGATATTCGCAACGCATTAAATGTTTAACAAACAGGAGAGAGATACTTTATCTCCTGGACTATCATCTTCATCCGCTGAGAATTTAATTTTCAAAATCCAAACTTCAGCAGAATTGTATACCCAACTGATAATAATTCTTGCTGAATCTCTATTTGATAGGGTCGTGTATCGAGGGTATAAAATTTAAATAGAGAGAGCTATGAAGCAAAAGTACGACGAATGAGGAATTCAAAAAACTTTTTTGGGAACGTTTCTCTCAGCTTAAAAATGATGAATATGCAAAAATTGTTTGACAGTCATATTAATTTCTAAAATATTTCAAAAGTTTTCGGAGGCTTCATTGTTAACTAGTACTTGATTAAAATAAGTAACTATATTCAATAATATTCCTATCCATACTTTGGAGTGCTGGAAAATAAGGACATAAAACTAACAATTTTACTGCAACGGAATTATTACTCGAAATTGAATTTAGTAGCAATAAGGAGTCTGAAATTGAGTGAAATTCCTTTCAAATTTCAAAATGAGATCAACATCAGACACTTTGTATTTTGTTGCTTATAACCCTTTTTAAACTACCCTCACATGAGAGTTATATGTATATAGTTTGGTCATAACTGAAATTTTACGAGAATGTAGCATATTTAGTTAATTATAGGAAATGACTTTTTATTTTTACCCGTCGATTGCATAAGGCCAGGAATGATTTTCTTACGTAAGCAGCCCCAATATCCAAACATAATCAAAGGACACCCCCTGTCATCCCAATTGCATCCAGGACAGGCAAAGGGTATCCAAAGTGGCACCAGAATATTTAGAAAAATCCAAGAAAATGTTCAACGGAGGATGGAATGTCGCTGCTCCGTCGGTCAATAAAAAACGAACCCTATTTTTTTCTCTCTTACACTGCGCCTCCCGAGCCCCCTCTAAATAAATATCGCTGACTCCGGGGAGCGCACCTGGATGCAGGGCATCCACCAGCCGCAATAGGCCTCCTGTGGGAACTGTCTTCCGCCCGCCCCGCGCCCAGCCGCACCGGGCAAGGTAAGAAAAAGGCAAGAAATTGGAAGATGAGGAATTAAAAACGAACTGGAACTGGTTGGAGCACTAATTAAATTCCCATTAGCCTCCGTTGCGGGACTAAATAAACAGAGCCACGCAAAGAGCGGAAAATAACGCAGCCGAGTGGGAGGGGGCTGGTTGCAAGCAGCCAGAAAGCTCATCTCGTCAGCTGTTCCCGATTCTGTCACGGAGGAGCCATTTGCTGGCACGAGATGCGAAAACAAGCGCTTCTAACGGAACTGGTGGGAATTAGGCGCGTTTCGACGGACACAAGTTGGACGGGATTTAAGCCGCAAACAATGTCCATGGGAAATAACTGTGAAACGGTTGCATAACGATCCTTGTGCGGGTCTTTAATCGCCTCAAATATTTGGGTCACGTCACACTACAAAACGACCCCAAACAAACGGAATGGAGGAATCAGAAAGCCTGCGGAAAATCGATGGTCCGTTGCAGTCGACTTCTTCGGCACTGACTCAACACCTGCGTGGGAGGGACACTTCTCGATTCTGGGGCCAATAAACCCGAAATTATGTTTTCAGTAACTACAGCTATTTTAAATTACATAGAAATAAACTTACTCTGTTAGCGTTACAGGCCTATCTTCAGAGTTTCAAAGAAATTTCCAAGGATGCGGACTGCGACTCCTTCTTCCTTCAGTTGGCAGGACTGCCGCCCAGCTGTGTGCCACCGCTGTGATCTTCTCTGACGCTGAACTGCGGGGGGTGCAAGGTGCCTCCCTGTCACTTCGCACTTTATTTTCTTTTTAGTTGCACCTACCGCGACGGGATTTATTTTTTTTTTTTGTAAGCAATCAAAACACAATTTTCGCGACTATTACTTTTTTATTATTAAATTACTTCTGAAACGACTTTGCTTATTGCGCGGTGCCCAGCGTTGGAACTGGAGTTCCCCTGGGTATCGCACGGAATATTGGGCAAAAACACAAAGCTTCGTAGTTCCTGCTTTGGAGGATTCGTCCAGAGGTCGAACGGCGCGGTCCTCCCTGCACCGTAGGCGCAATTATTTTGTCACAATTCGAACAAGAAACGGTTCTTGAGGGGCTATTTTGGCTTTTATGTAACGCGAAGAAGCGACCCAGGAAAGAAGACACTTTTTAACTGCTCGTTCACTCTTACTTGGACCACTCGTCGCATTCAGGGGACCCTCGTCTGGAGGTGAGAAGACGCACCTGCGGCCACTTCGTGATATTTTCTTGGGTTTTTGCCTGATCTGGTCCCGGAACAAAACACACACAAGAACCTTTCAAAAATGGTTGAATGACCTGCACGCAGCCCGCTGCCATTCGATTCAGCCGAGCGTCTCCGTTTGACTGACCGCAGCCAGCGGGACGAAAGAAGCGCAGGAATCGCAAACGAGCGGCTGCTCCGCGACCCGACAAATCCGAGAGAGAAAGAGACCCGTTTACGCTCTCTCCTCTTCGCCTCGCTCTCTGGGAGAGTGCGTGTTTTCTCTGTTTTGTTTCGTTTTTCTTTCAATGAAAATTTAGCGAGGTCTGCTTTTAAGCACTAACCGCCATTTTATTTTCAGGGCTGAGTATGCACTTTACAGTTAGGAAAAGTTGTCAGTCATTTTAAATTTGTTACCCAAAATTCTCATTGTTAAAACCCGTAAGAATAACTCTTTAAATATAAAAGTCAATTAAATTCAAAATTTAATTTGCAGGTGCAAGGCTAGTGCGATACAAAATTAAATCGATATGAATCTTAATTTATGATGCGAAAGTGTTAAGCGCTTAAACAACACGTCGGTAATAAATAATTAGTAATCTAAAAATAAAAATGACAAAAATAAAAAGTGAACCAAGTTAGAGAAAAGGCGATTCCTGCAGTAAAGAATATAAACGTATTATTAAAGATGATGTTATCAAAATATTATTATACATCATTATTTTATAGTAGTCATAAATATGCTAAATTATTTTTTTAGTGAAAATAACACCTGCCGAACTTTCAATCATCTCTAATTTCAAAATTATGAAAAATTACTTGATTCACACAACTCAACATCGACTCAATTAGCCATTTTGTAAATAAAATCTGATGAAGCTGAAAAAATTAGTAAAGAGGATCTGGTTGAAAGGTTTTCATCTGCTAAAGTAAAATGAAAAATCTTTAACGTTTTGAGCCTATTACTGCTAATAGGCTGCTCGACCTTAGAATGTATGTATAGTTATTTATATTGATATGTATGTATTTACATATTTTTATTTAAATTATTTTACTTTTACAATGAATATTATGGTTTTCTAATGATTTTTTCTTTTATGTTTTATTTCAATGAGATCAAATTTTTTAAGTTTACTCAGTATAAGCGGGTTCCAACCTTTCGCGGAAGTCAAACAATTTTGTAGTTAAGCCTCTACGATTAGTTGTTTTGGACCAGACACCATCAGGAGAAGTGTAGCAAGAATTATTTGTGGGGTAGTGCAAAATAATTATACGCAACAAGGGCGACTACAACCGAATACCATTCATTCAGTAATTAATTTCGAAACTGCATTACCATTCAAAATCAGGAATGCCCACACAGTATGTATGCATGTGTCAGATTTTGAAAAGAAGCTTAAAATGCAATATAAGAAGTTAACACTAAACCTATGCTTCTACACTATCTATACTTATACTTAATATTATAAAAAGGATAGATTTGTATTTTTGAATGTTTGAAGCCAATAAACTCAAAAACTATTAGACCGATTTCAAAAATTCTTTCACCATTAGAATGCTATATTATCACTCAGTAGCATAGGCTATACTTATTACTAGAAAATATTAGAGATCCTTAATAAAATTTATGTGAAAACCACAATTTTCTGTATCCCACTCACCCTCATCCAAGCAGTTGTATCGTTTCGTTTATTGCAGTGTATCTTTCTACCTGTAGATTACTTTTTAAATTATTCAAATGAGATATGAAAACAAAATCCTAATAGAAAAATGAACGCCGCCGCGCCGTGGCCGATGTGGACCCACCTTAGAATATAGACATAAAGAAGCGCGATATCACTTGCCAAACGTACTAAAATCAGACCTCAAAAAAAGTTATTAAATTTCAGTCAGTAAAATTGTCTTTTTTGCTAACAATCAATGGGTACAAAAATGTCCTCATTTTTGGAATAACTAAAGATCATTATAAAATAATTAAAGGAAGAGCAAACCGATAATTTGCTTATAAATATAACAGCGCTAGCAACCAAAATACTGCAAACATTTAATAATAATAAGTATAACAATTCATTTATCAATTTTAAAACAAATGTTTTTTCGTTACCAGTTCTGTATGGAAACACACGTCAATACATTTGAGTTGACCATTATTTTTAACCGTTATTAAAAAATACCACCATTTAAAACTCTTCTGCATATGCATTTCATATCTGTAAGTAAACTGTCGAATTCTTAACTATTATACTCTGGGGTGGTTGAGGGAAATAATGATTTTCCTATACTTCCACCTAAACAAATTAAGAATTAGAACTCATTGTTTTTCAAGAATATTTTCTACCATTTAATTTTATCTTTATTTTGTTATACATTAAAGAAATAAAAATATGATTTTGCTTTTCTCAAATACATCCGTGGATTGCAGATTTTGAAGTACTACATCGGTGTAATCAATTCTTTAAATTCAGTTTTGATTAAAAGAAGAATTCCTAAAGTATATCACTACTAAATTTAGACATAGAGAAATGAAACATAAAGAGGCGACAAGTAGAACATTGGACGAGGAACCACTTTTTGAAAGCTCTGTGTGAAAGCTAGGATGCGATCTGAAAGCTCTTCGCTCGCGGCTTGCTGGCGATGCGATACTGTGGGTAAGCCACCGTCCGAATGCACTAATACACTCAACCAGCCATGACCGCGGAGCGCAGTGCGTAAACGTATTTGCCTTTGCGCTTACAGGCGTTCGTCTTTCCTCGGAATCGGAATCCCTAGCCGCTTATTTGCTGCCTTCACGTATTTTTCGTCTTTACACTGCAGGTTTATTTTGACTTTTTATAATGACGTAGGCATTTGGGAATCCCCTTTAAGATTACTGATGGGATTAGGTTTTAATTGGCCTTTAACTTTAAATGCCTACAGAACTAAATTTAACAATAATTTTAACAAAATTAAACGTTCTAGATAAAGTTAATTCCAACAAAATTATAATTAAATTATTGTGGTAATGTAGAACTTTATGTGTTAATAATGTTCAGTTTCCTATTTGCCTGCTTTTTTTTGTAGTATAATTTTTTCGGTTTCCCACTGACAATGTTTTTTTAATAATATTTCTTTGAAATGAGTGCATTTATTCTATGTTGAAAACAAAAATTATTTTCTTCAAACCATTTTCTAAATTCAAGACTTTCTTTCGTAAGTACAATACCTTTATTGTTTATTGTTTCTTTTAAACATTTAATAATACGGCTACACCCAGAAAAAAAAACATGTAGAAATGAATAAAAACATATGTAAAAATGAAATAAAACGTATATAGAATTTAGTGAAAAGGCAAAGCATTTTAATTTTAAATGGAAACCCATTTTATTTTTTTTAACATATTTTGTATATTAATTTAAAATGCACATATGTAATTTTAAATATGAAATATGGTTGAAATTAAATGGTTAGACATTTAATTTTGAGAAAATACATTTCATTTTTAAGTGAGAAAAGTAATTGTTTTTTCCTTCTTTTGGTGCATTTTCTTTTGCGAAAACAAAGGAACGTAGTTGACTTAAACAATTTACTATTTGTTTTTACATACTGTTACAATTTTGACCGCCGAGCGGCTGGCGGACAAAATTGCACTTTGCCCTTCCCTGCAATTCCGATATGAGGACGGACTTGCACTTTTTTGTGCCGAAGCAGACGAGCCTAGCAAAAGTGGTCGGCGTTTCGATCCGGAGCATCAACCAGATCTCTCCATTGTGGCTGATCGCTGATGCCCCTGCCACAGACGCCACAATCTTGCCGATCGAACGCCGGTCCTTATATCCACTCGATGCAAGCCCCGAGTGTGAATTACAAGGAAGGAAAATTGTAACAATACATATGACATTTTATTTTTACATAGTTGAAACATTTTAAAATAACATATGTATGCATTTGGTAAGATGAACTTATCATATTTTAAGAAAATGAAATGCTTTTGCATTTAAAATTAAAATGGTGCAGTATTAAACTATTACATATTTATAATTTGTTTTAAAATCTTTTTCTATGGTTTTACATAAATTATATGTGAAAACGAAATGTTTTCCTTCTATGTAAAAATAAAAACGCTGTCATTTAAAAACAAAATAGCATTTTTTTCTGAGTGTAGTTGTTATAGTTTTGACAAAAATATTGTAATTAAATTTCATTACTTGAAAAAAATATTCAGTCGGCGCTGTTAATTTACCAAAATCAGAATTGGTAGAGAAGTTTTTATGAAATAAAAATAGCTCAGATTTATCCTCGAGTGATATTGTCTCACCAACTCGTTTCATGCAATTTCCACACAATTCACATTTATATTTAAGATCGCGCTTATGAAGAATAAATCCAACAAAATATCTCAATGAATTATCCACAACTGGTCTATCGTTATGATTAATTATATCAAAGTTATAGTTTTCTAGACTATCAGTTTCGACTTCAATTCTCTCATCAATACATGTGCTTGTAAAATTCATCGACCCAGTGTTTGTATCATTTTGGGCAACGGAAAGGAGACAATTACGTAATTCACCATTTTCAAATATAAATTCTTCTTCGTCATCTTCACAGTTACTTTTTTTAGATTTTAGCGACAAGACTTTAATAGAAAGAATTTTCCCTATTAAATGATTAAATTCATATAAGGATGGATTTTGATTATTTCCACCTGATGATCTTAACAATGAAAACATATTTTCTTCAACATCTTGATTAAATTTATACAGTAAAACGTAAGATTTCTGTGGAAAAGTATCAAGAAGCTCACCTGTTAATAACAGTATGCTGCGAATTGTTAAGATTAAACCATCGAAGCAGTAATTTTTCCTCTCAGTAGAAAACGTCTCTATGAATGGATTTATATCTTCAAGATAACTTCTAACAATTCCATCTTTTTTTATAGCGCTCTTGTAGATATTGCGATTAAATGGCGATTTACTATTGAGGCAATCAAAAGCGTGGTTCAGTTTTTCAAAGAAAGTAGCGGTTGATATTGCTTTTGAACTGACGCTAGTACTAAACTTTTCCAAGCTATGACCTGTTCGAATAGCTGAACTACACGTGCGACTCATAACTTGTACGGCATAAGAAACTTTCATTTTTTGCCAAGTTTTAGGATATATATGTTTTGTAGTTAGTTTGGGGCACATTTTGACAGATTGATGTTTTTCTATATTATAGATTTCTTCCGGGACTTTCCAACTTGCAATACCACCCTCAAAGGATATATCAGATTTAATTAGAGTATTTCGTATTGACTTAAAGAGATGGGGAACGTCACAAATAACAAAAATTTTTTTTGAATTAAAATAAAAATATGGTTGTGCGGAATTGGTTTCAAGGAGCTTTAGAGCACTCCTGTTATTGGAACCTTGGTCACAAACTATAGCTCTAATGTGGATACCAATTTCATTGCAATAACTTATATTGTCTTTTATTTTATTTTTAAGGTGCTCACTATTCATTACATTACTTGTTGCGAAATAACTAATTACTATTTTCCAATTTGAAAATATACCACGAATCATAAACAAACAAACATGTTTCGCTAATTTAATGGTTTTTTCATTTCCCATGTCGACGTATCCAATAATTTCGTCTTTAGTTGTATCAAAAGTTAAATTACGACGGATATCTACCTCATCAAATACTAAGACTGCTTGACGTACTTCCAAATTCCAGGTTGATATTAACTCCTTTAAATTATGGGTTAGTATTGGAATAAAACCTGGCTGCATACACTTTATAGGCAACCAACGATTTATTGATCGGATGGAAGGTAGACCAATTTTTAAATATTCCTGCATATATCTATAGCAAGCTGGGGACTTGTAATTAAGATTTTGGGCTAATAGATTAGCATCTCCGGGCCACATTTGGCATTTTGATCTTGAAGATGTCACCATTTTGGGTAGTGTTTTAGCTTCTTTATTAATATAAACCAATGAATCAATTACATTTTTTAAAGGAATCTTAGCTTCCTTTTTGAAATGTTTTGATTCTTCAAGTTTATTTTTAACGGAAAACCTAATTTTTTTTACTGCTGCCGACTTTTTTTGGAACTTGCTTTTTAATTTTTTATATTTTTTTAATAAATTCATATACCTCAGCCTATAAAATTGCAAATTTTTTTGTGATTGCAAACATTGCTCACATGTCGAAACATAATCGTCTCCATTGTCTTCATTATCCTTAACAACACATGATTTTTCAAGTTCAATGAGATCCTCAAAACTTAAATCATTTCGTTGAGAAACTTCATAGGTTTTCCCAGAAAATAAAACTGGTATAGTGTCTTCATTTTGAGGCGTACTAATTTCCATTTCAGTAGTTTTTGTTATGTTATCGTTTTGGTCTAATTGTAAAGAAGGTACACAATTCATTTTCAATTTTTTCTTTCCAAAGCAATCAGCAGTAAAATGCTTGGAACACACGTATGCATTTTTGGTAAATGGGGGAATATTTAAATTGCAAGCGTTCGTCCATTTAGCAAACAAATCTGTGCCTTGTGCCGGAAATTTAAAAAACCCCAAATAAGGTGAAGCTCTTTTAGTTGCACTGCAACTAAGTACCGTAAACTTGACACCCCAAATCTTATATTTTTCCATTTTAAGATAACAAATCAAAGAAGGGCAAAAATTCAAGCCAGCCGACAACAAAAAATCCAACTGATATATATTTTGACTACAAAGTAAATATACAAAATGTCAAATCGTAAACCAAATTCAAAAGCCAAGTCGTTTTTCAAAAAGCAATCACCTATGTATTTATTATAAAAATCCAAAACGTTATACAAATTTTAAATAATCTAAATCGATGTCCTAGTTCGTAGCCAAATCAGTCCAATATTACTTCTATAATTTCGTTCGAGCACTCAAAAACAAACCAAAGGTCTAGCAAGTCTATCTGCTAATGAAATGAAAAACAGCCAGATAATTCGCAGAACCACCAAATAAACCTGCAGTGTAAAGACGAAAAATACGTGAAGGCAGCAAATAAGCGGCTAGGGATTCCGATCCCGAGGAAAGACGAACGCCTGTAAGCGCAAAGGCAAATACGTTTACGCACTGCGCTCCGCGGTCATGGCTGGTTGAGTGTATTAGTGCATTCGGACGGTGGCTTACCCACAGTATCGCATCGCCAGCAAGCCGCGAGCGAAGAGCTTTCAGATCGCATCCTAGCTTTCACACAGAGCTTTCAAAAAGTGGTTCCTCGTCCAATGTTCTACTTGTCGCCTCTTTATGTTTCATTTCTCTATGATTTAGAATACCAAGATAGAAAACAAAAATAATTCTCGTGGAGACCAAAAGCAAACGTTTCGTAACTGTGCTCCTGCCTTTAATTCTAAGTTAAATGACTTGGATTAAGTTTTTTGAAGCTTCGAAGCTTAGGGTTAAAATTTAAGATAAGTAGCGGATTGTGCATTTGATATTGTGAGTGAAAAAAACATTAGGGGTTAAAAATCGAATTTAAAGTCACCTTTGGTTGCTCACAGCCTAAGCTGCTCCTACTAATATACATTAATAAAACAATTAATTAAGTCCTGAAGTTTTATCATATCATTTTATTGACCAAATGATCTATTACAGCAATATAATAACTTTTCACTTAAATAATTCTACGTATATTACACGGCGCCTAAGACCTAAGAGGAATGGAAACGAAAAAATAAATTATTTTTACAACATGATTAAGAACATACATATTATGTAATAGTATACATCTACTGTAAAGCGATATTCACCGACATCACTCCAACACAGCTGCTAAGAGACCTACATGCGTAAATCACAAAAGGACGAACAACTTAAAAACTAAAAAGATAAATGTAAAACAATCATGCTAACACTGAATTCGTTTGCTACATTTCTAAATTTCTGTTGTATTATCAAAACACCTCGACTTCTGTTAAAAACATTTAAAATGGCAGTTCTGCTTTGGCTACGAGTATAAAAGTACAAAAACCCCACTTCGAATGCGGAAGGGATGTCGTCTCATCCCTCAGGGGTTAGTAGCGGTCCCCACTATTTTGGGGTTGCGGCTGCGCCAGTTTTCCATTCATCAAAATCACTGGGGGTGCAATGGGCACCTGTTGATGCTGTGTCGACGTAGTGTCGCAGCTCCCCTGCACTCCGCCCCCGCAGATGGCTTTGGGCGGGATATAGAACCACCATGCGCCGAAGAAAAAGAGCACTGAGCACGCTTTGCCAATCAGGGCAAGAATCCACATGTACCTAGACAGGACGAAAAAGCAAAAAGGAACAATTGCAGGAGGACCTTCCTGATGGATAGAAATCGAAACAAGATGATGGATGATGGTCAACTTACCGACTCATGTCCTTGTTGTCGTAGACGAGGCATGCCCCGTGTTCATCGCACGATTCCTGCCACAGGATGCACGTTTCGTCGATCAAGGTGCCGAATATCATTGGAGCCGGAATTGTCCCAAGGATGCGGACTTTTATCCATTGGATGCCCAGAGCAAAGGACCTTTGGTCATCGTGGACACACCTGCGTACAAAAAGTAAGTTTTTCTATAAAATGTAAAATTTGTCAGAGATTCAAAGAACTAAGTAGATGGTCTATCTGCCTTGGAATACACTGATAGAACAACCTTGTCTAGTTCTTATTTGTTTTGTAAATCATACGCCTATGTATTATCTTGACTATTTTATCCCTCTAATAAAAAACTACTATATTTCATTACTTTACTTTCTTTTTAATTTAACTTCTTCGCTTTGAAGTAATTTCTAATAAAAATTATCAACAAAAACTCATATTTTATTATGACAAATTGAATCTCGAATAATTTTAGGTGTACCAATACTCAGAAGGTTGTTAAAGCAGCTTATTTTAAATTTAAGAACTCATTTTTTATAAGTTTCGTAAAAAACGTTTCAGAGTGATTGAAGCTTATCGGTGATAAACGTAACTTTATCTATACCTAAAAAATTACATATTTTTGTTTTGCTGTTTCAATAATTAATAATTATGGTGTTTGCTATTCTATTCTTTTTAAAACTAATTTGCATTACGATTAATCCTAAAAATATTCATAGAAATTTCAAAATAACGAAAGATCCGACAGATATTCTTTTAAAATTTAAATTTTAGAAATATGTGTGTATGTATTGGAGCTCTCTATTTAAAAAATTGAATATCTTTGTCGGATTTAAATTTTTTTAAATAAGGTACAACTGGAACTAAAAACTTATTAAAATTGAACAATAATTAGGAAATATGATTTAACGGACTGATTTAACTGAACGTGTACTAAAATATTTAGCTAACTGAAATAGACTAGCCTCAAAATCTAAGTAGGAGGAAGTTTACTCACCTCAGTGTTGCCGACAGAGCTGGCATAGTTGCCAGGAATGTGAACAGCATTAGCATGAAGCAAAACATCACAAAGTATGGTAAATGAGTGCACGTTGATTGGCACATGGTGTTGATGGCATCATAACTACTATTTGCGGGGGCGCGAATGCAATCGCAGTTCTGGTAGATTTTTGAATTTTCCAAGCTTAGCTCCTGATGACACCCGGCGTGACAGGGTGAAAAGTACATGACCCCATTGGAGCCACAAATTGGGTCGAAGGACATTTTGCTGCAGGAGCACTTCGAGTTGCACGGCGCCTCCAATTTAAAAGGCATCGGAGTCGGATCTTTCGGTGACCAAACGCGTGGAAAATAATTCGCTGTAACTCCTGCAAACATTAAATTTGGACAAGATAACAAAAAACACATTGTGAAAAGCGTTGCGATTATCGTTGCCACGAGACAGAGTTTGATTATTCCTGAACACGAGAGATTCAGCTTTTTCACCAGATAACCTCCAAGAAAGGTGCCACCTCCCCCAGCTGGGACTGTTATTAAACCTAATAAATAATACGGACAATTCGTTAATTATAATAAAGATAGTAGAACTAAGAACTATAATTTCTTACCCATCAACAGAGCTGACCAAACTGGCGAGATACTGAACTGGTTTTCAATTTGTTTTGGAAGAAATGCAGCGAAACCAGCTATGATTAGTCCTTCTGATGCTCCTGATAGATTGAGGAAAAAGAACGTTGGGTTCTTAAGGAGGGCCAGCAAGGCCTTGGGGATTTCTCGTAATTTTGTAAATTTTTGCGAGGAGCTCGTCTTGCCATTGTGTGCTTCTGAAATTTTCTCCTGTCGTAGTTGTTCCGCCCCTGGCAAAGATGCTGGGTACCCAAAAATGGGAATAGCTAACAAACTGCACCCAACAGCGGCAAATATGAAACCGATCCACCACGCACCTATCCACACTTTGCTTTGGGGAGTGAGACCTAGCCTAAAATGAAAAGAAACCATAGTAGAGATTTAAAAATATTTGCTTATACTACAAGAGATAGAATGCAAACTATTGAACATTTTACTAATATTTGTTAAATTAGTAAAAACTTCCTACACAATTCTCAATATCGTCCAATCTCAATTTGCCTTGTTAATCCTTTCGATTTATGTAATATATATCTAAAATCTATCTCAGTACTGTTTTTTAAAAGTGGCTTTAACTTCAAACACAATTGTCAATTCTCTGCTCAGGTGTTTTCATTATAATAGTCGAATTGAATTTTATTTTGAAAAAATTCGAAAAGTTGAAAACTCCGTAATATTAAATAAATCAAGTGATACAAACAAATCGCATACATGTTTTACAGAGCAATTTGTGAGTTTGTTGTGCTTCTTCCAATATGAATAGCTGGTATATTAAATAAAGAAGCCCCTTTCACCTTTAGTAAAACTTCATCTGAGTTTATTTCCACCAAATATTATATCTGACTGTGAAGTAAATTTTGAAGAAACCATAAAATATATCTAGTAAAATGGTTTTATCTGCACTATATGCAGACATACTGAAATTGCTCCCACAACTCCTTAGAGACCAATTTATTTTATTTATTTGTTGTATTTTCCAAGTAAAATATGTGCAAATAGTGAAATGGAAAGAAAAAACATACATACTCAGCAACCGAAGCCTGTGAAAGTCACTAAGTTACCCGTTCAAGTCCCGAAAAGTGCCCAGGTCCTGTCCATCACACAGAATATTTTCGGGAATCCTTTACCTATTTTTCTCGGCATTTGCATGCCTCCGGGATGGATCGAGGGGAAAGAATTTCTATTTGTGCAAGGCAGTTGGTGAGCGATTACTTTCCATTATTCCGACATTTATCTAGCCCACGGGAAGAATTTTATTTCTAGTAACGTGGCCGCCTGGCAACCACCCCATACTAAGCGGGGAGCTTATTCGCGCTTTACATTTTTCACCCTCCTCGGAAACCACCCCCTGTACTTGGGTCACACTGAGCTACTTTGTAGTCAATTCGGTTTGTTTGTTTTCTTTCACTTTTCTGAACATTTTCAGGTGTTGCTGGGTTGTCGAAGGAACGTTTTTTAAAAGATGAAAAAATGTAAAATATCCCGCAGGGATATGTTCTGGACCCACCACTGCTCAGTACATTGTCCATGTATTAACTTTCCCCCGTCGACGTTCCAAGGCTTTAGGGCAATTTTTCACCTTTCTACAGGAACAGCTACCCTCTGATCTTTTCAAAATACCAAGCGAGAGTTTTCCCTCCTTTCAGTTTTTTTTAATATTATATTTTGTGATATTATTACTTTTACGCAAGCAGACGTGGTGTAGCGTTTCTAGAAAAGCCACCAGGGGCCATGGCATAAAGGACCTCCTCCGCATAATTGAGATTTATTTCACTCTCATTACCCGACACAATAATAGCTTTCCTCGTCATGGTGGTTGCTTTATTAGCCTCTCGGCACCTCTGCGTTTTTTCGGTTTAATTAAATACATGAAAATTTGACGAAAGGTGCCTTTTCATGTTTTTCACAAAATGCAATTTTTGGGTCACGGGTGAGAAGTGAAAGTGAAGTGATTTGCGAAGGTGACAGGGAATAAATCTGGAGGGAATTTACTACTAGGAAAACATTTTAAATAGGTTTTTTAAGTTATGCACATGAATTATGAAGTGTATATTTCATCACGCTTTAGTTAATTAAATTCAAGTTATTTTTCAAGGAACAACACACTAAGAGGTTTCTTAAGTTCAGAAAGATATTTTAAATTAAAGTTAAAAATATTATGATATCTTAATAAAACTGATTACTTATATGAAGACTTTTAAGAAATAACTTTGTGGCAAAAATATGAGCATTCCAGCAGAAATGTATCCCTTTTAGAAAATTACAATAACTTTCGAAGAAATTTTGACCATAGATTTTTATTTTTTAGATATAATGTTGTACTCATGGAACCCTTAACCCGAAATTATAATTACTCACATATTCGAGTCGATTGTCCAAAAATCGGTGTAAATAAGCAAAAGTTGTCCGCCAACGACGTATCCAACTGCAGGTCCAATTATAGCCATCGTGTAATATATACCTAATAAAACAGAAAGACTTAGTTTACATTTAATCTATAATTTTACATTTTGCGTTTAAAATTTGATTTGCTTACCCAGGGACAAAAACATTAAAATTAAGTATATTTTTTGTATTTATCAGAAATGTCCATAACTTTAACATGGAGCTACTCGCTACCTTAGACTTTATGGCGACAGTCTTCCCATTCTTTCTAACGTCCTGACATTTTCGAGCTACCCCTTTTAATCAGATGAGCTGAGGCAAGAATAATGCCATTAATTTTATCTTCTCCCTTTAACTTCTAGTATAACGATTGCGGGGATTTCAACCAAGTTTTAAAACATACATACATATCTAGAGGACCATGTCCCATTCATCACTGATGAATCGCTTACCGTCGAAAATATTCCAGCCAATTTACTTATCCTCAGACGACCAAACTCGCAATTCTTTCAACATTCTTCGCAAAAAAATTATATCTAATTTTGGTCGGAGAAAAACAAAAGAAGGTCACTGTCCACATTTGATTTTCTTCCTTCCTGCGATATCACCACCAGCCCCCTTGGCCTCTTAAGATGATCTCAGGGCCGGTGAACCACCGCCGAAATTGCGAAGGCACAAAAGCAACTTCCTTACCCATAAATCATGTTATGGCAACAGTTTATTTAGGAGTAAATTGGGTGAACATGAATTTTATTGCATTTCCCTATCTATCCCCAGATCCCAGCTCATCCTGGGACACATCCTGGAGGTGGAGCTGGATATGAGAATTTCACTTGTCTCGGCTCCTGGTTCTTAGATTTTTTTTGCCTCTAGAAATCATTAAGGATCCAGAGGGATGATCGGAACGAAAACGCTTTGCGCTGATGAAAATTTTCTTCTTCATGCCTCATGTGAGGGGTTCCCTAAACCAGAACTTGCCCTTGCCGAGGCGTGTCACCCTCCCTTTGGGCAAAATTGTAATTCGGACATATCCTGGCCAAAAAATGAAATTAGCATTCTCCGACAGATTGGCTTTTATTACGCTTTGGAAATTGTTCCCGCCAGGCCACTTGATGCTAAGTGGATGAGTGACGATTCGAACAGAATGAAAGTGAATTTCCTGAAAACGAAATTGGGGTATGCTGCCCTCCAGGATATGTTGGGCGAGCTATTAATTGTAAATTACCTGAAAGGCATATGCTTAATAGTAGAACTACCAATGCGTAGGTATACAATTTTAGTAATTTTTTGCACCTTTAATGTAGTATTAGTCAGCTTTTCAATATGTCGTCATTTGGAATCTTAATAAGTTTTGTCATAAATCTTAAGTGGACACTTTGAAAAATATAATGATTAAAGGAAGAAAATGAATACTAGTCACTTTGACTGCTCTTGCTAGTTCTAGTGTTACAACGAACATATATTTTACGAACCACCTCGTTTTAAAATATTTACTAATATCAAGGTGAAGTTAGATACTCATATAAAAGTATTATATAATGTTTCTTATTTATAATTTCCTCTTTCAAAGAAGGTAAGAAGTTTAAATATTTGAAACATAAAGCGTGGAAAGTGGATTATATAACATAACATAATTAACTTAAGTACTTAACATCAAAAAAGATCTTCATGAAAACGAAAAGATAGGTTTTTTCCAAATAATTGATTTTGACAGCTTTATTAAAATTTGTAAGTACTAAGTCACGAATGAAGGAATTTCTCAGATCAATCTGATTTAAATCTGAATTTAAGTGATCCGCGATTTTTAGACATCTAGCTAAACATCTAATAATAACAACTCCTTAGTTTAAACTGTTGCATTAAAAGTGATAGCCGTTTTACTGAATGAATGTTTTAGATACAAATAAAAATACTGTAATAAATAATAATATACTTTTAGAATTTAAATAAAAACGTTGACAAAACAATGAACCCCCATTGAGTTTTGATCCTTTATCATCCGTTGCAACCGCCGCCGTTGCAATCACGAAAACAAGTTCGGCGGCTTGAGAAGAGCTCCTTCACATGTCCGCATTAAAATTTACACGTCCATTAGAGCCCCATTGAGGCTCGCCGTGGTCCCGATTCCATTGAAGGAGGCGGCGTCGGCGGCGGCAGCGGAGCACCATATGCATGGCGGCTGATATCTTTCGCTTATCTCCGGAGACAAAGGATCTAATTCCTTCGAAGTGTTTGCACCTTTATCCTGTGAATACGCCCGCCAGCCGAAGTTTAATTCATTCAAAGTGGCTGAGCCACTTGTGAGCTCCCGAAACAGGAATTGGGGGCGCAAGCATAAAGAACGAAGCCCCTTTTCTTACATTGGCGGCTGCTGCTTAACCGGCATAATCATTTCGGTCCCATTTATTTGTTCGTTTATTTTTGCATACTCCCTCCTCGATTTCAGACTGCTGGGAATATTTATACTATAATATATTATATTATATTGTATATCAGAGTTGGTTTAGATACCATGATCCGAGATAAACTCCCGAATGACGAGTACGAGACTCCAGCCACACGGATGGTGGATGTAATTCGTCGTACAAAACACTTCCAAACCAACGAAGCAAGTAACTGAACCAGCCCATCTGCCGGGTAACCACCGCCACCCCGATCCCTTTTTTGGACGGGAGCGAATTTAGATTCTGGAGAGATATTCATGAGTACTACTAGGCTATAAATTGTTTCAATGACTTGAAACCACCTGTGACACTTAAAAAGGTCCATAAATTTGCATTGAGAACTGAAGATTTTCTCGGAATGCCGGTGAGCATAAACTACACTGGGCGGGGGTGGTTCCACCATCCAAAAGGGCATGAAATTCTTGTTTGTATTTTAAGGGATGATAGAGTGCTCGAGACCAGAACCGAAAAGCGAGCAAGAGTAAAAATACCGAAAAACGTAGAACTTGGTGGAGCTCCTAATTTCAAGAGTGCTGCACCAAATGGGACTATAATAGTCCCTTCTTTTGGTTTCAGTTGAAGACGTAGCAGAGGAGCAGAGGAGGAGTGGTTGGTGGCTTTTGGCTTTAACTCAGACAGGTAGGAAAAGGAGCTTTTTAATAGGACTACTTACCCAGGTAAACTGAAGACATCTTTTTGGAGACGTTTTCATCGATGTAAGTCACCCCCAAAGTGAACAAGGGCGACGCACCAGCTCCGTGTAAAAGTTGTGCTGTGAAGAACAACCAAACGTTCCACGTTAAATTTCCGGTATCTGATGAATGCACCGACGCAGGGTTATTACAATACTGTAAAAAATATTAAAATAACTATTTAATAATTCAATAGTGTGATACGAGTACATGTCAGGAGTAATTATTACAAACAAACACAAAAATGAGCGACAAATAGGATTTTGATGATATGTAAAGATTTTCACCAGATTTTGTCGCTTTCCTCATTTTTGTAACAACAAAAATTATATTTATATTTAAGCCAAAGAAGACATTAAATTAAATTATGCACCTTTTCAAAATATAGGCAGTAGAATATATGTATATTCTACTGCCTACATTTTGAAAAGGTATATAAGTAGATTCGATTGCATGGATGAATAGAAAAATGTAGATTTACTTTTGAAGAAATACTTAGTATAATATTAGTAATATCAACCATACTATCATCCTACTTTTAAATGTTGACTCTTATTCTACTTACGAAACATATACAAGATATAGAAGGAATAAAGCGTAAATTTTATAGTAGCTAGTGAATGTTATATCTATACTGACAAGACTGTGAAATTTTAAATTATTTCTTAACAAGAACCTAAATTGAATTTTCGACAAAGGAAAGCAATTAGAAAAATAATTAAGGTGAGAAGTCAAAGTATAATTTGTTAGGGCTACGGACTTTAGTCAGTGTACATAAAAGGGAATTTATTTTGAGCTTAAAAGATTTCATTATGCCATAGGCTGAGTGCTCCTGTAACATTACACCTAATTTAATACTGAAACAAACTTAGCAACCGTGTGGCGCACGTCTAAAAACCAATTGCCTGCAGAAGTAATTTATTCCTGATAGCGTCCAACGGCGGCGTCTCGGCTTCAAATTACCACCGTCCAGAATTCAGTAGAACTCCGAGAAGACTCGACACGATCAGGAAGATTTATAAAAACAGAAAATATTTTGAGAGCAAACAAATCGTAACTCCACAGAGCATTCACCCAAAGGTATTATGTTGGTACTACGGTTCTACAAAATATAGCACTACTAGACACAGCATAAGCAGTGGATGGAGCAGCCACCAGGTGGTTGTTTACCGTGAATATTTAGCATAATCACATGAAAACCAAAATGTTGGTGCAAAAACCAAAAAGGGAAAAGTGCCAGCACCCCTCATTCCCTGGGGGCTATTTGCAGTTTTTGTTGCCGGGATGAAATTAATGAGCTTCCGCTCGCCACCCTCCTTAGATAAACTTTAGTCGCAGGAGCCCCAGCAGCTCCTGGAGCCCCACAGTACCAAAGCTAGTTGGGGGTAAATTATAACTATTGAAATTACTCACCTGCTGCAGCGTTGCATTAGAAGTGCCCGTCGTGCAAATGTTTACATCCGCAGTTGTCGCCCGATATTGGCCCACAAGAAAGTGTGGAAGTGCGAATGTGAGGGAGCCAAGCCCCATGAGGATTACGCCCCATCCGATCCACCGGGGCTTCGACGCTCCGAGACGTCCTCCAAAGTACGTTACTGGGACCAGGCAGATGAAGGACGCGATGTCGTACCCACTCGCCACGAGCCCTGTTTGCTGGGAGCGGAGTCCGAAGCGGCGCTCTATCGTTGTAATTACCACGTTTATGAAGCCATTCACTATTAGACCTTAAACAGGACAAAATATATAAATATAAAAGAGTTTTGAACAAAACATTTTACTATATTATTATTCATATAATCTAAGGTTTCATTGACCTTTCTTCCACCAACCGGGTAATTTATTTAATTTTTCTTTAATAATTAGCTTTATGCTGACGCTGTTAAAGAGGATGTTTTACTCCTTGTAACCTCATCTTTCTCTATTAGATTATGTTTCCGGCATTGAAAGATCTATCATTTTTTTATAATCAGTATTACATAGGAAAGATACACGTATGTATATCACGAACCATTTTCCTAAACTCATAGAATATCGAAATTTATTTATTCCTAAATGTATATTTATAATGCAATTGAAATCATTCAATTTAGCGCTGCGCCAGAATTCAAAATTTTAATCAACTATAATATGTATGTTATTGCTAGGTTTTCATAAGCAGACAAATATTTAAAACGAATATGAAATATCGTAAAAATTCAAAACGAACATTTAGGTTTTGGAAGGCACCTACATATGTACATACGTATCTTATATCGAGCTTCTGTACTGATGGCTTATTGTACAACATACATGAAGTAACGGGTTTGCAAGCGTTTATTATTTTTATGAAATATGTAGCAAATCTCTGGACATTCAATTTCGCGGACCATCAAATTTTTGGATTTCTAAGAAATCGACCATGGACCCTTTAGTTATATATATTTACTATCTATCTTTAAATAAAACAATCGGTGTATTTATTATTTTTGATTAACCAAAAACACATCAATTCGTAGACCAAATATTCCATATTACAAAGTATGTATACATATGTATGTAGGTATATATACATCAACACATATATGGAGAAATGGTAAAAGTTTGAACTTAGCTATCTATAAAGTATTATAATAATTCGACGGTTTGTTTTTCTTGAAGTATACGTATTAAAATAAAGAAGATTTGTCTACGCGTTCTTTAAAGTCCAAAAAAATATTCCTCGAAATAATTTAAGTCAATTAACGTCTAAACATCTCCCAAGAAATCTCTGACTCAAAAAGAACGATACAAAAACACACAAATCACTTCGCCTATCTTCCCATCCACCCCCACTGTCGTCATGGTGCACTATAATTGCCCAATTAAGCTGCAAACAAATTGCCCCCGAAAAAAAGGAGCTGCCCAGCTTCCGCCAGTCACGCGCTCCGCCCATAAATTTCAATATTTCGGCGAGAATTTTTAAAACAGCCCCTCTTCCACCCACGACCGTGGATTAAGCTAAGCCCGCGCTTTTAAAAATTGATTTATTCAGCGCATGAGGCCGGGGCTCCGGAGCCTCCGCAATTAACAGCGTCGCTTGGGGCTCATTTGCTTTGATACGGATTGCGTTTCCGAGAATCTCGACAGCATGAAAGTGCGCTGGACCATGCCGCCGTGATTCATCCCATCACTCAGTCGGTGCGAGTCAGAGGTGAGCCTAACTCTTGGCCTATCAATTTTATTTCTTCGCAGAAGATTTTGGAGTCCAATCTCAAATGGTGCAGATGACACACTTGGTTGGGTTGGATGGGGTATTTTGGATGCTGAGTGGTAAGATAAATTCTGATATTTTAAATCTCCTCTTCGAAAAATGCCACTAGGGTTAAAAGATCCTGATGTTTTATATCGTTTAGAAGCAATCCTTTCCAGTACCTTGTTGGCACACCGGAGCACGTCTCCGATATATCGCCACCGGGCCACACGTCCGTGCGATGCCACGTAACGAACTTCGCATCTGTTGATACATGGCACAGACACGGTACAGTGACATAGATTTATTCCGGGCACAAGTGAATTTGGGGGTGGCCCCCCCATCCCAACCGGGGATTTGTGCTCGGAATCCAGAATTAGAGCTATTTTGGATGGTTTGCCATCTGTTGATGCGGTTCAGCCGCCACCAAAAGGTCGACCTGAGGCCCGAAGGGCGGAGGGTTCATTTAAATTGCCCGGCATGTCAGAAACAATCTTGAGGTTGTGTCGTTCATTACTTTTGCGAAGCACCCTGTAATGGGGGTCCTGTGTGGTCGCCACCGGTAAATAATGACGACGACAGAAGGATCAAATATGCGACTAAACGACGGGTGTTGGAGGTTCATAAATCCCACCGCCATCGAGACTGAAATCTCAAAAGTTAGGAAAACAGCCGGCCAAACCCTTAATAATGGGAATGTGCTCCCAAAGTGGAGCCCCCCAAGGCATTCGGGGACTAACCGCCGCTTTAAGTGGTCATTGACATTGCTCTGTACAACATTTCAATTTACGAAGTGTGTCACCGCCACTGAAAGAGTTTTTTATTCAAACGAAGGGAAAAGGACGGGTCGGGACAACCATTCGAAAGGTGAACCCCTTAAACCTCGCCTTACCCTGATAATTGTGGCGCAATGCAAGCAAACACAAAAATGACTGCAAAAATGTGGAACAAACTCGAGTCACAGTCGAAGAAAAGCGCTATTTAGAGCCGAGACTGAGGGCGGAGCGCTACGTGCCACCAGCATCCATTCATTGGGGCTCATCAAAATTTCATCGAGGCTCCTTTCATCCTCAAATAGACCGTTTAACCGGGCGCGATTCCTTGGGATTGCAACTTTTCTGCATCTTGTGCAGTTCCTATCGTTTCTTTAGTTGAGCGATCAAAATCGTTACGAAATCTGAAAGACTTTCCGAAGAACGATTTTCGCGGGTAAGTGGGTGTAAGTAGCTGTGGGTGGTTTATCGTTCCTCAAAAGCATCTTGCGAACTGAGGGTGCATTAAGCCCTAAATAATAATACAAAAAATCTGGCTTTTTCTTCGGATGTTGTTGCAAAACTTACGATTGGTTCTTAAAATACAGTCGAATCCCTCTAAAGAATAAAACATGCTTATGACACCAATTTGAATTTTAACGATTTAAATTCTTTCTATCTAAATTTTTAAAATTCCATACCGAATTTTATATTGCATTGAAAACAAAAATCCTGTTCTCAAATTTAAGCAATACTTCAATGGAACTAGCAATCAACGCTACCAAAAATTAGTTCCATACATATATGAGAGAAGATATGAATGAAGAGTTCATTATGAAGATATTCGATACATATTTACAAAAGTTATAGGGATAGTTTATTAAGATAGTGTAAATTAATGAAAAAAATTAAAAGTTTTTGATTTTAAAGTTAAATTTACTTAAATAGTTGAACTAAAATTAACGAAATAATTAAAAAATATTGATTTTGATGTAAAACAAATAAATATTATTGATCAAAATTGTCATACGAACGTATATACAATAAAGTTATCCTTAAAATATTAATATAAATTTTATTTCGCCACCTTAAAGAGATATAAATGATGTATTCATTTATTCAAAAACATAGAAATTTTCCTTTTAACGTATACAAATTAGAGTTATGTTTGAGGTTGCTTCGTGTTACGCATGTGCTTCCCACAAGGATGTATTTTTTGAGCTCAGAAAGTATTCCATTTGGACCCTTTTGTTCCCGGTTGTGATTGAACTCAACAGGAAGCCACTGCCGAAAGTTAAGAAGTGGCAGCCTGCTGGTTACATCTTATCCCTTGAGTAAAAGGCGAGCAAATGCCCTGGGAAGGTACGGGCTGCCTTTTATCGAGTCAGTCCAATTCAGGCGCACTTTGTTATAATTGACATCAAACTGGTGCGACACAAACTCAATTTGCGACGGCCTTGAGTGGTGCTGCAGCCAGAAATCATAATCGTTGCCTGAAAGGGAATAAATCACCCTTCGACTCCCCTCAAAAAATAAGTCAAACCTTTTTCTAAGGACTTGACTATCTGATCCTCCTGACCCAGCAGCTCGTAAAGGAGCAAATTGTTGTCATTCGAAGAGGCCCATTCACTACTGCTTCGGAGGAGCACGCCAGCAGCACAAACAAATCTCGATGAGCGTTAATTGAGTTTGCTGCCAAGTGTCCTCACACCCTTTTTCCCGGAGGCCAAAAAAGAAGGGCTCCAGCAGGGGCGAATTGAACAAGATAATTGCCGCTTGCCGAACGCAGGAGGTGAGTCAAAACCATTAATTTGGGACCAGTTTTGTTTGACTTCAATCAGCCCAACTATAATCTGTATGGTCCGGGATATTCGGGATAGATGTTTCCTGGAATGACAAACAATCGGTTATGGCTCTACCCGGCCGGGATAGAGTGGCTGTGGGGCTACCCCCGCTGGCAGGGAACAAAGCCAGGATCTTCGATGGATACAAATAGTATCCTTCCCAGCCAAAAATGCGGAAAAAATTTATGTTTCTACGAATCTTGATTTCATATTCGGTTCCAATCAGATTAAATCGTCCGCAGACAAAACTGGATGGCGAAATTGCCTGAAATTACACTGCTTTTCTTTCCGGACTATTTACATAGTGTGGGGGTGGATGGGGTTCTAATCGCACATATTCCAGCCCAAAAGCCTAGATGGAAACATGGCCTGGCCGCTATTTATTATATAGTTTGCGACTTTTTCTAGACAAACACAAACCTACTTTTTTCAGTCCTCCCCCAATAGACTTCTTCTAAAAACGAGGGTAAGTGAGCTACCGCCTGCTTGTGACAGTTACCTGATGTGAATTTTACTCAGTAAAACTTGAGCACTGTTTACCCACAAAATTCAAAACTCTGTCCTTTATGCGGTTTTCGGCCCTGTATGTGAGGTTTATTCTCATGTAGATTAAACGTGCGACTCAATTTCAATTTTGAGGAATATTTTAACGATTCGAAATCCTTTTTGGACTGGCGGGCTCCATCTGTGCCGAGAGCACTATTTAACTAGAAAATTCGTTTTCACGCCGACTGCACTCAGGCAACGTGGTCCTTTTCCTTTAAGAAGATGCTATCCGAATTCTTTGAATTTAAAGTTGTTTGCGGTGTATGCAACGGAATTGATCGTTCCTGTGGCATTTTCTTGAGTGAAAAAAAAAATTGCAACGAGTATCATTCAAATGCATCTGTTAGCTGAAAGGAGGAATAAAGGTAGTAAAATGGAGGAGTGAATTGGGTCAGGGTAAATAGAGTAGAATTGACAAACACCCACCAATTCGCTAGAATTATTTCTTATTTATTTATTTCTTCAATCAATTCAAACTATGTACAATTTTCCATTATCTTTAAGACTTTTTTTTCTAACATATCAAATAACGTACCTATGCATGTTTAATCTTTCTGACTCTTTTCTGCAAGGATTTTAAGGTTTATTTAAAGGTCCAAAACATTGATATGTGCGAAAAATGTTCTACAGCTGAAAATTGACTCATAGTATATTGACTGTTTATAAAATTTGTAAAATATGAATATGCAAATGTTGGAATTCATAGGTATCTATCTATACTCTTCAGAATTTTGCGAAAGAATTCATCAAACTACTTTCCAATAGCAGATTCATACATCTTTATAGTACCTACACAAGCTGCTAAATCCCAATTATTCGCTTCGTGAGCAGTTTATTACGCTAATTACGCCCTAAGCAATTTCTCGCCTGCTTTTCTTTTCAAATAGAAAAGTAATTGCAAAATCACCTTACTGCAGTGGAAATTTCCGCGTATTTGTGTATTTAGATAAGGCCTAAGTTGTCAAAGATAGACGAAGTGATACGTTCGACTCTATCCCCCAAAGTCTGGGGTTGCTGTGACCCACTTCCCTACGGGTACTTATCCATCGCACCAGATATCCGGAAATCCCACTTCTGAATAGAAGCAATGAGAAGAGAAAATTAATTCACGATAATCGGTGAAAATATTAAAAAAGTGGGGGAGGACAATGCACCCTTGAGCATACCGTTAAGATATTGGCATCGGAGTCTTACAATGGGGCCTCCGTAAAAAAAAAATCAACAAGTCACGTCTTTGTCATTTATCCTGCGATGACTGCTTCCTGGTCGACTTATCGGGCGATATGCGACAAGAATGTCTTACGAGGAGTGAACGATGCATGATATGAACTTAGCGCTTAACTTGTGACCTTTTCATCCATTCGATTGGGTCCGCTGCCTTCGTCAAAGGCATCAAAACCGGTGAATGAAACCTGGAGGACAGATCTCGGGAGCAGATACACCGGCGACATCCCCGTGATGAGGACGCAGATGTGAACATACATATTTCCCGAAAACATGATTCTGTAATATCTGCACTGATAGCACCAAATCGAGTCATCTGACTTGGAAATGCGAAAACACCCCCTGAGCCCTTTTAACCCGCTCGGGAACAACGGGGAACGTGATGGGATGAATGCCATCACTTTGGGCGTGAAGTGTTTTGATCGGCCGCGATCTCGATTGATTGCGCGGAGGGAATCATCTACTCGGATGCTGCGTATGTCTGTCTTAAATTGACGCTGCTCAAGTGGAAGACACTTCAGTCTTCTTGGGAGCACCATGACTTGACTGTTTTGTTCCAATGATGCTTTATATGTTACATTTTTTCTTTTTTTTTGCTTTAAACAGAGCTACAGGTACGTTTTGAAACAGAAATTACCAAGGAAAGAAATTATATTTCCAGGATATTGAATCTAAATCTAGCTACATAGCACTCAAGTTCGCACATTCAAAAATGTATCCTTTATCTTGAAACAACTTAACGTATATTTGACCTCCTTTTAAATTTGAGTTCCTAAACGGCTTTTTATTTTATGCATAAATTTATTTTGTTAGGAGGACCCCTGAATTTAAAATTTCTATTACTAATCCAAAAATCGGTTCAAGCAGACTTGGCACAAAAAAATTGTTCACTGTGCCAAGAATTAAGGTCGCAAACATCGTGATTCGTTATGTAGAAGCTCAATATTTAATTTAAAATAAAAATGAGCTACGCCAAAAATAAATTATTCTGAAAAAAGTTTTATTGTGATTACAAGTGGAGAGAAAATTATAGGTCTGCCTTGTTTACTCATTTATATAAATTAAACTTGCTTAAAAATTATTATTACGAATGATTATCACATGAAAATAAATAGCTTGATCTCATTTAGAGCTTTACCGTCTTTATCCATGCAAACAACGCATGTGCAGCTTCTTCATTTTTACGATTATAGTTTATTATAACTCTTCACAAGACTTAATATTTTACACTCGGAAGATTTAATTGATCGATGTTAATTCGATAATATAAACATACTAAGATATTTATATACATATATTCATAACCACTTCGATTCCAAAGTGCAAGGCAATAAGTTTGTGGGCGATGATATGAAATTCTGTATGAGAACAAATTATAATTTTAAAAGGGAAGAATTATGTCAACCTGACTTTATAAATTCTAAAACGACTAATGAATATAAAAATTCACTGTTTATTGTGCAAACTTTTCTTTTATATTAATAAAGAATTACATATTTTACTATACTGCTAAAATATAGTAGAAATTTTACTGTGAAACTTCAAATTGTAATATTCCCTTTAAAAAATTACAAAAAAGTTTAAAATTAGAAGTTTTGATAGTAAAATTGGGAATTTTAGGAGCTTGCTTTATATGTATTCAAAGGATATATGTATGTTAAAAGGATTTTTAAAAAACATTTTTATTTCACAAGCTTGCAATGTATAGCTCAATTCAAAGGTAGTATTCTAATTTAGAAATTTGAAATAAGATTAATTTTTATAAACCTTTCTAAACACCTTGTCGGGGCAGAGTTTCATGCTTGTTTATCTCCCAGGAATCACTTTATGTTATATGAAATAATCGAAATCGAATTTATGAAAAACCAATACATTTCACAGAATATGTAATGAAAAATTGTAAAACCTTTTATATTTTTTATAAAATAGTGTAAAACTAAGCCAAATTTCTTCAACTCACCCTGCATGGCTCCAGCCCAGCACAGCCAAAAAAGTGCCCATTTGGCGGATAAAAAACGTTGCAAAAATTTCGGTTGAAATTTTCCCCAACCAAAAACATTTTTCCTGTAACTCTCATTCTCCCGTAAATTGTTGTGGACACTAAGGAACTTCGCTGCAGGCTCCTCTGAAGAAGATCTGGTTAGACCTAGATCACCAGTCTGGACTGTCTCAAGGTCCCTAGCCATCATCACTTTCCTGAAGACGAAACAAATCCCCTGGGATTTGTCGCACACTCCGCCGTGATCTGTTTATTTAGGCCAACTCCAACTCAGCACAACTTGCACTTGTTACTGGTATCAGAGAAATTTATCAGTTGAAATGATTCACAGTAAACAATCTTGAAGATGATCCACAAGCAAACAGTGGCGAGACGACTTAACACGTTTCTTGGGTTTGGAGCCCGATCTTTCCTCCGTGCGCCCGGGTTGGAATCTTTTCATCAACTGAGTGGTCTTCCGCGACGCGACCCGCGCTGGATGGGAACTGTTGATTTCTACACGGATGAACCTTCGGGAAATGTTTTCTTCTGGCGACGGGGAACTCCACCTCGCCCCCAAGAATTCCTCGGCCGCACGCGGGCTTCCATTCATAAAACGTGCTTCTGCGGCGCATGGTCTCTGGGTCCGAGTCTTCCCGTGGGGCTACGCAACCACGCCGAGGGGCGCTCCGCCGGCGAGTTCTAGGTTCCCAGGCCCCCGGCCTCCTTGGCCACTTCCGTTCTTTTCTTCGGCCGGTGCACTCGAAGACTGCTTAGACCCTCCTGGACAATTCGGACAATGGTCGTCTGTTGGTCTCGGAGCAACGTGTGCTCCGCGGCAAGGGGCCCCGTCTATTTGCTCATGCAGGACGTGGAGCCGCATTCGATTCACGCTAATTTTACACGATTAAATCACCTCTGAGGACGATTAAACGTGCACACAGCCTGGCGAATTCTCGTGTATGTGGCGATAAAGGGCTAAGTAGGAACCATACTTTTATTAGTTGTTTGGTTTGGGTTGGTTATTCTCAAATTTACTTTATTAGCTGTGTGTTTAGGTTTGTTGGAACTGGAATCTGGTTTAGGGCAGAGTTTTGATTTACGGCTCAAATATAAATGTGAGTTTTCTTGCTTATAAACCTCACCTAATCACCTAATTTTTGCCAAAATGAAAAACTGCAAACTAAAGTTTTTACTTATAAAAATATGCCTAGTTTAAGTTTGATATTAGAAAAATAATATATTTTTTTAAATATGTACATACTTATTTTAGAAATGAGATTTTTTTATGAAATATGCATTAATAATAATTGTACAATATGAAGACATCTATTTTAGAAATGCCAATTAGATTTTTTTAAATTGAGTATGCCAATAATCATGCATATTGCAAATTAAAATTTCATACAAAAACAAACATAATAAGCAATTTTTAGAATTTTATTTTATTTATGTTTAATTTTGGAAACCGATTTTACAATAATTGTTATTAAAATTCTTTTACTATCCAATTTCATTATACCGGGGCTTGAAAATATTTCTCCCAAAAGATGAGATTGAAATCTGAATTCATAAATTTTTATTAATGTAGTATTCATAAAACTAATTAGTTATTCGTTTTTAATATAAATATTCTTAAAGCGGTCTGAATGAAATTTTCATTTTTGAAACATTTTTAGTCTATTGCATTGTAGTCACTTTTAGAGAAAAATTCAATTGAAAATTAAACTTTCCACAAACTGTGTTTATTGCAGAAGAAAACAAGTTGCGCTTCTTAAGTAAGGCATATTCGTCAGTCAGCGCCCGCCATAAATACTTCAAAATAATTCGTTTTTTATCCTCTTACTATAATCCCTGTGAGCCAAAATATTAGCTGAAACAGGTAACTGAAACTTATTTGTTAAAAAATGAAATTTCATTAAGGAATTTTAATTCAAACGAGGATTTAGTAAATTCTTTTCGAAACATTAAAAAAAGGAAGAAAAAAAGCCAATATCAAACATTTGATTTTATTCTGAAGTAAATATGTCAGTCTTTTCAGAAATATGTAATTACTAAGTTAAAGCATAGTATGCAATATTTTGATAAAGATCTGCTACAAGGCATATAAGTATTATAATTAATTTAATTTTTAGAGAGGCGAATGGGTCTTATTAAGAAGTAGGTTTCTTTAGGAGGCCCAAAGCAGCCTTTTTATAAAATCAAAGTAAAAATATGTCTGGTCTCAGTAGAAATCACGTTTTTAAATTAAACAACCAAACTTAAATAAATACAAG
Organism: Tolmerus cingulatus; assembly: GCA_959613345.1. NCBI lineage: Eukaryota > Metazoa > Arthropoda > Insecta > Diptera > Asilidae > Tolmerus > Tolmerus cingulatus. Next base: position 26,180,457 of record OY390707.1, read on the forward strand.
TTTTAAATTGCAAAATAATGTAGTATAGCAATTTAGATTTACTTGGTAAGTTTCATTTCCATCTTGTCCTACGAGCGCTGGTATAACAGTTTAGCCGTCAGTTTTGTCATAAAATCAGCTGAGCATTTTCATTTCCTTTATATTTTAGTGCCTTTTATTTCTTTCGTATTTTCTAGTTTTATAAAACATGTCACATTACACGAACGCTATAAAGTGCACAATACAAACCGTGAGAACTTATTCGACGGTAAGCCAAAAATGTTCACGTTGGCATAGTCCTCTCATTGCAATTTTTATCAGGCCCTCCGGAGTGTCCAGCAGGTGCGAATCGTTGAAGTAGGTCCCCGCGACGGGCTCCAGAATGAGCCAAAAATAATCCCAGCCACTGTTAAAATTTCTTTTATTGACCAATTATCAAAGACAGGCTTAAAAACAGTCGAAGCCACGAGTTTCGTGAGTCCCAAGTGGGTGCCTCAAATGGCAGATAACGCTGAAGTGTTAAGGGGGATTACGAAGGTGCAAGGAGTTAGTTATCCGGTCTTAACTCCGAATTTAAAAGGATTTGAAAGTGCTGTTGCTGCTGGAGCACGAGAAGTTGCTGTGTTTGGGGCTGCATCAGATTCGTTTTCAATGAAAAACGTAAATTGCACCGCTGCCGAGAGCATAGAGAGGTTCAGACCCGTTTTGGATGCTGCTAAAGGGAAAAATGTTAAGGTGAGGGGTTACGTTTCGACGGTAGTTGGTTGCCCTTACGAAGGCAAGATAAAACCGTCAGCTGTTGTTAAAGTAGTTGAGGCTCTTTTAGAACTTGGATGCTATGAAATTTCACTTGGGGACACAATCGGCGTTGGTACTCCGGGATCTATTAAAGAAATGTTAAAAGAGGTAGTTAAAGTTGCACCGAGTGAAAAATTAGCTATTCATTGTCATGACACGTACGGTCAGGCGTTAGCTAATATTTTGACTTCTTTAGAATTTGGTAAGTTTTAAAATTGCGGAGTATTTGGAACTTTTAAGTTAAAAATTGAATTTCACAGGAATTTCAGTAATTGATTCTTCCGTCTCTGGACTGGGTGGTTGCCCTTATGCCAGGGGAGCTACGGGAAATGTAGCAACAGAGGACGTTGTTTATATGCTACATGGAATGGGAATTGATACAGGAGTGGACCTGGAGGCCCTGATCGATGTCGGAAGGTTTATTTGCGGGGAACTGGGCAGAACTTCTGGTTCAAAGGTTAACCAGGCTTCGAAGAAAGGTAGCGTCGACAATTTGAAAAAGAAATGAGCCTTTCAGGTTTAATAGTTAAAGCAGAACCATTGCATTTATATATATATAAAGTGATGAAACTTTTTAATAAAAGCTTAAAAACAGTCAACAAATCTAATTACTTTACTAAAACTCGTTCTGATCTTACTCCTGCTCCTCCTTTCCAAGCTCTTTTTGAAAGAGGTAATTCGCATAGGTCTCCGCCTCACGGCGCCGCCTCCTGTTTAGCGCGGGCTGGACGAAGCACCTGTAGGAACCAGCAATTGCAATCGTCCCTAATATAGCGAATGCCATTAGACCTGTCGGGGAGTTTTTAAGATTGCGCATTATATTTCCCCACTTCATCTGAAAGAAAATTGTGTAATTTAGAGCGCTTTCCGAATACAAACAATATATTACTTTGCTGCAGGTGTTGCGACCGAAGGAGACTCTTTAATGGGCGATTCTTTTCGGAATCGAAAGATTAGTGGTTGCCAAATGTACACTCCTGCTAGTACGCCAACTGCAGTAACTACCATAAGTTGAGCGGTTGTTACTCCTCTGGGGCGACGAATTCTCATTATTTTCGTGCACGACAAAAATGAGACCTTCAAGGGGGCCACTCATAACCTTCAAATATTTTTGACAGTTGAAGAGTGAGATTTCGGCATTTGGTAGGCTTAGCATTCTTAATTTCTTCCTTTCGTATTATTGCAATTTTAAATCAAATAGTAATTAAAAGTTGGTTTATGCAATAATAATTCCCAAAAACTCAAAATCAAAAGATTTTTTATCATAAATTGCATTTAACTTTTGTAAGGCTTAACGAATTTCCATTTTCCGCAATGTAATAAGTTGGTAATTATTAGAGCCCATAAACTAAATATTGCAAAGAATATTTAATATAAATGACAATAAGGATTTTTTTAACCCATTATCACAACTTCAAAGCTTTAATTTATAACCAAAATTCACTTAGTATACTCAGTACCTTCGTTAAATTTTTCATAGTGTTCAAGTTTCCACGCCTGCTCAAGTTTCGAATTGAAAATTTTCCAGTTATTTTGAACGAAGCTGTCAAAGGAGTTGTGCAAGTTCGTTTCGGATAATTTTCTCAGTAAAATATTGACAAAAAGTAAGATTTACTTGGCTTTTCACATCCATTAAATGTGAACAAACAATGTCCGAACTGGAAAAATTCGAAGGAAGTGAAGCTTGGTTCATGCGATTAAAATCTTTGCTGTTAACGGAGCGGTTAGTAAAAAAGCGTAGCATGGGAATTTTGTGTGCCTAGTAGTTAAACAATTTAGCTTAATTTTTTTTCCAAAGATTATTAATTAGATCATGTAATACAATATTCACACCCAAGTGGAACCATCCTTCAAAATTTTCCCCCATTTGGTTTTAAATACAATTTTTTTAAAAAACAAAAATCCCTCAAAGCATTTTTTCTTTTTTTCTCTAAAGACCTCGCAGAGCTAAAGAGAATACCAGTGAAACTGTCGAGCTTAAACCAGTGATAGATTACAGCAAAGAGTTTTTAGAGGAGCTTAAACGCCATAAAGACAGCAAAATGCCGAAACCAAGGAACAAGGAAAACTGCGATCCCGATGATACCGTAGACGCTGATCACTCTTCGAGTAAACAGGGCACTTCTGTTAGATTTTCTACCCTTTCACAAAACACATCGTGCGCTACTAAATTTTCTTCACAATATACGACCCACAACGATTCCACTTTTTATTACGACGAACCCTCAATTTTACGACAAACTACCGACGAGAGTTTCGAGCGTCTCGAAAAAATGTGCAATAAATCGGTTTCGGATCCCGATAGCACTTTATTCCAATACATGAAGAGTTTCAATGAGAATAAAAAATCTTCTGAACAGGAGGAAGAGCAGGCCTTGGAGCGACTGCTTAAAGAATTCCAGATCAAAGCTATACCTCCTTTAGCCGATGAGACCCAGTTGGAAAATATTGATGAGCCCACAGGCATGTGGGACAACACTCTAGCGGCTCCAGACGACTCAACTTACCGGCAAAATCCGTCTCCAGTAAAAATGATTGGATTGCTTCGGCCGTCGACAATTTTAGAAGAGTCATCTTCAACGGATATAACTGATACATCATCTTTCAGCTATAAAACAGCTCCTAAAGGTGGGTATGTCTCCTCAGATAATTATGATACGGCGAGTGACATGCACAAAGAAGTTAATACAAAATCTGATACTGATAAAAACAATTGTAATATGACTAAAGATAGTTTGGATAAAAACACGTCCTATGAGGACGAATCTAAGTTTCAAGACCAAGCAACAAATTACACAACAGATTCCGATCAAACCTCTGCTTCATACACCGTGAATAAAACAGATGATATTGAAATCAGCTCGAATTTTACAAATTCCTGTAAATCGTCCTCAAAATCAGAAGAAACGAATGATCATAATCTTTCAGACAATTCCGTTCAGAACAAGCCTTTAATTGAAGTTTTCCCCAAAAAGAAGCACACCTTCTACGGGGAGGGTATTGGACAGGGTTTGATTTCTCCGAATGCGACTTATAATATAAAAAATAAATCAGCAGAAATGTCACAGGACTCGCTTTTTTACTCCAAAAATACTATGAGCGATGTGTCCTCGTTAGCCGAGGATAGCCTGGAAGGCAAGAAAAAAACCAGTGATTTGATAGACCTGAATAACAGCTCTTTGCGAACGCCTAGGCGCTCAGCAGTTGTCAAAGCTAAGTCCACAATAATTGAACTTTCAGATGACGAAAGCCCACAGGAAGATGATCTCAATCAAGGATTTTCCCTGCAACTTGACAAAACTGAAGAGTCCTCAAATAATATTAATATATCTCGGGAATTTAATGATACAGTCGAAGAAATGGAGTACATAATGCAGCAGGGCATGAAATACTTTACTGAAAAGGGAAATACTCCAAATGTAGTTGAAAACGTAGCACTATCTACATCTAAACAAACAATCACTATAACGACGAAACCCTTATCACCGAACAGTGGCAATTATTTAAGAGGCCCATCTCTAAAAGTGTCGCCTTATACTCCGAAAAATGTAAACCCGAGGGCAGCACGTAAAGGTGCTACATCGTGCGAAAAAGCCAAACCTGGAGATGCCTTCAAAAAGCCTACTGTATCGTGTACCCGAATTCCGCAATCGAGGAACGTTTTTGGAGTCAAAAAATCAAACTTTTGCCATATAATAAGTCCTGTAGGAGCTTATATTAAGAATACCCCGAAGGTTCCTCTTACGGCAAACGTAAAACCATCGCAGAATGTGTACTATTCAAAAGCAGTCAGGGAACTCGAGTATGAGGGCAAACATCTGCCGACTCAAGGGGAGCCTAAGCCGAAGACTTTTAACAGTTTGCCAAAGAAGGCGTATATTTCAGCGGAGTACAAGCACGTGAGTATATTTATTAAAGTACTTCCTATTTTGAAATGATATAAAGTAGAAATTGGAAAAATCATTCTATTTAAAACTAAATTGTAATAGTTTAAAAAAAATCTATTTACAATTTTTTTGGACATATGGTGGGTGACCCACGCTTGAAATTAAAATTTAGATAAACAAAGCTTCATTTTCACTTGTGTTATCAGTTATATTTTTTCGCTAAAATAATTCGGATCTTAAACTTATTTAGTAGAACATAATTTTATAAATAATCAAGACCGAAATATTTTCAAAATGAGACAGCTTCCCTGCTACTTAATATTAATGGAGGGAAGAAAACTAACTTGTTATCAAAGGATGGCATTTCTTAAAATTTAAAATTTATTTTAAAAATATCTTAGTGATACTAATTTATTATTTCCGGAAAATAAATTGTTTAGAAATTTTGCTCTCATGTATTTGAAATTTGAATTTGAGCGCTTCTTTACTAGCAAAAACAATCATGCTCTCCTAAAATTTTGTGAAATCTTTTATATTCTAGGAATTACTGAATTCAAAATATATTATAAAAATGCATATATTAAGTCCCTTCATTAATATTCCATCCTTGGATTAGCGTCAATTTAATATAACGATATAAAGTGTATATTTTATACCGGAACTATAAATTTCCGTCTAATTAGTTCAATATTGTTTTTTTTTTTGCATTTTCCTAGGTGGTTGACCAAAGAGCTCCAGTGGTCATTCCAGGCGGTGATAAAATCCATCGCTATCTCCAACCATCGGCTTCCGTAATAAGGCATGAGGGGAAGCTCAAAATGAATATGCCACCCCCACAGGACGGGAAAATGAACGCACCCTTGAATCACACCGTGAACAGCAGTTTAGCGGATCTTTCCTTGATGTCCGGAGACGTCTCGCTACTCACGATAAAAGATGCGAAGAAAAATATTTATTAATTGGTTTATTTTTGGAGTTTCAACTATATTGTGATTGTTGCTTTTGATGAAACTGATTTTGGTTTTTTTTTTTTTTAATTCAACAACAATTTTGCAACATCTGAAAATTTGCAGAGAGCAAACTGTTTGAAAAACATTAAATTTTTGAATATGACCTAGGATAGAAAACACAGTATAGATGCTTAATAATTTTTTTGTTGTTAAAAAAGAGGCCTTGTAATATTTATCAGCGACCCTACAACAACTCGAATTTTTTTAATTTTAATTAGTGATGCTAATCAATGAGGACTAAAATTTATGTTGCAGGAGATTTTCAAAGGAATACAAATTAGTTAGGACTATTACATATATTAAACACTTAAGCAATTTGCTGAAAGGATTTTTTAGAATTCGATTGAGTTAAGAGAATGTATATAATATTAGTTATGTAGTTTTTATTTAATCTACTATTTTAAATAAATAAGGTTTCCGGGAAAGTTGAAGTTTTGTGTTATAAATACTTTGATAAACTGAAGAGATATTTAACATCCATCCAGGGGAACTAGGATATTTGATCTACGATCATTTAATTATAATTGGTATTTATATTCTCATAAATTTCAACAATATTTACTAAATATAAATGTAATATTTCGACTCCTATAAATTCTAAGAGCTCCTATAGCTACATTACCTGGCTTGAATATTAAAGAAATTGAATATGTTGCGTTACAAATTGTAAGTAAACTATTTTCAATTATAAATCTCCATGTTTCGAAATGTTGGACCAGTTCCAACAATCGCAGAAAATATTTGAAAGGGTCCAAATTACTACTTGCAAAATCGTTACTAATTTAATTGCAATGTTCCATTAACATTAAAAAACCAAACCCTTCGAATCATTGTGTTTAACCACCGATCATTGGTGTAATAGTAGAACTTTTCAAAATCGAATTAGCGAGATGCGCACCGAGCGATTGTTTGCGCTCAGAAACTCGAGCAGTGTTCATCCAATTCGCGAAATACTTTCGGGAACGCCAGCCGCTTCTAGCAGGTGATGTGTGCAGGTTCGCAGAGAACTCGGCAATCCCGACAAATTACTTACAAAATTAACTTTTAGTAAAGTTCGTGCTGGCAAACGGTCTGGTCGGGAAAATCCGGGATCGTCGAGTCTTGTGAGAATCTTTATTAGCTTAGGGCTGTGCATTTAGTGGCGAGAATTCATATTTTTAAAATAAAGAAAAAATAAACGACAATCGAATATTGTGTTAAATAATAGCGATAAATCTAAGTTTTGTATACACATCCTTTTATCCCATTCGATAAAATGTATTTCCGTGTTCATGTGAAGAAAAAAATTATCTATTTTTAACGAAAGAGCGAAATTGGCTCTACTTCTGATGTATGTGATTTATAAAAATTCGAATAGTGTCCAAAGTGAACATTTTGTGAATATATTTTTGTAAAGATAAATTACCCTAAAAAAAGGGTATAGTGCATTCAATTTGGTATCATTCAGTTGGACTGCGTCCTTCGAACTACGACACCAAAATCCTTTAAATGTTACGCAACGCAATTCATTGGATTACAACAAAACCATTGGGCAGACGGTGAGAGCTGTTGTCGCACCACCCGAGCAATCCAGCAGTATCACCCAGAATAAAGTGAGTCCAAGTGTATGTGGTCGTTGTCGTGTTGAAGAAATAAATCAGACCACAGGCGGACTAATAAATTTCGGTTGGTTCCAGACTACTTTTAGGACAACTTGGGAATAGGGAGCGTGTATTTCTTTCTCTGGATGTCTTTTCTTTAATTTTAACTGGGTTAGTCGTATTCGATTCGGCGCAAAACGAACCGGCCGCCACTTAAGTGAGCATACGCATGCTCCTTAAGTTCGTCTGGTTCGCGGTAGATGTTTTCATGTTCTCCTTTTTGCAGCCAAGTTGCTCAGCTGAGGCAATAATTGGAACCTAAAACGCCGGGATGTTTATTTTCGTGTGAAAATCATTCGTTGTTTTTTAGTTTCCTCATTTTCCTCGAAAATGGCCAATTCGTTTTGGCTTATCTGTGCAACTGGTCCAATTATGCCTCAGCGGGAGCTGGCCACGTTTTACCCACAGTTGCCCAATTAGTAATGTCTTAGAAGAAATCTTACAAGGAAAATTAGCGCAGATCGCCTCTTTTTTTCTTGTTTCTCCCGGTCTGCTTCATTTCAATTGTGTATCGAGATCTGGTGCTACTAAATTCTTTTGCGATATATTTTTAGATTTAAAACGAGCTCAGCGGCAGCATTTCTAGACAAACGGTCATTACTCTGGTACGATTTATGCTGATCGTGTAGTTTGCTTAGGTTAATTATGTTGGGGACATAGGACGCGACAATTTCTGACAATACAATTACATATACCAGATTTTTAACACGGTACAAGAATATTCGTTTTTAGAATTTGGAAGCTGCTTTGTAAGTAACTAACTAAATCTGACGAAGTAATTCTCCTTAGAAATCGCGCTTGACCCAGTTAATCAATTAAAATTAAATCCTTTAATTTTAACTCTTTTGATTTATTGAATATCTATCAAAATTATAATATATACTTGTTTTCATGTTTCTGCAATTAAAGAAAGTATAAATTATTCCTACTTTTAATACCTTACAATTTAATGAAAGTCCTAAGCATTCGAATGCATAAACTAAGTTATTTTAATTCTAAATTTCTTTCCAAATAACTCATACAAAATGAAAAAGGCATTCTTATTTTTTTGAGTCTAGGGACTCAACTCTGGTCGAATTTTAAATTTAAGTTTACAATAAATAGTATATGATAGTTTATGAAAAAAAATAATGTAAAATGTTTTAATTATTTTAATAATTTGAACGTCCAGCCAAAATTATATAAATATAAATCTAATAAATGCAGTGACCAAAAGTCAAATATTTATTTTTCACATTTAATTTGACTATCCTTCGATTATACGTCCCTAGTATGTGCTAAAAAAGAAATTAAAAATTACTGACCAAGATATTTTCCAAGTTTAAGGGAAACACCACATTTTACCCAGAATCCCCAATTTGATGACTCAAAAATAGTTTCGCGGCCAAAGTTTCACAAAATTGCCAGGCTTTCATTGTTATTTTTATGAGTTTTTATTTTTAGCAGAATATAATCCATTCAGCATTTTTCGGGGACATGCAATTAAATCAAAACGCTGTTTGGCTATTTTAATTTCCTTTCACTTTATGCTTTAAGTGTATTTTGAAATTGAATCAAAGTAAATTGTTTGTAGTATTAATTTATATTTAATTTTCTAAATGTGGAACATGTTTCATTACTTCTCGCAATGAATAAAGGCTGCTGTTACAATTTAAGATGAATATGAAACATTTTATGATTTCTGTTCAATATTTCACCTACTTTTGAGCAGTTTTTGAGCGCATATTATTTCTTGTTATTGCAAAAGTACTTAATGTAGTGTAGAATTTATCAATGTTTATATATTTAAAAAAAAATATTCTTTATAATTTAGGTTAGTAAATAACGATAAAATACATTTTTATTTTGTTTAGAAAGTGTAAAGATATTTGTGGCTAAAGAAGAATTTAGATCATTATTTTCTACCCACATACATTTATGAAATAGTATACCTCAAGTACAGAGCATTAAAAAATAGTTTTTAGAAGAATTGCTATAATGAACACTATTTTAAATAAAAATTTGCACTTCGATTAGAGTTCAAGTTTTTTGAAAAAACTTTAATGCTATATCCTGCACAGTTAAAGAAATCGATTTTTAAAAACTCAATTCTGAGTATCATCCGCTAACTTTTAATTATAATACAATCATTTGAATAGTGTGTTAATAGTAACAATAGTACTTTTCCTTAATTTTTTAAAAACATCTGTCAGACAAACTGAATTCTTTGATCAAACATAACATCCGGAATTAAAATTTAATACTCAAAAGTCGTCAGATTGACTCTTGTATATGATTGTTCCCGCAAATTTCGAGTGTTGTTGATGATTTATCTATGCCTAATTACACTATAAGTGCTTTACAGTCTTTTATTTCTATAGTTCTTTCAAATTGAGCAAATGAATTGAACGAAAAGATTAGTAAGATCTAAATAAAATATATTCAGTGTATTCATTCAATATACAGGACAAGGTTGTAATTACCTCACAAAATTATTCATATCGTATTTTATTTGTCTTTAAAAAAATGGTTACACAAGCCAATTAATTGCTGACGAAAATGAAGAGGGGCTAATTTAACAAAATTCGGCAAGGACGCCAGACTTGCTATGTCTATAAAGCACTCAACAAAGCCTATTTACTGAAAGTTTTGCAACATCAAATCAAAGAAAACATCTCTCGAACATTGCTTACACATATCTCAAACTTGACCTTGTGAACACAAGAAGAGCCTGTAAATCTCCCCAAATATTTAAACCATTCCTCCAAACTTTCGGCGCAGAGGCACCCCACTATATAAACTATTTCCCGCCCAATAAATCAATTGCTTAGTGGCAAGATTTATTTTCGCTTAAGGTGAAGATCCGTAGCGTTTTGTTCCCAATCAGTAATTTCATCACGTTTTCAAAAACCTATCAACTCTCCGGCGACCTCTTCGCACAAACCGCACACCTCCGCCCCCGCCAACGAAGATATATGAAATACAAAAGAATTTTGGGATGCTGAAAACGTGTTCGCGACTATTACGTTTTTGTGATGTTGTTTTTTGGCTTTGGTCCAAAATGATCATTTAGACGCAGTAGTGGCCCTCGCATAATTTTCTTAAGACTTTCACAAGCGGGAAAGAAATTGTGCCGGTAAATAGGAGATATCTTCAGGAAAAAAATATGTGACGACAAAAGTAATCTTTCTCAGAATTTGTTTTCTGTTGACGCAATTCTGGATTTCATTCATGATCATGTCCATTTTCAGTCTCCACATCTGACGAGCTATGCATCACTTGTACCCGCTAGCAAAGGGGGATCAGCTTTGCCCACTGGGATTTCATCCACAAGTAAGATGGCCAACAAGATGCAAAAGATGCTTCCGCGATTACAAAGAGCATGGAGGTAAGAGGGGCGGTGAGGACATAGCAGCTTCATCCCCAAGTCTATCGGACACGCCCAGCACTAAGTAAGATACATATGTCTAACTTTTAAATGACAGTACTTTAAAACGGTAGGCCATTTTCAGAGCACCAGGTAGGAATTGGACTTCTACGCAAAATCTCTCCACTCTTTCAGATAATGGCAATGGTATCGGTGAGTATTTGTGTCTAACAAAAACAAAAATTGTGTAGTTACTTACTTTCTTCGCAAAACGCAATCTACTTGTCTACCAAAATGTGATTAACGATGCTAACCGCTGTCTACCTAAATCTACTATCTACTACCTGTTCTGTGTCTATTTTTTTGCTCTTCAACACTTTCACTCAACCCAGTTGTTCACTATAACTTAGAACTGCGAAAGCGACCATCGTCCTGGACATCTACGCCCGATTTGGAAGACTCTGAGAAGCTCACAGATGGCTACAAGGAAAAGGCGCCGGAGGTATCGGTTAGTATTCAAATACCCCAGCGAAGACACACGACCACTTTGGATGCTAAGGAGGTAATTATTTTGTGTCTATAACGACAAGACTACTATAGTTTTTGTTAATTGTGAAGCTCGAGGAGAGTTTTACAATGCGAAAACCGCCCGTACCACCTTCATCGGGGAATAAAGATGCTTCTGAGGATCTCGTCATTCTTAAGACAGATTCCTTAGCGGAACGTGTGCGGAAGATGAACTTATTGAAGAAGCAAAATAGCAGCGAAAGGGAATCTAGCAGAGAAAGATCAGTGCCACGAAAAATTGAAAGGTATTTTTATTATTTCTACGCAATAGTACAATTATAAACTTTCTGAAAGATGCTCATCCTATTAGGAATTGTAGGTACATTTTTTAGTTAGAAATTGTATTTCTACACCCTATATCTCTGCGAAAATTCTTTTAGCTGAACTAGCAATTTGAAGTAACAAATAAGATTTAAGCTGGTTTTAACCTAAGGTTGAATTACACATACCTCTTCAAATAAATGACAGCTTAAGCGAAAGGCATAAACAGGCTGGTTTTTGAAAATTTTTAATAGTACCAAGATGATCAAGGTTACTGAAGTCTTTACTTGTTTTTGACTTTAATTCTATACTCATATGGAAAAAAATCTTTGTAAATTATATTTTAAATTGACTTAAAAGGAAACTAATATTTTTTCCTGCAAAAATGTATTGCTATAGGCTTTTCTTGGATCTAGAATTTATACTTTTTTGATACAAATTTTCTACTTTCAGGGAAAAATCTCCTTCAGTTGAAAAGGAAAAGGAGAAGAAACCTGAAAGAAAACGGTCCACATCTACAGAAACCCAAACTCGTAAAACCGAGGCCATTCCTAAAAAAACGACTAATATAAAAAAACAAGATGATACGATAAAAACGAAACAGGACGTTGAATTTCTCATACAGATTAAGGAAAATGCCTCCAATAAAAAACAAGATGATAGTGCTTCTATGACAACAGAAACCACCGATACAACTTTAGTTGGTCCAAATGACAGAGAACTTCAGGAAGAGATAAAATCGTTAAAACAAGAACTAGACCAAATGAAGGCGCGTGCAGAGCGAGCTGAAAGGGATAAAAGCGATATTCTGCTCAGGAGGCTGGCTTCGATTGATACCGGGCCCAATCGAACTGCTGCTTCAGAAGCCCTAAAACTTCAGCAGAAGGTCAACGAACTCAAGGGTCAACTAGAAGAGTTGAAGGATGATAAAAGAAGTCTCTCTCTTAGGGTAAAGGAGTTGGAGCACGATTTGAATGGAAGACCTGCAAAAACAGTTGAAGATGAACTTAAACGAAAACTGCAGGCTGCGGAACAACTCTGTGAAGAGTTGATGGACGAAAATGAAGATATCAAAAAGGAGTTAAAGGGTATGGAACAAGAGATCGATGAAATGCACGACAATTTTAGGGAAGATCAAGTCGAAGAATTTACAACTCTCCGAAAGGAGCTTGAGCAAACGACCAAGAACTGCAGGATTCTTAGTTTTAAGCTTAAGAAATCCGAGCGAAGAATTGAGCAGCTGGAGCTGGAAAAACAGTCTCTTGGAACGAAAAGTGGTAATGATATGGTTGCCAAAATCAAGAAATTGGAAGACGACTTAAAACTCGCGAATGAGTTGGCCAGAAGACTCCAAGTAAGTTAGATGAATTCAGGGAAAATTCTTTCTTCTTCGAAACTCAACACAAAAATAAAATAAAATGATTACTGATTAGTCGCATTGTGTCGATTTTTAGTAATCAGTTTGTGTGTTTCAATTGTATCGCCAAAAATTATGGATAGAAATATGTTTTTAATGTAAAACTATAATAAATATGCATTATATTTTAGGCAGAAGCCGAACAAACGAAAAATCCCGGTAAAAAGAAGGCTCCGAGCCTGGGCATGATCGGGAAGTCCACTTCAGCCGATGGCAAATATTCGAGAGAGTCTCTAACCAGAGGTGGCTCCCAAGAGGATCCTGAGCAACTAATGCGGGATCTTCGAGATTCTTTAGAACGCGAGGCCGATCTGAAGGAGCAATTGAAATTCGCTGAAGAAGAAGTAAGTCTCTTAATTGTATTTTTTAAATATTTCCTCTCAGTAAGGTTCACATCAAAAATCAGAGTCAAAGACTGAGACATCGAAGGCATATCCCGTCAAAAGAAAACCGTGGGGTACAAACTGAAATTATTGAAATTATTGCGATACCTGCTGCTACTCAGACGAGCGTACTTAGGAAAGACCAGGAAACTTCTCCTGACTACGAGCATCTTGCATTATTTTCAAAGAATATGCAGTATTTCACAGATAAAGAGAATCGAGAGGCAATAGATTGTGAAACGCAAACAGATGTAGAAACAAACCTAATTAATACTTCCACACAAACTGATGAAATCTCAAAAGATATACAACAAGAAGAATTACTTTCTTCAAATGTAAACTCCTCCACTCAAACTGATGCAATCTTTAAAGAAGTTCCACAAGAAGAAGTGCCTTCTTCTGTTGCAAGTTCTTCCCCTCAAACTGAAGAAATTTTAAAAGATTATATTCAACAAAAAGAAGAATCTCCCACTCAATCTGAAGAAGTCGCAAAAAAAGTTCAGCAAGAAGAAATACCTGGGTCATACAGGCCTTCATTTTTCTCATTCCCTCAGATTCAGGGCTACTTCTTCCCAAATATTGTCTCACAGGCGCTGGTATCAGCGATTTCAGGTAGAGGAAAATCAGCATATTTAAAGCACTCTGTGGTTAACCAAACAGTCGTAGGCGCTCCAAATGTAATATCCTCACCTGGCGCACTTAATTATTTTCAAACTAATTCGCTAAAACAAATTAGTAATTTGACTACCAAAAAACGGTTGAAAACTTGTTTAGCTTACATGATTGTTACTTATACCAAATTATGGACCCATTAGTCTTTTGCACAACTTCAGTGAACCTTCAGCAATTTCTAAACAGAAGTAAAAATTTGTATAAAAGATAACGTAAAAATTTAATTACACCTTAATCATTTGTCTAACTCATATTACAGGCAGAAAGTTTACGGAAGAAGGCATCACGAGTAGACGACGAAAACGAGTCCCTGATGATGCAGTTGAAAAAAATGGCATCTAGAGCAAGAAGTATGACTAAGAATTTTTTAAATTTATTTTAATTACGTAAGAAAAAGGATAAGAAACCCTATTGCTTATATTTATATACATAAATCAGATCAAAACCGTATCATCTCCTCGATTTTTGAGCGTACCACACATTTCAATTTGATTTTTTCAGTAGTTGATTTTGTAAAATACAAAAGTTTTTCTTAATGGCCCCCCTAACTGCTGCGAAACAGTTAAATTCATTTTTTAATTTTTAACTTTATATTTTATATTTTACATTATGAAAATAATTCATATTTTCGTGAAAATCTGTTAAGATTAAAGTTATGCTGGAAAATCTTAAAAATGCTATACATTTGACTGATGATGTGTGATTAGCAATTTTGTAAAAAAGCAAAACCTATTTGTGTTTCAGCCTCTTCTGTTGAAGTATAAATTTTTTCGGCTTTCGACTTTTGTGCCATTTTTTTTGAGCTGCACTTTTATTGTTAAATTTGACATGGTTTCACTACTAAACATTTTCCACATTAACAATTTTGTTTAGTGTTTTTGTTTTAAGTGTTTGCGCAATATCATTGCTAATAATAATAATAATTGCATCTATAAGGTTTAGTGAATTTTAGTACCCTTGTGTAACAATGCAAGAGTGCACTTTCCCATTATATAATTCTTTTCAAATTAATATCATTGTATAAAAGTTAAATGTTTATAGAACATTAAAACTGTGTTTTCTTGAGTGAATAGAATTTAAAAATTTTAAGCCTTCATTTTCTGAAATTTGTTTAAGGTCGGAAGCTCAGTCCAAACAATCGGTTAACACCAGAGCCTCCTGTTGAACACGATGAAGGAATATCAGACGAGGATGATCCTGCAGAACTGAGAGTTTTGTTAGAACTAAACGAGCAGGTAAGGTTATTGCAATTTAGCGTTAATTTTACATAAATTTACTGACACATTTCCCATGTAGGAAGCTTCAATCCTTCGACAAAAGGTTGAAGACCTCGAAGCTGAGAACGTCGAATCGAAGAAACAAATCAAAGAACTCCAAGACAAACTTAAAACGAACAGCACTGGAGGAAAAAAGTTTCCATCTCTGTTATCAAAAAATTCTTCTTCTGAAAAGAAGCAGAAGGCTCTTGAAGACGAAATGTTTGAACTAAGAAAATCGATAGTAGAAAAGGACAAGTCGATTGAGAGACTACAGGCTGAAATAACTGCTTTCAAAAATAAATCCGGGAAAACCCTTACCCGATCGGGATCTTTAGAAGATAAACTTGATCTCAAACGACAGTTGGATATGGTAGAGCAGGAGGCACAAATATTACGTGGTAAGATATCGACGCTTGAACAAGAAAATGAGAAGTTGGGTATGGAGAATAAAAAGCTTCAGTTGCAAAATTTAAGAAAGAATTCTATACCGAATACAGAGAAGAATGGATCGTTGGCGAATAGTGCTGAACTAACAAAGATCAAGGAATCTTTGAGTAAAGTAGAAAAGGAAAGAGATGAATTAGATTCCAAACTGAAGTTCATTCTCCAAGAAGCTAGCGAGAAACTGCCACCACGGACTCCGAAAAGAGTTACTGATTTAACACCGAAAAATTCTCTTAAGAAATGGGTAGAGGAGCTTGAGGATGAAATTAGGGAGATGAGGGCTACTGTTTTAAATAGTGGAGGAGATAAAGTGAAAAAGCTTGAAACTTCTAAGATCTCGTTAGAAAAAGAGTTGAAAGAAGTTAAAGATCAGCTTAGCACCGCCAATTCTGAACTTAGTAAGTATAGAAAACCAAAGAGCATGCAATGTTAGAAATTAAATGTATTATTTTTATCTATAGATAAAATCGAATAAATACCCTTACTTTATAAAGAAGCAATTAAATCTTCTTTAACTTTAACTTTATGACTACCATAAATTAAATTGAAAATAATTACAGAAAAGCTGAAGTCTACAAAAGACGCATCCCAAACACAATCTAGCAAGGCTTCTGAGCTTGAAAGTAAGCTAAAAAAATCAGAGGAAGATGCTGCAAAACTGAATTCAAAGATAAAGGATCTTGAGAACCAAATCAAAAGGCAGGATGCTCAGGTAATTCCTCCATTTAAAAAGACCCTAAAAAGTTTAGTATTACATAGTGACCTTTTTTAAGATAAAACTGACTGAGTCAGCTAAAGCTACATTAGAGTCTCAATTAAAACGTGATAAAGACAAAATTTCATCCCTCGAAAAAGATTTCGAAAAAGAGAAGAAGGAACGTGATCGATGGGAAAAAAAAGTTTCCGATCTAGATGATGAACTAACATCAGTTAGAAAACAAGCTGAAAAAACAAGATCGGCCTTCGAAAAGGAGATTTTAGATCTGAAATCGAAAGGGGCGTCAAAGGTAGATAGCACAAGTGCGAAAAAATTACAAGAATTGCAGAAACAAGCTGAAGAGCTTCAAGCGAATCTTACTAGAGAATTGAAACGTTATGCAGATCTAAATGGAAAGTACGAAAGTCTTTCCGAGCAGCACGTTCTCATCAAGGCACAATTAGCAACTGAAAAACAGAGCCTTCAAGCAGAGCAGAATTCCATTAAACAAAAGCAGTTCGAGCTGGAAAGCCTCAAGACTGAGAAGGCTGAAATAGTCCAAAAGCTTAAGGATGCTGAAAAAAGGATTTCCGAGCTACAGTCCAGAAACATTAAAACTGGCGCAATGCAGTACGAGAAGAATATGCTGAAATCGTCGTTATCTGAGAAAGAAAGTGAACTTGAAAAATTGAGAAAGGAGAATGCTATGAACATCGATGTAGTCATGCAGATGCGGAAGGAGAATGACGATCTAAGGAAGAAACTGGACGATTTTGAAAGACTGGATAAGGCTCAGAGGTCGATGAACGAGCAGAATAGTCAGCTGGAAAGTGAAGTTAAAAAGTTAAAAATGAAGTAAGTACAGCTGTGAAAAAATTTAAATAGATAAATTCACGCCATAATCTTCTAGACTAGAAAATGCCGAACTATCGGCTAAATCTGAGGTAGCTTCAACCAGGCTTAGATACGAACAACAGGTGAAGAACTTAGGAGCTGAGCTGAATTCCATGCAGGTAAGAAACTTGTACTTATTAGTTTTATAAATGTACTATATTCAAACAAAAATAAACCACTCTTCCACTTTCAGAGGCAATGTGAACGATTCAAAAAAGATCGTGATGCCTTCAAGCAAATGCTGGAATCAGCACAAAAGAAGATTGGCGATCTCAAACAGAGCAGTGGAAGACAAAGTCGCAGCTCTGGAAATAGTGGCGATGAGGACGATAAGAACAAAATTGCGTACCTCGACCAACAGGTAGACTCTTTTTAATATTTAGATATGTATATATAAAACAGAATTCAAATCCTAGGTCGGTTGTCTTGAAGATCAATTGTGTGAAGCGCGTCTTGAAGTTAGTAAACTGAAAACAGAGCTCATATCTGAGCGCAGCGCAAATGAGATTAAAATCTCGGAAATGACATCACAACTGAATCAGTATGAAGAAGATCGTTTGATCGGATCAGGTAGAACCAAAATACCAGGAATGAAGACGAAATTGGAGTTATCGTGGCAAAAGGAACGCGAAGAACAGCAACGGCTTCTACAAGAAACTTCAACATTAGCCCGTGATTTAAGACAAACTCTATTTGAAGTAGAGCGTGAAAGAGATAAAGAAAGATTGGAATCAAAGAGGAAGTTAGAGCAACTGAAACGAGCGACTGAAGAGGAAATGGAAGAGGGAAGAAAGAAGATTTCGGAGCTTCAATGTGATCTACTAGAACTGCGAGACGCTCACGCTAAGCTTCGAACATCGAATGAAAAATTGCGTCGTGAAAGGGAGCGAAATGAAAGGGAAATAGCCAAACGGCGAATGGAACAAGATGGTGATAGAAAAGTTGGGGCTCTTCTACAGACAGTCGACGAATTGGTTAAAATAGCCCCTGAACTGCAAATGGCTTCAAATCAAAGCGCTCCAAGTGGACAGCCAAAACTAAAGCCAGAGCCTGTTAGACGAAGTCGTAGCCCTTCACCAAGTGTGAATTCCATTCAAATATCAAGCGTTTTAGCCAGGTTGGCTGAGGCTTCAGAAGAACTTCGTAGGTACCAGAGACTTTGTGAAGACGAGGGCGAACGTAGTAAGTCTCGAAGAGTAGGGGGAATGAGAAGGGCTGCCTCCACAGAAAATGATCCTCAAGGCTTAAGTGCTTCAAGTATTTCCCGATCTGGCAAACTCTCCAGGTCGTCTACGCAAAACGGTAGCTTGTACAGAAAGAGTTTATCACTTGACCAGTCAATTCAGCAGGATCAGGTTATTTTCTTTTGTAACTTACAAAAACTGATGATTTTTAACAATTATTTTAAATTTTGTAGTCCATTTGGAGACAAGATGATGGAAGCATGTCTTCAATTCAATCCATTGATTCAGAGCTTGGTGGTATGGTTCGTGATTCGAGCATGGATTCCAGACTTTCTGGTGGATCAACACAAAGTGATTTGCCTCGCGGTCCAAGAAAGAAAAAGAAGACGTTAATGGGAAAATTGAGGAGCCTAACAAAGAGTAGTAGAGCAACTGAAAGCGAAGGATCTGTAAGTATTAATTAAAGAAGCATTCGAGTTATTGAACTTTGCAATGAAAAACCCTCTATTTTAATAAATTAATTGCATTAGATGCAAGGATCTGACTCAGATGTCAGTATGTCCAGTGATCTCCGATCTAGCAAAAAGGATCTACGAGGACGACTCTCGGGAATGTTCAAAAGATCTGGTTCGGCCTCGAGGAGCGCTAGCACAGAGCGCGGGTTGAATGAATCTCAGCAAAGACCAGTGGCTGTTACCGTCGTTGGGGGAGACGATTTGCCTCAGAAGGCCCCGTCTATGCCGAATACTCCAAAACTAGTTAGAAGTGTAAGAACGTATATTTTATAGCGCATATTTTATTTATAGAATCTTCGTTATTTTTTCATGCAGACCGCTAAACCTCCAACACCAACAACTCCATCTTTACAGAGAAGGTTGGCTAAATGATAAATGCTAAAAGCGAAAAAGAGCACACTTGTTATTCCTGTTTCCTTGTTTTTTAATTGATTTAAAATATACGGATAAAAAGCAAGGTGTATTTAATAATAATTTATTTTTCTCAATTCAGGATTTCAACCCTTCAAATACCCTAATCTGACCTACTTGATACCAGGTTATCGTAACGAGTATATTTTCGAACCCAAATATTTTTGCTCCAAATTTTAAAATAATAAAGAAATAGAATTAGTATTATTTTTTACGAAGTAACCAAAACAAATCTGTTTCCGGATACATTTGCTGCTCTGAATTAAGAATAGGAGACTATAAATAAAAGACTGCAATTATGTGCGTACCCAAAGTAATTTCAATCAGTCATATACCTGTAAACTTTTAGTTCATTTGAGGGCAGCGAATGACATGCCTCAACGATATTTCTTCGGTTACACACCTCCTTTAAGTCGAGTGTTTTAAAATTTTATTTAATACATTTTCTATCACGACATTTACATTCGTCATGGTTTTTTTCAACATTTTTAATTTTGTGCTTTATTTGAAAATTTTTTTTAAAAAAAAAACCCTATCTAATAACAATTGCCAATGAACCCCTTTACAAAAAACTGTATCTAATGCGGTCAGACGGTTTTGGAGATAAATGATTTTCTAAAATAGAGCTTTTGGAGTCGGGTTTTTTGTGTAAAGTAAATTATTTTTAAATACTCTAACTATAAATTGCAAAAAACCCAGCATAAATCGTCGTTTTTTACCATTTTCAGTTATTTACTTATTATGCAGCTAAGGCAAAATACTTGTTTAAACATCTGAATAATTGATTTACTACAAGAGGGCTTCTGGAGTCGGGTTTTCGCGTATAGTAAACTGTTTTAAAATACTGTAACGGGGAATTGCAAAAAAACCGGAATAAATTAGAGTTTTTTTACCATTTTTGCTAATTTTCTTATTACCCAGCTAAGGACATATACAATTTTAAGTCTACTCCTATTTCTCAGACTATTATGCGCGCTATTCACGGCTGAAATCTTTCGTAATACTGAGAAACTATATGAAGAATCAACGCAATATATGTATAAGACAAAAGTAATTATAAAACCGCATAATTTTTTTCCGACAATCACTTTGATTATTTGAACTGCACTCACAAATAGGGACATCATTAATAAAATGAAAGTCTTGTTTTTTTAGATCACAAAATGTTATTTATTTATAATATTTGGCTAGACATATCAACAACATATTTGTCGATTTCCGTGGAATTTTTACAAATATAAAATAACAAACAAAAACCGACGGTGCTCCCCACCCATGATTACATAACAAAATACTCTTAAAAACCTTAAGCCTACGTAGCCCCTGGTACGTTACTTAACCTGTCATCACATTTGCATATAGTTCAAATGGCATTAAATATTATTTAAAAAGCAAATGACAAAATCACACCTTCGTCTAGTGATAAAAGCTATGAACTAAATCGTAATTTTCACAGACGTTGAACCAGATTAAAAATAAATAGGAATAAATACTGCATAATCTTTGTGCTTATTTAGTTTAAAGACGTATTAGGACTGGATTGTTTTAAAGTAGAGAAGGCCCTTCCCACCTTCCCAGTTTGAGCCTGTTTAGATTAAGTTTTTGGCGTCAGATTAATTCGACTAGTAGATACTCCCGCTTCCTCGTCTGCTGGCTCTTCCTCCTCAGAATGCTGAGGCGAAACTCTGATGGCCTGGTACCATTTATTGGTCAAATCAGCCATTTGGCTCTTACAATCGTGGAGCTCCTGACTAGTAAACCGGCGAGTGAAGAATGGTGTAAAATATTTTCTGTCCAAGTGGCCAAATCCAATAATTCGAGTTTTCGAGTATCTGACCTCTTCGTCTTCAGTGAGCTCTGATAAGTGCTCTGAATCAATAGCAGTGCCCCATTCTCGAGTTTTACTTAAAGAAATCTGCTTTTCCTTCCTCTTGTGGACTCCTCTAGTTCTTGTAGAACGTTTTAGCTTCTTACCTGGCTGGAGGTATTTCAGCAGAGGCATTGTGGAGCCACCAAAAACAAGAGTTGTGAAAAGTACAATTATTAAAGTTGTAGTTATAATAACATGTCTTGTCTCATCGCTTGATAATTCGAGATGCAGGGACAGTGCGTAGGAGATTGCTCCTCGGAGTCCTGAGAACCACATAATAAACTGCATTTTGTTTGTGATTTTATGCTCTCTGAATTTGTTGACCAAAAACGCTAGAGGAAAGATGTTGCAAGCCCTTCCAAGCAGACATAGTATTATAGACCAGATAACCAGGGCTAATTCGACTTGGTGTTTAAATGAAAAGATGGCTAGACCCAAGTAGGCGAAGACGCAGGTTTCTGCAATAAAGGCTAACGTTCTCATCGTCTGCTGCATTGTAATCTGTGTGACCGTGGAAAGATTAAAGTGAGTATAGTGCGACATGACTATACCACAAAATAGAATGGCCATGATTCCCGAAAGGTGAATACCTTCCGCTAGAACATAAGGAGCGTAAGTAAAGACCAACATCATTCCAAATTCTAAAGACGGGTGTTTTCGCAGATCAATGTGTTTTAGGAGTAGAGCACTAATTAAAGCAAAGACGACTCCTATTCCTGCAGAAGCAAAGAACATTTCGCAAAATGTTCTCAGGGCTGAAAGCATCTCCTCCCCGGCTGAAGCTTGAGCAAAAGATGGATTATTAGCTGCACTGGATATGGTCGTCGTGAGTACAATAGAAATAGCATCATTTAAGATACTTTCGCCGAAAACTAACATATTCAATATTGGATCCACGTCTAGGGCATGAAATATAGCTACAGTAGCAACCGGATCTACAGCTGAAATTAACGATCCAAAAGCGAATGATTCAAAGAAATTTAACTTGTAGGCAACGTCCGCTAGACCCAGCAAATAAATCCCTGCCCCAATAACCAGCGCTGATATTGTAGTACCAAAGATAGCAAAAACCAGAATCGATCCGATATTCTGGAAAAAGTTACCTTTATGCAAATTGTAACCAGACTCGAATATAATTGGTGGCAATAGCACAAGGAAGAATCCAGTTGGAGAGAAGACCTCCTCCCGCTTCCAACTGGATACATTCTCACCACTGAGCACGTTCAAGAGTAGTCCGATGAGAGCTCCAAGGAACACTACGACGATGCTTTCCGGGAGGTACTGGAAGCCCGTCTGGAGCATCATATGGATGAGCATAATCCCTAGGGCTATAACACACAGAACAAAAAATATAGACAGTGAGCTGTTGTGCTCCTGTTCCACCGCCTTGCTGTCGGGCAGCGGAGGCTCCGGTGATGGTGTCGAGTTTTTGGGAACCTCATGCTCAGCCGCTGGACTCGACGACTCCTGCGTTAAATTCGGCGGAGGACTAGCACTAGTCAAGTTGCTTAAATTCGGCGCACTGCTCCCAGTAGGGACGGTTGAGCTGCTCAGGCTGTTTACTGCAGTGGATGAGGACGTGGTGTTGTCGCTGGCCGCCAAATCGAATGATGAAATCGCCAAAAGTGAAAGAACTAAAACGACCTTGGGACTAAACATTTTCTCGAATATTCAATGGATAAACTCGTATTATTTTAATTTCGATCTTTGTGTGCTAAGTCCGCAAGTTTAACATTTTCCACGTAAGTATGCGTTTATACTTTGATAATTTGAGCAGGATCCAATCCACTTATTGATATCTGCCGATTAACAAGCACCACGAGCAAAGCTTTATCAAAAGAATGTTTTGCGCCCTGCGTGAATCACGTTCTGGCTGGTTGGCATTTTGACAGCAATCAGCTGGGGTTTGTTATGACGACGAAAATTATTCTTAACTCAAAGGTGAAGAAATGATTGAATAGAAATTTAACTATAATTTTGAAAACTATCGTAAACCTGTAATTTATGTTGAAGCCGTTAAATAATGACTTTGCCACTATAATATTCATTTTTTTAAATTTCCACATACACAACTATCAGAACAATGTTGTTTCGAAGAAAAAAATTTAAGTTGAACGAGCTTTTAAGCAATTGTTTAGTATGATGAAATTACAAATATCTGCAGAAATTAAATTGCTCTAAGTTTTCGTATTTTTCGGTCAACTGTTACATTGTTAATTCAGTCTTTATGAAACTATATATATAAGAATAAAAATATCTGCCACTTTAAAAAAATATTAATTTTTAATTGATTTTGGTACAAAATATTTCATGTTCTTCTGGAATTTCATTCAAATAGTTGTAGATTTGTCAATGATAAAATTCAATACATCTGGAAGACAGGCGATGTACAAGAAAGATAAAAATAAAGGATAATTCAAAAAGGGCTACGGGCTCAAATGAATTCTTTGGACAATTTTAAAATTTTCTTACTAAATGAATTTAAACCAAAGAAAGGGGAATTGTGTAAAAGCCTTCTGGCCATCACGTAGTAAACTCCAGAATATCGATTTTGTGCCATTTCGAATATCATCACAGTCGTCCTTTTCAGCAAAGGTGTAGCAGTTCGATGCAAAATCCATATCAATTGGTGAATTCACTTTAAGTTTCTCGTTGTTAAATATCATAAGTGCCCTGTTATCTTCCGAATTTGTAATACCAGCATTTCTTGATTCCTCAGCATATTTTTGCTCCAGCTCATCCAAAATTTGTTCAATATCAGCGGAACTCAAAGACACATTGCTTTGGCTAGATTCGTCTGACTGCAGTCTTGAGGTACCAAGTGGATCCTCCACGTGTGCTGTTGTTGTGTTAAGAACCTCAGTTGGCGGTCGCAGCTGGGTTTCAGTACTTCTTTGGGACATTATGTAGGTATTTACTTGACTAACTAGGAAAAAGGTGCCCGCGATTGTCATAACACTTGCAACGTAACTAACAGCCATCACAGCAATATTGTCGAACAGAACTTTAACGATTGTGAGGGGTGGCAGCAAATTGACCACTTCTGTATATGTAAGCCATCCACGCTTAACGCCTTCTCGTCGAGCAACTGTCGTCTCTACCGTGTTCAATTTTTTGAAAAATTCTTCTTCTGATACGAAGACGTTCCATTCCTGATATAGAATTAAAATATAATTTAATACGAGCTAATAGGTGCGACTTGGTAATAATAAAATCACTTACAATTGCAAAGAGAAATTGAAGCTCTAGTTCCTTAATTCGTTTTTCAGTCATATCTGTTTCTTCAGCGCATAACTGTAAGTTCTCCTTTTCATCAATTTCCCAGAAAAATTTTGTTGAAATTACCTGGTAAATAAACAGAATGAATGGCTAGTTTTTGTGACTAAAATTCGAGTATAAGATTTCTTGTAGCACAATTTATGCTTTTCTTCTACTTCACTTTTAGTTTACGGTGATTTATTGATAAACTTGCTGACTTTTTGTTCATATTCTAATCTTCAAAAATCCAGCAAAATATCCAATTATATGCTTCAAATATTAACCTATATATATAATAATTTGGTTTGAATAATTGCTAAGCAAGTCGCGATTGAAAGCGTGAAAATTGAGAGCAAGCCTGCATAAGCTCGACTTTGGCTATAAGTCCAATTCATGAATTCGGCCTATAATCTCGCAAAAACTCGAAAACGTCTGGACCGATTTTGATGATTCCTGTTTTGTTTTGCTCGAATTAGAAAAACAATTTTTTATGCATTAGACTATAAGCTGAAAGCTGAACCTAAAACAATATAAATACAAATAAGTACAACTAGCATTTTATTCTTGGTTCAGTGATGTATATAGTTACCATTTAGCCTTTCAAACTAATTTTTGTAAATATGTCAAAATACGGTGTTAAAAATCTACGCTTTGAGTGTAGCTCGATAAATGAAGAAATATAATGACTTTGCCACTATAATATTAACGACTTTTGTCATTATAAATTAATGACATACATATGCATTCTATCTATACATGTAAAATAACACATCACTTACTGATTTATTAACGCCAGCAGAAACTGCTGAAGCAAATTATGTAATTTCGATAGTCGGTTTCTTTAGTGCCGTAAACACCCTCTAAAAAAGGGATTTACTAAATTCTTCTTGTAAGAGAAGATATAAGTTTATATGAAAATTCTTCATTTATGACGATGAATTCACGAGGATTGATATTTGACTTTTAATAGCCGTATTAGAAATAATTCTTCAAAAAGTGTCGCTGAAAGCTAAATATCGTTCAAAATTTAATAAAGTAGTATAAAAG
Organism: Tolmerus cingulatus; assembly: GCA_959613345.1. NCBI lineage: Eukaryota > Metazoa > Arthropoda > Insecta > Diptera > Asilidae > Tolmerus > Tolmerus cingulatus. Next base: position 26,205,996 of record OY390707.1, read on the forward strand.
ATTCAATTTAGCTTAATGTGAGGAGTTTGAGATCATTTTTTTATATTCTAGGAAAAATAACAGAAGATATATTTATCTATAAAAGATAAGCTAATATTTCACTACTACATATTAATATCATAATTGCTAAAGTTTGTATGTCAACATGTTTATTTTGCCACTGAGCGTTGTAACAGCTGAACGATTTTTCATTCAATTCGGTATATAGTTATTTTAGGTTCCGTGAATAGCGTATAAGCTACTTTCCGGTTTCGATTTCGACTTCATCTTCCATTTTGGTAATTTTGCTTTTAATTTTGGTTTTAAGATGGAAATTTATAAACATGTTGCCCATAGCGACCATATATAATTATATAACCGCTCATTTCGAATAATATTCAAAATTTCCAACTGAGCTCTCTGCATATATATTTCGAAATAATGTCCTCCGCAGTGTCTGTCTGTTCGTCTGTCCGCGACTTTCTCCATAATTACTGAAGATTTCTTCCGGTTTTTGCGATTAGATGAACTGACGAATGTCCTTTTTTTAATTGACGATAAGGACAAGCATCGGAAAGGCAAAAAAAAAACAATCATCGATGAAGGAGGTAATCTTTGAGTGCGCTACGTAAACTTAATATTTAATTGGTAAACCGGGCTACGCCGGAGTAAACAAGCAATGTTTTTGAAATAACTAATTGAATTAGAAAAATAATTTTTAATGTATTGGACGACAAACTTAATCCAGAGCAATATAAATAAGTAACTAGGCTTAGTTCTTGTTTCGTTGGTGCATATAATGACCATTTAGTCTTTTAAGCTAATTTTTGTATGTCAAAATGAGATTATAAAACAAGACTTTGAGTACTACTAAATAAGAAATATTAAGAAATATAATAACCTTGTCACTATAATATTAACAATTTTCGTCGTGATATGTAAATGGCATACATATGCATACAATCTATACATATAAAATAATATTTCACTAACTGATTCATCATGGCCGAACTGAAACTGCTGAAGCAATTCATAAGTTTATATCAAAATCCTTCATTTATGAGGATAAATCTATAAATCTATGAAGATTGGTATTTAACTTTTAAACTATACATTAAGGAAAACATTTCACGATTTTTGAAATTTCTTGAATGAATACAATAGGCGATAAATTTTTGTAGGGATTTTCATTATTTTTGTAGTTAAACCAATTAGACTGGGTATATAGCCTCTTGGTTAGAAATTAAAAATGAGCATGTTTCAGTGTTTTTAAAAATCCATCCCCTAAAGGAGTAAAATAGGGTGTGAAAATTTGAGAGTTCCTTCATTTCTAAGGTTAAAATCATGAACGATTTTAACCTGGAACATGAGTATTTGATTTCAGGTAAATAGCCTCAATGTACCAAATTACATCTCCGTATCTTTTGAAATCACCAACTTTCATACAAACATTTAATCCTATTTTAGCATTGTTATATTTCTATTTCGAGATCAATGCGAACGAAGCTGCGGGCAAATAGCTAGTTAAAAATATAAGAGATGAGCAAAGAATCCTAGAAAACGCGCATAGTACACTAAGCTATCGTTTGGTAAATTGCTTTATAATATAAAAGAAAATTTCTCTAAAAAAAAGTCCATTCGACATACTAGCACTTAAACGAGGGCAAATTGATCTAACAATAAAACACCAGAAGATATCTTCTATTTATACCCGTTATACAAGAGCCAAACAAAATAGATTTCCATTTGCACCCCGTTAAAAGCCCACTCACCAGAGAGACAACAAACAGCTCCAAGGGGGTAATGCGGCGCACGTACCCGGGGTCTGTGACATTCAATCGATCCAAATAAATCAGAGCCATAATCAGGGCACAAGGATGAGCACTGATCCGTCCAGCGACCTCCTCGGTCAATCGGTTCAATGAATATCCTTTGTGGGGCTCTGAGAAGAGCTCAGAGGCGTACTCCGCCAGTGGCCGACTCACAGCCGCCTCCATGCATAAATCAGAAGTTTTCGGACCGTAGTACAGAGTCTTTCGAACTCTGTTCACAAATTCCTTGTACGGCATGACCTGAAACCATCAAAACAATTGTTAACCAACAACCACATCTAGATATTTTGTTATCTGCGCTATTTTTACCTTTTTCGAAGTCATGTCACCAATGACGCACCGATTGCGTCCGAGAGCCATTCCAGGAGATTTTCAATTATCCTTCCACTTGAAAATTTATTCCTTTTTGTTTCTAATTAGATCGAAGTACTTTTTACTTGCAAAATTGAGTTAAATTCTACAAAATCTGTCCGAAAATACGAGAAAAACTTTCATGCACGAGGATTGACCATCTGTACGCCTGCGATTATGACAATAAGTAAAGTGACAGTTGCTTATTGTTTTAAAAAATGTTCTTCTCCGAAATGTAATAGATTTTTAGAAAAGAAATTTTATCCGGAAATTAACATAACACGCCCTGACTGTACGAAAATTCTTAAATGCAGGCCTTTTTCCGCTTATTCGGACTTGGCAGGGCCACGTAATTTTACCACACGAGACCGCCTTCGGCAGCTGTCCGGTGTGTTGACACAATTGGGAATTGGTTAATTAGCGATTATTGCTGTTGCTCTGCGTTTTAACAGAGTATTTTGAAGGAAGAGTGGTTCGTTTTATTTCAATTATTTCTGTAAATGCACCACAAGAGGGGCATCCTTTTAATTCTTGTAAACGTTTCAGTTTTGTCTCCGCTTCAGACCATACGCAGAATGCAAGTGGCTCAAGTCGTTTTCGTGTCTGCAATTTTTCTCGCCCAGTGCACGGCAAATGTTCCTCCAGGAGTTAAACCCCCGAGCAAAGAAAAGACCATGAAATTGCCCCCTTGCAAGGCGTGCACGATTCTCACCGAGTCATTCCAAAACGTAGGCCCTATTTATCATTTTAGCGGAGCACCTCTGCGAATTCTTGGTCTTTTCAGGGGATGGACAAGACGAAACGTGGGAAGCACGACGGCGGGGACGCTGCGTGGGAATCTGAAAAGTTGAAGGACTACAAGAAAAGCATCGTTCGGTTGACTGAAGTCCAGGAAATGCTCTGCCGGGAAGTCTCTCGGGGGGAGGATCAGTGCCACCAGCTCGCTGATGAACACGAGGGACTCATCGAAGAGTGGTGGTACAAGCATCAAGATGAGCATCCACGTAAGCAGCGTTTAATTTCTCTCGATCTTAGGTTCCTTAATAATTTAATTTTGATTCCTAGAACTATTCTCTTGGCTCTGCATCACAAAGTTGGAGGTGTGCTGCCCACCAAATAAATTTGGGCCCAACTGCGATCCTTGCTCTTACTGCAATGGAAATGGTAAAAATTGATTTTCTTAAATTTTAGTTGGAAAGGATTCATTTTTTTTTAGGGAAATGCAAAGGGAATGGAACTCGTAAGGGCAACGGAAAATGCGCCTGTGATGAAGGGTACACCGGTGAATTTTGCACAGATTGCTCAATAGGCTTTTACGAGTCCTTCCGGGATGAAACGAAGCTTTTATGCTCAAAATGCCACCAAGCCTGCGGGAACGATGGATGTTCTGCCGGTGGACCTAAACGTAGATTCTTAGTTGCCTAACTGCAGAAGAAATTGTTATTATTTTTTACTTTGTTACACAGACTGCAAATCTTGCCGTAAGGGATGGAGTTTTACGCCAGACTCGGGCTGTTTCGATATAAATGAATGCCTCACATCGAATATTTGCAAAGAGAATCAATTTTGTGTGAACAACGACGGTTCTTACTCCTGTCTGGAGTGCGATAGATCTTGCAGAGGGTGCCAAGGGGATGGGCCCGATATGTGTTTGGGTTGCGCAGAAAATTTTGAATTGCGAGAAGGAAAGTGTGTGGGTGAGTATTAGCAATCTTATATTCATAATACGGAAACAAAAATTCATTACCTCCCATCGCTCTTAAGACCTAGCTACAGAGAAACGTGAGCAGTACGTGAGTCTAACTCGATTCCTAACTTACCTGGGGCTGTGCATCGCAACTTGCGCTATTTTCCAGAGCTCCACTGCAGTTGCTTCGATAGTCGGAATAGCTGTAGCAATTTACATAGGTGCTTCCGAATACTGGCTGAATACATCTCCGTCAGCCGTCTCTCCGCAGATTGACACCAAGCAGCTTGAGGATATGATAAAAAATTCTCTGTAGATAATTTAAGCTAATTAACATTGCCCATGTTGAAAAGAAAAAATTAATTTATTCTAAGAATAAAGAAAACCAAACACCACACAAAGTGTAGCCAGTAGTTTGGGTAATCGGTCCACAGTAGCTATTTAAGTGGTTACCAGAATTTCTAGTCTTTTAGGTAAAAGTTATTCCGTAAATATAGAAATAAATATAAATTGCGTAACACGACGCAATTAATCTGTGCACAAATTCTTTAAATAAATTCTCAGTTTTTTAACAAACCTAGTACATAGTGTTTCCCATCACCCCAGAATGTTGCTTGAAATCAAACAGAAATTTTATCCAAAAAGATTTATTTACAACTTTCGTCAAAACGTTTCAGTCCCAATATTTAATCAACCCATCCCAACCGGCAGTTACAACTTTGCTTGGCTCGTGGGGGTGCCACAGGGCGCTGATGCAGACGCCCTCATGAGCCTGCCACTTTTTATAAAGTTTTGTCGTTTTCCAATCCCAAATGTAGCATTTTCCGTCACCATCTCCTGAAACCAGATAGCTCATATCTGGGGAAAAGTCCAAACTGCAGGCGTATCCCGAAACCATGTGCCCAGAGAACGATTTTTTCCTGTTCATCTTGAACCGATTTATGGCTGAGAAGATCACAATTTTGTTGTCCAGACTTTGGCACGCCAGCCACTTCCCATTCGGGGCAAGGGTAACTGCAGGCATCGAATGCATCGTTGGATCGGCGATGTATTTCATGTCGACAGGAATGTCCCACTCCCAAATCCTCATGCTCTTGTCGTCAGAGGTGGTTACGAATCGGCGATTCTCGTCAACGAAAGTGATTGTGTTTACGGCTCCCAAGTGGCGGTCATACTCCTGGACGATGTCCCCACTTCGGGTGTCCCAGCAAATGATCTTTTTGTCTGATGTGCCGGCGACAAAGAGGTGCTGCTTATTGTTGTCGGGGTGGAATTTCACACAGAAGGGTATTTTGCGTGAGGAGAACCTCGAGATGACATCCCCGGTCTCGGCGTCCCACAGCTTGATGTATCGGTCGTATGAAGCTGAAATGAACTGATTGCCTTTGTTGTTCCAGCAGATGTCTTTTATGGCTTGTCGGTGTCCAAAATAAGTTCGAACACAGCGCTTTTCTCCGTACACCTCCCAGAGCTTCACGCGACAATCCATGCTGGATGAGAGGAGCAAATGAGCCGTTTTTGGGAACCATCGGATGGCTGAAACGCCTTTCGTGTGACCCTGCCATGTGTGGATGTGCGCCTTCGGGAGGAAGCATTTCGAAGGAGGTGCGTCGGACCGCAGGTTGACGCCAACATCGTGTGGTGCGTGAAGGAATGAGCGGCCCTGGTAATCCAGAGGGTCTTTAATGTGCAGGATAGACTTCTCTTCGAGAGGTTTGTCTTCGGGGATTCGTCCCCGTTTGTGTCTTTTGGCAAGGATCTCTTCCAGTTCTGCCTTCTCTTGTTCGGAAGGTTTGGCGACTCTCTGCTCGTCGACGTACTTGCCCCACGGTCCGACAAATCCTTCAATATCTGCTGGATCGTCGTTCTTTTCTTGCTGTCGTTTCTTCTTTGGTTTTGGCGCCTCGAAGACTGTTTTCCCTTCAGTATCATAGGCTGACTGTAGATCCCCAACAAAGCTCTGTCCATCGAAGGTCTCCCCGTCCACCGACGGATCTAAGGCATACCCGTAAGTGTGGAATGTGCGCCTCTGATTCTCGAATTGGAAGTCGCTTATATGCGCCTTTTCCACGTATCCAGCGAGGGTGTTTCTTTGAGCTCGCATTTGATCAGTGAGGAAAGGATTTTCTGGGCCTTGTACTGGTGCGAATAATTCCTCAAATTTCGGATTGTAAAGCAATTCTTTTGTGCCAGGATCAACTGCTCGTGGCACAGCACTGGCTCCGATTGGAACTACCTCTGGGGCCGCGCAAACCTGCAGAGTTTTTGCCACGGAAAGTGACGGATCAATCGGAGACTTCTGTGGCGGAGAATCGGCTTCATTCTCCGATTCTGAGGTGTCTTCCTCAGAACTTTTGTAGTTTAGAATATTTAACATTTCTTACACTTCTAATTTTAGATCTTAAAGAAGCGACTAGTAAAGCTAATGATACAATAATCCAAGTTTTCTCCTCTTGCCAGAAACAAACAACGCGCAGTTATGTTTAGAAATGTCACATTTCACCATGAAGTTGGGCCAACTTAATAATTTAAAAATATCGACAATTGTACTAGAACTTTGACCATTGGAATGTCGGACGAAGTTATTTTTCACTCAAGACTGTATATTGTAAGTTCTTAAGTAAAAAGAATAAAATATTAGCATATTTTAAAATCCTTCCTTCTTGAACCAAATCCTATATTTTATTCCCAAAAATTAAATTACACAGTTTGAGTTATTTGGACAATTGTACCTTTAGCCAACTTCATTCTAAAATAGTCAAAACTGTCTGTCAATTGTCGAGTCAAAATCAGCTGCTGTACTTTTTTGGGCGTTTACAATTTACTCGGGAATAATTTTACCCATATTTTCTTAGTTAATGGGACCGATGATAAATGCATATCGTAATAAACAAAACAACGATCATTGAAATTCCTGCAACCAATGTGTTCGCGTCAAATGTGAAATTGCCTCGGTGGTGCTGTGTGCTGATTCCCAGTTAAGAGCCAATTCAAGCGGTAAAAGTGAGGCAACCGTGGCTGAGGAACTTTCCCACAATGCCACCGCTAAAAACATACACCCCCCACAACGAATACTCTTGCCGAGACGAAGGCCAGGCGAATGCGGCGATCGCTGCAGCCGCCGCCGCCGCGGATCGTCGCCCCTACTACGTCAGCGCTCCATACCCCCAAAAGGTGCTGACGAATTTGAACCTTCTTCGGGAGGACTCCAGATTTTGCGACATCGAAATCATTGCCGGGGACGTAAAGTTTTCGGCTCATAGGGCTGTTCTTAGCGCGGCCAGTGCCTACTTCGAAGCTATGTTTCGGCCAGAGCTGGGACTCAGCGAGGGCAAGCAAAAGTCTGTGATTTTGCACTCGATCGATTCATATATACTCAAAATTTTACTCGATTTCATTTATACCGGAAGAATTGAGATAACTCAGGTGAGATAACATTACTTGATAATAGGATTTAAAAATGGTTTTAAGAGTAAACTTGAGCATCAACATCCGATTGCTCAAAAACTACCAATTAACTATGCGTTTAAAATAATCTAGTGAAGTCTAGAATTGATCAAAAACCAGGTTATTACTACCTAATATACACATGAAGAAGCTGGATAAGTTCTATATAGAATATGTTGGTACAGAGCAGTACATCCATCGTTACACGGAACGCAAATCAAACGCATTTATGTGTGCTCAGCGCTGCCTTTCTCTAATTAAAAATCGAATGCAGCTCCCATTCTGCGTTGAGAAGCCCCTTTGCTCTTTTATTCTAATTTGCTTCCTTCATTCATAAAAACGAAAGGTGCGTCGGGCTTTAATTGGACTATCATTGCAAATGTTGTGATTTCGATAGTTGACTTAGTCTAGATTAATTTCGTTTATCTCATTAGAAGAAAGTTTTTTATACAACTTAAAACGACGACGTGTTTCAAAAGCCAGATTAAAAAATAAGAATCACCATCACTTTTCCTTTTTTCCAGACGAATGTTCAAGAACTGCTCGCAGCAGCTGACATGCTTCAACTGCCGGAAGTGGTGGAAGGATGTTGCGAGTTCTTGTGCCGTGAATTGCATGTGAGTAACGCCCTCGGAATTCTGCGGTTTGCCGAGACTCACAGTTGCGAGGCATTAGCCAAAAGTGCTCTAAATTTTGTGTACGCAAATTTCCCCTCTGTAAGAGTTTTACCTGTTATTAAGTAAACCCTGTGATTAACCAAGAAATTATTGCAGATATCTGACGAAGACGAATTCTTGGACACTCCGCAGACTCTGCTCTCTCAACTCCTTACTTCAGAATTACTTCGTGTCGACAGCGAATCTCAAGTATTTCAGGCGGCTCTGCGATGGATAAAGCATGACGTTGTGCAGAGGCGGTGCTTCATTTTCGAAATTCTATCGAATGTCCGTTTGGCTCTAGTCCCTGTCAGAGTAATCGATCAAGCTGTTAAAGAGTGTCGGGATATGTCTGTAAAAGTCGCACTCAGATCAGTTCGAAAGGACCTAGCATCGCAAAGGGGACAATTAGTGCCTCTTCGGGTATGTCCTAGAACTTCGGCTAAAAAGAACATCTATATCATTGGAGGATCTCGACGTGAGGCCTCCAGCGGGTGGAATCCCGCTGACTGTATTTTTGAAACAGTAGCAAAATTCGATATATTTAGAAGAGAATGGTCCGAAACGGCGCCTATGGAAATTGGTCGCATACTGCCAGGAGTAGCTGCCTTGAATGGGAAGATTTATGTTGTTGGTGGTGAAAGAGGGAGCCAAATTTTGGCGAACGGGGAAGTGTACGACCCACAAAATAATAACTGGCAACGTATAGCTCCCATGATCGTTCCAAGATGTGAGCTTGGTTTATGCACTGTAGGAGGTACTCTCTGGGCAGTAGGAGGCTGGATTGGGGACGACATAGGCGGATCTATGGAGAGCTACGATCCAATTCAAGATATTTGGACTTTAGTCGGCGATCTTCCAGAGCCTAGATTCAGTATGGGAGTTGTGAGCTACGAAGGACTGATATACATTGTGGGAGGTTGCACAACTTCCAGCCGGCACTTGGCTGATTTAATAAGGTGAGTTACCACGATTCGTTTTTACCCTTCGTGTCAATTTTTCTTTAAAAATCACCTTATCACAGTGAAGGAATACTGCTGAAAATATCGTTTAAAACCTGAATAATGACATTTTCTAGCTATAATCCAGTTACCAAAGAGTGGAACACTTTAGCACGAATGACTACAGCTCGCTGCCAAATGGGAGTTGCAGTGCTTGATCGACATCTTTATGTTGTCGGTGGGAACAGCAGTCACCAGGAGGTCCTTCGAACTGTGGAGCGATATAGTTTTGATGAGGATAAATGGTCAATGGTTTCACCAATGTCTTATAGTAGAGCTATTCCAGCTGTTGCAGCAGCCGATGGTCTTCTTTACGTAGCAGGAGGCGATCAGGTAATTAATTTATGTCTTAGATTTGCCTCTTAATATTTATAATAAAATAAAATTTTAATGGCGTAACTAGACTTGCGAAGTTAATTTCTACCGAGCGCAGATAACGATCAGTTCGGTTGAATGCTACGATCCATTGACTGATTCATGGAGAAGTTGTCCTGATCTTCCTACGAGCCGATCTGAGGCCGGTGCTGTTGTTGTTTAACCGTCCCGCAGAATCTGTTCATGAGTATTCATTGCAACCAAGTTACACCGTTTTATTATTTTTATATTTTTTTTTTGTTTTTTTACATAATTTATCGTTTACCAGTGCTTCCTCAAAATGCTTTAAGACCCTTATCTTGTAAGTAGTTTTAGTTGAAAAATTCCTATACGCTGCTAATATTTGTGTACACGATGATTTTTAGAGCGCTTCAGTCTACGGTATAGTCCAATTATATATTTATTTCCCTGCGGTCGTTACAATTATATTCGGTTCACCGCTCACTGCTCATTTTATACAGACATTGCGATTTTATATATACAGAATTAAATAAATAAACGACGAATATATTTCGCAGTTTTTATTAATATTGTCCCAAACCTTTGTACCCTAACATTTCCGCGTTAAAAAATTGGATTGGGTTTTGTTTTAATTATATGGAATTAACTTTATAAAAGGAAAAGCAATTAACTTAATTTGAATAATTAATATATTTTTTATATACATTCAATGGTTTACAACATCAATTCAAATGGCAACTATTTAAACACAACTTTTATTTTCTTCAACTAGTTTTTTCTACATAAACATACACTGTAAAGCTTTCAATTTATTGCATTCCTTAAATTTTTTTCGCTACAAATTAGTTTTCTATATTTTTCCTTGAAAATTCTTACAATGGTGTTTTAAATTTCTTTGAGGCAGTGAGTTTCTAAAGATTAAAAAGGTTAACACTTATTGACTTGGATGGATTTACAATATTTACGTGAAACCAGACCTTGAAAGAAAGTTGAGTAGCCCGTCTGTTGGAGTAAAATTTTACTGATTAAAAGTGAAAATTTGGGATAGCACACAAAATTTAAAAAAATTGTAAAATCTTCAATTAGGTTTTAAATATGTTTCATGGCAAACATTTCTTAATAAGTTTATTAATTACTTAAGACTTAGACTCTCCTAAAATTGAAAATTTTACCAATTTTTAAACTTTGGAAGAAAAAGACTTATGGGGACCGATGAAAAGTGTGTTGGCAGCATGCTTAAGAAATTTATTGAATTATAGTTGAAAAATCGAGAGACTTGAAAGCGTACTTATATTTTATATGAACATTTTTAAAGGGGCTCAAAAGGGAGTTCTTATTAATTTCGGTTGATATATGTGCTGAATACTTGCCTACGAAACACCCTGTGTATACATATGTTTGATTTTTTTTCCTAAAATGTTCAATAATATGCGATCAATTGTTTCAGTTCTTTCTCAAAGTAATTTCGCTTCATAAATTTTAAAAAATAATAAAGTCACATTTCAGGGCTTATCTCCGCAAAGTTTGTTAAAATTACTTAGAAAATTTGAAAGCGTAATATGCGGTAGTATTCACTAGAAGTATACTTTTCAACTATTATTCTAACATTTTAAATACATCGATTTGCATAACTTTTCGATATTATTGTATAATATATTAATTTAGCTATTAGTACATTCACTAACCAATTCGTTCTATATTTCCGCCAATGGGAAACCTACTTGTTTAACTATGTGTACTTATAAAGATCTGTAGTAAAAAGGTACATTTCATTAATTTTAGTTCTAAGAGATGTTCAGCATATCTACTCATTCAAAACCTTTTCTATATCTACTATAAAATAATATTATATATGGTTGTTGACTTGTTAATTTGATTTGCGGTCGTGTTTTCAAAAATAAATAAGCAAAAATAATTATGTTCCAAAAAACTTTATTCTACAAGGAAAGGATTTGTTATTATCAATACTATTTTGTGGTTTCTTGTTCACATTAATGAAGAGAAGAGTGAGTTTGAACGATTTTTTTCTACAATATTCGCAGCTTATAAACTTTTTTTAAAATTCTAATTCGCATATTTCTAAAATCTAAACATTTTCTTTGATCCTCTTATTTTCATAAGAATTAAGTTTCTTTATGTTAAAAGCAGTTGTATTATTTGATTTTGAGCTAATGGCAGGAGACAGAAGCGTCTCAAAGTAGGCAAAATATGCTACTAATATTATATACATTTATGTAAGTTTGTATGTTTGGATTGGATTTTTATTTATTGGGTAAGGGTTCTTCATATTCCGGCCTAACATAAAGGCTACGTTTTATTTGCGGGTTTTAAAATGGCGAATCCAAAATTGTCGCCAAAATTTGTAAATATCAGGGGACTGCCATTGGTATTTGGGGTTTTTTGATGTCCTCATTGCGAATCTATGTTCGAAATTTTGAAATTTAATATGGCATATAAAATTTTGGAACTTCAATGTTTGGTTTTTAGCTTCATTGATCGAAATTTATTGCTTTCTATGCGATTTGGAATTATTGTTTTAGTATTAGTTTTAAATTATATCGCAAAACTGCAGCTATTTTTCTCTACTACAGCATAGGAGACATGATGGTGAAATTTTTTATACCATTCATTTTTTAATACTCAAACACTTTTGATTTCTCTCTAGACCCAATTCTGAAGTTCGCGCAGACGAAATCGCGGACAGAAGCTACTCAATAATAAAAACCAGCAAATAAATTGAACATTCCTCCATTAAATGAAAAATGTTCTTTAGGGTCATCTACCGATTGACCGATACGCCAAGCTTTATAGTCTGAAATTCCAGACGTATATACAAAATCGTAGAATAAATAAATTTCAATTCTTTTTTCGCTTCTTAAAATTTCCAGCAATGAACATTACGTATAAAATTTAAATCCAAACAATTACACGCTCAATGGTTTTAGTAAACAAAACGCACATCTGAGAGTAAAATATAAAGTGATGTGGACATAAATCCACCACTTGCGGGAAAACTTAATATAGAGCACTTGACGAAAAAGTGCAAATGATATATACACTTTATGAAGAGACACGTTAAATCGTTTGTGAGTGCGTATGACTGCGCAAGTAAAATACTAAATGAGTTAGAGCAATAAAACGAAGCATGTTATGGCATAATTCTGACTGAAGTTCTCAGCATCATTCCTCTGGCTGTTTTATGACTAAGCAAGTAAAATAAATGATAACAGAGTTGCGCATTCCGAGTCACATATATTAATCAAGTGTCCTCTCGGAGTTGAGTCTACGAATAAATTACATTTGCTGCAATCAAATACCGGGAAACTTTGTACGAAACTGATTTGGTTTTGTAGAATAATTAAGTACCCCTTGAAAAAGGATGGTAGCTTCTGAAGGCGCTGAAGCATTTCAAATGCAGTCATTTATAAATAGAAATCTAATTTATTGTAATTGTAATCGGTTACCTGGTACACCATTGAATTGCTTAATAGATATTGGTATTGTGATTAAGCCTAATTTTGCTTGTGAAATTCTCGCTTTTCCAAATAAAATAAGCAATTATTTTTTAAATTTAAATTTCAAAATAAATGAAAAACCAATTTTTTCATTATCGTTTCATGAAAAAGCCACAAGAATTCCGTCATGAAGCACTAGAAAATATTAATAAAAAAACTTATCTCTACGTAGTAGAGGAAGTATTTAGAATTTCATTACTTTAAATTTGCATAACTTAGTATTTATTACTTAAAATTGAAGCACAGTAAAAGTGTGGAAGCTTCTTGTTATTTTTAGTACATACTAAAATTACTATATGATACTTAGAAACCTTCTATGTAAGATGCTCACATTTTTATTCCTTTGGCAACATAATTACCCGCGCTTTCCACCAAATGCAGTGTGAATAAACCTTAATACAATTAATAAAGGAAAATCCAAAGAAAACAAAATACACAAAATTTAGATGCAACATTTAAAGTACACAAAATGATTTTATTTACAAAGTTAACAAAAATTCAGGCATAATAATTGACATGCGATACAGCAAATACACAAATGAGATAAGAAATTGATGTGCAAATTTATCGTAAAGTCGATAACCACTGATAGGCCCCTTGCCCCAGTGTCACGTAGTTGGCAATAATTGCAAAACATTTTTGAAATCTGAAATTTTTTACGACATCCAAATCACAAAGTCAAGTGGGTGCTTATAAAACTTGATGGGAACAGAGCTTACAATCTAGCGGAAAACATTTGACTAGTAAGTGCAACAAGAAGTATAATGAAGGCGTAATCAACTATTTGAATGTGATATCAGTAAAAATTGTCTGTTAAGAGCAATGGATCAAGTTAACAAAAACAAAAATAATATACATATAAGTATAATTAAAATTACAAGAAAAATCACCAACGAGAAGAGTATTGCATTTTTTTAATTGCAGTATTGGACTTCTTACATGCTACGTATAAGTTTTCTTAGTAACGAAAGAAAACGAAAAACAGTTCGGCGTACGCAGTTTCACACCTACATACAAATAAGTTAAAAATGTTCGTGCTTAACTATAGTAAGCTAAGGAGAATTATTATAGTTACACTCTATACACGTAATGCTTAGTGTTTGTTTTCTTTGTACACAATTGTCCTTACTGGATAAAATTCCTGTAGGTACGAAATCGCAGATCAATTTGGAAATGGTTCTTTCAGCGGAGTGGTCCGGATAGAACTCAAGTTTACTGTGGATTGCTTTACTATTTAATTGCTTCCTTTGCTCAGAGTCTCCTCCTTTAAAACGTCTGTTTTCGGACTGTTTTCTGTACTGCTGTTAGTGTCCTCCTCTTTATCTTTCTTTTTTGTGTCCATGAATAAAAGTGGAAACATACCAACTAAACATCCAACTGTTATGCCAAAGATGCGACCCTGCAGGAGAGAAAAATAAAAAAATACAATTAACAAAATGTTTATAACACAAATTGGGAATTAGGAGTAATTCGTTTTTTAGAAAATAATAATATACAATTCTTAAAAATATGAAACTTTTGTATTTGTCACGCAGCATACATTTTTGGCTGATGATCTACATAGAACATTTTGACTTAGTCACTTGTAATCAATGTTAAATTGTTGTTACTGCATTTCCGTGAGTACGCACTCTAGCTGATTAATTTATGTGAAACCGTAGATAGAGGTTTCCAAAGACCAAAAACCATTCAATTATCAAGGGTGTAACGTTGACCAAGAACGGAAAATTATCCGATTCAATTTCCTTTACCAGAGCAAGGTAAACACGAGTTGCTCCCTATGAATTGCTATGACATCCTTCAACGTACCATAGAATCTCGATAAAGCTGTTTTCTCATGTAGAAACGAGATTAATGGCCAGCAAGACCTGTTGGTATTACTTTTCCATGTACTAAATCCTCTCAACTTTTTTGTGGGGGAGGGATTTAGCTGACATTCAGCTTTCTCTAGCGCTTTATGCGAAAACCTTCACATGCCTGAAGGGAGATCCTGAGTTTACTTTCAAGATATGTATTCTTAAGTCCTTGCATCACCTGGTGGTAACTTAAAGCTCTTCAGCAATGAATGTGAACTAGAGCAAAGCATTTTAGGGAAATTGTTGATAAATTGAAAACGATTTAGTTCACCTCGTACAAAAAGTTAAAAGGAACTTTTTCATTTTACTAAAGGTATTGCACGTTTTATTTCAGGTTACCCTACCAACGTATCTTAAATTAGAAATTTTAACAAGGACAAAGGAAAAAGCCTTGATCAAAAGCACCACTTTTAACCACTTAAATTTTTTTTTTTGTAATTCCCAGGACCTTAACTTTATTTTAACTTTGCGCTATCAAATTTATGTGATGAAACTTTTCCCAGAGTGCCTTTCGTCGTCATGCGAATACTCCCAAAAGTTTTCTAAGATTAAATTTTACACGGGCAAAGCAACATCAAAATTATCCCAAAAGTTATTTGTTTAGGTTTACTTAATCTTCAGACTCCTCCAGGATTCAAGGAGGAACTGCCAGAGATTTCATTCACTTATGGATTGATAACATCTTCTGGTATTCCATCCACTAAAAAATTTGCAATATTAAAGTTATCCTTACTCCGACGACGAGTGGAGGAGTCCCGGAGTACTTGAAGCTGAAGAGTAAGTGGATCGCGGCCCGAAACACCCTGCTAAATGTCACATTACAGCTCAAATGGTACGCGATTCAGAAAGAATTATTCGTCCCTGAGGTGCAATTAAGATTTCGCCCGTGTCAGCAGGCATCTGTTGCTTCATTTGGACGCGTGATGCGTTAGCACTTCCTCGTTGGGGCCCCATCTGGCTCCAAATCATTGCTACTCGAACCCGGGGATGGCGGCAGTTGCTGCCAACAGTATTAGAATTAAATTACCCCAATTGAGGACGTGAGACCGCACCCGAAGCACGAAATTCTGGAGGACTTGCGTACGGTTGAAGTACCTCGGAAAAGGAAGTAATGGAGTGAACCAGATGGTCCTATCGTTCCTCTTGAATAAATGAATTGAATCTTGAGGTGGGGAGTCCCATTATGAGTACGCCGAGGACGTGCGGGAGTAATAGATATTGGCGCTTGAAGCCAGACAATAAGAAAAGCCCCAATATTGCTGAGGGATTAGCTAATGGGACATCCTAACACCCTAAATGATAGCCGCGTTGTACTAATGCTATCACGGGACAGTTTTTCTGAAGAGCACGACATTAGCCCTTTCTATGCGACAGTATCTGATAGACGAATTAACGAGCCCCACGTGAAAGGAACTTCGATTTTTCAAAGCTAATCAATCAATCAGTGTCTTGGCCGTTTTATAGAAGTGATGGGAGTTTGGCCTAACAAGATTATAAAAGTTTATTTAAGGAATTGCGGTTAAAAAGAACATTCCTAAAAATCTATTTTAAGTTAATTTGTTTAACTTCGAAATGCCCTTTTCTTTCTTTAAAAATACTCTTCGGAGAAAAACAATGTTCGTTATAAAACTTTCAAATTGTTCAGTGATCTATACGTTTTCCAAACTGACATCAGTAGTAGCCAGAAAAGATTTCACAAATATTTTTAAATATATGTAGTAAACATTTAAAATAAAACTTCGTACTCAAACAACTTCTAAAACGCCCTACTGAATAACAAATTAATGGAAAAGCACATAAACGAGAGATTTGATTTTGCTTTGCGATGGTGTTTTGGTGATAAATACGCAATTCATCAATCCATCAATAATCGATCAGTTGTCACTAATCTAATTGTCGTTTGGCTAGATTGGCTTTCCAGGCTCTAGGGAACAAATATTTCCTGTTTTCCTCTATTTACGGCAGGCTAATGGCCTGAGCAGAGGAGATTACTTTTTGTGATGGGATATTTATGTATCTCAAACCGCACAGTCGAAGGCGGATATAATGTTTTGGAGAGGTAATCTTGATTTATAAAAGCAGCCAAGAAGTAATGTATTGCCCTATTAAGCGATTGCTGTCTAAAATCGACAATGCCTATTATTATTTTTGCAATTTTTGAGGGAGGGCAGACTAAAATGCGAACCTGTGCCAAATTTTCTTGCAGTTAAAACAATTGTTTGAAATTTTTTTTCAGACCAATTGAAATAGAAATTTATTTCTTTTTGCAAAGGAAAAAAATTGCAATTAATAGTGATTCTATAAAAAACCAGAAAAGTATATACTTATATGTTATAATGAGAGGCAATTTATTAGAAACTATTGCACAAGCAAGAAAGCAAAACAGCAACTCCCATTATAAGTTTGGATTACTTTTCAGCGAAATGGTAATTAAGTTGTTGTGTACTTTGGCAGTTGTAATGTCCCAGAACGTAAATTGGCCTTTGTGTAAATATTCGTTTTGTAAAGTTGCACAGCAAGTTATATATAACATTAAATGGTAAATTAATTTTGTATGCAAATATCTTCTAAATATTTCAGAAAAAAGGAGAACATGATGTTCCTTACCAAACAATTGTTAACATTTAAAATTAAGGCTGTACCCAGGCGCTATTTTACTTATTTCAAAGCCTTAACTATTCAATCGTCTCCTAAATAAATTTTAGGACTTACAGTATTGATTTATTAACGTGTGTGGAATCAGGGAACCCAAATAATATTGATTAGCTTAAAATATGTTTTATTTTTCTTTTAAATTTAGGTGTCCTTAAATGTTCAATATTAAATTCAATTTTATACTAGGAACTCTAACAGTTCGACTTTAAATTTTCGACAAATTTTGTAACATGCTGTTGTTCATCATAATTAAAACAAGCGTCAAGTTTAGAGCAGCCCCCTGTAAGCGTAAAACAAGCCTCGACATCTGCCCTTCTGGCTTTTTGGTCCATTGTTTTGTCTAACCCTAATCCAATGATCGTTCCAAATTAAGTGCATGTCAAAACCTAAATATCTCATATTTTCTAATTAAAACACACTCTCAGGTGTAAAGAAAAACGTTTTTACGTGTTCTGCTCTCTAATTACACTGCCCAGTTAACGAGATACAACAAAGTGTCCAGTTACCAAAACCTCATTAACTCCTGAGGACTCTTTTTATTCGTCCCAAATTAGAGCTATCCTCCCACTATTAGTTGCAATTACTTCTGGTGTTACTTATTAGAGTGAGCCGAAAAGATTTATGATTTTCATTAGGACAAACCGCACATTAGAGCCTCCAGTAGAAGCAATTACAAGTGATAATAAATACGGGGAGATTTCTGATTACGAGTTGTTTGCATGCACAGGCTTTTTCCACGATAAATGAATTTTTCGGAATGAATATTTGAGCATAACTCACAAACGAATCGTATCTCATCCACTGAAACTTCCACAACACAGTGTTATATTACGTACTATAGAATGAGGTTGAATTAGTGAGGTTGGAGGGAAAATTTGATATTTATGAGAGCGGGAATAATAAATTAGTCCGACCAAAGATTATCTATAACAAGATGTGACACTCGTGACGTTTTTCCTTATCAAAATTCGACCTTGGTACAGTTATCCAAACGAACTTGAGAATTTTGCAAGAAGTAGATAGTAATAAGGAAGGCATGCGCAAGAAAGGGATAAAAATTTGAGTGGAAATGGAACAGGAATTGAAACACTTCTACAGGGTGCCTCTTTATATTTTACAATTTTTCATGAAATTCATTGCATTTCTCATTAAGAATTCGTGTTTATTCTTAAATTATCTAAATTGTTAGAAAAATTCTTACTCTCATATTATTGTAAAATAAAATATTACTTTCATATTATCTGAGTTTTTTTAAAATCAAATTTCGATCAGGTTAGTTTGTAAGTTGTTCATTAAATTAAAAAGCATATTAAATTGCTTTGATTTTTAAATATGCAAACTTCAAAAATGGAATCGAACAATGTTGGGAATTAATTTGTTGATGCAAAATGGATATAAATGAAAGTAATTAAATTTTATTTTAAGGAAATAAGAAGTGTTTGATACTAGTTACTGCTCATAAATTTCAATTTAATGTACAATTTCATGATAAATCTGTTACAGATCTGATTGTGGGAAAAATAGAGATATTGTTTAAATCTCATGGTAGTCCGCGCTTGCTCCGATGTTGGTACCTATGATTGTGGGTAGTTTAAATAAAAATACATAAGTTTTTGTTAGGAGGAAAAAGCTGTTAGGCATAAAAAACCTCCTCGTTTAATAAATCAAATAAATAGTATCGTACAAAATTATTACAATTTATAAGTGCATTACACTTAACATCTTATTTCTATTATCAAATTGCTTTACATTTCTGTTAAAATTTTTTATTATACTATAAATTCTTACTCTAATATATAATCGAATTAAATATATTTTATCTTGGTCCTCGCAACAAAAGTAATTAAAATCTTCTTTTAAAATGTCGTAAAATTTCTGCTCTATGTTACTCTCTATACAAATATTGTTAAAATTATGACAAAATTTAGTTTCCAATTTATCCAAAGTACTCATAAACTCTGCTGAAGGCCTAACTAAATGAGCATTCTCATACTCTTTGAAACCTAAAAACACTGAAGATGAAGTTTCCTCAGTGACTATTTCCGCGGAACAATTATGATTTTCTCTATGTTTTTTTAATAACCAACCGCCGAAGTAATAGAAAGCATTTTGCCCTATAAAATCGAGTGTTTTATAATCTGAGTCTAAAATTATTTTATCGCTAGCTAGTTGAATCTGCGGAGTTGGAATATCGTAAAGTGGATTTATAACAACATTTGGTAGTTCTATATGGCCAGTTGGCTCGCAATTACCAGATGTTGTTATATTTTCCATGTATCTTACGCTAAATGATTTTTTGAACGCGCACGAAAATTGGAAAGGAGTTAATGATCTGGTATTTCCTCCTCGTTTCCGTAAAATACCAAATGTATTTTCTAGTATGTCTTGATTTAAATTACGCGTTAAAAGAAACGAAATATTTTCGCGCTTTAATTCGGAATGTAACTGAAGTAACACATTTATGTTTTGCAACCAACCTTTTAAAAACCGAAGTTTGGTGGTAACATTTTTTGAACCGTCAAAAAACGACATACTATTTATAAATATCTTACTTTCATTTAAAAAATTTAACTGGTCTTCTGTCCCAAAAAACGGCCGTCGAAATACTTTGGGTTCATTAAATTTGTTAGAATTAAAAATGTCAAATAACTTATCTATACGTTCTACTACTTCGGCGGTATTAATTGCTGTGGAAGAAGCGGCATTTCCACTGGCAAGTGTGTATAAAGCACTTGCCACAGTAGCACTTAAGATTTGTGCAGCTAACTTTACGCGCATTTTTTGAAAAGAATTTGGGTAAATGTGTTCGTTACTTAATTTCGGAGCCGCTTTAATATTATTTTTTTTATCTACAGTATATAAGTGAACTATGTCTGCCCATTTTGCCGTTTTCCCGTTTTCGTAAATGATATTATATTTCATAAAATTATTTCTAAACGATTTTAACAAATGCGGCGTATCAAATAAATAATAAACTTTGGATGAACTAAATGAAAAATAAGGCTTATCTACAGAAATCCCTAACAGCTTAGTAACCGCTATAAAATTTGCTCCTTGATCTGAAATCACGACTCGGGGTTTCATATTAATTTTTTCTAGTTTCTGTAAACATTCAAATATTAAATTTTTTAAAATTTTGGCACTACAAGGACTATTGACAAAATAATAACCTACTAAATGATGATACCGGTGTGTAATGCCTCTGACCAACACAGCTATTGCATATTTTGCAGGTAGCCTTGTTCTGCGATCGCCATAGTCCTCTAAACCTATTATCTTATTTTGTCCCTTGCTGAAAAATAAATTGGTTTTTAGAGATATTTCATCTAAGCATATCACGCAATTTTTAGCAAAGTCTGGCAAAGGTTCTAATTTCAACTTTAGTGCATTGAAAAGGGATTCATGCAGCCCGGGGCCAAAGGGCCAATTTTTCACGAACCTCAACAAAGTTCGTTTCGAAGGTAAGTTCATATTTTTGGACAAAAATGAATACGCTGATGGTGCGACGAAATATATGCTTAGACAAAATTTCTTAAATTCTATAGAGTACCTGCGTCCTTGAGGGCTATGATGTAGGTTGCTAATGTGGCTCTCCACTATACGTGCTAATTCTTCTGGCAAAAGGCGTCTCGTTCTTTCCATGTAAAGCTTATTGCTGTCCTGCTGTTTCCTCAATTCCGTATTGTCTTTCCTTAATTTTTGGCATTCTTCTCTTAATTCTTCAATTTCCATCTCATTAATGTTGATAGTCGTCGTTTGGGTAGATTTATGAGTTGTTGAAAATGTCAATGATTTATTGCCGTCAGTAGAAGTGCCAGGTAGTTCGGCCATAAACCCTTCAGCTGAAGTTCCAGGTATTTGGTCCATAAACCCTTCAGCTGAAGTTCCACGTGGTTCTGCCGTTAACCCTTCAGTTGAAGTTCCAGGTATTTGGTCAATTAAGCCCTCATTGCTAATTAGACCAATTTCCGTACCTATGCAATTATATTATTAATTATCAATTTCCCTTAATATGATTTATTTTTTCACGTACCTTCAGCACTTCTTGGAGGAACTAACAGAATATTTTCTGAAATACTAATCTGTTCCGTAGAAGGAATTTCGCTGACTTTATATGGTTCCGCATAGGACAGCAGCCGTTTTCCTGACTTCCCAATCATGCTATGAGGGAAATGTTTGTCACATATGCAGACATCCTTTGAAATTTTTGCATTAATCAGGCCAGTTTTGTTAATATTCGCTAACCAAATCTTCCTCCTGTAATATATTTAAACATAGGATTCTAATTATGCTTCACATTTTCGTTTAAAAAATCAATATAATTGCACGTCGCATTAAAGGATCAATTGATGCTTTGTGCAGCTTATGAATGATTTTGGTTATGACTAGTTGTATCGCAAATTTCGTAATTGTTAAATAAAAATTGATATTAGAGTATTTATATTTGATAATTACATAAAAAATCCAAATTAAACGATTACATTTAACTTGTAGTGATTTAAGTTACTTCTAAATTGTCACTACTTGATAATTTATGCAGCATACTGGCTGATAACAATTTTCAATTTGCGCGCAATACGGACTAAGTATCAATTGAAGTTTCTCTGAACAAAAACATTTTTTATAAATTTTACAATCATCCATATGAAACGACTTATATTTTCTCAGTCATTTATGCAAATTATCAAATAAGTTTTATTTGTCCTGATCACAAATAATAATCATAATCATATAAATCATTTCATATGGATGATTGTAAACGACAAATACCTTTAATGAAAATTTAGAAGCAATTGAAATCACTATAAGTTAAATAAATAACGACTTTTAAATAAACACTGTTTTCGTTATGATCCCTGATTTCAGAACATATTTTATTTTCTGTTTAAATTATAGAATATATTATAAAAATAATCGAGGGCATAAATAATCGAATTCCTACTGTACTAGATATTTAAAATATTTTACCAACCTTTCTTTGTCTTTCGGAAAGCCAAAAAACCTTAATTCCGGATACTTGTCTTTGTCACATCCGCACACCAAACACACTATGTGATGTCTACCCATTTTAGTTAAAACAAACTAAATTGCACAAAATTCACGTTTTGATTTAAGACAAAATATCTCAAATCGCAAAACTTTTCAAATAAATTTCTCACGTTGTAAAACTTCTTGAAGAAAATCAAGCTCACCCTGTACTCTCTGATAACGCGAGAAGTGTCAACTTCACCGCGCCGTTTAAAAGTGCAGCATGAAAAAATTGTAAACAAACTCACCCCGGTTTGTGCTACCTGCCTCTTCTCCCTTCTCCAATTCTGACTTTTCCTATACCGGGAACATTGCAAGCGGTGGCACTAATACCAGCCCGCGTGCTTTCACGAACACTTACTTGAGTTTCATCGCGCCATTTAAAAACGCGTGTGAAAAAAAAGCTCAATTTATTGCTTACAGTGTAAGCGCTGTCGGTGAGCATTTGAGCTCGCCTATCTTTGTCTCGTTCGCTCTTATTATAATTTAGATAAGGAATTGTAGGCAGTAGTGCTTTACTGCCTTAACTAAGGCGAACTTTTTCTCGATCCCGTTTTCAGAATTGCATATGGGTTAGAGCTTTGCGATTGTATAGAGAGTGTCACATCTTATAGAAATAGATAATCTTTGAGTCCGACTGCTTTCCTTTTGTATGTCTGGGTCTTTTATGAGATGAGAATCAAATTTCGTTGCTGCAATCAGCTCCTTGTAAGGTGCTGTCGAACGTACAGAACGACTCCGACCTAATTCGCAGAGTACCTGGGAGCCTTAAACAGGACGTTATTTCTTGAGTACATAAGACAGTAAACACGCAAATTCAATAAAATCGACGCACATGTCTTTCCCGGTGGGCGGAGGTTCATAAATAAATGCAGGTTTTTTTACGACTGCTCATAAGACCATGAGTGGAAGGGAAGAGTTACCTATAAATCAGGTGAATTTATTACTTTGCTACTGCGGAGTTTTTCGCACAAGTGTTTATGTATATTTCTCGCTCTCGATCTCGATGCAACCCTGAATTTATCAATAAAATTTTATTAAACTGCATTACAGGTGAAACACAAGTGTAGCTTCTGAGCCAGCTTGATATTTGAAGCAACAAGGTTGTGCCGTCATTACTAAGAACTCCTGCGACCTTCTTATAAAGTAGAAATATTTCATGAAGTATGAGTATTAGAAATTACACTTGTACGGCATATTTTGTAGTTTCTAAAATGTCATTATAAAAAAAAGTTTATTTTCAGCGTTAATTTTACCATAGTTATAAGTTTGGATTGTATATCACAAAATTCCTTAATAATAATTGCTCAAAATTATGACAGGGTGCATACATTTAGTAGACTCCATTTAGTAAACTTGCAATTTCGGCACTGGCTCAACGTTTGTTGCTTGTTTACGAATTAATCGTATGAGGCCACATGAATTTTCAGTAGTATGGAACGAGTTTTGGTCATTTCAATTTTGCCTAGCTATCTGCTTTTATCCTCTGGGGAATTCGTCAATTTGGAAAATTAATGATACTCACAATGTTTGCGCTTCTCCTGCTCGACTTCATTTCGAGTTGAATTGGCGTGAGAATGGGCGGCCGCAGTCCCAACATTTCGGACAGTCTTTCGACGTAGTAGGCCGAGCCGATGCCCAGGATATCACTAATTGTATTGCCGAGTCCAGCAGCTGCCATCGTTGATATGCACATAAACATACCAAAAACGTTTTCAATGTAGTCTCCCTAGATAGTCAAGAATTTTATAGTCTAATTTGGAATTCTATGCGAAATTCAAAAGGGCTTACGGCGATTATCATTGTGAAATTGTCCAAAAAGCCAAAACCAATAAAAGGTACCGCATTTACCATGAAAACTGAAATGAAAAACAATTCAAGGATTTATTATTCTTTTGGGGTTCTCTTTAAAAGGAAACGTTTCACTTACTTTTCCACAAGTCCTTTTTTGCCGGAGGTTTTGCTTTTTCAACTGAGGAAACATTAAAAAGGATTTGTTAGTGACAGAATATCGGAAATTTCTTTTCATTGTAAACATTCTCTAAAGTCTAAAAGAAATTGCAACAAGAGTGCAGATGGAAAGGCACAACTATAAAAGAGTTTTTCTAACAAAGAATAGTTTGTTTTTTTAACTAGAGAAACGTCCATGCATTTTATATTTGAGAAACTCTACGCTAAATCATGCAAGATATCAAAACAAACAAATTTAAACAAATTTTGGACATTACTTCGCGATTTTGTATGTTGAACACTCTTATTGCAAGCCGCTGTTAACTACATGAGCGAAACACTCTCGCTAAATTCGTTAATTCGCAACTATAATATATTATATTCCTTAAAGTAACTGTTAGTTTTTAAATACTTTAGCAAATCAAATTTAAATGTAAAAAATAATAATAAATAAAACAAAATCGTACCAGCCTTCTTTCTCAGCCAATCGTCAGGCACGGCACAATACGATCCAGTCGGGTCAACTGCGCCCAATGCCGGCATTTTAGCCGGCCGTCCGAATCGACTACGCCATCTTGTCGCCGCAAGTGTTCCTATTTTTTTAGTTTTATATCTTAATTGGCAATTATAAAATTAAAAAATAAAAATAAAAGCTATATACGTATTTCATTTTATTGGTTCTTTGTTATGGGGAATGAAATTTTTTAACACCAAACACAAATGGGAATAGTAAAAATGGGAGATTGGAAGAATGGAAATCTTCAAAAAACTAAGACGTTATGTAGTAGTCATTTCAATGCAATTACAAACAATAAAAGCGTCAAAACGACGTCCGTCTTCCCAGTCCAATTCAAGTTCAAATTTCTTTTTTGCACTTAATGGTTAAATTTTCAAATTCAAGTAATTCAATCAATCAATTATTACTTAATATTCTTCATATGTATTATATCGAGATTATGAATTAAAATTGTATTATAGGTAGAACATAAATGAAATGGCCAATTGTCCTCTTTATACATTTAAAGTTCTTCTAAGCTATCTAGTTAAGCAGAACACGGCCTTGGAAAATACATTTTACGTTGAATATGCTTTTTATAAATAAATCACCCAGGGCATAGACAAACTAGATAGCATCTAGTTCATCTATATCCTGGGATATCTCGCCGACAAATTAGGTCATATTTTTAGAGTGCTCTCTATTAGTTAAGATTATTTCATTGCATAGGATAGCATATTACCATAATTTGGGTTAAAGTTCACCTGAAAGCAAGTCACAAGAAAAAACCAGTTATTAAAACGTGGAACTGCAAAAAGACAAGGGCCTTTACAAATAAATAGCTATTTCCCTTAGATTGCATAGGTGCTTCTTATAAGACGAAGTGTTCGCTTCCCACTTAAGGTAAAGAAGGCTACAGGCGAAGTGGTTGTCTCACCTGCTTAAATATTTATTCGAGCTCCTTGGAACAGAACTGAACAGAAGATCCTCACAAATATTTCAGGAGAATTTCTTGGAATCTTCGTAGCATTTGTGTATCTTTAAATTATTTTTATAACAAGCGAATTGTTTCCTTAGCCCTTAGAGGCATGGAATTTAAACTAAATTATCTAAAGAAGTTCAGAGCCATACATATTTACATATTCTACGTTAGTAAATTGACTTGAAATTTAATGAAATTAAAAAGTTAATCATATAGTTATTGAAAATTGCTTTAATCACTCCTAATTAGAAGAGTCTACTGTTGGAAATGGGTTATCCATACCAGGATGGCTTCTTTTATTGTTATTTGGTGAATTGGTTAGAAAACATTTTGTTCTTAAAAGATAACAATCCACATCATAGGTTTTTGCAAAGCTCCAAAAATGACTTCGTTAGAAATATTTTATTTACATCCATACTGTTTTATTTTCTAGATTTGTTTGCTCTGTTTATATTGACAATCATATTTGCATTATTGCGTCGGATTTTTGAGGTTTCCAGAAAAACTATTTAGTGGTTTATAAATATCTCTTGGAAATCCAATGAATCAAACTAATATTTTTGAAATTTTATTCACATCGAATCGTTTCCGTAAGCATGGAAAATATTGATTTTTCATAACATAAAGCATACCCAAATGCCCATTTAACAGAGGGAAACAAACATCGTTTCACCAATTCCACTGATTTATTGTTTTCACGGGCTGCGGTTGTGTTCGAAATGTAGCAACAAGGTACCATAGTAAAAAGGTCATGAAAAGGTACAGATTCCCTCTGGAAAGTAATTATGAAAGGTAATATAACTGCCTTTTTAAAGCTGGTGATAATATGAAAATTCTCTGAAGGGCTCGTACTCATACTAATGAGTAAGCTACGAAATTTTAATAATGAAGGTTGCAAACAAATTAACAAAACATAAAACTCGTTCCCACGGAGAAACATTTTTATAAGTGATTTCAATCAAAGTTGGAAAAATGGTTAAGTGTGCATCGCTGCAGTGCTTTATATTTCGCAAATTGGGCTTAAAAATAACAATAATTAAAATAATCTAAGAATTATCCAATCCAATTACATCCCACCGATTGTGTGCACAAATATTTTTTTTAAAATATTAACCACATAATAATTCAGATCTTCGTATGAAGAAACAACTTGAGAAACGGGAATAGGATGTTTGGCTACGGAACATTAAAATTGTATTGCATTTTACTAAATTTATTCAAGGTTTTAACAACGTTTTAAGTCAGCCAACTCCAATATTAGAGAGCATTTACGTTCCTGCTCAGGTGTATAACTAAGACAAGACTTCATCATAAGATCGTATGTTCCAATAGAAGAATATCATTGTAATGACGCTATAAACTAAATTATAAACAAAAGTGCAAACGTAATAACGAGCGTAATGAGGAAGGTCTTATAGCTTACAAATAAATAAATAAATCATGACATATGCATACATATGTACATTTCTTAACCTACATACTTCCGACTGGTATTTTAAAGCAATTCTTCTTCAATTTCTCCCTTAATTTCACTAAGGACATGCCTTTTCAATATCTCAGTTGAGATAAATTGAAATTATATACAACTCACATGTGATTTAACAAATTGATTTTAGATTTTCTCTGAAAAACGCAATTTACTCCTTCGACAGCAGCACAGCATCGTGGTGGCTCCTTTTGCAAGCATCTCCTCTTAAATCGCGTGCCACTTGCAGCTACAGCAGCATTTATCTCCGAAAAGAGAACCCAGAAACGATAGATTTTTTATTTTTTATAAAATATCAGACAATATTCCTTTCATCCGGCTATCAATATAAAACCTTATGAAGCCGAGCGGGAAAACTGAATTTTCTTCATTGTTTTGTTAGGAGGAGGAGGTTTCTGCTCCCTGAAGTGCAATGCCAAAAATATTCTATCAATGGAAGTTTGAAAATTGATTGATTTATCGCCGCTAAAGTTTTAAAACGACCCCCGATGTACTTAAATCGGGTGTGGGGTTGTCTCTTGTTGATGTAACCAAGCCACGTAATTCAATTGGTTTGGGTAATCCATCTCCAAGGGTAGACGTTTGTAATTGGGACTGATACCAGATTTCTCTAGGGCAAATGCTTTCAGGCAGAGAAATCATTTTATCCTGCCTTTGAGATCCTGTAATGTAAAGTGAACTTCAACCCTTTTTCTGCTCATAAAAGCCAGTTTAATATTAAAAGAAAATGTTCTTTAAAAAATTGTGAAAATCCTGCACAGGGGAAATTCGTTTAACATAAAAAATATCTCTAAATTACACCCACGTGAACCTAAAAAGATTGTTTTAAAAGTTTCATAACATTGTTTGAAAAGTTTTTCCCTGGAAATTTTCCTTTAAAGAGGAAGTTAGAGCAACGTCCTGGCTCTTACCTATTTTGGATGCTGAGATTCTGTATACTAGAAAATCTCCTTTTGTATTTGGTTTCCATAAATTTCCCATTTAGATTCGTTATCAATCTCTGTTTAAAAGAGAACACGTCATAGGGCGTTATTTTGGCAATAAATACGGTCTACATCTGGCCCGATAGCATAAAGAACGACCCTATTTTATGGGGTTCTTAAAATATTTATTTTCCTGTAAAACTTTCTCTCTGAATTGTAATGAAGGAACGTGAAAATGAAACATTTGATGTTAAATTGACTAAATGAAATATTAATGGCAGAGCGAAACCAAAGAAATTTTTTGTGGAATAAATTCTGGTGAAGCCTGAAAATACAAATGTGTGAAACATGCATTTTAAAGAGTTGAAGGTATGAATTTTTAATTTTAAAATTTGGAAACATCTGTAAAAATAACCTTCGTCGGAATATTGGTTAAATTAAATGAAGTTGAAAAATGAATGACTGCGGGTAGCATATGTAAAAAATTAAATTGAAAATGGGATTTCTCTATAATTGTACTTATTGAATTTGTAGACATTTGAAACATTGTTGTCACTTATTTAGTATAAATATAGAATCGATGTGAAACTAGACTAAACTTTCTGTGGATAGTTAAAGCCACAAAATTTACGTCTATTAGGGCATCACTTAAACATTAAACACTGGAATTTTTACTAACGGTAAGTATTCAAATTTCAACCAACAGCAAGCACAAAAACAGTCAATTACATAGTACGCGCTTTTAGAACCAATCAGTGTCAAAAATACTATACGTACAGCGTGAAATGGATATAATGAAATTGAACTGTCATGAGAATAAACTTTCATTAAGATCATTCATCTACAGGATATGATCTTTTAAACTGAGTGACATAAAAAAATGTCCTATCCGAGAGCAAACCTTAAAAAAGAAAACCAATTATTCCCATGTTAGCCTCATCATAATAAATCCCTCGCATTTCCATCAATGTTATACATATTTACTCTGCTTTTCAGGAATAATATATAATGAAATGAAATATTTTCGAGAAATACTGAATAATTTTTGTCTGGAAGATGAAACCAAACGCACATCCTTAAAAACCAAATTTGGTCGTTATTACGATAAGGAAACGTAAGAAACATGAAATTTTCTGTTCCAGGAAAAGAGAAACTTTAAGATATTACCGAATCTTAAAGTTGCTTTAGAAGAGGCTATTAGTCGCTGTAGTTGGTACATGACAACGTGGGTTTTGAGACAGCGAGAACAAAAGTGCCCCGTTAGCGAAATATGTCAACAAGGAGAACAAAGTATACTCTAATCCTTCTTCTGAATTACTCGTGGCTGACACCAAAATTGCTTAAAGTGAGGAGGAGTACAACGAAAGTTGATACTTAAAATAAAGAGCCCCGCACTTTATATTTACCCTGTTAAAAGTTTCACGCGAGGAGACAGTTAAATATTTCCTTTTCCCCCCGATAAATAGAAAGGCTTATGCTCTAAAACTTTAATAATAAATGACTTTATCCGACTGTAACAAATGGGACAATTGACAAAGATATATTGATTACGCAAATATTTTATAGGTTTTGTTCAGTTTTCATTATAATTATATATATAATTAAAAAATGCAAATTTATCTCATTTTAACATTCAATAAGGCTTAAGTTTCCAATAATTTTTGAATTAATTGAGCTAATAAAATAATCATTGCTATTACTTTTTGCGGGGTTAACGCAATTTCAAATTTGGATGTAATGTGTTTATCATCATAAGCTTTATCGATTAAAGTATAAATGGTATCTGAACATAGCGCAGACTCTGCATCAGCTTTTTTGGATCATATTATTGTTTGAGTTTTGCAATCGTATTCGGATTGTTTTCGTCAATTCAATTCTGTAAATCTCCTCACAGAAATAAATTGGTGTGTAGTTACAATTTTCATAATTTATCATGTTGCAGTTACGTGAGGTAAAGAGGAATGATTTGTACTGCTTTGGGAATTGGGAGACCTTTCTTATTGAAACAGCACTTCCTTAATTAATAAATAATATACCTTATTGTGTAAAGCTGAATTCAATCATACTTTTACATTAAATATAAGTATTTATTTTTTATTATATGCTTGGAAAGCAATATTTACTAAACAACGACGAGTTAAACACTTCTGAAAAAATTTTTTCCTCATTTTTCACCCACTTAAACCATAAAAAATGAAAAAATTCCAATCCTTGTTCAATGCCTCATTTTTTCCTAACAGATCTTTCCCCTTTTTTCTTAATCAGATTTCAGGTTTATACATAGATGGAAAATTGTAAATTAAGGAGAGTTTCACAAAGCGTAAAACATTAGGTCAATATCCTGTGTAAAGTAGTAACAGGCGGAGGTAGTGTCCCTCCTATTAATAGTATTAGGTATCTTTAACACGAAAATATGAGACTACAAGATAATTGAATACATATATTAGGAAGTATAATTGCCACACGACACGCAAAGGTACTAAAGGATAGCGACGAACTTTAATGTTCCTTTTCCTTTAAAAGAATTAAAGAGGTATTTAAGGGAAAGTAAAGGAATTCGCCGCTCAGGTGCTAAAATGTTAATTAAGTACTTCACCAGATGAAATTCTTTGAAGATAATAAAGATGCAAGAAAGCGATTAAAGTTTGTGATCTTTGTAAGGTTTCTTCAGTCACATCCCTCTTACCGATCGATATTACAAGGCAGCGAATTGAATTAACTTACTATCATCTTTTCTTGCATTCTCAGATGAAAAAAAGTTGTATTTTTAGGGATTCCCTTAGTTTTATCTTATCAATTTTTTGAGGGAAAAATTAGATTAGTCTCAATAACTATATATATGTAGGCAAGACAAGGGCTTAACAAGATATAATATGTATTTAGGAACAAATTAAAGTTTATATTTTTAGTTAATCTGATGGCAATCATACATCCTACTAAAATTCTGTATTTTTATACCATGGCTAGAGACGATTTCTGAAAAAATAAAAACATCATGTAGCCAATTCCCAAATGTATCGATTCTGGTGATTTCCTAGATAACCAGGAAAAACATATAGAGCCTGTCTACAGCTTATTCTTTTCGAATTGGCTTTTCTCGGCTAAATAGAAGAAAAATCCTCATATACACATAAATCGCGTCATGGTACCCGAATCAATAAAAGTCAAAGCTATAGAACATGGGCGTGGGTATACCTGCATCTTTAATACGAGATGGACAATTGAAAATTGTTTGTTTTTATGAAAACAAAAATATGTTAAACTGCGCGTATTTAATTCGGCTTTCCGATTTTCAGCCTTTCAATTTGGGCTATCTCCAGAACTCTGTATTCCAGAACATATTAGCACTAAAACAGCATTTAAAATTAAATTGAATTTATGATTGATTAATTTTAGTGAAGCAATTTTATGATATTCTGCTCACATGTTTTTGTGCTTTAAAAATATTATATTAATAATTTTAATTAGAAAATTTGAGAAATGGAAAAGGCCCTGATCAAGCTGCATACACACAGTATGTACATATGTACGTTGAATAAGTTCAATTTGCTCACAATAAAGGTAAACTGAAACCATCGATTCGAGATAGGCTTAACAAAATACAATAAATTTTTTACGCTTAACAAATATAAAATATGTATCAACAATGTTTCACCATTAGCCAATTGATTTTCACTTTAAAACCTAATCGGTGTTAGGGTTCGGCATACCCAAGTTATCTAAACCCGCATATTTTGCCCACTAAGTGGCTCAATTAATCTCAGAGTATTTAATTGGTTCCAAAACCAACAGTGTGAAAATAATTCGCACTGTAGGTACAAGTAGCGTCTATCATTTTGGTGAAAAGTGTCAACAGCAGCATCGGTCCTGTTTAATTAGGTGAAACACCTGCGGAAAGGTTCAAAGCTTGAAATTTGTTTGCCTCCGGAAAATGATTATCCAAAAGCTGAGCATTCACAAATGGGTTAATTAGAAAGTTCCTACCTGTGGGTCTACTCTCCTCCGAATTAAACATAAAAAGTCCGCTTCCGAAAGTCTTGGTCGTCGTGCTGGTCGGCGGATGGCGATGTCCCCGCGGCGAAGGCAAATTGTTTAGCAACAAGTGACCCATTTCAAATCAACCCCAGCAAATTTTCCATTTTTGCGAAATCCCCTTAACGGCTCCTGCACATCCTAGGAGGATTATGAAAATTTTCTAAATTGTATAGTACTACCGCCGCAAGTCTCCCTCTCATAAATTTAATTTTGTTACGCCATGTCCAACAGATAAAATATATAAGAAAAGTACATACTGTGAAATTTCAAATTTACAGCCTCAGAGCACGGTCGTGGCGGCTTTAAATTGTAATTTCCTTCCCGCGAAAGATGGACACTCAGAAAATGCTATGGCAAAATTGAAAATAATTTTATATTTTTGGGTAAGCGGAAAAATTCATGTTCTCGAAAAGGAGCAACAGGATACCGGAAGCCTGGAAGCTATGATACTCATTCGAAGTATTCAAGCGTTCTGAATGTGCCTCACGTGAAGAATATAAAATGCTAGGGTGTAGTTAATAAAAAAAGCGTCTAGGGATCAAGGAAATGCACGATAGTGCCCCAAGGATGATGATAAATTCCCAGAATAACTCTCGATGGAAACAACTTTCAATGTCCCGGGGCTCATTAAAAAGATAGAATTAGAACGTGCAGTGGCGTGGCGGTGTTCGAAATTGCCTCGTAAAAGAGCCGTCTGTAGACTGCGAAGCTCCGGCGTCCTGGTGAAGGAATCCTTTTGGTGTTAATGGGTCCGTTGATAAGATAGGGGTAGAAAATCACTCCACGTTGTGCGGAAATTAAAAATTTACCAAGGCGTCGTGCTCTTTTATGTAGGATTAGGGTAGGTTCTGGAACCGATGTTTTTTAACGCCTTATTTTATTATATGTATGTCTACTTAGACGTGCTTAGCAAATATTAGAGCAATGGTAATTTTTGGGTAATCGAATGCTTAGTGAGAGAGGAGTGCCTGAAGAAAAGTTACCGAAGATTAAGTAATTTTAAGGTTTAACTTCAAAAATTGATCCCCGCAAATGTTTGCTTAGGACTTTAAGGATGGTTTCCAAATTGTTGGGTACAATACACAAATATAAATTCAAGAAAGAACCGCAGAAAAACATCACACTCTTCAGTATATAGAGTAGAATACACCAGATTTCGCAATTCTTATCCCTTTAACGGCAGGAAAAAATTGCATAAGTGATTTAAAGACGATGACCAATTGTCTGCTTTGAAACACTGTGGAATTTACATATAATTAAAGACACCTTGCATGAACTGAGTAGATACTACTTATATAAAATATTAAGTTAAGTAAATATATGTAACATATGAGACCTATATAGAAAAACACCAAGCAGTTAAGACGAGAAACATTTCGCCTCTGGCTTGCTAGAAATTTAGAAAACAATAAAACACTTTTTAATGACAATTTAAAATAGAGTATTTCAGTATCTCCCGTAACATTTCACTGGGCTACTGGGACACATTTCATGTTTTATTGATTTGAGTTTAAATTTATAAAGTTGCAGAAATGGAAACAGCGCAGTAGTAAGTACTAAATAGTGAAATGCATTTATGGTTATTTTATTCAATAAAACATGAAATTTTATGGAAAATCCATTTTGATATAAAAACAACTTGATATGGAGTTTATCCATCGTTTGCATTAAAGATGAAATAACAAAGAATCCAAATATGAGAGTAGTCAGAAAAGAAAATGCAATTTTTCTTACTTTATTGTCCTGTTCA
Source organism: Tolmerus cingulatus (assembly GCA_959613345.1). Lineage (NCBI taxonomy): Eukaryota > Metazoa > Arthropoda > Insecta > Diptera > Asilidae > Tolmerus > Tolmerus cingulatus. Next base: position 26,239,961 of record OY390707.1, read on the forward strand.
TCCAGAATTCTATCACTTAGTTTGATGGTTTTCATTTTTATGTCCTAGCTAAAGTACCTACTTTTCTTCGGTGAAGACTTCCACATTGTATCACCTAATATAAACGTCGGAAGGGAATGCAATTATTAATTTGAAGTTTCGTTCCTTTTGCATTTGAAACTAAGTTATATAACGACACGAATGTTCCAGTAAATCGCGAATATCATTTACGCCAAAAAGAATTTACCTAATATTTAAATTAGAATTCTATCTGATATTAAAAATAAAAATCAAAATGTTTTTTTAATTGCCTTAATATCTCATACTTACGAACATCATTTATGCTCTTAAACATTGTTTTATGATGCGATATACTACTGAAAATGTATTCTCCAAATTAATTTTAAAGTTCCCTTTCAGATAGAAAAAATACAGTGAAATGTTGCCGTAAATGACAATATACATATAATAGTCCTCATTTACAGGCAGTATTAAAGTTCTCACCAATTTCAGAAAAAAATATAAATAAACAAATAAAAAAATGTATAAATTCTCGGAAATTTCACATGGAGAAAAATATGAAAGTAATTATTAAAAGTTTTGTGAAGAACTGACATGTTAAAAGTTTGTTAATTTTGCATATAATATGCAATTGACGAAAGCGTAAATAAAAACGTGCTAAAACCAGCACGTCCAACTGCAACTCACTCATCACTCATTCATAAATTCTATTTTTTCCAAGCTCACCTTGGCCTAGAATTTACAATTAAAAGTGAGAACATGCATGCTAGAGAGTTTGATTCAATTTTTTGGCAACGAAATTAATTTTAGCCTCGCCCTGAGATCTTTCTATCTAAGTTTTAAGTTTTCCGCAAGTAGTCTGTAGTACTACTGCGGTGGTTGATAAGCCTTGAAGTGAAATGCGTCACGAGGCTTTACCTGCAGTGGGAGCGATAAAGTTGTTTTCGGCCTATAAATAGTTTCGTGTAATTTCCCACTGTTGCTCCTGTAACTAAAATAAATTTATCTCCTATAAACAGAAAATCGGAGTGAATGGAAGGAAAACATGGAAATACGTTTAATTGCTCTCGTAACGAGCCTGCCAGTAGTTCCCAGAAATGTGGAATGGAAATTTGCAAATAGAGTTCGGTTCCCCAATGGAGGACGTACTCAAATTAAATTAAAAATCGACCATTCTCCTCCTGTGGAATTTCGGTTATAGGTTCTGGTACACCGCAGGCGGTTCGTTAATTTTGCAAGACCATTATTGGTGATGGGCCACACACTTTGCACAAGTGCCCTATTAGTAGATTTCGTGCAAAAAAGGGCTTCAATTGAATAACAAGTTCGCCTGAAGGCCTGGAGTCTAAGTAGGCTCCTCCAGCTGCAAATTTTCCGGAACTCAAATATTTAATTCTCTTGGGGTACAGCTGAGCAGCATAGAGCTGCAGGATAGCCAGGAATTTTCCTCCTAGAATATTTACATGTGTCCCCATTATGCTCGGACTCCAGCTGCCAACAAGTTTAGATGTTGCAAATTAAAATTTGATGAGGTCTCAGAATAAATGGCGAGGATTCCATGTAAATTAAATTGCCCTCGACTGGAATTAAAGTTTTATTATGGTGCACATTGAATTGATGGCTCTCATTTTCGGCAAATCTTTACAGTCTTCGCATCTTTCATTCCAGAAAAATGTGAGGGAGGGAATGTTCTTCGAAGAATAAAGAACGTTTTTGAAAGAAAGCAGACATCTCACTGTTGGAAATGATTTGCATAGAATTGGCAAACACGACATCTGCTATATTTCAATAATCCCAGCGAATATTTCTCTCTCGTTGAATTTTCCCTTCAATTTTACAAAAGGAATTTCTTTTTATAGGAGAGAGAAATATTCTTGCATTAGCCACCATCCCTCGGGGTAGCGTGTTCCAGAGCGTGATAATGCTTCATCGTGTCGACTGACGAGCGTCCTAGCGATACATTCCGTCGGGATGTAAAAGGACTACTTGCTGAAAGCAAGAAGTTCTGACAATGTGTCTTTCTCGTGGAACTACCCGATGTCGGATCTTCCCAGGGCAAGTTACAGGTACAAATTAGGACTTGCGACAAATTATTATGCGGAAGGAGATAAACGCCGCCTTATCTGCTTAGAGCCAAGGAACTTCTTCCGTTCATCGCCCAAAATCCCTTTGGTAGATGGTTTTGCTAATTCTCCCATAAATTTAATTATGTACAACCCATCCTTTGATGTTTCCGCGGAGGAGCACCAACGAAAATTCGTTTCACAGCCACCTTCCGAGATCGAAGGATGAATGTTTTCAGGAATTTGAATACTTTGGCTTCTATCACTTCTGTCAGGAAGTTGTAGCCTCCGACACATTGGATTAAGCTGTTTCGTAATCCTGTGCAAAACCTGACGACGGAATTATATTTAACTTGAGAAAGTTAAAGAGCAGATTGGGTTGAGTTAACTTTCATTCGAAAATTCTTTAGAAATTATTTAAATTAAGGAAATGGTTTTGTACTTCGTTGTTGTTCAAGAAAATGATGAAATAAATGAATGAATAACTGAAACATCTAATTTTAAAATTCTTTAATCTCAAGTCTTAGCCAAAAAAATGAAATATTTATATGAACTGAAATGTAATAACACGAAGTTAAATTATCAGTAAATTCATTAACAATAAATATTTCTTTGCAAATACTCATTTTTTCTGATCGATGTGCAAATTGCCGCACAAAGATAAATAAATTACCATAATTTGATGGATATTTATTGCTTCACCTTATTAACACAGCAAAACGGCAAATATTTATATAAATTTTCGAGTTTCTAATATGATTAAGACGTTAGTTTTTTTATTTTTTTTAGTATTTTGCTTTCATGGAACATAACAATAAAGTACCACTAAAAAAACAAAATTCACTTTCATTTCCTAAGCAAAGTTTAAGATAAAGAGCGTTTTAATCTCATACATTTTTGCAGTTTTTCTCCCATATGTAGATGTTTTTAATTCTATTAACGAAATTTACCCAAAACTTGTTTTGCATGCTGTTTGTACTTTGAATGTGGGGTCAAATAAGAATTTTATGAAATGAAACAAAAAATTTGGGTGCTTTTATTTCTCCACTTTGACTCATAATATTCTCTTGATTTTATATTTATATATGTATGCATCAGTAGTATGAAAAACTAACAATATCCATATGTGTAAAATTAATCAAATTCTGATTTAACTACATAAGTTAAATTCTTGAAAGTTCATATGAAACATGTTTACCGATCTAACTCGGCTAAAACTTGTTGCGGCAACACATTGTCGGTTGAAACTGGAGTGAACGCAGTTGAAACCAGTTCACGTCGGGTTCTGCCAATTCAACATTATGCGCGCTCTCAACAATTTATGAGTCAGTGAGATTAAAAATCAACGAAAAATAATTGATTTTACCTTTCATTCGTTTCTTATAAGTGGTATAATTTGACGTACGATGATAAGCAGCTGACTGTCTTACGGAGATTACGATGGCTTAAATTTTACTTTATGTCAAACTGTTTGATAACTATAAACTTTTTCTATCCAATTGAAAGTTCTAATCAGAAAATCAGTTAAGTAAGTGCTCTAGTGCACAAATGTTTGAAACAATAAAGCATCCTAAAATCGGTGAAATAAATATCACAGGTGAACGTTTATTGTCAAGAAGAACAATGCATTAGTTAATAGCTTCCATGTAACAAACTTAAACTTGATTTTTAATCAGTTTTATATACTAATTGGTAACAAAATTATGAAATTCCTTAATACTCTTCTTAACATTTAGTGAAGCTTTCTAAAATGAATACCTTCACTCAAAGAAAAAGTTTATGTTTCGATCTGAGAGAAGGAAGTTATTAAATAATTCATGCGAAACTTTTTTCAATTTCCTGAGTTTCCTTGACAGGTACTCTATTATGAAATTTCTCTAATAGAAGCGGATAAAAGTAAACGTAAGTACTTATGATTTTTTTAAACGACTTCATTCGACTAGTGACTGAAGCTCAGGTTCCATCACTGGATTGTTAAAGCAACAAAGCGGAACCTTTTGTCGTCACAATTTTACTGGGATTAACTATATTGAATCTAGGAGATTAAATAAGCAGGTACATACTGCCTGGTATTGCTTCAGTTTTGTTTCGGCCATTCAGTTTTATTGCTGGACCGGGGCAAAGCCCAGTGACCAATTTGGGATGTGACATGATATCAGTCTTTCCCGTTTGCTTTTACAGGCTGTAAAATTGCATGTCAGTGGTTATTGAATACGTTTTTTGGAAGTATACAAAGTTAACTTAATCTATTTTTGTTCTTGCAATTTTGATAAGTGAATTAAGATTTCAATTTTTCAAATTCAAATTTTAAAGTTATGAATTTCTGTCATTTTATTTCCGGAATGAAACTTATCACTTTTATGCAATAGATGAAGCAGACGTACTCTTCTCTCTAAGGAACCTAGTAATAAATCAATTTTGATTTTAATTTCAAGGGGACTATAAAATCGGAGCTCCTTGCTACATTAAAGTTGTCTAAAGTGTAAGTATTTGGAAAATTCTCCGTCACGAAATTTTTTAATTAGGTCGTGAAAAGAAATTTGGTATATATGTGATAAGAAAATGGGACATCTCGGTTGGAATTTTTCTATGCTAGCAGTTTAATCCTTTTATCAAATAGGAAATTAAATTTATAGAGGTATTAACTTTTGGATATTGAATAAAAAATTTGTAGCATTTAGTTATAATGAAGAATGAGCACCCTATAGTAAAGTAAGAATACGCCCTTGCAAAATTTGAATTAGGAATACGGCTAAAATTACACACATTGCATATTACGATGACAACAGATTTATCTTTCATGAAAAAAATGCACTCTTCCACTGACAATAAATAATTTAAAATAACAAATACCCAAAACCAGAATCTAACAAGGATCTAAATTCAAAACCTAGAGGCTTGTCCTATTGTACATTTTTATATGTATGTCACGTGCATTTATTGTTCGACGTCGTATTTACCGCCGTATTACGGCAAAAGACCAAATACACCAAAGAGTGAATATCCCTTAATATTAAAATTAAAATACTTAAATTACAAAAATAAGTAGCTCCAGTACACCATAGATTATTTACAGCACGTTCTGCATTAAAAATCTTAAGAACTTTGTGCAGCCTTCTTAAGTGCTTAAAAACTCATAAAACTCGAAATTTAAAGTACTTTAGTATAGTATCTGGAATCCGTATGCCCAGGGGTTGAAATTATGTTAATTTACATTAAGGACCATAAGGCAATTCGTAGCAAGCAACTCAGTGATAATTTCCACAACTCGTTACTACTCAGCACCTCGTTTCCCTGTAAGCAGGGTGCCCCTAAAATCAGGAGCTTCGTGTTTTGTAGCGAAAAATATCTATGCAAATTACTCGTACTGAGGGGCCTAATTACCCCATTACGTCAGTCCATTCAGACGGTGGAGGCGCCCAACTTCTTCAGCAGGCGAAGGAAGATCTTTTGTGGAATTTATAGCTCTTTTGGAGCCAGATGGGTGCACTGCGGGGTTACCTCAAAAAGAAATCTGCCATAGATTAACCCCCTTTTGTGACTCCGGGATTGTGAAGAAAATCCTCACTCAGTCAGGTCACCGTGGAAATGAGCACATACATGGAGCCTTTGGGGTTCGCCTTTGTCAAAGGGTCCCTAAACAGAGATAGAGATTAATTTTGATCTAGACCGGAACAGCCTGGACAGAGTTTGGCGCCAGGGACGTTATCGTTAAGGCAGTCATCTCCTAGAGGTGATTAAACGGGCTATTGTTTATGCAGACTTTCGGGAATGCTCAACTATTCCCATGTTGACCGTTACGTAATCGGAAGGGCTTCTCAACGGACTTCAAGTGATGAGTATTTACTTTTGTATTCTGTATCTTCTCCCATATCACGATTTAGGTATGATTCAAATTCAACTTAGTCCATTATTACTTTTGTAGTTTTGTTCAGATAATAAATGAATTGCGAATTAATTAATGTTGTTACTTATAATGAAGTTTAAAAAAGAATACCTAATTAATAATAATGTAATGCACTTATAGTTCTAATTAAATAATGCTGAAAAACATAATAATTATGTGGACTTTTTAATATTTACTTTTTACAAGTAATATCTGATTGTTGGACGGCGGTTAAATATATTTTGAAAAAACTGGTTATGGTCTGTTTTGAGCGCATTTCTTACATTGAAATGATTTCTACGGAGGGCGGCAGCCGGTCTGGTGGCGGCAAAAACAAAAACATAAGAAAAGAACTGCATAGGTTCAAAACGAACATCGATCAACGTCTACGACACTGAGAATGCTGAAAATAGATAGACTGAGGGCAGTATTTACTTGGTCGTTCTAAAAGGCAAGTAGAAGGTAGCGGATTCGTGAGGTATGTGCAAAACTGTAACCACAGAAGAGATAAACATGACGACAATAGAAAATTCGCAAGATGAGTACGACACGCTTAGGGACAGAGATGCAATTTTTGGAGTCGACTGAGGACAGTTCTGGTTGGTTTTTGGGGAAGCGAGAAATCACCTTCAAAGCCTTCTTTGATCTTCTTCGCCTCGTACCGCTCGAGCGCCTTCTTGATTGAGATTCGCTCGGTCTCGTCCAGCGCCAGGAGGAGCTCGTATGCGGTCTGTTCGTCCAGTGGGGCTGCTGCGGCCACTCCCGCCGGGATGGTGTGCGGATCCCGCACTGTGAACTTCGAACACAGCGGTGCACTTCGCGAGCACAACGTCCTCAGTGGGAGTTGGGAGGTGGTGCTCCGCGTCTTGCTGTAGGCAGTTCGTCTGACCACGCACTGGGTCGTCGTGGTTAGCGCCGCACTGGACCTTGAGCACAGCAGCATTTTCACGATTTGGCGCACAAATTCACTGACGAGACCGCGGTTATTTCAGGCACAGCACTGGACCTTTTTAATGCAAAATTATCGCGAAGGACTCGCGGAGCCCAACGGTCGAAACGGCAGCAACACGACAACTGTCAGAAATTACTCATCCATTCCACATTCGGTCCTGAGAGCAGTTATGTCATTCTACAGAAATGTTTTTCTTCTTTAACTATGCGAGCGACATCTTCAGGAATGACAGAGGCTTATATCATCGGTGAACTTTCAAAATTTTGTTTAAAATTTATAAATAATTTTTAAATCCCTAAGCTTTACAGGAAAGCCCGGAGGAGTTCTTAAGTCCAAGAATTTTTCGGATATTAATCTAATTCAATTCAAATAATTCCAGCACAAATTTGACAGTTCTAAGTAAGTCTAATTGGAAAATCATGAAAATTACCAGGTAACCGAAAAGGGCCGGTTCGTAATACGAAGCAGAAAAGCTCGAAAAGTGTTATTCAATCAGGTACCACATTCTTGTTGTGACTTTTCGTTTATTGTGAACCAAATATTTTTTCTGTCAGAACTCGTACAACTAAGTTTTGTTTACAGATTGTTTTAAATCTTCCGGCTAAAAAATGGATAAACTTGATATAAAGAGAAGTGCGAACTTCTCGACAAATGAAATATCAATGCTAATGGAGTTGGTCGAGAAGCACAAAAACACCTCAAAATGCAAGAAAACCGGAAGAGTTAGGACCGCGCTTAACATTAACAAATGGAAGGACATCGAAAGGGAGTTCAACGCCCAGAGTGATGAGATTTTCCGGCCCTACATGGTCCTGAAGAAGAAATACCAAAACCTGAAGAACCAGGTGAAGAGAAGAAATGCCAAAAACAAAAGGGAGAAGGAAAGGAATGGGACTCCGGCAGTGGTAAAGCCTGAAGAGCCGCCGCAGGAGGGCCAGGGGACTTCCACCATTTCAGATTACGAACAACAACTTCGGAAGATAATCGAGCCTCAGCTCGCCGCTTTCGATGCCTTGGCCGCTGCCAATCCTTTAAATATTAATGACATTTTAAACGATACTAAAATGGATGACGACGAGGACATGAGTGCAGATTTCAATCAAGGTACCTACTTCCATAAAAAAAATGGTTTTCTTTACATTAACTAAATAAATTTCAGTTCCGATGACCATTCCTATGCCAATGCCTCTCTGGGAACAATTTAATCCTTCCTATTTGTGGGAAGAGTACTCGAAACTAAAAACGAACAAATCTCGAAGAAAAAATGGACAGTCAGAGGACACAACAAATTCTGCTAATAATAATAAAAAATGGAACGATGAGTCCATAAAATTGCTCAGGGAAGAGCACAAGTTAAAGATAAAGATATTAAAAACTGAACACGAACAAAAGATGACTATGATGAAGGAAGAGCACGAGCTCAAAATGAAACTGCTTCAGGCTCAATTGGAGGAAAATATTAAAAAACCAATGTAAGTTCCGGTTTTTTTGTTTTGTTTTACTTGCCCTACAGTAATTACCTTTACTATGTGTTTGCCTGAAAAACTGATGTTCTCTAACAAATTATTGAGAATTAAAATAATTAGATATCGTATTTTAGCAATAAGACCATTTTTTGTAATACCTTGAACAATTTTGCATATGAAGAACAGAATTGGATTTATCTCTATTTTGAAGTGTAATGAAAGTTGACGATGTTATCTAAATAATGTTTTAAAAATAAAAAAATAAATTTAAAACCGTAAAATTTCGGCCAACAAAAAAATGTACATCATTGAAGTTTTATTTGTATTTTCATATCAGTACAAAAACGTTCATACCTATAAGATTGAGATTCGCATGTATTCTTAACATTGAAAAATTCTCCATTGCGCTTAAATCCTACATTTAACACTATACACCTTATTTTAAGGTTCTTAAGATCTTACGTACAATCACTAGCGCGTTGCCCTTGAATTCCCCTCAGTTCCTGGTTCATAGTTCTCAGTAGTGGATGTTTGCCACAACCACATCGCCCTCGAAAATCATCCAAGTCCAGAGCCCAGACCATTCCACCACCCAGGCCCATACTCTTTACAAATCGAGATTTTCGCCTAATTTCCTCAACATCGTCGTAAGACACCCACTGCCTGTCCTTATATGCGTACGGTCCAATTCGCCCTTCTCTATCCCGGACTACCGTCCATCCACCGTTGTTAACTTTTTCACAGATTTCATAGTACGCTAAAAAGCCTGCAGCCCTCGTGTATTTTCCAGCTTGACCGGGTCCTTGCGCTTTGGAATTGAGGCCTCGTTTGGTGGAGTCATCCAGCGCGAAGGTCTGCCCGTACAAAGGCATTCCCATGATTATTTTGTTCGGAGGAGCTCCTTTTTCGATCCAATAGTTGATTGAGAAGTTTCCGTTGAAGTATTCGTAAGTGTCTCCAGGAACATAGTACAGCGGTGCTACATGCCCTGTTTGCTTGTCCCAGTGACCGTGGAAATCGTAGGTCATAACAGCGATCCAGTCGAAGTATTTGGCGAGTGTTGGAACGTCATATCCAGCATCGATAACCTTTTTGCTTGGAGAGACAGCAGCAGATAGAAGTAGACCCCGTGGCTTAAACTCCTGAGATAACTCCCGGACCAAATTACTAAAACCTTGCTTTTCATCAGGGAATCCCTTGTCGCAGTCTACCTGCCAGCAAACTGGATATTCCCAATCCAGGTCAAGTCCTTCAAAGCCATACTTCTCGAGAAACTCAACTACGTGTTTAACGAATCTAGCTCTAGCTTGAGGATCGCGGACTAGTCTACTGTATTTATCTCCTAAGGAATCGTTCCATCCTCCAATGGCTAGAGTTACTCGGATACCCTTGTTACGATACTCTGCCACCCTTTCGTAAAACCTGTTGTCAATGTCTGCCCAGGAATCATGGGTCTTAATAGTTAAAGTATCCCTGTTCAGTACAGCAAATCCATAAACTATGTGAGTACAGAGATTTTCGTCAATATCGTTTGGAGTGTACTTTCCTTCTCCAGGTCTATACCATGCCCAGTTTGTGAAGTAGCAAACTACTTTGTATTTGCCATCATCATGTAGGGGAGGTTTCGGATAAATGGGTTTTTGATGATCGTCTGGTCGTTTTGGAGGACTAGTTACTGGCTTTTTAGAAGGCTTTATTGTGGAAGGGCGCTGAGGTTTTGACGTTGTTGGTCGCTTTGTTGTACTTGTACTTGGTGGTGGTTGCGGCTGGCTTTCAATTTGGCATTCAGCGTTATGTGGCCAGTCGCAGTGATCTCTGTTCCAGTAAAGTCCCGGAGGACATCTGAAATAACAATGAACAATCATTAATATTTTTGTTCGATTTAAAAAAGTTTAAGACAAACCTTTGTTCCATTAACATTCCAAACTGGCAAAGATAGTATTTGTTGCAATCCTCATCGTGAGCAACAAAAGTTCTTCCCTTGCAGCTTAAGTCAATGTCCATTGGGGCTTTAGTTGGTCTATCAGTTGTACGTTGCGGATAAGTTGGACGAGCTGTTGCGCGACTTGTAGACCTGGGGGTAGTTCGTGGTGTAGTACGAGAAGTCGTTGAAGAGCCTGACCACCATTGTGTTGAACTTTGTGTAGGCCACCAAGTAACAGGTGTTGATTGTGTCGACATTTCCGATTCATCGGGAATTTCTGGAGCAACTATTTTTGTTTAAAAATTTGAAATATAGAATTATTGAAATACATTTAATAAAAAAATAAAAACTTACTCTCTGCTCTGTCTTCTAATTTGCATTTTGGACCAGGTCCTGGATAGTTTCTTAAAACTCTATTGATGGTCTTCAGAAGTGGATATGTCTCGCAGTCACAAACGTTTCTAAAATCGTCTAAATCTAGTGCCCAGATCATAGCGCCTCCAAGTTCCATGGATTTAACATATTCGCTTTTGTGCCGTATCATAGCTGCGTCGTCAAAAGATACCCATTGATCACCGTGGTAGGCGTAAGGTCCCATTCTTCCAAGCCTGTCTCGTACAACTGTCCATCCACGTTCACGGATGTTTCTACAGATTTCGTAGTACGACAAAAATCCTCTGGCTCTGGTAGCATCTCCAGCTTCCCCTCCGCCATATGTTGGAGCATTCAAGTTGTGCCTTTTAGCATCAGCCAATGAGAAAGATTGTCCATACATAGGCATTCCCATGATAATCTTCTTTCTATCAGCTCCCTGTTCAAGCCAGTAATTGATTGAGAAGTTTGCGTTGAATGTTGGATTATCACCTGGGAAGGTGTACATTGGAGCAACATGCCCAGTTTTCTTGTCCCACTGTCCATGATAGTCGTACGTCATTACAGCAATCCAATCGAAATATTGCGATAGGTTAGGTACATCGTAACCAGCATCAATGACTTTCTTGTTTGGTGAAACTGCTGACGAAAGTAAAAGTCCTCTAGGTTTGAATTGTTCAGAAAGCTCGCGCACTAATGCTGCAAATCCTTCCTTTTCGTCAGCAAACCCTTTCTTACAATCAACTTGCCAGCATACTGGATATTCCCAGTCTAGATCGAGACCGTCGAAGCCCCATTTTTCAATAAACTCAATTACATTTGTAACAAATCTAGCGCGAGCACTGGGATCTCTAACCAATCTTGAGTATTTATCACCTGCTGAATCGTTCCATCCTCCAATAGCTACAGTAACCTTCTTTCCTTTAGATTTAAGGGCAACCACTCTCTCATAGAATTTATTGTCTACATCAGCCCAAGGATCGTGTGATTTTATAGTTAAGCTATCTCTGTTCAGAACCGCAAATCCGTAGACAATATGAGTACAGAGGTCTGGATCTATATCTTCCGGAAGATATTTTCCACCACTCTGTCGATACCACGCCCAGTTTGTGAAATAGCAAACTACTTTGAAATCTTCTGTTATGGAAGTACCCACAGAGGGTTCTTGTATTTCGATCTCTTCTGGTCCAGGACCAGCTTCTTGAACCTCTTCAACTTCAAGATTTGGATCAACTTCTGGTTGATCAACTACTTCGTTCTCAGCTGCAGTACCTGTCCCTTCGGATGCTTCAATTATTTCGGCCTCATTGTCAGCAGTGGATATAACTTGACCGTCACTTTCTTCAACCTCATCAGGATTTTCAGGATACTGTGGGACTTCGGCTGTAAAATGAATAATTTATTAAAAACAGGGCCTTTAAATTTTGGAAAGATTAAAATTAATTTGAATATGTTGACTTACGTGGGCGCTCATGACCTTTTGGAGGATCCTTTAGAACGTTTCGAATCGTTGTTAGAAGTGGATGTACTCCTTCCCCACATCGGTTCTTAAAATCATCCAAATCAAGAGCCCAAACCATGCCACCTCCAAGATTCAGGGATCGAACAAGCTGGGACTTTCTTCTTAGAGTTTCTTTATCATCAAACGACACCCATTGGTTACCCTTGTAAGCATAGGGTCCTATACGTCCATATTCGTCCTTGACTACTTGCCAATCTCGGCTCTTAATTCTATCGCAAATCTATGGACACAAAGATTATTAATCTTTTGTTAAAGCAAGAAGATTATTTAAGTGATTTAACAAACCTCATAGTACGCCAAAAATCCTGCAGCTCTTGTAAATTCTCCTGCTTGTCCAGGTCCTGGTGCATGAGCGTTAAGACCGGTGTTTCTAGTATCAGACAAAGTGAAAGATTGTCCGTATAGAGGCATGCCCATAACAAGTTTCCTAGATGGTGCTCCTTTTTCCATCCAGTAATTAAGTGAAAAGTTCTAGAAACATATTCATATGTATGTGTTATATTCAAAAGAAAAGTTTCTAGTTTAGAAAATGAACTTACTGCATTAAAGTAATCGATATCATCCTCTGGGTGGTAATACAATGGAGCGACATGACCAGTCTTCTTATCCCATTGTCCATGGAAGTCGTAAGTCATCACAGCAATCCAATCGAAGTATTTGCTAAGTTCTGGAACATCGTAACCAGCATCTATAATTTTCTTACTTGGAGAAACAGCAGAGGATAGGAGTAAACCTCTTGGTTTATATGCTTTCGAAAGTTCTTTGACTAAAGCAGTAAAACCTTCCTTTTCATCTGGGAAGCCCTTGTTGCACTCCGTTTGCCAGCATACTGGATATTCCCAGTCTAGGTCAAGACCTTCGAAGCCATACTTTTCGATGAATTCAATAGATTGCCTTACAAATTTAGCACGAGCTGCGGCACTCCTTACTAGTCGGCTGTATTTGTCTCCTTGGGAATCATTCCATCCTCCTAAAGCTAAGGAAACTTTAATGCCCTTATGTTTAAGGTCAGCGACTCGTTGGTAGAATTTATTGTCTATATCCGCCCAAGAGTCGTGGGTTCTTATCGTAAGTTCCGAATAGTCTAAAACAGCAAAGCCGTACACGATATGTGTGCAAAGATTGGTGTCGATATCGTCGGGGGTATATTTAGCGATACCTCTTCTATACCAAGCCCAATTGGTGAAGTAGCAAACCACTTTATAGTACCCCGAAAGTGGCTGCAGATTTGGTCGATTTGTGGGGTAGGTTGGTCTCGGAGTCGTCGAAGTTGTCGTAGTAGAAGGTGGACCATATACAGGCTTAGTGTCGATTACGTTTTGCTCTTGATCAATACCTGGATACTCTACTTCCTGGCCATCTTGACATCCTGATCTTTTTGGCCAGTCGCATATCTTTAGATCGTTATTCCAATGCAGCCCTGGGGCGCATTGTGAAACTTCAAGTCGATTATGCACACAAATTAGGAACTGTTGGCAATCTCCAGGGTATGGTATAAATTGGCTCCCTTCACAAGGGTCATCAGCATCCGCTCGCAGGTTGACTAGACGAAGGTATGTACTCTTCGAGATGCATCGCACATTATCTTCCCAGTCGCAGCTCGTTTCGTTTGTATTCCACTGAAGTCCAGGGCCGCAGTGCATTGGAGTTAATTTGCCATTTATGCAGATGTAGAACGCTTCACAATCCTCGTGAGGATAGTACATACCATTTTGGCATTGTTCATTAGAAGGACGTGATGAAGTAGACGACATTATTGCTACAGGTCGAACTGTTGTAGACCTTCTGGTAGTTCTACGAGATGTTGTTTTAGGTGTTGTTTTTCTGGTAGTTGTAGAAGTCCACCAAATATTTGGAGGCTTTGTTGGTGTTGGGTTGGTCGGAGCTGGTTTAGAAGGATTCACCTCCTCTTTTTGAGACACTTTACAATTAGCATTTTGTGGCCAGTCACATCGCAAACCTTCAGCATGCCATTCTAATCCTCCAGGACAGGATTGGAGCGTCATGATATTGTAGACACATTGGTAATAATTAGAGCATTTTGTAGGGTGAGGTTTGTACTGACCATCTTCGCATTTTTCACCATCAGGTGCACTTATGGGCATAACTACAGCCGGTGAAGGGATAATTGTAGTCTGTTGGATAGGTCTGCTTGTTGTTGTAGGCCTTCTTGTTGCTCTAGTTGTAGAAGGTATTGTAGCGGATGTCGTACGTCTCGTAGTTGTTGAAGTTGTCGTCGAAGGTGGTTTTGGCCACCAAGTTGAAGCTTCAGTTGATGTTGGCTGCCACCAAGTTGTTGACGTTGTAGGCCGTCGTGTTGTTGTCGGTGGCCTTCTAGTTGTTGTTGACGTTGTTGTCACACTTGTTGTACTTGGAATTGCTGCTACAGTTGTTCTCTTTGAAGACGACCATGCAGGCCAATTTGTTGTTGCAGGCTTTTTAGTTGAAGTTGGTTTTGGATGCCATGACGGCCAAGTTGTATGCTCATGTACTCCACCAGGTAGATTTCCATCTGCAACTGTTGTCATAACTGGAGCAACAGGTGTTACAGGCTCTGGAGGTCTTTGGCAATTTGATCCAGAAGGTGGTGGGGTTGATAATAGTCCTAGAGCTCGATTTATAGCTTTTAGAAGAGGGAAAGACTCACTACAACAGCGATTTAAGAAGTCATCTAAATCTACAGTCCAGGCGGCAATTCCACCTAATCCAGAATTCAAAGCGTATCTAGCTTTAGCTTCAACTGAAGCTGGATCTTCATATCCAACCCACTGATTTCTCAACATTGCATGAGGTCCAGATTTTCTGGAGGAATCTCTTCCTACTTGCCATTTATTTTTTCTTACTCTTTGGCAAATTTCATAGTAAGCCATCATACCGGGTTGTTTTGTAAATTCACCTGGTTCACCTGGGCCAACTGAAGGAACTCCTTCTCCCACAGCATTATGGTAAGTTTCTTTCAACGTGTAAGTCTGTCCATAGAAAGGTACTCCCATGATCAATTTTTCTTTAGCGGCACCGCTCTTGAGAAGGAGTTGAATCGTGTAGTCCGTATTGTATTGCGGGTATTTATCTCCGGGTCTTCCATACAGTGGACTTACGTGTCCAGTTTGAGACTCCCAGGCACCGTGGTAATCATAACTCATCACTGTAAGATAGTCAGCATATTCAGACAGTGCTCTGAGATCGTAACCTTCTGTTATAACTTCTTTATACCCTGAAATAGCTACGCCTAGCTGAAGATCAGGATTAATTTTATCAAACTGTGCCCTAATCTCCTGGATAAGTTTAGTTAGATTTGGCTTATCGCTCGCAGGTCCTTTTTTACAGTCACTTTGCCAACATTTTGGATAATTCCAATCAAAGTGAAATCCACTAAATCCATACTGATTTATGAATGACACAAGATTTGCAGCAAAAGTCTGTCGAGCCGATTGACTGCTTACAAGGCTTGAATATTTATCTCCAGTAGAATCAGTCCATCCTCCCATTGCAATAAGAACAGGAATATCTAGAGCTGTATATCTTTTATAAATGGCATTTTCTAGATCCACCCAGGGGTCAAACTCTTTTATCATTAAGGTCTTGGGGTCTAAGGAGGCGAATGAATAAATAAGAGCCGTACAAAGTCTAGTGTCCAAGTTTTCAGGTGCAAATTTTCCTTCTTTATTTCTATAGAACGACCAATTTGTTACATAGCAGAGGACTTTAGGCTTTTCAGTAAAGTCCTTTTTCTTTTTGTAAAGATCTCTAACTCCAAAATTTTCCTGTTCTATATTGGCGCTAGCTGCATTTGGACTATAACCAACTAAACTTTGATATGGCGAGTCGGACCGATAAGGTGCCGGATATTGATCGTATCCTGTAGGTAAAATAAAAGCAGCATATTTCTCGTTCCCATATTTGGGTTTTTCAACATAAACAGCTTCATGATGTGATTCTGCTGTTAAAGGTCCCTCGACATAAACGGCATGAGGATGTGATTCTTCTGCAAAAGGTTCATAATCATCTTGTGGATTATACTCCACTGAAGATCGAACGAATGTTTTTCCAACATTATACTCAGCTGGTCCAACTGATGGTGCACTTTCTACTGCACTCCTTAAGGGTAGAAAAACTTCACCAAAAGTTGGTTTTAATGAATATTTTGCCAACGTTTCTTCCTCGACTTGAGGTATGCTTTCAACGGCAGATCTTACAAAAGATGGAACTCCGGTAGCTGGAATTTTAGCTCCATTGACAGTTAAAAGGAAAATTACCAACTAAAATAATAACAATAAGTAAGTGGTCGTGGGGGAGATAAAGCAATCTTTATTTACACTTACCAGCAGATATGCTGCTTCTTTCTTCATTGTAGTGCTTAACGTAACTGTTACCTTTTATCTGAAAGAATAGAAAAATGGTGGAAGTTAGACAATATTTAATCAGGTAGAACGCAGATATTACGTGACTGCTTGTCTGTGCATAATAATTAGAATGTTGGGCTAGAGTCCAAAACACCTTGGGCCGAATGAGAGTGTTTATGATAGGGAAGTAGAACAGAGATGAGAAACAAAGGAATGTGCCGGAAGAAAATTTAGATTTATTTATGAGTAACTATATTTGAGGAATGTCGTTAGAAAGTATAATTCGGAAAATTTTTAGAGATAAAATATTTTTAGAACGAAGATTAATTTCCCTTTTAAGCAGGCGTTTTTCTGCACCTACAATAAGTAGATATTTGATAGTGATTTAGTTTTGTATTAATTGCTTTACCGGCTCGTGGTAAATTTTTGGCATTTATATAATTTTCTAACAGTGCAATATATCCGCAAGAGGTGAATTGAGCTTATATTTATTAATGAGTAATTGATTCCATTAGACACATTTCGTACTTTTTGTATCGAATATTATTTGTAGAAGTATTTTAGTTTATGTATTACCTTATAAAAACAGAAAGTACAATATTGATTCAATATTGTAATAAATAACATACTATGTACAAAACCTCCAACTGGCAACAAAATATTCAGACAATAAATCGGTCGTACATATAGCACGAAATATGTTGCGTTATGGTATATTTTCTAATAAAATACAATTGTTTTGTCAACATCACCTAACCATAGTTTTACAATTTTCTTTCGCCCAGTTCCCAAGAAGCAGGTACCCGACATTGCTGTACTTATATCCACGATGTTTTAAAAGCCATGCACCTGCGTGCAAAGCGTGAAACTTATTGGGTGTAATAAAAGAAGGAAGAATCTTAGCGAGCTGACAAGTTTGACTGAAACCAGCCTACAGAGCCGCCCGGAGTCCTATGCTGAATACTAATCGCAACCGAAGGAGAATGCAAATGAACGCCGCACGTTCTTAAAACTCAATAACACATTCACCCTTTGTGGCAGTTGCCAAGTAGTGTGTCAGCCATGCCCGTGCACTAGCCAGAGGTCCCCGGTCTATTCCCGCCAAGATCAGCAGAAACATTTATTATTTCCTGTTAATGGGAACTACGACTCTTGGAGTTCATATTTAAATTTGTTTATTTCTTTCGGCGCAAACATCTTATTCTTAGCCAAATGAAAACAATGGAAGTTAATTTACATTCAAAATAAGTTAGATAAATTGAAGATCGAAGATCAGCTTTGATCTGTTTTAAAGCCTAAACTGGATCTAGTTCCTATATAAACCAATTTTCAAACCATCATGTTATGCTGCTAACCAATTTTGGATTTACTATCTGTGTCTACCACAAAACCCTTTTGAATCATATCAATGTTTTGAGTAACTTGATAACTTTTTTTAAAAAAATCATCGATCTGATCAGTGCACGCTTATGATCGCTGCAGCGCACGCTACCCCAAAATTCGAATTCCCCTGAAAGTGAATGAATCCATTAAATTAGCATAACAGTTATTTTATTTTGAGCTCATTAAAACAGAATGGTCCACCAGGTCCATTAGTTATCTGAAATGAGCTTGAAAATATTTTTAATGTGCGGATCCCACCAATAAAAGTTCGAAGATCGAAGAGGAAGCGAACCCAAAACGAAAGACTTAAGCGACGAACCGATCTTTAATTAAGTCAGCAGGGCCTATGATGTGATCAGGGAGGAGGAGGTCAAAAACCGGGCCTGGCGTGGCTGGTCCATGATGCATCAAAACCGTAAAACAAGGTGAGATATTAGGAATAAATTAACGAGCAATTACCATAACACTGGGTCGTTGCCACTTTCGCGGGACTCGATCAGGGGTCCTACAATCGCCGCGGGATATTTGTCGTCGCGAGGGGGGCTCTGTGTCATTAAAAAGCACGCCGACAGAGGTGTCACTCAGCAGGACCAGTTTTTCGCAACTCGCGTGCAGATAAAGCTTATTTTTAGTATAAAAAATTATTATGGGGGATCCGCTCGAAAGTGCAATGTCATAAATCAGAAATCGTAAATTATAGGATAACGCCTCTCGCAGGTCCTTGGCCGAATTGGTTCATCGATCTTGAACTTGAGAATGTTTATGCTAATTTTAGTCAGAGCATTTTTTGATGGACTCATTTTCGTTTTTGTACGGCTTTTTATTAATTTTCTTTTTTGGGGTGTGTTTTCCTGGTACATTATGGTCGTTGATCTGATTACAATTCCGATGTATCTCGTTGTTGTTGGATCATGAGTAATGTCTTGCGGAGGCGTATTCCTTTTGCATCGTTGATCTTGATCCATTCACGTGCTGATCATGAACAAAGAAATTTCTGTGGCCTTCTGACTTTGCGGTTTTTCACAACAATAAGATCTTCCTGAGTCTCGGAATTTCGAGGCATTGTAATCCATCAGAGCGTGGTGACAAATTGAAAGGGAGACTGATTCAACTACTTGGAATTTTACATTATCGGTTTTTTTAAGAATCTTACTTATTACATTTACATTATCGCTAAACTTTTTATGATGATAACAATATTTATAAAAATTTATACATATATATTTATATTTTATATATAATAACTAAAGAAGGATTTTGGAAGATTCCCATACTCTTGGTTATTCGTAAGTTAGTGCCTCAAATACTGAAATTCTATTTTTCTTTTTAAATAGGTATTGTTTCTAATTGATCAGTTTTCTTATAAGAATAAGAAATTTTGAAAATAAAAGTGGAATGTTTTACCCGCAAGGCAAACACCGTTATTATAAAATTATAATATGCATATATCCTATAATGGACTTTAACGCCACATTTGAGGACAGCTAGAAATTGGTAAATCATGTAAAAGAATTTAGGACAACTGGCCCTTTTAAAGTAAATTTTACACCTTTTTTGGAGAACACAATGCTTTTCTTCAGTTTGCTTGATTGTTTCACTGAAGTGAAGAAATTATTATTCAAGACCATCACCAAGAACAAGAGCGAAGATGCGTAGGAGACAGTTATATTTACCGATAGCCTTAGATAACTAATCCATTGGATTTTAATTGCAAATTGCAATCCCAATCAGGCCAATACCCCAGTTTTCCTTCCCTGAATTCAGTTTCTTCCACTTTTCTTGCACTTAAAAATCCACGGATTCACTGAGACCTCACTGTGTCTTTTTACACCAACATTTAAAATAAAATCTTTTGGTTAATTTAATAAAATAGTTAACACAAAGGTACGCCTTGAAGACCAACTAGGCCTGTTAGCACTTTCAACTTCTTATTTTTATCCACAAGAACGTCTTCGCACTCCGTCTTCATGCAAATCGATCCACCGTAAGAACTGATTCTTCCCGATTCCCAACGACTTCTATTTATACCTGGTGGGGCTCCGCATTTAAGTGTTGTTGACTGTTAGCTCTGTCCGAAAAACGAGTTTTGTCAGCGTTTTCAAATTGCTTTTAAAAAAAAATTAATTTTGTGTGCTTTTAAGTTAAAAAGGAGCTCTGGAAGTCGGCACAATATACAAGGGAATTATATCAGGCATTTACAGGAGAAAAAAGGATTTTGGACATGATTTTGGATATCCAAAAGTCCCTCGAAAAATATTTTTTATTCTTTAACATACGCACACACGGTCGGTATGAGACGCAGAATTTATTTTTCGTGTCTTTTGCCTCTTATCACCGTTCACACTGAAGTTTGTTTTTGTTCAAAGAAGTTTAATAAACTCGGTGGAAAATTTGAAATTCTGGAGAATTTTTATTAGTTGGAGACAGAACTTTAATTGCCAAGAACTGATCGTTCTTCATTTCATAGTATTTTATTCGATGACAAGAGGGCCAAGATAGCGATGCCTAATTCAAAGGATGTTTGGAGAAATTTTTCTTTTTTAAGAGGTGCTAAAGTTTGATATTAACTCATTACCTTTTTAGTTTTGCTTTTCGTTAAGAAGGTGCCACTCCCACTTTAAGTTGTTGAATTAAAACCAAAAAATGGTTCCAAATCTCCTATTATAAGGCATTACTTTACTTCTGTTTTTTAAGCGATAGTCAGTAAAATGAGGAGAAATATGGTGAATTAACGAAATTACATTTACTTCCTTTCCTTTTTTGGAATGCAAAATAGATTCTGGGTAACTCAACTTAACTATATTAACTTGATTTCGTTTTCTTAGGGAAAGTTTTAATATATAGAGATCTCTAAAAGGAGGAGGTAGCAAACGAAAAGAACTCTATTGAATAACTATAGTGGTAGTTTTCGAAAGAGTTACTTCTTCAAATGTTTAATGTAAATTTAAACAAAAATTATAATATAAAGTGATTTCTTCTTTTTGATAACGTATAATTCTTGCAAAAAGGTCTAAATTTGTGTCATCTTAGGTGTCGTTCTTTCATTGATAAAATATAAAATTATGCATGTATGTATGTATTCTAAACACATTTTGAAAACAGGGGCCAGAACCTTCTGAATGATTTCCTCGGCTATGCCATAATGACTAAACAGCGCTATAATTCTGAAATTTTAAGATTCCATCAACCACCATCAAGTCCATTGACTGACGACCTTGTGACAACTTAATTGAATCGATAGCAGCCTCTAATAACAACAGATTAACTGCTGTAGCTGAAATTAAGATAAGAAACTCACGAGAACTAGAACGGCCACCGGTCCAGACTTACCCTCAGGGCATCAGGGGAATCATAAGAAGAATAATGATAAAGCAGCATAAATGCAGCACAAAAGAAAATAGTCAAGCACAAATTGCTCGTAGACAAAAATTCAGGCGGTAGTTTTTCTTATTTTAATGCGAAGAATTGCACGAGAAAGATAATATTTGGCTCCAGGTGTCTGTTGGGTCCGTAGGTGTTAAGCATGCTATTAAAGACCACAAGACGTGTGTGATAAGTAAATTGTTTGTGTGATGACCGGCGGGACGGGTCTTTTTGAAAAGTGTGAACCATGTAATTCGACTTTTAAATCTTCTGCTTATTACCTGCTGAAGGGTATAAGAGTACTTTGATTGGGTAGCAGATAGATAGAGTAGAATTGCATAAAATGTTATAATTATTCTTTTCGAGAAACGTTCATTTATAAAAAATTTCTTGAATAATTTATTACTTTGAAGAGTTATACAGGCGATTGTAAGATTTTCATGTAAATTTGACAACGTGCATAAATTTATATTTCGGTTAAAATAGAAACGTACAACTCTCTATGGTTGTATTTATACATACATATACTCATTAATCAAAGTTCTACTCAGCCAAAAGTTGTCTATATGTATCTGTAAGTGTCTTCGAGTAAAGTAAAATTTTTGCTCTAGAAGGAATCATTAATCCGGCCGTGTGTATTCTGCTAGTCAGAATAAGAATTATATATCTTAAAGGCTTTCGGTATTTCATACATTTTGTTTTTTGAACTTTATTTTGGATGCACAGATGAGTTAACATTTTTCCGAATTATCTTATAGGTATTTTTTAATTCATTCTTGGCTACAGCTGAGGATCATTTGGTTTCTTATTTGTTTTGATTAGGTAATATTTTTGATATTATACTTGCTGTGACGAAATTTTTTTCACAAATACCTATTTTCAGTAATGTGAAAAAATTGTTTTTTTCTTTAAGCATAAACGAATTCTTTTGTATATAAAAAAAAAAGCACAACAAATATTTCGTTATTTGGAAATATATATTTGCCCACATATCTAACAACAATTAAGAAGTGTTTTATTTATATTACAGCAAGCAATCACCACTTAATATTTAAGGCTGTATTCAGTTTTTCCACCGCGTGGTACGACGTATGCAGCAGCGATTTTGCTTTGTCACTTTGTACGCCATCAAAAAATGATGAATAAATAATTTTTGTGTCGTTATTATCTGGTTGAGATTTTGGCAATTTTTTGTACAAATCTTCGAGTTGTTCAACTAATTCCCGAGCTGGCATACCATCCTGTGGCCGAATTTGTGCTCCTCCGTTTAAACATCCTAATCGGGGAAATTATTAATAAATTTAGAAGTTATTTCAATAAAGAAAAAAACCTACCTGATGGACATGCCATCACTTCTACAAAGTGATACACCGATTTGCCTCTTTTAAGTTTTTGAACTAAGTTCTGAATGTTTCGAAAACCATTTGCAATGGCGAAACGAAGAACAATTTGTCCGTCTTTTTCTAAGTCAACTTCTCGAAAGTCTGGATTTCTGTGGACAGTAAATTTTGATGTATATATGTACCATAATTTTTTTTAAAATTAGAACTGGATTAAATTACCTTAAATTTTTGTACTCTAAATGTTCACATTCTTCACCAAAAAGTTCCTTAGCAGCATATTTAAAAATGTGATCACAATATCCTCCTGAGCCGGAATTCTCATGGCCCCAAATATTTGTTTCAGGCTGTAGCGTATTCCAGGGCCAGCTCAAGTCGATTTGTGGATATGAATCAAGAGATCGACCCTCTTGCTCTAAGATTTGCTCAATTTCAACTAGAATACATATATCAAGGCAAAAACTGTTTTAGTATAAATTTTGATAATGTTGATAACTTACTTGAAGTAACAACGCAATCAACGTCTCTCGAGTTGTTGACTTCATTAAAGAAATCCTCTCTGGACGCTTCTAATTTTTTGTCATAGCACGGCATAATCGTTACGTGGTAAATTTGATTGCTGGATATATTTAATTTTTCTGCTAAATACTGTTTAACCAGAACTCCCATTATCTGCTGCGGAGATCTGGTCGTCGCAATATAAGGGAGTATAAAATTGCCGTGGGTTTTCTCAGCATAACAAACCCACCCAGGACATGATGAAGAGAGCATTGGTAGTCTATTTTTGTTGCCATCAATGTTTTGGCTTTTAAACCTTTCAATAAATTCATTCCTGCTCTCAAGCAGTGCCAGGTCGTCGGCAATTTTTGTATTCAGCACATAATCAGCTCCTAGTTCTTTAAAGTACCCGGCTAAGTGTTTGCTGCATTCTTCGGCAGTTAAGTTGTACTTATGAGCTAGGCTTAGGATTGGCTGCTGAGATATAGTGAAAATTATTGTTTTTACTTTGTCTATGTTTCCAAGCCGTTTATTTTCTTGGCTCTCTTTCAGGATTTTAAGTAATTCTTCGTGACTTTGTTGAGTGATTAAAACACTTTCAGCAGATGTTATACACCCGGAGCATGCAAGGCAATCTTGAAGGGTTATTTCAACTTTTTGTAGCTTTTGGAGGCCAACCTATTAAAATAAAAGGGTTAAGATATTGAACGGCATATATTTAAAAATCTGCTTATAATAAACCCCTCAGTTAATTTGTTGCTCAATTCTAGGAGGAATAAATGATCTGTTAGTGATATTTCAAAATATTATTTAGGACGCTTCCTTTTTTTCGAAAATTGATCATATAAAATAACATCTAATTATCAAATAAAGAATCTAAACATTATATCGCAGAGCTCGGCATAATTTTTGTTCGAATTATCTAGGAAAAGGTCGCTCTAACTTTTGATGTTCAAATCATACAAATTTCGGATTTGCAATTGAGTACAAAAGTTGTAATTAAACAAGGTAGTCTTACATCAGTTTCCTCGTAGTATCCATCTTCTTGGATTGTTATCTTAGCGCCCGTCTTCGACTTCTTCGTCTCAATTTGCACCGGTTTAATGCACTCCTGTAAAAAAATAATTGTTGGAGGTTTTTTTTCAACTATTGTTTTAGTATAAAAACTTGAGAAGGCGTAATAAAATCATCCAAATCTGTAAGTTGTAATGCACCGCTAAATCGAGACATCTTTTCCTGAAATTAACTCCTTCTTCTTAGAAAATCGTCGGGATGGCGAACGAAATGACACTTCACACTTTTGCTCTGTTGACATGCTGGGAAATGTCAAAATCATATGATTGGTACAGCCTGTGGTGAAGTTTCCTGGTGAATGTCATGTTTTTGTGTTTAAATCAACTTTGCTGTAAGACAATACTTTGTGATGAATTAAATTTTGCTTTTAAAGATATTTAAAACCTGTTTTGATATTTAGTAAACGAAATTTATTAATGTCTAGTGAGAACCAAAATTGTAAATGAATTGAATCTGGCAGTAACTTCGTGCAATTTCACCACAAATGCATTTGCCCCTACCTGGGAAATTTTCAAATGTCACGAAATTCCTTTTTCCGGATGCAACGTGCTCCGACTGACTTGCTGCTGTAGAGAAATGAAAGAATTTCACAAGAAAATTTCTCAATCAGGTGTAATGCGGTTCGGTGGGAATTATCCAAAGTTTGTGAATAATAAAGCATCCTCAGATTCGCGAATAGCCGCAGAATTCTGAATAGAAGAAGTGGAAAGAACCACTCGATAACCTCCAAATTTTCTGCCGAATTGCGTCGATTTCCACTCAAGAAAAATGTCTGTGTTTAGTGCAAAGACGGGAACTTCGATTTTAAAGCGAGCTTCGACGGATCGGCGTGAAAATGCCAAGCGATCTTTTATTAACAACGTCCGGTTCGAATTGCCCAAGGAGAAGGGCGTCAAGGGGATTATCGAATCCGTGCAGAGTGTCGGTAACTACGTGGCGTACAACGATTTCACGAGTTACCTCCAAGACGGCAAAATTATTGTAAGATAAATGAAAACAACTTGAATTAGATCTATAAAGTGTTCGTTTCAGGAAAGCGATTTAATTCGAGTCGTTAGCGAAGGCCGTCAGAACGTCCACTTGCTTACCTCAGAGTTTGGAGCTCTGGCCGAAGCGCTCATTGCGCTGCCTTGGCGACAACGGTCCCCAGAGGCGATTGCAGAGTACACAGAATTTCTTGTAGAGTTGCTGGTTGCTCACAATACATACGCTTCCTTTGCTGTAGCCAAGCTCCTCTCAAATTGGATTCCTGGGGACAATGATGCTGCCCGGTGGAAGAATGCTTGCCCTGACGAGGCTCTAAATAAAGAACTAGAGAGCGTTCATAATTTGTTGGATAGAATTCTTAATATAATCCCTATGACATATGATGTCGTCCTGGACAGCATCGATAGACTTTATCCTTACTTTAAAAAGCCCCCTCATATTGCAGTGGGGTTCCTGCACAACGTGCTTTGGCTTATTAAGTACAGGCCTACCTTCACTATCGCTGCTATGAAGCTGATTTTCAAAAAGTAAGCAATCTTAGGAATGAGAATTGCAATTAATTAATTTGTACACTTCTAGTCTTCTACAACTTGATGTAAATGCCCCTAGAAACGAGATTGAGGACGCCGAGTTCGAAGATGAGGAAACTGACAATGCAACCATGTTTGAAATGGATGAATGTGTTAAAGGTAAGTGGGAAATAGTTTTTTAACACTCATCGAAGCAATCTCAAAAGACTAATTTTCAACTACAAATGAAAATGTAAAAAAAAGTGATTAGGAAACAAACTTCCTGTTTGAAATACCTAATATATTATTCATGAGTGGTTCTAAAGCATCTTGATTTGAGAAATTTTGAAATAAATTAGATTTTCCCTTAGACGAGACTGTAATGCGACACCCTATAGCCGAAACACTTGATGTTTGTATGGAAAAGATGCTGGAATACATCAAAAATTATGTAGAACCACAACATTCTACAAATTTCACAGATATTACATCTATTTTCAAAATTTTTTTCAACGTCTTCGAAGATATAATACTGCCCAGTCACAACACCCACCACGTGCAATTTCTTATGTTTTATTTTTGCAGTTTTAAGGTAAGCGACATTTTGAAGCTCTCAAACATTCCATTTTTTTTGCAACTGCGCTTTATTTTCTGCAGACGTTTTTAGCCGAAAGATTTTTAAGCAATCTTTGGAACAAAGTAACTAATCCAAATGTATCTGCTCCAATACGGCAGGCTTCTGTTGGGTACATTGCCAGCTTTTTAGCTCGATCTAAAAATGTACCTTTAGGGTAAGAGAATTTATATTTGTGATTTAAATTTTTACATAAATTTTTTGCAGTATGTTAAAAAATTATCTGGCTGAAATGTGTTCATGGGCGCACAGCTACATCGAGCGAATCGATTCACTTCGAACAAATAACTCCTTCAAGGCGAATCTCGTGTTCTTCTCTGTGTGCCAAGGGATATTTTACGTGATAGCCTTCAGGAGCAAGCACCTAACATGTGATAAGAAGGGTTAGTCAATACTAAACCTTTGGCTACATTAAGAGCTATTAATCGATAATCTCTTGCAGGTCTTTTATTTCTGCAATCCCTGCAACTATCTGCACTTGTGACGTGCAGTTTTAACCCTCTTAGAGTATGTATTCCCGCCGTGGCCACTGCGTTTGCAGGAGTTACTAGGACCTACCAATTAGCCTATTGTCACGCGATTTTGGAAAGGAATGCAAGAAGAAAACTGGCTATAGTGTACGCGAATGATGTAACCATGCCTGAGGAATTCCTTGATACAATTTTTCCATTCGATCCTTGTCTGCTTAAAAAGTAAGGAATATTTACTATGATCACATGTCCAAACAATTTTATTGAATATTGCTGTTTAGGTGTGGTCAAAGGATAACGCCAATTTACCTACAATACCAGGCCAGTGAGGCAGAGGAAAATCCAGTCAGTGACGCAAATATTCGACGAAAACGCGGAGATTCCGAAGTGGATGATATTGATGATTTTATTGTGGATAAAAAGCAGAAATGTGAACTTTCGCGTAGTCATGAAAGAGAAATGCAATTTACGTATGGACTTTCACCAGGTTTTCATGCGTAGAAACTTGGAGTATTTCGGAATACAATAAATTAAATTTGTTTATAATTTTTATTTAAATAAAGTTGTTTATTTTCGATCAGGGCTACATCCAAGAGAATTTATAGAAATATTGCATTATTTAAATAATGCGTGCTTGTCTGTCTTAAAGTTGGAGTCTTATAAGCCTGAAATATTAGCAATTCAGTAATTCAATATGGGGAATTTGAGAAACTATAAAAAGGGAACATTTACAACAATATTTTATTTCACAAAAGTAATATTCTTTAAAATAGATTCTTCATTCCACATAATTCTATCTAGTTTTACAGTTTAGTCTTCTTTTTCTTTCTCGTAGCTTCCATCTTCGCATGCACACGAATATGAGCCGTTCTATGTCCGGACGTCCTGAAGGTTTTCGAGCAGATATCACACTTAAATGGCCTCTCCCCGGTGTGCATCCGCAGATGAGTGCGCAGGACATTTTTAGCAGCATAATTTTTGCCGCAAACGTGGCATACAAAGCTGGGCCTGTCCTTATCATGAATGAACTTGTGATTGTCCAGAGTGGACTTTAAGCTGAACGTCTTCGAGCAGATGTGACACTGAAAGGGTCTTTCCTTAGTATGAGTTCGGATGTGTCTCACTAAATCGCTCGGCTTTTGGAAAACCTTTTTGCATATTGAACAGGGGTGCGGAGGCTTCGCTTTAGGGGCTTTCGTCATGGTCAGCTCTGCTAATTTAGCACCTGCTTCCTGAATAAGGAACTCTTCTCCCTGGGGCTCAGAATCATTTAAAATTGCTTCAGGTAGGTTATCGTAACTATCAGGATTTTTTTCATGTGATACGACGACTATGTTTTTAGCTAAATTTTTGCTATAATTAGGTAAGTCGCTTATACTTATAAATTCGGGCTGTGCTGGCTTCGGCTGTGGGAGAGCTGTAGGAATTATTTCAATTTCTGGTGAAGAAGCTGTTGGAAATCTTCCAATATCTTGTGAAGCAGCTACTGGGAGAAATTGAATTTCCTGCGAATCAATTGATCGAAGAAATTGAATTTCTGGCGAAGCAGCTTCTGGAAGCATTTCAAATGTTTGTGAAGCAGCTACTGGAAGTACTTCAGTTTCTTGTGGAACAGCTGGTGAAACGACTTTGTTTCCTTCTGGCTGATTTATTTTATTTTGTATATCAACATTTTTTGGGGGAAACAAGTTTTGATTCAAAATCTGTCTTAGATCGACAAAAATTAAATTCTCCCTTTGCTGCACAGAATTCGATTGGTTTGGTTGAAGCAGCAAAATTAGGCGAGGTGAAGTAACATCGCTGGGGGTGTTCTGAGTAATTTGCACTATTTCTGGGTTATCCATTTGATTTAGATTGGGTGGAACAGGAAGTTTAGCTTCTGTTTGATGCGCTAAATTTAACTCGGATGTTAACGAAAGTGCAGCCTCTGTTTGAATAGGTTTTAAATTGGATTCAACAGGATAGACCAATTCCGGTGGATTTATTTCATTCATTTGATTTAAATCGGCAGGAGCGGGCAGTAGAGTCATCGCTGTTTGATTGGTTTGGTTGAAATCAGTTGAACTTGGAAAAGCTACCTCTGGTCCATCGCTTTGGTTCAAATTGGATGGGATCTGAAAGGCAGCCTCCGATTGATTTATGTCGGGTGAAAAACTAAAGTTTGCATCTGGTTGGTTTAAGTTTGGAACAAGAGCTGGAACAGTTGCTTCTGATTGATTCAAATTGGGTGGAAAAAGAAAAATTGCCTCTGATTCATTCGCTGGATCTAAATTAGATGGAATAGGAAAACTCGGGCCTTGTTGATCATTTTGATTTAAGCTAAGTGGAAGATTAGGATTCCGTTTTAGCTGATCAGTTTGATTTAAATTAGATGAAACATCCATGGGAACCACACTGAATACTATTTGATTATCATCTTGGTGAGCCTGCTGAGCCTGGTGTTCGTGTGGTTCTCCACGGCTATCCTCATTAACATCAGAAATGTTGTTATCATTATCTACTTCTTCTGTTGTAACCACATCTCTCAAATGAAGTGTTATAATATGTTGCTTGCAACTACTCTTTCTTTTGAACGTCTTTTTGCAATACGGACACATGAAATTACGAAAATTACTGTGTACTGCTTTGTGTCGTTTTAAATCGCTATTCCGACAGAATTGTTTGCGACACACTTCGCATGGTGCAGTCTTGTGGCCTAGATGGATTTTTTGATGAAACCCTAGGGAACTCTTTGTGGAGAAATATCTGTAAAAGAACGAATACCGAAGCGATGAATTTATTACTAAACCTTTGATTTTAATATATTTAAAATGTTACTCACTTGTTACATATTTCGCACTGAAAAGCTTTCAGGCTAAGGTGACTGAAATCGTGTTGCGCTAGATGTGAGGACTTTTTGAATCTTTGGCCACATTTTTCACATTGATAAATTCGGACGCTTTGATCCTCTTCTGGTTTTTCTTCTGGATTTTGAATTATGGGAGGAAGAAGCTGGCGCTTTATGTTTTCGTCGTCTGGGTCCTTCGGTTCGTGTATTGTCTTATGCAGTCTCAAATTATCATTATTCTTGAAAGTTTTGGAGCATACTGAACAAGCGTAGGGTTTATAATTGCTGTGAATTCTGTAATCAATAAACAATTTATTTTGAACAGTAATGAAATAAAATATATTGCGTATGATGGTATAAATGTCGTGAAATTTAGACGTTTTACTTACCGTACGTGCATGTCCAAACTTCTGATCGAATCAAACGATATTTGGCAATAAGTGCAGTGGTAAAGTTTAGTAATTTCATTCGGTTTCTTTCTGTGTATTTTTAGATGCAAATCCATGGTATTTTTTAAGGCGAACTTTCGACCGCAATATTCGCATTTCCAAGGTTTTTCTTTAGTGTGTGTGCGTAAATGCCTGCAAGAAAAATGATTTATTCTTTAACAACGATTCTAATTAGGCTATTATTACCTAACGATGTCAAAGGGCATCTGAAACCTCTTTGGACAGTAGGGGCACTCGAGCCACTTGATTCCATCAATGTTAATCTCCTTCA
Source organism: Tolmerus cingulatus (assembly GCA_959613345.1). Taxonomy (NCBI): domain Eukaryota; kingdom Metazoa; phylum Arthropoda; class Insecta; order Diptera; family Asilidae; genus Tolmerus; species Tolmerus cingulatus. The sequence continues at coordinate 26,270,294 of OY390707.1, forward strand.
CTGTTCGATTAACCCTTTCCTTAGTCGGGTATAGCCGGTCCACAACGTTAACGAATTGCACTTTCACAGGGGCAGGAAGAGATTCTGGAAGAAGCTGCTGAACCTCTGATACCCGCTTAGGAACAATCCGATCTTCCACAGGTTTAGTGACTCGGTCGCTTAAGGAAGTGGTTTGAGGACTTATATTTTGATCATGCAAACTCATGATATGCTCGAGAATCTCCGAAAAGCTTAAATCCGTTTTCTTATTTTCAGTCTTATTTGTATGTTTCAGCGTTTTATGGCGAGTAAGACTTTTAAGTTTGCTAAAAACACAGGAACAACTATTGCATGGAAATTGTCCTTCTGCGTTTCCGTTTGCGGTATGTACTCGTTTAATGTGAGTTATTAAGTTGGTACGTTGGGAAAAACTAGAAAAAATAGTAAATTGATTATAATAAAAACGGCACTTGTTGCTAATTTTTTCAAGAGGTAAATTACTATCAATCAATAACTACGTATGAAGAGTGAATTATGAGTTACAAACCCCACTCCGCACTCGGGACAGTCGTACGGCTTGATGCCACTGTGGAGCATACTGTGACGGTCCAGAGATGCTTTCTGGCTAAATCTTTTATTGCACTCGAGACACTAAAATATTAAGATTATGGTTAAAGCTCAGAATAAATTAAGGAATAGCTTTGCCATCAATTACTTACCACAAACGGCTTCACTTTGGCGTGAGCTATTTCGTGCCTATGCAGAAGACTAGGTTTTGGGAACCGCTTTCCGCAGGATTTGCAAACAAACTTTCCGTTGTAGCCCATGTCTCTTGAATTTCTCTGGAGAGGTTTTAGTCGGGTAAGAAGTGCAATTTAATATTTGTGTCTTACCTTTTTAACGAGCAAAGCTGCCATCATTTCCCCACCTCTGTGATCCTTTTCCAGGTGCCTCTCGTAGTACTCCTCGAACTCGAACTCCTCGCCGCAAGCCTGGCATTTGAAGTTGTCGTTTTCTGCGTGGGTTTCCAAGTGTCCGACGAAACTGGAGACCCTCTGAAACATCCTGCCGCACTCTGGACATACTGCGGGGGTGGTACTGTGGGATGCAATATGCAGGAAGAGATTCTTTTCGAAATTGAACCCTTTTGAGCACTCCTCGCACCTGTAGAGCTTAGCCAAGTGGTGCATGGATTCCCTGTGGTACCTCAGCTCGCTCGAATGGACGAAAGTCTCATCGCAGAGATCACAACGCAGTGATCTTGGTTCGAGATTCCGCGGGGCTCGTTTCTTCCTTTTTTTTCTAACTTTAGATGGATGATCAGTGACATTATCTTCATCTGGATCTGTCTTCTCCTCTGGGCTCCCTGAAACCAAGTCTTGGAGCGGGACGACGCCTTCGCCGCCGGCAAACTCCGACTGTGCTGCGGCAGATTTGAAGGAGTCCACCACACCGTCCAGGTCCAGAGCCACGAAATCATTTGTGCACAAGAAGTCCGTGTCGGCCTCGTTGAATGTAAACAAAGATTTTGTGTAGCTGTCTCCAACTCCAATTCCACCGAATGTTTCTTCGTTCGCGTTCATCGAAGGTGCGTCACTTCACAACTTGTTTACCGGAAATAATTCTAATTTTTTATTGTTTTCGACAACTTATCCCTAGGCTTAAACGAATGTTATCACGAATATTATTGTCATCGTTGAATTAGATGTGGTTTATCACTTTATCGCCCCCAACGTCATCACAAATGGGCCTTTTCGGTAAAATTTAATGCGCAAGTAGCAGAGTTTGACAGCTCGCTGGCGATGTTTTGTTTTGAGAGAGACGTGGGACATCTGGCGGTGAAAAGCTTAAAGTATAGTGTGCAGAAGAGTTCAAATTTAACGGATGAAAAGTGTGAGTGAGTTGTGATTTCCGTTTAAAGATTAGAGGTAGAGGAAAATTGAACGTTGAGTTTACATTAATAGTTCGGCTGGCATTTAATGTAGGAAATGCGAACAATAAAAGAACGTTTTCTATATGCTATATAAAATTCTTGCTTTTACCTCCACTTACCAGATTTTAGCTAAAATTAGAAGTTGGAGAACTCTTTTACTACTTAGCCACTATTAATTCAAAACAGCAATAATTGCTTTTGGAATGCTTTGGAATGTTATCAAAATCAACAGTTCTGCTTACCCACTGATTTTATGATTATTCAAATAAAGTTTATACGGTTTTGAAATTAATTTATTTGTACTGACTTTGTTTTAAACTACTTAAGTTACACTAAAGTCGTACAAAAATGCAAACCTTTTTTGTTCCTCCCTTAAAGAGTACTAAGTAGGTAGGTTGTAGTTAAACTAAATTGTCCTAAAAATATTCCAATAAATGGGTATTCATAGAGTTATGGCTAAAACGTTACCACAATAGTAAAATAATGATAAAAGGAAAAATAACAATAACTAGGAATACTGTTGCCTGTTCCGAGAATTATACGACTTAAGATTTAAAAAAGTAATTTTTGCAATAAATAAATTATTTGTCGTCATACATTGATATAGAATGCAGCATTTGATTTGGAATTTATTACATTAGAAACTAGAAATCTTTTTTCAATCAAAATTTGATCTATGGAAAATGTGACGGTTCTGTAAATATACAATATATTATGCGTTCAAAAACATAATGAAACTAAGACTGACCATTAAATTAGCATAGCGAATTGCTATCATTAAAGAGCAAAGCAGTACGTCTGAGTTACACTCGTTAGCAAAAGAACGTCTGACCGGAGGGCTCCTTGCAATTAGAGTGGGGCGCCGAGTCGCATTATCAGAACATTCAAACTGCTGGCTGCATTCGACTGAGGGGGTGGATAAAAAAGCGTTCGCCACGCCAGAAGAAGAAGGAGCCGGGCTCATTACCAGTGTCTAATCCAGCCAACATTTCAACGGCTTTCTGTTAATCTGTCTCCCATCGTCTTCACGAAATCGTTTATCACGGAAATAATTTTCCCCTCTTGAGCTGAAAATCACGCCGTTATCTGCATTTGCATAAAATGATAATTCACGGGCATAATGGGTCTCTGTGCATAGATATTGGACCTGAGGGGTGGGATGAGTCCTGAAGTTCTTTCAAGAATTGTGGGCGGCAAGCCTCCTCCTCCCCTCCGGACCGGAGGCTGCATATTACGGGCAGTACAGCCCGCGCCCCAAAACAGACAGACAGAACTTGCTTTCATCTGCGGAAGAAAACAGAAAATACAAAACATTCGGACGATTTATTCTCGAACAAGGATTCGCTCCTCCGTTTAAGCGCTATGCGCCTAATTTACTGTCTTTAATTAGATCCACTAATTGCCAAGTTGTTTTTTGTAATTGTCTTCGCTATAGCCCGCCCATCCCCAGTGGCGGAGCCCGCGCCGGGCCCGCAGGCATCACAGGGCCCCGAAACCAACAGGAGGAGCATCAGAGACATCCTCGTCCTCGTCCCTGGCCTCGCCAGCGTCAGCATAGGAAAGCACTTCACGCCGTCAGGACTCGCGCTCCAATCGAATCTTGGCGGATGGAGAAGGATCCCGGATCCGGGACTAGGATCTCATCCGACACCGTGCGAAGCGACGATGACGGCGGTGGAGCGAGCAGTGCAGTCGTTGCTGCGGAACAGGACCCAGGACCCGGGACTGGGAACTGGGAGCTGGGACCCATGTGCAGCCCCACTTTTAAATCGCTTTGTTGTGCGCCCGGGTGTTGTGCGGTGCTACCGGCTCCTGCACAGCCACAGCCGGGTGCACAATTTTTATATTTCTTCTTGGGGCCCGACACCGAAAGGAAGGAAGAAGTCCTCGCGATGCGACACTTTCATAAGAGGCTGATGCAGGGCGCGAGGAATTACTTCTGATTGCATGCTTCCCTACATTTTTGGTCTGGAAAACGGGGGAAGGGCGAAGAATGTGCAGCAGGAGCAGCGCAGGGAGCATCCGCCCGGCCTGGATCGGCTTCTTGGGCGGGCACCCCTCATTTGCGCTGCTCAAGCCGGGGCGAATCATTTGGATAATTTTAATCTCCGCCGCCTTTTTATCGTTTTCAATTAGCTAATGCCTGAGTTTCGGTGTCCTAATTGGAGTTTTTGGGTCCTTTGATTAAATTCAAACGTCCGAAAGTGGAAAAAAGTGACTCCAGCCCGCCATAAACACCGCTGGGTAATTGCATTGAGGTTGGCTGTTAGCATCGATGTTACACCAGTTTCAGTTTTCTCCCCTTTTTCAGTTATTGTTATCGCCCTGTAGTCGAAGCAAATTAAATCGAAATTGGAACAGTCTTCGCTGCTGCGGGATCCTTGAATTAGGGGTGCATTTTTCTGTAAACTCACTAATAGCTTCAAAGTTCCATGTGCATGCAAATGGGACCTTGTCTTAAGTATTGCGTACGGCTGTTTAATTATAGAAAAAATAAGTATAATGCTTTTATTTAGATAATACATGTTTAATTTGAAGATGTCCCATTTTTACTTGTATGATTTCTAAATTTGGATAATTTATTTTTTGTAATGTCGTCAAGTTCATTTTCTATCAATTTCTTTAAAATTGATTCCAATGTTTGAAAATTCCCCATGACAACGATTACTTTGAGAGCATATCATTCACAGATATTAAAAATTTTGAAGAAATATATTTTACATATATTTTTTCGTAATCAATAGTTTCAAAACTTTTGGAAGATTTTCAGATGCCAAAATAAGTGGCGTTGATCTCTAAAAATGTAAAACACTTCAAGAAAAATAATTAGTTTTGTATAATAGTATATGGTAAGTAGAGCATTATTGCTAAAGATAAAACTTTTTGCTACAATAATTTTCTAGCAAAAAACATAATTTATGTAGAGTACATTGTAAATGGTAAATTTGCAAAAATATAACGTATAATGAATATTGAATTGAATTTTATATTGCACTTTGAAAATCGATGAAATATATATAATGCAAGAAAAAATCAAAGTTTGTGATGTTGATTTTGGCTTAATATTGGTTTATAATGTTGATTTGGGACCTAGATTCAAAAATCAAATGAATTGTTTTCAAAAAAAAAAATGGAAAACATTACTTTGTACGTTGAAAATATAAAATTTATAGACACCCCTCTTGGACGTCCTTTGGCAGTGATTTCCAATAAGTGTCAACATAAATAAAAACTATGGGCCATCCTAGCGCCCACTCACGGACACATAACCACCAAAAACTGCGATGCTCCAACCCCTTTCGTGGTCATAACTTCCCGAAGGCACTTAAATAAATCTCAAAACGAGAAATTTTGCGACTCAACGGAAATCAAATAGAGCCGAAATCGGACTGAGGAAATCAAAGGGGAAAAATCTTAAGAAGCTCGGATAAGAAACGTACGCTAAGCGGACGTTAAGTATCGCATCGCAACCCTTTAATTACCGCCGTAAATTAAGTAAATTCTCGATATAGAGCGATAGTGTCTTGTCGAGAAAAACGGTTGTGCCGTAATTTACGGGTAACTTGCTCCTTCGTTCGGTTTTGCTACCAATGCTCGAACCAACAGTTCGGCAAGACATAGTTAAGACTGGAGCGGTGTGGCGGCGGCGGTGTTCAGAAGGGCGGGCATCTCTTCCCGCAGGAGCAGTGTAAACGGGAAGGTCGTCGTCATAAATATAAATTTTTGGGGCGGTAGATAACCAAACATCCTTCACCCGCAAACGATCTAGCCTGTCGCTGGCGAATGGAGGCGGTATTGAAGGAGTGATAGCGTCAGCAGCACACATGCATACTTCTAATTTTAGGGGGTCCAAAAACCGAAATAATGACGCCTCTGTACTGTACTAAGGTATAGTGTGCGCAAATGAACGTAAGTCGCAGCAAGTAGTAGAAATATAGCGTAGAAGGCGTCTGGGTATAAAGTGGGTACAGGGCGGGTTTCCCGAAGAGACCCGGATGTGGCATCACCGCACCAGTGCTGCGAGCCGAGCACAACTCACGATTATGATCCAAAACGACTTTCCAGATAAATCTTTTCCCTTAAACTTTCGACATAAATTCTACGGGAACTGTGTGCTCCTGAATGAAATACGTTTATTATTATTATTGCACGGTGACGGGGGTCGGGCGGGTTCCTGCCGCTCAACAGAAAAGGATATGGAACGTTGATGCAGGGGTCACCCACCCCTGCTCCCGGCTCCGATTGTAGACCAACAGCCAAACCACCTAAGGGGTTGAAGTCATTGCAAGAAAATTATGCGATAGAGGCCCGCTGGATGTCCCCGACACCCTTACGGATCCTCTCCTCGGATGAGTTATAGATATCAAACGGGCGAAAACTGTTTGGCTTCTATTCCCTTCTTTTTCTTATTTTTGGCTCTCTATGGCCGGGCCTCTGTGGAATGGAGTATGGAGTTCTGTGCGCCTCTATCTTTGGATCGTTTGTCGTCTTCTGCTGCCTTCCTATCCGTAAAATGTCGGACGGGCCTCTCTATAATTGTGGTTGGTCCGTAAAGTGCTCTCGGGGCCAGACCCACTGTTGTTACGAACCGAATCATAAAATACCCGCCTGGAGGTAATTAACGAGCCCTTTATTGCCATTCCAAGGGATTAAACAAAACGACGAAGCTCTATAAATCAATCGTTTTATCCCTTAACTTATGGGGCAGCGGAATCTTATCGAGTCGATGGATTTTTAAGGGGACCTATAGTTACCCCAGAAACATGTCCTCCTACTTCGGAAGTTATTTTGAATATTAGACATAACCACAAGTGTATGTATGCTAATTTTCCGTATTGCTAGGGTTCGAGCCCTAAAAGTATATACATATTTAGTTACGTTGGTCAACTTTTCAAAAATTTCGGTTGTTAAAGCACACCTGCACAAGTTCTGCATTTACAAGAGGTTAATAATTATCGTGTATAATGGAAGATACGAGACGTTGTATTATATATTTTTAGAGGTTTCTAAATAATAATCAAAAAATGAAAATAACTATATGAAAAGTAGGACATTTTTAGAAATTATAGTCATATTTACGTATATAATAATAAAAAAGGGATTGTAGAATAAGATCAACTTTTCAGTTGTCCTAACTTCAATTTACTTATTCTTTAGCGTATGTTGTTTTCGTAGTTAATTTCAACAAAGCCCCAATAGCTTCCCTTAGAGACAAATAACGAAAACGAGTCTGTGAAGATTGTTATTATAGTTTCCCGTCATAACGATTGAATCGCGACAGTACCGTTGAAAGCGTGTAATGCACGCAATGCGAACATTTAGCGATCTCTGTTAGCTCATTCGAATTAAGTATGTAAAGAGGGTGAATTTAATTAGTGTGATATCGCGGCATGAACAGCGGCGGTGCAGAAAGGATAATTGGCAATTTGGCGACAACGGCGATATGCGATGATATTGCAAATGTTATCAAAACTAATCGCCGTTAAGGAATCTGTATATCTACTTTAAATTTAAAATGAACATTTATCTCCCGAAGGTGGCATTCATAAAATTTCTATGGAATCTGTTCCATAGATATTTACATATTTAATTTGCTTTGATGGGCCTTTTGATTACACACTTTTCAGAACAGTCATGTTTTGCGTACTTACGCTTAAAATGTAAAAGAAAAATTTATTGTAAATGTTTAAACACGCGTATAAATACACATATTTTCCTGCTAAAAACATCAGGCGAACTCATTAAATTAGTAACTAAGGGAATAAATTAAATACAGGTTGTAAACATTAACTTAAGCTATGTATTTTTCATAAGCTACATATACATTGGATGCAAACCCCAAAACATTTTTAATATTCACTAGATTCATATTGTTTTATTTAAGTTGAAAGTAAAAATATAAATGTGTTTGCATACTTTCAAATTTTTGACGTAGTTGACATATGTATGTTTACATCATACCTACTATACATATAATTCTTATTTATTACGGAGACTTTTCTGTTATATTTTTGATCATCTCCACCACTACTTTCTAAAAATGTCGTGTGATTTAATAGTACTAATTTCAAATGTTTTAAAATTCGGATTCATAAGTAACGTCCCAATAAACTTCCAAATCTAAAGTCCCGCATTTATTTTAGAATGGAGGTTATAAAACTCATCAAAGAAAATATTGCCAGGACGGTTGATTTGTTCGCTACTAGCAAACATTAAACTTAATCCCTTTTCCCTGTTTAATGCACCAAGAAGCCCTTTCAGTGCAGCACCCTTTCCAGGGCGATAGGGCATACGAAATTAAGGACATCAATCGAGCAATAATCACAAATCAAGCGGCGTCGTGTCAACCATAAAAGACACCCCACTTGGGCATAAATTATAATTAGAAAAAGAGAAACAGCACAGGGTGGCTCGTTTTGGGGGTGACTACGAGGAAGAAGCGACATTGTAATTGCGCAGACCTGTGCCAAATGTATCCGGAGGAGCCGGGTTACGTGGCGCAGCAATAATTAGGGAATGTTGCAAAAAACAACGCGGCACTTTAGATCTGTCGCCAAATACCCGCCTCTGCTCTCGTCGTTTGAGTCGTCTTTTGACACAAAAGACAATCCGATGACGGTGTGATGGCGCGGGGATGAAAGATCGATGTGGCCCGATGGGATCCGAACTCGGCAACACACCCACGTCCTGATTACACCCCCGTCCGTGTATACGTGTCCTTGCTAATGGCTCAAGTATACGCCGAACGCCGGATGGGTTTTTGTTTTTACCTATCATAGACGTATTTTGGGGCTTCCTTTGTATACAACGGGGCTGGTCCCGGTTTCGGTCCCAATCCCGGTCCTGGTCCCTGTCCCTATCCCGGACCCCCGAAACTAGCGTAGCTCCGTACATCGCCACTTGCTGCTGATGAGGAGGTTAGATGGGACCCAGGGGCTGCGGGCGCAGGGCCCGAAGCCCGGGTACTCGGGGTTGAATTGTGACACACAGATGACTCGTTATCTAAACTTATTTGCAATAAATTTTGGCACGGCTCATAAAAAGGATGTGTATCGAGCTGAGGAATTATTTTTCCGTAGGTATTAGTTGGTGGCAGAGGGTGCAGGGGCGGTTGGGCGGTATTCAAACGACAAACCGGGGGTAAATGCTGAATTTATATCTGTGACTCTCAGATGAGGCAATTGTCTATCTTTCCAGCAGAGCGTTGGGACGCTATGCCCGGCGCCCGACGACGATGTCCGCCCACCCCCAACCTCTCCGTAAGTGTTTACTTGGCATTATGCTACGGCGCTGCGGAGGAGTAATTTATCGCCTTCGAAGGAAGGTAGAAAGTACGTAGAAACGGCGGCTCATTATGATGAGGGAAGGTTAGTTTATGTGAGGACAAATTGAAGCCGCTCTCCCTGGAAGTCATAGGAGTCCGCTTTTTGGCCTCAATAAACGCATTAATTATGATTATCCTCACGTTTTATGAGCCGCCGTTCTTTACGGGATCTTCTGTGGGCGGAATATTGACAGATATATTAGCGTGTGGGGGAGGGGATGCCCTGATCCTTGATTAAAACGTAGTGGGGGGATGCTTAGTGCAAAAGTTAGAACTTTCTGTCTCGAATGATTTGTGAAATTCTTACCGAATTTTGGGAAAATAGGCAAGTAAATTAATTGTTCGCAAACTGGCGGCAGTAGAGAATGAAATGTCTGTTTTTGCAATATTTTTGCTTCGTACCTACACACAGTAAAAAGTATTTTAATTAAATACAACGAATTATAATTTTAACTTCATTTTCGCTCGAATGAATGATTTTTTCTGTGGCTGTGTTTTTCCTAACTAAACTTTCAAATTATCTAATTATTTCTACATGATAAAAACAATTTAGCAAAAATAAATAGAAATTCAATTAAAAATAACCAAATTGTATGAGCCTACATATTTCTATTTTTATAATTGAAAATAATAAACATTATTTAGCATATGTATACATAAATATATTATGGGAATATGCTTATCATAGGGTTATGATTCTGACAGTTTTGTACCTACTTATCAAAAAAATATTATCATATGCAAGTGGGTGTATGATTTTATAACTCGTAAAGGATTTAAGTAGTTTTATAATTCATTTCAGCTATGCTAACTAGCAATCTAATGAAGAATATGGTAAACCTTATATGTATCTATAGGCTCCGTGACTGAAATTGTTAATGATATAAGTATTTGCATTAAGGCTGCTAGTCAGTCATGTTGTTTTGGATGAGATAAAAGTGATAATTTTAGTTCCCTTCTGTAGACTTATAAAAGTTACGAACTATACAATATGTATGTACATACATATGTTATCATGCAGAAATTCAGTTATTGGACAAAAATTGAAAGTTTAAAAAAATAAACAAAATGATTTTCATTTGATTGTTTATATAGTAGATTTCAATTTTTATTTGATATTCTTCACTTAATTACTGATTGCTTTTGAGTTTCTTAAGATGAACGTCTCGTTATTTTTTACCGAATTTCAGTAATTGCTAGTTGAATAGAATTTACTTGGTATCAGTAGATAATAAATAAAGTAAATAAAAATAAAAATGGCCACGCATATAATGGCAGACTTTTAGAATATGCAAATGTTTATAAAGAAATGTTACAATCGAACTTTTACTTTTTTAGCCATAGTTCGCAGCAGAACTAGAAACTGTTCTAAAAGATCTTGGGAAATTGGCTTAAATTTTTAATCGTTTTAAAGTTCTAAAACTGAAAAATTAGGAAGGGACAGTAACAAAACGACTTTATTTATATGAAAAATTCTAAGAACATATGCATATATTACTAAATCCCGCCTATATAATTAAAATACTATCTTAAACGACCGGTGCAGCCTACGCTCATCCTCGGGATTATTTTCAGCAATTCACAGAGTTGTACTTAAGCGGAAAAAAATCCTTATCATTCGACGTTTCACACCACTGCCCAGGTCGTATTTCATGCCGGAGGACTGAGAGCTCTTCATTGCGAGGAGGAAAAAATTTTTATTTATGTTTGATTGGCGCGCCCTCTTGTCTATATAAATCATCAATAGAGCGGCGGTAAATTTAATCGAAAACCAAACGTCACAGAAAAATGAAATAAATTCACCTTTACGGGCGTTGTTGCTCATAAATTAATGAAAATGTAAGGAGTACAATAACAAAAATAAAAGTGAAAATAAGACCGCGCAGAGAAAAAATTCTTTTGTGAATAAAACAGCAAGATGCACTTACCTGAGTCGAGAGACGCAGGAACATCGTCCCGCGCGTCGCAGTCCTTCAGGAGTTCGTTGTTTCACTTTGATCGCTCATTTACCGAGTCCCGAGTCCCGAGTCCAGCAAAATTCTCATATCCATCTGGGGATCTCCCGGCCGGAATCGATCCCGTCCTCGTCCGGCCTCATCGATATTCTAATTAATGCGACTGAGTGCGGGGAGGATCGATCAATGAATCTTGGCGCATCGCCGCAATTATTCACCGAGGGGCCGGGGTGCGGCCCGACTGCCCAGAAGGGGCTCCCCTATGGGGCCCCGCAGATATGAGAAATGGAAAGCGCACCGCTTCTACGCCTAGTAAACAAATCAGCCCGAATCACCTCCCTGGGAACTTTCCTGGAGACTTCCCAATCGGGCTGGGGCCATTGTTCCTAATCAACTGGTGCCCTGGGCAGTCTTGCAGCATATCAAGCGGTTGCATAAATTAAGACAATCAATCGTGGGGCCCCGACTTGCGCGGGTCCAACTGGCCGGCCCGATCGGCCGGTCTATCGGCCGGAGGAAGGCCCCGTCCGTCGGGCTCCGCTGGCCGGGCCAGCCTGGGAGGGGTGGTGCAAGATATTGGGAATGAAATGAAAGAAATGAATCTTGCTGCACAAAACGCTGAGGAACCGCCTATTCGGCATCAATCAACCCGAAGAAATCGTACCGGGAGGTGTAATTACGGACCTTTTCCACCTCGCCCTGGACGGCGAACACATTTAGAACGTGCATAAATCCAGGCAATAAGTCCCGAATGATGCATTGGCCATTTCTGGCACTGGTGGAACTCGAACTGGCATGCAATTGCATTTCATGTCCGTCTACTCAACTGCACAATGAATTTTGTGGCAGGCGTTGCATTTGCTGGAAAAGGAAGAGATGGACGTCGCCGGGCTCATCCCGGGGCCCGGGACCCGGGGTATGTTTGCCGGACCTCAGGGCCGATTTATGGCTATTACCCGACATGAAAAAGGTGCTGTAATAACCCTGTTAATTGGCTTCTTGCGGTCCCTGGCACCATGTGCGATTTTGCGATTTTCCTCGGACTTAGAAGACCGCTGAAATTTACCATTAGGAGCTAAGGAAATGGCGAAGGGGGCTCTGTTTGGTAAAGAATGGTGTTGCTTTGAAGGATATTTACCATGTACGCAGCACCTTTTAGTATATAATATACCATTCCCATTTCAACATATATTTCAAAACCTTCGTATATTACTGAGATCAAAATTCATCTTATTAAAGTGAGCAAAAAAACTGAGTTAAAATTAGGCTTAAAATGTATAAAATCATTAGACTAGGACAAATATATTAACAATTGACTATTTTTGTTGAGTAGAATTCAATGTTCCTGTAATTTTCATACTCAATATGTGATATCCAGAATATGTAAGATTACAATATCTATCTACTTGATAATTGCAGTATTCATTAATGTTGACCATAAATATAATAGTAAGCAAAAATCAAAATCATGTAAAATTTGAGCTAAAGATGTTGTAATTTGTGCCTCAGCAAAAAACAAATAAATATACCATATAACTTGTAATGCTTTTGGAAAACAAACAAGGTTTTTCGGCTAATTGACTTTGAGAAAAACACACATTGGTATGAAAAAACTATTATCACGTCCTAAATATACAATTTTTTACCACGTTTGTTTTAGTTGTTAATTTATAAGAATAGTGGAGCGAATAGGATCTTTAATTCTTAAGTAAAACAAATATAGTTTCTGTTTCCATAGCCTTAAAAATTAAATTAAAATAAATTTAATATCAATAATAAACACCTTATGTTTTTATTATTTTCACATATACATATGTATATAATAATAATAATAATTGAAATTTCTTAATCTGTAAAAGCAACAGATCTGCCCGAAAATATACATGTGATAATTTTTGTTGCTTGTAAAAACATTTAACAAGTATTTTGTAAAAAAATAGAAGTCCTAAAAAATAATATGTATCTTTAATGGATCATTCCATTGATAGAGAAAACGCATTTCTAAATATAGTTTACTTCTTGAAAACTGATACCAGTTTGCAAGATATCCGTCCAAATATTTATTAAGAATATAAAATTATAATCTATAGATTTTGACTGCCTCTATAAAATTGCGTTGGTGAAATTTAAATGATAAGAAATCATTTGTTGGAATATAATACTAATAGCTTTCTTTCGTTTTTTTTAAAATTACTTAGATATATTTGTAGTTCGTTTAATTTAGTAAAGTTGTACCATATAATGTGAATTCCGTCGCAATTGTAAATTGGCATTATTATATAAATTTCTACACACATATGTACATAGTATGTAGATTGGCTTCAATTAGCTAATTTTTGTAATATTCTGTTTAATTTAACCTCAAGTCCAAGGCTTGCTTTCACAAAAAAGAAATTATTTTTGATAGAAAGGTCACTGTATTGTGCGCTTTTAATAATTTTCCCTACCCTTTTTAAGATACATATTGTTTTTGATGTTGATGTCATGGTACCGTCTTCTACTAACAAATTCTAGTAATTCATGTCCGTAAATATAGGTACATGTATGCATATGTATTTATGTATTTTAATCTAAGTCCATATCTGCACATATTAAGTGAGCCTTCTACGTTCACTTTAGCACTCACGGTGGAAGCCAGGTGTTTATCGAATCTCATCAGCCCCAAGTTGACAACATCCAGAGTGCTCCCCAATTGGGCAGCCCCTCTTCCTCCGGATGTAGAGAGATCCCTAGCAGTTCAAGCTCACGTACAAATCTACATAGAACACGAATTTATTTGTCCCTCAAAGATTGGACACATCCAGTGGATGGAGCCCCATCAGGCTCGAGAAAAAGATACGGCCGCATTTCGTAATAAGTTTATGGAGACAACTTGATTGCGGCCCCGCAAGGGTATCCACGAGGACAGCATGTGTTTCGAGTTACGTTTCATTCCTATAAATGACCTACCTGAGAAAATATATTCCGATCTGGAGCATACCACCTAGTCCTCCGCCCCCTTCGGCAGGCCCCACTGGCCGGCAACCCTTGCAGATGTCCGTTTAGTGTCCAAGAACAAATAACTCGTGATCCAAAAGACGAGGCGCTGCGAACGAATGGATACAAATGTGGGGCCTTTTATCCCCGAGAGTGACCCCTCCTGCCTTTGGGCTGCACATCTAAAGTTCGATGGTTTATGAAGGGTTTAAGAAGGAACGTATTAAACATGGATGGCCGGGGGTTTGTGGAGGTTGGGCCGATGACCAACCTCTTTCTCGCTAGATTTAAGTCACTTCCATCCAAACCACCCGCACGCCTCCCGGGTCCCTGCTCCCCCGCAGGACACAAAATAGGGTCTGTGTGCGTACGGGTGGGCAAAGGCATCTCGGAGCCAAAACAGGGACTCTGTGTGTCCGTATCCCGTCCTCCGGTGGACTCCACTGGATACTTTGACTGGTGGACATTTGAAGTCCCCCGGGAGTCATACTAAGCAGATTGGATTCGGACATTGCTGTCAATGGAAGACCATCATCGGAATAATGATGATGATGGATAAATTTGACATTCAGTGTATGTTCGGGGCTGATTCTGCTGGGATGTGCCCGCTTAGCTTAATGTCGCCTTGATGTTATTGGCCAAATCTGTGCAGAGGTCGAACCCCCCAGGTCCAAGGGTCTGGGGCTCGAACCCCGACTGTAGTGCGGCCGCATCCGCAATCAATCTATCAACGGTGCAGCGATACAAAAGTGCCTGCAAATGTCGAAATTATAAACCCCAATAGCCGACCCAATGGGAATGTTGCACATGCACCCAGCTAGGGGCTCCTCTGGGGGCCGGGGGCTGCTCGGGACCAGATCTGCCCACAGACAATATGAGCAGCACATAATCATAACTCATTCAGTGGATTACAGAATTGTTTTGGAATAATAAAGGCAATTGGAAGCTAGTTTATGCCAGCCGATGGATTAAAGCTTCGTGCTCTGGTAATTTATGTCGCTGGCAAATGGTCTCTATATTCAGCCAGGGCGGCCCCGGCTGCTCGGGCTGCCCGGCCGGCCGCTCTCTGGACGTCGACTGGACGGAGGTGATTGTGTGCATGGCAATGCCGTGATTCCGATTGCACAAAATCCATTTATAATTGTACATTATTGTCAATCCAAACGGTTTATAGAATCCATTCGAATGGTAATGGATGCCTGGCCGCACGAGGTGGCCGTATGATAAGTTGTGTGCACTGGACTTAATCCCTTCGCATGGCCGGGACCGGGGTCCCGAGGGCGACCGCTCCGACGTATCTCAACGCACGATTCCATCGATTCGATTGGTTAAAAATCGTTTCGGCTCGAACATTTACCGCGAACCGGCTGCAGCTCAAGGCCGCATAAATTCCAATCTCATGTTTAATGCCTGATTTTCGTGCATCTCTGCAAATTTTATGATCGACAGCTGGATTTTCAATTTTCAGCTTAGTTCGCTTCTGTAATCGCGGCCGTCTCAAGGAAAAGTCTTTCAAATTGGAATGTAGGGGGTAAATAAATTTTGCCTCAAACAGGTGAAGATCAATTTTGAGTAATGTTGTTGAATTTCCTGCAATTTGTCTATTAAATTTTCAATTTTTGAAATTCTTGCTGTCATACATTAAACCAAATTAATTGGTGTCTTTATTTATTTTCGTTTACATCCGTTTATCTTGAGACATTATCACGAATTGCAAGTATTTTCATTTAGTACGACAAATTTCCATCCCTAAAACATTTAGTGTCTTTTATGCCAATTCCTTATTTGGTAACGTAAAAGGATAATTTACTATCAACAATATTACCTCTGTTCTATTCACGGATCCGGTTCCAGGTTTTGCAGGAAGTTTTGAACTGAATGGAAAATGAGTATGTTATTCATCTCAAACAGGTTTTACTCCGCGAAAATCATATCAAATTACTTGGAATTTGTATCGTCAAAAACTTACTTTTATGATTTATCTGGTTCAAGGTTTAAAGTTCGAATGGATAAGAATTATGACAATTTTATTGGCTGTTCGAACATTTTAAAATCCTTATATATATAGTTATGTAATGGTTTTTAAAGTTGCAGTTCAATACGAAACTCCCTGCAAAACCGGGAACCGGATCGAATGTGAAAAGAACGCAGCTGTTTCATAAGTTCATTTCTTTTTTGCTATTTTCTTAGTGATTATTGAATTGCGAGTAATTGAAACATTTTATTTTAATAGGATTCATGGTTATTTTCCAGTATTGATGATTATAAAAAACATAATTTTCTTAAATAAATGATTTTTCGGATGAATTTGCTTCCTGTTTACTGTTTAGACCATTTAGAATATTTCAATGAAGCCGTTCACATAATTAATTACTTTATACATTTTAAAACAATTTTTATTATTTGGAAATCGAACACGTCTGCGCGTACTGGATGTTAATAATACAAATTATTTTTTAACCCTATTTTGCTCTAAAGCTATAACTGATGTAAAAGTTTTGTTTGTGAAAGTTTTAATTTAGAGGATTTATAGGGATAAAGTAAGTCTTGAAATCAAAAATCATATTCTGGAAACTGTGATTTTTTAGAAGTATTTGTTTTTTATTAGGCGGGGGTTTTCATTCATATGCAGCTAGCTACATATCTATTTATTGGTAAGGTTAACAATTTTATTACATATAACTCACGCTGTTTAGCACAAGTAAGTTTGAGTGGAATCACCGATTATTTTTAATACTACATACATATGTATGTATGCAATCATTTATCAGAAAATGCATACATAACTTTTATTTACTTGTATACGTATAAGTTAAGTACAATATAAATTTCTGCCCAATATGCATACATCATTGTGATTTTCTTTTCTTTTCCTCAGCAGAATTGAAAACTATTTTAAATTTTGTAGAGAACAAAACCAGTTTCTTCTAGTAAATTAAATAAAGTATAATATTTTCCTCTGAATTTTTTAAAGTTTACAAGTAAGACTTCGATAGATTTCCCAGGTTTTTCTTGAAGTCGATTTTTACCAGATAGTTACCTGATATACAAACATAACTATTAAGTAACTTCTGTTTTAATTTTTTTTTCTGAAAAGTTTTCCTTGTGATTTTTAATTGATTTGAATCCTGAGTATGTTACTAAAAATAAAGTGTTTACTCAAACTTTCGTAATTCTTATAATATGTAGAAGCCAAACACAGTAGTCAGCTAGTTCTTTGGGAAATATTAAAATTCCTCCCTCTCCCAGTATCTGCATCAAGTCTTGATCTGCTGGTAGATGAGTGGTTCACCTCATACCAAATTTAAGCACCAATTTCCTGATAAAGAAGATTTTAAGTCTCTCATCATTCAGCTTTGTCGGAAGTCTTCGAAGCGGCTTGACCTTATCTCCCAAGAAGTGCTCGCCCGCCCTCGGAGAAAATGATTATAAAGTCCGAGCAGGGAAGACACAGAAGCAATCACGACCGAGACAGGTCCATCTCAAGCTGCGGTCGGAGGCTGCAGCAGAGCAAACAAACGTCGACCACCGTCCATTAAACAATTACCACCGCCATAATTTCGGATTCCACTTCATGGAACTTGAGGAAACTTTTCAAAAGGTTAATGCGGAGGGATGGATGGGTCCACTAATCTCAGCAGGAGTTTGCAGCCTCTGGCCGGGCTGGTCCAGGTTCTGAGATTCAGGACGATGCGATGTGCTGCATGCAGGGCTTCTTCTGGAGCCCCTTGCTCACCCTCGCCTCAGCCTTCTGCTAATCCTCTGAGTTCGGGCAGCTTAAGATGTGGTCTCGGGGCGACTAAAGTCATGTCAACATAACCCATACAATTGCAGGACAACTCGGAAGAAACTTGGACCCGAATCAAGTCAAAATTTATCAGACATTGGTCCTCTCGCCTCATCTTCGGTCGTAATACATCCATACGATGGTATCTGGTGCCATTAGCACACCGTGGGGAAGACTCATCCGGAGCCAAGGCGGTACGGACCAAATCGAAAAGGTATATCTCATCTACTCCTCGAAATTATTGCACGACCCCCCGGAAAATTTTCACGTAAAGAACAACTTTTAAGACAAGGCGACCATTTCGGGAAATTCATCCGGATTTGGGGCGCCCGGAGAAGGAGCACCCGCGCGCTCCTTGAGCGGTATATGTGCACACATGAGTACTATCTGGGAAGAGTCGCACCACTTGGGGAAATCTATGGAAGATGATGGTCAAAAGCCATATCAACAACACTAAATTATTGTTATCAGAGGAGACTTAGAGGTTACGTCGGCCTCCGGAGCGGGGGGAGGGTATGTGAATTACCATGTATTAGACTCGGCCTAGCAGTTAGCTCCTAAATCTTTTGGTTATGTGCCTCCACTGGCGGCCCGGCACACTCCGAAGGAGTTAGTTAGAGATTTTAAGTATTTGGCTAACTGAAGGCAGAACGGGGGTGGCGCGCTGTATGCTGTGTAAATCCAGAATTGGCATAAAGGACATATCAAAGGATTCCTGGGGGCGAAATGGGCGAGTCCGGGATGCCATAGGGGTGCTGTAAACTTTTCCCCATTAACCATTCAGGCAGGAATATTTTATGACTTTTGAATTAATTTATAACACTACCTCAACTCAAGTCCGCCAGATACCATCGCTCCTTTTCGCATGAGAATGAAGGAAAAGTTTTCGGAGCAAGACTTCGCCAGAAGAACGGAGAGTGTCTTCGGCCGGCTTTTTGGGGGATATGATAAATGTTCGAGCATCCTTGAACCTGAACAACTTCCTTATCTGATAATGGACTCTGAATTCTTCCATATTACATCCTAATTTTTGGTTCCAATTCATTCTAACTGCATTCCATTCATTTTAAATAAGTACATCTGAATTGTTTTAACACTTGCACACGCAATTCGTTTTATTCCCAATTTCCGTGAAAATTTTATACATACATAATTTTTTCCGAGAATCTTTGATTTTTTGTTACAGTTGTCTAGATTCATAACTCTTGTGTTACCAGTTTTTAAAAAATTGTTTTGCATAGTTTAATGTATTTTCACATATATATGTAGGTACATATGTATGTAGGCTTACCGTACCAACGGAAACCTTTTAGAATTGATACACATGGATTAATGGTAAATTAAACCTCACAAACGACATTTTTGAAATGTCCATTTAAAAAAAATCTGGTCCTTAAATACTTTTGCAGGGACATTAATTTATTTTAGGGGTTTCTAAAATTGAAAACATTTTCGTTCTTCGCATAGTACAATAAAGTTGTAACAAATTATACCGTCTTAGCTTTTTTAAAGTTCAAAGATTTGTCATTGTTCCACAACACTTATCCGACGTAATATCACGTTACTGTCCGTGAAAGTATTCAGTGATGTTCTAAAACTTATTAAACAAATCATTTTGATAATATTTTACTATCAAGCAGAAATATGCCACAATATTAATATTAATATAGTTTTGTATCTTAATTACATACATTAACTACATTGCTCATAGCATTTTTCACAATCTTTGCAAAAACATTGTGGTAATATTCAGAATATCGGAATTAAAGTGTCTCTTTTCAAAAATTTAAAGCCATATATGTCGGAAGTACAGCGCGTAAAAAATTCTGAAGGTTTTATATTATCTATTATTATTAGTTTTATTATTAATAAATATAATATAATATTATATTTGTCGTTGTGTAAACGATAGCAACTGATTCATTTTGTTTATGAAAATTTCATATATTGTTAGATTTTCCATATGATTATTTTAAAATAAATTTGAAAGTTATACTTTGCCTGAAATGGTTGTTATTAAAACTTCATAAGTAAAATTTTTTTCAAACACACTTTCTGTATTTACAAACGAATTCTTTAGAAAGACTCACATGGGTAAAAATCACCTAAATCCCTACATCCTATCCCGTTCAAATGAGAACGTTTTGAAAACAATTAACAGTATCTATATATTGTCCCGTATGCGGCCATTCTTCTTACCTACCAACCACAATTTTAGAGTTTATGAGTATATTAGTTCATCCAGCGAATTTTGTACCGCCTCAGAACCAATAAATGTTAACTTATTAGCTGAATTAAATGTATTCTCGAATTGAATTATATTCATTTAAGTTCCACAAATGTATAAAAACTGAAAATCGCTCTTGTCGTGCGAATTCTTGTTCATCTGCAGTGGATTGATTTGCAATATTCCGAAGTTGAATCGCTTTACAGCTTGGTTGTGAAAAATTAGATCTTCTGGCTCGCGGCATTATAAATAATACTGGAAAATTAGTCATACAATTCAAAATTACTTAATGAAGCAATTATCGATGGCCGTACAATCATAAAGGCCATAACCTTTCATAATGTGCGCTTTATCAATAAAATATTGTTACAAAAAAATTCATCAATTTATCTAATCATGAAAACCAGAAGAATTCGAGAAAATCGCGAATAGAAAGACAGACACGGTGGAGGAAGTTCTTTTGAAAAACGTATGCAGTAATTTCAGTGAAAAATCTCGAATACTGTTTGGTGTGAGCGGTTATACATACATATTACAATTAAATAATTAATAGCTAACTTGCACCCGATTATGGAACCAAAAGGCTATGGGAAACATGCTTATAAAATTTCATCTTAACACCAAAATGGAAATCGAAATGAAAATTAAAATGACCAAAATCGAAGTTGAAGTTGAAATCGAAATTGATACCGAGAGACCGTGATGTTCGAGGGATCTAAAATAACATATTATACCAAATTTCACGAAAAAACAATGAATTCAAACTTCTCGCATTAAGCTAAATTGAATCTTCTATGCTCCTTTATAAAATTTTCAACTATTTTCAGCTTTTAGCTACCATTCACTTTTTGCCGAATTATGTGTAATTCGGCTATTACAAGTTAAATACCAAACTTCACTTCGTGGAATTATCCTCATAAATGAAGGATTTTCATATAAACTTACACTTACTCTTGGAAGAAGAATTTCTTAAATTTCTTTTTTAATGGGTGCTTACCTCACCAAAGAAACCTATTACCCAAAGTCCAAGTTTCCAAGTTTCGGTTTGGCATTAAGGAATCAGTTTAACATATAATAATGAAAATTGTTAAAACTATAGTGGCAAAGTAATTATATCTCTTTATTTATCGAACTATACTCAAAGTGTAGTTTTATAATTGATTTTTGATATGGTCACAAAAATTAGTTCCAAAGACTAAATAAATATGGTGATTATATAGACCAATGAAGCAAGAATAAAATGCTAGTTACTTGGAAAATATTTATAATTTCAGAGTATTTTGAGTTTCAGATATAAATTGGGTCACCGTAATTTCGGACGTAATTCATAGCATCCTGAATTTTAGATTAAAATTCCCATACAAAACCGAAATTTCGATTTTCCGGTTTTTCCTTTAGGCTTTTCCATTGTTTCAATAGTTATTCTGCTATTCGGGGCGGGGACAAATCTGAGAAATCAAAGATCATAAAAATCGGTCCAGTCGTTCTTGAGTTAAAAATGGTGTAACTAACCCGACTTTGTTTCATATACATATGTATTACATAGGATGAGTGAGAAAATATAATATCTTATGTTCCAAAAGAATATTTTGATTTGGTCACAAAATCCACTTCCACATTTACTATCTACGAGCTTAAAACTGTAGAAATTTAGGAATTTCAAAAAATGTAGCCGTCTTTGTACAAGAGAATAGGTTTGTTAACAGAACAATGTTCCCAAATATAAAAGGACAATATTTGTCTTTTTGACATACGTAGTAAATGAGTTTTTATTATTATGGGAACAATCATAGCCAAGGTGTACTTATATTCATCTAAGAATTATTTATGTTAAAAAAAAGATTTATTACTTCTGTGTCAGTATTATTAGTCAAAACGTACACTGATGAAATTGTCGATTTGAAACGAGTTAAGTTAATTATACTGAAAAAGCTTATGCCATTCTTAACTAATCAACTGGAGAACCTGAATTAGTGAAGATGAATATAATGATAGTGAATATTAAAAATATATGAAAATGTATATTTGTTATATTTATGTACATATATTTTCCTTAATTTTAATAATTATGTACTTATATGAAAAATACCCGTCTTTTATTTAAATATAAACACACAGTCTATTTTTCAAAAACTTTTTAATATTAAGTATTTATAAGTAATGTGAAATTGATCGATCAACATTATGTAATGAGGAGTAAGAAAATAACCATCCATTTTGTAAACCTAAATATCTCACAAACCAGATTTCAAAAGGTTGTGCTTAAGGTTACCTTTCATATTTCCATATTATTTTGTGCTAACGTTTCTCTAAACTTAATTGCTCAGAATATAGTACCCTAGAAAAATCCCATCCAATTTTTTGATTTCTCTATATAGTAATTTTTAAGTAAAAATATCACCTTTTTCAATCTGCGTCCACTGACCAGCTATAAGTAGTAGATATGTATGTCACCTAGCCATATACATATTTAAATATTTATCAAAATAAATGTTGATAATGCCATCTTATTTTTACACATTGTTTTGAAGTTTTGAAGATATAAATATGTATATGCACATGTTTACAGTTATTATACAATTTATAAATATTATATTATGTAGTGCAGATATTACGGAACTATTTCTAAATACAACCAATATGCTTAATTATTTAAATTCAATAAAAGTTTCGGTAAGTTTTTGTAATTAAAGGCAATAGTTTTGTTACTTCTTGCCCCAAAGTAAAGATATATTTTTTGAGCTATGTATCTGCTTTACGCGAAATGCTTCAAATACAGAGATATTAACATTTCAGGAGAAATCTAAAACAAAGTTACAGAGAATATTACTCTCAAATTTGTAATTCACATCTTGTGTCTTAATTCCACATACGTTAAATTCGAAGTGCATAATGACTAAAGATTTGTTTACCAAAATGTTTTTTGCGATTAACGCTTCAAAAATTATTTTAAGGATTCTTGCAGAAATTGCTTTAATAGAAAAGCGGAAATATCTTTAACTTATGGCAGAATGTGGAAATATGCAGAAAATTGAGACCAAAACTTCTATTTGAAATGAAATTATTTGAAAAAGCAATACATTTAAAGGTTATGTGAATGAAAGCAGCCATTTCCCCGCGAATTTTCGAGTAGTATCTAAAGATGGAGTATTGAGTTGATATTTTTCTCCTTCAAGGAGTTTACGCTGTACATTCCTCAGGATCTGCTGTTATCTAAATCTATATTATATATTACTATTATTATTTTGCCAGGAAAGAGGTGGTGGTAAAATTGGCGAAATAGCAGAGCTCCGGAGCGAATCATTTGCGGGCCAGGCATGTCTCTAGCGTCAAAAGCAGGGGATGCGATGCGATGTGAGCGAATTCCGGGCACTCCGCACCCCCGCATTTAGACAACCCCCTCGTTACATAGAGCATAAATAAATGGATCTGTTAAGTGTTGAGCAATTTTCCACATGTGCTGACATGTGCTGTTGCAGCGACCACCTCCTCCCGGCCGGGTGCAGGAGGGAGACCGAGCGCTAGATTCGCTAGAAAATAGCCCGCCGCTCGCTCAATGGCTTAACTGCAAACGGGATACAGTTCCATTCCGTGAAGCTCCAGTGACGGCAACGGGATCCAGTTTGTCGGATGCATCCCGTAGGAAGGACCCGTAATCGGCCCCGTTCATGTGCACGAGCGCAGCGCCCGGTGCATCCATTAGCAGCGCCGCATCGCATCTGAGGTACATAGCACCCGAACGTCCTGCCCGGCGCGTCACGTCATAACACACCTCCTTTGGTCCATGTGGCATCCAGCATCCAGCATCCACCTTCATCCTGCACCCACGGCGATCCAGTCGAAAAATCCACCCCCGCGGGTGCAGAGCTTAAAAGCTTGCCCCGTCGAAGTGCTCGCATGGGGGTGGATTTATGTTGAGCTTGTCGTCGCATCATCTCATCCCCATCCACCGCCGGAGCGGCGTAAATTTCGCTGATGTACGCTCATTAGGTAATTTCGGATTCGAATAAATTTCCGCGCGCATTTTGATTTAATTTCGCGAAAATTCCGGGAGGGCTGCAATTAACTGTCCCCGCCGCGGAGCCCGGGGCGCGATCCCAGGCACCTTTGCGGGGGCGGAATTTATGTGTGACGCATAGCAGGGCGAGAACAGATTAGACGAGGTTTTTCGAAAATAGCTCCGTCGTTTTATGCTGCAATTACACATAAAACTACTCGCAAACAGCGTCGATAATAAATTTATTTTCCACATTTATGTTCATGTCCTAGTTCTCGCTCCGAATACTCCAGAGTTTAGCGAATTGGTAATATATTTTGGCAAAATAAACTATTTGCTGGGTGGACAGGGTTCATAAATACTTACTCGAGGCAGACGCACAAACATGGCAAAAAAGGACAAACATAAATTAGTTATGTAATCAGGGAGACTAGAAACATAAACAATTTGAAAAGTCACTGCCAGATTTATAAACAACATTCAAAATATAAGCGCTTGCTACAATTATACCAATTAAACCATATACATAAAAATGTAATAAAGTCGAGCAGATAAGTTATTATGCTGTATAAATGCATAAATTAATTTGGCCAATACGTTTCACTCCATTTTCCTGGATTTTCCTTTATCCTTGCTAAAACAAAAATTGAAAGACGAAAGAAGTACCTACTAATAATTTTGAAGGATGAGATCAAGAATTTATGCAAAAATGTGGTATTCCTTAATAATTTTGTAGTCATGATAAAAACACTTGATTTATTCTGAACATTGTATGTATATAAACTTTTTTAAAATCGTTTTTATTTGTTTTTAAACTGAAGGTGACGAGCTGAAAGTACATTGAGATAGTGAGCAACGGATAGGTGAATAATAACCTGAAAACGAATTGAAAATGTATAAAATATTAACAGAAATTCGTCGTACCTCGATATTCTTTCCCTTTCCGCCTCAACGTTCTTTTCCTGTTATTGGTAAAAATTTTTAAATTTGGCAATACAAAAGGGAAAAATATAATAGGAAATAGAAAACATACATGTAGGTATATATAGTATATAATATGACAAAACAATAATGTTAAGAAACATTTGAAAGTTATAAATTCTGTAAATACTTAGCGTAGTAGTTAATTTGTGATTCTACATAGCTGTATATAAATTAAACTATAGAGAAAAGAAAATAATTAGTAACCTTTCCAGAAAAGAAAACAATTGTATTAAAAATTTAGAAAAAGCTCATAGGGCATTTTCTGTTACTTTTAATAGATTGCAACTAAATTAATGTATTTGTTATAGAGTTCAAATTTGGAAACATTTCTAAATAAAAAACCCTTTTGCAAATAATACCTAATGAACATTTTCTGAGGTATTTAATGTGAAAGTAGGTAGCTTCGGTTTCAGACAGTTAGCTTTACATTTATTGTATAATATTTTCTGTTCGATTGTTACAAACGGATATTTTTAAACAATGAAATTAGTAGAATATGTTGAGAAAACAAAAAAAAATGGATGTACCCAAACTTGTTGAATTACATATAAGCAAACCGATTTTATAATGCTGATGTTTCACTGAACTCGCATATAATATTTAAATTATGGCATATAAATTTCTGGATTCCAATGATACCTATTGTATAAAGATTTGTTCAATTTATGCATCATAAGTATATGAATGATATTTGGTATAAAGAGTATTTTTTGGTGGCTGATTTCGAATCTGTAGTTAGTATGTAATACGGAAAAGTGATAGAAATATGAAGGTGTTGGGTAGGACATGTGTTTTGTTGGCCAATTTTTCTTTTAGAGACAAAATATCCCAATAGTTTCTACTCGAATTAGTTTCTCAGCACGCGACTAGCATTTCTTGCATCAGTAACCACCCCCTCAAGAATGTCTTTTAGAACTGAAGGGTCGGGGGTGGAGGCTCCGGATCCATTTGATCTCTGCAGAAATAGTGGCTCTATAGGTCGCATCAAGAAAAACAATGAATGGCTCCTCAAGATGTCACGGAGCGCATAAATTTTTTAGCTTAATGGGCTGGTGCATTAGGGCGCTTTTGGCTCAATTCTTGAGTTCTGCACACCTCCGTTAAAGGCATCTAGGTGTTACCGAATGTCGCACCCGTCGTCGTCGTCGTCGTCGTCGGCGTCGTGGCCATCGTCGCCGTCGTCGTCGGCGTCGCCTGCCTTCGTAGCTGGTACGGCTTTCTGCTCTAAGCGTCGCGGCGCTCTATGACGCGATGCAATATAGTATTATTCGCTGGCACTAGTCGCTGGACAGAAGCATACCTGGCCATACTCAGTCGGAATTTATGAGGCTTTTTTCAGCTGCAGGTATTTTAAGGAGTTAATTGATGTTGTGTCGCGTAAATTATTCTGAAATTAAGGTGGAAGCCCCCAACCGGGTGTCTGCAATGCTTTTTACGTTTTGTTTATATCTGGGGCGACGATGAAACGGACTCTCCGGCAATAAATACTATTTTTAATGGCCTGCAGCCTTTTCGGTAATACTCGAGATGAAGTTTAATGGATATTTTTCAGCTTTTCGTATAAAATATAAACTTTGTTCTTTGATAGCAATTTTTGCCTGGTCCGCTCGTATTTTATGCGGCTCATGAAGGGGTTCGCCCGCCCTTTCGCCTCCTCTGCCATTCGTCGACCGTGCGCCGCAGCTATTTTTTTTGTTTTGGTATGGCCCCTTTCCATTGGGGCCACCTAATCCCAGTGTAAGCGGCTCCCCGGAGCCCCTGCTGCTCTTCCTGATATAATTACAATTGAGGAAAGAGATCGGAAACTTTCATTAATTCGGTTCTCAAGAATGGGGTCTCATCATAGGAAAAATGCGCCACCTCCTCGATGTCCATCCACATAGTCCCGTCTGTGGTCCTTCGCCCGTCCGTCCGTCTGTCCGTCTGTCTGTCTGTCTATTTCCACACCTTTCCATCTGGCTATGTGTACATAAAGAAATTGAGTGTCCATTGCCAGACGAGGAGGCATCGGTCTGGACCAAAAATAGTCATCTCATCTCGTCCCCGGCGCGGTAGTGCTCGGGGCAATAAAGGAAAATGGTCCTCCGAGGTGCTTCAAATATTTTCCACCTATTACACCAGAAGCGCAACATCGTCCCGGCGGCGGTGCCATTGGCGTCGGCGTCGGCGTCGTCGACGCGGGGCTTTACTTCTGGGCAAAGCAGCCCCGATCCGGGTCCAGAAGAAGCGCCGCACCTCCTCCAGACATCTGAACGCCTCGTGGTGGCGAACTCGACTTCGTCTAATTGCTAATTGCAACTCACTGTGGAAAACATTCTCAAAATGCAAATGGCAGCCGAATATAATTTTTAATTAATTTTTCCCCGGTTGGTGAGTGTATTACAGCGGAGGTTGCTGGATGGAATTTTTTATAAAGTTTAATGGAAAAAACCTGCGAACAATTTTAATTGGCAGCATTTCCGGCAACTCCCTTTGATTAGATTCTTAAAGTGGTTGGGAGAGAGCACTTCAAATGATAAACCATTCATGCTGCATTGCTACTGAGGCTTATGGTTATCAATTAACATAAATATTATTGGAAAGCATTTGTGAGTGTTCAAATGACCAGTGTTGCTATTGTTATGATACTTTTTAAAACAACTGCTTACCTACGTAATTCTGAATTGATTTTATTTTTAAAATCAGGTGCATGTCGATAAAAACACGCAAAAGTAGGTAGTAGTAGAATGCGAGTAAGTGGAACTTTACTTCAATCTTTCATATCTCAGAGATTTGGACAATGGTACAATCTTGAAAAACAATAAGATTTCATTTAATGCACCGATTGAAAAGTTATAAAAATGATTGAACAAAATTAAAGCTAAATTAGAACCAGACCTGCGCTGTGAAGTATATTAAGAGTTAAGCACCATTTTAATTAACAGCATTTAGACTTGGAAAATTTTAAAAATCAGTACAATTAGAAATACTTGTATATACTTAAAAATTTACCTAAGTACTGATATTGATATTGGTATTTAAAAGTCGTACATACATAAATATTTCCCTGTCAAGTTATGGTAAATCTTCAACTGTGTAGAAGGGTGTATCTACCGTCAAGCCTAGTGCATGTACATAACTCACTATGGCTATATACGTATTTATACGTATTAAAACATATGCTTAAAGAAATGTTTTTAAAGTTTATAGTATAGAAAACTTAAATCGAAATTCGATTTTCTACTCTTATATTCGACTTCTGCATATAATTACTTGAACATAAAATCATACTTCGGAAATGTTTTATATCTTGAGATCGGCGAAGTACGCGTATTAGTTAATATGTTTTGCATAGTATGTAGATAAGTTGTGTAATTCAGTTTTTGTTTTCAATACAATATTGTAAGGTACTATTCTAAGCAGCTTTTATGTCCCAATAAAATTGCCGACTTATGGATTATTGTTGATATGCTTTGATTGAAAGTAGTGGGTACTTACATACACTAGCTAATTTGATTTTAAATTACGTTTTAGTAAAGATTATTTACTAGAAAGTAAAAATAGAAACAAATAGCAGTTTTCAGAATAGGAAGAAATCATAAATCGTTTGAAACAATTGGATTATTGCTTAGATAAGCACGTCTTTTTCCTTATATGTATTCATGTTTTCTTTCATGACTTTAGTTCACATCATAGTAAAAAGTATCTTGATTATAATATAGTACCTAATTATTGATTTTTGTATTTAAAACAATTATATTTATACTTAACTGTGAGTTTTCATAGCTAATCGGAGAACTGAGAAATTATTGACCCTTATATGTAGTACACTTACCTACATATTTACCACCACTGTACTACATCTCCTACAAGATTTGGGAACCAATCACTTACGTGATTTTATAAAGGTTCCAGTCATAACCATTTTAAGATGGTGTAATTCTTTTATGAACGTCTTTTAAAAATGGGGTATCTTGCTATCTCTTTTACAGAAAGGTGGTAAATTTCTAGAAAGAGAATATAAAAAAAATAAAAAAAATAAATTGGCTATGGGAGCAGTTATGTTGCTCAGGTTCAACCAGAGTAGACTTGCTTTATCACCCGAATAAAAAAGTGAATTAGGCGCACATTTCGGAGGAAAGGTAGGTACTATTACAGAGCTCCTTGCCAGTGCAAAACGCAAGCCTCGTGAAATTATTTATAAATTTTCTCCTTTTACTTACGTGGAGTTATCACGGAGCGGGACGGGTGGAGGTGCCGGCTATAAAGTAGTCCTTAAATTGCCGCTGTGCGCTCCATCTCCGCACATCGAACAGAAGTGCCACAGGATATCACAAAGGGCCGCATGTTCGCATCGCGTCCCGTCGCAGCCGGCATCCAGCATCCCGGGGATAAATCCACTTGTTAGAACCATCCCGGGCCACCGGGATACATGTGAAAGGTCGTGGAATGGTATAAGGTCGCGAAACACGCAAAATAACCTCTGGGACCAGCAATATCGTAAAGAAGCGGGTGAAATGGAACACCCGTGGGGATCCCGAATTTATACCGACGTTCCCGGGATGTGTGCGTGTGCCACGGGAAAGTTGAAGGTGCTCGCTGGCGGCCACAAAATCCACTGTTCCCGGCTGCTCCCGGCTGCTCCCGGCTACTCCCGGCGCAGAGCACTTGCTCCTCGGAAAATATTTCACCTACCCTCTCAATTTGGCTCCTTCTGCGTTACTTTTTTCTTCGTTATTTTCTTCTTGTTCGGCATTTAATTCTTGTCGCGCCTTTTTCCTGCTCCACCGCCGCCCGAGGGGTCTGTGGGGCTGCTCCTTGTTTTTAGGGCGAAGGGTCCTCGCAACGTTTACCACAGAGCGGTTGAGTGATGAAAGTTTTACAAGGCGGGAGCGGCGGCGGAAAGGGCCGGCGATGGAAACCTCTCCCTGTGGCCTTTTGTTTATTTCAGTAGACAAGATTGCTTCGGGGATGAATTTTTTATCTCTGATTTAAAACTAGCAAGTTGCGCAAATATTTACACAAATTGAATGTCCCATTAGCTAGGTGTACCTTGAGAAAATGAGATACAGAATGTGTTTCAGGGCGGCCAATTTATAAGGGTGAAACGTCTAAGGGGAGCTGCCACGGGTATCGTGATCGCGACTCCTAAAAAAAAAGTGAGGGTCTGACTTAGGGCCTTATTAAATTAGACGGGACCTTCAGATAACTAAGATTAGTTTTTGAGAAATCAAGATAGGCTCGAAAATAAAATGGCACGTTCTATGTTTTTATGTTTAAATTTTGTCAAACCATTGCATTTTTTCTGAATAAATTCAGGTTACATGTCAAATGAAAGTATTTTTTCTGATTTAATTCATATAACCAATCTTAAGATCCAAGTACCATACTATATTTTCTTCCAAAGAAATATCATGCATAAATATTGTTTTTGGTGGGAGTAAGACAAACTGATATAATTAAATTAGTAACAAATTATATCTAATGTTCCGAAAATGACGAATTCAGATATTATATGCTTGGCTAGTAGTATAAAGTATTATTAATTATTTTCAGAAAAAAAGCAGAGTTTTCAAATCTAAAAATTGATCATTTCTTAAGGTGGTGTGGTGTGAAAAGCTGACCTAACAATCAATCAAAAGAAGAAAAATAAGTTAGCTATACCGTGATTTACAAGTTTAATTTAAAACTAACTCCAGATATTGGAAGCGATTTAATTTTTGCAGATTTCATTTCGTACAGCTTTTAAATCCGCTCCAGTATAAAAATCCGTAGCAGAATATACCAGTTTTCGGAAATTTCATTTTTGAATATACATATTTAGCAAAGGATAGAATGAATGCAGGGGCAGCATTTAAACGCAAATTCATCTCTCCGATTCAACTAAATATTTATACGCAGGGGCATCCTTTACCTGCACAAAATGGGTTTCTCGTCAAAAGCCAAAAGTCCAGGATTCCTGATGAAAGCCCATCAGGGATGGAAGTCACGAGCAGTCTTTATTACGGTCCGACACCGGTGGAATGAAACGCATAAAATATCCAATCATAACAATCATAGAAAACAGCAACAAACACTCACCTGTGATGATTCTTTGGAATCCATCCCCCGCACTCTCCGGACGAACGAGCTAGGTAAAATCCAGATGAAACCAGTCCAATATCGGAGAAAACTGGGAATTTCCGCATGAAAATGTGATGAGATGGATACCGAGACGAAAAATAATAAAAAAAATGAGTCGGGAACGCCAGAAATAAGAAAGGCACCGCGTGGATTGGGGTACTAGGGGTGGAGTTTTTATGCCAGAACAGCACCCCCGCACTCATGTGAACCTCTGTGAAACGGGCGTCTACCTGAAAAATAGCGATACTAATCGAGAAGGCATGACCACGACAGAAGATGGGATCCGATTCAAGCATGTCTATCCAGGGCAAATGAAAGGATGAAGATAGCGCTCCCGGAGATGCTGGACTATTGTGGATCCAGGAAATATTATGTGGGGGGTCCGACTGGGCGCAATGATTATCCAGGTCCCTGGGCATGGGATTATTGGGAAAATTTCAAAATCAGCTGCAGGCATGATTCAAAAACGAATGAACTATTCAGGAAAGCATGGAGCTCTATTTGCACTTCGACTTCAGAGGTGAGCCCCAGATACTCAGGATATACTCCGGGAGTTCGAGGGTTCCAGGACTGCATTCCGCTGTCATGTGTCCCAGCCACTCCTGGACACAACTCCCGGAAAAATGGATTTCGGCCACGAGTGTTCAGTGCACTTGACTGTAATAAGTAGTAGTTCCGGACGTGTAAGGATCAACAGACCCAATCGATCCACTCTTGAGCCCAACTGAAGTATGAACATTCCTCTTCGAGGAGGGCGGAGGCCGACGAGGTGCCCCGTCGTCTGCATAGGAACTGCTCCAGAATCCGTCGCCTGGCTTAGGCCTAAGCAGGTGCAGGACTCCTCCGCAAACAAAGGGGCACAACGCCAGACGGGGGTGTAATCCTTTATGGGGCTCCAAAGATATTTGCGGTCGTTGTGTGCCTTTGTTCCTCCTCCAGTTTCGGATCCAATTCCAATTCCAACTCCAACTCCAACTCCAACTCCAACTCCAATCACTGTCTACACAGACCGAAGCGGGGCGGGGGCGCCCTTCTATGCAGCTCCGTTAACGCTTAGATTGGAGGCGGCGTTGCGGGCGGCAAAGATTCTCCGAAAATTTTCTCGAACTTTTTGGACTCGATGGGAACCGTACCAGCAGAAGGCTCCCAAGCTCCCAGGATCGAAACTTTAGACCGCACCAGGAGCTAATTTGCTTTGTGATCAATGTTTGTTTTCGATTTATTGGCTCAAGATTTTTTCCCTGGCACCAGAGGATGTGCTCTCCTGGCCGCTCAAGTGAAAACGTATGCAAGAATTTCGGCTTTGTGAGCCAAACATCGGTGGATTGTTTGTTTCTGATTGTTATGAGGAGGATTTTCACGGACCATTACGTCTGCAAGGGTTGTGCACTAAGGGAAGGTTTTCTTGTAGGTACTCTGTCTGAATGGATCTGGGACTCCCTTTAGGTGGATTCCGAAAGATTGCTGGACAGTTAGTAGAAAAGGGAATTATCTAGTTTTGCAGAACAAACTAAATATGTACATATGTATATACAAGTAGAGATGATTACCCTTAAAATATTGTTATGCGAGTTTGGAGGTTCATACGGACATAATGTTTAAATAAAACGTTTTTCTTTTATGAAATATAAAATTTCACCAAGTCGATATATAGAACGAAAATAGAGGCGTTTTGATAATTATTTTATTTTCCAAGATTTGAAAGAAACCACATCTATTCCTTAAATATATGTATACCTATTTTAATTTTATTTATATTTACTCGTAGCATAAAATAATATTTTCTCAGAATGTAAGGAAAATAAGCTAACATTATAATTTGTTTAGGAGGAACGCAAGTGTGACGGAAAAAAACATATATTTTTTGTTTTTTGCAAATCTTTAAAAAACATTTTACATAATACATATGCATCTTTAAAAATATGTAAACAAAATTATATACTGATTTTCGAAAATTTGCTGAATTAAATGAATTTAGTGAGTCTGAGGCCCTTACTCTTCATATAAAGAAAAATTCGTTAAAACGAAACGAAAAATTTCGATCTTGTCCCAACGAAAACGCGAAGTTAGTCTTCCCATTTGGATATTTTTAATTCCTAAATTTTCGTATTAGGAATTAATGTGACAATGAAGTATACAAGTTGACTACATATATACTTACTTATTAAATATAATAAATATGTATCTATTCTTAAAACGAAGTAAATTTTGCTGTTGAATTATTCATTGTGATCATTTTATATCTATTGTTATTGCATTATCAAATACAATACAAGGAGAGTATTTCAACTGTGGGTTTATTTTATTTTATCAACATCTGGGGAAAATGTCTATATTGTTCCAAAACAGTAAGACGGCAAAAAAGGTACGAAATTGTTCCATGTTTCTTCTCAATAAATATTCAGTAGATATCTTCAAGTACTTTTATTTAGTTAAATTAGATTTATGATATTTTTGTTGTTGAATAATATTTTTCAGTATATTTTATAGATAAATGTTTCAATAAGTTGATTGTTCTCTTTGGCAAAGGAAGTTGTATGTTTACCTCGATGCATTGTTTTGTTATAACTTTTCACCAAACAGGAAAACGATGAAATTGTCCAAACCATAAAAAGTGCCATAAATTGATTATTCCAGATTTCAAAACTTTATCCCGAAGTTATTACAGAAATTCATCACTGTTGCGAAATCGGCTCACAAAAACGGGCGCGTTCCGCTCGCATTTAATTTCTCCATCAGATGCGATGGCGGGCGGCCCTGCGGGGCTGCTGGGGCGGAGCCCGGGTGCAAAGGCATAAAATTAAAACCATTGTGGCAATAACGAGCCAAACTAAAGCCTTCATTGATATTGTTTCGATTTTTCGAAAGGGAAAAAACTTTAGGGCTCCGATATTTTATTGCATGGAAGTACTTATCCACTCATCATCACCCCCATCCCCCGGGTGACGGACCCGGCCGCGGCGGCGGTTTCGCTGGCTTCACCAACTCTTTTCACCAGGTCGCTGCAACGCACGGCGCTGCGCTCCTCTGGGCCGCGAATTACCGCCCGAAATGAAAATATTTCATTACATAATTTTGACAGTTTTATGATTTCAACGGGACTGGGAAATGATTCCAATCCGAGGCCATAACTGTGTGTGAACATTTTCCAATTGTGTGATTTATCGGTCGACGATTCGCGCACTATCCGACGAGGTTTTTTAAACGTGTGTGCGCCTTTTTGCGGCCCGATGCATTCGAAATGAATGAAATTGTTGCAGGAGATATCCTGAAATGAGGATGTTGGCGGTCCTGAGTTAAAACGGATCACAATAAATTTCCTTAATGCATACATGTCCACCAGGCACTCCACTCGTCCCCACGCACTGCATTCAAAAATTTTTAAACAGAATTCTTATTAAAAAGAACAATTTTTCTTATTTAAATTACTCCAGTGCGAAAATTGAGTAATATTTTAATGATATGTGCATACTAGAAATATATAACACAAGTTTGTGTTACTTACTTTAAAAATATATATCTATTTAAATTTAAATATCACTGAGTGTAATAAAAACAGGATAAATTGATCCCTAAACTTCTAATTATAAAATCAGTAATATTCGGATTTATATGCAAAATATGGCATTTAAACGATTGTGTGTATAATTTTGATAAACTATCATTTGCAGCTTTATAATTCATAAAGCTGTTTAAAAAGTCATTTTGTTTTGATAACAAATTAATTTTTAAATAGAGTTGGGAATGATGTTAGTCATCTCATATACATATTAAAAATGTTTTTTCTTTACACAGTAGATCTATAACCTCTTAAGTTTAGAGCACAAAATATTTTTTTATTTAGGAAATATTATTTCTAAGTTCATGCAAATTGTTTTATTTTAAAAAAACTCGAAAAAAGTTAAACTTTATAGAAAATGCGCGGTTTTTCAATATTCAAGATTCTTTACAATGCTACAACATTAGTCAAAACAATTGTCGCCACAGAATCAGTGATGCATCATTTAGATTACGCAGATTACTACAGAAACGAAAATGTTCCATCACATCACGTTTTCGAGAAAAAAAGGTTTGAAGAGTATAAAATATTCCTTATGGACATTTTTAAAAACTCGTTACAAAATAACGGATTTTTATAGGAGGTTCAAATGTAAGTCGAATTAAAGTTTGGATCTCTAGCTATTATTTTAAAGTATTAAAGTTTTTGAGATTGCCCGGAATATTGTATAAATTCCAATTTTTTCTGATAATCTACTACTTCATACAATTGGTAGTGCGTGAAAATCACAACTTGCACATGTGCACGGTAGAATAATTTTCCAAAATAGGTCTTTTATACATCGAAATGATGATTTATGCTTTTGTTTGAACCACGTTACGACCTCTTATAACATTTTATATTCAACATATCCTCAAAATACGATTGTTTGTGTTGTTTCTCACCTATTTTTGTCAAAAACGCAGCATGATAGAAAAATTTAGTTCTCGGATTCGTAATCTGCAAAAAAAATTATATTAATTAGTTGTATTAGTTGTTCTATGACATAAATGAATATAAAAAATGTTGATCAGTAAATTAGTTGGCAAAAGAAATGAAATATGTTTTTGGATTAGTACATACATACACCATATATGTTCATATTATTAGTATATATATACTTGTGGTTAATTCCTGGGATCGAACGGAACACACAGTCTACCGAGTGCGATCGAAGACTGCAGAAATCGCCCGAAATGACGAACGAAAAATTTTGGTAATGTCGGTTTTACTTCCCGTTCTAAAGAACTGTTCAAATTAATAAAATTGTTTTAATATCAATCATACCCTCTTTATTACTTACTCTTACTGTGATTTCCTGTAACTTTAAGTATGCATATTTATTTTATTTTAGCCCATTGTACTTTAGACTTTAAAACCAGACATTTTTTCTTCCTTTGCAGGACGCATTTCTCTGAATATGGGCTACCTGCACTCGCACAAGCACCCACACCTCTCCCGGGTCAGACCCTAAATAACTGGCGAAACACGTGCAATCGCACTTCTTTCAAATCCTTTTCTTATTAGCTATAAATTCGACCCTAGAAAAATCTTTCAGATGTGCCTGCTCCACCCCCGGGGTCGTGCATTGTGGGACAACTCCACTGGGCGCGCTGAGGATGTTTTATATGAGACACGTCCATCGCAGGGAGGGTATCCGGTCGCGTCCGGCGTAGCTATCATCCAAAAATCCATACTCGTAAACAACTGCATTTAATCGGTTCTTATTCTGTAATATATAAAATTTGTGTTTCGCCGTGGCCTTTTGTAACCTACAGGTCCATAGGAATTGTCCTTGTCGACTGGGTCCCATCCCCGGGACCATCCCCCACCCCTCCGGTAGTCGATTTCACAATCCACGGACATGGGCATGAGCATCTCGAAGATATTTTCGTTTGGTCTGTTATTGCAGGACAACACCAAAGTATGACCCATCGAAACAAATGGCTGATAGAGGGACCATAAGATACTGAGGGATATAGATATCTTGAGCAAAATACACAAATGGCCCTGACAGGGGAGTTGGTCAAAGGGTGGCCAATGCCGTAAAACAATAAGACACAGGAGAGGAGCCCGACCGCCGAACCCGAGAGGAATCGTACTGGAAGAAAATTACAAGGAAAAATGGCCAGGATTTTCAGTCGGGATGACCTGTTATAGATATTTTGTCCATTTTTTCCAATACACAAACTTAAATCGAACTTTATTGATATTGGACATTTCTTTCGAGATATTTACACATCCGACCTGGATATGAATACGGATACCAAATGGCCGCAAACGGGTGGTCCCTTGTCTTCTTTTACTGCACCTAAATGGTCGGCAGATTTGCGTAAATTTCCTTCCAATTACTTCTTTCTGCCCCGGGAGTCGCACACTCAGCCGATTATATCGAAAAGACGACCGTTAAGTAAGTGGACAAGTTTCTTCCGACGGGTGCACTATCTTAGAAAGTAATGTCCTCTAAAAGTAGGGTTATTTCTACCTTACTTTTTTCCTAACTCTTTTGATTCAAGAAAAACAATTTAAATTACCTGTATTCAATCTTCCCCATTCCGAAATTTCAAAGCATTGTTTTAAGAGATGGTAAAAATTCACTATAATAACATGAATTAAATTAAACCAAATTTAGTTTTAGAGAACAATGGACAATTTTTTGCACTTTAAAAGAACACTTAGAAACAGAACGAAACTTTTATCTCTATTATTTAAGAGAAGTTTTGGTACTCTACGTTGAGTGTTTAGCGTACTGCTCAGTAAATATATTCCGTAATATTTTTCCGAAAAGCGTGGTAAAAGAAAGAAAAAAACTAAAATTTTTTAAAATTTAGAATAAATTCTTGTATTCTGAGATGCATTTGAATGAAACAGCGTACACCACTTTAATAATTTGTACAATTACGTTAAACTATCCAAAATTTTGTAGATTTAAGAAGACTGTATTGTAAATTATGCAATACCATGTAATTCAAGAAATGTTTAATCAAAAACAAAAAACATCATCAAAAACATCTACAAAATTATGGAGACAGTAGGTGTACTTAAGCGTGTGGTGAACTCCAGAAACAATTGAAAGTGAGTTTTGGTACTCTTTGAACTAAATTTGAATGTAATTCTTTGAGTAATACGATTAAAAAATAAGGTAAGATTTTTTTCTCCTGATGAGTATCGGATCAACAACCTACAGCGAATATGAGAATCCACCAACTCAATTTTACCTACATACCATCTTCCAACTAGTCAGTATATCGTGCGAATCAAAATTTGGAACTGTTACTGCAATAAATTTATATATATTTTATATTGCTTTATAATAATACTTATGTAAATAAGCATTTACTAGACAAAGCAGTTCGTCCACGCAACTAAAACAAACTTATCGTTATTCTAACAGAATCGTTTTTTTTTAAAAAATCTCTATATCGTAAAATTTAAGAAGTTTTCGTAATAAGTACGATGCGGTAAAACAAATCAGTAGGGTAGTCTAAAAAATGTTTTTGGAAGGATTATAGGATTTTATAAATCTTTGCAATAAACATTTTTTATATATTGCTTCCTTTCAACATCTTGTGAAAAGAAAACCTTTTGTAAAAGTTAAAGATGTTATTCAAAAATAAATCAGTTAAAATTTATATGATATTCCGCCTTTTCCCTGTAAATACTATATTTCGATCTTTTATATTTTAACATGTTTTTAGGATTTAAATGGACAAATAAAATGGTAAGTGTTCAGTGTTACGATGAACTGCTTCTCAATCAGAATTGGTTTTCTTCCTGTTCCGTATTTATTATCTCGAGTGCATGTATTTCAGTGCACAACTTTTCAAATACATCGGGATTCATTCGAAAATATTGTTTGTAGGTTTTATCAGAAAGCCTTTGAACCACAACTTCAGCATAATTTTTAAATTTTCGGTATTTTTATCGTCTCATAGACTTTATCATCACTTGTATCGAACAATAATTTGAGCGCTTCTCTAACTATTATTAGTTTGTCCACTTTCGCGTACTCAAATCAAAACTCTTAAGTTTTAAAATATCATATGACAGGAAGTGCTCAAATTGTTTCTTTAAGAGGGGAATGGTTGCTGCAAATTTTATCAATATTTAAGAGTACCTAGATATCATTCTGAAATTCAATTTGAATTAATTCAAATTGGTTTTATAAAACTAGAAGGAATTGTTTTTTTTTTATAAAAGTGATTGCAAAGCAAATAAATCGCATAAAAAGCAAATCCAATTTCCAGTTAAATGATGGAGAAATGTTTTTGTTTGCCTGATACTTTTCTGAGTGAATATATATACTATTTTTTTAGTTAAGGAGCTTTGGGAAATGGGTAGAATATTGGATTATTTCAAGAAAATTAAAAACACATATTGCTCAATGCAAATTCGCAAAATTCGCCTGCTCTACATAAGTAATTTTGCGAATATCAGGGTACCTTATGCAACTGATGCGTTTAGCTAAATTTATGTTTTTTCAATGAGCAGATGCACACCACCCTTTGGAATGTCGGGCCATCTCCAGGTATAGTCAATTCGGGAAGTTTTGCATAGATATTGACACCGATACCGGCAGTGTTTTTAATAAAAGGGCAAAACTTTCAATTTACCCATCCTCCGGAGCAAGGTGCCCAATAATCCGCCTCTGTTGCTGATCTCAAAATTATTAACATTCGGAAGAGGGGGTGTGTACAGAGGCGGCGGATGCTGGGGGACGACGGATGCAGCATATGGAACGAATGTCCATTGAAAATTCACTTCGCCAAAAGTTCAAACGCTGCAAAAGTCCTCTAATACGCGACATTTTTGGGCCCCATCATCCCTTGAATGCCGCACTTTCGGGGCCACAACTTGTGCGCCGTAGTGTTGATGGTGGAGATGATACGCGCCACACCTTGAATAAATGAAAAGAACCGAACAATAAAGTGGGACAAGAAACCAAAAACAACGAAAGCAATCTCGGGGCATGCAGATGAATACGCCAAGATATGCCCCCACCGACGTCTTCGTCTTTTCAGTTGTCGTTGTCGTACCTTTGCCAGGTGTGGCAGATGGAAAATCCTGGTTACGCCCTCGAAACAATCTATAACATTTTCTTTCGAGTGATGGAGGCCAGGACCCGCAAAGAGCTGGAGAAACTAAGATAAGGACGATGGTACTGTGGAGGGACATGCCATCGGCGAAAAACACAAACTTTTGTGTCCTGAATTTGAATAGAGATGGCACTACTCGTGAATAATTAATAATCAAATCAACCTGAGATGTTGCCTGCCATCCAGAAACGGCAGCCTGGGACACGTTTTCCGGCGAGTTGAATAAGTGATACCGTGTCAACCTTAACACAAGAAAATATTTTGGTTTAAGTCCTTCGGCCC
Source organism: Tolmerus cingulatus (assembly GCA_959613345.1). Classification (NCBI taxonomy): domain Eukaryota; kingdom Metazoa; phylum Arthropoda; class Insecta; order Diptera; family Asilidae; genus Tolmerus; species Tolmerus cingulatus. The sequence continues at coordinate 26,310,474 of OY390707.1, forward strand.
CACCCCCATGATTTTATGTAAGTGCCGCAAACTTTCTTTTTATAGCGAACTTATACTGTGAGATTTTGATAAGGATTTCTCCCAGAAAACGAACCACAGGATCTGAGGATTATGTCAGACACTATCATTTAATTTTCTTTTAAATTTAACTTGACCTGGTGGTACTGAGGGCAATGTTATTGTAATGCTTGACAAATTTTGAGACAACAATTTTCTATTGGTATGAGGGATATTCGTAATTTTTTTACAGCCTTGTGCGAATTTTATGGTACACACCGACGTCAAGACTTACGATTCAGAGCTTATCCAATACAACAAAGAAGAAATTTTCGAAATCTTGTTCCAACTTGGTTAATTTCCATGGACCACGGGCTATTTCAACATTATCAAGTGAGAAATGAAATGTTTTTGTATTTATATGTTAAATTCCCAGAAGACTATGCATTTACCTATTCTATAAATTTCAAAACTATCTGTAATTTTGCAATTTGTTCGTTAGACTAAAATGTTTATTTTACAGTGTTAAAATATAATTCAGTAATTATATTGTAAGGAGACAATTGTACTTATAATATTATTAAGATAAATTGAGATCTAATTTCCAAAATAGATTATTTCGCTTTTTGCCGTAATTTGAAAATTAAACTTCAGTAAAAGTTGAGAAAAAGTACTATGCTTTAATTTCTTAAATGGACAAAATGCGTACTTGTCAGCAAACCAAACATTGAATATTCTTAGGATTACATTTGTCAACACCAAGCTTCCACCGAATAACGGATACATATTTTCTATATAATTCTTTCCACATATGCAACGTTATATACGACAATTTCTCATAACGTCATGTTTTCGAAAATAAACCGGCTTGAAGAGAAATTTGTTACAAAATAACAAATTGTTATAGGAGTTTATTATGCAATTCAAATAAGAGTTTGAACATAATATTAAAATACTAAAATCTTAAACATTCCGAAAACTGTTATTTAACCTATAACTTCATATAATGATGCAGTCTTTTATTTGAGTCACGTTACGAACTCTTTTCACGTTTCTATATGTTATTTTTAAGCCTTCAAAAATGTTTAACATACGATTTGTCTTATAGCATAAACTTTATTTTTTTCAAAAACGTGACGTAACAATATATTTTGGTTTCCGGATTTATAATATTTGGAAAAAGTCCTAATAAAATTATTTTTCACTGGTTTTATGAAATAAACGAACATTAAAAATGTTGATCAGTGTAATATATTAAGGATATGTGTTAATACTTGATATTAGTTAAAGTTTAAAGTAAAGGACTTCACATGTTCTTTCGTATTTAAAATACATAAATTAAGACTGGTTTTTGTTTTCGTTGTCACCGTAAAAATCACTTCTTCAGGGGTCTGTTAAAATGATCGTGTGCGAAATACAAGACGAACATTTACGAGTGAGCGAAAAGCTCAACAATTCTGGTAACTTGCAAATTGTTGGACATTTTTTTATATTCTTGGGGGGCTTCATCCTCGCAGAGTGCTCCCCAGCGGCAGCCCTGGGGCCAGAAAGAGTTTCAAATGGAAATCCTTGAGATGAAGCCACATCAATGGAACTTGTGCAGAATTACGTGGGCTAATTAAAAATGCATGAAACGACTTAAGGACGACGCAGAGTAGTGTTTCGGGGGAGGGCAATCGGGAGGAGCAGAGCGCCCGAAAAGGAGCAATTCCAGGCTCTGTCCCATCCCTTTCGAGTCGTCATCGTTCCTTCTTCCTTGACTTGAGTTCTTGCTGTCAGGCCTCATTGGGCATGAATGCGGCCAGAAAAACAAGAGCCCGGGACCACCGGGAGCCGGGCAGCTTAAAATCGAAATATGCGGAGCTCATGGAGGAGCTTTTCAGATTTTGGGGCTTATTACCCAGTGACACTTCCAGGATTTGGAGGTGGCAGAGCGAAAAAGCCGCCGGATTAGAGCGGACTTAATCATGTTAGGCGAAGTCATTTCGAATGCACTGCAGGTGAGGGCAGCTCCGGATCGGGATTTTCGGGGTCTCCCGACGGCAAGTGTAAACAGTTTTAATCCCGGCCCCAGCAGCCGGAAGATCCCCCGGGGGCTCTCATGAATTTTTGCTTGGCACTGAAACCGAGGAGTAATCATCTGCACCTGCTGCCCATTTCGGCACTCTTTCTCGCCTAATTAGCCCCTAAATCACTCGATTTGTCTCACATACGCACGGATAATGTAGCAGGGCCTAATTAAAAGTAGGCCTCCGTCTAATTTATGGCCACCGGGGAGTCCCCGGAATTTGCGTTTTGAGCCACCGACGCCAGCCACCAGTCCTGAAAGTTAAGTGACAGAGCCCAGTCACAAGGGTTGCTGGGCCGGGAAAGTTATGCCCTGTAGAACTGCTTACATAGTTTGCCGGTGCGCCTCCCCTGGAGCCCACGCCTCCACCACCCCCTTCGGATGGAGTGTTTGTGTGTAAAATGAAGAAAACTGTAATAAAATTTGATTTATTGGAGACAAGATTCACATGTACGAATTCATGTGGGGCCGACGGGCCGCGGGGAAGAACGAAGGCGGGATGGGCTCCGGGAGGTCCTCCATGATAAGAAAACGTTTACAGGAGAAAAGGATCAGGTTCCTAGATATCCCGAAAACGGCTTCTACGGGGGTACCTAATGATCTACGGCGTTTTCCGTTCGGTGCGGAATAGTTGCTCCGGGCAGGAGTCATAGTTGTGATTTTCTGGTTTTATTGATAACTTCATTACTTTCGGATAAATTATGAATCCCCTCGATAACGCCCAGAGAATGAGCAAAGTTATGATCAAGAGACTTCGCAGGTGATAAGTCTTTTTTCGATAAAACCTGAAAATTTGTTTCAGATTTTCCCGCAGGGAAATTGTTTGTCATCTGTAGATTTAGAACAATTTGTGAGGAGCGCTTTCCTTACAAAATTTGAGAAGCTTCTTTTACATTAAGAGGTAATACTACCTTGTTAGCGCAAAATTGTGGGTCATTTTCTCGAATTTAGTTATGAAAATCAAATGACATTACTGAAAGACCATTTTTGTTTATGTAGTTAAAAACAAAGTGATGGATGTGCAGTAGCTTTTCGAAAATCCTTTTTTTTGGAAAATTTCTTTAGTCGTACTCCTACATCTTAATATTGTATTTAAAACAAAAACCAAAAAAAATGCTTGAAATATTGTTCAATAACTATTTTTTAAAAAAATCGGTTAAAAATCGACAACAAAAGCAGTTAAACCCCAGATAAATAAATAGCTGTTACAAATAACTAGTTATTTATCTGCGGTTAACGTCAGCCAATAAAGAAAATGTTATGAAGCGACAGTTAAAATGTGAAATCGATCGGTTTTAAGTATTGAAAGCGTTAGGGGTACGGCCAGCTCGAAAAATATATACGATCGGACTAGCATATTCCAAATCAGGTCTCACGAAGGTTCAATACAAAAGGCGAAAGCTGTACGGATCATCGAACTCTTTGGACCATTTCTTAACAAAACTTAAGATAGGGTTAGGTTTAATAGCAGTTAATTCAATATGATCTCAAAAGAGAATGAAGACCTAAGAACAACACCCAAATCTCCCACCTTAGTCAGTCTAGTAAGAAAGTGTCCAATAATTGAGTTATCTGAACGCAACGCATTCTTTTTGCCGGAGAAAGGCATACAGGTACACTTACTAACATTAAGTAGAAGAGAGTTGATTTGATAAACCACCATTTATGAAAGGCGTCTAAGTTAGATTTTAAAATGTCACAAACACGAAAGGTAAAACGAAAGGTAAAACAAAAGTTTACAAGGTATCATTTGTCCAGAATTGTTTCGATTTCGATTTGAAGAAAAATTTAATTTAATAATTAGACATTCAAATTTTCAATCCAAAACCGTAGCTTTTTTATCGTTACTAATCTTTAAGATTAGTGAATATGGAGTAAACGCAATTTTTTCGAAATTAACATTATAGTACTTCAAATGTCGACAGGGTTTATAATTAGGTAGTATTTCTTTTTTATTACGTATACTTTTCGTATTACTTTTCACGCTATAAGTTTAATATACAATTTATGACAAATTAAATAGAATGCGATTATCAAATTCAATGACCTTAACGTTTAAAGCTGAGATAAAAAAATGCAATCGTATCTTAAAACAGAATTTTCAAATAATAATACAATGAAGTTAAAAAAGAAATATATGTTATATATTTTAAAGATAGACAAGTACCTAACTTATTTTAGAATATGTAATACAAAATATTACATGAACTTCTATTTCCTAACCTGTTTTTTAAAGGCAAACTAATTTATTACATTATCAGGTCGGGTATCATTAAAATAGTTGAATTTAACAAAAACAGAAACAGAGATATATAGGTACATATTTGTAATTGGGAATATGAGTTAAATTAAAAGTTTCCCTACAATAAAAACAAATGTTAGTTTTACACAACTTTCAATAAATACATATATTTATATAAGTTTCTTAAATTGAAAGAACTTTTGTCGGTGATGGTGCTTTAGAATGCTTGAATTTGAAACACCATTTTGCAACTATTTTAATCATTAAAATTAAAACGACAAATAGGCTACACTTAAATATTACAAACTTTCTGCCAAGAAGCATGGCGTTATCGGAAAGACGGGGTTAAATTGTCTTTGAAAGAAATTTCCACTACAGAGTTAGGAGTTAGTTGCTCCAAAACTATGATATTAACGACCCATCATTTCTATGGATTTCCTGTCGTAGACGAGACATGGCGGAGTTTTATTTTCGTCGGCTCCACATTAATTTCCAAGTGACCCCCAAGCTGTCGTTAAAACAAAAAATAAAACAATATATAAAAAATTGGAAAATTTTGGAATTTTCACTTCAACAGCGGCACAATTTTACCCACCCCACCCTGTGCTGTTGTTCGCCCTTTTCCAGCAATAATTTTTACAGAAGCAGAAAAAAAGGAATTGTCATCTTTCTCGAGAGTGTCCTTCGGCAGCTCCTCTCGTCTGCAGCGGAGCTGAGTAGCGAATCGTCGAAGCATTTCGCCTCTTTCGAGATTTATTCGCGAGCATTACTTAATGACCCCATTTTTGGCATAAAATATCACGAGTCCGCCAGTATTAATGGGCTCGTTGGAACTGTCCGAAAAACGTTCTGTCGTCAATAAACGCTCAAATCGCAGAAACTTTCTGGAATGGCTGATGTATGGTCCCATACTTTTTGGGGATTAGATCAAAACAAGTCGTTCATTTTGGGGCTAGAGCGCATAAATAACCCCCGGGACCCTGTTCCCCAGACACCCGCAGACGCTATGATGTATTCAATGTTGGCTTGCCAAAATTCATACAAAATCCGTCCCGGGGACAAGATTTATTTTAATATCGAAGAATCAGCGCTCAGGAATAGTCCATTTTCATAGAGATAGCGCTGTTTAGGGCTCTCGGTCTAGATGCTGGTCTTCATCCTCGCAACGGACGAATAAATTCAAGCCCGGGTCTGGACCGGGTCCGGTCTCTTCCTTGGAGAACGGGACGCTGGCAGGACTTGTTGTGTCCTTGTGGCCGTCGTTTATATTCTCATGGACGGGAGAAATATGATGACCCATCCACGTCCTGCAGAACGGGCAGTCAGTTCAATCGCTCGAGTTTTTCGGTCACAACTCCTGGAAGATGGCTTAGCCGAGTCCCAGCGCAGGACTCGAGTGAGTCCCAGCGCTGACATTGTCGTCAAAGTTCGGCTGATTTATTTGTTTTCGTCAGCAAAATAAGACATGTGTGTCCCATAACAAAATGGGATGGGGGCTGGTTCCATCTTGGTCCGGGCCCGCATAATACCCGGAATGTCCTTTCTTCTTCGGCCGGGAAGATCTCCGGGATGCCGCCGTCCGGGGGGAGGCGGCGTATATGCGGCTTCCCGAGCATGTCGGGAGTATCTATCCCGAGCTACGCTCCGTTTACATGGCAGCCCGAGATATCCCGGGACAAAGTTATAGTTTTTAGGTGACGCCTTCAGAACTACTAACTTCTCGCATATATCACTTGGTAGTGCCACATCATGGGATCCGCAGATATTTATGCTCAGCTTCGTAGATTGTTGAGTGTAGAACTGTGCGGGATTTGATATCGTTCGTTATAAGGATTTTTTCCATGCCATCCATCCCCCCGGTCCACCCCCCCGGTCCACCCCCCCGGTCCACCCCCGCGCCCCGTAGACGGGGGTATTTGCGCCGGGCCATGAGGATGCCGTACGATAAATTCTGTCATTGAAACAGGCAAACAAAGTAATTCTATGACAGAAATATGGGACAGTACTGGCAAGGATGTAATAACTTTACTTTATGGAATTTATCTCTGCGGCCGAGGTACCCGGGTGGGTTCAAATGGGGATGGGACCCATTCTGGAGACAGGGACGCGATAATCACTGAGATGTTCTTTATTATCAGTCCAAATTCCAAAGAAATTCCAAGTAAATGAATTCTTAGTAAATACGAACTAGTGCCTAATGTTACTTAAAGGAGATAATAGTAGTCAATTTTTGAAGACGATATGCGATGTTTATAAAAGGCTTTTTCAAAATGTCTTCAACATTTTATTTAAATTCTTGTCTAAGTACCTACCTAAAATTTTGTCATACCCTAGAAAATTATAAAATATACTCGTAAGATTCAGTTTTAAACGCTTCCAGCACTTAGAACAGTTTTACGTTATACTTATCAGAGTGCTTTCAAGCAATATCTTTAGTTACATACTCTTTATAATAGTTACTAATTAAAGGATAATTTACTATTATTAATTAAGTAGTCAATCTTTTAAGGTAAAAAGGTATTATTACTTCTGATTTTCAATGCTTAAACGTAGATCATTATTGATTTGTAATAGTTTTAATAGATCGAAATTTTTATTTATAAAACGTCAGCACTAAAAAAATTTCAAATTTTCATATATATACCTATGTACGTGCATTTAAATTTTAAAATTGATACTTTGAAATAAAGTAGGTAATATACATATGTTTTAAAAAACTATGCAAAATTTCCTAATGTTTCTAACAGATTTTACTATGTAGATTTCGTTTATGTTACATACATTAAAATACAAGCTCTATGAAAGTTCAAATTTAGGCCAAGTTAGTCAGGATTGCTGTTTTCTCCTACTGGAACTATAATGCATTTAAAAAGGTAAAGTGCAGGGTAGAAATTTGACTCTGCCATGACCCAAACACGACGACAAGGCATGTATGCGTCGGACAAAACTCAAAACTTTTCCTCAGAACGTGATCGACTGAAGCCAGCATAACTTGAGCTGCAGCATAACTTGAGTCGGCAGCAAGTGTGACATGAATGCGGGACACAGCGGACGGAAGGAGACATTAAACCCGTTCCGCGTAATTAAAGTTCCTTGCGCTATTCGAAATCTCCCGGCGGAAATCTTACGGCTAAACAGGGACCCGTGCAGGGGCGCAAATCTTCCAGATGACTGTATAAGGCACGTCTCCCGTGACATCGCCTCACCTGCACCTGCCAGCGTGCTCACCTGGAAGACAAAGTGCATCCGTATGTGCGCCCGGCGCCGAGTGGGACGCATTTATCCAGCCGAAATGCGCCCCGACGCCCGGCAAAAGTATGCACCGGCCCCGGGAGAGATCCGGCGCTGATGCTGGCAGAGGAGATCGTCCTCGGTCTGGGGCCCCTAATTCGCCATCAACCGGAAGATATGCCTGGGGGCGCGGGGCGAGGCCCGGCGCGATAAGACGATGCATAAATTCACTTTTAATTAGAAAATTAGCCAAAAATATGCGACTCACGATAATCGTATGAATAGTTAGTGCATTACACGTCTTTTGCCTTCTTTATGATGTTCATTAACCCGGGCGGAGCGCTGCGCCCCACTAACATACGGGAGCCCCGCCGCCACGAGGAACGATAACGAGAACGTCTTTTGCTGGCGCTCCGATGGGGCGCGGGGGCCAGGCCTGATGCTCACGCCCCCAGTTGTCCCGCCGCTCCAGATCCAAGCACCGGGGAGGGTTGCGGAGGGTCCCCGACGACTACGACGAATGTTTGTGGGGTGACAAATATTCGTGAGGTGGCTCAAGGAACTTTTAACTTGTGCAAATCGCGTCTCCGGGAACGCCAAAAAATTTCCCTAATTAAGATGTTGGGGGTTGGCGCAGAGTTTTCTTGAGCAATTGCAGCCTAATTTGCCGTGCCAGCTGGATTCGGCGCCCGGCACTGTCTCGAACAGGAGCCCCCACCCCTCGGAACTGAAAGCCTATATAGTTCGTCTCGACCATAAGAGATAAATTCCGTCAATTAGTCTACCATACATTACATACATGTATAATATTCGCCCCTTTTATCATAAATCTACAAATGCAGATAACAATAAGAAGTAGTTTGATATCGTTTTATGTAAATATGGTAACGATTCAGAGTTAAAAAAAAAAATTCCTTTTGTAGTTGCAGAGACGATTTCAATCGAAATATATGTATGTTTTTCAAAACTCGTACAACATCAATATTTTTAAATATATACTAAGATAATACCAAAGTTTTATATATTTTCTTGATTTCCAAAATACAAAATACAAACAAATACAAAAAATATATACAGTTTATTAAATCTTGAACGAGTTTATTTTTCTTGTAGCCGATTTGTTTTACCCCCTGCGCTATTATATGTAATATTACGGTTTAATGCGATTTTTTATTTTAAATTTAAAAGGTTTTGAAAGTGCATTGTCCAATTTATTATGATCTATAACGTAGAGTAACGTGCTCGTTGATGAGACTGACAACTACTTATTATATAAAAATGTTATGCTACAACTTTTATTTTAGTAATTTTAACATTCTCTGAATTTTTATTTGCCAGTTTTAATACGGATTTTTAATTCTCTAAATTTGTAAAACTTTTCTATGCGTGATTAATTTTCTCACTTTCTAAGATGTAGATACATACATATAGTACATTCAAATGCCATTAATATTCAATTTTAATTTCCATTTGTTTCTATGACCATTTGGAATGCGCATAAATTTTCTTCCGCATTTAATCCTTGAACTGGTGCATAGAGACCAATTGAATGAAAGCAGAGAGTGCCCGTGTCCCACTCGAAGTGCAAGAAAAAATAAAACAGGGAAACGGGTCGACCATAGGTGGTTTATTTAATATGAATTTGTCATACATCCAATTACGGGGTAGGCTCACCTGCAAGTAAATTACAATCTGCATGAGAATTGACCAATAACTGACCACCACCTAAACAAACTACCATCAACCGGGGCCAGTACACATCTACGGAGGTTATAAATTGTTACGTGCTTAATTTTGACCAAAATAATAACACGAATAATTAATTTAATGCCTAGACAGAGTCCGTCCCCCGATCCGGCCAACCCTTTAGTCACTCCGTCTGGTGCTCCGGTCCGGAGCCGGGCCAAAGAGTGGGCCGCATCTAAACACCTATGCCTGCGCCCCTATGCGCCTCCGCCCCCGCCCGCCGATACGTTTGTTTTGTGCTGGGGCTCTGTGGGGCCGGTGGGGCGCCCGCCGCCCGGTGCCTGGTGCTCCATTATACCGCAAATATACTCGGCACTCGTATTATTGTATTAATTAACAAAAACAAGATCACCAATCAAGTGGCTGATTAATGATGTCATAGAGGATCGTAAATCTGCCCGGTACATGGATTTGTGGAGATTCCGGGACAACGCCGGCTTCGACCCCGAACAGCACTTCATGGTAAACCAGGACATTTTTCGCAAAATGAATGCCCCGTTCTTATGTAGTCCTGGCTTTCTGGGGATAAATTGTGTTGGCGCCTGCACCATTCCCGAAAATTTCCATCCACACTCCAAGAAAATTGTTTATAAAATCGAAAAAAACTTACCATCTGGAATTATGCCTGTCAAGCAATTGCCAAAATAATTTATTTAGTACTTGGTTTAGGTAATTAGAATCAGCTTCCGTTTCATTTGCTGGCATGCACTTTTGCGAATAAAAATTGTACTAAACTTTTATTTGATTAAATAGTAAAAGACTGTCTTTGATTTATAATATGGGTATAATTTTATTATACCAAATAAGTACTAAACATACAAAATATAATATAATTGACAAACACAATTGTTTATTAATGATTATTCAAAGCCAATGAAAATGTTAAATCAACAAACATAGGACATAGCACTTCTTGAACAAATTTTGACTAGCTGAGCCATTCCTATACCTGAAACAGCACATTTTGATTAAAAATATTTAACGTATTTTAATACACGAGCACGATGCAAGCAAATAACATTTCTTGATTGGAAATGGGAGGACTGGTATTTCGAAGAAATTATGCGCTTTTGATCAAAAGTAGACTGTCTTATGAATCTTAAATTAGCAATGAAATTATAGTAGTAAAAAAACGTTGAATTAACGAATAACCAACCGCAAGAGAGAAACGGCGTCTTCAGTTGCAAAAATAAATTGCATTTGAATTTGTATTGGTACTGTGAAGCCTTAGTCCTTTCATTTAATATTTACAGATTTTATGAATATTATACTCACGTTTGCTTGTTTTCAAGGGGAAATAAATGAAAGTATTGTAGGTGGTTGGCGATGACTTTAAATATCGTATTTTGCAACAAAATATCTTGCCCTAATTATTGTTGTTTTTTTAAAAATTAATTTGAATTAATTTATAATCTAAATATGGTATACAGTTTTACAATAAAAAATTAAGTGAACAATGTAGTTTTGGATATATGTAGTTCTCAAATGTATTAAAAAGATTGAGTTTAAAATAGTCTGTGTATATTTACTACTGAAGAAATAGTCTTCAGCGATTGAAACAAGAATTTTTCCATGACTCTGGGGATGGGAAAATTGAGCTAATCAAAAAGTTAAATGGACTCTCTAAGGGCTGTGAAGGAGTTCCATCGACTGAACGAGTGCTCGAGGGCATCTCAATCCGGTCGAAGGACTTTCACTTCATCGCAAGGTGAGCGCCCTGTCCCCGGTGTGAATTTATTAAAATTGAAAAAATCTCGCGCATAAGCTCCACCGCCGTCGGCGCCGCGACGAAGAAGATGCTCTGCAGACAGCGGGAATCGAACCGGACGCCCTGACATCTGCCGGGCGGCTGGAGAAGAAGCCCCTGCACCCGGCCGGCGGGAATATTTAAATTTATTTTTATGAACCAATAAATTCGCGTATTTAGAGCGCCAGATTAAGTCGGCGAGGTGGCCGCCTCGTATTTCTTAATTTTTATATGGGGAAAAACTTTTAATTAAAGTTTACGCGTGTCGGACCGTATTGTTTGTTTCGACTCATCCGCCAGCCACCCGGAATCCTTCTCCTGCACCAGTCCCGGGTGGCTGCGGCCGTGGCCGAGCTCCAGGGCTCCTCAATTTATATTAGCCCCAACCAGCATCCGGCGCGGACCCACTACACAATTTCTTGGCAACATTTTCGGGCCTTATGCAAAGCTACCTCTAGGATTGAACTTTCCTTATTAGCCATTATCTATGCGGATTGAGTGGTAGCAGGCCCGGGCCGGGGCTCTGGATTTTAATTAAATTTTGAGCCCTCGCACTCCCTTTCCGGCCGCGCCAGAGTTTTTCAATCCTTTTTCCCGGAATTGTCCCGAGTGCCTGCTGCGGCCCAGTTGATTAGACCGGGACTGGGCACGGGGGGCCACTGCTCCCGCGACACACTTCTGGAAAACGTAAGGAAGTCGTTTAAGCGGATGTCTCGGGTTTGACTGCAGCGCAGCAGCGCCCGGGACCAGGAGCAATCGTCGTAGATCAAAGTCTTAATCCAGCCACCGATGTCCCCGCAGTGCCGCGTCCCGCTCCGCCCACCTACGCCTTTAAAGTTAACTGCAAGTGGCACCGGGATCGGGACCGGAATACATCCGGGTGGCCCAGCGACCGGGCGACGGGGGTGGATCGGCACAACCCCTTCAGGGATTATTACATACGATTGAGGCATTTCTCCGCTGCGATTTATGAGAGCAGGAGGACTTTCCCGGGCCGAGATTTACGCTTATTCTTGACATCAAGTTAAAGTTTTAATTTATGACACTACTTCTGCGAAAATTTCGGTGGAGCTCTCTCTGGTGTACGTGACGCTCTGGATTTGTTTACTTTTGACTGTAATTAAGATAACGTCGAGATTAGTTGGGTCGATGATTACAACTATATGCAGGATGCTCCTTCGGCCCGGGTAATTGCCACTAAATCTTATTAATCGTGACACTTTCGAGGGCACATCCATAATTCTGGTGTGCGAGATTCGCTAATAGCTTCAGCTAGCAGCAATCAGACGCGCGGTGGGTGGGGCACCAAATTGCGGAAAAGGTGTAGAACGTTTATGGTTTTAAAAGTTTTAAACGAGACTAAGGTAGTTTCGCTTCTTCGCTAGAAGGATTAAGCCCTATATCTTATAAAACTAAGATAGGTATGCTGCAGGGGTAGTTACATATATGAAATATGCATATTGCTATCATAACAAAAAAAGAACTTTCGCAATTTCTAAAAATTGTGGGCAACATTTTGCTAACCTCCTTTCATGCCCTTGTACACAATAATACGGAATTATTAAACAATCTTACACGAAATATATTTATTAACTGCATTATCTGACTGTTATCGTTAAGCAAAATAAATTAATTTATACACATATGAGCACAATATTTATAGGTGTTCAAGAAAGACTTTTTCTGCATTTATAAAGAATGTAATTTTTCTCGTATTTTAAATTAGAAAATATAATGACGTGATAAGTGTTTTAATTGCGCGATTATGCTCTGAAAGGAAAAATATGAAAATATTTTGTGTTGTATTTTGTTTTGTATGAGGCTTTGATTATGATTATGGATTTTTTAATAGGGACATAACAATTTTGTATTTTAATACGAACTCCACCCTTAAGCATTTTTCTTGATCTGTCAAAGTCGAAAGAGAACGAATTCCATAGTTAAATGTAGCATGCGTACTGCACCTGAAATAAATAATGAGCCTGTAGTCTTAATTATTCTGGAAATATAAATTTATTACGTCCTTATTGAAAAACAATTATAAGTACACTTTTTAACATACCACTTCAACAATTTATTCAGGTAGATTTTAACTTAAATTCTTCAAAAAATGGTCTTATAAAATATTCCATAATATCTTTCTGTATTTTTTGTTTATAAATGAAAGAAGTCCCTTTTTTCCGGGAAGTATTTATCATCTTTTAATGAATACATTGAAATTTTCCTCTTCGTTGTCGCTGCAGATTAAAGAAGTTTTTTTATTTGCCTTGTGCATACATCGAATTACAATATGTTATTATTTAAATAAAAATACTAATTTTCAATATAAAACTACAACTTTGTGTTCTCATAAGCAGTAGTTATTTTTGTCAGCTATATGTTATTGTAAGATGCAAGATCAAACCATTACAATATTTAGTAAAGTCAATAAAACAAAATAAAATATATGTTTATATTAAATATAAAACAATATTTATTTGTGGTACCACATTACCCTAAATAAAAAATTTATGTACGAGTGTGCATGCATAGGCCAGTTTTACATTGCATTCTCAATAACTCGTTTTGAAAACTTAAATGATTTTGAAGTGTTCCCATTTTTACTATCTCACCAATTCATAGCTAAAAACAAATATTTTGTTTAAACGCTTTTATTTAACTTGATTCAGGTGTCTGTCTATCTGCGATTGGTTCAAAATTTGAAATCGAATATTTACCACGTTCAGATAAAGCTAGAGCCTTGAAATTTTGCACAATTATTAATCTTTGATGATACTGCTAATTACAGTTTTTAATCTAAAACAATTTTAAGCCATTTTTCAAATTTTTAATAATAAAAACTCCATTAGAGAAGCTCTTTTAGTTTATACAATTTGTTTCTTAATTACTTGTTCAACGCTTTTATTTAACTTGGGTTATATATAGGTAAAATCTTACAAGGTGTAGGTAGATATCAACCACTCATTAAAAGCGTTTTCCGTCTTTTTGTTTTTAGTTTACATTTATTATTTTTTATGTTTTAATTAGAAAATTGTCACAAAATGCTACCTTTACAGGTTAACTTGCATATACCGTTGATAGGGCTCGCATCACAGACTTAGCATAGGGGTGTACGGATAATAGTTACGACCCTGCTATGCTGTACATTAAAATATAGTTTAAGCGAACAATATCATATTACATACTTAAACGATCTAAACTTTTCTTCTGATGCAAAGAATTTTTCTTTTAGTGATTTTTAGCGCGGACTTTATCAAACATTTCAATGGTTACCAGCATAAATTTGCACTTGAGATCTACCCTCGTCCGAAGAGCACCTACTCTATCACGTTCAAGCCGTTTATTCCGAACGTACATATTTTGCCCAGGTGTTTATAGAGCGGAGCATATAACAAAATTCATCTATTAACACGTACGCTCCACAGGGGCCCCAAATATTCGCCAGGCAGGAGAGGCTCCTTGCGGCTGACTCAGAATGCCTCCGTCTTGCCTGAACCAATTATAGCTGCTAATCTTTCCAATTGAAAGCCCCGGAGCCGAATAGAAAATAAATTTCCATTAGTAAAACGGTTCCTTTCAATATTATTTAACCCCCCATCAACACGGAATTGGGGTATGGAAGGAAAGAGAGGGGGCCTCGATGTAAATTAGGGGCCCGTTCAGCAAATTTCAATTTAGTAACCCTTTCGAGCGCATTCGGGGCTCCGGGTGCTCACCCGGCTCCATATGTGTGTATTTATGGCATGTTTAGTTACTTTCTTAACAAATCACATGCCTTTAACTATAAATTAAGCAGTTAATACCAATTAAGCAGAGACAAGCAGATGTCCTTAAACAACTTGCTGTACAATAAATGTCCTTAATTTATGGGCATATACCGCCGCACATACTCAATTTGCCGGCTTTTGGTGCTCCGGGGGCGGGGGTGCTGCGAGAGGCAGCCGCACCGTGCCGAAGTACCTCAGGCCGGTAGGCTCGCTGCTGCGCCCCCGGGTGCTCCCCGAGGAGCCATCCCCTAGGTGGGAAGCGGTGCGCCACGGGTTCGGGTATAGTGCACATCATCCAGAAACGGACTCGACCTCCTCCGCCCCCGCCTTTGCCGCCGCATTCGAGAGGCCTAGATTTACATTCATTACCGGATACATGTGTAGCTGCTTGCTGCCTGTTCATAAATTGACAAATATGCTTTGTGGCCGGGCGCCGGGCCTGCAGGAGCGTGTCTTGCCCGGGGAGCCCCTCGTGCATTGGGGCTCCGCAGATGACGGCGACGGCGACGACGACGGCTCCTGACAGGTCTTATGGATCGCCCCATCAAGGATTCAATCGGCGACAGGCAAATTGAAGCACGCGACGATACTCGCGCAAAAAAAGCCGCGAACTCAATAAAGCTCCTCATGTCGCGGGGTGCTCCACCCGGACAGTGGTGTCCGGGTGCAATGATTAAAACTCGTAAATTCCCGGTGCCTATCCAACACCCCATTAGAGGGAGGCTAAATTGAAAGCAACAGAAACGGGACGCAGCGGCCGGATTCCGGTTCCCCGGCTCCCGGTCCCGATGCCCACAGGACATCGGCGAAAGTTGCAATCTGAGTAGGCAGTAGATCCTGGGTGTGTGCGAGCCGTGACCCGGGAGCCCCGGAGCCCGGGAACAGGATAAAGCAATTCCCCGTAAATTGGATGTGAGAACATCGTGGAGCTCTGCCTCTATGTTCGGCTCCTGTCACCGATGCTGCGAATTAACTGCCTTTAACTGCCTTTTTTGAAATGAAAACATTCAGCACACGCGGTGTTCTTATATATGGACGCTGGCAAGTTGTTAAGGACATTTGCTTTTGACCACCGACCCGAACATATTTAACAGGCTCGTCCTCGCCTTCCTCCTGGAGCGAAGCATAGACGGCGGCAGCATATGTCTGTAAAGGGCAGTAGTCAGTCTATGAGTTCCCGGATAGACACATATCCTTGCGCCTCCCCAGCCCCTGATCCGGTCCCGGTCCCGGTCCCGGCCTCAGTGCCGGGATGAGACCCGTAGACGATTGTTTAGCGAAAAATTACATCCTGCCTTCTAACCACGGATGGAGTTATTGGGGCCTAGTGGCCGGGGACACTCTGGACACTGAAAGCCCAACAACGAAAGGGGCTCCCGAGGGCCAGAGGGACCCCTTGGCGCACTATTTGTGTGCGGCTGGCTAATTAATTGATTCTCAGCGCAATAAAGTCGTTATGTTGGGAAAGATGTGGGCGACGTGACGCAGTTAGAGGACTTTTACTTGAGAATTGAACGAATTAGAGCGACATGGTCACAACCGACATTACAGGCACTGTTGGAATATAACAATTTTAAAGACATTTTGCGGGCATGGGAAAATTTAAAAAAGGACCAAAACTGCCTCGATGTATAATTAAGCTTAAGAGGTTATACGCTTAATTGTGCATAGATACAGTTTTGATGCACTTTTAAATTTACCTAACTAACTTTATTTGAGTACTTATTATTAGTAATATATCCCTAATTTACTTAAGGTGTTACACAACCTTGAAATTAAAAAAAACAATTGTTTTACTTGAATTAATACTGTTAAGAATATTTTAAGCGTTTCCTCATATGTATTTAAATTCTAATTATTACCTGAGTTACAGCTAATTGAAATGAGTGCGGCAGCGAATATTCCTTGCATTTTCAGATTAAACTCGCCTGTTTCTCGAAATTACACTTTTCAAACTAGTGGACAAGATACCTCCAGACTTTTTTGATTTTGATAAAATTTAAACTAGGCATTCTTTACAAAATTAGGTACCTAATATGTAACATAGGATTTATGTATGTATATCATTGGATGGTGTGTTAATTTTGTATAAATCTAGGTAGTACACAGCCCAAAGTTATGCGCTAAAGCTAAACAAAAATGGAGAGACATAAATCACTTAAGTAATTTATTTGGCTACATGCGAGTTGAAAGACTATATTAATATTATTTATATACCTGCAGTAGAAAATATTTTTCTTCATATAATTTGGAAATTTCCAAAATTATTTTAGTAACCAAAAGTAAAACATTTAATATTGTGTTAAGAATGTTAGTCGATTAATTTGAGTAGTATAAAAACAGTAAATAACAAACTTATAATAACTCTTACACAATGTTTTAATTTCACTATAGTTATAAAAAGTACCTACCTTATTAAATATTATTAGATTGATGTAATCCACGATGTTGTTGATACTTGGGTATCATTAAAAAAATGACTACGGAATTTAATTATCTTTAGCACGAATCTTCAAGTATTCGATTTGGTTTGAAATTAAATATCTCGAATTTAAAAGTTTATGAGTATTCTCAAATCCAAACTTAGATTCTTGTGCTCGAGTACTAGTCTTAGTATTTTGCGATTAAAAACATTCCAGTTTTTGTTATTTGTATCTCTAAAGACTGTCCGAAATACTAAAGGAGCGTGATATTGCATACTAAAATAAATATTTTATTGTATGTAGCGGGTATACCAAAAAATCCCTAATGATGCAGAGTTCGCAATGTTTTCCGGGAGATCATCCCAATAAAGTCCTTCTAATTCCTTTGCTCATCGCAAATCCCCACTAAAACACGGACTGTTGCAGAGCAGGGCCGGGGTGGATGTTATAAAATGTGAAAAACGCGACGCAAAACGTTCGAGTGTCCTTGCTCCGTCTGCGGTTTATTGCCCGGTTGTCCCCATGTAACTCCATCTGCAAGAGAAAATGATTGGTCCCCGGCTGGCCGGGAGCTGGCTCTCACGTACAAATCCAGAAACAGCCCCGGCCAGGGCCTGGTCCGGGCTGTGGGGCCCCAGTGCCCAGTGTCCAGCAGGGCGAAGGTACATCGGCGTATCATAGAATTTCTTCCGGAATTTATTGCCCGGGCGTCCATAACTGCTGTTTAGCTTTAATCTGTGCCTGTTATACTTCATCTGGGACCGATTGTCCAAATCGCATGCAGATTAGTTCAAAATCCAATCGAACAGTGCTGTCCTGCATGCGCCATTATTTCTATTTAGAATCCCCTCCCACAGCGTCGGGCTTATGTCCCTGTCCCGATCCCTGTCCCAGTCCCGGAACCGGACCCGGCCGGCTCGCCAGCCCGGCCGTATCAATTTTGATCTCTTGTTACTATCTTTTTCAGGCAAGTGTCATAAAAAAGGGTTTCCAGTCCTTCGCTGACACGGCCCTACAAAACACACAAAATCCACTTGGAACGCACCCGGATGCGGTGGGGCTCTTGCGGACAAGAACTTGTTACACGGGACCCCCTCTTTGGGGCGGCGCACATGTGGCGACCGTGTCTCCCCGTCAAATCCAGGGATGATTGTGAAATAATAAAACTCGATCACGCCGTTATTAATTTATGCGCCCCGCTCCAACGGGGTAGCTTCGCTCCTCCGTGCACGCACAGGACGCGCTGCACCGGGGCCCCGATGGCCACCGCGGCGCCCGGAGATTATCAAATTCGGCGGGTGGCTTACCCACTTTGATGTAGATTTAACGTCACTCCGCACTGGTCGATTATAGCGTTTGATAGCGATTCCCACCAAATTGTTGTTTATTCCCGATTAGGGACGCGGGGTGTTGCGGCTCGGTCGATTTAAATGCACCCCGCCAATTGTTGCCCCGCTCCGGCTTGTTATTGGCCGCCGGGCTCGGGGTTGTGCAACCCGTCCCTGGGAGCACTATTCCTGGACATGGATTTCGCACGGCAGGACACAGGCGTGTCTGATTGAACCTAGGTCTTTCAGAAATTTTCGAATGAGATTTACAATCTGTACAAAAAAACAATTATGTCTAATTCCAATCTATATGGTACATATAAAATAAATTAGACCATTGTTTTTTTAAACTGTATCTACTAATTTTTACTGACTATCTATTGTACCAAACAAATTACTTTATGAATAAAATGCAAATGTTTCATTTCTTTTATTTGTCATGAAAGTGTAATTTTCTTTTTCAGTCAAAATGACTGGCATGACGCATCAAAACTTATAGGCTATATGAGGTACTTTCTGTTGGCCTACAATCTTGGAAACTGGCACAAAGGACTCATTACACAAGACAAGAAAAAAATCTCAAAATCATTATCTTGTAATTCTCTGCAAAGTTTTCTTTTATAAATTAAAATTATCGTGAAAAAATGAAATTTTCCTTTTGATTCAAAGTTAATTTATAATTAACTACCACACACTAAGCTTTAAGTAGTACACTCAGAAAAAAATGCAATTTTGTTTTTAAGTGATAGCGTTTTTATTTTTACCTACAAGGCAAACATTTCGATTTCACATATAATTTATTTAAAACCATAGAAAAAGATTTTGAAACAAATAAGAAACATGTAATAATTTAATTTTGGACCATTTTAATTTTAAATGTAAAATCATCTCATTTTCTTAAAATATTATCAGCTCATTTTACCAAATGCATACATATGTTATTTTAAAATGTTTCAACTATGTAAAATTAAACTGTCATATGTATGTAAAAACAAATAGTAAATTGTTCAAATCAACTACGTTCCTTTGTTTTCGCAAAAGAAAATGCATCAAAGGAAGGAAAAAACAATTACTTTTATCACTTAAAAATAAAAGTTATTTTCTCAAAATTAAATGTTTTTAAACATTTAATTTCAACCATATTTGATATTTAAAAATACATATGTGCAGCTTAAATTAAAATACAAAATATGTTAAAAAAATAAAATGGGTTTCCATTTAAAAGTAAAATACTTTGCCTTTTGACTAAATTCTATATATGTTTTATTTTATTTTCACATATATTTTTATTCATTTCTAAATATTTTTTTTCTTGGGTGGATACAACTCTTTAGAGCTCAAAAGGAGTGATTTCTTCTCGCACTATTTATTTTACTGTCATTCTTAGAGAAAGGTTTTCTTTTAAAATCTGAATTTAGGATCAAAAAT
This sequence comes from Tolmerus cingulatus, assembly GCA_959613345.1. Lineage (NCBI taxonomy): Eukaryota > Metazoa > Arthropoda > Insecta > Diptera > Asilidae > Tolmerus > Tolmerus cingulatus. Next base: position 26,330,451 of record OY390707.1, read on the forward strand.
AACTTGTAAACAAATTGTTACAACTAATGAATTTCTTCATCAGCCCAATGTTACATATATTTGTTATCGATTTTATTTATTCTTGTCCGCTCAGCGACTCTAGTGTTTGACTATTTTAAAGATGTAAATAAAAGTCTGTGCTTCAACAACAGATTTTCATCACTAATAAGTCATTCAATATCAGTTTGTGTATATGCACATATATCTTGTTTAAACAGAAAATACTATAAAATGTTTTCTGAAGCGTAGCAATGAGTTTCAAAAACCATATAAAAGATGCATATATAAGTTCGAACAGGTCTAAGCGCTGTCTGTAATGTTTAATTGATATAATATACCTTAATTGCTTTATGTAAGCGTCATATATTCAAGCGTCTAATTCATTTTGATCAAAGCAAATTGGGAACTTACGTTAAATATTTTTATTTGTACATTTATATCTGTAAAAATGAAGAAAGTGTTTTCTACGACAACAACTCAAAATTTATTGACCATAAAGATATCAAAATTTGTTTTCCTTTTGTTTCAAAAATCGTTTTCTTTGTGAAGGCGTCGTCCTTTACCTGATACGAGGTATTTTGCAAAATTTAACGAATGCGCTGAACGACTTCAGGGAGTGAATCCTCGTCGTCCTTTTCCTCATGTAAATGAGACGATAATTTTGCAACCCTTTCAAATCCACGGAGTGCTCGGCTATTCACCCACTCCTGTAGGACCGGGATAACGGTTACCGAAGATTAGTATTTGCTGTTATGAGACAAGGGATCAAGGTGGCTCCTTTACGGCACATATGAAGTCGAAGCCCGTTGAAGATGCTTCAGACTCTTGCTGCTCGGAGCGGCTGCCTTTTTCCTCGTTGATCCCCCACGAGGCTCCAGGGCTCCGGAGTCTGGAGTACGGTGGCCCTGGAACGTGCATCCCATACGGAGATCCCGGTGGCTCCTGGAATAATGAAGTGTGCGGGTCCTGCGACTGCTTGTTGTTCAGTTCACACTTAATGACTCCGCCCAAATCTCCCTAATCTCCTGAAGAGTTTGAATTAGTCAAGACATTCACTCGCCCGGCTTAAGCTCCTTTGCATTTTGGTGACTGCTGTGCGGCCGCCTGGGGATTTATCTTAAGCTCAATGACGCAGGGCAAAGGAGATGCATGTTGACCGTTTTTACTTTATTTTAAGTAGATGCAGGATCTTTTAGAGTCTATTACTTGAAACCCCTGTTCGCACTGAATTTCATTCCGGCTTTCTATCCGAATTTCGAAATGCATCTATTCGAGTACTAATTTCTGCAAAATCATTCTTATTTGTTACTGGTCTCTTAAGAATGTGCATTTTAACTTTTTAGTAGCTAAGATCAGTTCAGTCGGGCTGTAGAAAAAAAAAACAGCCCTTTCACTAAACGTAAAATTTGTTATTTGGGATTCAAAATCTATTGGTAAGTTGCAGAGTCTAAAAAGATAGTCGTTTCAGACTGTACCTAAATGTGTTTAGTGAGGGTATTTAAATTGGTTTCTATATGCCAGAAATTTCATGCAGTTTGTTGGTTTTTGTGGTTGTGAAATTGTAGAATTTCCGAATTGGAGTACTTGTGATATGAAATATTTCTAACTATTCTGAATTTTTTATTAAAGTCATACGGTATACATACATATAATATTCGTTTAAATCTACCAAATCGATTCAAATTCATTCCAAAATTTTTCACCGGGTGCTTAGTCTGCTTCAAAATGTTGTCTGCCCTTTAAGGCAAAATCACTTAGCATTAAAGATTTTAAAAAACACTGTTTTTGCAAAAATGTCATTGCTATTCTACTTTTATTGGTGATTTAGGCTTTTACAAAGTTTCTGCTTTATCTTCTATAGTTACTATCCGTTAAATTTAATTCAGGCTCAATAGAAGCAGCCTCTACCCTCGTTGGGAAATTAATAAAAAGCGTCACATTCGAAAATTATTTGCGCCCCCAATTTATCCGTTAAGCACCTCCCAAAAATTATTATATATGTGTTTGAAACGTGCGACTGATCTGAATTATGCGGAGCGCCCCGGTGACTTTTCCCTTTTCGGGATGTTTCGCCCGGTGCTAATGGCTCCCGCTGAGTACCTCGTCTAGAGGCAGCCGTCAAAACGACATTTCCACCAAAAACATTCTGAATATTGTATCACCTCTTCGTTTAATGTTTTTAAACGATTGGATTATGCGATGCCGGCGCTCCGAAAGAATACCAAAATCGGAGTCAACAGCGCAGCACATTTCGTCTTCCGCTCCGGGACATGGTGCGGCCGTCATCCGGAATGGGGCCCGGGATGGGTCCCGGGAAGACGGTGCGGGTGCTCCTAATCCACCTGCCGCACGGAGGAGCCGCCCCGGGAGCCGCTTTGGGGCGAGTTATGCGACGGCAGTGGCCCCACTCGTGCGCATCCATTAAATATTCCCGAAACACAAAAATTGAGCATATGTGCTGAATGGGGCGTTTGTCAGGTTTTCTCGCGGAACTAATTAGGGCGCTGTATCATCTTTTTTAAGCATCCTCCAACCCCGTTCGGGAGCTCCGCGCGAATTGATACTTTGCGGGCGCCGCAGTAGTCGTCAGCGGAACTGGGGCTATTTGTTTTTGGTGCTCCGTGTCGAGAGTTATTTAAGCACGCGGGGCCCCTCAGCGGCACCCGGCGCACGATACCTGCGTGCCTCCGTAATTTCAGGTAAATGGCTAATTTCGGGGGCGTTTAACATCTCGCGACAGTAAACAAATAATGTGGAAAATTTTTGGGAGATGTACGCCGGGATTATTTTCGTTGGGAAAATTTTGATGTTATTTTCTCTTCAATTGCGCGCACCCGAAAGGTTTAGTGGGTAGCACAGGAGCGGGGGAGTACCGATTAAGGAGAATTGCTTCAGTTTTGTCGCTTGAAGTCTCATCAAATTAGGATTCAAGGAACCATTTTTAATATGTGTGTAAATCATCTATTAAATGTACTTTCTGAATTATTTATTATTATTATTATTTATTTATTTCATTATCTTAACATGTTCCAATTTAGATTTACAAATTTTAGTTTACTTTTTAAGTGTTTTGAACGATCAGCTAATTCTTTACAACTTAAGTATATATCGGGTAAAAAAGAAGAGACTAATGTGGTTAAAATTAAAATTGTATGTCGAGGAAAAAGTTCAGTCAAAAAACCTCTTTATATTAATCTGAATTATTTAAATTATTTATTTAATGAGATTCCTTCTCTTTGAATTCTGAAATAAAATAAATTTTTTAGAATCTTTATGAGGCTTTGTTTTTAAAATTAAAATAAGTGCGCGGTCTACTTAAGGGTACTGCAAGAATTAAACATCTGTTAAACCAAGATTCTAGAATATAAAAAAGAAACATATGTAAACAGAAACAAATAAATTGAATGATAAGGTCGTCGGAAAATTTTAAATTAAATAGTTACTAAGAACTCTTCAACTCCACTTCTTAAGGTTTTCGACCGACGTTTGTTATTTTAATAGAATTGAATTGAGGTACCTAACGGAGTTTATTCTAAAAGTGTCGAAGTGAAAATAAATAGGTTTTTGTACGTAGTTATGTACCTAATAACATCAACATGGTCCAAATATGATGGGACCAAAATGGCTTTATGTTTAGTTGAGTCTGGTATTTTTTAAAAGGACTTACTCCACTCACTTCACTCTCCGTTCATCGCGGGAGTTTTCGTCCGAAAATGTTAAGAACTTAAATTAAAAATTATTAAGGTAAGTTAAGGGTACAGCACAATACAAAAAGATCTGTGTCTGTGACTCTATCCTTTTAAACCAGTTTTAAACAAGTGAATTGAACGAAATTTTTTAAAATTTTGTTGACATAAAAAAGATATGCACATATGTACTATATTGTTATCTATTATATTTTTAAAAAAGTTTAAATGTGTTTTATGTCGCTCATCTACTACTGGACTGGTTATAAAACTGGTTCAGACTACCATTCGTGTCAAAAAACCCTTATTCATTATAATTTCTCAATGGACTGATTTATTTCAGTTTGCACCTGTTTTGTATTTATTTATAATCATGGAAAGTATTGGAAATAAGGTATTTATAAACATCATTGCATTTATGTCATTAACTCTGACTGAAGAAGTTAATATAACTCCTGGCAGTTTTATACAAATTTTTAGAAAAATTGAAAAATTTTCAGTGAATTTATCATGACAACTTTCAAATCAAAGTACCTGTGATATCTTAACAAGTCTTATGAAAGCCAATTTCTTTAAAATCTGTAGATTTGTAGTGAAATTTACTAATGTGTGCTTGCATTTGGAGAACCTATTAACCCGAAACGCAACCTAGGGCGGCCTGAAGAGTTGTCCTTAATTGGAGGTGACAAATGAAACCAGGCCACCTGAAAGAAATCCCTTTGCCTCACCACTGCGTTCCTGGCGGCCACTCCAGAGGGCCAAACATGCACCCGCAGTCCAGTGCTCCGTGGATGAGTCCTGGATCGCCCCGCACCAGAACCCGACCGCAATCCTAACTCCCGGTGACACATGTCGGCCTTAATGTCCACCATTTGGGCTGATGGCGTCCTAAATGGCCCGCCAGTTTAGGAGATCGGCCGGAGTCCTTTGTTTCGTAGCCCTTTGCGTCCTGCAGCCCGGCACGTCACCAGGACCCGGGTGCATTCCCATGATGAATTAATTCTCATCAACGCGTCCACCGCCTCTCGGGTGCACAGTCGTAGGGCTGGAGGAGAGCTTGTCAACACTCATAAACTTGCCGGAGTCCCGGCTGGGATAGGGTTAAAATTTGCATATGCTTTGGCTCCTTTCTTCTTCGCTTGTAAAAATCCATTAAGCCTTCCGGGGCAATTTCAATCAGCGCATTGTTTGAGCGTGAGCCCCCGTGAAGCCCTAATTGACTTCCCACGGAGGGCCCCATTCTAGTAAACGATCAGTCTTCCCGGCCAACTCCTTAACGATCGACCGCTCTTCGTTACCTGGGGCCGGACGTGTCCCATTTCATTAGCCGAAGAAACTTGACGGGCCGCAAACTTATTGTTGGCCATCAGACCTAAACGGGCCGAGATTTATCAGTCGGGAAACCCCTGGAATTTGCCGCCGAATGGCGACCCTCACGTGCTAAACTTGTCACACATCTTGGAAGAAGCAGCTCCCGAAAAGTTGCCGTGCGTCTCCGAAGACGACGAGGACGAACGGCAGGGCTGCGGGCTCCTTAGGGCCGGTGGCTGCGAGAAAAATTATCTACCGCAAGTGAGTAGTTAACTCGATGAATATTAATGAGACGTCATCATCCCTCATCTCGGGGTGTGCGTAAGGGCGGGCGCGGGGCCTAATCCCTTCACGGGGCGCTCTCGACCTATGCAACCCCTTCCAGGGGCTGGGGCTGTTGCCTCCGAGTGTCTCGTGATGCGTCTCGGCCCTCGCCGGGGATGGGTCAGATCCGATTATGGTTGAGGGCGGCAATTGTTGTAGGGATGAAACGGTTCCGGCGGGGGTGGGTGTAAATCTTCAACAGTTCCTTGGCCGGGTGTCAGGGGTGGCGTGGAGTAGTTGAAGGACGTGCTCAGCAGCTCGACACCCCACCCCCGCCTCCGCCCCGGGTGCGGAGTAAACGTTTCATCACGAACAACAAGTGAGGAATGTTTACCTTCAGCCATCAACAAGCATCGGGTTGATTGAGTGTATGCTAACATGTGTCAGGGGACTTAATTTGTTTGACAGATTTCGGTTAATAGAAGTGGCAGTGGCTGTCGGGCGATAAGGACGGCCTGTTTGACTTTGGCTGGATTTTCCGGGATTTCGGTTAAGGCGGGGGAATAGACTCCTCAAAGAGACTAGGAGATGACAGGGCAATTTTTAAATTTTCATGTTGACGCTAATTAATCACATCAAATCGGCATTTTGATGTAATTTTAGGTGGTTTTAAAGATTTCTCTTTAGTTCACTATATGTAATGTACATAACGTTCATTTATTTGCAATTGGAACGAAATTATAATAATATTACGAATTTGATTTCAAAAATTGATATACAAGACCTAAACATTAACCATAAATTAGGAGTTAGACGATGTTAAAATTGATGCATCAGTCGTTTTCAGGTCGTAAAGTTTTAACGTCGGGAAATATTCGTAAGATTAAAATTTTAAATAATATTTACTATTTAGGTAGGTATATCAAAGCCATCGTTAGTTGCGCAGTTGGTTAACACGAAATGCTCGCCACCAGCCTCTTTCGTATTTTAGTCATTCAGTATAATTTTATTTTATACCAAACTCACTATCAGACTACAATCTGTAAACTTTCCCATTAATGTTTTTTTCGTTGTTGTTTGTTGTGTATATATGTATGGTAGCAAAACGTAGGAGGATTTACAAAAATAACACAGTAATCGTACATATATAAATACATATATAAATATATATGCATATATAATACATAAAATCTACATATGTATGTATATTATTATAATAATTATATGATCATGTGAAACAAAAGAAACGCTTGAAAATTTAGAGTTTAATATACCTGCTTCATGACTTAAATCTTCTGAAATAATCTATACTTTTAAACCTCTTTAAAGAAACTTAATTATTTATGTTTAAAATTCAATATTCGTCTATCCGCAACTTATTTTACCTGAATGTTCTTTAGTGTTCATAATTGTAGCATAATAATATTGCAAACATACAGTATGTACAAATAATGATTGTAGATCACTTCGAACTTGCTTAAAAAATTTTTTTTCGAATTGCTAACTTGATTCAAATAGCCGTTTTACGCCACAGCCTTTTGAAAATACTATTTTATAATATTTCTTCTAGGACAAGAAGGATCTTAATATTTCCTAAAATTTATTAAACTATTATAAGTATTTTAGAAATTTCTTACTTTTTTTATTTATTTACTTGTTTATTGCTTAAGCATAATTTATACTTGTAATTTATACTCTAAAGAAATGCTCAGAAACGCATATCGATGTAAATTTCGTGTATATTTAGGGGTCGAAATGGCTGAGAACTATAACCTAAGTGGTAGTGTGACTCTAGTAGTTTCATTTCGTGATGTAGTGTGCACTTTAGACGAATGGTCCCAAGTCCTGCCAGTGCCAACTATCTGGTCTGACTTTTTCGAGGTCTCCGCCCAGTTTGGCCCTCATTATTTTTACCATTTTACAATAATTTCCGGCACTTCTGCACACAAAAGTAGGATTTCGGCTAAGGCGCTCCTCCGGTGGCGTTTGGGGCTGTCTCTAGCAGCTTGTTTGCGGCCCTCTGTGTGTGCGGGTGCGCCTGTATATGTTCGGGACTTAAATGTGCAATTTAAACCGTCACAGCATAAATTTTGTCGAGGGCAAAACCCGCCCGACATAAATCATAATGAGGGATGGCTCTTTGAGTTCTTCGCTCAGCTCCCAGTGGCGGGGGTGGCCTTCTCTCAACTTCTATGGTTCCATATTTTATTGCCCCAGAAGTGCTCTGGCCCACTTTCTCTCGCTGCTGAGGGCCCGATCTCGGGCACCTCCACCCGATTTTCGGGAGTCTATCCTTTTCTAATTGCCGCGACCTTACACCACCCCCACGTTCTGCAGATATCCGTGAGCTCCTGGGGCGGAGGTGAGGTGGTCCCCCGCCCCCACGCTCCCGTGATCCCGTATATCTGTAGTTGGACGGCGATAATGTTCTAGACGAATTGCAGGCTTCTGTTTTTGCGCCTTCCCGAAATGAGTGTTATAGTCCTACTGGCCAAGGAGTAGATTGGTGCTCGACTTGAGCCCGGAACGACCACAAATCCTGGATCCTGGATCCTGGTGGCTGCGCTGCCGTTGTTGCTCGCTCCCTGTTGTGTGCGCCGCTCCTCGGGGATGCTGGCGCTGATGCTGATGCTTTTTTATTTCGACTGTTTTCATCCAAAAGATATTATCCGTGATTTAGGACTGCCTCAAAGATTGCATCGAATAGAAGTGCACCGCTCTGCGGCCATTTATGTAAGTGAAGCATGCTAGCGCCGGGATGAGTGCTGCGGGAGCTGCTTAATGGCCTTTGAAGGGGCCCCAAGAAGTGCGGGACACTCACCGGGGCGGACCACCTTCCCGGCTGCCGCTCCTCTGACCGCCGCTTGACAGTCTCGTAAATATTCAGCGAACAAACCGTAATAAGTCGTTAGTCTTCCTGATACATGGCTCCCCCTGGTGGCCACTTGAAAGTTTTTCCTCAGCTCATTCGGAATCCAATCAAGTGGAAAGGTTTCTTTTTCTGATTGCAGTCTCCTCCGGGCGCAAAAAGTAAACACCAGCGCCTGGAAGGACTTAGCCCAGGTCCTGCCGGACTTGCGGCTCCAGAAAAAGCCCAGAAGCCGACCGGAGCGGTGCGGAGCGTCCCTGCAAATTGAATATCGTAAATCAAATTTCAATTAAAATTTCCCTTCTATCAACGAAACACATTTCTTCTGGGAGGTCGGAAATTCAAATCGGTGATTTACCCGAAATGGGTAAAATGGGCAAAAACGCTTACCCCTGCTCCTGTGGTGGGGCTGTTCCATGTCTTAAAAAATTACGAGGTTTCTCTTAGGGTGGTCGATATGCCCAAAACATAGATTTATGCTCTTTTGTTATATTTTTGTTTTTGAAGTAATGCAGTTTTGTAGTCTTCTATTCATTTTTTAAAGCTATAAATTTTTTTAAGGTTTATAGAAACAATATGCAAAAATTGAAGAAAACATTTATCAAATGATATTTCTGTAAACTTTGACCGATTTAATTGGATGCACTAGATGCATCTACTAATTGTGGGCTGTTTCATTTTATTCTTCATTCATTCTTCAAATCTTACATAGCATTTAATGGTCAGCTGCTGGTATATGCTATTAAAATTACTGGCATAGGAATAATTTTGGATAGAAAACTTTCACAACAGAATTTATTAACATTACATTTTTGGTGCAAACATTTTTTATTAGTCTTTCGTAAACTCAGTTGTTGATAAACTTTGGACATATTAATAGAACTAAAATGGTGCAGTCCTTTACATGTTTTCATAACATTGACTAAATTGCAGGATTTCTGTCTATGCTTTGATATTAACCTCGATTTAGCGACACCTATAAAGTATTTATAATACAACTTTGGGAACCGTAGAATCCATGAATTCAGTCCGATTTGAGAAATTTTAATTTTATTAATATAGTAATGGTTTCCTTTAAGAACTTTAAGGAAAAATATAAAAAGATACCTCAGGAGAACAATTGTAACTGTTGATATATTGCAACGCGGGCACAGTACATACATAGCTATATATCGTACAGATTGATGTTACACGTATTCCTTAGAGTAAAGATTCATGAAGTTTAGATTAGAATATAAAAGTAAAGTTAACATATTAGGAAAATGTAAGGAGCAAAGTCTTGTTCTTATAGTTAGGTGTGTTTTAGTCTGTAAAAGTAGTATGCCGTTGATAGACTAAATAAATAAATGAATATACAAAAGTACACAACAACTTTACTTCTAGAGAGAATCACATCAATCCCACTCATTAACAAATTATTTAGATTAACAATGACATAATTTCCGTATTATAACAATGCCGAATTTATTGGTTAAGTCTAAGATATTTTAGTGGGAACAAAAAAATTTGTAAGCGTGAAGAGTCCTTAGAAGATGATACTGATCCTAAATTGTTCCTTCTTGAGACCCACCCACAAATCTCCGTCGTTGTTTAAATAAATTTTCGCCTTTCTTGCAAAAATTCCGCTGAGCTCCGGCATTGCGGCCGGGAGTGATTCATTAATTTTTCGTCGAAAACGCGCAATATATCTGCGGTAAGCGCAAAAAATCTTGATACTCGCTGTCGACGTCACTTATCCAGGACGCTTAGGCGCTGGGGGCCGCAGCGGGGCGTTCGGGCAGTGGCAGTTGCCAGGTGCCACCGGTGGCACTTTCTCCGGGAGCCTCAGCCCTGAACATTTTTCACGTTGAAGCTTACAATAAATGTCACCGGCAAATTATAATCCTAATTTGTGGCCCTGGGTGTATCCTTAGGGCGGGGCGGGGTAAAAGGAGCCAGATCCGCCCCTGTGTTGACGAATGTTCGGTGTCTCTGCACCTTGCGATAGGCGCCCTTCGCAACAGTCGAGTGCAGCGCAAATTAAACAAAAAATTTAAGTTTTTCGAAAGGGATGCGGACAGGCCATAAAAGTTTGCAATTACAAAAATAAAGTACATCGAAAGGTGCCCACCCCCAAGTGCCGCGCTGAACCCCAGTCCGGGGCTGACAATAACGAAAAATTATCCCCTGCATTTCTTGATACCGCGCTGTGACTGTAGCATTTGCATATTATGTTAATAGCAACATAAATAAGCCCCGCGACCCTCCCCGCGTCCGGCTCGCGACGTACCCAATTGAACAATTGAAGATGAGGAAGGAAGGTGATTAGAAGTTGCCAGCACTCCGGTGGCCGTTTATGCTCCATAATTGTGAATTATTTTATATCCACGGTTGGAAAAAATGAAATTGGGCGGGCGGACGGCCCACCCTCGCGTCCCCCTGATTGGCCGATGCGCGGGGCCACTTTAAGGAGTTTTATTTCGCAAGACGAACACTCCGCGGCCGCTGTGCGCTGCCTTTCTGTCCTCCCTCGTTTCGGCTTTTGTCACTGTTTTTTTATTATTATCATTATTACCAGATGTATGGTAATTGCTGATGGTTATGACGTTTTATGGCTACGAAAAATTGTGTAAATTACCATCTTTTGTCACTTTTAATGGGCCACTTGGCACGGCCAGGTAATTAACACCTGTGAGCCGTTGCGTAGACGAATATGATGAGAGAGCACCTTCACGGTGGACAGTCAGGTGGAATGGTTATTAGATGCGAAAATTAACGTGCGAGTTATGATACCCAAGAAAGTTATCACAATTGACGCGTTTTGCTCACTGATTTTAAAAAAAACTAGTATTTCGTATTCTATTAAAATATGTATTTTTGAAACAGCTTAATTTCATCATCCGTGTGCGATTATCTCATATATGTACATCTTTAATATATTTTATTTTTCTAACAGAAATTTTATTTGTTCCAGGATGAAAACGTATGGTTAAACTTTTAACAAGAAATAATGAAAGTTAAGCAGTATGTATTTTGCAAACTTTTCTGCAGTGCCCTGCTAGCTTTTATTTTCGAAATCTGCAAAGAATCGCAACAAACTATTTCCAGTTCTTAAATAGTTACTGTATACCTCTGGATTTTTGAAAAATTCTATTATTTTTTACACATTTTTATTTTGAATACATATTTGTAATAAATTGTTCCGAAAACTCAATGTTAATACAAACTCATAGCATTACCTTAGACACGTTCTTTTTGAAACTACGCTTTTGTACACTATCGCGACGATAGTGGTAACTCTCTATAACTAGCTTTTCTATAGTCTGACAAAAGATTACTTTTATGGTATTTGTTGCTTGGACTTAAAACATACATTTTACAGACAAAAAAATGCATACTAATATTTGAAACACAGACAATTTTTAAAAAGATCAAAAACCATTAGACGATAACTGCTTGGGCATGTAAATTATTTTGCGATATATTACTTTCTTACTTTTGAAAATTAAATCGTTTTTGGTGAAGATATCATACCGAATCGGAGGCATATTATCTCCATATATGTGTTGCATACAATATTAACATCTGTTTGTATAGTTAAAAGACCATAACAAATTATATTAATATTGAAAATTAATATGTTATATATAGGTATGTTTTGTAATAAAATTAATAATTGGCATTTTCTACAACACGTAGGTGTCTCATAATCAATTTTTAAAAGTGAATGAGGTTAATTATTAGCTACCTATATAATGCAGGTACTAGTAAAAACTAAAACGTTGGTATAGCAAGCTAGTTTCAAACCAGTGCATAGTTCTCTTTTATTGATGAGTTTTTACAAAATTCGTGTTTCTTTTTCAGTTTTTATTAATTCAATTCGAAGACAATATTATGAAGACTTTGAACAAAATCAAATTTGCTTACTGAACATTTAAAGTACCTAAATTGCACATAGTCATTTCCTGTGTTGTCGAAAATGCCTTTTATGATAGGACACAATCCAAATTTTTGAGAAAAAAAGTGTTTTTATTGGCTTTTGAGAAATTATTTTTAATAAATATGCAATTGCAGAAATTTCTTTCCTTATTGCAAAAAACGAGTTTGTCGGAGGGCTACCAGTTTGGTAAATAGGAAAAGGGAAAACGTTCATTGCATTCTCGGTTTTCATGTCTCGTCATTCTAAAGACAATTACCCTAACGAATGGAACTGCGCCCTTCCACGGAGCCATAACCACCATACGGGGCCTGCTCGTGCAATTCCTTGAGCAATCACCTCCCGGCCGGCAATCAGCGGGGCCCATAAAGCGAAATGCAAATTGCGGAGCCCGAGCCAACTCCGGTGCTAGGTGCCACCCATTGAATTGTCTCGTCAAACCGATCCCCGAAAAGAACCCAACCCGAGCCCGCGAGGAGGACGAAAAAAGCCCGGCGGAGCCCGAGCCCAGGACGGAACTGCTGATTGCTGCATGCTCCACCGGGCCCCAGATGAATGGGGCCCAATAGCGCTTCAAGTGGCGGTTTTATTGCTCGGCTCCGAGGACACCGGGATGACATCGAATCAAGCGGATCAACCATTGTTCCAGAGCCCCGGAATCCAATCACCGACTAGCAAAAGGGAGCCTGGCAGCCACCGTCCATGTACCAGATGAAAATTTGCATTGAATGCAGTCCCGGGGAGGAGACATCCACTGGCGCTGCACTGGGGAGCGGCTCCTCTGCTCATGACCAGGATAACGACACCGGCCCCGGGATGGCTCCAGAACTCCAGACCGGGACGGCAGACTGTGTGCCGTGATGGATTCCATGACACCGCCGTGATTGAGCCGAGCTGGGGCTGGACCTGGCGACAGTTGCTCCTCCGAAGACCCCAACGCCCAGTGGCCTCTGTGGTGGAGCCCGGGTTGGTGGAGCTGCCGTCGCACATGGTTTTAAATCACTTAATTAGTTACTGAGTCAACATTAACATTAAAATTTATGAAATTAAGTCTTTGTATAACATTTATTTTCAATTTTTCTAAATAGGTTTTTGGGACGTAAATTTCAATGTTCAGGAAAATCTTTCGAAAATTAAAATTTTATATTATGAAGAGTTACTTTGAATTTGCTGATTCTGTATTATGTCTTTTGTATCAATATCGGTTATGAAAATTTATAATTAACACTAGAACTACCAGCACTCAAACGTGCAATTTCACTCATTTTTTGCGTCTTTAAAGTAACTTCAATTTTGGATTAATTATCATAAATTGAAAACGATTTCTGAATATGTTGTACTTATAAATCTAAATAAATGTTTGCATAAATCTTAACCTATACCTAACGTTAAAAATCACTCAAGGAAGAAATTGAGTACCGGTCATTTTGACCGGTCTTGGTAGTACTAGTGTTAAAGCTATATGGCTTTAAAATTACACCAATTCTATATGTATATTCTGAAGAAACTGCAAATATTACATTTAGTTTGATGGACTGACTATATCTTAGGAACTATAATATCTACTTACAGAATATTTTACTAAGTATATTTCAATAATTATTGATATCATGACTATTTTATTGCCATCTTAGTGGAATTTGTTTCAAATCTGAAAATTCAACATCCAGAATGGCGGTTTTGAAATCTAATAAAACTAACTATATATTATACAAAATCAAAATGAAGAATCTAAAATCGGAACTATTTGTGTTTTAATAAGTCTACATTTTTTAAAATTTATTTTAAGATTTTGTTGGAAGTTATAAGATAATAAAGCGAAATTTCAAAAAGAAAAATCGAAAGCCTTTAATATGAAGATAATGTTTCAATAAATATTATAAGTTTTCCTCAAATTTGATTAGCTTGTTAGTTATGTTGTTGGAATAAAACAGCACGGGGCACTGAGAGGATTAATACAAATTATCCGGAGGTTAGCCAGCTCGTCTCGGGCGCTCGCAGGGCCCCTTATGGCACCTTCCCGGAATTTATGCCCGGCAGCTTATGAATTTTCTCGGAGTAATAATCAACCACAACTACACAGACACAGCACTAATAATGTTATAATTTATGCCCTGTTTAATGTGTATTTAGGTGCGGGGGCTGTGTATCTCTTTGAGGCGACGCTAAGCACCCGACATGTGTACGGGGGCGCCCGGGGCGGGAGGAGCGCCCCACTAATAAGAATAAAACTTGCATGCGCCCTGGTGGAACAATTACATGGTTTTGCGTAATGAATTTATTTCCTTCATATGTGTATGTCTACACGGAGTATTATGATCCTTTAATAGTAATTTGTTGGTCTTGTTGTTGCGGCGCTCAAGCGGCTCGGGCTCCACCCGGCGAGGAGGCCCCACCGCCGTCGCCGCCGTGGCCTCCGTCCCCGCAGCGCATTACTCGACTCATTTAGAGCGAGGCGTCGTGTACCGCCCTGTCCGCCCCGCTGCAGGGCGGCGGTGGCGGCGGCGGCCGGGGACCCACCAGCCGCCGGCACCGTCGTCGCCGCCGGAGCCCGAGCAGCTCGGATATTAGGTTTCTTCGGGCCTCGAGTTGTCTTAATCTTCCGCTGCTAACTGCTTAACTATCCTCGTCCTTTGTCTTCCGGCGGCCATTGCCATATTTCAAGATATTCCGAGGACAGGAGGACAGGAATAATAAGAGGCGCCCGGGCTGCGGCTGCACGGCCAAAGGAACCCCCAGTCCGGGTCCGGATCCGGGTCCCAGCCCGTGCGATACGACCGAGGTGCCTCGGCGGCTTATTTATGGTTCCTGAGGGATAGATGGGTACACGCAAGATGTTGATTTGCTCTCGCGATGGTGTGTGCCGTCTTAAGATGAAAGTGATGTTTGATGTCACAACGGCTCCGGCTAATGTTAATTATTGGCGGGCCGCGGGCGGGGGTGGATCCCGGGAGCACCTATAAGCGGAAGCGACATGTCACACACTTCCTTTCCATTAGTCAGGCGACTTCGCAAGGTGTTTCGCAAGCAACAAATGAAAGAGATTTTCTGAATAAAGGGGATCAATTACAATTAGCACTTACACGTACACGACAGAGCACGCAGGTGAAGTAAATAGTTTTGAAATTAGGTGAACCAATCAAGGATTCCATTTCATTTGCTCAAAAACATGACGATAAACATTTATCTCGTTCTATATGTATATCAAGTTCTGTAAACAAAAATCAAACAAACTCCCTAAGCTCCAAAATACAGCAGCTAATTTTAACATTGAATTTTGTAACTGAAACTTTTTATTTGAATTTTTATTTGAAAACTATCAAAATATTTGAATTAAAATATGTAACTTTAAATAAAAAGGGATATTTTATTTTTTGTCTACTTTGTATTGTATTAATACTTCCCTTTTACTGTAATATGAAATATTTTAAAACCTGTTCTGAAATTGATAAATGTCGGAAACGATATTGAAGCGACAATACGATAAAAAAAATGTTGGACAAATAAATTGCTTAAGACATTACTCTCAAAAGAACTTTTTTTACCTATCCTGTTGACAAAATTCCAGAAACAACTGATCATGTTATTTTGGAATATGAACATCCATTTGTATACATAAACATATGTATATACATATTTCTATTTACACTGCTTATGCGAAAGTGCTTTAAATAAGGTTTGTTCATTTACGAACAATTTTAAAACTACAACATTGTTCGTATTATATGTAACATATTAGCCATACCGATGTAGACGTAATGTAAAAGTATAGGAAAGGAAAAATATTTGAGTAACATTTATGTACATTTTGGTCTGTAAATTTGCCCCAAATTTATTGGAAATAATTAAACATCGTTGGTGAGTGTTAAATAATATATAAGCCATCTTCCACATGGGCTTCCACTTCTTGACCTTAGGTAATATGTAGTAGATGTTAAAACTAAAAGCAATGGTATTTGCTAATTAAAATTATATTGATGTACATATAAACTCAGATAAATCAATAATAGGTGTTACAGTTAGCTCAAATGTTTATACTAACTCTAAACTCTACTTCACATAGACATATTTTGCTTAGTATAAACAAGTAATTTAATAGTCACCACAAAATATCTAATATCCCCAAAATAACACTTTCGAAGGTAGCTACTTATACTCGCAAAGGTATGCAATTTCAAATTTCAGTTTTGTCGGTTGGCGGCAGTTAAATATAATTTTAAAAAAAGTATATTTCTTATATTTAGTTTTTCATAAAATAAGAACTTTGCTATCAAAATGTACACAAAAGTATAATTGTGCTTTGCTTATTGTGGGGATATTTTTAAAGAATTATTCTGCAGTCGTATCACAGAGTACGACACAACTTCATTTTCGTAATAAGTAATGCCGTGTGAAAAATATATTTCTTTTCTTCAAGTTTTTCCTTATTTTATTAAATTGATATTTTTCACATATCTCGAAATTTTGATTTGAAAAGTGTAGCAATGGTTTCTTACCTTAATTTTTGAAAATGATGACCGTGATAAAAAAAGTTCTAAGTGATCAAGATTACGAAAGAGCAAAAGAGACAATGCAAACAATTAACAACTCCCTGATGTACAGTACGTCTTTAGTGTGTGAGTAGAATAATTCCTTTTCCATTCCATTAATATTTATGTAATTATTTTACCTTAAAGTAAATCGCTTGGTTGGTAAAGTTGATGGCCGATTCGGGAGCTGAACTCAAGACTCTGCAATCTGCATCCAGAGTGATACACGCAGACACTTTCATGGCAATTATACAATGCAGAATGAAAAGGATGATTGGAATATTAGTAGAAAGTAAGTATAACAAAAATTAACTATATTAAAAGGAATTTTCTTGGAAAATTAGTAGAAAGATAAGAATAACAAAAATTAACTATATTAAAAGGAATTTTCTTGGAAAATTAGTAGAAGGATAAGAATAACAAAAATTAACTATATTAAAAGGAATTTTCTAACAGGAGAAGGCGGGCATCGTATAGAGCCCTGGTGTATAACCCTATGATTACCCGAAGGTAGTTTTCTATATTCTAAAGATATTAACTGAGAATAAAAAGCATTCATATTCAGATAGCACAACACGATTTCTTAGATTTTCATACTACATTCGCGAAGTCTTCTTGATATGGCCCAGGCAGTGCTGGACCAGGACGAAGAAATAGTAAGAACTGTGATCCTAATACTACATGTCCCGGTAGGAGCAGACACGATTTTGAGAGTTATGCAGACGTCCTACAAACTGCAAAGAACGAGTATCTGGATTAGTTTACGAATTGGCTAAACAAGCTCAATGCGTTTAATTTTCAATCTTAATTTTAGTACGATGCAGGGCAATTCCTTTTGTAAAAGTATATAAAGTATAATACCTTTTAAATTGCTCTCAAGTAGAAGATTTCCGAAAGTTAGTCTACTTTGACGAGATTAATTTAAGAGGATAAAATGAACATGGCAGTTTGAGTTCTCCAAATCCTAAAAACTTCCCCCCGGAACTTGCAGTGTGAATTTTGAACAATAAGTAGGTACATCAAGTTCCAGTGCAAAGTAGCAAATCTTCAGAGAGGCAGTGATTTATTTACAGCTGTTGTAAGCCAGGACACAGCCGGTACCTATCGTTGCGAATCGACTGCTCCATGCGTTGCACAATTTTCCGGTGATTTTTCAAATTCGGTCCAAATGAGTCCATTCCGGAGCTGCACGTCCTAAGTGACATACATTAAGTAGTCCTGGAAGACATAAATCTGTCAGAGCGGAGAAGCATCTGTCAGGCAGGACTCCATCCAGGATTCCCAGTCCCGGTCCGGGAAGATAAATCAAGCATTTAAAAACCGAATCCAGACAAGTACTTCAGCCGGTCTGGTTCACATACACTTGAAATGATGCAACCGGAGCCGTCCCCGCAAGCAGGGGAACAGGATTTCTGGAAAGTTGAGGACGCCGAGGACGTGATCGGCTGGCGCGGCGCAGCTCGATTCCGCAAGAAGGGAATAAATTTGTCATAAATCCCTCAGGAGTCGGACATGTGTCCTAATTTATTGTGCGAGGTCGATGAGTACTTGCACATGGGGTGCGACCAGAGGAGTCCCTGACAAAAGGAGACAACTTCTGACAAGTTTCATGTGTGAAAGGACTTCCATCTCGAAGTCGAGTTCCTTTCGAGGATCAGAGAAAGGACCGAGCGGGATGCCATTAAACGTCCTCGTCGAATGAGAAATGTCCTTTTTTCATTTGTTTCGTCTCCCAGGAGTAATTTATGGCCGTCAGGGATGCGCATCTTCTCAGCTCCTCAGCCGTTTAAAGACGAGTCCAAGACGCTCCAGAGATATGCCTTCCTTCTCGGCGACGTCGACGGTCATCTTATCTCGGGGTGATTCGATTTATCGGCCAGTCCCGGCCGAGATGGAGGAATCTATGAATTATAACAGCGGCTGAGACTAATTTATTTGTCAGCCTAAACTGGTCCCCGGCTGATGGACTTTCATCTTCGGCCCGGCCCTGGACCTGGCGAAGAAAGCCGCCAGCGAGCGCGGTAATTGGAGAAATGAAGGGCCCGTCCTCGGCAGATCGCAGCTGGGTCAAATTTATAGTGCTCCTCGGGCCGAGCATGTTACCTCCTAATTCGTTAATATCCGCTCAATGGAAGAACGATGATAGGTCCAGATTAAGGCTTCATCCGCGGTGCATTTTGATCGATGGAATTTATGGGAAAGGTGCTCCCCCGGCGACATTCGGAATTTCTCGAATCGACGAAATAATTACGGATGACGATGGCCATAAATAGTCCACGACTCCAGCTCTGATAGGTGGAAGAATTTCTTAGTTGTGCCCGGGAATGGTGGGAAAGGAATCGATTTTCGGCTCAACTCTCGCGTAACAAATGTACTTTTCGGGTTTCTATCGCGGTTATGAAAAATTGTGCCTGTTCGATCTTTTTATGTCTTTTCGAAAAAAACAGGTAGCTTAGATCGATTTCATAGCCAAGAAATTGAATGCTGCAGGTAGAAACCGATTTTATGCATAAATAAAAGGTTTGATATAAGAATGCTTGGATTTGATTTATTTTATAGAAATTTGTAGTTCTAAATGTATTAATTTCTGAAAAGAAAAATTTACAATTTATAAGTAGGTAATGCTTCCACACTAAATGCACAAACTTTTAATGTCCATACACAAATTGTGACAGTTTAGTTTTACCACTTTTCTATAAAATGTAATAATAAAGATAAATACTTCTCTTAACTTACGCCAATTTATCCGATTTAAATAAAGTGTATAAAACATACCTATTCATATCTGCATGTTTAGCGTAAATAATTTAAGTTTAGTTACCTACATTTATTAATAGTTTACTTAATATTTGAAATACGTACCCATAAATACTTTTTCAACTTCAAAAAAGTTCATTTTCAAATCAACGAGGTCGAATTTCAATTCAATAAATTCACTTTTCAAATCAAAAGGTCTAATTTCATTTCAAACGATATACATACATATATAACTACACTTCAAACGATATATTTAACTAAACCAGGTCCATTTTTTCAATTCAAAGAACCTTTATTTTTCTAGTTAATTATTTTGGTAAATCTATACAGCAATAGTTGATATGCAGAACAAAAGGGTAAAAATATGACTTTATTGAATTGAAATTCGACCTCTGTGATTTGAAAATGGACTTTTTTTTAGTTCACAAAAAAAAATCTATCACACTTACTCTAAAATAATATAAACATTAATGAATCCAATAGAATCTTTATATTATACAATTTAATTTTTTTATTGTAAAATAAATTTATTTGTTTAATAACATCGTCTGAATATAATTAACTTGGCTATGGTTTAAAATAGCTAACTGATATTTTTGTCAGTTAATCCCTAACAAGCAAAACTGAAAAATAATATTTCCCCACATTCGGGATAATTTTATATCTGAAAAATTATGTTATCAGTCTACAGAAAACACCGTCGTTAAAATTTGTAAAGGATATTTTGAAAGGAAAAGTTGATTTTAGGGGTAGGGTGGGGTTGGGTTTTAGAAAAAAAACTCCATTAGACCCGCAAATCGTTTAGCTTAGCTATAGTTAGTTTCTTAAAATTCGACACCATGCATATCGAGAGAAGAGTCCTTTCTTGTAAGGGCTTATACCGATCTCATGCGAGGAAGTCCCGAATCGTTTTCATCCCCTAAGAGTACATCTGAATCCTCGAGTAGGTAGTCGGTCGGTTGATCCGAACTACTCGCCGCAGTCTGTTCATTCGCTACCACCTCAGGGCAATAAAACACAGCGCTGTTCGCACGTCACTTCATCTGAAAGCAATTACTCTTGTGCAAAACTCGAGAGTGGCGGCGGGGGTGGCGGAGCCCGAGCCCCATCGGCTCCCTCGAAAGTCGGCCCACCACCTTCGACTGTTGACATTCATACGTCGCTGTGCAAATAATTGCCTAAGTACGTTGTTCACATGTCTCTTAAATTCAATGAGGCCGGCACTCTGCGGCGCAAATAAATGAGCAGCCGCTCACTCCTTGGTGACTTTCTGGCGCTCCGGCGGGCTGACTTTGCATCCGGATCCGTCCGTAATCTCCGCAGTGTACAGTGGAGTGGATCCGGGGCTCCGGGGCTCCGGGCCGCATCCCGGCGTATCGTCACTGTATCGCCGGGCCACTCCGTGCAGGCGCTCTTCTGCCTCGTTTTATGATGAATTTATGGGGCACGTTTTATGGGGCTCCCCGGCGGCGGTGGGGCGGGCCTCTCATAGGCCCTGTAGTGTCACCGTCTCGTGTTAATAATTGCGCACTTCCTAGTGCCGGCTTAATGGCTCAGTAATTTGTCATTTGAACGAGGAAATTGCCACCTAAAATGCTGATGTTCCGCACCGATGTGTCATAGCCCCCGAAGATGAATTTCCACCCCGGAACATTCTTGGGATGAATCCTTTCGGGCTTATTTTCAAAATTTATTGCAATAGTTTTGCTAAGCGGATGATGTGTCTCGCGCAGTTTTGCTCGTCCTACAGGATTACGAGCATAAATTCGCTCAGATAAATCTGCGGCATTTTCGGGATGAAATGTGTGCTCCGGGAAAGATGCATATAATGGGGCTCACTCAGGTACAACCAGATGGAGCTTCTGCTCCTTACCTGGATGGTGGTTTGATTAAGGGTTCTACATCTCAAAACTGAGTATATCTTACAACGCTCCAACTGTGCTGAGTTATCTCTTGAAGTTCTAACATCTCATGTAGATTCTTTTAACGTATATCGTATGAAAGCCAAAGCTCTATTAAAAATTTGATAGACATTCTAAATTTAGAAAAAAAAAATTTTTTTACTTTTTCCACTTAGGGAAAACTTACTAACGAAAACCAAATAGAAATAGTAGTAATTTAACAATTGTCGCATTACTATTCAGTTGATATTACCAATGATGATGATTAATAACTTGGTTTGGGAAGCATGTGATATGATTATCCTTAATTTGCCTACAGGTATATTACGATTCTCTATAGATAATGACTATATAGGCATTGAAAACGTAAAGTAATGTTGGAGATAGATTTACATTGTTTGTTTCGAAGGCACAAGATTAGGAGTAAAATTGAGAATTGAAAACTAATTGTTAATTTACAATTCATTGGTTGGTACTTTTCATTTCCTAGTTCGGTGTATTAAATTTATTAATATTGATGGCTGACCTACTATTTAGTTAGTAACTAGAATAGATTAAAAATTTATTAAAGTAATATAAAATAAGTAACAAGAATCTATGATGAAAGTATGTTCGGATACTGTATTTTTTAAAAGGATTCTAAAATTAAGAATTCTTCGGTCAAAGAAACAATTTATGCAAGTTATTTAGATGAAATAAATAAATCAAGAACGACTCCATCTTTTTAGCCAATTTCAAATTGTAACACCACCAAAAAATAATTTGGGACGGTTTTTTCCCCTAGATCTTCTGCAGTGCCCGAAATTGAAAATAAAAATGCAAAACTTGGGATGTTTGCTTTATTTCCGCTTCAGAAGTGATAAAGGAAATAAAGAACAGGAAAGCGCTAGGAGAGCATTCTTTTACGACCTGCCGCAGGGGTCCGGTCGGTGTCCAGTACCGCCAGATGAACCTCTCACAAATGTTCGTAATTAAAATTTAACGTCAATAAATTTTCCGTTTTTCTGCAGAGAGTAGTCCCCGGTGGATGCTGTAAGTAATACACCGCCGGACCTCTTCCGCAGCCATTTGGAGCGCCGCGACGTCGACGACGACGACGACGACCCCGCCGACGACCGAGCGCTAAATTTGCAACATCCCTCCGAAGAAGAATGACCCAGAATCTGCCATCCGAAAGGTGGAGCACCGGCAAACAGGATAATAATGGAAGGGAGTTTGTGTAAAGGGACTCAACGAATTTTAACATCGCAAAATAAAAATAAAAGAAATAAATAAAGCGCCGGGCTGAGGTCCAGGTCCAAGGAGAGGTAGCGAAAAAAATCAAAAGGGATCACAATAAATATCTTCCTGTGCCGGGCCAGTAAAACATACCACGGAAATAATCCTTGTTGTGTGCACCATCCGGGGGATCAGCGAATACCTCAGATGGATGCTACCTGGGAAGGAATTAACCCGGCCAGGGACGGGGAACGAGTGGGTCCCCGCCCAGCCGTCAGACCTATAAAATATCCACGAAAAGTATTAAAATGTCCCTTTGTGTCCTAAAATTCGTCGGCTGTATTTATGCACTCCCGCAGATCCCGTCCGCGCGCTGACCAGTTTCGTCCTCTCCGCCTCTCCCCCATAATCGGGCTGAGACCCTCCCGGAAAATTTTCCGGTTTTGGGGCGCATAAGAAAATTACGAAAATTTATAATAGCGCGATGCGACCCAAGGGAGCGGGGGAGCCAGCTGAGACGCATAGAGGCGGATTCGGGATGACCAGGGACAATGCCAGGCGAGGACAGGGCTAGGTGCGCTCCTGCAGCCACCAGGGCAGGGAGTGCCCCAATGAGCCGCATATGAGCACCATCGGGAGGCCCCTGTCCATCTGTGCCTCCCGGAAAATCCGAAGAGATCCTGCTGGAGTTTGTGTTCTTATTATCATTCATGTTCCCGGCTGTGAAAGGCAAAGCTGGATGAATGCCTGCCCGGCTCTAGCTCTAGCACTAGTCTCCTTGATTTCCACCTCTCGGTGACGGAGCAGCCGGGCGGGCGTCCGGGGCAGGATGTACTACTGCATGTAAAATATATTGTACAAAAAGCACAGCATTACAGGGTGTTTATAAATCAAACATTTCTGACATTTGAATTCTGCGCAAAGGTTTTATGCTTCCTTCCCCGGCTGTTCGGGGCTCGTCCTGGGCCCCATCCCGGACCGTTCCGGCGGCCTGGACGTCCTCCTTGTCTTTTTCGGGCGGTTAGCGCCACGCTCCTGCTGCAGGAGGAGGGCCGGCCGGGGCACAATGCTTCATGAAAATATTTGGACTTTGGACGTTAAGAGGGATTAATTTAAGGGCAGTGCCTGCACGGATTATGTTTCGGGCCATTTCGTGTTTTATTTCCTCTTCCACTTTGAACACTGCAAAGTATCCAGGGGATGGGGGCGGGGGAGTCTCGTAAAGACAGGGGATTTGCTTTGAAGTTTGAGTTTTTTAAGAAAATTTGGTTTTGTCGCTTAACCGAATTCATGAGCTCTTTTGAATTTTATGATAATCAAATAGACTGGAGGATTTAATGTAAACCTAAAGCCCTATCTATGCTTTGGTGCTTCTTGAGAATATTGGAAAGCATATAATTAAATTGGAAAATCTATTATATAAATCCTGTATTAATAATTCATAACAATACAAAATAAGATCTAAGAGTAGCCATAAGTACGAGAAAAGTAGCTCTAACCAGATTAAAGATATAATCTTACGTCACAGAAACATATGTCACTGTAGAAGGTTTTTCTCTATAATGAAGATGTTATATATTTAAAATTAATATAGAATAGAATTACTACAGTATTGTGAAAGAAATTAATTTGTTTAATACTTTCTGCAAGATAATTTCAAAAAGAATGAATAATAATCTTCGTTAAATATGAAACGATATATGTGTATTTGTTTTGAAATGTTAGAAATTGTTGCAGTTCTAGTGATTAAAATTAAGTTTGAAGGTTGAATTGAAAAATAAAATAAATTATTTGCAGAATTTCGTTCGATTATCCACATACATATGTACATATGTACATATATGTATTCTTATTTTTCTGAAGAGAGAAGTGAAAAATATCCTTTTCAATCTAAAGAGCGGATGTATTGATTTTCGGATTCTTGTCTGGCATAAAACACTTGAGATGCATAATCAGCAATTGATACTCTAGAACATCTTGAGGCTACTTTCGTCGGGATTACCAATTTGTGGATATTATGTGTTGCACAATCTAAATTAAAAGGAAAAGAAAGAACGATATTACTTAAACTATTTAAATGAAGACAATTAATGTCTGTTATTTGGCTAAACAAACATCAAAATCTTCTGATATGATACCATTAGTACCATCGTACTTTTTCTATCTTTTGAGATCTTACATATTTGTTTTAGTATCATCTATTAAAGGAAATAAAAGATTTATTTTATTTACTAGTGGGGTTACTCGGTTTTACCCCGTGAAAAAATATTTTGGCGCCGTATTGGATCCTTCATTATGAACTTCTAACATTTTATAGTAAATTCGAAACTACCTCAAAATATCCATAGGACTAAGTTTCATTTAAATTCGTTGCAGTTCGTAAATCATTCTACGCCATATTGAATCCACCATCTTTAACGGTAAATTTCTAACATGGATTCGCAATAAGGACATCCAAAAAGAGCCAAACAACAATTTTCATGGCAATCCCTTGATATTTTCAATTTTTCGCTTGGGTCCGCCATTTTTTAATTAGGAAATAAAAAGTGGTCTATATATTGGGCCAGAATCTGTAGAACCTTCACCCAAAAAATGAAACTAATCAGATCCAGCCTTTAGGCGTGATAGAGCAACAAAATAAATACATTTTGGATTTTATATATACATATGATTTGTTTGTTTGTATATATATGGTACACAAAGTATTTATTTTAAATAAAAGAAAATATAATATTGTACATATTTAGACAATGTACGTTGTCTGTATTTTTATTCCTCTATATTTTCCGTTGCTAGTAATTATATGGCTGTGATATAAATACTAAGGTTGAAACGTTTATTTAAAGCATACTTCTTCCTCTATAAGTTCGGTCTGTAGTCATCAACCAAACTGCCTTGAATTTAAAATATTTCAATGATTACCACAATTTTGGTCTCAGCCTCATCTCACACCGATTCTGGTGCTGCCGAACTAAGGAATTAAAGTGATCAGTGCAGGGAATAAAATCGAAAAAGCAAATAAAACCAGTGGATGGATGCATCGCAGCGGAAGGGGAGGCGGCAGCCCGACCGGTCCGCCAGAGCGCCGTAGTCCAAAAATTAATCGGAAAGCATAAATTTCATTTTTCCATCATATCTTTCAAATGTGTTCGTGTTCGCGATGAGTTATGACCCAAAATCCGAAGGACATCACTAAACAAATACGAGAAAATGTGCAGCGACTGATGCATTTTCTGCGCAGCGATTGCGTCCGTGGGGCGCTCCGCTTCGACTCATATTAGGGTCCCGGCCAGGGGGTAGGAATTAAGGGAAAATTATGACAGGGAAGTGGTCGCCGCTGCCACGCCGAAATCAGCGGAAAGAAATAAAATTTATAAAAAAGAGCCCCTTTCGTTGCGCTGCTGCAAAGTGCACCGTGGTTTTAGTTAGGCACCGAGGGCGAGGTCCGGGGCTGCACTCGGCGGATCGAATGCGGACCGCAGGATTTGCGACAGGCCGATGATGCTGGGTCATGATATCGCGGAAAATCCCCCGAATAAATCGTTCCAGGGAAAAAAGCGGCATGCCCCGGGACAATTGTGTTCGCGCATTCCGGCATCACAAATCCGCAGGCACGCCGCCGCGTCGCGTTCGCGAAGAAGACGTTACATAAATCACCCGCGATCTAAGTCCGGCCTTGCCGCTTTTGGGTGCAGGCCCGGAGGAGACCCGGCATCGAAGAAGCCCCAATGAGGCCCCGACGAGGGGCGGAGGCGCGCACCACCTTCCATAGCGCACAATGTCACAGCCGCACAGGTATCAATCTGGCCGGCTCGATCTTGATCTGATTGAAACACAATGGACCGGTGGTGCACGACTTCGCGGAACGAAATGAGGCAGCATTAGACCGAAAAGAGGCACGAAACAATCGAACATTTAACGGGCAGTAAATTATGGTCGTCCGCGGAATTTGTTCGGGTCGACATTCGCCCGCGACTCCCTTCGCGGGACTGAGGGCTCTGCCGGGCGGCAGGGACGACTGTCGCCGCGCCGCGATAGCATCCAGCGGCCAGGTCAGCCGCGAGCGGACCGAAGACGCGGTCCTCCTCCGCGGCCAGCATCCGGGCAGCGAATGCTTAATTAAGCGATGACTATCTCCGCCGGGAGCCGGTGCGCGCTGCGCCGGTGCAATTAATTCTGCAATTGGCCGGCGAACATTGTCGAGTGTGAATCTCGGCTGGCGCGGATGCAAATGCGACGACCTGCGCCGATCCCAATCGCCCGCTATCGGGCTCCAACGCACGACTCGCATCTGGGGCCGGGCGATCAAGGGCAGTGATGCTCCATCTTCACCCCGAGTCGCGATCGCGTAAATTTCACAAGCACTATTATCCTTTACTTCCCTCAGTCGAATCTCCTAATACCTACTAAAATCAAATGTGAAAATAAATTTTCCAATAAATGTATGGTATACTTTCGTGCTAAACTTTAAGCACCACTTTTCAGAGATCATATAAGTTTCTAAAAGCAAATATAATATAATAATATTAATAATAATATTATATTAGCAACAACAATTCATAAGAACTTACCTTACAATAATTTAGGAAACAAAGTAAATTGATCTCCAAAAATATCTCTACTTACTTTTTCGAAAAGTTCAAAACTAAGCTCAATTAATTAAATGGATTTAAAATTTAAGTTAACATATTTAAGTGAACAGAAATAAAATTATACGTTTACCACATTTGATCTCTGTTGGAAAATTATTATTTCGACAAAGTCACAATATAAATTAGCAGAAAATATATTAGAGTCGAAAAATAGACTAAAAACATAGACATTTTTGAACTTTTGGGGTTAGAAATTTAGACGTAGTAAAATCCTGTAAAGGAATGGAAGTTAATCGTAAATTTCTCAAATCGTAGACTAAACAAGAAACTATGAAAAGACGTAAATTAGTCGAACAATTTTGAAGTAATGGGCATATATAGAGTTTTCTTCCCACATTATGTATCTAATACGTATGTACATACATATATGCTACTGGTACTTAGGAATTTTCCACACATTAAAATGTTGAATTCTTAAACATATAGTACCTATAATATTATAAACTTACGAGTATATTTAAAATTTTTATTGTTTGATATTTGTAAGTTCACAATATTTCTATGTTTTAACTATTTAATATTGTAAGGATGAATGCCCCTTATTTAAACGAGAATTAAATGGTTAAAAAATGAATCATATGGAAATATAAAATTTCGTTTTATTTTCCCACAATAAATTATAAATCGAGAAAGTTTAAATATGCAGAGAAATGAATGATAAACCCTCTAAATGTTTTCACATTAGAATATCGTGAATCTCAATTACATAGATATAGTAGGTAGGTAGGTAGTAGGTTTCCTAGATATACATACATATGTATATGCAGTTCAAAATCTAGTGTAAAGCAGATCACAGGAATTGTATTTAAATTATTTTCTGCATTTCCAGTTCAATTCAGTGGTTTTGTGGGAAATAGAAATAAAAAAACAGGGAAACTCTACTATTTCACCAGCAAAGTTCATCTGAAATCACAGAAATTTGCTGAAACTATCTATCATTAAATTCTGGACAGTTTTGCTAGAAATTTAGTAAATTGCGCCAGAAATATGTACATACATTATACAGCTTGTATAGGTACATGATATTGCCGTAACTTTGAGGTAGATGCTGAGAATTTGATAAAATGAAGCCAATTTCTTGGCTAGTACTAGTATACTATACATATACTAGTAGCTCAAATTAAGCAGATTAACTTTCCTAAATCTTCGACAAAATTTTCTAAATATAAATTTGCTAAAGCTCGCCTAGTTCGATTTCACTAGAAAAATATTTTTGATATTGTTTAACGAATCATTTAAAAAATTAACACGTTTGATCTCAAAGGAGCTCAATTTACTTTACGACGGACTATCAATTTTCCTCTGAACCAGCTTCAATTTAAGGAAATGAAATAATTTTATAAATGTACATACTTATGTTAATTTTATATGTACATATTATAGTATGTTTTTATCGAAATAAATTTAGGCTTTGTTAATTTACACGATTGCCATAGATGAGTAAGAAACGCGTAATTTAATATTTCTGTAAGTAAAGTTGGCTAAATATTTTTGATCCTTGTCTCTCTAGAAGTCGGAGGAGTTTTCAAAACAATCAATGGACCAGCACGAGGCCTAATTCAGCGCTCGGGAAGTGGATAATTATGGAAATGGTTCCCACCAGGGGCGGCTTAAATCATATCTGGGGATCCATCCTGATGAGCCCCACCGGCGGGACTCCGCCGTGCCCCCGGAGCATCGCGGAGTCCATCACCGACTCGGGGGAAGGGCGAAGCCGTCGAATGAGGGAGCTCGAAAAAGAGGTGGCACCCAGCCGTCACGGGCCGAGATGCTCCGGGAGACGGAGCCGCCTGAAATACGTCAGGCTGGGGACTAATAAATAAGGCGCATCAAGGAAGACAAGGAACGAACAGACCCATCACAGCGTCGCAGATTTGGGGCCCGCGCTAAGCGAGCCCCGGTCGCCGGCGGCGGGGAGGATGGGGCCCGAATCGAGGGCAGGCCGGCCCCGGCTCTGAGCCGTAAAGCAGCGACAGCAGGGAGACGGGGAGGACGGATCCCGGCGATTCCCGGCGATTCCCGGCGCAATGTGTCTTCGGCTGGTGCTGGCGGTGGCCGGGCGAAGAAATCTCCCGAAGACGAAGACGAAGGCGAAGACGCCGAGGACCATTCAACAGCAGCGGGAGCCGCTCCAGAAGTAGCCACGGCGAAATCAGGGAACATATCACAACATCAGCAGCATCCCGGGAAGGGGGTGGGGGCGCGGAAGACATGGACAGGAGGCCGAGGAGCCTTCAAAGCAGCTAAACAAAATGGTGACTGGCAGGGATGGTTGCGGAGCGCCTCGGCTGTGGGCTCGGCCGGGACCGGGACCGGGACCGGGACTTGGGACTGGTCCTGGGGCTGGGTAGCGGGAGCACCACCGGCAGAAGTGCACGACGCTCCGCAGTCGTAAATTTGGTCTTTATCACCAAACTGTCAAACGCGTAGCAATTAGAATATTAATGGCCCGTTTTCAGGCTTAGAGAAAAGAACGATTTATTGGTTTTGTGAGGGAAGGAAAACAGGCAATCAACTCCTGGCGGGCGGGGGCCAGGCCGGGGCCCCGGGGCTGCTCAGCGCTCCGGCAGACAGGGCAAACACGAGGCTGAGGCACCCAAAAAACCCGTAGCAGACCAGATCCAAGAAGAAGACCCGAGATGAGATGCTGGCAGGAGCAAAATTTATACTTCCAGGGAGCGTTAGCCGGGGCCCGGGAACAATATCGGAGCGGGACGGGACCTGAATGAATGGTTATAGGAGCAGATTATGCCTCCGAGATATTTAGCGCTGCCGGGGAGGGTTATAAATATTCGCAAACAGGCGCTGGGGTGCTGCGCTGGGGCCCTCCTGACTCCTTCGTCTGCAGTCGCTCGCTGGGTGGTTTCAAACGTTTCAAAATTTTTGAACAATGGCGTCTTGGCATCGCTGATACCTGCTCAGGAGTCTTTACTCAAATATCTTTTGAAAATTTGCTGAAAAAATTAAAAATCAATGTAAAATACAAAAGTATAAGTACACTATACAACAAACAGTACGGTATAAATTTATGTAATCTTAGTGAAAAATTAAATAAAGGAAACAACTGCAATATTTATTAAAGTTTTGTTACAAAAGGTCGCGAGCTTAAATATTGAAAATTCTTGTACCATCTTGAAAGATTGCAAATTATTTCCATAAACAGCAGTTTCTCTAGATAAAATACTTACCTATTCTTAGCAGATATCATCAATTATAAACAAAACTAAAATGTTAATTAAAATTATATGTATCCCTTCATAAAATAGAATGGCCCCACTACTAATGTGTTTCCATATCTTTAAAATCTGATATTTTTTTAGACATCAAGAAATCGATATGACTATCTAATGGATTTCCCTAGAATGGCGGTTTTGAAATCTTAACATTTTGAATTGGCACTATTTAGCAGGCGCTTAATTAGACATTAAATTGAAATAGAAAAAGCAGTGATAAAGAAAATAAAATATAAATAAGTGAAAACAATTAAAATGTAACACTTTAATCTTCAAACCCAACCGTGCTACTTACTTATGACGCAAATACTTTTAATTCACTTAATCTAAATTCTAGGATAAGATACAAGATAGCCGATAATGATGTAGTTATTAAAAAAGTAAACATCGCATTTAAAAAATTAATTAATTGTTGCTTAATTCGGCAACTGCTGTCATAGTTAGTTCTGTAAGTTACATAGGCATAACAGGGTAGGCAGGGTAGGCTTTATATAAAATTGTATACCTAACACAAAAAATCACTGGTTATTAAAGTGTTTTATTTTTCCAAAGAAAGCTAATAGTTCCTTCTGTAAAATAAAACTAAAATTTATGCCTATTAATATATATTATACACAATTGAGTGAAATTAAATTTTAAATCATAATAAATAAATAATAGTAACAAAAAGTAACATAGGAAAGTCGGATCTCAAACTCCAAGCAATTATTTTACTAGTAGGGAAAGCGATCCGGACCATATAAGAATTAATTTACTAATATAATATTCCAACCTGGGTGAGTGAGACTTCAAGGAACCGGAATCTTTATTTCGTTTAAGGAGGTTTTTCACTTACAACAAAGTTTCTCACTTATATATAGAGAATTTATGAAACTTTTGGATTGTATGATAAAAGGTGGGTTTTAGCAAACAAAACTCACCCTGTATTTGATTTCGCCAATTCTCGATCTTGAACGCGTTCACAATTTTAGGTTTATCATTTAACGTTAGCGTTTTTACATTTCGAAGACCTATCGAGCTTTTCTTCGCCATACGTATTTATCAACTAACAAATATGTAGGTCGGTATCAGACGCACATTTGGTCATTTTAAAACACATATTAACCCTCTAACTGGCAAAAACTGTAAAAATCAAATTAAAACTTCGGGAATTAAGAAACGAGGAAAAAGTATGCCCGAATCAATTATGCGTTTTGTTTCGCCTTCAGGTAAGAACAGGTAAATGCTGCCTCAAGGCACTCTTGCCAGTTTGGAATAATTTTTATTCAAAAGAGAGGTAATACCAAATAACAATTTAAAATTATTTTCTATGGTGATAATAATAAAATCAATTTTTTTTGTTTGAACAGCATAAATGAAGGCTCCATTTCTCACAAATACATGGCGTTTGGGACGATTTGCATAATTTGCACTTTTTTTTGCCACCTTCTTTCCCTAACCACACTGGGAAGTGGTCATATTTGTCAAACTCAGTTAAAAATGTTTCTTAAGATCTAAATACCAGATTATGAAACGGCTATGGTCAAAACAAAATTCACTTGTTGAGTAAACGTGATTTAAGCAATAGCTGCCCCCAGGCAGCCTTACCAGCTAGAGGGTTGAAATATTTGGTTAACTTTAAATTCATTTGAAAAAATTATACATATCTGACAGATTTCAAAATATATGTGATATTTGTGTATGGGATACATAAATATAATACTAACAAGATCCAATTTGTCCTTCTCAAGTAAAGATTATTACAGATCCTTAAAAGACAAATTTTTAAATTAGGTATATGTGTGTAGTTTGGTTTTAGTGCTACTGCATTTGGATATATGAAAAGTAATTCTGAATAACAGCTCAAGTTAAGGGTTGGATTTTTAGAGTTTCAATGGGACTCGGTTGATGTTCCCGTCGTTGAGGTAATAAAGTGGAGGTGATTTCGGAGGAGGACAAATCCACACCTTGGCGACTACTTTCCAGCAAGAAAGAATGCCGACGACTGGCGCGATAAAACCATAAACAACTCAAAAACGGCACTGGAGAGCCCATAAATAAGAAGTGCGCACCATGCAGGCACAGGAACAGGAATAGGGGAATGGCCAGGAGCAGAAGAGATCCCGACGCTCGAACCCGGAGCCGGAGCCCGAGCCGGAGTCGGAGCCCGAGCCCGAGACTAGAAAGCTCCAAAATCGCCGAATATAAAGTTTGAGCACGCAGGCACGTACACGTAAATTGGTCTCGGGGCACCTGTTGATCGCCAACGTGAGTGCCCACCCCCGGCGTCGCCGCCGCCCCCGCTGCCCGGGCCTGGAGCATGTGTGGGCCGGCAGAGGAGGCGCGGTGCGGTGCGGCAATTCCCGGAGGAGCTCCTGCCTCCCCCGAAGAAACTGCATCGCGGTGCAGGCGATCTTCCCTCGGGAAGAAAGGCGCCGAAGAAAGTGTCGGCCGGTGTGCGGTGCGGCGCGACACCACCGAACAGGTAAACGCAGGTGATTCGGTGCCTTCGCCGCCTGCTTTTGTAACTCCGCGGCTGTTGACTGAGCGCGTCGCGGCTTGTTTGCCTGTTCCCCCGGGATATTTGCTGTAGGTGTCGGCGGCACCGCTGCCTCCCGTAAATCTCGTGCATTTCGGCACCCTGTGATGTTACGCGCGGTGGACAAATATTTAATTAGACTCCGTCGCGCAGGGGCCCCCCGCCCTTAATTAGGAAAGTTTAGATAATTCTGTCGTCTTAGGACTCAAGTTGGCTCCGTTTGTGCCTCGACGACACCACCGCACAATGCCCCAAATCACTTAAAATAAAAACCCTAAATTCCATGTTTTATCCCATGTTCGTATGCATGAAACTGAATACATGGAGATTTTCGGGCAATAAAACTAATTTCTCCTCCGAAACTGACACAATTTCTGAACAACAAACAAAATACAAAATACAAAATATGAACAAATGTTTTAATTCATTCAGTAATATTTTCAAAAAATGTCATCTTATACCGAACTATTTCAACTTAATGTTTCAACAAATGATTGTCAAAATTGAAACGTATTGCATATTGGGAATAACTTCTTAAATTTTCTTCACGTTAAAAGGAACTTATAAATTTACAGACTTAGACGAATCAAACACAAAACTTTATATCTCAACAACAAATTAATTGATTCGCAAGTTGTTTTTAAATTTTAAATTAAAACCTGAAGGAAACTTAATATAAAATTAAGTAATTAAATTAATTAATTAAAATAATTAAATTAAATTACTTCACTGTGGCACGTTTATAAAATTTGTCTAACATTTCTATTTGTTCGGTGTATATTCTATCAAACAGTAATGTTTTAAAAATACGTTAATTAATACACTTAATTTATTAATTTTTCTTTTATCTTATCCAGACGTGAATTTCCTTATAAAATCGAAAGCAATACTTCTTATAAATGAGTTAAAAGGAATGGAAACAAAATTAGGGAAACCTTGTTGTTTTTGTTTTTTTGTTTCGACAGAACAACATATTAAATTCAGAGATTTTGTACAACGTTGAGCTTTGACCTTTTTAGGCTTAACAACTAAATGGGTCTTATTTTGGTATTTTAAATTATGTTTTATTTAAATTTCTAAAAGTCTGTTTGTTAGGCAATTCTTAAGTCTTAAGCTTTAGTACCTCATGTTTTTTAATGTTGGTCATATTTTTTAGCACGGCCGCGGTCGCGACAAATCTCGACAGAATGCGGCGGGTGCCATCGAAAATCTGACCTCGCGTGAAACCAATAATTTTTGCATAAGTGCACGCGGTGCTATCGGGGGCCCTTCACTTGACCAACCGGCAGAGAAATTTAACCCTTTGGAATTTATTCGTCCCCGTTGGCGCAACATCCGCAATTATTTTGCTCCAACGAAAATATCTGGCGCTGGATTTCCTTTTCGCATCGCTTCCGCGCCATCCAGGTGCGGTGCCCCTGCCCGGGACTCGGGACTCGGGAGTCGGGACCCGGCCGGGCCATTTCATTTTTCTTATTGTTGCTGATTCTGCTGCCTTTGTGCAGGGCACATCTCGCGTCAGGCTGGCCATTAGGGCTGGCGGCCACCTTACAATTATCGCAGCAGAACCGGACCCGAACCCGAACCCTTTGCCCGTTCTTTAACCGGGACTCGCTACTGCTGTAATTCCTTGCCCTGGCCCTGGAACTGCTCTCCAGTTCGCCACTTTGCGGTGGACGCTGGTGTTAATTTTCATTTGAGCATTTCACCAGAAATGCTACCTGGCGCTGTTTTCGGGGAGCACTGTAAGTCGTTGTTTTTAATTTACTCCTGGATTTCTTGGATTTGTTTATTTTGGCAGGATATGGGAAGTAATGGACGCGCTCGGAAGCTGCTCCCATAAATTCTGTTTAAGCAATTGAAGTAATGCAAAAAGTTCTTCATTTAAGGGGGCATCGTATGCTAAAGGGGGATTATGTATATCTGAAATATTTTTAATGCTGGTACAGGAACCTGATGAGTATTGGCGTCACTCCAGAATATTGACCGGCCGTCAGATATTTGTGTATAATCTAAAGATAAAAATATAAATAAAATGTGAATCGTTAAATCTCCTGAAACCCGGTTTACCCGAAATGCATTATGTATTTATTAGATTTCAAAACTTGACGAGATTTAATCAAAGGAAAAACTTTTAAATGCTTTTAAAGGTAAATGAA